>MJHO01000008.1:1922500-3257500 GCA_002076135.1 Xerophyta viscosa
ATTAGTGCTTGACAAATTGAACTGTGAAGTTTCGTGCAAATTTCATGTTCATCATTCTAAAATGATAGTTTTAAAAACAATAAATGGTTGTTTAAAAGTACATATCAACTCCCAAGTGTAAAGTTTAGCCTTCCCCACACCAAACTTAACTTTTCGGACAAAAATACATCTTACCACGTCCACTTCGGAGTCTTGATATTGAAAATTTTTTAAAATATATTTTTAAAATAATATTTTTTAGTTTTTCTATTCTAGCGGATTAACAGATCAATCGTTAACACTTTAAAGCCAAAATACAAATATAAAAATATTTTTTTGAAAAATTTTAAACGTAAGTATTTGTAAATTTTATCGAGATATATAATTTTTATATTGATTTTTTTTTTAAAAAAAAAACTTTTAAATAAGTTAGTACGATAAAATAATAATTTACAAAGATGGGCACTTTCGTCTGAACGAAAAAATGAAAGGGGGGCACGATGAGCAGACAAACTTTGGAGGGGACTGAATTGTAGTTTTCTATAAAATCTTTAAGAATTTTTCATCTTGGCTTTTAGAGAACAAGTGAAAAATGATATACCAAGCCTACTGGGCCAGAACAATGGATATATTGGGCCAAAACTGTTATTAGGCCGCAATTGTAACCCATTGAGAGCAATTGATCTAAATTAAAATTCCACAATTACCAGCCACACCTCCGTGGTCCGATAGCTCGACCACTGAGATAGATAATTCATGAACTACCATTCATAAGTTCGACCTCTATGTACAGTACATGATATGAACTTTGGTCGAATTTTTTGAAAAAATTCTAAAAATTGTAACAGATATATATATGTATCGGAGGATAATACACGCTTGAATTTTACTCGTCGACTACAGCTAAACGTGTTGTGATAAGAAGAATTATATCCAGTAAATAATCTGGAGTATTTTGCAAAAAATTTCATCCCTCTAATCTTAAAAAATAATTTTGATGGTTTCTCAATTGATTTCAGTATAGTACTGTAACTTTTTCTTTTCTTCTAGCTGAAAATGTAGATTCATTACTTCAGAAACTATTATGTTTTAGCTCAAACAAAATTGTAAATTCAATTATTTTGTAGTTTTAGCTGAAAAGGTTCTTGTGGAAACACTTCTCCAAGTATGCCACCTTAGATAACTGCTATAGTAAAGTGGCAAATATGGAAAGTATTGGGGTTTTATTTTTTCGGTTCCTACTTTTGAATGCTTGGATAAGTCGGTCTCTATTTGTAAAGGAAAATACTTCGGTGCACGGATTTATGCACAGAATGCATGAAAAATGCGTTTTTCGTGTATGTGAAATGCGCTTCACATGCACGAAAAACACGTTTCCCACACGTTCCGTGCACAAATCCGTGACAAATCGTATTTCACATACATGAAAAATACGTTTTTCACGCGTTTCGCGTACAAATCCGTCACAAAATTTTTGCAACCAAGCATAACCCATTTATAAATCATTTTATGATTTTGCCGATCGCTGTCATATCAGCAAAAACAGGAGCTGATTTGGCTCTTAAAATTTAAGGGACTGATATTTTAAAAAATTTAAAAGTGGATAATGAAATGTAAATATTCCAAAAGTATTTGAGAACAGGGTTTTCTTTATCATGTGGTAGGCTTACTTTGATTTTTCTCTCTAGTCTCAATAAAAAACAATCCAACAATTATTTTTAACCACTAAATTTTACTTATTTATTATTTTTTAAATGAATAAATTGAGCTGACTGTAAGTTGACAAATGAGCCCTATGTATTGGCTTTTGCTTTCTAGAAGGAAACCTGTTCATATTCTCCACAAAGCTGGGAAATAGGAATGAATTTTGTAGTTTCTAACCACATATATGTTAACAGCCACCTGCACTCCCCGATACGGACATAGTCTTCATTTTTATCCAACCAGCTCAGATTTCTAAGATGAATTATTGCTTTTTCACAGGATTAGCAAAATTAGTGAGATAAATGGCTTATAAATTATTATTTATTAGTTCGAAAGGTATATGAATTTGTCAGAGCTTCAGAAAAATAATTTTTTGAGTTTCCTATTTTTTCTTTTTACCGTATGTTTCAACTCCATCTCTCATATGTGGCGGTTTAATACTTTCGAAGATAGCACTTCTATGTTGCACATTTCCCTGAGGGAGGTCGACATCGAACGCAAGAGCGAATCGGTAGAGGTCTTTATTTGAGCATGATAAGTAAAAAGGGTAGGAATCTGTAAAATTTTTTAAAAGAAAAGAATCTGTGAAATTTTCATGGAAAATGAGTCCAAAAATGAAAAATGTCAGCAATGTTTCTGTCGGGATGTGGACGGCAGGGGCCGGAAATAAAAACAGCCACGTATCTCAAATATGACCGTTGGATCGTTCTAGTTCACGGCAGTTAATGTCCCACGCTCGTTGGTTGAAAGCCGTTGCGCTTCTTCCAATTCTTCCCGCTTTTTTGTCACTATATATATATATATATATATAACATATTTTTATTTAATTGTGTGCTGGAGAAAAAACACCTCCATTATCCTCTAGCTCTGTACTCACAGCTCCTCTAATGGCAGCAGGAGCCGTGGTCTCTGGCAGGAGCCTCGGCTCTGTAGTTGTCTCAGGTTAGTATTTCTTGACGCTGCATTTCCGCTAATATTTGGGGGTTTCTTAATCTTTTGAGCAGTAACACTGATGCTGGGATTTGTTCGTGGATTTTCATTTTTTTCCGAGATTTTCTGGTCTGTGAAAAATTAGATTTGGAACTAGGGTTGATGGAAGATGACAGTGAAATCAGAATAAAGAGTTGAATTATTGTCAATTTTTCCCATTTTATTTGGCATTTTCCATGATTAAACTTCATCTCTCTAGATTCTTGCCTTCCCCTTAGGTTTTATTATTGCTTGAATTGCTGTATTTTTCCAAGAATTATGTATTTTCTTTTCAAGGTTGGCGAATTTTCTCCAGTGCCGGAATACTGAGAGCTTGTGTGATTGAGGATCGCCATCTCATTTTACCTGTTTCTGGGTGTAGTTATATATATTTGGTTGAAGATGAAAGTTGATTTTTGGCATATTTATTATTAGATGATTCTCACATGAATCATCAATTGTTTATCATGTCTAGCTCTGATTTCTAAATTTCTGAACTTGTCCTTTAAGAAATCATCTCTACTTTGTTGTTTTTCAACTAAAAAATAGCCCATTTTGGTGTATGTCGTCGTGGAAGTTTCATTTTGTTACCTCAAAAAAAAAATTGTAGTAGTCTAGTTATCACAATCACTAATATTGAAATTACCATGATAACTCGGATGAAACTTGGTGCTGGCTTATGATGGTTTCATACTTCAACAAAGGGGATCTTTTTTTTTTTTTTTTTTTTTTTTTGAATTTTAGCCTCTGATAGTTCTTCAGGTCTACATTGTTAAGTTAAATGCATTAATGAAGACACTATCTGTTCATTTTATATTGTTTAAAAATGTGATTAGGTTATTCTTAATCCAGATATGTTGGAAAATCTTATTTTCTTTTACGTAGATTGTTCCCTGTTCCTAAGGAAACTTTACTCACATCTTGTGTGTTATCTGTCATTCATCAATCGGAATGTGAAAAGAACGAAAGTAAAACTTCGGAACTTTGCATCTTCTAAGTTAACCGAAACACCTTTTTATTGCACTAAAAGAAGGTAACTTTCTTAACCTTTTTTAAGTTAACTAGGGGACACACTGCCCCTAGCCACCCAAGTTTGTGAGCCTTCATGAACACTCCCCTATCCAACTCCGCCATCCGTTGCAGCTCATGAACGCGTCCATGCATGTGCCGGATTACCGCAGGCTATGAGCGGAAACTTCTCTGCTCCCTCGGGGGCAGCGGGTATTGAATGCTGATGCCATGGTTCTTGATTTTGTCTTGCAAGAGAGATAATAATATACTTACATTTAAATTGTTTAGAAATATGTTTTTATGAAGCTTATTATTATTATTTTAAACTGAATTTTTAGCAATTCTGTTGTTACAGGGAGGAATTGGAAGAATTCTCAGGGCATGGCTATTGTTTGCAGTAGGATGAGGATGAGTGGAAATCTAAGCAACACTTATTTCTACAGAAATACATCATCAAATGTCACAATAAATATTTGTTCTACACTTTCTCGGCAAGGGACCAATAATTCGTTGGAGAGGTTTTATGGTGGACTCATTAGCAGCCAACCTATAAAACGAAGATTTTCTACAGTTAGATCAGAATGTTGTCTGTCTTCAGGTCCAGATGACAATTCTTTCCACCCAAGAAAGTTGGAGAATATTGGCATATCAAAGAGACAACAATCAACCTGATCATTTTCCTGTAAATAGAACTCGGGCAAACTACAAATCGGAGCCGTATGATATTACTGGATCCGAAATGGGTTCGCTGAATTCTTCAGAAATTTCAAGTGAAGCAGTTTTACGTGGTGGTGAAGTTAAGGACATTTCGCCGTGGTGGGAACAGTTTCCGAAGCGCTGGGTTATTGTGCTTCTCTGTTTTATGGCATTTCTTCTGTGCAATATGGATCGCGTAGGCCTCTAATATATTTTACATACCTATTTCTGAACTTTTATTCTTCCGATGCTAACACTTTCGTATTGCAAATCATTTTCTGGAATGAACATAGTATTTTTAAAACTTTTGCGCGTTGCTAATAGAACTGATGAAAATTAGGTGAATATGAGCATAGCAATACTGCCAATGTCTAAAGAATTTAACTGGAATTCGGCAACTGTTGGTCTGATTCAGTCATCTTTTTTCTGGGGATACCTATTGACTCAGGTACTTCATTCCACCTCTAAAGTTGCCCTCTTTTGCTGCTTGGTTCTTGTATAATATATCAATCTTGTAAATTATTTAGCACCAGTTATTCCTTAGACAATAATGAATGATTTGGTCATTAGTATCTTCGTCATTCCTCAATTATGAGACAAGCAGTCTATTGATTTGATTGATGAGAAAAGGGGCATTTGCGTTGTTATGCCCTCTCATAATTCAAATTGCGTTTTTATGACTCCCTTTTTATAACACCCCCACCCCCGACCTTTTGAAATGACGAAACTATCTTTACCTTTTCGTAAAAGATGAGGGCAATTAACTTGATATGGGCAGTTTCGTCAATTCTCAAGATCATTTTTTTTTTTTTTTTTTTGGGGGGGGGGGGGCATAAAAATGTGATTGCTTATAATCTGGCCATGTTTAGAGGTTATTGGTTTTTCCATAGATCCTAATGTCATGTGGGTTTTGCTTGTAAGCTAACAGTTTCTTGCATGCCGTTTATGAAAAAAGAAAAAAAAAATTGTCGTCAGGAAAATTAGATGCACAATTTGAATTTTATCAGAACAGCGGAGCTTACACTAACAAAGAGTTATAGACATCCTTTGATATTCAAGTATCTTTAAAATGTCATTTCATTTTTTTTTTTTGGGTTCCTCATTTAGCTTTTAATAGCTAATTCTTTGTAGATTCTTGGAGGTATTTGGGCAGACAAAATAGGCGGTAAGCTGGTACTGGGCTTTGGAGTTGTCTGGTGGTCGATCGCTACGGTTCTCACACCTTTTGCTGCCAGGGTTGGACTTCCTTTCTTACTTCTAATGCGAGCGCTTATGGGCATTGGTGAGGTTGGCATTTTATCTTGTGCTCTCCTGCTTGTTTCATTGTCTAAGAATCCAGTTACATGATCCTGTGTTTTCATTTCCTCTCTCTTTTTTTCCTTAACTCCCAAAAAGAAAATGCTTCGAAGTTCGAAGATCTTCAAGCACCATTTATGCATGATCTCAACCATTTACTAGTATAATTTTGATGACATTCTATTGAATTCTTGATAGTTTTAGTTTCAGTCTATTGAATTCTTGAAATTTTGTATGTAGTACTTTCAGACACTACGTCAGACGAGGCTGATATAAAGTCCTATTTTAAATGAAGGCAACGCTTTTCTCAAAAAAGAAAAAAAAAAGAAGTGCTGCTTAGCAATTTTCTGTTTGATCATAAGTAGGCATATATCTCTTGCCAGCATGGAGAATGAAGAACAAACGAAACAAGATGCAGAAAAATAATAACACATTGACCAATGCCTATAAATCATACTAGGGGCAATTGCGTTTTAAGCTCTCTCATAATTCTGAATTGCAAAAAATGTGCCTCCCTAATTCAAAATGGTGTTTTTATGCCCCATTGGCCATATGTAAATGACAAAACTGCTCTCGTCTTTCAAGAAAAAGGACAAGAGGTAGGTTCATCATTTTCACACGGTTAAAGAGGGTATAAATGCCATTTCGAATTAGGGAGGCATAAAAATGCATTTCGAATTTAGGGGGCATAAAATTGTAAATGCCCTTTTGTACTATAATTTGTTCATATTTTGCCCACTTCGGTTACCTACTATTTCAATAGCTTTCTATTATGGAAGACCGCTAACTCTGCAGCCAACAACTTGGCTCCGAATATATAGACATAGACATATTCATTGACAAGTGAATGTATTCCTTTCAGGGTGTTGCTATGCCTGCTATGAATAATATACTTTCAAAATGGATTCCAGTTTCAGAGAGAAGCAGATCTTTAGCATTAGTGTACAGCGGCATGTATCTTGGTTCTGTCACAGGATTGGCTATTTCCCCAATTTTAATTAATAAATTTGGCTGGCCTTCTGTCTTTTACGCCTTTGGGTCTCTAGGAAGTGTCTGGTTTGCTTTATGGAAGGCTAAGGTAAGCTACACCTTTGTGCTTTCAGGGTGTTGCTATGCTTTCATAATTTCATAATTTATCTTATATATATATATATATTGTCTTACCAGGCTCACAGCTCTCCGAACGAAGATCCTGAGCTTCGTCCCGACGAAAAGAGGCTAATTTTAGATGGAAGTGTTTCAAAAGAACCAGTGAAATCGATTCCATGGAAATTAATTTTATCGAAAGCTCCTGTCTGGGCTCTCATAATATCTCATTTCTGCCATAATTGGGGTACCTTTATTCTTCTGACTTGGATGCCTACATACTATAACCAGGTATCTCATTTTATCTTTATTGATATCTAAACACCTTAGAGGATCCTTCTTTATATGTCTCATCTCTTTACTCAATAAAAACACCCACTCTTGTTCACAACGAGTATCTTGGATTTTCTGTTCGTATGCCCGTTAAGCAGGCATTGGCTTCAAGATTATTGGTTTGCAACTTCATACTATTACATTGATACTTCTTTTATTTTTTTTTCTATTTCCTATTTTTCAAGGTGATAAAGTTTATTAATAGTGTTGACCAATTTCAGTCTAGAATAGTTACGTCGATTTTGTGATGTTTAGGTAAACATCATAAATTCTCATCAATTTGTCTTCACTAAAATCCGAGGAACGTGAATAATTTTAGCTAAGATTCTTTTGTGGACTGCCTCGTCAGGTTTTGAAGTTTAACCTCACAGAATCTGGCTTGCTCTGTGTCTTGCCATGGTTGACCATGGCTGCATTTGCAAATGTTGGAGGGTGGATCGCCGACACACTCGTGCAGAAGGGGCTATCAATTACGACAGTCCGCAAGGTGAGTGTAGTAGTCTTTATCTAGGCAGGTATATATGCCACTCTTTTACAAAATTATATGGAAATTCCTAAAGAAATATTGTATTCCTCCTTTTTTGTTAAAAATTTGTCATAAACAACTATTCCCATTTTTCATTTACAAGTAAATTATCTCTGATACTAACATCTCTCTCTTCCTCCTCCTGGATACAGATAATGCAATCAATCGGATTTCTTGGACCTGCTTTCTTTCTCACACAGCTGAGTAATGTACGCACTCCAGCCATGGCGGTCCTATGCATGGCTTGCAGCCAGGTATAATAAGCTTCCAAAGAAGCTTGTTTCATGATCAAGTTCTGAAAATATCATTAAAAACTACCTGAAGACTTCATATTGTTGAACCTACTTAACAATTTGTAGAACTTTAATCCTGCTATTTTCTCAGGGGAGCGATGCGTTTTCACAATCTGGTCTCTATTCCAATCACCAGGATATTGGCCCACGTTACGCTGTAAGTTCCCGAGATATTACTTTTTGTGAAGATCCGAAGATGAATATATTGAAGCATTCTTCTCGCAGTTATTATATCAAGCACAGTGGTCGCATTAACAGTATACTGAAATTCGAATATGTGATTTTCTAACTAAGATTTATAATTGCAACAAATTCTAGTAAAGATAAGACTTTTATTTTACTTTCAGTTGATACTTAAACTAAATTATCGCATAGTCACTAGACTCATTACAGCAAAACCGATGTTAGAAATATTATTACTTTTTATTCGATGCTATTGTGTGCTCATTGCGTCTCCAAAACAGGGAGTACTACTGGGATTATCCAACACTGCTGGTGTGCTAGCCGGAGTCTTCGGCACAGCTGCCACTGGTTACATCCTGCAGAAAGGCAAGCCGGCCACACTATAAAATATCTTGGGAGAGTTGCATATCAGCTCCTCTATTGTTTAAAAACTTTGTAAATAAATATCTTATTTTAAAACATATATTTAGAAGTATTTTTAAAATAAAAATTGAATATAAAAGTTGTAGATCACATCGAAATTCTACTCTTTTTATATTCAAAATTTCTCCAAAAAATACTTCTATAGCACACGAACTATGGGAGAATGGCTGATTTATAAATAATTTGGATAAAGGGGCAGATTTGCAAGAAGTTTAAAACCCAAGGGCTGATATGCAATTATCCTAATATCTTTATATTTCAATATGAAATATGCTAGAACTCCCAAAATTTACCATAAATTTTGGGTTCATTGATTTGGGTTTCTTGACTTCATGTTTGCCTTTCCAGGTTCATGGGAGGATGTATTTAAGGTGGCAGTTGCTTTATACATCGTCGGAACGCTCGTGTGGAACATCTTTGCTACGGGAGAGAAAATTCTCGACTAAGAAGAAAAGAGAAAATACGAAATGTTCTTCTTTTACCTTCTTTAATGTAGAAATGTTCTGATCACTAGGGGGAAAAAAAGAAAAAAAATAATAATTCCCTGAATTCATTTGAGTTCAGCACCTGCATAGAAAGATAGCTGTTGCAGGACTTCAATAACCAGCTCAGTTACAAAGGCCGTCTATTAGGCCGTCATAATTTTGGCAGATATATCGAAATCCTCTTCTATATCTTTCTTATTTGTATGGAGTCTGGATAATTAATTCGAAATTACCATGAAAATATAAAATGCTTGTTCTTCGATGAAACACCAGATAGCACTTGAAGAGACTATTATCATCCAATAAGAATATTGTGAGAATCATATTTTGTTATAAGATTCGGAATGATTCGTCTTATAAAAAGAAGAAAAGAAGAAGAAATCATGCATGACTGTACCTCATCAACCTCGAGTGATCCTTCGGGACATCGTATAAGTTTATGATTCACGTCATGCACGGTGGTTTATCATTTTCATTAATGAAAGATAAAATGCCCTTTTCCTTCTGTACATGCAGGAGATAAAATTCTTACGCTGCACAGGAGTGGGGATGAAACTCATGCCGCTGCACCACCAACGACGGTGCGGACAACTCCCCCTACCCTATAGGGGATATTCAGGACTATTAACTTAGTAATTTGATTGATCAGATAATTAATGCCAAAACTACAATGCAGCTTGTAAAATCAAAATCTAAGTAATTTGGGTCTATTTCATGAGTGCATGAGTGCATGACACCATGTTTTAAAACTATTTCCAAAATATTTAAACAATAAAATATAGATAGATCATACTAAAGCATACTGTTTTTTTTTTCAAAATTTTTATTTATTTGCATGCATTGGAATGGGTAACTATGCCCATGGAATTAAAATCGAATTTATTTATTGATGATCATCTAAATTCTCTGGTTTTACAAAATATATTATCCATGCCCTTTACGCTGCTGCACTGCAGCGATAAATTCATTTGTAATTTATTATTTCAATTAATATCTTTCTTTCCTCAACAAGTAGGCGATTCATGTCTTCCTCTTTCTCTATCTCCCTCTCTGTTTATCCACTAATCGCTTTGTCTCCAGTGTATTTTTTGAGCCGCCTGGCAATAAAAAAAACAATTAGTTTATCTTGTTTATCATTTTTTCGATTATTTTTTACTACTGTAATTGTTATTTTTAGCATAAATATTACAGATAGATTATCCGCTAGTAATAGTACATGTATGAGAGTCTAAATATATGTTAATTATGTCTGAAAAGCTTTGGTCAGGTATATTTTAATTAAATTTTTTGGCCTTAACTGTTAAGTTTAATTTTTATTATAAAATTTAATCGAAAATGGTACATATTAATGTTAATATATTCTTATGTTGTACCGAATGTATCAGGATGGCCTGGGTTGTGAGCCTAGATAATGAATATAGTGTTAGGCCGAATGGGCCGGATGTTGTTCTAGTGGGCCATTTTCGAATTGACCCGGGTCCCGATTGAACCGAATAAATTAGCATGATGATTAACTTACCATCAACCCCTAAAGACAGTTTTTGATAAAATAAAAGAGACCGTCAAATTTTGTAAATTACAAAACTAGGTATCGAGGCAACGAATTTCTCTCCAACCGCTCCTCCGCCTTTCGGAAAAACAAAACCCTGATATTTCGAATCTCGCTCCCAATAGTTACCTTTTATGTGCGCGCTATCCCTCCAAGGCTCCAACCATTCAAACAAGTGAACGAAGCTGAATTTCCAAGTTCCAACGCAATTTCAGGTACGCAACGCATGCATGGATTTCCAATTTGTTAGCTTGCAATAAAATTGTGCGCGGGGCATCTCTTCATATGAATAGATTTTGGGATAAGTTGTAAATGACGTTTTGTGATTGTTTTGAGTAATTTTCGTCAGAAAGTTGAATTCAGATAAGTTTCTAGTGTTTGATAGTGAAATTGTTGGTCAGGTCAGTCTCATTTTAAGTAATTGTTTATATTAGATGAATTTTAATGGAACTAATTCGGGAAAATGGCAATAAAGGAATTTTTTTTTTTTAATTTGTAATTTAGCCCAAAATGCGTAAGATGATGGTAGGGTTTCCACCTCATGAAGTGAAGGATGAGGCTTGAATCTCGCAAACACCATCTACAAGGGTGTGGGGATTTATTCCATCTATACTTTGTGTAGGATGAAACATGTCTTCAGATATGTTTTGACCGAAAGGCTGTGATGAATTTACGGTTGGTGAACATGATTTGGTGCCACCTGTGCTTTTATCTTGAATTTGTTTTTTTTTTTTTTTTTAAAATTATTTTGAATATGGATTATGAGAACATGACAAGAAAAAAAAATTTAAAAAAATGTTGGTGGAAATTTTGAATTTTGAGTGAGTTTTATTAATTTAGAATGACTGGTCATTTTTTGCATTAATGGAAATTTTGGTCAGACTAGTCTCACTTGAGCAACTGTAATTTGTGTGAAATTTGGTTGGAAGTGATTTGGGTATATGAGGAGAAAGGTGGGAATTCGTAACCGTTTAAGTAATTTTCGTGGAAATTTTGAAGTTTGTGTGAGTTTCTGTTAATTGAGAATGAAATGCCAGTTAGCCAGGCCTGTTTTAGTAAACGTGTGATTGCCATTAATTTTGGTTGGAACTGATTGCGAAAAATGAGGGGAAAGGTGGGAATTTGTAATTTTTTTTAAGTAATCCTGAGTCAGCAAATTCAAACTGAGAGCAGATGATCTTTGTCTCTGCATAAATGAAAACCTGCCAGGTCCTTCGCATGACTAGTGTACTGTGCAGTAAAGTTGGGATGGAGATTGGTTGGGACTAATTTGGGAAATAAGTGAGTAAGATTCCGTTGTGGTTTTGAGTAATTTTGTAGTGAAAACCTCAGGGTGAATGTTTTCAATTGTTTTGACAAATTTTGGAGGATGTGTGTTTCAGTTCTTATGAAAATTTCCACACATGAGCTATTGTTTGTTCCTGCTGGTGGGCCATAATGTCTGATTGCTTTTGCGTAGATAAATCAGGATAAAGCTGCATTACATCTTCACAAGGCGATATTCATGCTATTGAGTGACGCAATTTGACGAAATCTTGAGAACAGCTCAAGGAAATTGTTTTTGTGATTTTTAAGTACATCACTTGGTGCTATTTATCAGACTGCTTTATGCTGACATCTTGGTCTGAAAAAGGAAATTTCGTGTGGCATTAATATTGGGAAATCCTGTAACTTATGGGGTGTTTGGTTGGTATTTTAACCGCATGGAATGGGAATCATAAATACCTATTCCTATTGTAGGTGTTTGGTTGAGAGAATATTGGAATTGTAACCGTCTGGAATAGGAATTGGATTAAGGAATTCTGATTACCGGATGTCTCCACCGGAATAGAATTAGGAAATCCACCTGCAATTTGATTCCGATTCCATAATGTACCAAATGTTATACAACTTGTGGTCATTCCTAATCTGATTCCACTGTATTCTAATTCCAATACCCATTCCGTTTCTAACTTACCAACCAAACGTCACCTTAACGTCCTTCATTTATCTTGGTTGGATATCAGTATCATCAAATGTCAGAAAGCCAGATGGACTTCATTAAACCAGAGGTATGGTAAAATCCTTGGCTTCTTTCTTCATTGTCAAATCAAGCTGTTGTAAAGTCGTCCATGATTCAGCCATCCATCAATTGCGAGACAGAATGTCGGACTTGTTTTGGTGTTATTGTGAACTTCTCTCTGAGAATGCTTTTGAATAACTTTTCGCCGCAGCTTTGTGGTTAACTCAATATGTTATATCTTTGTCTTCCTCTTTGTGCTTTTGTTATTGAGATCAGCATTCTGTTGCTACTGAACTTATCAGCAGGTTTTTACATTTTGCATCCTAGTAACTTGAGTTCTCTTAGTTTGTAATGGACTTTGTATTTTGCTGGTAACTATTTTTAATGATATTATTGCTCATGGAAGTTGATCCATAAACTTGTCGGAACAGCTAAAAATGGAACTCTACCATTGTTTCTTAACAGGCCATGAATTCTTATATTTGGCTCCAAACTGTTGATGGTTCACTCCAGCAAGTAGAAGAGGAGGTTGCTATGTTCTGTCCCATGATATGTCAAGAGATACTAAATACAGGCATGGGAACTTCTAATAACCATGCCATAGCTTTACCAGAGCGAGTCAATCCCGCAATTCTGAGTTTGATACTTGATTATTGTCGTTTTCATCAAGATCCTGGTCATTCTAACAAGGTCCGGTGATTGGTTTCCTTTCTGGAATTTTTATTTCTTCTATAGAATCTAAACATGTTAATGCTACTTACTCTATTTAAGCCTTCCTGAGGGGATTTGTGTTTTTGTGCAACTTTTTAGGCTGATCCTAACAAGAGATGGTCACTGCTCAAAAAAGTTTGAAAACTTTGAATTGTTTTTATAAACATGAGTTAAATGAGTGACAGTCATCATAGTTGCTGTTATATGACTGCTTGAAATATTTTATAGAAAATATTCGACCATCTTGGTAAGAATTTTGTTAAAGTTTCTGATATTTCCTATTATCTTTAGGAGCGGAAGTCTTTTGATGAAAAGTTCGTGAGGACAGATACCAAGGCGTTATGTGAGTTAGCCTCTGCAGCTGATAGCCTTAAATTAAAGCCGTTGGTTAATCTTACTAGTCAAGCTCTTGCACGTATAATAGAAGGAAAGACTCCTGAAGAGATACGTGAGATTTTGCATTTGCCTGATGATCTTACTGAGGTATTTTATCTGAGATACCTGTATTTGGTGCTTCTATTGTTTAATAGTTTCTGACTCGTTCTTTGTCTAAAATAGGAGGAAAAGCTTGAACCACTAGAGAACACAATGGATGATCCAAGAATCCGCTTGTTGAATCGTCTCTATGCAAAGAAAAGAAACGAACTAATAGAAAGACAGAAGTTAAAGGTTTTTTCCATCTTTAGTTGTTTGGGTTCTATCAGACATCAATATGCTTGACGTATTCAATGGGTATTTTGCATGATTGGTTATGGTTCCTGTGGCATTTTCAAACTCTCCTTATTGCTTTTGGCAAGATCAAGCCCACATCTCCAGTTCCGCGCATCGTACAAGAAGGGTGAGATTGAAAAAGGCGACATCTCACTTATTCTAGGGGGTGTTATTTGTGCCAAAGGATCAAAGTTACCTGATAGTACCAAAAGAAACTTTAATGGTCTCGATCATGCAAAATAAAGTTGACTTGTTTCCCCGATTTGTGGAGGGCTTGATTTCACACACACACACACATTTTTATATTTGTAAATTGGCTGGGGCTGCAACTGTCATCTGTTATTTGAGACTTGTTGTTTTACCTGTTCTAGAATGTGGAAGTCAAAGAGGAGCGTGTGGATGACCGTTCAATTGAGGACCTTTTATCTTTCATAAATAGTGAAGGTGGTATTTCAAATCATTTCCTTGATGAGTTTGTGTTTCACTTAAATTTCTGAAACTTTTGTCAATGTTTGGGCCCGAAGTGCATATTGGTATCCAGAGAAATATTATGGTGATTAAACATGTACCGAGAAAATAAAATGAGGCATTCACGGTATCTCAACTGATGGACATTTGAAAATTGTCAAATATTTAGTAATGTGGTGCATTAACCATACTCCGTGATAATATGATTTCCAAAAAATTGGTGATTAGTGCAAAAAATAGGTGTTTTTTTGCCAAAATAGTGGGTAGTTATTATAAAAAAGTTGGTGATTTTTACAAATCATATTCTTTTGGTACTAATCACCTACCTTTTTGTTGTCCAGATTAAACGGCCAATACGAATAGTCCGCCATGTTAGTAAATATTTGACGACTTACTGATGTCTGTCGACTGAAGCACCATGAGTGCTTCATTGTATTTTGTGGATATGTGTTTGACCATCATAGGAGTATTGGTGGTGCAATTTGGCCCAATATTTGGTTATTGTTGCATGTACTTTCTTTAAGTTGTCAATCAGACCTGACAAGTCATGGAAAGCTCCCCCAACTTTTTTACCATTTTGTGATGTCTGGACAGCCAGATTTTTTTTTTTTGACATAATTAGTCTGATTCAGCTGCTTTTTGCACCATTTTCTTCTGTCTGATGATCTCTTTTGGACGTTGTTGGGTATCTATGACTGGATTTCTCTGCAATTTTTTTGAATTGTGGCAATGTATTTATTAGGTCTAGCCTTTGGGATATGTCTGTGTAACATTTACGATGCAACGATGTCAGGATTGACGTTGCTTTTTAGTTTATTGCTTTTTTTTGTGAATATCATGGGGAAATCTTGCAAGTAACGGCCCACTTTGCGCGACCGTCATAACAAGTAAACAAATAGGTGGCACCGACCTTTGTTCTATCAACTCAAAAAACCCACCCTTTTAGAATGGGCAGGTCTGAGGGCCCATTTCACTCTCCATGGGATACAAAGTAATAAATCCTCCCACATTTATAAGGGTGGCGCTTGCAGGATTTCATTTTTGAGACATCCGGCTTCGTGAGGCAGAAGTCCCAACTGGTTGTCCTAGGCGTTTTGTTAATGTTGTCATTCTAATACGTTTGCATGATATTTTACTAGTATTTTCTGGATTATAGTTGTCATTTTTTACCTGTTAAAGGGATGCAAACTGTTTTGTATTATGTGAAATAATGTTCTATCTATTGCAGATTCAAAAGGTTCTAAAGCATCTAAGCGGAAAAACAAGAAGAGGCGGAGAAAGGTGCAGGTGAAGGATCTCTCAAAGGATGAGCCTTGCAAAGCACTAAAGGTACATTATGATGTCCTGCTTTGATATTGGCCACTTATGCAAGTGAATGATGTGCAATACTCTTATCAATCTTATGGCAAGCCATGTTCAGGATGCAACCAGTTTTTCTAAAGCTCGCGACCTGTCTATTACTTCCATCTTCACCACATCAAAATCTGTTCCAGAAGTAAGTAGCAGTGTTGAAGAAGCTTTTGTACCGAAACTAGACTTTGAGGAATCTGATGATGATGATGATGAATTAGATTCATTAACGCAAGAGGAGTTGGATAGGTTAGTATTCTCTAGACGATTATTTTTTCGTACATTTTTTCCTTTTTTTGACGATTTTTGTCTATACAACGGGCATTTCTTGAACATCTATACACAACATCACCGATTCACCATATTGATATTTATGACATTGTGAAGCTGGAGATGATGCTATGAACGTAATATTGGTTTGTATCCATTAACGATGCCATTCTTTGTCTAGATCAAGGACGAGATGACTGCGCTTGAGAAGTGCTGGAAGAACGAGAACCAGCATTTAGTGATAAGGGTTTCATTCCTAAGAATGATGCAAAGTTTTTTTTTTTTTTTTTAAAAAAAACTTTTATCAGTTTATTATGATTTTGCTCATATTATTTTTTAGCAACTACCATGGAGCTTCAAGTGCCTAAACATGAAAGTTGACATGCTCAGGTTGTGTTTGAAGCCAGTTGACTCTCATTTGATGGCAAATTGATCTCTTTCTAGCCAAGTTTAATTTAGTAAAATGATTTCGTATAACATATTAGTAATTGTTAACGACCTAAGTTCATCGAGAACCGAAACAACTTATTGTAGTTACTTGCATGTATTTGAGTATATTTTCTGATCGATTTTCTAATGTTTGCACTTGATGAATTCAGGGAAGTAGCAGATTTTGCACGGAGGTTGAATATTGATTGGTCGGAGAGGCTGCAAGAAATTAGGTCGTTAGGTCATGGTAGAAGGTTCATCCCAAATATACTAAATGAGAATGGATCCCTTAGAAGATGCACAGGTACCCTACTTTTATTTTGCAAGAAAAAAATTTATTTCTTCTTTCTTCCATTGAAAACCTAGATCTTCTTCAGGAGTTTCTTACTGTACCTTATTTACAGCAGTCAGACAATATCCTTAAATGAGCTTTCCTTATACGGATACCCTTTTCTTTTTCATATTTGATTGATCTAGCCCTTTTTTTTCATAGAATCATAGTAAGTCGTTAGGATTGATCATTTAGAAAAAGGTATCTTTTTTTTTGGTCTGTGACCGTCAAGTTCGGTTTCTATCGTATATCTCGATCGGAAACGGAACGGTATGGTAATTCCTCCCAACTCATGCTTATTAAGATTCGAATCCACGACCTATCCTTCGTGAGAGACACGCCGTGATCTCCTTCCAGCACTCTGTTTCACTAACTAATTGGACCAACGGTGGTTGGTATGTAGTTAAATTTAAACTTCTAATGCCTACATATGCTAATTGGTTTTTAGCTCCTGTAATATCTTTTTCTTTCCTATCTTCGATGTACTTGTATCAATGTATTTGTATCTTTACATGTCTATGCACAGGGCTCGACCGCTAATATATGCGCGAACTAGCTGAACAGAACGACCTGGTCCTTCCATAACAGGGCATATAGCAGAACATAGGATTGGAGAAGAGCTGATGAAATTTAGTTCTGCCGAATGTGGTATTTATTTTTTATTTTTATTTTTATTTTTCCTGTCTGAAGGCATTGTTTGATCTGGAAGTGTAAGTCTCATGTCTTTCTAACTACAGTAAGGATTTTCCGTTATGTTTCAGCTATAATGTCGTCATTTGTTGCAATAGGGGCATTCCCTGGGTTGTTCCATTCCTCCCTCTAGTTTGGACAATAAACTGTTAATTGTTTTTAGGGATAATGTCAAAAAAAAAGTCCATGTTTTTTAAAATTATACGAATTAGCTCATATGTTTCCAATTTTTTCAAAAAATTCTTAGTTGGAAACTCTAAAGCATTCCGGATAGGAAGTATAATATTGCCAGCCTTAATTTATAATTTTTTGAAAATATTTTGGACGAGTTATCATACTGTCCTCATGAGGTTTAAAAGTGTTCCGAGTGTTCGAGGCGATCTCAAAAAATGCTCAAGAAATCTAAGTTGATGTTTTCATTTAGGTCGATTTGTTAGAGTTTTTCTGAAGTATGAATTTTTTGACAGATCCACTTTTTTAAAGTTGGATAGCCAACTCCTCATGAATAGCAATGCGCAGCATATCTCTGTAGGATTAATATTTAGATGGAGCAGCTGGTGTTATTTCTCTGCTTGGAACACAAATCATGAGGATAATTTTGTTCCTGGTATAAAATAATTATCATAAATAAATTAATCAATATTAATAACAATCACTTTGTCCCAACTTTCAAAAATTGTTTAAGAAAGTAAAAAAAAAACAATATACAAAATAATAAATATATGAAAAACGAAAAGATCACTTCTTTTCAAAATTAAAAAATTCTTAGTTTCTCACTTTTATCCATGTTTTTCACTTTTCGGTCTAAATAAACAAGTCCTAAATGACAAAGGCAATAATAAAACATGAACTGCCTTTGAGCCCTAAATGCGTAAAGGCAGTGCCACCTTTCTTTTTTGAGTTCAATTCTCTTGCATCTAAATTGTGAACATTGGAGAGAGAACTGGAGAACAGAAATTCAGCAAACGCAGTGTTCTCCTTTTAAGTTCAATTTCTCTTGCATCTGATTTGTCAACATCTCAAAAGAATCCTGGGAAAAAAAAAAGAAAATTCAGTAAGACGCGAGAAAGTAAAAGTGTAATGAAGTGCAGAATAGCAATATACAGCCACCTAAAGTTCAAGCACAGTTATGCCGATAATAACTGGATTAGCTAAAAGAACCTCATACAGGTATAATAAGTTAAGCACAACAGTGTCTGGTCGCTGCTAAATTCCTTATATTGACCCTGGTACCCAACACGATTTAGACTGCAAGTCACATACATCCGTAACATGTCGGTCTTTGTCTTGCTTTAAACGTTAGGCATATGGTTGAGGAGAAATGGTCCATATCACAGCATCCAAATCAAGAGCTTTAGCAAATGCTGCCATTCTTGTTGTCCGCAAGACCTTTTCTGTCAGTTATATTAGCATGGCTTGACACCAGTTGGCTTGTGCACAAAATCATAAGATTCCTAACAAAAGCTACTGAGAAATATGCTATATGTGCAGAAATCTCAAGTATGCTAAATCCTCACTTGCATCACACATGAAAGGACCTTAAATTGACACCTTACCCATAGGAAGCAGCCATTGATATGTTCAGAAAAAGAAGATAACTGTTATGCATCGGATTGGAAGCGACCAAGCCAATGTATTGGATCCATTGTATTGTCCGAGTCGAGTCCAAGTCTAGTAGGAGTTATTCAAAAAGATTACTATCTGCATAAATATTGTATGAACTATTATTTTGAGAATTACAAGATTTAGTAGCCATAGATGGTAGGAGTCTAGAGAAGTTACCTATACAAATACCTGATGCACCGTTCATTATTATTCAGAGAAGAAAAATTGTTTTCTTAGTTAACTTAGCTCTCCATCTTATGAGTAGAGAATTATATAGACGCTATAAGGCCACCACTATCTACCTCACTGTGTCTAGGCTGCTGACGAAACCGATCCCAATCGGTTCATAACAGTAGTATGGATTCTACTAAATGATTACTTAAGTAGTTGCATGTTTGCTGTACCATCATATTTGTAGCCAATGTTCGCCAGGATCTCATCTTTGCCGTTAAATCTGTTCTTAAGCAAGCTTCACCAAGAGGGAAGAGGGACATTGACTCGAAAGAATGCACCTCCATGTGGCATAACCATTAAGACACAATAAGGAACCTACATAACCGAAACTATCAACAATTACTATGGGTTCTAAAACAAGCAATAAGTTGCAATCGTTTAACGGCGAGAAACCAATCTCTGTATATGATGGAGAGGAGTTCCGTTATTAATGCCATCATGGCTTGCTATGGGCAGCAATTTATGGATCTAATGTGCTCAATGATAAACATGGTAATGACAGCTGAAGAAAGAAAATGCACTTTCAAGAGCCATCCGAAATGCAAATTCCATGTTGTGGATGCCAAAAATGTACAGTATTGGCGAGCACAATAAAAAGTTTTGATATTACATGGACTCCAGGAAGATTCACCTCAGTGTCCTGCAGAGATGCCCAAGAAGAACCAGTACTTGGCATTAAGCCATCACTCCCTTTGCTCATATTGTAAGCATCTGGAAGCTATGTGCACTGTCTCAGGTCCATCTTCATTAGGAAATAGTCTTAAGCAGGAATTAGTCCTTTCACTTCCGGTGGGTGCCGCAACTAGATCATAACTGTATTTGCTTGTACCACAATTGTCAAGTCTGCTTTTCATACTCAAATTTAATTACCTTAGTGGAAGTTGATAGTTCTTTTTATTGTTAACTTTGTACATCTTCTTCAGTAACCTACGAGTAAGCATTTTCTTCCCTGGCCTTGCGAAGGCACTACTGACAAAACGTAGTGTATTTTCACAAGGAGTAAAGCCTTGGTCTTTCATCTCCTCGAGCAACTTTCGGACTTCGGCACCATTAGACAATTTTGACCAGCCACTTATCAATATGTCGTATGTTGAAGAGTTAGGCACAGCACCTCTCCTTTTCATCTCATTTAATAATTCTCTGGCTTGTATCATCATTCCCACCTTAGCAAAATCACTAATAAGAACGTTATACGTACTGACTTTAGGAATAAAACCGTTGCTAACCATCTCACAGTATAACTTCATTGATTCCTTTTTATTTCCCTTCTTTCCGTAGTTTGTTATTAGAATGTCATAAGTCACATTGTTCGGGGCTAACCCTCTCTCTTTCATCTCCCTAATTACTGTGTTAGCCTCTCCAATCCGTCCAGAAGCTGAAAGCCCAGCCAGTAGAGTATTATATGTCACTGAATTTGGGAATAATCCATCAACTAGCATCCGTGAATACGCCGAAAAGGCTTTATCTACATGGCCATTCATGCAATGGCCAAGTATAAGAGCGTTAAAGGTAGTCACATTTTCTAAGATCCCTCCTTCCGACATCTCCTTTAGCAAGTACGCAGCTTTTCTTGTCATCCCAAGTCTGCATAGGGCATGGATGACAGTATTAAAAATGGTTACGTCAGGTTTAAGACCCATCGCCATCATCAGCTGGTGCATCTTTAGGATCAAATCTGCCTTTTTTAATCCGAGTAATGCTTTCATCACAATCGTATGAGTAGCAGGAGTCGGACGAAATCCAGCTGATGCCATTTGATATAATGTTTCTTCTACTTTCTCCAAATTCCCAACTTTGCAAAGGCCACAAATTAAGGTATTGTATGTGATCAAATTGGGACTAAGCCCTACACTTTTCATTTCATGAAGAAGTTCAAGAGCCATCTCTAGATTTCCTTCTTTGCAGTATGCTCCTATCATAGTGTTGTATGTTGCATGATCAGGCACCAGATTCACATTCTTCAATTCACCAAAGAATGATCGTGCTTCTCCAAGCTTGCCAAGCCTGCAAAGACGATTTATGAAGACATTATAGACAACAACATCAGGCACTAAGGTTTTCTCCATTAGTTTCTGGCCAACTACAAACGCAGCAGACATGTTCCCTGTTCTAAAAAGTCCATCCATCAAAGATGTGTAATTAACTGTGTCTAGCAATATGCCCTTCTTTTCCATTTCTCTGAATAAGTTCTCTGCAACAGTGATATTTCTGTTCTTTCTCAAACCATTTACCAAGGCATCAACAACATAGTTATTATCTTCTAAACCATTCATTTTCATTTCCTTATACGTTTCAAAAGCATCTTCAACTTTTCCTTTCTTGAAAAAAGCATCAATTAGCATAGAATATGTCAGGATATTAGGAGAAATGTGATTTTCCTTCATTTTCTTCATCATATCGATGGCCTCAGCAAGCATTCCACTTTTAGAATATCCATTGATCATAGCAGAGTAAGTCACAACATTTGGATCAATAGACTTATCTTGCATTGCCAAGAGTGCTGACTCTGCACCCTCGATATTTCCTGCTTTACAGCGCCCGTCAATCAAAGCAGAGTAGGTAATATGATTGGGAACAATCACATGAGAAGATGATATCAAATTAAGAACGGTTTCTGCTTCATCGACCTTTCCCAATTTGAAAAGCCCATCCATCAATAAAGTATAACTAACCAAATCAAATTTCACACCTCGCACAACCATTTCACCTTGAACAATGGATGACTCCTCTCTTCGGGCCTTAAACAAATAGTCAAGTATAATCGAGTACGAAATACGGTTAGCATGTATACCTCTCTTCTCCATTTCCCTAAAAATTTTATAAGCTTCAGAGAACTTGCCATTCTTGCAAAGCCTACTCATTATAGAACTACAAGTAACCACATCTGGCAAAAATCCACTCCTCACCATCTCCTCATACAACATAAACCGGCGGATCCACTATATAGCCAGGGGGGTCAATTGCCCCCACTCAGATGCTGTGAAAGAAAGGCGCCAAAGGCGGTCATACATACCTCGCTCCGCGGCGGGATCGGAAGCCGGAGGCAGAGCAATCACGGGAGGAGGAGAGTCATTACTCATTGGGCTGCAAAAATTGGTCTGGAGATATGGTCGCCGAAACAGGCGAGGAGATTGCTTCAAATAGAGGATTACGGCTTCAAAGATAAATGGCTCTCGCGTTTATTTTTTAGGCCCACTAAATTTATATTTCTATTATTTACTATTGTGGGAATTGTAAAATTTATTATTGAATGCAAAACGTTGAAGAAAAAATATCCTCGGTATATTTTTTAATCTAAATTATTTTGTAAAATATAACACTTAAACTTTATGTGATATCTGGACCATATACTTTGATAAGATAAATTTTAATATTTTATATAAAATTTTACAAATATATATAATTCAATTTGTTTACAAATAAATTATTAGTACAATAAAATAATTTTAGCTGAAAAATAATCATAATATATAAATAGGTATTTTAATATGTTATTTTAATATTAAGATATATATGTGTTTAAAATGTCTATATATATATTTGATTGTAATTTTTTTCTATCTTAATATTTACATGAATAGATAGTTTATCAACACTATACAATTTTTCTATTTTTTCAAATATTTATATTATATTATATGGATATAATTATTTATGTTATTGTATTTTTTTTAAAACAAGCATAACTACGGTATATAGCTAAAAGAATAAAAATAATATAATGTAATATTAAATTTGTTATAACTGTATTTGTTAAATACAATGTATAGTTATTGTCAAAAAAAATTTTTAATTCATTTCTAAATTTTTTATTGATATAAATATAAATTATACTATATAATATATTAATATATAATTAATTAATTGATATATTATACTAACAAGTGAATATGTCTAGCACAATATTAGATTAAAAAATAATATTGGTATTTTCTAAATCTGCAACTGCATAAACGCCTCCTCAATCTTCTCCTTTTGCAATACTGGCTATATAGAACGTATTTTTAGAACATTCTAAATCCAAATCTTCTCGTTTCTTATTCAACACAAGTCTAGCCACATGGGCGAATATTTAAAACTTCTATTTAGCCTTTATAAGTGGCTCCTTATTCAACACAAGTCTAGCCACATGGGCGGATATTTAAAACTCCTATTTAGCCTTTATAATTGGCTTCCTGCTCTGGATTAGATCGGACTAAAGTTTGAGACATACCGAAGGCCTCCTTCTAGATAGGGGTGGAGCAATACAAAATTTATAAAATACAGCATATATATATTTAAGACATACCGAAGGCCTCCTCTAGATAGGGGTGGAGCAATACAAAATTTATAAAATATAGCATATATATATATATATATTATTTTTATTATTTTCCCCCATTTCTATTAAATTGGACGAGGGGATCTATTCTATAATTCTGATTTCCAAATATATATAATACATCCCAAAAATTATCCAAAAAAATAAACCTTAAGGCATGACCCCAATAATTTATATTCCAAAGTGATTTTGGGATTTATTTGAGCAAATCGGCCTATTCATATTAAAAAGCTAAACTTTTAAATATCACATTCATTATGATATTGTACAAAATAAATATATAAACACTACTATTTATTAGAATAATAGAATATCTAATCAAACAGAATCATATATAATGTATTGAAATGTATATAATACATATCTCTAGACAATGCACATGATTTTGATCGTATCAGCGCAATGAAGTTGCCCTAATAATGGTATTTCTGTAAATATATTGAACAATATTTTCTCACAATAATTTTTTTTTTAAAGAAACCAGACGGAACGTCCAACCATTTGCTGCAATAGGTACGAGCCAATACTCCTGAGCGTCCTCGTCCCTTGCCGACATCACACCGAATTCACCTATACATGGGTTTATTTACGAGCTATACCTATCTATCGAACCAAATTCGGACATGCTATACTCGGACAGTGAGTCATAATAAAATCTATAAATATCCTTCTTTACCGCCGCTCTGATCAATTCCAACACTTAGCTCCCCCAACTGATCCCATCCATTCGGCGGCCGCCGCCATGGGCAAAGGCCGCCCCCGCGCCGTCGAGAAAGGTGTTCCAGGTCACGGTTACTCCCACACTCCGCCGCCGCCGCCGCCGCTGCCGGTGACTTCCCCGTCCTCCCCTCTGCCCCTACTTTCTATCCTACCCCCGATGAGTTCGCCGATCCCCTAGCCTATATCGACAAAATCAGGCCTGAGGCCGAGCGCTTTGGCATCTGCCGTATCGTCCCACCGCCGTCTTGGTCCCCACCCTTCGCCGTCGATCTCTCATCCTTCAAATTCCCCACGAAGTCGCAGTCCATCCACCGCCTCCAAGCCCGCCCCGCCTCTTGTGATTCCCAGACATTCGATCTCGAGTACCGCAGATTCCTCGTCTCCAATCTTGGCCGAAATCCCCCGCGTCGCCCGCCGATCTTCCTTAATACCGATCTAGATCTTTGTGCTCTCTTCAATGCTGTTAAACGATATGGCGGCTATAAGAAAGTCTGTAAAGGGAAGCGGTGGGGTGATGTGTTTCGTTTTGTTCGTCCCCGTGCCACGCTCACCGAGTGCTCGAAACATGTTCTCAGCCAGATCTACTGCGATCATTTATGTGATTATGAAGATCATGTTACTGAAGCAGTCACAAACATCAAGCGGAGTAGAGTTTATTTGGAGGTCGATCAGGCGAGAAAGAAGAAAAAAGGTGATCATGCTGGTACCAGTCTTGAGGTGGAAAAGTTGGATCAGATTTGTGAGCAGTGTAAGAGCGGATTACATGAAGATGTTATGCTGTTATGTGATAGGTGCGATAAAGGTTGGCATCTGTATTGTCTCTCACCGCCTTTAGATAGCGTACCATCAGGAAATTGGTATTGTCAGGAGTGTGTCAATTCAGATAAGGATGCTTTTGGGTTTGTGCCAGCGAAGAAATGCACGTTGGATGAATTTAGACGAATGGATGAGAGAGTAAGGAGGAAAAGGTTTGGACAATCGCGGGCTACTAGAGCACAAATAGAGAAGCAGTTTTGGGCAATTGTGGAAGGGAGAGCAGGTGAATTAGAGGTTATGTACGGGAATGATTTGGACACTTCTGTATATGGCAGTGGATTCCCACGTTTTAGTGATACAGTGCCAGCATCTGTCGACCAAGAGAAGTGGAAGGAGTACGCTTCTAGCCCATGGAATCTCAATAATTTGCCAAAGTTGCAGGGATCGATGCTTCGCGCTGTGCGTGAGAATATTGCCGGTGTTATGGTTCCTTGGCTCTATATCGGGATGCTATTTTCGTCATTCTGTTGGCATGTTGAGGACCATTGCTTTTATTCAATGAATTATTTGCACTGGTATGTGAATCTTGTTGTAGTAATTGCATTTCGAGGAATAAAAAATTTGTTTATTGCGCTACTGCTTAATGTAAATGTTCTGTATATGGTATGCAACTGTCTAAAAGAAAAACATTGGGAAGAAAGCACTGTAGTTGATATTTCAAGTATATAGGACAATGGGTACTCCAGGTTCCATGCCTGTTATGATTTCCTGTTGAACTTTTTGAACTTCTATATGTGCTACATAGTTCCTATCTATATTTTAGCTGTTGAAACGGATACTGTCTAGATGTTTCTTTACTTGAGCTTTCTTATTATGTATTATGGAGGTTAATATTTTGTAATCCTCATCCTCAGGTTCCAGATAACATAATCAGGTTTGGTGCTTCAATTTATTTTATTCTCTCAATTACTTATAAGAGAAATAATGAATAATTAAAATACTAGTCTTGCCTGCCTATTGCTTATATTTTAAATCTTAAATACATTTTCCACTAGGGGTGTCCAAAATCGGTTGCACTTGGGCCTAGTAAGATTGAGCCTGACCGATCTCGTTTGATTAGGTCCTTGGGCTAGCCCGTCTTTCTATTAAATGATCAAAAAAATATTCGATCTGTTGGGAGAAACTTGTTGGATGATTTTAACAGTTAGGTAAAAACGGATACGAGTTAGAGATGCAGGATGCTAAGAAAGCAGGAAGAATAGGAGGAAGATGGAAAAGAATAATAGAAGAAGAAGAAGAAGGATGGCCATAGAAGTAGAAAAATAAGAATGTAGTTGGTCCAAGAGGAATGAAACTAGGAGCATCTCAAGTTCTGTTACACGCGTAAATATAAATACCTATAAGTCTAGGTTAGGCTTGGTCTTGCGCTTTCAAACATCAGGCTCACCTGACCTAACCAGCCCGTTATTTCAGCCAGGAACCTTTGGCCGAGTCGTTTTTACGACCCGGTTGCACATCATATTTTCAACATGCACAAGAGAACCTAGTATAAGAAATGTTGGTATGAATCTTAGGTGCAACTATTTTGAGTGATGTCTAAGAGTTGAAGATGAAGATGAAGCTTTTGGCAAAGTCAGTGACACAAAGATTAACTAAGTGAAGATTGGCAAACCATATATTATATATATATATATAATAACTAAGTGAAGATTGGCAAACCATATATACATATATATATATATATATATATATATATATATATATATATATATATATATATATATATATATATATTTCTCTCGACCTGTTTACAATCTTTATTCTATCCAGCTTCTGGCTAGATCTATCTAGAACACATGGTAATTGAATTTGTCATTTTTCTCATGGAAGCAAAATTCGTGCTTGCTTCAGCTTTTTGTATATTCTTGTCGTAGAGACAGAATGACATACTAATTTTGATAAGAGCATGAATTTCGGATCTTAAACAGTCGTATCATTTATCCAATTTAGTTTCTTATATGGGGCTCTCGATATGTTGTCATTTTCCATAATATTTGATTTTGGTCTTATTTTGTTTTTCTTCCTCTTAAAAGGACATTTTGGATCAGTTGGAATATTAATCACATATTATCATAGTAGTTCAAAACATCTGGAAGTCAACATTTCTTCTACTGATTTTTGTTGTATCGGCGAAGCTTAGTTATAAGGCTTGATGCATAGGGAGTTTGGTCCTTCTCGTCCTTTATCTATTCATCTGATGTTGCCACTAGGACCAAAAAACATATTAGATAAATTTCTAAAAAGTGTAAAGCCATTCAAATATATTTTTGTGATCAACATGCGTAACAATTCAACTATTTCAAGTGGTTATGATGTTAAGGTGTAATGTGAGGGGGTCCATGTAAAGTTTTTCTGCATTCCCTCGTTTTGCTAGCAACAATCTTGATACAAGAGCTATTGTTTACATGTAAAGGTAGATTTGTTAAATTGACACCCCACCAAAGTGATTATCTGCTTAAGAATACAAGAGGCTATTCTTGGTCTGGCGGTTGGCGGAGGTGGTTCCATGTTGCAAGTTTCGCTGCATGTCCTCTCTTTTCACCAACAATCTTGATAAAAGAGCTATTATTTACATTAAAGGTAGTTTTGTTAAATTGACACCCACCGAAGGTCTTATTGTTTGGCCAATCGATTACCTGCTTAAGAGTACAAGAGGCTATTCTTGGTCTAGCTATTGGGTTCATGGCAACTTGTGGAAGCAATCGTGCTAGTCAATAACTAACTTACATCATCTAGATAGAGGTGTTCAACCTTGTCATTGTCTGCTGGACATTAAACTAACTTTATGTGAAACTAGAAATTGTTATTATGCAGTTTAATGCTTTACACTTGTTCATACTAAGAATCAACAAAAAGGAATGTTTAGAAATCGAATGGCCCTCCTGATATCGAGATTTTAAGAACTCGTCTAGTCCAAATTTGGTCTTAAAGGTTCTTGGTTTGAAGTTATACAATATCTATAGTCATATCGTGTTGCAAAACCAAAGTTGTGAGTTCCTTCAACAAGCCTTTAGAATGAAGAAATATGAGTTCTGGTTAGGTGACTGTTGATGTGTTGGAGAGGAGACAAACTTTTGGCTTCTCTAGTCTTAATGTCGTCGGAGTAACTGGATCCTTAGAAAGCCGGTAATTTTAATATTATCATCTCCATAGCCAATAATGGATCCTGCTTCAATCAACTTCAATTGTATATAGCGAATTTTTTTCATCCTAAATCATTAAGGTAAAAACTTACATATAGTTATATTATGTTTCATAAACAGAACCTGCATGTTCCTTCAACTAACCTTCCAAGATTTCAAGCAAGTACTGTTTAAGTAATTGTTCGTGTTATAGTTGGCTTCTCTACACTTGGATGAAGTTGGAATAAAGTGTCATAAACTGAAACTATGAAATTGCATCATTTCCAAAGTAATAATTGGACCATCAGTTACTCATGTTTCCTTGTGCATACTGATTGTTCCTCAGATGTTTCTTTTTAATCCAGAAAAAAGGATACTTAATAGTTATAAGTCACTAGCGAAAGAACTTTGCGATTCTTTCATACATTGTTGGTATTTAGATTGTATGAAAATTTTTTTGGGCCCTGCTGCTTGCTTTGATTACCTTAAAAGGTCTACCTATAGGATAAGATATGCCTTTTTGTTGTAAAATTTTCAATTGCAACAGCTATTTCAATAAATTCGTGATTTCTGTTTTGTTTAACGAGCTGATGGATGTTGCAATTTTGACATCAAATTTGCGATCTCTGTAAAACTTGTGCATTATTTCTTTTCACGCTAGAGATCCGTCTCAATCATGCTAGAGATCCGACTCAATGGGCATCTTCTAATGAATTAAATGGTAATGCATTTTGAGATTTAGAACAATTACTGACGGATTTTTAGTCTTTCACTTAAATAAGGGATGGACGTTACTTATGGAACGTGTTGCCTCTTATCAATTTTACCAATGGAAATTGAAGCAGTTTCTTTTGTGATGCCATTGCTTTAGTTTGTTTTGCAATCTGAAAAGTACTACGTTATTTGATATATGTTGTATTTGTAGCAGGTGGATGCTAGTTCATCTGTTCTACACATTACTTTTTCGAGATATTAGCATATTTTATAGACAAGGATGCTTGCCTTTGCTTTGTAATGGTAGTAAAGATCATATGTATAACAGTTCAACCAAGAATTTTTTTTTTTTAAATAATTTTTTAGGGTCACATAGTCAGTTGTGGGAGAGAGTGACTGAACAAATGCAAGCCATGAACTAGGTTTTTAATGATCAATTTGGCTCATGCCTTAAAGGCGAACGACATGAGCTTTCATCTTTGTCATCTTATCCATAATTTTTTAATAGGAAAATAGATTTGCATATGATCTTTATAAGACCTTGATAAGACGTACTAAAAGGCACCAAGAAAAATATATTGGATGGTTTTAGAGAAAAGGAGAGTACCTAGGATTAAATTCGACTTTTTAAGATATGTTGATATGCATGATAGAGCATCTATAGGTGTATGGAGTAGTGTAGGGTTGCAAATTGTTTCTACAAAAATAGGATACAAGGTTCAATAGTGAGTCCATACTTCTTTAACTTTGGTGATGGATGACATATTCAGAGTGATATATCATGGTGAATGCAACTCGATGATGATATCGTCCTTATAGATGAAATTGGAGTAGCTAAACTTGAGCTATGGAGTCAACCTTGGGATTAAAAAAAAGGCTTTCTGTTTGAGAAGAGCTGGGACGTGGTATTTGGAATGCAAGTTAGTAATCGAAGAATGGGTTATATACAAAGCAACAACGAAAAAGATAAGGATATCGCACATAGGATAATTAGGATGCAAGAAATGGAGGAATGGCGTAAAAGATAAGGATATTGCACATAATAATTGGGAAAAGGGATGTAAGAAATGGAGGAACGCATTAGAGTTCTAACTGACCGCGATAAACTGATGATGTTGTATGAAACAGAATATTGGGTTGTGAAATATTAACATGCGCAAAAATTGTGTGTGGCAAAAATGAGAATGCTATGCTAGATGTGTGTATATATGAGTATTGGATAAGAAAGGAAGTTACTCGGGAGAAAGTTGGTATGGCGACAAAAGATTGCAAAATAAGAAAAAAATTGCTTGACGTGGCTTGAATATGTGGAGAATTTCCGTTCATGCCCTAGTTAGGTGGTGTAATATGTTAGATATTGCCCTTTGGAAAAGGGATAGGGAAGAGTAAGAACAGTGGGATGAAGCTCCGAGGAATGGGTCTTATTTGGCTTGATTTGTGTGAAGAGATGGCTCTAAATAGATCACTATGGCGTACTAGAAAAATTCGAAAGAATTTTTCTTTTCAAAAAAGTATCGTCTTGGTTTCAACAGCTATTATCTTAAATGATTTTATTCTTAAAAGGCTTTCTTTTGTTCTTGAAAGTCGGTATAGTGGATAATACTCTGTCAGTTATATTTGATTTTTTTAGCATGCCTATTTTTTTTTTCTTCAAATTTTATGGCTAATCCAATTCTTTGTTTTCAGGGGAGAACCAAAATGTTGGTATGGTGTTCCTGGTGCTGCAGCAAACTCCTTCGAGGAGGTACTACTATCAAGTTGAATAATTTGTTACAACTATGTCAAGAGGTTCATTGCCATATGACTTTAATGACGAGTCTGTTCTATTCTACCTCTAACTAGCATGGTAATATTTCACCTGATAACCTCCCTGAAGCCGAACCTACAAATGGGGCTGTGTTTGTGCTTTTTTGGGTACATCTCGTTGTTAGGTTGGCACCTCAACCGGTCAAGATAGATTGAATATGGTTGTGCTCGGGTTGATCTACCGACCAGAAGTTGACGAATTTGACCTAAATAAACCTTTAACCAGATAAATTCGAAATGCACTTTAAAATTGGTTAGTATATGGGTTTTATGGTTAAAAACCTATTACTGATAGTATATACTGTTTATAGGATATTTTTAGCTTTAGTTATAGTTTTATGGTTCTTTTGTTGCGTGAAGTTTGATATAGGTGTATGGTTTAAAAATTTACTATTAATATGTTCATATGATGTTTTTGTCGTTTAGATATAGTTGTATGGATCTTTTGTTACGTGAGTCTGTCTTTGTTGAATTAGATAACCTGGACCAATCTGATTTTTTAATATGATCGGGTTTTGTCAGCTGCATTTCATCATTTGGTCAGATTTGAATTGATCCATTTAACATGCAATGCGACTATAATCCCAGTTGAACTCATCGAGACAATCCGAATCGCCCTTTGTTCATATAGTCTAAGCTGCATCTGGAAGAGTGCTAACTGATGGCATTTGTATTTCTTATAGCTATATTTCATTCCTGCTGTTTTGTGCTTTTCAGCATTGTTCCCTCATTTTAAGTGTTATTATTGTGGTACCCCTTAAATCTTGATTTTGAAATCGGATTTACTTTTAAGACTAGAGCCTGCAATTACATTGGGAGTGAGTTGCTTAATCCTTTAATTCTGTGAATCATGTTGTATACCAGATCTGTGATCTGTATTATTTGCTTTAGGTCATGCGAAAGGCTCTTCCCGATCTTTTTGATGCGCAGCCAGATTTGCTTTTCCAACTTGTTACAATGCTCAATCCATCTGTGTTGCAAGAGAATGGAGTTCCGGTTTACAGCATAATTCAGGTTAGTTGGACACTTTTAAGTGGCAATTGGAATACTTGTGCTAATGGTAAGTACAGTTTCTATTTCTAATGCTGTCGTATCTTGGGAGTACTTTGGATATTCTTGTCAGTAAATCATGTTAATCTTTTAAGCATTTTCTCAGCATATTGGCTGAGTATCATTTCTAACTTTAGATGTGGCTTTTTTAATTAAAAAAAATTGTAGTTCCCATTTGACTAAACAATTTAGTCTTGCTTTATCTATCTAAAAACACTGCTCCACAAGGGCGAGTACCTGGGTTGAATTCCCCCTGACAGCTTGTAGGAGGACAATCGCTTTGGTGGAGCAAAGAGCTCCAGTTCAGCTTTCTCAAAGAAGGCTATTAGTAGTTATTTTTTGATTGGTTGAACAAATAACCCTATTGTAGACTGCCAGATTCCTTTTTTTCTTTGGGTTTTAGGATAATAAGAACGTCTGTATGTTGCACATTTTGTTACATTAATTCTTTCTTTCAGGAGCCAGGAAACTTCGTCATTACTTTCCCAAGGTCTTTTCATGGGGGTTTCAATCTTGGTAAGTTCTAGTGAATGTAATTGAACTTTCCCTCAAATAACTAAACATTAATTAATGTATTTAAAGAACCTTTGAATTGTATGTTCCCAGGTTTTAATTGTGCTGAGGCTGTAAATTTTGCTCCTGCTGATTGGCTTCCACACGGTGGATTTGGGGCTGAACTTTATCGCATGTATCACAAGGAGGCGGTTTTATCACACGAGGAGCTTCTTTGTGTGGTAACCAAGGTTGCCTTCTGCTCCTAGTGTCCTCTCCAGAATTTCTTTGCTAGTTTAGGTTCTAACTGCTAAACTCAAGTCATCACCTGCTGAAACACTTGGGCAGCCTGGCCGCGCAGGTGACCAAATGGCGCATAGGCAGGCAAACCAGCACAATTGGGGTGCCTGCCTATATTTGAAGTGTGCATGCTCTGTGTACCCCAATGGGCAGCCAGGTGGTCTATGAGGATGTCTTTTTGAACACTCATTAGGATCATCAGGGGTGTTTTAGGTTGGAACTGGTCAAGTAGGGCATGCACTGTTGCAACTTGATCAACGCTTGGTTTGGCAATGATATGGATAATTGGTTTGCATTGTGCATGTACTGTAGCGCAAGGCCGCTGCTAGGTCTTGGCATGGGGCTAGGCAGGAGGCTAGGGACATATTGGGTTATATTTGTCATTGGAAGTCATCAGCATTTGAAATTTTATTATCTGTTTGATTATTTATCCTTTATTTTCTCATAGTGTGGCCAACCACTAGTGGGTCACACACAATGTGCTTGGTCCAAAGTGGGTCATGCACACCTATCATACCCAATTGAGCTTTTGAACATTTATTTTTATCATTTTAAAAAAAGGATTTTTGTATAAGAATTTCTTTTATATAGAAATGGTTTAAGTATTAAGCTACAAAAGAAACGACTAATAAAAATGTCAAATTACATATAGCTATTAAATTTTATGTGTTAGTGTCAAGAAACAACCAGACTACAAATACAAATATCAACACTCTTAGTTCATTACATTTTATAAATTGAAAAAAAATAATAAAAATTACGATTTATGTTCTTATCTTATGTTTCAATTTTATTGAAACCATCTGCTGATCATACAAGAAAATGAGAGTTCAACAACTTTGCAAAGTACACTACATGGACTCCAATGTAGAAATATTATAACTGCGAACCCAAAAGTGGAGAACTTAGTAAGTTTTCACTTTATAGGCACTAAACAATTTGAAAGCACTCTTAAGGATAAAGGAACCTATCCTGTAATGCAGGTCATTTGTTCTGCTTCCAGTGCCGGAGGAGCAGGGTGGACCAATTAGGTAGTGAATTATCAAAATTCTGAATGAGATAAAATCATGACGTTGGATTTGGTCATCTTTGCAAAAGTTTAAGCTCAGAATATCCTTCCCTCTTTCAAGAAGTGCAGTGCAAAAGCTAAAGGAAGGATAAGTTACACGTTTGGCCGTGATAATCATCTTCCTTATGAAAGTGTGAAAGAACTTTGACTAGAATTCAACAACCACCACCCCAAAACCTTTGTCTCACTAGGTGTGGTCGGCTGCTTCTTTTGTAGTTCAGAATGCAAACAAAAAAGGGAAAAAAAACATTCAGATGCATGTTAATTGGTTCGTGGTTGATGCACTTGTTTAATCTTGATATTATTTGAGTTTAACTAATTTTCTTTTTTTTTTTTCAGAAGATTTGACTAGGTTTTGGGAGGTAGATTGTATAAGTTCTTTAATTTTAGTCGTGATTCTGACAGCCTCGGTACTTAGTATGGTGGTAATTCTCTGGAAGGTTCTCTAACATCGGCTTGCATATTGTCTTTCAGAGTGGTTGCAATAGCAGAGCATTACCTTACCTAAAGGAAGAAATGAACAGAATACTATCTAGGGAAAGAAAATGTAGAGAGAATGCATGGAGGAAAGGCATTGTTAGATCATCACTTATGTCACCTAAGAAACATTCCGAGTATGTTGGCAGTGAAGAGGTATTTTTCTTTGATATATTTATGGTGGAAAATCCTTGGTCTTATTGTGGCTAATTAGAACTTTGATATTTTTAGGATCCTACATGCGTTATTTGCCGACAATTTTTGTATTTGTCAGCCATTACTTGCAGATGCAGGCCATCTGCTTTTGTGTGTCTTGAGGTACTTGCAATTGAACTTATGTCTTACAAATTTTTCTTCAATGTATGTAGTATAAGGCTTATTGTTAGATTCCTAGATCATGTAGAAGCATTTTGCCCACCCTGAGATCCCTCTTTATGAAGCTGGGATTTCTCCAAAATTTATAACTGCTCCAGAACACCCACATATGATAGCTCTGGCGGATTTCTTCTACAGACTTTCCTTCTTCGATAAAATGTCATAACTGTGAGCATAGAATTATAGGAAGATTGTAGCAAGCTATTCGAAGCCTGAATATGGGCAAGCAGGCAAACGACAATAAGTGGTTGGCAAGCTACTCACTTAGCAACTGATTAGAAGTCCTTTTCATAGACAATCAAAACCCATCAATTATTAGGATGGCAGCATTTCTTCACTCTTCAGAGGTGACACAGGCAGGAATAGTAGTTTGTATCTCTTTATTCTTCACTTCTCAAGCTCCACCCTTTATTTCCTAATATCCATCCCTATCACGTGTACCGTGCAAATCCCGACCGTATACTCACAAAGGAGTGAGAAGAGGAGCGAAGCATACTAGAACTGGACATACGAACTATGTTGAAAATTAGGACGCAAGTGATGACTTAAAACAATTGAAATACCTTCTGTTCAGTTAGTGAGGTTACTTTTACAAAACAACAAACTGAAACTAATGGCTTCTGGGTAGGTTGTTGGGTTTCGATGATGCCTTATGATAGTTAACATCTAACATCCATGTTGTTGAATAGGTACTTTGAAGTAATGGGAAATTGTTGGGTTCTTCTTTTATTTCTTAACGTGAAATCATGATGTTGATCTTTTCTTTATTTCCTCTCTTTATTTAGCCTACCAGCACTTCATAAAATTTGGCAAATATAAGTTTCAGATAATTTGTTGACATATGTGTTGTAGTCAAAGCTTAGGTTTTACTACTAAAAGTGTTTCTGAGCAGCACTGGAGGCATCTATGTGAATGCAACCCTAGCAAACATCGCCTTCTTTACCGTCACACTCTTGGAGAACTTGGTGACTTGGTACGAATGTGCTCTGCTGAGACTGAAATTATAAAGCATTCGGAAGAAATTCGAACTAGTGGCACCTCTGATAATCGAAGAAGGATTCCTATTGAATCAAATTCTTTGACAAAAAAGGTATTATAATATTTCTTTTCTGCCTCTGAAAAATATCTTAGTTGTAATTAGTCTATGATGGATTCTTTAGTGATTGGCAGACGCATTGAATATGGATGAGTTGTACTCTAGTCCAAGTAGACTATACATGTAATTTTTCCCACTTCATGACTAATGTCTTTTGAAAATTCCTCTTCTTTGCATGCTTTTTTCCTCTGCTGCTGCTAAGATCTTTTCCTAGTATATGATATTCCATTGTGCAATTACTTGTAGTGCTATTGATTTTTAATAAAAAGAAAAAGTCAAACCTAATGTTTTTATCATAGGATAGGTTTAGGTTGTCGCATTTGTACCGCTTGAGAATATGAAATTAACTCGAACATGAAGGTATTGATTAAATGCTGCAACAAATTTGTTTACTCGTTTGTCCTTTCCTTCTTTCTTTTTCTTTGGTTTGGTTATTTGTCTTTTAAAACTTGTCAAGAAAAAGCAAGGAGAGAGATTTGTATCTGTTTTATAATTTATTTATTTATCTTTTAACATGGAAGTTAGACGGTACTTGTTACTGAAGTTATGGTTTACCATAAGAAAACACAGTCAAATATAGTTGATTATCACAAGGCTACTAGTTTAGAGACTATGAGGTGTGTGAACATTGCAATTTACTGAGAGTGATATGTTGAACATGAAGCTTAAGTGGCTAATAGAAAATTGTTAAGTGCTCAAAGTCGTTGAACCTGACAAATCACTGTTATGGAGATATTTCGGGAAAAGGAAGGTGTTGCTATACACTTTGTTCTGAACTTGACATTCGATAAACTCTGACCTGATTTGGACGCCTAAGTTGAAGTTATGTGCAGGTAAAAGGTCGTCAAATTAGTTATACACAGCTAGCAAAGGACTGGCTTCTTAATGCTCGCCGTTTATTCGAGACATCTTTCTCTGCTACTGCTTGCTGTGCATTACTGAAGGAAGCCGAACAATTTCTTTGGGCAGATCATGGCATGAATCCTGTATGAAGTCTCAGAGTGATACTCATCATGATTTGTCAATTCTCATATTGTACTTATCATTTCATGTTGCTAATAGTGTTTCCTTTTCCAGATACGGGATATGACTATAAGATTGACTGAAGTTAAGAAATGGGTATGCAGCGTAGGGAATTGCCTGGCTAAATTGAATAGCTTTATGAATAGTCATGAGGATAGCCTCTTGAAAGTGTCACTTGCTGAGGTTGAGCAGTTATTGAGTTTTGATTTTCTAACTTGTTATGAGCCTCTTACAAAACTGAAGGTGAGGCTTGCCATTTTCTTATCGTCTTTCTTTTTGCAGCTCTTGTTGTATATCTAGCTACTAGTTCTCGTACATTCGCAGGCCTATGCAAAAGATGCGAAGATGTTGGCCACTGAAATAGAGGATGCTCTGATGTCTAATGTACAGGTAATTTGTTTTCTATATGGCCGGTATGAGTTCTGGAATGAATGTTGGAGTTTGTTATTAATGATCATAGGTTGCTTATGTCAGTTTTCTGACAAGTAGCTAAAGATACAATGACAGCCTCGAGTAGATCATCCAACATTGGCTGTCCAACGTTCTCTGATTACCGGAGATATACATATTGATAACTTACTCCTCCTAAACTTCTGTGCTGCGTTCAGTATCTCTATTTCTGCATTCAGTATCCCAATCACTTCGAGAATCTTATTAATGTGAAATGTGAGAAGCATAGTCAAGTGTTTCTGGTTCTTCCATCACATGTCTTGATCTCATTGGCCGCTTTGTGTGAGATCATGGTTTTCGGTGCCGGTCGGCACAACCCGTGCCGGCGGCATGTGCCTGTCCGGCAGTTGTTGGTACGGCACGAACTGGCACGGCACGTGTCAAAAAATCTTATATTTAAATTTTTTAATAAATTTTTTATTTTTAAGTTTATTTTTTTTAAAAAATAACAAATAAATATGTATCGGCACGGCACCATCGCACGATCGGCAAGTGCCGGGATCTGAGTTTACCGAAATTCGGCTCGGCACATAAAACCTTGTGTGAGATAATATTTACAGTTGGAAATTTTTTGTTGGAGCCCCATTTACATGCTGTCTATTCATGATGCATTCACTTAGTTGTTGTTTAGTTAAGCAAAATGTCTTCCTTATACCTTAACATTCATTTTGTTTGTTTGATAAATGCATCACAGCTCAATGATTTGGAATTATTATACACCAAAGCTTCCAAATTTCCAATTCGTGTAGAAGAAACTACAAATTTAGCGAGGGAGATATCTTCTGCAAAGGTATAAAGTGATCAAGATAAGCATCATTTCCTAAATTAATTATAAACTTTGTATGTGAATTATCGTTGAATGGCTGCTCTCTATAATCTTTTTCCTAAGTTGAGTTCATCTTGAAATAGATGATAATATTCTCCTTTTTCCAAATATGATAGTAGAAAATGAACCAAAATGATTGGTTGAGTAGAGAAGTCCGTTTGAAAAAAAGGTTAGTGTGTTATCTTTAATTTAAGTACTTGACAACAAGCATATCTATGTTGTTGATGAGTGGGGAGCAATGACCACTCAACTTTTGCAAAGAGCATATATGTTTACATGTTGTTATATCATTAGTGATATATGTAGCTTGGATGAGGTACCATTTGCAATTTTCAGTTGGAGCTAGTGGTCAAGGTTTCCAAATTTTGTTGAGAAGTGAACAGTTTCGATTAAAAGAGGACCCTTTTCATTCATACATCCTCAGATATATAATTTTTCTCTCTCTTATCTTATTTTCCTGATTGTTGAACTTGTCATCTCTAATCAAAAGGATTGTAAAACATGTTAAACTGTTGGGGCACCAGAGACTAGAGTTGTTAAGTACTAGTGACGGTGGATAGACAACTCATCCTAATTGAGCTTGGGTTATTTTATTACAAGTATAATTAATTCTATACATGGATAGAATAATGTGAAAACTTAATGACGATGTTGTTGGGGGAACGGAAAATGTAATAAAATTTGACCTTTCTCAATGGGAATGTTCAGGTGCAAGGAAAGAGAAAATCAGGATTTGGCCTAAGGCAACTAGAATTCCAGCAACTATTGATATTCTGACGAGTTGGTCAAAAATGAAGTTTTAGTGAAAGAGATCAAGAGAGTGAGACGAAATACAAGGATAGAGTTAGGGGATGGTAGGGCAGAGATGCTAGGTCAGATCTGCACGTGTGAATAGATGCTAAACAGCCTTTACGTTTGGGGTTAAATTTGGGATAATTTCTGGGTTTAGCATTTTCCAAGATAATAGTATAATTTATTTCTTGTGAGGAGACCCCAATGATTCAAAATTTTGGATCTGCCACTTATGACAACAACATTGTCTATATAGCTTAAGTTATAACTAAATCTTTTACCGTTATCTTTATGAAGGTTTGTTTCTAGTAGATCTTTTGCTATTGATTAGTATGACCATACATGCACTATTAATCTTTTAGCCAGTTGCAAATAGGATATATGAAGAGCAGCTGAGTGTTCTTTTTGTGATATCCAAGCACAAAAAGGAACGTTCTACAGAATCGGCATATTTGGTTGCTGTATTGCATGCATTTTTTTAACTTCTGGAAGAAATTTAGGGAAGTTGTGCATGGCTTTGTTAATGTGAATTGAGTTATCTAGGGCTGTGCACATGTTGTAGAGGTCATTTGTCCTTCCGCACGCGCGGGGGGGTTTTGGTTGTGGGGTTTTAGGGGGGGGGGGGGGGAGTTGGGGGTAGGGGTGAAAATGAGTCGAGCTGCTACAAATAGTTCAGGTTCGAACTCGTTTAAACTTGGCTCGTGCTCAGGTAATTAAACTTGCCGAGCTTGAGCATCGTGTTACCGTCTCGTTAGGCTCGCGAGCCTAAACGAGCTTTCCTATTATATTCAAAAACTTTATACAACAAGACTACTTAAACAGTTCGAGCTCGGTTTAATTGATGCAATCGATCCAACCTCAAGTCAAGCTCTGCTCGATTCGATTCAAGCTAGTTGATACACAATTGAGCCGAGCTCGAGATTGACATTTTTCGAGTTGAGTCGAGGTCGAGCTCAGAATTGGAAGCTCATCGAGCTCGAGCTCAGGTTAAACCAATCGAGTCGAGCTTAAGCTTAGTGGTGCTCGGATCAAACTCAGCTTGTTTTCACCTCTAGTTGGGGGTCATCTTATTTTCGATAGTTATTGTTGTTGCTTTAGCATTTCTTTTTAGTAGCTTGCCCAAAAAGGCATTTAGGATCACTTGATTCCATTTGGCTAAATTGTAAGTTTTGGTCATGATGTTATGAATCCAGCTTATATTTTTCATCTTTTTTCTTTTTGTTGGTGTAGGTCTGGTTAAAGAATGCCTCGAGCTGCCTTTTAGAACAAAGGCTTGATGTCATAGATTTTGACTTTCTTAAAAAGCTACATTCAGAGGTTTTACTTCTCTCCACATGTGATGCAATAGTTTGATTTGTTTATATCAACACCACTTCTTACCAGCCAATGTTATTAAAAAATGCATGTTTTTACTTCATTGAACCTGGCATCTCTTTTTCTTTTCTCCCCCGATCCTAGATGATGGAACTTCGTGTTCAGCTTCCTGAGATGAAACTGCTGTCAGACTTATGCAGTGAGGTCAACTTGTGGGAGGTCCGGTGCAAAGAGTTCATCATAGGTTCCTCCACACTGAAGGTGCTTTCCTCTGATGAGATACATTTGTAGTTTGTACTTCTCCCTACAGCTAGCTCTATTTAAAAAATCTACAAGAACTACGCAAACCACTATACCTGTCTTTCTGGCTAATGTATCAGGAGTGGAGAATATGTACACTAACTAATTCATTGATCTTGCACCTAGACAGGACGTTGAAGATTTTCTGAACGAGGCAAAGGATATCACTGTTGGCATTCCAGATTTAAAGCTCCTTCAACAATACGTATGTGATACGTACTCTTGGATTTCGTGTGTTCGTGATGCTCTCCAGGACATTTCGGAGCAGAAGGATTATGAGAACATCGTTAGGAAACTGTCTGGCCTCTTAAAGTCTGGACAATTGCTAAAATTCCAAGGTTGATCCTTCGTCTTCTTCCGGGCAACCTCTTTCTTTGTTTGTATTTATGCCAAAAGTATCTCTCATTTGTGAGAATATTTGTTGGTTAAATCTTGCATCTTTTTCCCTTTGACAGTCGAAGAGCTTCAGATTGTTGAGGCTGAACTAAAAAGAGCATCTTGTAGAGCAAAAGCCGTAAAGGTAACATTTCAAGCTTCTAAAATCCAGTTTCGCCTGAACTGTTGGACAAGGTTTCTTTCTTTTCCCCCTTTTTAATTTTTTTTCCCAGCTCTACCAATTTGAGAATTTTGTATACTCGCTGCCGGTGACAGACGAGTTCGTCATTTTTAACCTATCTTCTTACACTATAACAGCTATAATATCTCTGGTATTATTTGAATCTAATCACTATTCTTCTTCAGGCTCTTTCTGTCCCTATGCCTCTGGAGTTCATCCAGCACTTGATTGCTGAAGCTTTTCAGTATGTTTTACTATTCTTGATTTTCTCCATCTATATCAGTATATGATTGTGATGGCTGATTTGTTTGGTTGACTTTCCTGCTAGGTTAGGATTACAGAATGAGACTTCGTTCTTGGAGATTTCAGAAGTTCTGAAAGAGGCTACAACTTGGGTGGAGAATGCAAACAATACATTGAGTCATCGATCTACTTTAACGGAATTGGAGCATCTTATAAGGTTTGTGACCAATTCCATGTACTTTATACTATAGTAAACGGGTAAGCTTACGTCAATATGCAATGGGAATGGAACATAAATGCTTAAAGAAAGTTTTCATTATTTTTCACTTGCAAAATTTGCAAAAGTTACCAACAGTAGGACTTTTAAAGTATGCATGCATAAAGTTGTTGCTGATTCTCAACAATCAGGATCTCCAAGAATATTTTTGTGGACTTGCCTCCCCTTCCTCTTTTGGAGGAAGCATTATCAACTGCACAGTCATGGATTTCCAGATCCCAGCCCTATTTGATGTCATTGCAAAGTGGAATTGCTGCAGGTCGTTCGCTTAAAGTTAACGAACTAAAGGTTAATAGCTTAGCCCTGATCACATACAGCTCTTTCAAGTCTAAGATCCAATGTATGTATTTTTTCTTCTCATTTTCCAGGAACTCATCTCTCAGTCAAAATCTCTGAAGGTGTCTTTAGATACTTCGGAAAAACTTCAAAGCATCTTGAAAGGGGTTGATGAATGGGAATGTTCTGCATTTTCTGTACTCCAAGATTCTGAAGTAGTGCTCTATATGCACGATGCTAATGTCAGAATTGATGATAACCTTACCATACAAATTGCCGAACTGCTAAAAAGAATAGAGTCTACTACAAATGTTGGTCTTTCCATGGGTTTTGAGTTCAGTGAGTTGCCCAAGCTTCAAGATGCAACTTTAGCTTTGCATTGGATTTTGAAAGCTCTATCTTTCTGTTCTAGAATTCCCTCATACAAGGTATCCTTGTTATTGGTATTCACCCTATAACTGCATACATTTATTTTCCACAAGTCCTGATAATTGCTAGGTTCATGTTGCTTTCTCAATTTGACATTCTTCTTAAAATCCTCAAGCCTTCCAGCTTTCTTTCTTGCATACATGCCAAAAATGCGTGCCTACGGAAATGCATACCCCCCCCAAAAAAAAATAAATAAAATAAAATAAAAAAAATAAAAAAAAAGCAATCACTGGGATGTGTTGTTTGCCGTAGATGCCTATGTCTGTTGGCCAAATTTGAAGTACATAATTTTGTTACAACTTTTTTGATGGATCCTAAGTTGATGATATAATGTTTATCCAATCACCTTGTGATGCATGCAGAGATGTCAATTATAGTATATATATATATATATATATATTTGCATGCAGAGATGTCAACTATGTTAAATATTTTGATGTTAATAGTGTTTGTGTTAATTTATCTGGACATGGTCAACCTTGGGGAATGGAAAACTGAAAATTAAGTATACCTTTGTATAACTTTTTCGTTTTGTTCACAGCACCGGGGTTGGTAGTTCCCTCCCCACCCCACACACAACCCCCCACCCCCCAAGGGGGAAGGGGCACCTGGGTTCAATTCCTTGAAGGGGAGTTTCTCTGGACCCAGAAAAGATACTTATTTTTTTGTAGAGATATGAAAGCAGCATTAATAATTTTCTTTCTTTAGGCTAGTGAGAAGAAATGTAATGATGCCCTTTTTGTCTAATTTTTTAGTTTTGTTTTCTATTATCAATTGGAAATGAAGTGATTAGATAGAGTTGTAGTATAAATAAAGAAGAAGATGAGATAATGTTTGAGATGGTTAGACATATAAAAACCATCAATATGCCGGTTAGGAGAGGTGAGGTGATAGAAATGAGCCATATCCAGAGAGATAACAGAAGGCCCCAAAAGAACTGCGCAAAAATCGTGAAAATGTTTCTGTTTTTTGACTTAAAGGAAGATATGGATCAAAATAGATCACATTTGGATACAAGGATCTATGTAGCTGTTTATCTAGGGGGACAAATGGTTTGTTGTTGTTTCCTTTTATGATATCTCTGTCTTCTTGACTTTTATTTGTTATTTGGCATGTTTCTGTTGACCTTGATCTGAAGTGTTTTTTCCTTTCCATTATTCCAATCTAATTTGACTTTACATCTACCTTCCTTGATTCCTTTTTCTGTTGATTATGAATTACCAAGTTTAGTTCATGTAGAATTTTTGTGACAATATTCATTATTATTGTCAAAATGTTTTGGCAATTTACTTATACTTTGTCTGTAGACTCAAAGTTACAGAAGCATAAGTGATTAATTTTTCTTACCCTTATTTTATTTCTTTCGAGATTCAGGAGCGTAACCTTTTTTAGGTGAACACGTTAGTTTCTTTTAGTACCTCTCGTCTTCTTTATCTGTTCCTTGGAGCATGTGGGTTGAGGTTTAGGTAAATGTATTAGTCTTCTTTTAGTAGGTGAGCGTATTAGTTTCTTTTAGTACCGCTTGTCTTTTTTATTTCTTTTCTTTGGCTTGTGGTTTGTTGCTGGTTGAGGTGGGAGGGCGGGGGGCACATTTTCATCCATTTGAATAGCTTCTTTCTCATACAATAGAAGATGGTGAATGTGTGTTTGAATTTTGGGAAACAATACCTGGATGTCTGCCTCAGAAGTTTCTCCTGATCAAGAGAAGTGGTGCCTGTTCAAGGGGGAAAAAGTTCATGCCTTCGTTATCTTTATTTACTTTTAATTTAAAGCAAGTAATGGACATAAGGTGTTATTCATGTGTTCTGTGCCAGTCTTCACCACCAGTAATTACGTGGCAGTAGAAATATGTCTATGATATCAAAACGCTTTCCATTTCTATGTGCTTGAACTAGTTAATCTTGTTGCAACAGGAGGTTGATTGCTTGCTCGAAGGTATACGCCATCTTCCTGATACCTTTTCAGGAAATACTTTAACAGTTATGCTAGTTACAGGGCTTAGCTGTCTAAGAAAAGCATGCTGCATAATTCAACTATCACAAAATTTCAGAAATTCCACAGTAGAAGATGCTGAAGAAATTCTGGAAGAAATTCAGGTTAGCTCCCCTTTTCTTTGTTTGTGGATTACTTTAGTTGTAAAAGAAGAAATTAGGGTCACCCCTTTTTTTGTGGGTTACGTTAGTCGTAAAAGTGGGAGATGTATTAAGTTCAGTATGTACTTTGTTTTTCTTTGTATTTCCTTTGCAGGTTGTTGAAGTTGCATATCCTCTAATGCTTGATGAGCTTCAGCATGCAATTGCAAAGCATAAGTTAGTATTCCAAAACCTGTACCTGCTTTTATATTCATTTCAAAACTTTGCTATAGTTTTGGCTATATGTGGTCGTATGTAATGTGGCGCTGAAGTTAAGATATCGCACTAGATGGGGAACGACATCATTGTTTGATCATCTGGTTTAGGGTCATTCATAGGTGACTCCATCTCCAGCTTCAATCTCGTTGCCCATCCCAAGAGGGTGAATCTCACTCATCTGAACCATGCCATCATCATTATACCAAGTAGTAAGCTGGGGGCCAGTGGTGGAGTTGCAGACTAGAGCTTTAACTGCAATAACATACTGCACGGAGCATAATATATGTACGAGAATGTGGTCTTATCCTGCAGATCCAAAACTTCCATATATACACAGAGGGTCGACGCTGTCCACCTTTTTGGCCTTTTGCTTCTTAATTTTCAAGACTTGTAGAAGGTTATGCATTTTGCAGAGGAATCGCTAAAATGTTCTTGTTTCTTAGCCATCAGTTAAAGGGCGGGTTTAAGTTCACATTGGAGTTGAGTTATATCCAAAAGTTGTCTGATTTTTGAGTGCTGATTCAACCAGTTCTGGTCTTGAAGTTAAAGGGGTTGTGCTAAGGCAAATATTATGGTCGTCAAGTTAGGAATTTTGATAATCAAGTCTATTTGCTAGTGTGCTTCTATGCTTGTGTATTTGGGTGTGGACTCGTTAGAGAAGGGTGTTAATCAAGTTTTGGTGAATGGTTGTATACCCTCCCCAAACCCTGCTCGGGTGGAACTAATCACCGGGTGATTGTTATTGTTGTAAGTCCATTGGTCACACACTCCATTGGCCACACAAGTTAGTTGGTTTGTTCATCAGCTATGTGTTATGTACCAAGTCGAAGGGATTCGATCTGCATGAAGATACGGATCAAGGTCGAGCCAAAGATTATTGTATGCATCGGAATTTATAGGGAGTATTATTTGGAGAGTATCTAGTAGAATAGTTGTATTAGGAAAGATGTTATTTGGAGTTATTTTAGGAAAGTAGTTTAGGAGGATATTTAGGAGAAATATTTGGTAGAAATCTGGAGGGCTAGCCTCTATAAATATGGATGTAATGTATGTTATTGATTATAGAAGTAAATTAGTATTTTAGATATCTTAGTTTATAGAAATAAATTTTAGAGCCGCCACTTAGCCGCTGGTGTTTATCCTCGTCGCGTTCGGGCCGTCGATGGGAGCCCATACAATCGGTTTATAACAAATTGGTATCAGAGCCGACGATCCACCCATGTTGAAGCTGTTGCCAAATCATCCACCTTCACTACCCGAATCTTATCACAAAATAAAAAGCAAGACGAAGAGAAAGAACATTAGAAGCCTATGTCATCATCTTTATCATCACCAGCGTGTTCTCCACCTTGTCACTGATGCTTCACGTCTCGCTATCGTCGTGCTCTCTCCAATCGTCTGATCTCTCCACTAATGTTGCCTTCTGAAATCCCATCGTCGCTTCCGTGTCGATCGATCTCTCTGCCATCGTCGTCATCCTCTCCGCCTCCACCGCCGTTGTCTTGTCTCAGTCTCGATCACGCTTGCCATCTTCATCTCAGTCTCGTCACTCCCGACGATTGCAGATCTACCGCCTTATCGACGTTTTCGACTCTCACTTCTCTTAATCTCTTCCGTACCGTCGTCTCCACCAACCACTATCTCCAACGACCTGTGTCATCTGTGTCGATCACTGTCTACCGCTGCTGGGCTGCTTGTCGCTGAGACGCTTTGCTGCTGTCACTGAGATGCACCGTTGCTGTCACTAAGATGCGCCGCCGCTATCACCACTCGCTGCTCGAATCCTCCGTCTTCTTCATGTTGTTTTCGCACCGCCATCCTCGCGGGAGAAAAACAGGCTGAGATCCGGTCAGCCCAAGCTTGATTTTCAAAGAAGAGGCACAAGATTGACGAATTAGGCCAAATTCAAGCTTGAAGGAGCCCATAGAGTCGTGAATCATATCCGACCGTGAGGACTTTTTAGTCGATTTAGGCCTAGTCCCCCCCCCCCCCCCCCAAAAAAAAAAAAAAAAAAAAAAAAAAAAAAAAAAAAAAAAAAAAAAACAAAACAACAAAAAAAGAAAAGAAAAGACAAAGGTGAAGGAAAGGAGGAGAAGAAGCAAATGGCATCATACTTGGACACCTCACTGGTATTCGTCCAACGCGAACACAACCTCCGCTGCCTCACTATCAGCAGTCATTACCACCATACTGGTCTTGTTACTCGTCACTATATGCTTAGCCATTACCACAGTGGAGTTACTATCCATCCCACCACCACAGAGTTACGATTCTCCTTCGGTAATTCATACACCGCAACCACCACTACACAACCATCTGCAACCGACGGCTTATATGCTAGATCATGTTTATAACGATCTATCTTCTTTGTATGAGAAAATAACGGACAAATTGGAAGGGATATTTTGAAAAACTAAGTATATATTGGTCAAGATTGCACAACAATACGCGGAAAGGAATAATTCTCGCCTTCAAGAACTTTGTACTTTTCGGCAAGAAGACTCCGTGGCAAAATATTGGATTGAGTTTTCGAGGTTTGGAGCTTATATCACTTCGATTCCGACAACAGATTATTGACATATTCGTAAGCAATATTCGATGAGAGTTAAAATGAGACAGCATTTATTGATTTTATTCCACTAACTACTTTTTACTTATTAATTGGCCTTGTACTTTGAGTTGTGCTCCAACGAATATTTTGAGAAGCATGTCGACGTTATGGGAAAAACCCCTTCATCATTGATTGGAATCATACTTCATTGGCTATATTATCATGAAGATTTCCAACCTTACTTGTGCAGGTCCAACCCACTGCAACTTCAATCAATTTATTTATTTTGGTGGTTTGGACGACATTAGTTCTCTAGGCATTTATTGCTACAACCTTGAGGACAAGGTTGCTTTCCAAGGGGGGGGTGCAATGTTATATACTAGCTCGAAGGGTTCGAACGCATCAGGATACGAATCAAAGGTCGAGTCAGAGATTACATTTGCATCAGAAATATTTAGGAGTATTATTTGGAGTATGTAGTAGAATATCTGTGTTAGGAAAGATGTTATTTGGAGGTATTTTAGAAAAGTAGTTTAGGAGGATATTTTAGAGAAATATTTGGTAGGCTTCTTGAGGGCTAACATCTATATATATGGATTATTTTGGATATCTTAGTTTATAAAAGTAAATCTTAGAGCCGCCACCGGGCCGCCGGTGTTCATTCTTGCCGTGTCCGGGCCGCCAACAGGAGCCGATGCAATCCGTTCATAATACTTTTCAACATGTCTCTTCATGATAATAATCTTTCTCTTAATCTGCGTCTTAGTTTGCTCCTGGCTTTCTCTCTCTTTGTTGGGAGGTGGACTAGGAGATTTTTCTTTTTAAATTTTTATTTTTTAAAAGAAGAGAAGGAAGGCTAGGGATCTAATTTTGATCTCTAAACAAAAAGGGTTAGGAGCTGCAGAAATTTGAATTATTTATGATGTTACAACTTATGATAACTAGGTTGGTGTGCCAAATGAGTTATCTGCTAAGAATTCCACGACCACCATCAATGGACGCATGTAATTGTTCCATCTTTGTAGCATGAAGGATTCGATTGTTGCAATATGTTATTTAAAGATGAAATCAATTTCTCCATGGAAGGCATAAGAACAAACTGCACCTTAATCACCAAATTGACGTAGGCATTATCTTCTTAAGAGAAAAGATGTAAAGGTTTTCTTGTACCAAATATATGACATTGCTTCTTTTTTTTTTCCATCGATGCTCGTAATTGTAATCCTCTATTTCAGCTTATGGTTAGCAGAAGCTCGTAAATTCTTCCTGCACCCTTTGGAGCAGTCATGGTCCTTGCTATTGAAGCTGAAGGTAGAGGTTAATCTTGATTGCTTCCATTTAGTGATGCTTGAATGTGTTTGATGTTTTACCTTGGCTACTACCTAAAGTATGAGTGCCACTCATGTTACACTTTTCTTTTTTCTTGAAGTATGCTGCTATTATTAACTTTAGGTTGTCATAACATCATAAGGAGTTGGCCTTATATGACTCCTGGTTACCGTTTAAGTCATCTCACATTTCTTGGCTGCATGCTTGTCGGCTAGTGAGAATTATTTATTGAAGACCCATATGCGAATATATCTTAATGTCAGGACAACACTTGTAACAATCTTCTTACAATGCAATAGCTGATTTCTACATATCAGTTCAGGTGCTGAAAAAGCCATTCTGATTCTGTTGTTACTTTTGTGTACTCTTAGAAGCAACAGTAGATATTCTCCAGATTCTGGACTACATATCACCTTCAGGGGCTTTACTAATAAAGAGACAGGCAAAAAGAATGCTAGATGCAATGGTTGTTCCTCCATTGCATCTAGACCCACAATTTTCGGAAACACAGAGACATAGACCCACAATTTTCGGAAACACCTTATGTGCTATCAATTACACGGAAGTGCATGTGTGCGCCTAGGTATACAATACATGCATGCATGCCTTTGTGTGCTATCTATTAGATGGAAAAGCAATTTTAGGCACACCTTTGTGTGCTATCTATTGCATGCAAGTACACAGGTGTGTGTGTGTGCCTAGATACACAGTGCATGCATGCACGCTTGCACTTGTACTGTACATGCTCACAGACCCTCCATGTACTCTTCTCTTGAACATGCACAGCCATATGTGAAAACTTTTAATTTTGTTGGCTATGGTATTTGGTACTTTCAGGTGCTTAAGAATGGTCGCTAATGTCTAGCTTTTCACTTAATATTGGCCCACCTGCTGCCTTTGATCCCTCCCTTTTCTGCTATGTTATATATAATCATATTGCTGATCTAAGATTCGTCATTGAAGGAACATGGACAATCTGAAGCCTTTAGGTGTCCAGAGCTAGATAAGCTTGCTTCTGAAGTGGAAAAGGTTGAGAAATGGATGCATCAGTGTCATTCTCTTCTGCAACCTGTAGTTGGTGATCCTGGTTCTGTGTACCTCGAACTGTCATATGTATGTGGTTATACCTGTGATATTATTTTCTCTTGGACAATATGCCGATGCTGGACAAAAATGACATTCTTTTCTTTTTCCAGATGAAAGGCACCTTGGATAGAGCTTTGTCCATTTATAGTAGCTCAAAGAGATCCAAGTTGAGGAGCTTTTGTGTTTGTTGCCCAGATGATTCTGGTACCGAAGATGTATTTACCTGTTTGACGTGCAATGACCTGTAAGTGTTTACTGTTTCAGGTTCATTGCATATGATGCAGCCAGTTTTGAAGGCTATAACTGTGACTTTGGTAATGAAATTAGGTACCACTTCTCGTGTATGGGACCACCGCTGGCAACTGCGGGTACAACAAGTGAATATTCTTGTCCCTTTTGTCAACATATTGAAAGTGGAAGTCTTTCAAAACATGGAGGGCAGCCTTTGGTAAAGTTTGTGCTATAGATGTTGTTATGCCTGCCAACGTGTGCATGGTTAACACAGTTCTTGTGTTGGTACAGATATGTAGAGGGAATCGGCCTGAACTAGATTCGCTCATTCAGCTTCTTTCACTCACTGGTGATTTCCTTGCTGGGTAATGACTACCACTTAAAATGATCATTAATATAGTTGTATTTTTCCTCATTATTAGTCCATGACTTTTAACTGTTCTGAGCTTCCGGTCTTCGTAGAAATAATTTTGTTACACCTGATCCTTCAATTGCTTCCAGCTTGCTGGTATCTCAGCAGGCTGGCATGGGCCGTTCCATACCTTTAATTTATTATTATTTTTTTTTAAAAAAAAAATTGCGACCAAGTGAATAGGTTTATATATTGTTCAGTGTATTTCTTCTTTAATATAACAAATAATGGTACGTATACATTAAAGGCAGTCTTTAGAAATTGAACAATTTTTATATGTATACAAATTAAATAATGAGATACATATTTTCATTCTATATAATTTAATTTGTAAATTGAAATCTAACACCCTATATGCACTTATAAACATAAACTTTATTTGGTTTAACCACATCGTAATTAATAAATAATCAGAGAACAAACTAAATATATCAAACAACAAACCCCAACTTTGATGATTTCATTGCAATTTTGAATATAAGTGTATCTTTTTTGGATACTTGTAGTCTTGTTGATTTCGTGGTAGATTCTTTAAATTCCCAGATTATACATGAAAAAATAGTGCAATCTCATTTTATTTGAGTAGTACCTACACAATTCTGTTTCAGGCAACATAGGATCATTATGTTCTAATAGTGCTGGAATGGCATTTGTGCCCTTTCTGTAAAACTTCTATGAGCAAGTTGACGATGTTATAATTAAAAGAACAACTTAGGTCCCTTGTTGGAGAATCCAAATGCTTGAGCCCCTCTGGTTATCTTTCCAATTAATGTCGGGTCGCTGGTCTTAATGTTGTGCTTTCTTGTTTTAAAACTACACTTTCACATAACAGAATCCTTCTGCGTTGTAAATTATACTTCCTGTGCATTATGCTTTGCATGCTTCGTGACTATACTGCTATATCGTCAAGTGTACTTATTTCGTTCGAAACTCTACCGCAATCTCTATTACAATATCCTTCTTTTCGAAAGAAATTTTTTTTTTTGGAAAGAAGAGCTTTGGATCAAGTCATACATGACGATGTTCTGCATATTCAATTGATACATATTCATGTTGGAGACTTTGCTTGTATTCAACCACTTTGTGCGACTGCTATAACAGATAGACCAATTGGTGGTACTGCCATATTCCACCATCCTAGCCTTTTTGGCTTGGAAGGTCCAAAAGCTTGCATCACCCTCTACGCAGGTGCTTGCGGCTTCATGAGGCGGAAGCCTCATTAACAGGCACCTTGGGGAAGTCATGCTTGAATTTTGCACTATTTCTTGTAGACCCTAAGATTCATTTACGATTAATTTTCTCTCATTTGATGCTAGTTCACTATTTTTTGTCATAACAATGATCGTATTATTGCTCTCATCTTTATGTTGTATTATATATATATATATATATATATATATATATATATATATATATATATGAGATCCAAAGAAATTCTACTAATAATCACCGCAGTTTGTTGGTCAAGCACTAAATAAACAAATCCAAAGCTAGAGCAGTTTTAATTGTAGGGTTGAAGAGAGAAAATTGTTAGAACTAGTTGTGTTTACATAGTGTGGATTTTCAATCCTGGTTTATGTATAGCGTAAATATTGTTTTTGAGTACGTAGAATAGTTATACATATATATATATATATATATATATATATATTTGTTGAAAGAAATTTTACTTCTAATAATCACCACAATTTGTTGGACTGGCACAAGCACTAAATAAACAAATCTAAAGCTACAGCATTTTTAATTGCAGGGTTGAAGAGAGAAAATTGTTAGAAGAAATAATTGAAATGGCTTTACTTTGCAAGAGACGTTTGATGGAAGTAGTGGATACTTACTTTTCTCATCGAGACAAAGATTTTGGTGCCATTTCGGATAGCCTTCTTTGTGCGTTAAAGGTAATTGTTATTTTAGAGCTCAAAATGATGGGCTTCTAACTTTTAACTTACTTCAAAGCATTTCTCCCTTGCTAATTCTCACTTGATATGAATAATGACTTGCTATCTTCTAGGCTATAGCAGTTGCTGGGATTTATGACCATGAAGGAAGTACCAAGTTGGAATCTTCATTGTCTATGAATTCATGGAAAATTAGAGTCAGAAATTTATTTAGTGGTCCGAAGAAGCCTGTCATTCGACAAATTGATTGCTTGTTAGCCGAGGTAGAGCATGGCTTCAGTGCAAACTGACCCTTTTACTTTTTGAATATAATCATCTAGCTTTTTGCACATTGATTTGTAATGAGCATCTTTTAAATTGCCATTAAGCATTTTGAAATAGTCCTTTTGGAAATGCATATGTGTACTGCTATTCACTGCCTTTGGCATCTCTCAACCGTTCTAATAAGTACATGAATGTGCTTTATGGTCTTTTTCATGGTTGCCACTCCCTCTTCAGTCTGCTGATTTCCATATTGCATCTTCTCATGAATCTTACTTTACTTCCGGAGTTTGGCTTGAGGAACTTCTATTGAGGCCATTTTCTACTATATTCAATCTTCTTTAAATCTACATTGGCCTCAAACTTTCTTATCTCCCATTTAATGCTTAGTTTCTTCTCTTCTTTTTGTCTGTCAACTTTTGAGGTTCTTTAACACTGGACGGCAAGCATTAACTCCATCTCGTCGTGACCATTAGTGGATGCTTACTAAACATAGCACAACTCATGTTTCATTGGCGAAAGATGAATAAAATTGCCTTTTGGCTTATCTAACAGACTAGAAAAATTCAGATTTATATAAATGCAGAAAAATAGAGTTATTTAAAGTCAGTGGATAAACTGAGAACTTAGTCATTTGTTTCTTCTTTCTTACAATTATGAAAGAGAGTTCAGATCCAAATTGATTATGATGCCAAAATTTTCCATTGAGCTAACCTGATCATGATTATCAAAGTAATGAAATTGGAATGTATGTAACTGGTTACACTCTGATGGTTTTTCAGGGGGCAGCATTAAATGTACTTCCTGATGATCATCTCATGAAGGAAATGTCTGAAGTGAAACATACCAGTTTGCAATGGTCTATTCGTGCAAAAGAAGTATGCTGTTCTAATGAGATTAACATTAACAAATCTATATATTTTTTAACACTTGTAGCAATGATTGAAAATGTCTCTTTATTGATGCAGGTTGCTTCAGATAAAGGGCTGCTAGAGCTGGATGAAGTGTTTAGGCTATTTGAAGAGGGTGACCGTTTGCCTGTTCAAGTTGTAAATGAGTTGAAGGTGCAATTCGCTTTATGAAATACTGTTAGCTTTTGCAAGGCTTTTGTTTTCCATAATAACATCGTCTACGATACGTGCAGCTCCTGAAAAACCGCAGTGTACTTTATTGTATCTGCCGGAAACCCTATGATCAGAGAACTATGATCGCTTGCAACCAATGTAAAGAATGGTATCATGTGGAATGTATTCAGCTGCATGGACCACTTCCCAAGATGTTTCTTTGTCCGGCATGCAAGCCTTCGAATGGGGGTATCGTATGCCTTCCAACTTCAGTACAGTATGGAGAGAGGTAAGCTATTATAAAAGAGTATCATAAATGAGTCTTATATGGTCATTACCTACTGGAATTCTAAGTATCTCATTACTGGATGACTTCTAGTGCTTTATCTCCTCATTGTCTGCTTTTAGAGGATGCTGAAAACTAGCAAGTAAACAATACCTTCACTCATCAACATGCTGCTGAAAAAAAAACATGGACAATGTGTATTGATGCTTCTCTCTTCATGTCTTTCTCTCCAATCATTGTCCAAGAAGGAAGAATTTGGCTTCCTTCTATAAGTACGCCACAGGAAATAAAACCGCCTTGTTGCAAAACAAGTGATTTGTTAAAATATGTAGGAAATATCCCAAGCCTGTGATTAAAATAGGCTCTCAGATCCTGTATTGAATCTATTGATTTGAGTGTTTGCGAATTTCTTTTAACCAACAAAATGGCAAAGCTTGTCTAAACCACAGTTGTTTAGATTAACAGATACTTAGCACAACCACTTAATAGAGGATAAAATTCACATTGTAGGTATTAGATGTCTTTATGGTTCCTGTAGTTATCCCTTTTTATTTTACCACCCATGCTTTAAAAAATGACAAATTTTCAACTAATGGCAGGTTGAGCACCAGCGGAGGACCTTTGACTCCTGCTCCCCATGATAAAGTCAAGAAGGTTCGGATACCGCATCAAAAAGTGGAAGTTTGTGTGGATCTTAGTAACAGGTTGAGGTGCATTAGCGAAATGGGTAGCTTATGGAGAGCAAACAAGAAGCGTCCGCAAAGAGTAACTAGAAAGCGGTGTAACATTGGAATTCTTTCCGATCTTTCATTTTCGACTTGTACATAACAAAAACAATTCATTATTTCCATTGTTATTGTTATTTTTTGTCATCAATATTTTCCCAATCTACCCCTAGATTGATGTTTACTATTAAGTCCCTTTAGTTTAACCTATCTTTTAATCTTATTTTTAACCTCAGACGGCTCCTAGACCTTGTTGTAGTGATTTGCGGAGGTGCTGGTGGCTTCTGCATCCTGGGCCTAGTCATCAGAGGGGTGTAACATCTTGACGAAATATGTCCAGCCTTCTCAGTTGTTTTAATTTCCTTTCAGTTATCAAGCTCCTGCATTGAAGAATTATTATTGTTTTTGTTTCCAGACTATTACAAGGAGAATTTGGGAGCAGTATCTGAGATAAACTTCTGCTTTAGATGGTGGTATAAGGGAGCTCATGTGGCAATGTATAGTCCTGTGAGTTTGATTTGTTGTCAGCATTCACTAGTATACTTGCCTCAGTTTCATGAGATTGATCATTGTATTTTGTTCTTTGAGCTCAACTTCTGCATGCTGGAGAGGGTATCAGTGACCACTGTTAGATGTGTTTTGATTCTGAAGAACCTTTTGTTTTGATATTTCGTGAAATTTTTTTCTCTGTTCAGTTTATTTTGTACGTCCCCTAATTGATAAATTTACGGGTGGTATTATTCCATGTTTAACTAATTGAAAAGTTTTAGCCTTTTGATATAGATATGTCCAGTTCGTATTATTCTTCATAAAATATAAAGGGATGAATTCTTATACTCTTGTGGATCTGAATTTTTTATTTATGAGGTGAACAATTATTCAGCCATTCTAAGCACTCTTTAGCAAAGTATTATCTTTTGAGACAATAAGGTGAAACTTCTTCTGTGACAAATTCCATATTTACTGTAGGAAAGATTTCATCATAAAAAGATTATTCTGTTAAAGGACGTCTAGGACTAGCTGTGCAGCTCTCTGTGAGAGAGTGACTATTCCTGAAGCATTTAAAAAATAAAAATGCAGGGATAACTCTTTTCTTTTTTTTTTAAAAAAAAAAATCTTTCCTACTCATGCTTCTGTTGTTTTAGGTCTTCTAGCCACGTGGTTGTCTTTCCACCATTTTCCCATCTCCTTTCCGATACGGTCTGCACCCAAAGTTAATTAGTTGCGATAATGAAATTTAGGTCGGTTTGTTTCTTTTTATTGTTTAAAAAAAAATGTACCGTCTTCAGTAAAATGGGCTTTTTGAGAACTTAGGCTGACATAAGATCATGAAATGAGTACAAATGTATCATACAAGTACGTCCAGAACACTATACATTCACCGATACACTAGTATATTAAATTAAATAGAACCCGCCTAAAGAAGTACAAATACTATTAGTACAATAAAACTACACAAATGAAGCCCATAGTAGTCCAGCTGCAAAGTAATGGTGAAGAGAAGAGTATCCTCCAAGAGAGCAGGGGACGCAGTGGTGGAGCCTTGGAGACATTACATCAAAAATCGATGCCATCCATGTAGTCGGAGAAGTACTCTGGCCGCCTTGTGTTCTCGACTGCCTAAGCTAAGACCTGCTCCAATAACTGACGAGTGAACGTGAACGTAGATAAACGGAGTATTAAGTTGTGGCATGTTGACGGAACATGCGGAAGTTTTGCTCAAGCCAAACACATTATTGTATAGCTATACAAGTATAACGCCAAGTAATATGCTGTTCTATAGGCATGATGTGGTCCTGCCAATCAGTCCACTAAAGTTAATCTAGTTCTGTATTTTGGCAGTAGGTAGACTCGGATCCACTTCTATAGATATTTATCCACTTGTACGTTTTATTTATTGACCCTTGGTCTCTATGGTTTTCAAGTTATGCAAGCGTCTCATTGTGTTCGTGAGACCTTTTTCATTTGAAAAAAAAAAAAAAAAAGCAAGATAGCGCTATGTGAAATTGCCTATCAGCGATTTTTCCCAGTTCAGTCTATTTATCACTTGCATTAATTTTGAAGTTTTATAAATTGCACTTTTGTCTAGAGATATTTTAAAAAGTTATATGATACGTCAAATATATAGAAAAAAAAAATACTATGCAAAATTATATCTTTTAAAATTATTTTGAACTAGAAAATATAGATATTTTTTATAATTTTGTAATTTTTTTTTTTAAAGTTATCTAAATGATACGAGTTTTAATGATTGGGGTAGGATCAACCAAACTTGCACCTGTAAGCATTATGAGATTGTTCTTAAACGGAGAAGGGTTGATAGATAGTTTTGAAAAGCAAACTAAGTTCAGTTTAATATCAAATCTTTTACATGGATTTTTAATTCAGGACGTAGTTCGATCAATCGATAGGGGTAATATAAATTGAGAAAAAATTTGTAACAAACGCTCCTATTTCGGTTTTAATTATTAATTTTGATAGTTACGTGTTGCTTCTGCATTTGGATACGTTCGACTGTGCTGTAAGGTTGAGCTATTGAAATGAATCAAATTATTGTTGATTGGCCGTAGATGGCAAGCTATTATTATCAATAATTTATCTCCGCCACCAAATAAATCACCGTGAATGATGGTTTATATTGGCTCAATAAAACTATATATTTAGATATAATATTATTATTCAAGTCCGTAATAGTTGGATTTTCCATCTCTATATAAACCTCTCATTTCTTCACAACACTATAACAATCAAAACACAATCTAGCATTTAACTAACTTCTCTTCCTTCTCCACCATTAATGGCGTCCAAGATCTTTTTCGCCTGCTTCGCCCTCGTAATGGCGTTCTGTATCTCCTCCGCCCTTGGTATATCTATCTCAACTCCATCTCTACCAAGGAGCGAACCTTGAAAATTTCTGATAAATAGAATTTAATGTTGTCCGTGCAGGAGAGATACTGTGCGAGAAGCTCGACGGAAGCACGTGCGCGTTTGCGGTGTCGTCCTCAGGGACACGCTGCGTTCTGGAGAAGAACATAAGCGGTCGGAGAGGTAGGATGGAGAAGTACGCTTGCCGTAGCTCCGCCGTGACGGCAGCGAACGGAATCCGCGACTACGTGGAGACCGACGAGTGCGTCGCCGCGTGCGGCCTCGACCGCACCTCGCTCGGAATCTCCTCCGACGCCCTCCTCGATGCAGCCTTCACGAACAACCTCTGCTCCCCACAGTGCTACAATGCTTGCCCCAACGTCGTCGATCTCTACTTCAATCTCGCCGCCGGTGAAGGTCTGATCATATCTGTCGCTAAATTGGATTTTTCAAATTGAATATTAAACATATAATTAAGATCTTAATTATACATATCAATTAACCCTTTGTGGTTCAAAAATATAGGTGTGTATCTTCCACAGTTGTGCGAGGGAAAGCATGCCAGAGTCAGAAGAGCCACGGCGGAGATAAAGAGCTCTGGCGCGGTGGTTGCCGGCGGGCCAGAGGCTTCCAAGGTCTCGGCATCTGCTCCCATGGCCGAAGTTCTCCGTCTCGCTTGTCCTCCGACAGCCATGTGATAATAATAAAAGAGTTGCATGCATTGCATGGATCTTGGGCGAGTATTCCGTTCGAGCAAAAGGAAGGATAGTATAAGATGAAAAGTTTATGTATTGTACCAGTAAACAGTAGGGAACTATATACATAAAATATATGTACAATTTGATATTTGGTTATATCAAAAGCAGAAGACTAAGCTTCAAAATTTATATTGGAACAAAAGAAGTAAAGTGGAATAATGAATAATAATAAAAAATAACTATTTTTTTTTAAAATTTGTATAAATTAACCACTGTCTTTTAAAAAAAAAAAAAATCCATCATTGAAAACTCAAATGGGTTTTCAAAATTCGTACAATAACTACTATCGTTTCAACTATTTAAAAAAAAATAGTCATTTAAAATTCAAAAGTGTTCCGAATAGTATTCTAAATGATAATGCGGTATTACATGTATTAAAGTGTTTGGATCGAAATGTTTCTATTGACATAAAAAAGTTTTCTGAGAAGCTATTAATGTTTTCGTTTAAAAGGTTATTTATTTGGATTTTGCAGAGTAAATTTTTTTTTTTTTTGGGACAAAATCCAAAACAAAACCATAAAATTTGACTTTCTGAAGAGCATTGATGAGCTCACACAGGCTGAAAGAGAAGTCAACATAGGTTAGACGCACACACACATCCCACAAACTTTGATCCCACTACCCCCACATGCATTACACCAAACATCAATTTTCACCACTCCAAGAGATGCCACATCATATTTGGTGAAAAAATTGGTAAATCCATTGGGGTCACTAGCATTGCTCTTATTATGAGTTCACAGATCCTATTTGCGGGTTTATTATTATTTTTTATATATACCGACATTATTCATTGACCCTGTTTGAATCTAAAAAATAACTTCTCTAGAAATGATCTTCAGGCGAAGACATCAGTCACACATAGACACGGCATATATACACGCACACTAATACACGCTTTGAGTTTTATATCTCACAAGAGTACCCTCCTTCACGAGAAATTATTATTTTAACATTACTATTACAATAATTCCTGAATATCAGATGAAACATAATTAATGTCTCCTTTGTTTTCAATATTATTTTTATTAACTATTACTATTACTATATACTAAAAACTCAACCATTGTGAATAGCATAATGAACTTTTTTTTTTTGCAAAATTGGGCCAAATTCTTATAAATTATAAAATCAACTTTCTATTATTCTTTTGTTTTTTTTTTTTTGTCTTGATCGCCAACTTCGGTTTCTAACCTATATCTCGACCAGAAATGATGGGTGTTATGATAAAGTCCCTCCAAATCATATGTTGTTAGAATCCGAGCTCCTGATCGATCTACCCTTCATGAGGAACTTTCTGTATTGTTTGAATTATAAAATGCGATATACTTAATTTAAGGCTAACAGGTGCAGAAGCTGCAAATTTTAAATAGGAATAATGCTGTTAACTCCTTTAAATTATTAAGCACTAGTCTTAAAATTTAAATAAGTATTCCTGAAATTAATTAGTGATATAAGATAAATAGTAATGTCACCTATCTTCAATAGTACATTTCAAATATTGTTTTTTCTTTGGATTTGTAGCCGTGAGGTTTCATTTCTATCCTATATCTCGACCGAAGACTGAATTGAACAGTAGTCTCTCTTAGACATTACTTGTTGGGATTTGAATGCTAGTTGGTTAAAATATTGTTATTATACTAAAACACATCCAATATGAACAACACCAACGAACAATTTTTTTTTGGCAAAATAACGCCACTATGTTTTTATAAATTTTAAAAATAACTTTCTATATGTGCTTTTATTAGTCAATACAATGATAGAAGGTTAAGGCAATGCACCTGGAAGGTTGAAATTTTGACTTCCTCGAGGTCTCATCTCTCACACAAGAAGTATCAACACGACATAGAAGCTGTAATTAAACTTTACGCTACTATGATGCCCGCAGATTGGCGGGCTAGGCCGACCCTGCCTGTACTTTTGTCCCGGCTTGGCGCAGCACGAGCCAAACCGTGTGTGCAAGTAGTGCAGTGCTGGGCCTGTCCATGCGAACAGTGCAGGCTGGCTCGGAAACTCTAATCTTAGGCCGGAAGAATAATGTAAAGATATGACGTTATATGCTTAACACTTTATCAGTTGATTTTAGGGTGAAATACTTGTGTTTTTCAGTCATCAATTCAACAATCTATTATTGAAGTGATAGCTGCAGTGGGAAGTACGTTCTGAACAAAACGGTAGTAGAAGAGAGGACTTCAACAAAATTCACACTTCAATTTATTTATTTATTTATTTTCTTTTTGTGTTAGATTATTTTCAAAAACTCTATACATAATTACCGATCACATTGTGTGACATTTCATAATAGTAAATACATGAATAATACTGGTCTACATTACATCCATCGTGGAATACCAGCTTTCGACCTAAGTAATTTCGTAGTGCACGTATCACCTTCACATATACATGAACAATAGACCTTCGTACCAGCGTGTCGGATTCGACTGTGAGATGTCTATTTATGAGATGGACGCCTCATCCAGCCACCATGTCACTCCATGCTCATGCATAGTTCAATGGCATTGGTAAGAAAAGTCAGCCATAAACATAATTGACTTTGTCACAAACATCAACATAACTTCGTTGAAATTGAAGCCTTTTGCGATGGATTTTTTAGTGTTGGAAATTTAGCCCGGACAGCGGCTCGGCCCATTCAGCCGTTCATACGGGCAGTAGCCAACCCGCACGGCAGTCTACGATTCCCAACGCGTGGAGGCCGTGCAGGCTGATTCGGCTGCCGCGGCCTCACAGCTGAGTGGGACTGCAGAGTCACAAAGGTGATAGCACTTTAAAACTTAAAAGATCTCTTAGATAGAGCTCTTTAAAACATAAAAGTTCGTCTAAGTAGAGCTTTTTAAAACTTAAAAAAAGCTCCTGAAAAGAGCTCTGCGTGCCTTTTAAAAAAGCTCCAAGTTTTTGTTTTTAATTTTTTAATTTTTTAATAAATTTATCTGTGCAGGCCCCGCTGAGCCATGGTTCAGCTCTGCACGGGTCGACAGGACTCAATCCAGGCCACCAAGCTGATCCGACCCACGATTTAGCTATGCACGCACAGATAGAATTCAATCCGGATCAGATTTGGCCTGTACTTTCTGCATCTCAGGGCTTTTGCAATTAAAATCACAATATCCGCATCGATTTCATTCAAATAGAGTTTGCAACTTGAATATAAACATCCAATCAAATCTTGGATTTTACAGCATTTTTTGTGTGTATACATATATTATATGTACTAATAAAATACATATTTTGAAAGCATTATATTTGTATATTATCTTAGCATTATATACTCCGCCCAAGATCGTTTGGCCCTTTCAGATATCACATGGCTGTCGGAGGACAAGCGTGAAGAGAAACTCCGGCCATGGGAGCAGATGCCGAGATCTTGGAAGCCTCCGGCCCGCCGGCAACCACTGCGCCGGAGCTCTTTATCTCCGCCATGGCTCTTCTTACTCCAACGTGCTTTACGTCGCACAACTGTGGAAGGTACACACCTATACAATTGAACCACAAAGGATAATTAATATAATAATTGCAGAATCGTGATCGTCATTTAAGTTGAATATTCTTAAGTTTTAAATCAATAATAACAGATATGGCCATGCCTTCACCGGCGGCGAGGTTGAAGTACAGATCGACGACGTTAGGGCAAGCATTGTAGCACTGTGGGGAGCAGAGGTTGTTCGTGAAGGCTGCGTCGAGGAGGGCGTCCGAGGAGATGCCCAGCGAGGTGCGGTCGAGGCCGCACGCGGCGACGCACTCGTCGGTCTCCACGTAGTCGTGGATTCCGTTCGCCGCCGTCACGCCGGAGGTTCGGCAAGCGTACTTCTCCATCCCACCTCTCCGAACGCTTATGTTCTTCTCCAGAACGCAGCGTGTTCCTGATGATGACACCGCAAATGCGCACGTGCTTCCATCTAGCTCCTCGCAAATTATATCTCCTGCATGCACACAACATCAAATGCTATTTATCAGAAATTTTCAAGGTTCGCTTCTCCATGGTGGAGATGTTGAGATATGTACATGTACCTAAAGAGGAGGAGATGCAGAGCGCCATGGCGAGGGCGAAGCAGGCGGAGAAGGTCTTGGACGCCATTAATGGAAATTAATGATCAAGAGAAGGAGTTAAGGATGGAAGAGAGGTTAATTTGTGTTGTGATTGTTGTTTTGTGTAGTGAAGAAGTGAGAGGGTTTATATAGAGATTAAAATTTGGACCAAATATGAAGTTTGAAATAGTAATATAATTATTAGTATTAATTTAATAAATAGTCTTAGTGAGCCAATATATTTAAACCAACGATCACGGTGATTTATTTTGTGCAAGACAGGCACAGATAAATTATTGAATATTGATGATAATAGCTTGCCATCTACGGCCAATCAACAATAATTGATTCGTTATTAAATATAATATATATACATATATATAATTAATTTTACTAATTTCAATTGATTATACAGCTAAATGACGTATTACTAAAGAAGAATATTAGTGGATGCAATAAAAGCATCAAAATAGCTTCCAATATCCAAAAAAAATCAACTAAAATTGTATTTTTTAGATTGAGCCAACTACAAGACGTCTTTCTTAGATGTATTAGTATTTTTTATTGTTATTGGTGGCTAATTTGGTGATTATTTTGGATGCACTAGTATTGCTCATTATTTGGGACTGTATTTATGTAGTTATTGTATTTGGTTTATATGAAATAATTGTGTTTTTAATGAAAAGTCACTAACATCTTACTGTAATTTTAATAATGTTTTATTATTTTTAGGCATCTTAGTAGGTCATCGTAGAGACGGATAGAAAGGAGACATAAGATCTCCTACATCATTATGAACGATGAGTTATCATATCCTTCAAAATTTGTAGTCTTTATCTCTCTCTCTCTCTCTCTCTCTCTCTCTCTCTCTATCTCTCCATCACTCCCTCCTTGAGTGATATATTTTGCATGGTGAGTTTTTACTGTTGTTTCTATTCTTTTCATATATATATATATATATACCGAGCACGGCTAATGGTGGGGGGTCCCTCAGAAAGTGTACCTGGATTCGAGGCTGCGTTGGGTGAAATTTGTAAAAAATCTTATGTACTCGTGGCAGGAGCCCGCCCTTCATAAAAGGTTTGTACTTGAATCTCAAAACGTCGGGACTGGACATGTGGATTTTCTACGAATTTGAGGGTCTTACAGAGACGTGCGCTCGCATTACAGATTCCATGCACCACGATAATCTCAACACACACAGATATATATCTATATATATATATATATATATATATATATATACATATATATATATAAGTTAGTCAAATTGACGGATTTTTTTTTAATACATATAATATTTTATTCTTTAAAAAGAAATATTGGAATTTCTGTGAGTGCACATAAATTTATTATTTGAAGCGTGATATTAAATCATGGTGATATAAAAAAATAATAATAATAAATAATAATAATAATAATATATATATATATATATATATATATATATATATATATAAATGTAGATAAATTTTTTATTATATACTATACACTACTATTATTGTATATTAATATTTATGCCTATATATAGATAATTTTTCTATAAACTAGTTGTATGCCCGTGCGATGCACGGATGTTAGTCATAAATAATAATATGGATCTTATAATTTTTATATTATAATTATATATAATTGATAGTTATTTTATTAACTTATTATATTTTATTCGTTCTATTTTATTAGAGTAAGAAAAAAAAATACTACATGCCATATGCAAAAATTATTTCAATGGTGGCGTGATATGATGGTGAATATATATATGATTACATTTTATTATATATAAATAAAATTGTATTTATAAAAAAAAAATTATATAATATATAATATAATTATTTTATATTAATATTTATATATCTATTTAAATTATTTTTATTAAGCATTTATAATATTAGACCTTTCATATTCTTTAAATAAGTTATATGACTTTATAATAAATTTCTATTAATTAATACAAATGCCACATGGCTCTTTTAGAATAAGAGCAAATGCCACATGGCACATCAAAGATTATTTGAAATGCCACGTGGCGCAACGACTTTGATATGACAGTTTTATATATGTATATATAGATTAGTTTTTATTTGATTAAGTTATTATAATTATTTTATTTTCATCTTAGATTTTTTTAAATTCTTATCAATTAATATAAATAAATATGACTTTTTAAAAGAATGAACAAAAACTATATAACACACTAAAATATTAAAAATGTCATGTGCCGCATCACACTTTGACAAACCAATTCCATATATATTTATATATTTATTACTACCGTAGTTCAAATTTAATGTACACTATGTTATAATACTCCAAGTTTTTCGTTTGGTGAAAATGAATAGTAAATATGAATTCAGTCATGGAGAATAAGTACGAATGAAAATAGGTGGAGTGAAAATAGTTCGATGGGTGTGATTTCAGAGTGGTCTAAAGCGAGTGAATGACAAAGAATTATTCTTTACGGAATGAAATCTAAATCTTTAGCTCTTTATATTATACAACAATTAGATATTAGATTATAAAACTTTTTATGTATATATACGAATCCCACTGTTACATAAAATTTTCATCTGTATACATCATACTCTGTATATCCTTTTGCACAAACTGCACTTTCGCCTCTTATATATTATCACATTGCTGCCGGAGGACAAGCGAGAAGTGAAACTCCGGCCGTGGGAGCGGATGCCAAAGTATTGGAAGCTTCTGGCCCACCTGCAACCACCGCGCCGGAGCTCTTTATCTCCGCCATGGCTCTTCTGACTCCGGCGTGCTTTACGTCGCACAACTGTGGAAGGTACACACCTGTATTTTTGAACAACAATTAAAAGTTTAATATATAATAGATAAATATATTGTTCATACGTAATATAGAAATGATCGCTGTAGAAATGATCGTAATAGTGACAGACCTTCACCGGCGGCGAGATTGAAGTAGAGATCGACGACGTTGGGGCAAGCGTTGTAGCACTGTGGGGAGCAGAGGTTGCTCGTGAAGGCTGCGTCGAGGAGGGCGTCGGAGGAGATTCCGAGCGAGGTGCGGTCGAGGCCGCACGCGGCGACGCACTCGTCAGTCTCCACGTAGTCGCGGATTCCGTTCGCCGCCGTCACGCCGGAGCTACGGCAAGCGTACTTCTCCATTCCACCTCTCCGAACGTTTATATTCTTCTCCAGAACGCAGCGTGTTCCTGATGATGACACCGCAAATGCGCACGTGCTTCCGTCGAGCTTCTCGCAAATTATATCTCCTGCATGAGAACAACATGAAATACTAATTATCAGAAATTTTCAAGGATCGCTTCTCCTTGTTGGAGATGCAGGTAAAGATGTTGAGATACATATACCTAGAGCGGTGGAGATGCAGAGCGCCATGGCGAGGGCAAAGCAGGCGAAGAAGGTCTTGGACGCCATGAATGGTAGTGATGAAGAGAAAGTCTCCGGAGTTAGTTAAATATTGCTGGATTGTGTTTTGATTGTTATTGTGTTGTGAAGAAATGAGAAGGTTTATATAGACATGGTAAATGAAACCAATTATGGACTTGAAATTATAGTGTAAATTGTTAGAATTAGTGTTATTTTTTGAGCCAATATCCCGTCGTACACGTTGATTGTTGGTTATAACTTGCCATCTACTCTACGGTCAATCGACAATAGTTTGACATATATATATATATATATATATATATATATATATAATATATATATATATATATGTCAAACTATTGTAGATATGAACGTAAAAGAGCAAAGAAACTTTTGGTTACTTTTTCTTCTTTGTTCTCCTTTTTTTTTTTTTTGGGAGATGATGATGAGCGTCCGACCATTTCCGTCAGGATAAAATGCAAAATGGGAATACTCCACTTAGACATTGGAGTGTGGATCCTATGCGGATCTTTGGCACTACTGTGCCCTAGCGCCTGTGAGAAAATTCTTAAACATGAATCAAACATCGGACGTCACATTTCGTAATGAGTGCTCGTATCAGTCGATCTAACATCTACTATTTAAAATGTTAGTTTTGTTAATTGTGCTTTTCAAAAATTTTTACTTGATGTTATTGTTATGGATGCAGGAAGTGCGGGCCAATTGGCCCACACTGTTGGCTGCACGAGCCGAGCCGACTAGATCCATGCAGCGCCGAGCACTGACTTGGCTAGGCCTGGTGGCCAGCGCAGTCAGCACCTACGCCTTTGATAGAAGGTATGTTCGGGATCCGAATCCGAGTAAGCATGAGTTGGAGGGATCTACCAAATCGATCCGGTTTCGGTCAAGATATATGATAGAAATCGAACTTAATAGCCACAACAAAAATTAAAACTTTAAAAAAAAAAAAGAAGATAAATATTACTAAGTTACTTAAAACTGTTATGCAGCAAATGGAATGTCGAAGACTTTGGTGCTAATATTGCATCTTAGGGGCTACTTACTTCACTTATAAGTGTTCGAAAAGTCAGGTCAGCCACTTCTAATACAACACAATCTTGTAATAAATTCTGTCGGGATGAGATCCGGAGAGAATAACAGCCATACTCACTTGTGTCCAAGTCAAGTTCACAGAACAAAATTTCACACCATACATGTTCAAGCAAGCTGTGAGAATTATGTACAATCCTAATAGTATCGAAAGTTGAGACGAGGGTTACCAATTTTTTTGGTGTTTCCCTCCCCTTCTCTACTCTTACAATGAAGTAAATGTATGATAATAACTGTACTTTGCATCCCAATGTTCTTGTTCTCATTTCAATCTTGATTTTTGTTTGTATTATTTCATGGAATATAAAAAAGATAAAATTCCACACTTTTATCGGGGCTATATTTCCGGAATACAAATCCGAGACTTGTGGATGAAATAAATTGCATATGATGCTTGCGTACTCGCTTTTACTTGTGGGCCTCAAAGATAAATATAATTCTCTATCACCAAGGGAATCTAGAGGGCCAACTCAATAGAATATCTTCCCATTTATGACTGATTAGGTATATTTTTTTCACATTATTTTTAAAAAGTTATATGTATGTCCTCCCATAAACATAAAATTGTAAATTTATGTCTCCTAATTTAAAATGTCGCTTTTTATGCCATCTGAAATCAGTGAAATAACGAAAATATCTTCCTCTTTTTTTTGAAGATAAAAACAATTAATGTACAATAAAAGTTTTCTCATTTCACGCAGATGAGGAGGTATAAAAGTAATATTTTAAAAGAATATTTTTTATTATTTATAATTATAGGATGTATATATGAAGGAAAATGGTTTCCTGCACGGACGTCCACGCGGAAATTATCACGGACTTCCGTGAGAAACGCGTTTTCCCTCGCGGCCAGAAAAAATGCATTTTTTACGGACGTCCGTGATAATTTCGGCGCGGACGTCCGTGCCTTTAACTGGTGCCTATATATGAAATGCCCCAAACTTATGCAAGTGAAAAATAGTTGAGCAACTAACTAGAAGGGATGTGATTTTGGTTACATTTTATATGAGAATAAAAAATGGGCAATCCGGCTTCACAAGGACTTTGGTATCAGGTTTTGAAAAATGGGCACATAATCTCTTGCCTAACACAGATTTCGGAATTTTTCCGTGTCGAATACATAGTTTTTTTTTTTGGTTCTGATGATATAATTATAGCCATGTGCTGGGAGGCGTAGTTGCACGGACGCTCGCACCTCGAGAGCTCGGTCACAACTTCAAGCCCAAGCACATGCAAAATTTTGATTTTGCTGGTTGCTGGTCAGTATATCTGTTTGCGAAAGATTCAATGTTGATAAGAATACAAAATTTCCAGTCCGAGTATACCATATAAAAGGTCCGACGGTAAAATCAAATTTAGTACCATCATAAGATTTATATATTACTATACAAACAGAGCCAGTTGCCAAATGGCTGTGATTTTTAAGAAATTATTCTCATAAAAGTATCTGATAGCAGCTGCTGTGTTTTTGTGATTGATTGAGGAGCTAAGCAATTGGTTACAAGGATAAGAAATTATTCTCATCCATATGATATGATATTTGAACCACCAATCAAATTCAAGTTGCCAAATGGGTGTGATGTTTAACTTTTTCTCGGAGGACTTGCACATGGGTCCTTGCAATATTTTAACTTTATAAATAAAATTTTCATTTTAAATCTATTTTTTCAGTCATAATATATATATATATATATATATATATATATAATTATATATATATATATATATATATATATATATATATATATATAAAATTTAAAAAATACAAAAACTGTAGTTCATATTAAAATTAATTATTTTGTATTTAAAAATTAATTTTAAGTAGGTAGTTTGAGTATTTAAAGTCTTAACGGATAATTATTTTAAAAAATATTTATATAGTAAGTAAAATGTTACTTCAAAAAAAGTGATTGATTTATAAAAAAAAATTAAAACAATTTATAAATTTTTTTTATGAACAGTAGTTGATCTTATATTTTTTTTTTTCTTTTGCTTTTGTCAGCACTATTATCCAGGTAATTCCAATCAATCTCAACTATTTGAACTAATATTCTAAAAACTCCATAAACCGCACTAAAAGAAATCTTATAAGTCTATTTGAGCTCTAACTTGAAGTTGTGAGTTATGTTATTTATTAGGATCGTCAGAAATTTTAATAATTGATATTATCGTAAAGTTATAAACAAATCAAGATTCATAATTTGGATTCAATTTCTTTCATCTCTTCCCTTCATCCCCCAGACTCCGACTGGTGAGTAAAGGGTGCTCCTTTGGGCATGTTATTGCATGTTATTATGATTAACATAAAATCTCTAACCATTTGACATATGTATCAGTATTGCACCATCTAAGATTATGTATAATACATGTCGAAAATCTTTGTACTATTATGTATAATCTTTGTACTATCTGTTGCAGCTGCAGCATGCGATCATCCCATTTCGAGGAGGATTTTTTTTAAAAATTTTTTTAATATAAAATTCGTAAATTTTAATGAAATTTACTATCTTCATATTAGATTTTTTTTTAAAAAATATTTTTAAGTAAATATTTGGAACTCCAAAAATAATAGATTTTAATACTATTTTTAAAATCTGTCCTGAATCCGTTTTATCGTTAATTTTGGAGTCGCAAATATATATTTAAAAATATTTTTAAAATAATTTTAATATTAAAATAATAAATATTATTAAAAATTATAAATTTTATATTAATAATTTTTTTTAAAAAAATATATATATATATATATATATATATATATATATATATATCGTCCCAAAATAGAACAAATGCAACGAAAAGAATTAGGAGTGGAAGCAGCCGATCCCACTCGTGGTGTGGTGTGTTATCTACCTTTGGATTGGAATTGAATCCATCCATCTCTATCAAAGTCAACCAACAGCATGAGAGGTATGAATGACATGATATCATATCTATCCACACACACCGCCCACCACCCCACCGTACTCCTCACTGCTTCCACGCTCCCCCGGCCCGCCTTCTCTCTCTCTCTCTCTCTCTCTCTCTCTCTCTCTCTCTCTCTCTCTCTCCTCTAGGGTTTTCGAAACCCCAAATTTCACATCAAGTTATTGGCTTTTCTCCCAAAATTGTAGTCAATCAATCTGAAACGAACAGATTCCAGCGTAAGATAATCGAGTTGATTCGAGCAAAATTTGAGTTTGTTGGATATTTTTGGGTAATTTGAAGCTATATGCATGGATGGGAGAGAGCACATGTCGATCCCAACCTCAACTTCCTACTACATTCACCACCGCAGCTCGCCGATGCACGGACAATCGCCGCCGTCGAATATTCTCGCTAGCCATAACTCAATTAGCGGCCCCGCAGCTGCCGGACCACCTTTCCAAACGGATTCTCCTTCGCTGATGCCCCATAGCTCTATTGCCGGGGGTGGTGGAGCTGTTGGAACGAGCTCTGGCGAGCAACAGCCGGTGAAGCGGAAGCGCGGAAGGCCGCGGAAGTACGGTCCTGATGGAAGTACAAATTTGGGATTGTCTCCGCTGCCGTCTACATCTGCCGGGTCGGGTTTGTTATTGGGTTCGGGCGCCGGTACTCAGTCTGGGGGGAAGCGAGGCAGAGGAAGGCCACCGGGTACCGGGAGGAAGCAGCAGTTAGCTTCTCTAGGTGAGTTAGTTAAAGGAAAGCATAATGTTTATTGATTTGTTAATGTTCAGAATATTTAATTAGTAAAGTTATACATGCCTTTTCTTTTCTGACATATTTGATTTATTATATATTCCTGCTCCTGGGATCTTGGAACCCTTCTGCCCTTGAACAGCATTAAATTAAAGATATTTGAATAATTAACAATCTACTCCAATTTGTTGCCTTATTTCATCGATGACTTTGAAACTCTTACCATTTTTGCTATTTTTCAATTTAAATTAAGTCAGGGCTGGGAAAAAGGAGTATATTTGATTTACCTTTCTTCTTTCTGAAGTTTTGATTCCATGGTTCTGGCACGGATGCAGAATCTAGTAAGTTTTTAGTGGCAAGTATTAGGTTATATTCTAATGATTGAGTTGCTATGACATCTATAATTTTCTTTTAAAAAAAGGAAAAAAAAAAAGTTTCTAAATCATGTTTGTGTCATTGATAACTTTTGCTTGTGTGTTTCCTCTCCTGCTTCCTATTGGTTTAAATCAAAACTTCTTTTTAAGATTTACAAGGAGAAACCATGCCGTAACGGCCCACTTTGTGCGGTCGTCACAACACGTAAACCCTCAAATGGCGCTCACTCCGGTTCTATTGTCAGATCTTTGCATCCGATTCACATATGCAACGCTCATACATCTAGTAGTGGATTGTGCACCTTTCCTGGCGCTTGGACCTTCCGCAGACAAATCCACTGGCCTGCACACCGTGGAATTCGAATGTTTGACCACAGCGAGAGCTAGACCACGCATCTTTCCAGTGCGGGGTTAAAATTGAAACTTTTGAGGGGGCATCTTTGTAGATTTTTTTTCACCTGCTTCGTCTAATTTTCTCATTACAAACTGTAACTGGTTGCTTAGCAGGCCTGCTGATGGCAGGTTTGAATGTTCTAGTGCCTAATGAATGACTGCCACAGGAGAATGGTTTTCTGGATCAGCTGGAGTGGGTTTTACTCCGCATGTCATAATGATACCAGTTGGGGAGGTATGGATCACGTCTTCAGCTCTCTTCCCACTAACTTAAGAATCAATTTCACCATGCTAACTTGCTTAAGATGTCGTCATTCACTTTTACTGGTTGAATTTACTGTTTGACATTCAGAATCTTTCAGTGTATTTAGAGTCTGCTGTATGATTCTTATAAACTAAAACATCGAGACAGATGCTTTGCACCTTGTATTATCATTTCCAAAGTTATTTATAACTTAACTTTTTGTTTTTTTGAAATTTGGTTATGTAACTCCTAGATTTTCTTGCTTTAGTTTCTTCCACTAACTAGTGGATCCAAAAGCTGATATAAACTGATGAGTTATGCTCTTTACTAAGGTTAGTGTATATTTTGAGGAAGTTCTTGGGCTTTCTCCTACATGTTTTTCAATCTGGACCCCTGGATCTATCGCTGCAGTCTTCACATTGTTTTTAAACCAGTTTATTGCACATCCTATATTCCTATAGATTTCTGATGTTTAAGTGTTAAGATAGTGAAACTTCAACCTATATCTCTTGATTGCATGAAGCCACAAACAACTTTTTCAAACCTGTAATAAAGGTGCAGAATTTGTACCTTCAACTTTCTCATCACTCAAAAGGAATTGAAGTATTTTCCAATTTGCAGCTTCTTTCCTAAGTATAGCCTGCAAATCAGTTTGTATTTTTCTGGTCCTTGGTGTTGGAAAATTTTTTGTCGAGGCCACCATCTGGCACTCATCTTGTATAAATGTAGGTCTCTATATGGGAAGGTTGTCTATGCATTTGGTCGAAGCAATCATAAAATGAAATGATATCAAGAAAGTTACTAGGCCTAAAATAGTTGCTTGGCATCATTCCAATTCTCTATGTAAGCCTCTGAGGCGATGCCGAAGGCCCATTGCACCCAAGATAACAAATTTTTCTTCACACTTGATGGCAACCTTTCCATGTTTCACGAAGATCATATCGTTTATAAAGATGTAGCTGTCCTTTTCTCTAATTTACATGAAGATATAATGCTATCAAATTTTATATTACGCTCCTTATGAATCAGTATTTATACCCAACAGTTATTTCACTGGATGTGCAGATAAAATGGCAGGAACTTCTAGAAAAAGCTATAATTCCATATGCTATTTTCCAAGTCACTAGGATGCTAGGCAGTTCCAGAAGCCAGATTTGCTTGTTATCTGGTTACCTTATAAATACTGTTAATAATCTATTTAAATGGATTTAGAGATAGACATTAATGTTTTGGCATTACTCATGATGTTCTAGGGTTCTTACTAAAAGTTATCGAGTTTAGTTTCTTTAATTTCACAATCATAATGATTTTGCCTGTTTTGTTAGATAAAACGCAAAAGGCATGCTTTTGCTGTTATTGAACATATTACTATAAAACCCATTACTAACAAACTCTCATGCAGGATATAGCAACAAAAATAATGTCCTTTTCTCGACAAGGTCCAAGAGCCGTATGCATTCTTTCAGCAAATGGTGCGGTCTCTGCAGTAACTCTTCGTCAACCTGCAACTTCAGGAGGCACTATCACTTATGAGGTTCGGTATATCATATACAATGCAATGTGGCCTTATTATGTCTTTTGGCAACAATTTTGATATCTTAAGTTTTTATTTGTATATGGCATGATTTGCACTGATCTAGTGGGGAATTTTTACAGTACAATGATTTTATCCAAAAATGTGTTTTCTGCCTGCAAGTTTTGGAGTTCTGTTTAGAGATGTGAGGTTTTAGCGTTCTTTTAGAAAATACTGCAGGAATCATAGGTATGCAGTTTTAAATAAAATGCCAGTGTTTGCTGATTAGCTGGTAAATGAGTACAAGGAGCAAACAAGAACATGCAAATAGTACTCAGTGTATGCTTGTTTGGAATTGTAAGCAGCTTTATCCCTTATAATCAGATTGTAAAGTTCTATGTAAGCTACCCTACATCAATATGAAGTTTTATTTTATTTTATTTTTAAGTTTTCAATTTTTTTTTCCTTTTTTTTGGGTTTATGTTGCTGCTCAGGTGACTGTCATGTCATCAGTAAAATCCCTCTGGCAAAAACAAATGCTAAAGGAATTGTCTTCCTGGATTTTGCATTTTCTGCTCATGAAAATGAGAGAACTTTTTTGCCACCTGGTTCATCCTGTCCATTAGTTTGCTAGATTTGTTGTATGATCCTTGTGCTCCTCTCTCTCTCTCTCTCTCTCTCTCTCTCTCTCATACGTAGGACATATACACCACAGGTTTCATCCATTATCATATGGAGCGATGGAGATTGAATCTCCAACTTTTAGTTATGTTCTTCTGTGCTAAAGTGCCCTACATTCTACCAAGTGGCGATGGAGGGGAGGGAAAAATGCATCACAATAATCCACTACCTTATAGCGGGATATGAAATATGCACCAAAATTCATCTGTTATCATTTGAGAGATGGGGATTGAACCCCCAACCTTTAGTTTAGATGAAGTGTCCTACCATCCAGTAAAAGCAATGGCTAGAGCTCTCTTATTCTTATTAACATATGAGCTATTATCTTATAGCTAGCATGGAATATTGTTTAACAAATATTGGAATTTTTTGTTACAATTTAAATGTAAACTGTGGAGTAAGTTGGTCATTCTTCAAGTAGGGTTTGCCAATATAATTCTGCTCTTTGTTCATATTTTCTGATTTCTACTTCAATTCTCTGAAGGGTCGTTTTGAGATACTTTGCTTGTCCGGATCGTTTTCAATTAACGATGATGGCGATTCACGTACTCGATGTGGCAGTCTAACCATTTCACTTTCGAATCCTGATGGTCGAGTAATTGGCGGTGGTGTCGGTGGTATGCTCATTGCAGCAACCCCTGTTCAGGTTACTCCCTAGCCCTGAAGTCATTTTCATCTATTTATAACCTGTCACTTCTACAAACCATACTCCCTTCCCAACTAACCTTTTTTTTATCTAGGAAGTTGAATTGTTTCTGCATACATTTACTCATGTGAGAAGAGATAAAACCCTTGAAAAAGTAGATATAAGAGATATGCTTTGTGCCTCTTAATTGAAGGTCTTAAGGAAATTTGTAAAGTGAGTTGGACGTGATGCACGTCAGGTGTTCAAATATATGGTCTGGACCTATTATATTTGGAAGACAACAAAAACCGTGCACTAGTCTACCGGAGCTGCTGTAGACCGGCCTCGAATATCGATTTCTAATACATATTTTGAGAAGGAAGAACTACTAAATTGTAGATGCAGTTGTGTTCTATAACTTTCTAGATCAACATTTTTCCAAAATCAACAATAAACATGTCTAACAAGTCTTTATAGTGTAGTTCGAAGTAGGTGTAAAGTAAATATGTTTTGAACTACACTTTAAACGCATGTTATATATTTTTTGTTTGTTACTTTAAAGAAATTCAACTAGAAAGCTGTAGAGCACAATTGAACCTATAACTTTTATAGTTCATTGTTTTCTCAATAACCTCTCTATATCAAATTTAGAGGCCGGTCTATGGACCCTATATCGGTGCAAGGAAATATTTCTTCCAAATTTTACTACACTTCTACACTTTCACGACATCATATTATGAAACATCCGGTCTAGTTGATTTCGTATGAGACAATCCATTCGATTTCAATGTTAAAAATAACCAAAGCATTGTTCTATATATACATAATCAGCATTCTTTTTTTTTTTAATTTTCCTTTTTTGAGGGGAAAAGAAAAACATAGGCATAGAATCAACTCATACGCATTATCTGCAGGTGATAGTAGGTAGTTTTGCATACGGTGGTATGAAAGCTAAGAACAAACCGAAAAGTGTGCAAGAATCAGGTATTGAATCTGAGCTTCAGATGGCTGAAAATCCAATCACTCCTAGCAGTGCAATGGCCAGTCAATCTCTGCCCTCTAATCCTTTTCTGGGAGGTTGGCCTGGTTCACGACAGCTGGACATGAGAAACATTGATCTCGACTTGACTCGCGGATAGACTTCGTCGCTCAAATAACTTGTACTTGTTCCACTGTATGTGTTCGAGGAACCGGATAACCTGTCAAAAATCGGCATCATTTTGCTCTCTAATTTCGTTCCGAGGTTTTCGTAGTGCACTGAATAACACTTTGTACTAACTTAATTCTTGTAAGCGAGCAATACACCTGATGCCATTTTTGTAACATTCGTTTCTGAAATTTATCATCTTTCTACTCTTCTGAATGGAAAAAACTTGCTTTCTGTAGTTTGAGATTAGATGAAAATCTGTTAGACCTAAATATGAAGGCAAGCATCAGACTTTTTCATTTGTGTATGAACGGTGTAACCTTTACTATGCTATCTTGTAACTATATATTTGATTTTACTTGTTTCATGTGTTGAAAATTGTGGTGATAGTTTAATTGATGAACCAAGGTTCTGAATCGAGAAAAAGGCGCACTTGATTGCAAATCAATTAAACGGCTAGCTGTTGCCTGTGATCGTTCCAATGTCAGGATATTATTAATTAAATTTAAACATATGGCATTTATTAGGTATTACTAACTTTTTAAAATTTAAAATTATTTAAAATTTATAGTAAAATATATGCAAAAGAATTTGTAGAAATATTTAAAAAATTTTGGTGATTTTATATTTTAATTGATCTGGTTATATACTATTACATACTAAGATTTAATTGATACTATTATAACATATAAGATGATAATATATTTGGTATGATCACTATTTTTGTAAATAATAAGTATTATCCCTAAATATGATTACTATCAGTGCGTAAAATAACAGAAATTATATCTCAGTCCTTAATTTTTTGACCCTCTATAAATTAGCTCTGTAATTTTTAACTTAAAAAACAGTGCTTCACTTCTATCGTGGCAATATGTAGCACAGTCATATGACAGATATAAAAACTGATTTTTTTTTTAATTATTGTAGGAGAGACGGATTTGTACAGATCAGCCCAAAAAACAGGTGGAATCTGAAAAAAGCAGACGTCACGTGCTATCGCCACAGAAAATTTCGCTATCACATGGCCCATTACAGCTGTTTGTACTGTGAATTCTGCAAAGCATCAGAATCATCAGATTTTGTTTCTTGAAAAACAAAATACAAGATTAGAGAAATTATTACGCGCACTGTATTTACTATATTATTTCATTTATTATATTTATTTTTTTTAAAAAAAATTATAATAAAAATTTTAAATTTTGATTAAAATTACAGGCCAGCTGTGCCTCTACGCCTCCTACTTCTCCAATTAGAAATCGCCATGTGTTAATTATTTTCTGTCTTCCATAATGCCACGGGCATACTAACGGCTTGACCGTAACGTTAGACCTTAGAAAAAGATATGTACGCACTATCCGGCTTCTATGCTTTTCTTTATATTATATTAGTTTTGATAAAACAAATGTTAATTATATCTAATTAATATAAATGATAATAATTTAATTTAATTTTTTATAATTTTATATTGTAATTATATATAAATAAATAGTGAAATGATGTTGAAATATATATATATATATATATATATAATCATATATAAATAAATTTGTATTTATAATTACATATATATAACATAATTATTTTATATTAATATTTATATATCTATTTAGTATTTTATAAATTATTATTTTTAATATTAAATATTTTATATTTATATAAATTTATAAATTTTATCAATTAAAATAAATATCATATAGCCCTTTAAAAAATAAAAGCACAAGCCAAATTGTACATCAACGATTTACTAAGAGCAATGCCACGTGACGCAATGATACATATATATATATATATATTATATTAAGATTTGATTTTTATGATAAAACGGAAAATCATAGAAGTCGCACCGCACCAGGCAGGCAGTCCTAATGTTACCGGCAAAGACAATTAGCGATCAAGCCATGAAGCACATAATATAGGCGCAGTCCTAATGAAAGGGGCGCCCTTAAAGGCAGAAAATAAATAATAAATGACACATAGTAATTTTTTAATTGTTGGAATACTATTATAGGAATTGGGAGTGAGTAGCAGGGAATCCGAACCCCAATAGTTAAGTTCTCTAAACTGGCGAAGATATTACCAACGCAAGCAAATGGAGATTGCAAATAAGAAAACGACAATAGTTCACCTAAATTCAGAAGCTCAAGACACCATAGAAACGAACTAGATGCGCTTTTAGACAACAGAAGAGTCTTTAGGCCTCCTGATAATCATCATCGCCTTCAACATCATCCTCATATTCCTCATCAGCAGTAGCATCCTGGTACTGCTGGTATTCGGACACTAAGTCGTTCATGTTGCTCTCGGCCTCAGTGAACTCCATCTCGTCCATGCCTTCGCCGGTGTACCAATGCAAGAAAGCTTTTCTGCGGAACATGGCGGTGAACTGCTCGCTAACGCGGCGGAACATCTCCTGGATCGAAGTGGAATTGCCGATGAAGGTGGACGCCATCTTGAGCCCCTTCGGCGGAATGTCACAGACTGTTGATTTCACGTTGTTGGGGATCCACTCGACGAAATATGAGGAGTTCTTGTTCTGGACGTTGATCATCTGCTCATCAACTTCTTTGGTGCTCATCTTGCCGCGGAACATAGCAGAGGCGTGAGGTAACGACCGTGACGGGGATCGGCAGCGCACATCATGTTCTTGGCATCCCACATTTGCTGGGTGAGCTCAGGGACAGTGAGAGATCTGTACTGCTGAGATCCACGGGATGTGAGAGGAGCGAATCCCACCATGAAGAAGTGGAGACGAGGGAACGGGATCAAGTTCACCGCCAGCTTCCGAAGGTCAGAGTTCAATTGCCCAGGGAAACGCAGGCAGCAAGTCACACCGCTCATTGTCGCGGAAATAAGGTGGTTCAGATCACCGACTGTGTAACAAGTTTCGCACAAATTTAGACACCAGGTTTGAGAAATTACATGAAAATTGATGGTGGAAATGGAGATGCTTACAGCTGGGAGTGGTGAGCTTGAGAGTGCGGAAGCAGATATCGTAGAGAGCTTCATTGTCGAGGACCATACACTCGTCTGCGTTCTCGACAAGCTGGTGGACGGAGAGCGTCGCGTTGTAAGGCTCGACGACAGTGTCTGAGACCTTAGGAGAAGGGAAGACGGAGAACGTGAGCATCATGCGATCTGGGTACTCCTCTCTGATCTTCGAGATCAAGAGAGTACCCATTCCAGATCCGGTGCCACCACCAAGTGAATGACAAACTTGGAATCCTATAAAATACAACCAATATTCATCATCTATGCACTAAATCTCTAGACAGAGATGATATACTGCAACCAAATACAACATAAACCAACACATTCACATATCTAAGTTCTAAAAGCAAGTTTATACGGCTCACTCACTAAATACGCGGTATTAGAACACTGATCAATAATAGTACAACACATTTCGCAGATCTAAGCTCTAAATCAAGTTTTACAACGCTAAGTTACTAATTCACAGCATAGACCACAAACCAACAAATAATACAATGCGATTCCACAGATCCACGTACAAACAACTAAACATCATATCTAACTATACCTTGCAGACAGTCGCAGTTCTCAGCTTCCTTGCGCACCACGTCGAGGACAGCATCGATCAGCTCGGCGCCCTCCGTGTAATGCCCTTTCGCCCAGTTGTTGCCGGCGCCGGACTGGCCGAAGACAAAGTTGTCCGGGCGAAAGATATTGCCACACGGCCCGGATCTGATCGAGTCCATTGTTCCGGGCTCGAGATCCATCAGCACAGCGCGTGGTACAAACCTGCCGCAGCTGGCCTCGTTGTAGTACACGTTGATGCGCTCCAGCTGCAGCTCCGAGTCACCGCCGTAGCTGCCGGTGGCGTCGATCCCGTGCTCCGCGCACACTACCTCCCAGAACTTGGCACCGATCTGGTTGCCGCATTGGCCACCCTGGACGTGGAGAATCTCTCTCATCTTCGCCGGAGATTTGGGGAACTACGGTGAGGCAGAGGTCTGAGACTGAGATCTGGGTTAGAGGGGAGTGTGTGAGAATGACAGGTGAACCATCGTCAGGGTCAAGGATATTTGTAGTAGAATGACGGAGTTTGACGGGCGCTTGAGTGTGGTAACGCACAGGGCGATAATTTGGAAGTTGACGGAACGGACGTTTGGTTTTCCAGGGGTGTTTGACTTTTGAGTTGCAATGGACTGGGTGAGGCGATCCAAACGAAGACGGTAGCACGTAAGATGCATGTGAAGTGTGAGGACGGTGTGGTCACATCTTTCCAGCGTTCTTGACATGATCGCCATCCCAATTAGAACGGACCGGAGTCGGGTATGGTATGCTATCTATTCTGAGTTAAAACCCGCTGGACTTTTAAAATATTCGATACTTTTGGGCATTACCCCTTATTTTAAAAAATACATCACAAATTTTGAAATTGAATTGTAGGGCTTTACCCCGGGTTAGAGGGAGCCCTTCCAGAAATTCTCGACGGCACCGAGCAGAACCCGGGCCAAAGAGGGGGTTTGGAAATAGTTTTCAACCAGCAATAGACGCGCCTCGGTACAACCTCACTAGCTGCGTCATTGCCCCAAGCGCAAAGATACCAAGTTTATTGGCCCATGCCATGCTTTTATATTCCTCGAGTAGCTCCAACTTTCGTATCATACGATGTGGGATTAAACAAATACTGCATACAATTACATCCAAGCAAGCTAGAGCAAAAAGGCCGCCTATTTGCTATTCTACAGAGTACGACGGCCCATTATTCACGTTGACTTCAGTCCTATGGGCCTAAATCTAAGTTACTTTCCCGATTAGATGACTGCTATATGCTTTTTAGAAAGTTTTTATTGTTTCTTTTCCTCTTTTCAAAGATAGGTGCACTATCTATGGAAGTAGTCAAGACTGATATCAATGTCTTTACTCCGATCTGCCTTAAATCTGGCTACAACAATAAGCAACCCACCAAATTACAAACTCTAATTATTTATGAATCTAGATTATACTAACATAGCCCAATTCTAAAACACTTACAGTGAGTTGAACGATATTCATGTAATTCTTACGTTCTTTAAAAAATTGATGAAGTGTACAACTAGCCTAGTTAGAGGCTAAAATGTAAGCTTGGATAATCAGACACTAAAGAAATTCAAATTGAATAACATCTCTATTGGAACAAAATAATTCAGTGCTAATAGCAATATCTATTAACTAAGTACATAAAACTTTAAATAATTCTTCTTTGTTGTTAAAAACAATTTTCCAATACAAAACATTTTTTAAAAAAATAGTAACATTATTAAAATATTGTTATCTACTTTCAATTAGAAATTTAACAAATTTCTGAAATTTTCTATGAAACCATATACTCATTTAAAGTGGATCCCCTTCTACCTTTCCTAAAGCTGGAAATAAACATTTAATTCAAACAGATTTAACTATGGAATTTAATACTAGCTTTTCTTTTAAATCGTAGAACTATTTACGAATACATTTATTTATAAATAAATATCGAAACAATAACACAATAAAAATTTAAATTGGTTTGTTAGGGCCAATTCCTTTGCGAAATTAGCCCTCCAAAAATAGGCGTATGCTGCTTTAAGTGGCACACAGTATTCTTTAGTAAAAGGCGAAAGAATAGTTCGCTCTGTGTCCACCACGCAGCTGCGTGACTCCATACGAAGGGAGACATGATGCTTTTATATATGCATAATCCAGGAGCTCGTTTGTGTTAGCTAATGTGGGAATAATCCGCTCGCATTCCACGTTAAAACTGGAATCAGCTGAAATCAGAGGCCCATGGGCTTGGCCTTATCATGTCCTTGAACCGTATAAGAGCCCAGTTAGTTTCTTTAATTGATATATATGAACAAGTAAAACCCCAATTGCCAGCTAAGATTCTGTATTTCAAAATTGGATAAGTCTGAGACCTTTTTTTAGGGGGGTAGAGTCTAATGGAAGAAAGATATATACAGCTATGTTACATAAGAGACTGAATTCTGTCTGAGGTCAATTCAAAATTTAAAATTAGTGAGCCTCCTATTCCAGCTTACACCAAAAAACAGACAAGACGAACATACTCTAGATAAGCTCAAATCAGATCCTAGACAAGGTCAATGAAGTTAAATGTGATCTTGAACTAAATATAAATCTATTCTATTGAGTTAGAATTTAAGCATTTAAAAGAACAACTACTCCAAGTCAACTTGGTTAGCGTTGAAATGTTTTGAGTTGACATATGGTCGAGTTTTATCGAGTTCGAGCTTACATCCGATCGGGTTATTAAATAAGTTAGGCCTGAGCATTAAGGCACTATAGATGAAAAGAATCATCTACTTTTGAGCAGTTCAACCTTGAATTAATAAGCTTGTAAGCTCAATTACTTTGCTTAATATATATACAACTTGGTGATGAAAACCATTATGCCATGTGGCGTTTACTCTTATTTTAAAAGCCATATGATATTTGTATTAATTGATAAAAATTTATAAAGCCATATAACTTATTTGAAGAATATGAAAGATCTAATATTACAAATAAATACTTAATTAAAATAACAATTTATACAAATAATCTAAATGCAGATATAAATATTGGTATAAAAATAATTATATTATATATTACATATTATGGAATATTAATTTTTAAATAAAACTTTATCATGTACAAATTTTTTTAATTCTATACATATATTATTTAACGTCAATTCTCAAATAATTTTGTTTATAGCATTTGACTTTTCTTCTTACTCTAATAACATGTTACGAATAAAGTATAATATTTTAATAAAAATAAGATTTATATAAAAAAAAATTTAAAAAAAAAGATAATTAAATATTTTTAACATTATTATTTTTATATATGACTTATAACCGTGCATCTCACTGACACAAACCTAGTTATATATTATATTGTGGTCTCTCTTCATTTCATCTCTATTTTTCAATTTTGTAAATCAAGTTAAAATTTATGTACGTCTTTAAAAAAAAAACTTTCGTCCTTATTTTAGAGTAAAGAATCTCATTGTCACACCTTTTGTAGAGCAATCTTATTGTCACACTTTTACAAAAATACATTTATTCTTATTTTTAAATCTATATTGAAAATCTCTAATATGATGATGAGTTAAACATAGTCGGCATGTCAAGCTTGGAAAAGTATGCTATAGTCGAGTTGAGTTCAAACTCTAATGAAGTAAGTTTGAGTATAGTGGTGCTCGACTTGTTTACACCCTTTATTGGCACCGTGAACTTGCAAGAGCTCGAGCTCCCGGATCAATCGAGATTGAGCACAGATCTAAGTCATGCTTTGAATTGCAACTAGGTTAAGCGCGACTTTGTCAATAGACAAACTTGAGTCAAGTTTGAATTTGATGGTATTCTGGACTTTAAAACAGAATACATCCAGCTACAGTAGCTAAATACCCAGGGTTTGGTGCAGGACCAAGCTAAATGAATCTCGACTTAACCTTATTTACTAAACTTAGCCCAACGTTTTGGGCCATACAGCCTCAGATTTTGGTTGGAATTTGCAAATTTATGGGTATCATTATTGCATGTTTTTTTTTTTTTTTACCACGAGAATCTCCACCCAGCTAGGGGATGAGACTAATATTTTTTGCAAAACGGAGCGCAATTTTGGTAATTCCTTTTCCAATAAGTGCTTGTTCGAATTTATGACATTTTACAAAGATCTTTCACTCGTAAAATCTAGCTTTTTTATCCAACTAAGCCAACACTTGTTGGTATATATATATATATATATATATATATATATTTTGATGAATGTTGGTATAATTTTTAATTATTAATTCTTCTACTTGGAAGACACATGGTAGATCATAGGAGAAAGTTTTGAGGAGAAAGAAGAATAACATGGGCTTCATCGCCCACTGGATTGCACTGCTTTGGTTTCAATAAGAGCCAAGATTACTTCTGCCTCCTCCTGATATACTTATTATATTAATCTATTAATATCCAGGAGTTTAACGGCTAAGATGTTCCATGAAAAAGGTTAAAATGCTTTCTTAGAAAATGTTGTTGAAAATAATAAAACATAAAAAAGCAAAATTTGTATTGTCTTCCTTGCTTTTTCTTATTTGAAAAAAAAAAGTTTTGTTAGTGTCTTTTTCGGATATTTATCTTTTTACTTCCACTAATTCAAAATTATCAAATACGTACTTTTTTAATTCAAAACAATTTTATAACTTTATGAAATTACTCGCCAAATTAACTATATTCCTGTTTCAAAAAAAAAAAATTTGTTATTTTACAATCTAAATAGAGATAAAAATATTAATTTAAATTAAAGGTGGTTAAGAGTCAAATGCATTTTAGTTTTTGTCGAGTATGAGTACATCAGCAGCTGGGGGAGAGCGAAGCAAATTAATGAGAGCAGCTAGCAACGGCTGCCCCGGCGCCGGCAACGGTGCTGGCGATTAATGCAACAAGAAGAAATCAATCGCCTGCAACGGCGATTAGTGCAATATGGAGAAATCAACCATGCAGAAGATATTAGCGACGTGGATTAATACTGCATGCTTTGAGAAAGACATATAAGATCAGTAAAGTTGAAGACGTAGAAATGTTGTTATTAGATATTATTAATGCTACTCTATTCTATCATCAATGATCATCGCTAGACTCTGCAGATACCATGTCGACGAGGAAGTCGAAGATGTCGGTGGCTTTGACGGCGGCTGCCACGTCATCCTTCTGAATTGTTCTTCTCTTGTTCTTCACCGCCTCCGCCCATGCGCGCACAGTAAGCTCTTCAATAAGAAACTCACATGCTTTGGAGAAAACTAAGGGAGCTTCACCAGAAATCATCTTGACGTCTTCTCCAGATCTCTTCATTATCTTCTTTATCCTCGCCAGCGGTAGCGCGTGCGGCCCCGTTCTCCCCGATATTCCACCACCAGACACGATGCCCGAGAAACTCCCCGCCATTCTCATTCTTGCAGTGTTCAGAATGAATGTCGAAGAGTTGGTTTTTTGGAGATCAAATGTAGGAGAGATTTGGGAAGTATAAGTAGTGAGTTTTCGCGTGGTGTGAAGACGGCGCGTTGAAGATAGGCTGCCGGCCAGGCGTCACAAATGGCCGGCAACGTTTTCAAGCATGTCAACACATTTAACATAATAATAATAATAACATATATATATATAATAACAACGATAACAATTATTAATAATAATATATTTGCACCCTAGGATATAGGGATATTAGTCATATATATGTACTGTACATATTTTTCTATTTCTAATTCTATATAAATTTATAGTTATTTTTATAAAATTATTATATTTTATTGGCCATATATTATAATATCACTAATAATACTATATATCATATATAAATTTAATTAAGAAGTGACATCAAATGGTGGTACTATTAAGTTATATATAAATTTTAAAAATTAAAAAAAAATTATTGAAGAAAATTATTAGTACATAATATATAATGTAATTAGTTTTCTATTAATATTAGAAAAGTTTACTAAACTTTTCAAGCATGTCAATGCATTTAAAATAATATAAAAATGATGATAACTAATATAACAAAAATAACAACAACAATTATTATTATTATTATTGCTAACGTATGATATTGGTGAAGGTGATAAATGGAGTTTGACTGTACTTCAGTTGAAGATTGTAAAGTCCAAGGGATCCGTGGAAAATCCTGAATGGAGCTGAGATACAGCTTCTCAACAACTACCCTAATTTAATATAAGGATTACTACCCTAATTTAATATAAGGATTATTGAATTGTTTTTTATGCAGCTACTGTGCAATATCCACTCCAGATATTTAAAAAAAAAAAAAAAGAATATAAAAAATTTGTTCATAACCTTCCCGTGTTAACTACCGTCCTAACAACTAAAATCCCACATCTCGCAAAAATATAAAGGATTTTGATAGTTTAAATTCAAGACAAAGGATTTCTGATTTTTAGAGTGAATAATATGAATGTTCATACTACTCCAATGATGATCATATATCGGTCCGGACAGATATGTTATGTGATGGTCCAGTCAGCGGTCCTGGTATAAGCCATTGACCAATTTTTAGTATGTGTGATTATATACCGGTCAGATACGGATCGGTAAACGATCTGACCAACCCGTGATCATGTTGTTAATCGGTCTTCGATTTGGTCCAATTCGATCCAAAACTGAAATATCGGTGGACTAGACCAAGGACTTTAAGAGTTCAGGACAATAAATTTACGAATTAAAAACAAACAATTTGTGGTCAAACAATCAGAAATTTACAACCCAATAATTGTTCAGAGTACAATTTGCGGCCTAACCGATTCAGTCCAATTATTTACAGTCCAGTCCAGACCGAAACGTTTCCATTTCAGTCCAATTTCAGTCCACAAGATTTATATTATTCGGTCTCCAATCCGATTTGGTTCAGTTCGGACGGGTTGAACATCCTAATCTTCTATCCGATCTGCTCCAAAATAGGAAAAAAAAAAAAAAATCAGACTCGACGTGTTGGACGTCGCCTCAGGAAGCGTTACAATCTGGATTCGAGACCGCGTGGGGTGAAATCCTCCGCAGGAAAAGAATTTTCTATACTCCGTGGCAAAAGTTTCCATTAATGAAAGGCCTATATTTGGATCCCAAAGCGTCAGTCGGGACTGAGCATGAAGATTTTTCTTGAGTTTGAGACCTTTACAGAAGCGTGCGGTCGTATTACGGGTTCTATTACGATAATTTCAAAAAAAAAAAGTCAACTTAATAATTTTGTTTGGATTGCTCATTCCATGACCTAACACATTGACAACAAGGTCAATGCGATCAGGCCTTGATCTTGATGACCAATAGAGACAACAAGGTCACACCGCCATCACTGCTCAAGATAACACCGCCGCGGCTGAGATCATTTAATGTCGCGTTGCTGTCACTCCAATCTAGCGTGCCACCATCGGTTCCAGTTCCTGCCACGCCGCACTGCCCAATCGACAGTTCACTTATTGCCACGTCATCGTCGTCGTCGCTTCGGTTTTTGCTGCTCCTGCCTTCGTCGCTTCGAGTTCCCAAACTGACCACTCCTGTATCACATAGCATACCACAACATAGCACCATGAGCGTTCTCATTTCACACGCAGATAAAATGATCCAAAGCGGTCCGATCTGATTTGATCCGAGCAATTTCCGGTTTGGAATGGTTAATTGTCAGTCCTGATCGGTCACTTGTCCGAACCAATCGAACAATCCTACAAATAACTCCCTTGTTCGATGGAATTATTTCCTTCATATATTCAGGGTACAGAACTCCATTTTATATGGATTTAAATCAACATACTAAGATTAACATTTTGCAACCACAGCATGATTTACAGTTCAATTTCTTCACAATAAATCGTTTGAGTACACTACATGGCGCAGCAGTCGCCTCCTGAATGATATTGAAGGTACATTATATCCTAGGGATATAGCAATATTATAATATGTTTTGTGCTTAACGAATAAAAGATTTGAAATTGACGAATTGTAAGGCTTTATCCCGGGTTAGAGGGAGCCCTTCCAGAAATTCTCGACGGCACCGAGCTAAACCCGGTCCGAAGAGGGGGGTTTGGAAATAGTTTTCAACCAGCAATAGACGCGCCTCGGTATTACCTCACTAGCTGCGTCATTGCCCCAAGCGCAAAGATACCAAGCTCATTTGCCCATGCCATGCTTTTATATTCGTCGAGCCGCTCCTACTTCCTTATTAAACAATGTGGGATTAAACAAATACTGCATACAATTACATCCAAGCAAGCTAGAGTAAAAAGGCCGCCTATTTGCTAGTCTACATAGTACGACGGTCCATTATTCACGTTGACTTCAGTCCTATGGGTCTAAATTTAAGTTACTTTCCATATGACTACTATATGCTTTTTAGAATGTTTTTTATTGTGTTTTTTCCTCTTTTCAAAGATAGATATGACTGCTATATGCTTTTTTAGAAAGTTTTTATCGTTTCTTTTCCTCTTTCAAAGATAGATGTACTATCTATGGAAGTAGTCAAGACTGATATCAATGTCTTTAATCCGATCTGCCTTAAATCTAGCTACAACAGAGGCAATCCACCAAATTACAAATTCTAATTATCTACGAATCTAGATTATACTGATATATAGCCTAATTCTTAAATACTTACAGTGATCGGACAATATTCATGTAATTCTTACGTTCTTTAAAAAATTGATGAAGTGTACGAGTAGCCTAGTTAGAGGCAAAAATGTAAGCTTGGAAATTCAAATTGCATAGCATTTCTCTTCTAACAAAACAATTCAGTTATAATAGTAGCGATATCTATTACCTAAGTACATAAAACTTTAAATGATTCTTCTTTGTTGTTAGAAAAAATTTTCCAATACAAAATATTTTAAAAAAATAGTAACGTTATTAAAGTAATATTATCTACTTTTAGAAATAATAACAAATTTCTGAAATTTTCTATGAATCCATTTACTCATTTATAGTGGATCCCCTTCTAACTTTCCTAAAGCTGGAAATAAAAAATTAATTTAAACACAATTTAACTATGGAGTTTAATACTAGCTTTTCTTTTAAATCCTAGAATTATTTACGAATTTAGGAAAACATTTATAAATATCAAAACAATAACACAATAAAAATTTAAATTGGTTTGTTAGGGCCAATTCCTTTGCGAAATTAGCCCTCCAAAACTAGGCGTATGCTGCTTTAAGTGGTGGCACACGTATTCTTTAGTAAAAGGCGAAAGAATAGTTCGCTCTGTGTCCACCACGCAGCTGCGTGACTCCAAACGAAGCGAGACATGATGCTTTTATATATGCATAATCCAGGAGCTCGTTTCTGTTAGCTAATGTGGGAATGAAAAATCCGCTCGCATTCCACATTAAAACTGGGATCAGCTGAAATCAGAGGCCCATGGGCTTGGCCTTATCATGTCCTTGAACCGTATAAGAGCCTAGTTAGTTTCTTTAATTGATATATGAACAAGTAAGATGGACTGGGTGTTTGAATTTTGAGTTGCAATGGACTGGGTGAGGCGATCCAAACGAAGACGGTAGCACGTACGATGCACGTGAAGTGTGACGGCGGTGTGCTCACATCTTTCCAGCGCCGGTCTGATTATGTTGACATCTTTACAAGATCGCCATCCCAAGAGAGCGAATCGTCTGTGGTAAAAATCATAAATGAGCTGTGGCGTGAATTTGGACCGTCAAATTAATATGCACGTATCACAAAATTTTATATAAAATTTTCGTCGACTTATTTAACTTATTTTTAAATATTTTTATAAAAATGTTAAATATTATGCCAAAAAAATAATCAAAGTTATAATTAACTTTCACTATTTTTTTGGCATAATATCTAATATTTTTTTAAAAAACTTTCAACTACGAAATTGTAAAGAATATCAAAATCTATAAATTTTTAGTTCAATATTTTTTATAAAAATATTTAAAAATAGATCAAATAAATTTACGAAAATTTTATATACATCTCGTAATACGTGAAGTCAGATATGCTATCTTTTCAGAGTTAAAACCGCTAATCGTTGGGCTTTACCCCTTAAATTGAAGGATTGCAGGTCCTTTAAAATATTCAACACAAACCCCTTAATTTGAATAATCAACACAAACTTTGAAATTGAAGAATTGTAGGGCTTTACCCCGGGTTAGAGGGAGCCCTTCCAGAAATTCTCGACGGCACCGAGCTGAACCCGGGCCGAAGAGGGGGTTTGGAAATAGTTTTCAACCAGCAATAGACGCGCCTCGGTATTACCTCACTAGCTGCGTCATTGCCCCAAGCGCAAAGATACCAAGCTCCTTTGCCCATGCCATGCTTTTATATACGTCGAGCAGCTCCGACTTCCTTACTAAACAATATGGGATTAAACAAATAGTGTATACAATTACATCCAAGCAAGCTAGAGTAAAAAGGCCGCCTATTTGCTATTCTACATAGTACGACGGTCCATTATTCACGTTGACTTCAGTCCTATGGGTCTAAATCTAAGTTACTTTCCATATGACTACTATATGCTTTTTAGAATGTTTTTTATTGTTTTTTTTCCTCTTTTCAAAGATAGATATGACTGCTATATGCTTTTTTAGAAAGTTTTTATTGCTTCTTTTCCTCTTTTCAAAGATAGATGAACTATCTATGGAAGTAGTCAAGACTGATATCGATGTCTTTAATCCGGCCTTAAATCTAGCTGCATCAATAAGCAATCCACCAAATTTGAAATTCTAATTATCTACGAATCTAGATTATACTGATATATAGCCTAATTCTTAAATACTTACAGTGATCGGACAATATTCATGTAATTCTTACGTTCTTTAAAAAATTGATGAAGTGTACAAACTAGCCTAGTTAGAGGCAAAAATGTAAGCTTGGAAATTCAAATTGCATAGCATTTTTCTTCTAACAAAACAATTCAGTTATAATAGTAGCGATATCTATTACCTAAGTACGTAAAACTTTAAATGATTCTTCTTTGTTGTTAGAAACAATTTTCCAATACAAAACATTTTAAAAAAATAGTAACGTTATTAAAGTAATATTATCTACTTTCAATTAGAAATAATAACAAATTTCTGAAATTTTCTATGAATCCATTTACTCAACTCATTGATAGTGGATCCCCTTCTGACTTTCCTAAAGCTGGTAATAAAAAATTAATTCAAACACATTTTAACTATGGAGTTTAATACTAGCTTTTCTTTTAAATCCTAGAACTATTTACGAATTTAGGAAAACATTTATAGATATCAAAACAACACAACACAATAAAATTTTAAGTTGATATGTTAGGGCCAATCTCTTTAAGAAATTAGCCCTCTCCAAAAATAAGCGTATGCTGCTTTAAGTGGCGGACACACGGTATTCTTTAGTAAAAGGCGAAAGAATAGTTCGCTATGTGTCCACCACGCAGCTGCGTGACTCCATACGAAGGGAGACATGATGCTTTTATATATGCATAATCCAGGAGCTCGTTTCTGTTAGCTAATGTGGGAATGAATAATCCGCTCGCATTCCACGTTAAAACTGGGATCAGCTGAAATCAGAGGCCCATGGGCTTGGCCTTATCATGTCCTTGAACCGTATAAGAGCCCAGTTAGTTTCTTTAATTGATATATATGAACAAGTAAAACCCCAATTGCCAGCTAAGATTCTGTATTTCATGGAGCCAAAATTGGATAAGTCTGAGACCTTTTAGGTTCGTCTGATCTGATGGAAGTAAGATCTATACAGCTATGTTACATAAGATGCTGAATTCTGTCTGAGCACAATTCAAAATTTAAAATTAGTGAGCCTTCTATTCCAGCTTACACAAAAAGCCTATACCAGCTTACACAAAATATATACCCTAAACAAGCTCGAACCTGATCCCTAGAAAAGGTCGATGAAGGATTGTTGGGCTTTACCCCTTTAAATTGAAGGATTGTAGGACTTTTAAAATATTCAACACAAACCCCTTAACTTTTTGAAATATTCAACACAAATTTTGAATTGAAGAATTGTAGGACTTTACCCCGGGTTAGAGGGAGCCCTTCCAGAAATTCTCGACGGCACCGAGCTGAACCCGGGCCGAAGAGGGGGTTTGGAAATAGTTTTCAACCAGCAATAGACGCGCCTCGGTATAACCTCACTAGCTGCGTCATTGCCCCAAGCGCAAAGATACCTTTTATCCCTGCCCATGTGCTGCTTTTATATTTCCATGTCGCTCCAAGTTCCCCATAACGCGAGATGTGGTGCTAAAGAAATACTGCATACTTCGCGACAACGTTGCTTTGAATATGACAAGCATATTAATACTCTCCTCCGAATCGAGTAGTCCACGGCCCACATGGTTCCAGTCTAATGGGCCTCGTTCAGTTCCACTTTCACGATCGGATAGGTCTTGATGAAAAGTTGGCCAGACAAAATATAATAACAAAGCAAGGTTTCGAAAACAAGTTCTGTACTTACCATATGCGTATGTAATAAGTTGGTAGAAAACACAGGGTAATCTATGTTTTGAAAATTAGATAAGAAATTGTCAGCACCTGGCATGCAAACGGGTCGCTTCATATTTGACTTGCAAATTTATTCACTCAGGAAAAAAATCTCCATTCAATCTCGAATGAATACAAAAAAATAATCGTTGGGGCTCAGCTGAAAAAAAAATCTCCATTCAGTCAGCTTTATCACTTAATTTTTTTTCACTATAATCACCAATCAACTCCAAATTAGAGAACCATAAAAATAACAAGATTAAAAAAAAAAAAATCTAGAAGTATAGATTAAGAAAAACCCAAAAAAACAACTTCGTTACTCAAAAAAGTGGTCTGGCTTGAACAACTAGTATTGCATAGAAAAATCTTCACTATCCGTTTGAATCTTGTTTGCCTTGTTCTTGTAATACTGACATTAACTATTTGATGTCATCCTCATTTTGAAGAACTAAAAAAATGAGAAGATTAATTTTCCGAGTCTGTTTGCAGCTTTTGAATTTCGATTATTTCCGTTTTAGGCTGATTGTTTGTAAAGATTTTATTTTGTGTTAATACAGTTCTTACTTACCAACAAAAAAAAAAAAAAGAAAAGAATGAGAAGATCTTTGAAATTTCAACTGACATGCAAGGATATTTTTTTAGATATTAACTTCACTTCCAAATATAACAAACAGATGTACCGAAAATATTAAATAGGAAGAAAGCTGAACACGCAGAGAAAATGAACAACAAGGTAGCCGCTATTTACAAAGAAGCAGACGAGAAGAGTATACGTCCATGTGGAGGGAAGTTCCCAGTACAGGGCCAAAGATGGAACTCCAAATAAGGGTTTTATGTCTTTCGGTTGCTAATTTTTATTCCATTTTTGGAGGAAAAGATGCCCAATGTTCCCCTCTTCAGTGTTTTCCTTGTGTTATTTCTCCTTCAAGAAGGGTGTCTAACATGTTTAAAGTGAAGTTTTGTAAATACTGTGAACTTGGGGGACCGATGCGTGTATAAATTATCATCGTCATGTGGCTAGTTGTGTAAACAGTAAGTATCTTGTGGAAGCTGTTGTTTTGTTATGTTCATTAATATTTCACCGGGACATAGCTAATGCATCATAGTGTACATCCAACAAATATTATTTCCCAAAAAAAAAAAGGTTCAGACTATTTTTAACCATCTCTTATCCCTCTGCTTTCTGTAATACATTAAATATTTGGATAGATGAATGGAGGTGGCCACAACTGGTTGTATTACCAGCTGAAAGCCTGAAACTTATGACAAAGTTGTTTCTTCGAACAAATTAAGAACTATGCGGCAGAGGTGGACGGAGAAAGGAAAAATAATAAGATATCCAACAACTTGTCTCGGAGTGAGGTCTCAGAAAGCAGCATCTTGACACTCTTAAGCAGAGATGTTTGTCCAACAGATTGGGTCTACACTAGACAAGCAGGCCGGACAAGCAAAATAATAATGACGATCCACGTGAGTCAACGGATAAAGCCCTCCCAAAGAAGCGCTTGTTTGATTCTAACTCCGAGCATGGATGCAGTAAAATGAATCTAAACATTTAGGGTTGGATAAATATGCTCGCATAAGAATCTAAAACAATTGTTACAGCACGCAGCCTGGTTCTACAACCAGGAATTAAGTTACAATTGGCCATGAAAAGCTACAATGACAAATTCCAGTAGATGTCTTAAAGTCACGCGCTAGCTTAAATATTTGAAATAACACCCTTTTACAGAACTACATTGTTGAAATCTAAAAGTACTCTTAATGGAAGCCAAATCTACGGAGGGACTTAGCTAGGTGCTTTATGAGAGGTTAGCACAAAAAGGATGTCTAGTCTAGGTGTAGGAAATTGTCCAACACAGAGGTCTGAGAGGTTCATGTACGAGGAATTAGCATACACACCCACGTGATAAATTGGACGCAATGATTCCACCGTGGAGCTTGTAAATTCAACAAAGGTATGGATAACCTGCGTAAAATGAGACCAGTGATTTAGTATATAAAGGGTGATTCCAAGATCCATCAAGTGAATAACTTTAACTAGTAATTGATACATGCATCTATTGTATGATGATAATATTTCCCCACCAGAGCAAGCCCATTTAAGGGAAACTAGCATAATCAGATACAAAATAAATAAAAAAATTAAAAAGCAAAAACCATAACACTAAAATTAGCATAGGTAGTAACGAGAAAGGAGAAAACAAAGTTGCTCAAATTGCAGAATGTGAAAGTACATAAAACATAATGGTTGGGTTGGCTTAAAAATGATGTCGCATATCAACATATACATGCTAGAAGTGTATGGTCTGATTTGCATCTGAATGGAAGCTTTTGTAAATACTGCATAAATGCAGTATTAATAGTAGTAAGGAGAACTTACGTAGTCGTCCAGTATATACAAGATCTTCAACATTATTTCCCAAACAGTTAACACTCGAAGAACAACCTCTTATCACCTGCAGTAGATAGCCTGATCTATTTGTGGTGGGATTTGTTTAATTTCCGTACCAAGTTCTTGCTCAATCCTATACCTAGAAGATAAACATTTGTCAATAATGTCATCTAATAGAATGTCGGAACAAATGAATCACAAGTTAACAGTACTTACAAGTTGAAACGATCTTCGTATGTGATCAAATTCACAGCTAAACCAAGATGGCCATATCTACCAGAACGTCCAACCTGAAGACAACCAACACACAAACTCTTTAGCAGATGCACAAGGAAAAAATTACAAAGATATGCCACAAGATAATATATGAAGTTAGCAGAAGCTACATAACCCAAAGGAGAAAGTGGTGCCAATTCGAAAAATATACTATGCCAATTGGGCATTTTATGCACAACATAATACTCTCCATTACCAACTATATGCACTTCTTTAAAAGATGTGGCAGAAAATTTTCCGTTAGTATTGTAACTCTCGTATTAAAAAAAAACATACTCTATGCAAATAAGTTTCCGAATTCTTTGGAAAGTCAAAGTTGATAACAACATTAACTGCTTGAATGTCAATCCCCCTTGTAAAGAGATCTGCAAATAGCACAGGCAATTATTAGCTATGTCTATTCATTCATGAAATAAAAAAAAAATTAAAACAACACAACTTTAAAGCTATTATACCATCTTAGATGCATATGCTTGGAACATTCTAATCTACACATAAAGAATAACTAGAAAGTCAGTAGGCACAAAAAGAAACATTTTGATCAACATTAATTGTGCTTTTGTTCTTAAGTTGATAGCCACATAGTAAAAAAGTAACAAGACAACGACAGAACAAAAACTTAATGGAATATTAATGTACTTTATAAAGGTGTTAGGTAAGCCACTAGTAGAAATCTTTTTGAAACAAAAAGAAGGCATATGTCACACAAAGCTTGCAGTATTAGTAGACTCAGTCAAAGCAAAAAACAAGGGACCACTTATATTAGGAGTCATTCAAAAAAAAAAAAAAAAGGTGGACTAAACAAAATTGGTTATACATAGTTCCAAGTATAAATTTGCTCTTACCTTAAAAAATACCATTGAATTATAAAATGCTTAATTGAATTATAAAATGCTTAAAGCAAAACAGAACTTAGCATTTATATTAGGACAGCCACTTCATTCAAAGCAAAGATGAATGGACCACACTGAAATGGTAATATATTATTCCATGTTATTACAGTATACTCTTACCCCCAAAATACAACTTGATTTGAAGGGCCCTTGCTAGTTATTGAAGCGGAAACCAAACTTCTTTTTAAAGGTAAACACTAAACATGCGCATCATAGTGCCAAAAATAGAGACCTGGAAGACAAGTTTATTCCGGTGCTGAGAAAAACAGAAGGCAAAAGATGTCTAAAAGTGTTGATGGTTTTAGGGCTCTCGAAAATCACTATTAACTCTACTTCCAGAACAAACAATTAAAGATTATACTTAAACAGTTCATAATCAAGTTCTCTAACATGTTCTTCATAAGTCTCTTACATTTTCTACGTTTCATGATAGTTTCTACCCAGGTGCATCTCCTATCATTCAAAAGAAGCAATAAGCAACCATTAAAATCCACATCAAAGGTATTATTCCAAAAAAAAAAAAAAAGAATTGCCATCTTCGGAGCAAGGGTCATAAAGTAAGATGATAATTTTAAGAAGAACTGAACCAAATACAAAATTAATGAAGATCACAAAAAGGTAAAATTTGCACCTGTACAAACTAGATTTCTGCAGGCGCCATTACGGAAGTCATGGAAGACTCGGTTCCTGTGGTCTTGTAACATCTTGGCATGAATATAGAAACATGAATATCCCAACTCAGTTATCTTTTTCGCTAATAACTCCACTCGATTCACCGAGTTACAAAATATGATGGATTGGTTGATTTGGAGCTGGTACAAGCAAAAAACAAAACCTAAGTTTATGCCACACCTGCACAATACACCGAAGAAAAGACACCATGCCTAGACAAACCTTTGAAAAAAGAGTATTCAGGCAATGGACCTTCTGTCTTTCCTCCACAAACGCATAAAACTGAGTTATACCCTTTAGTGTAAGCTCGTCCATCAGATTAATAACATAAGGTTTTGATAGATATCTGTCCTTGAAATCCTTTACAATTACAGGAAATGTGGCTGAAAACAGTAAGATCTGTCGATTTGCAGGAAGAAAATGTATCAAATGCTCGATTGATGGCTGAAACTCCGGAGAGAGGAGCTTATCTGCCTGAAATTGGAAAAGCATGCACCATCAAAAGTTGGACACTAGAATATTGCGTAACTTGAGCTAATAAGAATTTCCATAAACTTTTTTTTTTTTGAGAATATATGATACCATATCAGACTATTCTTAATCAACAAATTGATACATACTCATATAAAAAGCTATATAACAATATGAAAGAAGAGAAAAGAGGCAAAATAAGCAGACTTCAGTATTCAGCTTAGCGGTAATAGCTCTCAAAGACACAGTCAAGAGTACACTGCAGAGTACGCTGCAAGCTAAGCCCTTTTAAACCTAGCTTGCTCATTTAGGAGCAAATATCACCTACTTCCCCATCCACTCATCAACAATGTTGGTAACCACTCTAATAGTTGTGAATACATTCAATAGAACTCCTCTACCAAAAATATTGCAAGTAAAATAAAATATAAGATACCTAAGATACAAGAGCCAATCAATAGTCAAATACAAGACACCTTACAACTTATAAGACATGATGTATAGGCGAGCAACTAATACTTGTTAAAACTCAACTACTCAGAGGCCAAGTGGGACAAGAAAACGTCTACTCATACCTCATCCATTATAAGCATTGAACAGTCATTCAAGATGCAAATACCCTTCTTTGCGAGATCAAGAATGCGACCCGGTGTTCCAACAAGCAAATGAACAGGTTGATGCAAACGCATGATGTCATCCTTCAAGCTAGTTCCACCAGTGGTAACCATAACCTGAATGTTTAAATGTTTTCCAAGCTCCTTGCATACTTGGGATGTCTGAAGAGCCAATTCTCGAGTCGGGACCAATATTACAACTGCATAGCAAAACATTAAGAAATTTTCGAAGTCTAAAGACAGCCATGCTTACTCCAATATAGACAAACAGTACAAAAGAATTCATGCAGATATTCAATCAAAGCTGGCCTACTAAAGATTTTATATATGTAAAGATTCACATTTTATAGAACCAGTCACTTTAATGATGCTCAAGAAGTAATTAATAACCTTGAATGACATGCTTATCCTGATCAATTTTTTCAAGTGCTGGAATGCAAAACGCAGCAGTCTTCCCGGTGCCATTTTTTGCTCTGGCAAGAATGTCACTCCCTGTTAGTGCAATCGGGATGCTTTCTTCTTGAATGGGAGAAGGCCTTTCAAATCCCTTCTCATATATACCCATTAGCAGCTCCCTTTTCAAAAAATAATCTTCAAATTCGTTTCCTTTAGTAGCAGTAACATCCTGCATGCACAAATATGCTCTTGCAAATTATTTTCTCATTATATTGTGAAAAAAGGGATTCATGCTGAAAGTAAAACATACATTACTATAAGAACAATCAAGCAAACAGATCAATTAGAAAACTAACAAAAAAGGTGTAACATGCTCAATCTAGTTCTGAAAACTTTCCTATTATTAATTGGCAAGAAAGACTGTAATTAATCATATAACTAGACAACATAAGAGCAAAGAAATTTGACTTGCAATCATGGAAACCGAAAGCCAAAGCCACGAGAAAACATTTCCAAACATGAGAAATTATTGTTCAGTTGCATTAAGCTATGCATACAAAAAAGAAAAAAGAGTACCTCAGTCTTATAGCGTGTGTCAGGTGGAGGTATCTTCAACTGTGCCTTCCAGTCCTGAGAACTGAAACAATCCAATGCAATAGCAAGGCTTACAATCCACTTTTTAGTAAGCTTCTAGGTACTATATGCATACAAATACAAGAGGTGTACTATGTCTGTCAATTTTCCACAGAGAAACAAGGCTTACAAGACTCACTTTGGCACAACTTAATTTCCATAAATCTCAAACGTTACAATTATTTTGCCTCCATATGCAATATAACCCATTTTCTCTTAGCATAAAACCATCATATTTTTATGTATTTGGATTAAGCTTTGATATTTGTTAATGTCTTTTTGAAAGATGAAGCCCCTCATACAAAAGTGTCAGTCCAACTAATCTTTAGATTAAGCTTGCTTAGATATATTCATTTAGCAGTCAATTAGACATTCAAATTCCTGACTTACGCAATACAAACTACGCTGCCTAAGCTCTTCACAGAGCCAAATATGTCATCCTTTTATTCATTTACTACATGCTTAGGCAAAATACGATCATTAATTATCAAAATATCTCAACTTAAACAGTCTTTAATTTCAACATCTCCACAAACTACCTGTCAGCCAAATAATAGAACTAGGGGATACATAATTTCATGCATCAGCTCGCCACAGCTCCGGTATATGAGAGATCGGCATAGGAAGCATTAATTAGGACAGTATACTACAACGTTAAATTCAGTAGTCTTCTCGGACGGCACCCAGATTGTAAGATTTTCTATAGAAAATAACACAAACTAGCTAGAGTAGAAAGAGTGATAATTAGCACACCAAGAAGTGACCCTAGGAGAGACAAGTGGACAACCCAAATTAGGATTGAAAAAGATAAGACTTTAAATTGTATTATAATTAAAAAATTAACCAACAAAAAGCCTGGAAATCAAAATCCACAAACACACATACACACAAAGCTTCGAGGTTAAGTAAGAATCGAACAAATCGGGTAACATACTTGTGATCGACGCCATCATTTGGACCCGTTTTCAACGGAGCGCTTGCAGCTCCTACATCATTTCCAGCTTGATTTCTCCTCGACCACTGCTGCTGCTGCTGTTGTTCCTGCTGATCGTACTGCGACGGATACCGCTGAACATACTGATTCTGCGGCGCGCGGTTGTAGTAATTAGTGTTAGGGTTTGGCCCCCATCCACCGCCACCGCCGCCGCCTCGGCCGTTGCCCATGCCCGGAGGCGGAAATCTTCCACGCGAATTCATCGGAGACCTCCAAGCAAATCTGGATCTTAGATCGTGTAAATGATGATATGGAGAGTGTAATTGTTATAGAGATTCAGAAAAGATGGTTGATTGTAGAAGATTCAGAGTGGCCTAAGAGGGTGAGAGAATGCAGAGGGAGCAATTTCTAATTCCTAGGGCAGGCAAAGCCGCGAAGCGTTAACGAGAAATGACGGAAATGACCCTTCGGATTGGAATTAGTTTACGCTGCATTGGACCACAGAACCAGCTTGGAATAATGATAATATTAACGGATAATTGCTCTGCAGTTCCTCCATATTATCTTAACATCACTTAAATTTTTTCCAAAATTTTTTTTACACTTTAATCACTTTAACATCTTCTGATGAATTTTTAACACCTTCCGATGAGTTTTTGACACCTCCGATATGCATCCAACATCTTGTATTTTATTTTTTAGTAAATTTTTGACATCTTTTTGTTAATTTTTAACACCCTCCTGATAAAAAAATAACACATTGACATCTTTCTAATAATTTTTAATACTTTCTTGATAACTTTTGACACTCTCCGCAGAAGAACTTAACTGCAATTAAAATTTAGCTCATGATCCAAATGCAATGAAACTTACAATTTTGGACCCAAACGCAACTCACCCTAATATTAATCATGATTATTGTTTATATAGCCGAGAGATTTTTTGGTATAACGATTATACTACGTTATTTCGTATAACGATCATAAAAAATTTAATATTAAAGTTGTAAATTTTGACGAGGTCTAAAATTTTAATTTTTCAATTTTTTTCAAAAAATACTTCTAAAAATATGTTTTGGGTTTCCATAGTTTAACAGATTTAAAGCGAGTTTAAAACTATTTTAAAACTTGTTAAATCCGTTAAACTTTAAAGCTTCAAAATACCTGTTTGAAAGTATTTTTTTTAAAAAAATTTAAACATAAAAATTTTAGATCTCATTAAAATCTATAAGTTTTATTTAGAAATTTTTTCTAAAAAAGTTATTGCATAATTTGATTTTTTTTTTATTTAAACATGAGGAGGATATATGCTGATGTGGCATAAACGTTTCATTGTAGAATTTTTTATAGAAGTTTCTTTTTGGTTAATTCTATGTCCCTTTCCAAAAATTTATATATTAGTTTCTAGAAATAAAAATATATACTAATATAATAATATATACATATCCACACGTCAGCACGTTTTTTATTTTCAGATGTCAATATACAAACTGCAGAAAAATATAGAGTTGATATATAATAACCCTTTTTTTTCCCTTCAAATGGAGGAAAAAATTCAGACAAATATAATAGATTTCTAACATATATATATATATATGCATATGTGGACATTATATATAAATACACACACCATTTTATGTTGTAGATACAAAAGAAAGCTAAAAGATTCACCATTTCATTACATTTTCCCTTTTTCTATTTGGCAAAAGGAATATAAAGTCACCTTAATTTCCCCTCTCTAATTGAGCAAAACAATCTTCACATTTACACGCTAATTGATTCATTTTAATTACTAGTGCGTTTCCTTCTAGTTTCAACAAAATTAGAAAAAGAAACATTTTTATATCACTGGGATGCGCTCCAAAGATAAGAATGTGAGTTAAAGAAATTCATAGTGGTTTGGTCATGTAAAAAAGAGATTATTAGTTGCATTGTTGCAGAAGATGCGAGAGATTTACCAAATGGGAAAAAAAATGAGGCAAAAATGGAAAAATGCCATATTCTTTTAAAAAATTATGCAAATCAGCCTTTCATTTTAAATTTTTTATACTGTAATCCATCTTGATTTATATTAAAAATATTTTTGACTAATATATAAATATATTTTGAAAAAAATTTGAATAAAAAAATATTAATGTGATTTATAATTTTATTATTCAAAAATTTATCAAAAAAGACTTTTAACTAGATTTTAAGGCTCTAAATCTTAATAGGTTCACAGATGACCAGTCAAGACTTTGAAGTCTCAAAATATCTATTTAGAAATAATTTTTTTAAAAAAAACTTTGAATAAACAAAATTAGACTTTGATATGATCTACATCTTTGTTTTTTAATTTTTTAAAAATACTTCTAAATAGATATTTTGAGGCATACAAAAATAAATAGATTTAAAATAAGTGGTTTTTTAGAAAATTCAAACAATGCACCTATTTGTTCTTGACCGTCGAGTTCGATTACTATTCTATATCTCGACTGCAAATAGTATACGTTGAGGAAATGTACATCATACAGCATTCAACAAGCTAACTATCATTCTTTGCATGAGGCTAGGAAATGATTTCTCCATTTAAAAAAAAAAAAGACATTAATTTCCCTGTTTCTCTAACAGCTTTCAACAACGGCTCCAAAATATGCTACCTGATCCACTCATTGGTTTACTTGAAAAGCGGATGGGTAAGATTAAGCGGAGTTGCACTTACAAGTGGATATAAACCTTTAAGTTATTGTATGAGAATACGCATAGCGAAGGAGGGTCTATTGAGATCAAAGGAAACAAGGGGTGCAAACAGTAATTTGCCTTTTTTGTAACCTGATTTCCAAAAAATGACTGTATAACACTTATAGTAATAGCAAATAGCAATAACTATTATTTTGCAATTATAATAACAATAATAACTAGTAAACTTGTCTATCACATAAAGATTACGTAGGACCTTATTTGCTTGCCTTAATCAGTGCAGCTAGAAAAGAATCAATCTGCTACTTAAAAAGGAGAAAAAGGAGATAAGGAAAGATTTAGAGGCACAAAGGAAATTGCAAGCAAATTGATAAAAATTTGAATATTCTAACTTTTAAACAAAGGAAAAAAAGCTTCATTGCTTTACCTGCTCCCACTTACCTCCTGGCTTTCTACAAATTCCTCTCAGCAGTACAAGGTATAACTTCTTCTCCAATCTAACTTCATTGTCTTGATCGAAGTGGTTCAAGTTTATATATTCTCTTATCTATATAACATCAACTAATCCAATTTATCGATAATCAAAATTCTCTTTTCTATATAGATCTTCCTTAACATTATTATAGGTGAAGAGTAGCATGGTGAAGCTTACATTGATCGGAAGGCTGAGCGATGGGCTTCCTCTGTCCCGGACATACGTTGATGAAGGGGATGAAATCATGATGTTTTACAAGTGGCGAGCGGAAGTTATCCTCATGGAGGTCTCTAGAGGATCCCTTGTACACCCGAAAGTCACTCTTGTTATCGACCAACATCGTTTTCAGTAATGCTTCTCCATTCTGTTTAACTATAGAACTTAGCAGAGGAGATCAAATCACGTTAGACACTAAAAAGTGATAATACGAATGATCAAGTTTAAATTAAAATACTTGGTGATCTAATATATAGGATAACGAATTTCTTTATTATGAATCTGTAGCTATCTTATTGCGGATAATGCATGTTTGGTTACACTCTGTGATACTCAGTATCAGCAAAAGCTTGCTTTCCATTATCTTGACCATGTTTACAAGGAGTTCCAGAAGGTTGACATAAAACACATAGAATCGTTTACAACACCTTATGCATTCAAAAGATTCAGTAAGCATTCTCCTTAGATATCAGTGTTTATTTCCTTTGAGGAGATTGATTTGAAGGCTAATTTATGTTCATTTGTTATCTTGATTTTCAGATTCTATCATCGAAAAAATTAGGCAGAAGTACCTGGATCCAAGAACTCAAGCAAACATCTTCAAACTGAATGCTGATCGTGGAAGAATGCTAGATGTAGTAACAGAAGAATTCTCAAACGCCATAAACGACGCTCAAGTTAAAAGTAATCATATCCCTTATGATCTCACTATTATTTTGCGATCTTACAAGTAGCTGTACCTTTGTTATACAGTGGCTAGATGGAGGATGTTTGTAGCATCTGATAGAATAGAGACAAGATGGAATACTAAGCTTCTTGAGGTAAACAGAATCTCAAAAAAAAAAAAAAAGCTATTTAAATTCTATGATGAAGATTACTGATATACATAATATATGCATGTCTTCTGATATGAAATAAAACTTGGATGTATATTGAGCTCCTTGAGTTAAACAGAATCTAAAATGCTAGCTAAACATAATTAAGATAATTGTTATATGCATGTCTTCTGATATGAAATAAAACTTGCCATGTTTTTGAACAGGCCATTGCTTTGAAATGGGCTCCTATAATAGTATCTGCTAGTGCTGCTGCTGTTCTTATCTGGGGAGCAATTGTCTTGTCGGAGTACACCATACTAACTGTTCCATAGTATCAGAGAGAAAATGAAGCACTGAATCAGAAAACGAACCAAAATACTCCCAACCAAAATAGGTGGAAGCAGCTTTATGGCACCAGGGAGAAAATGAAGCACTGAATCAGAAGATGAATCAAAATACTAGATATGAAGCATGTGGAAATAGCTCTGTAGCACCAGGGAGAAATGATGCACTAGATCAGAAGATAAATCAAAATACCTTTTATGAAATATTGGGGGGGGTGTCATGTTCATTGTTTATCAAATCATTTCGTGTTGTTATATTCCTTATTCCTTGCAGATATTTGGATCACACGAATTATTCTGAAGATTTCCCTTCCTGTGAGGCCAATTTGTCTACTTGGAATAGTCTTGCTACTTGGAGTTGTCAGAAATGTCAAATTCGTGGAAATTGTCTGACAAATGTTTGTCAAATTCGTGGTCGGGAGTTGCTTCGCGTCGCCGGGTCTGCCTGTTTTTACAGTTGTGGAGTTTCTCAAAATACTTCAAAACATATGGGAACATCTCTTAACACTTCTGCATTTTGTGAGTGATTCTGCTCATATGATAGCTTGGTTTAGCATTGGTTCTATCTGTTTTTGAGCTATTATTCTATTCCTTCGCTCATTTAGCTGATAGAGGCTCTATTAGGTGCCCCGGTGAAACGAACAGGCCCAATAACCATTTGTGCTTTAAGCATGTGCTCGCACGCACACACTCGTCATGATAAATCACCACAGTAAAAGACCTTCGACTTTTCTTCTTGGTTACGTTGACCCCGATAAGAGCAAATGTTAGATCTTCAATTTATACATACAAGGCAATTCTCATTAAAAACATACTTGCATATCAGTCCCTAATCATATACTACAAATAACAGTTTTATTTAAAATCTAATATATTGTATGTCCTAAAATATATATTTAAAAAACTTTTAAACATAAAATTTTAAATTACATCAAAATCTATTTCTTTGTATTTTTATTTTTTTTTTTTTAAATACTTATAATTGATATTTGGATGTTCTAAAATTTTAACAAATTAACAGATTAATTTTTTAAACCAATTAAAATTTTATAGTATCAAAACAGCTACTTAAAAATATTTTCTGAAATAACTTTAAAAAATAAACTGAAAGAGCCTTTAGCGCATAAACATTTTATGAATTTCTATTAATCAATATAACGTTACGTGGTTTTTTAAAATAAGAGCAAATACAATATAATCACCAAAAATTATATTGTATCATTACAATCCATATTATATACCAGAATACACCCAATTACCCAACACTCTCACCCCATAGAATTCAAGAGTAAATACTAATGTAGAAGGGTTAAACGGTAATTTTTGTCAACAAAATATTGACATGGAAAGTTGCCAATTACAAGTGGCGGTGAAAGTACAAGTCATGAAAGTCGATTTAGTTAGATGAGAACTACACTACAACCGACCAGTTTGATAATGGTAACATTCAGACTTGATTCTTCAACTACAAAAACAACAACCCAGTCGGGGACAAGGCAGTCAGACTTGATTCTTCAACTATTTCTACCAAAAAAGATTGCTGAGGCCTATCATTTTACACGAAATCTGAGATGCTCACAAAAGCGTCGAAAAGGCAACAACTTCAAATGTATCACAATAAGGCGATCAGAAAGCAAAACAGAATCTCCACAGCAGCTAGACTAATAGTTCTCTCATTCCTAAAAAGTCATTGTTTGCATGCTAGAGGTAAAACAGTTAACTTAGGAAGAGAAACAACAGATACTTCTTAGCACAGTTAGCGAAAATCAGTTTCTACCAGCACCCAAACAGCCCAGATCGTACTCGGTAAATTTTCGCATATCTTTACTTCACGGATTGACAAAGTTGAATTGGAATCTTGACAGTTGTTGAGGAATAGTAGAAATAACTGGCCCATACCTCTGCAATACAATATTAATACTATCAGCAAGAACATGGCATTATAATGCAATTGGCTAATAGTTAAAAGTTGTTAGGCATACCTGGACATTATCATAGAGTTCAAATAATGGAACTGCAAGCAGCTTTAAATTTTTAGGGACAGCAAAATACTCTCTTTCTGAAAGGTGAACAAGGAAAAGCTTCTTGCATTCCTGATAAAAAGAAGTCATTTTTTGGCTTATTGCTCCGTTATTTATTACAGAAAACAAAACAACAAGCCTGTTGACTGCAAAAAAGAAATCACCTTTGGTTTCATAATATGAGGAGGGCAATAAGGGTACATCACCGTCTCAAAGTTTGGCCTCCACCAGACTGCGACACATTCTCCAATCTGCAATACGTCACAGACAGGAATGAGAATATAATTCCACATACCTTCCAAGGGATTTAATCAACAGGCACAACTAGTAGCCCGACAGAGCATGTAATCTCACGATGACATTTGCAGAACACAAAAAAGTGCAAAAAAATGACACAGGTAGGAGAGTATTCTTTGCTTGCATAGTAATAATGACTCATCACCTCGGCAAAGTTCTTTTTTTCAGAATGTATCAACCTTCAGCTTTTATATAATTATGTAGGAGTTGATAGAATACCCAGTGTATGTTTCAAGTTTCTTTTGTAATATTTCAGCCAATCTCCATTTTTTCATTTAGATGCAAAGACACCAATCCCTCATCTGAATAGGAGGCAAGAGCAGTTTATAAGGTGCACACTGCACACCATCAGCATGGCAAAAAAAGTTTTGCAATTGTTTTTAGATGTTACTACATGATAGTTACCACTTGAAACAGCATAAAACATGCTCTGCAAAATCACAAGGATATCTAATTTCATAATTGCCTATTTTGGTTATAAAGAAACACAACTCCACTTCTAACATACATGCACCACATTCATGTTAAGGATACGCTAATAATTGAAAAACATCTTAATTCACTTGAGGCGCTATACCACTAATAGTATTTCCAAATTATACTTTAAGAGGTGGCCTCTTACTCCAATACTCTTGATAGTTAAAGAAAAAGAAGAAATTTTTTTTTAAAAAATTACCTGCCAGTTTGGTTGGAGATTGGCCGAGTTAACAGCAAGCTTGCTGGACAGCTTTCGTTTTAAGCCCTCAATCTCTGTACATAAATAAACGGTAACCCATTAAAAAATATGCAGTATATCATTGGCATGCATGCTACAACTGAAATAAAAAGCATTAGCCTCGTAAAAACCGACCATTCTCTCCTGGCTTTAAGCGTCCGCCAGGAAGTTTACAAAATGTATTTCCAATTTGCAGTAACAATATGTGAGGATGGTTGTGCTCCTGCACCTGCAAGTTATAGAGAAGTTTCTCAGTTAACCACACATATTACAAAACATTAATCACACTTGCTGCTACATCAAGTAACAAAGCGGACACAACAAGCGCATGTGATAACTTCCATTATGTATGAAGAAAAATAGTTGAAAACAGGAATGCCAAAGTTGCCTCAAAGTTTAAGCAAAATATATTTCAAACCAAAAAAAGCTAAACTGCTTCTTTAGTTGGTAATTCCAGCCAGATACTAGCATGCGAAAACGTTAATATTCTCTGTAAAGATCAGAGAATAGAGAAACTGAAAGAGATGGAGAGGTTAATGAATGATTTAATATTTAGAAAATTCAGTAGATCAAGGACAGCTGTTTAATAGGGCTTACCTCAGTCACTTCATTAGCTATAAAGGGCAGAATGCTCTTTATCTTGTACAACCAGCATTTTTTAAGTCCATTGGGTAAGGTTTCTTAAACTCCACTACAACAAACTTATACTAATTCACAATGACCAATTAAAAAAAAAAAAATCAGAACCTACTCCATCAATACACAGACAAGCATGTTAATAGAAGCTTCTGCAATGATGTCAAGATTCCCCTCAATAGTTGCAGCAATACTGACAATCTAAATGCCTTAAATCTCTTGTAGATTTGGGATTACACTGTTAGAACTTTTTGGTTGTTAGAGTATGTAGAAGAAAAGATAATTAACTGGTTCTTTTTTTGAGAGCGTGCAATTGTAGTTAGGTGGTGGTTCTTCCAAGCAAGTTACAAACATGTAATCTTTTTGCTTTCAGGTATTTGAGAGAGCTATTACAAATTCATTTTCAAGCTTTAAAGAGGTAAGATTTGTGTACTCAATAGTTTGCCTATGACCACCTTTACCCGTTTAAGAACCACTTCTTTGCAAATTTGTCAAACATTATGTTTGATCCAGGTTTATGTCCTGATTCAGTTTAAATCTATGTAAATTCCGGAAACAATTATTGAAAATATTGATTATACTGACTGAGTCTTTGTTCGGTCAACAAAAAGCTTGTAGTTTTTTCTGTAGAAATATCTGATATATTTTAGTTTTATTTTTCCTTTTTCTGAACCTGATAAGTTACTAAGAAAAAGCTTTTATTTGCAAATGAACAAATTATACATGCATTTACATATGTAAAATAACAGCATTTTTACTGTTCATCACTCCGTTGAGTATTTCCTGTTAAATAAAATTAAGAGAATTTTCGTCGAAAAAAAAAATCTGGAGAAAGGATGATCTGTTCTCTTTAATTTCGTGGTAACCTTGGTTGTCACATTATGAGATTGAAGGAGCTGGTGAAGGCTAGATCGAGATGAAATATTGAAACACCTTTTAGTACTTCCTGCTAGAGAGAGTTATGCAGTTACCTGAATGGACTTTCACTTGTTGATTTGAATTCTTGTTAAAAGCCAATGAAGATAACTTTTAGCAACTGCAAACACTATTGTCAACCGCAGGACACTAATACTTAGAAAGCAACATGTTATTGTCAACCTTAGGAAGCAAACAGCCTGATACTTAAGAAAGCAAATTGGGTGCAAGGGAAAGTCACCCTAAGAAGTCTTGTTATTCCATTAATAGCTCTCCAACATTTAGTACAACAACCTTATTTCCTATCCTGGAAGAGTTCGGATCCCCTGTAGTAGCGCCTTCGGGGGAAACATAATCGGTCAAAAAGGTGGATCCTATGAGCAAGAGGTATGATAAGCCACAGAACCAAATGACTGAAATATTTCCCTGACCATGTCCAAGTAGTTAATCACCATTTATATTCACGCCCATTGCTACTGGTTCTTATTCTCGTGAATCACCTAAAAAGTATCTCTACTGCCCTTCCAACTTGCCTCTATTCTTATTGCCGTTCATTCTATTTGTACTAATTTTTCTTTCGTGTTGCTTTCATTTAAAAACATATAGGTTTTAGGTTTCGCTACAAATTTCAGTTGACAGACCTAACCTATTTCACTCTTTTGCAAAATCTGATTAGGACCCAGTGCACTTTCTAGCTTTGTAAACAGGTGCTTATAGTCTAGACTTTGCTAATTTTACCAACTACACAAGCGCTTCAAATCATAAACCATAATATGTCTTTGTGGATTGAAACCATGGGTTAATATTCATAAAAATGCACCTTACCTCTTCAATGCTACAAGCATAGATAAGTGGAGACCAGATGGAGATGATCAAAGACGCAAATAATTGAAAATTTAGGAGGTTGAATGGTGGTCAGTTTTTGTTTCATAATTGATCAAGAGGAGTAAAGCGATGAATGATGAAGATATAACAGTAACCTGGAACATGATACCCCTTGGATATAGGGTCCACTTTTTGCCCAAGGGCATTTTAACTACAAGGAGTACTACACTGCACGACAACTACTCCAAACTCCTTCTGGGAAGGCTGACATATAGTAATGCTGTGCAGGTGAGAGAAATATACCATTTCCAGGATGTCTCATCGGAGATCACAAAAAGCAAGTAAGGTCATTCTGATTCTAAGTAGTAACAGTAAGTTAGAGTTGCACACAAGCACAGACCTTACGCTAATCAAGCAAAACCTATGCTCTAATCAGCCACGGGATATATGAACACAACAGAAATGAATAACAGATACATATTTGATCAGAACTGCTGTAGATTACCACTTCATATTTAAAAAGAGAGAATATATATTGCGCATGGGGTATAGCGACAAGCAACAATACAACCAAATGTATTGTGATGACAGCTCAAATCATCTTTGGCATTTGTTTTCTTTTTTTAAAAAATTATAGTGGAAAAACATTGTTCTCAACCAGCCTATTTGTGCGACCGTTCGTAACAGATAAATTCAAGGGTGGCACCACACCAACTGAAGACTCACAGCCTTTTGGTCTGGGCAAGACCGAAAACTCGTGTTACCAGCCACGAGGTCTTTGGCATTATTTTTGAAATATTGCTTGTTATAATTATTGAAAAAAGATAAGTAAACCATGAACCAGGAAGTCTGTGGCAATCCAACATAGTTAAGATGTTGAGTGAGCAACAGATCCCTTGCAGGATACTTTTGGATTGTGACTAGCTATTAAAACAGTGGCTACAGTCTTTACCCTTGCAATCATTCCCCCATTATTCACATGGATAATCATTACCATTATTTTGGAGACAATCTTTACATTCCCATAATCTTTACCCTCGAGAAAAGGAAAAGTGTAAACATTACCAAGTATACGAGGACACAGAGTCCAAATGCTTCCTTAATTTCAAGACCAAATATCACATATATGTAAGTAGCAATGAAACATGAGCTTATCGATAATCCTAAGAAACTTAGCACTCTATGAGCATATTGATAACACTAAAAAACTTAGTCTATACAAAGCCGTCTGCGAATAATGCATAAACTTCCGTTGAACATTATTGAGGTACATAAGCATCATATCATAAAATGGAACAAAAACATCAACTTCTTGACAGGGAACTGCAGACCTCATAGGTCATAGCAAGGCCTGTCTTTCAACTGCTAAGAATACTTACACAAGACGATCTTTTGTAGCTACTTTTAACTCACACCAATATGCAATTATGCATAACTAATGTGTCCAAACAGCATGGCACTGTGAAAATAAATGTACCTTATCATGATCACTCAGCACATGTCAGAGAAGTAGCATAAAGAAATACAGCAATATTTCAAGAGAATTGTAATGAGCAGTTTAGGTTCCAATTCCCGACAGTTGAGGCACAAACCAAATGCTACATAGCAATAATGACAATACAAAGTGAATTCGCAGTTACCAGCAGAATACCCTCGACACTTGTCCGCATCCCTTCTTTCATGTAACTGAAATTCAACATAATGCAAAAAATTACATCTATCCCCCAAAAATACACAACATGACAAGTTCAAAAGATCATAAAAAAACTACAAAATTAAACGATATCAACTTAAATACACATAATAAACATTATAAGATTGCGCTCACGAGGCACAGACATGAAATCAAACAATTGCAGTTTACCTAGGGTTAGCGAGTATCTTGTGAAATTACTTACTTGACCTTCATTCGAGCGAGTCGATCGGCGACAGAGGTGTCCTTCTCCATCTTCGGTTCCTTGGTACCGAAAGTGTAGCTCGAAAGAGGGTACGTGTTGACTATCGGTGATCCCGCCACCATTTTTCCACTCTTCTTTGTTTAAATAAACTTCAAAGATCAAACCAAATCCTTCTATTTTGGTTCGCCCAATTTGGAGATCTCTGAGTTGCGGGTCACTGTTAACATGGGCGGATCCACTATGTAGCCAGTGGGGTCAATTGCCCCCACTCAAATGCTGTGAAACTAAGGCGCCAAAGGCGGTCATACAAACCTCGCTCCCCGGCGGGATCGGAAGCCGGAGGCAGAGCAATCGTGGGAGGAGGAGATTTATGCTGCAAAAAATGGTCTGGAGACGGGAGAGAAAGTCGCTGAGAGGCGAGGAGATTGATTTAGATAAAGGATTGCGGCTTCAAAGATAATTGGGCTCTTGTGCTTTTTTAGGCCCACTGAATTTAAATTGTTACTATTAATTACTGTACGTTTATTTTAGGCCCACTGAATATAAATTTTTACTATTTATTATTGTGCGAATCGTAAAACTTATTATTGAATATTATATGTTATTTGAAGAAAAATTACATAGTATATATTCTATATCTAAATTTATCTAATAAAATATAACATTTTAAAGTTTATATGATATTTGGACCATTTATGCGAATCGTTCAAGTTTATGTATATTATTTATAAATAAATTTTTATAGAATAATAAAATTAATTTAACTGAGCAATAATTTTAATATATAAATAGATTCAATATGCTATTTTGGTGTATATATATATATATATATATATATATATATATATATATATATGTGTGTGTGTGTGTGTGTGTGTCTGTTTTAAATCTCACTAAAATATCTATTATTAGGCCAAGTTCAAGTTACGTCAGTAAAATTATAACTATAGTTGTAATTCAATTTTTACTACTAGTTAAGACAATTATTTTAAATTATAGATATACATACATTTGATTGTAATTTTCTCTACTTTGATGTTTATATAAATAGATAGTTCATCAATATTACATCAAATTTCTTTTATTTGTCCAAAATATTTATATAATGTATTATTCATAAATAGTTATTCATATTATTGTATTTTCTTACATGAATAACTACAATACATAGCTAAAAGAATAAAAATAATATAATATAATATTTAATTAGTCATAACTATATTGGTTAAATACAATGTATAGTTATTGCAAAAATAAAAAAATAATTAATTGGTTAATTTTATACTAATATAAATATAAATTATACTACTAATGCAATAACATAGAATTAATTATTTAAAATGTTATACTAATAAATATATATGTGTATTATAATATTAGCTTAAAAAATAATATTGCTATTTTTTTAAAATATACGAAATAAAAAATACAATTTATAAAAATTATTAAGATATATAACTTACATAATATTATAATAATAACTAATAAATAGATATTATTTGTGAATACATTAGTATATTAAAATTTAATTTGTTATCAGATTTTTTTTTTAAATTATTAATCCCACTAGATAATATTTTTAGCTCCGCCACTGACTGTTAACCAGCGCCGACGGAACGGTCGTGGCAACGGCGGGAGAGAAAGAATAGCGGGGTCGAGGGACTTCCCGAGGAGCAGTCTTCGTCGAATGGATGAGTACAATTACTTAAGTAACCAGTTAAAAAGTCCCGACACGAGAAGGTGTGACTGGTGCTTTAATGATTTCTAAAGGTAAGGCTACTAGTTTTGCTAAAATGCGCGGCGACTATTAAGATTTTTTTTTTTTCATTAAAAAAAAATAAATAAATAATTTATAAAAAGATATTATTATATATTATAATAATAAAAAAAAATACTAGCTATATGGCAGACATAAATATTGTTTGATATTTAGTCACATGCATATTACATACACACACACACGTGTGTGTGTATATATATATATATATTTCAACTTACTTAAATAAGTTTTTATCTTAATAAATGTTATGTGTATTTTTTATAATATCACACATCAAAAGTTATTTGATATATCACGTAATGCAATTGTTTTGATCACAAGAAGTTATTATATATTTTTAATTTAATTTTAGATATTTCGTATTTTAAATTTAGTTACGTAAATACCACATATTTATTTATGCTATAAAAATAAATGTCAAATGACACATTGGAGATTATTTAAATAGTCAGGTGGCGCAACGATTTTAATCATCTATTTTATATATGTATACATTTACTTATATAAGAAATATTGATATATTTTGATATTGACCTTTTAAATTTATTAAAATTATTATAATATATCTTATATATAAATAATTTAAAAATTAAAATAATTACTTATTATAAATATATAAATAATTTTTATTAATATATTGAATACATTCAATGTATATTGAATGGAAAGTTGTATTAATAGTATGATTAATTATACTTGCCAGATATTACATAATAAGATAATAAATATACTATTTGACATATTATAGGTTATTAAAAGTACCACATGATACTCAATTATTTTAATATCCGTTTTTTTATATACTATGTATATAGGTTAAGGTTAAGAAAGCATGTAAAACCTGGGTTGCATACTTCACTCGACTTCAATGGGCTTTTGCCCACTTGCGTATATGGGTGCACTGCTAATCGTCCGGCCTCAGGCCTTCAGCGGTGCATCATGGCACATATCCCGGTGCAGCAGTGCACAGTAGCACACATCCCAGTTGAAAGTTAAGAATAATTCTTGGTTGGTCTATCTAGACTGCGCCTAGGGATATTTATATGTGCAAACCTTGTACATATAAACACAATAAAATCTATAATTTTTAAAATCGTTATTTCTAAGAATATGAAGCAACACACTACTTTCATAAGGTAGCACATGATTAAAATAAAGAGGCTCAGAAAAAAAAAAAAGATTGCTTAGCTTTCTCACAAACTCGCTAACGATCGCTACAACTTGTAAAACTCGATGTACCCAAACTTGGCTATCGACTTTATGACTGCGAGTGATCGCCAGCAATCGCTTGATACAACTGAGCCACTATCGAAATGGTCAGTTACTTTAGTTTCCGTCACAATCTCTGTTCTGTATATTTATGAAATCTATGAGACAACGGCTACCATCAGCCTAGCTTCACCTCTATTCTAACATTCCTCTACAATTTTTATAAACAAAATAGAATTTATAACATTTACGTCCGGGGGCAATATAAAAGCCTCTTGCGATACAAAGTCTTGTAAGTAGGAGCCCAGAACATTGCATTCCTTCGTCAGCCGATACGTACGATGCTAGATACCAAGAAGTGCATCCGGAGAGATGTGATATAGAACCCGGAAGTGCATACTTGTTGCATGGCACAGTTCTGGCTCAAGAGGCTCTCTAATATGGGGAACGACATTCACTATTCATCTATTTACACCCATCCCGAAACCTTAATACCCTAATCCTGCCACTCATGACTTATTGGGGAACGACTTAGGAATGATAAATACAAGTAAATTTCGTATATAAGAAAAGGATAAATTTTATAATGTTCTAGGTGTAAGTTTCGAAACTTACACTACACATATTAAAACTTATATTTAAAAATATTTTTTGAAGAAATTTTCAACTACAAAGTTGTTCAGAAAAATATTTTACATTTTTGTAGTACAAATTATTTTTTTTAAAAAATAAATATTATGTTAAATAAATAGATAAAAAATTATAGACAAATAAATTAATTTTATACTATTATAATTTGATAATTATTTTTTTACACATATTATGATATTTTATAAAAATAATTTGAACAATAAAATTATATATTTTATTTTTCTGAATAATTTTATAATTAAAATTTTTTTTATAAATATATCTTTAAATATAAATTTTAATAGTTATGATGTACAGTTTGAAACTTATATCCATAACATTATAAAATTTCTCAAAAGAAAAGACATATCAGTCACTAATAACCAACGATCTATGAACATAAAAACAAAAAAATGTGGATAAAACTTAGTTTATTATACATCAACAGGTAATGCTGGTTTTCTCCGGACAACAAAAAGCTGTAGCACGCCGTTGGAACCTCCGGCGATGAGCAACCCTTGGTCGTCTTCATCTTCTCTCCAGCAAACGCTGCTAACGAAACGTTTCCCTGCGTCACCTTCACCCTCCATTATTTCTTCTTCTGCTCCTGCTCCAAAACCTTGAATCCATATTGGTTCTCCCCATCTGAGATCATAAACAAACACTTCATTGCTTTCAGAACCACAACAGATGAGCCCGCCACCTCGCCACACAGACATCCCAACGAAGCTTCTCGAATTTACGTGGCCTCTGTACACTCTCATTTCTTTTCCATTTCCGGCCATCCATAGCCGGTGGCTGCCGTCAGCCGCTGAAGTCACCACTGTACCTCTATTAGCAAAGCGCACGTAAGTAACAGCCCTAGCATGGCCGTCGAACACCGTCACCGGCCCCGCCATTGAGCGGAGATCGTAAAGATAGGCTTTCCGATCAGCGCAGCCAACGCCTATCGCCGGAGTTCCGATGGGGTCGAACTCGATGCCGCAGACCGCGCGGCCACCGCCCGGAATCATCACCGCCACCGCGGCAGGTCCAGCACGTACATCCCATACCTGCGCGGTACCATCGTCGGATCCGGAGGCTCCGAGTGCCTTCGCTGGGCATGACGATGAAGAGTAGGAAACGCACCACACGCGGCGGCCGCCATGCTCGTCTCGCTCCGACACGGCGACACGTCGGTCCACGTCGTACTCGGTAACCACGCCGTCGTAGTCGCCGACCCCTATAACACCGCCACCGTCAGGCCGCCACCGCAGGCTGCTCAGCTTCGCCGGCGCGCACATGTAGAACTCACAAGCACGTGAGTTATCCAAAACCCTCGTCACAGTGTTATTTCTACATTCTTCTTCATTCGCTATTAAAGATGTAACTCTATAAATTCTTATCTTCCTGGCGATTCCACCAGTTGCTAACAAGAAAGAACTGCGATCGATATCGACAGCACCAAGAGCATCTGAAGCAGCTCTTGGGCTCGTTGCAGAAGAAGAGACGACGGTGGAGAGATTGAAGTCCCATTCACAGCGAGCTTTCCCCTCTTCAACTTCTACTAATTCCTCTGCACTGACTAAATTAGAAGCTGAAGCTTCTGCGTGGACATTCTGAGAGGTGGAGGAGAAGCAGTTCATTGCCCATTCATATGGCCACTAAGGGGGGAGAGAGATAAAATTGTGGTGTGTAGGAGACAAATATTCTTAATCAAGAACTGCAGGCCAATGGCAAGTCGAACACGAGAGGCTAATAGAGAAGCAACGTGGTCGCCTTCGCTTTTGTTTTCTTTTGCAGACTTGCAGTAGACATAGTTTTGAAGCAAAACCATCAGATTGATATGAATTGAATAGCAGACACACAGCAGACGGTTAGATAGATAGAGAGAGAGAGAGAGAGAGAGAGAGAGAGAGAGAGAGAGAGAGAGAGAGAGAGAGAGAGAGAGAGAAGTGTACTAACATGAAGTTAATGACGCGCTTGTCGCCATTAATGTCTTTTGAAGCTTATTTCAGGGTGGAGAATCCACGGTAGTGGTGGGCAGGGAGAGGTGGTCGAGTTTGTGCCTCCAGATTTTGAAGAAAAATCTCGTTAGATATCGTGATGACGTGGAAAATTGGAACCCGTGATGATGTGGAAAATGTGAAGCCTAGCAGCTTAGGTACTGTCTTATCGCCACTTGTTAGACGATACCTTCCCCATGTTGCAATACATTTATTATATATCTACGCATATGCTACAGTAATGGCCAACATATTTATCTTTTACGTAGAAAAATTCAGTTTTAGTTCGTTAAGTAACTCTTGTAAGTTCCAATAGGATACAGCTATGAACTTTTCATAATGTTAAGACAGATACACAAAACATATATATATATATATATATATATATATAATTATGAAAGTTGTGAAAAAATATAAAAAAAAATTATTAATAGATAAGTTGTATTACAATATGGAAGGCCTAGTCTCAATTAATAGAATTACATAATTTGCTAATAAGAAAAACAGTCCTAATTCAATAAAATAATATCAAATAAAATCATACTATCTAAATATCATGCTAAATAAATCAAACAAAATCTACAATTCCAACATAATATATATATATATATATATATATATATATATATATATATATATATATATATATATATATATATTAGTTGCAATTCCTTCTTCTTGTTTTCCAAGCAGACTCAGTTGTGGCAAGTAGCTTTTCATGTTCCTAAGTGACATCACAGTTTAATGGATTTTGGTTAGTATTTTAACCGCATAAAACGAGATTCGTAACTATCTATTTCGATTGTAGGTGTTTGGTTGAGAGAATATTATAATTGTAACGGTCTGGAATAGGAATTGAATTCTGTTATTACAAAAATTTTGATTACCGGATGTCTTAACCGGAATAGAATTAGAAAATCCACCTGCAATTTGATTCCGATTTCACAATATACCAAACGTTATACAACTTGTGGTCATTACCAATCTGATTCTACTGTATTTTGATTCTAATACCCTTCGATTGTAACTTACCAACCAAACGTCACGTAAGGTCATTTACAGCTACATTGATTGATGATCTTACATGATGATCAAAACAACAATTTCTCAAGAAATCTCAAGCTATGACAAGCACGTCTGGGTGGTGTAGTTGGTTATCACGCTAGTCTCACACACTAGAGGTCCCCGGTTCAAACGGCTCAGACATTCAAATTATATAATTTTATTATTTATTATTATTTTCAGCCAAAAACCATTCAACCCAGGATACTTGCAGGCACTTCCCTGTTACCAGAAGAAGAGCACCTTGATTTGCTTACTGTCTTACTGTATTATTAGTAATAATTGTGGCACCACTAAATCTACGGAACTATTTTTACGATAAAATTAAAATTACTGCGTATGAGCAATGCGGATGGTACCAACAAATTCACTAAATTCGCTCGCTAATCAGTATGATAAAAATAATAAATAAAATTATGATAGTATTTTAAAAAAATAATATATAAAAGTTATATTTTTAAATGAAAGTTACCGCTTTTATGTTAAAAATTGATATTGACAAGGCATGGCCATGCCAGCCGTTACGAGTGGCAATTCTAGGCACCAGCACAGGGCCAAAAGGCCGATGTGCTTATCAGCATGGAATAAAAAAATGACCTTTGCGTTTATAGGAAAAAATAGCCAAAAAATAGCAGATGGTACCGTGTCGACCATACGATATATTTATTTGTTATTTTTAAAATAAAAAACAAAATTACTTTAAAAATTAAAATATATGATTTTCGTCACGTGCCGTGTCGAAAACTGTCAAAATATGCACGTGCCATCTAGTACAAACTATACCGACCGGTACCTAAAATCATAATCGGAATTGGCTGTGTTTATTTGGATGTCTAAGCTACCTAAACATAATGGTGATTTGTTATTTTTCGTGGTTTGAATGCAAGCTACATGCTTACTAAATGGCAATCGTTTAACTTTTTACTGATGTACAACCGTAGTTTATCTTTCTGTTCTCTAAAATGGATGTTTCATAGCTCAAAAAGCTGCACGTAAGCTCTTATTGAACTTTTTACAGTTTTTCTAAACATGCTATACTGTTGTCTCCAAGTTGAAAAATATGATAAGACTCTTAGTTGACAGCTACAACAAGCCAGTTTCCAACAATCTTGGAGATTCCATCCAAGGACCATCCATATGATACAGCACATGATTCAGTGCTATCTAGGGTTTGGTACCTGTTTTCTGCTGAATCAGTGGCATCAGGGCTGCAGGAGAAGAGCGTGCTAGGCAACAACGATTTGATCATCGTATGATGTACATTCCTAAAAGAGCGCACCTTAAAAAGTATGATGTGATTCCTGTGTAGGAAGTAATGTAACATGTTTCGTTTATGTAGACAATGAATAGTTGAACAAGCGGACATCGCCATTTACGAATTGCCTTTTGAAATACCCTTTTTTTAAAAAAAAAATTGGCAGGGCATGGCTGAACTTCCTTGTATTTGTTTCTGACAATTAATCTTGTGGCCATGACTATAGATTCAATAGAGCTGGCCACTTCCTCCTTGGAACCAGGTGTTACAAAATGACCTCGTACCTTTCAGTTTTTGCTGCATTGCTAATTTGGTACATTATTCACCAATATTCAAATTCAGTTTTTCTTTTTTTTTTCCCCTTATATTACTGAGATAATTCATTAACAGATGTTTTATATACTACATGAGAAATGCTTTATTTACCTTTCATTAATCCCGCACTGTATGCATAGAGTATTTAAGTCAAGGAGCAATTTTTCACGGGCTCAGAGCAGTGCTGGTCAATCCTGCCCGAGCTGATTTTTTAATTTTTTGGCTTGTTCCGCCAGCAGAACGGTCCAGCCTAATCCACACTATCAGCCAGCTGGGCAGACCGAGCCAGCTCACCTGAATAAATGCAGGCTAGCTGGGCCGTACTATTTGACATACGAAAATGGACTAGGTCACCCAAGGTTTCACTTCCACAAAACCCGAGGCATCCAAGCATGCCAATGGGAAGGCTTCTCCACATTTAGAGGGGGAAAACCTTTGAAAGTTCAATTTTCTAAAAGGACCTTAAAATTTTGTGAATACGTTCTCGTTTCCTTGGCACCGCCCTCTTCAGTCTTCAGGAGCATTCAATCTGTTTAATATGCTAGGCCTATATCAGAATCATTCGGTTGAGAGATTAATGCGTGCACCGAAATGGTCTATCCTGTTGCTGTTTGCAGATCTAGAGCTTCTAAGTATTGCCACCTGCAAATGTGCACCCACAGATTAGACGATTTGATAGGTAGACAAGGTCTAGTTCAACAGGGTTGACTAAGAAATTCAAATTAAAGATTCCCCAAGAAAATCAGCCTTCAGGCTTCAAACAATTCAGAAAATGCTTAAATTTAAACTTATGGGTTCTTAAAATGAGTTACAATTATGAGCTGCAATGCTAACGACTCCTGAAGTATAACTTAAACAAACAATTTGCAGTTCTTTCAGTACTATTCTCATTATACAGCAAAGGAAGGCAAAACTTAAAAGCTATGAAGCACATACACTGATTTTGGGACACAGTACAGCATGGGCATGGGAATTCAACAATTCTCCAAAAAGCATGGACACAACACGACGAGGAGATGGTTTTTTTTTTTTGCATCTTAAAAAAAAACTTTTATTATTTGTGCTGTAAAGCTAAAGTACAATAGAGACTCCTAGCTCTGAAGATTAGTGCTGGGTTGGGAGTCTTACTCATACTTCATCTGCTCAGTTAATGAGTCAATTATATCATATCTGGATTAGTCAATTCACATATTATCAGCATAGATGTTGATAGCTATAGAAGATAATAGTGAATATTCTAGAAATAACTCCAGTTTCAGCAACTAAGAAGGGAAAGCATTAGTAGATCGGTAGACAACCGTCGGGTTGATAACAAAAGGCTGCTCAAATATTTGCAACCCAGAATATCTTCCAAATAATCCCACTTACAATTACCAGATCAGAAACATAAGTTTCAAATTTCAATATCACCGAAATCAAGATGATATGTGCAACAATATCAATAATCAAGGTGGAATTTACTTCGCTTTCGTAAAATTGTGGTATTACTAGAAATGGTCAATATTAACAAGTAGGATATGGAAAGAGAACTTTATTAGTTACAAGGATATGCAACAAAATACCTTGGGTTGATCCATTGAGCTTCCAAAATAACCAAGTCCGAAGGATGAAGAAGAGTAGGCAGCCAGAATCTCTACTGCTTTTATCAAAAGTGTATCTCCAGTTGCCTAAGACATAAAAACAAATGTACAAGCACTAAATGATCATCTGCTTGAATAAAAAGGTCACATAAAACAATACATGTGTCTCCTATAGTTGTATAGCACCAAGCTTTCAACTGGCAAAAATTTCAACAGCCCCCCGCTACCCTTCAAAATCTAGCATTACAATGACATCATCCCAGTCATAAGTCCCACTACGGCGAGGTCTGGTATGGTAGATGTATGCAGCCATACCTCGAAGGAGGTTGTTTCCGTAGGACCTCGGCCTGAGAAGGCCTTCAAAATCTAGGATTAGTACACATTTAATACTTGTTCTAATCGATCAGTTACCTAATTCTAGGCATGAAATTAGTTGCATTTATCCGTATCTATTTTAACAATCCTATATTACTGAATGGGTATAGATGTATACTTCACTACCTACATAAGTAAGAAATACAGCTTTAGTTAACGACAATAAAACAAGAACTCTCACTTCTGTTATGATCATTTTTTGTTAAGTTAACTGTCGTCACAGCATAGAGAAACATCAAGGAATCAACTACCCTCCATTGCGCAGAAGCACCTATACATTTTATTAGAAACAGATAAGTCGGCTGGATTAGGCCAAAAGGTTCCACACCAAACTAAAAGCCTAAGGGCCTGTTTACTTGCAGAGGAAAGTGGGAAAGTAGGAAAGTGAGAAAGTTGGAAAGTCAGTTTTCTTGTTTACTTTAAAAGAGAAAGTGAAAAGTAGATAGTTGGAAAGTCACATTCCTTATTTACTTTAAATAGAAAAGTGAGAAACTGAGAAACTGACTTTCCTTTCACTTTCCATCTCTATGTAATTTTTATTTTTTTGACTTTCTCATCAAACGTTAGAAAGTGGGAGGAAAGTGAGAGTCATTAGCATTTAGAGATGATTATTAATAATAACTATTTTCTAAAATAATTAAATATTAATATAAACTAATTAATATATTTATAACTAGTAAATACTATAAAAAATTTATAATAATAAAAATTTTATTATTTTTAATAAATAATAAAAATAATAAATTTATATTCTTTAAGTATAAAAAATAATAAATAATACAATAATAATAACAAGCAAATTACTACAATAATAAATAATAAATATATTATTTATTATATTACTTTAATTATATAATAATTTGAATAATTTATTACTATTTTCTAAGATATAAATAAATAAAATTACAAAATAGCTAAATAAAATAATTTATAATTTATAATTATTAATTAAATAAAAATAGGAATTATTATTAAATTATTTATTAAAAATATTGATTATAAATTAGTTGTTAATTATTATTAAATAATATTTTTTTAATAATTATTAAAGAAGTTTTTAATTACTATTAAAAATTATTTTTTATAAATAAAAAATTTACTTACTTCCCACTTTATAATAAAAACTTTATTATTTTAATAAATAATAAAATAATAAATTTATATTCTTTAATAATAATAAATAATACAATAATAAAAACAAGCAAATAACAACAAATAATAACTAATAAATATTATATTATTTTAATAATTTATTACTATTTCCTAAAAATTTAAATAAATAAAATTACTAAATAGCTAAATAAAACAATAATTTTTTAATTATTAATTAATAAATTTAATAAATAAAATAGTAATTATTTTTAAATTATTATTAAAATATTAATTATAAACTATTTAGTTATTATTAAAGAATATTTTTTAATTATTAAAAAATTATTTTTTTATTATTAAATAATATTATCAAAAATTATTTTTGTAAATAAAAATTTTTACTTACTTTCCACTTTACAATACAAAGTAAACAAGAAAACTCAATTCTACTCTCTTATCACTTTCCCATCACTTTCTATCCCACCACTTTCTTTTCACTTTCCACCTTATCACTTTCTTATTACTTTCTTTTCACTTTCCATTCTACTATTTTCTTTTCACTTTCTTCTCACTTTCCTACTTTTTACTCCAAATAAACAGCCCCTAACAGTGGTTAGCTTTTTATGTCACACGAATGAAAATTAGGAGTTAAAGTGTACCTTTGAAACATCTGCTTGGAGAAGTAACACCCCAGCACCTATATCTTGGCACTGCTGCCTGCTACTTGGGAGAATTGATCTCAGCACTTTTGTGCATGCAGATGCAGGGCCAACATGGGATCTGAAACAAACAACATAATTTTCGATCTTCTAGTATCGACAAAACGAGCATGAATTATTTTGGGACTGCTTCCTGCTATTTGGAGAACTGATCTCAGCACTTTTGTGCATGCAGATGCAGGGCCAACATGGGATCTGAAACAAACAACATAATTTTCGATCTTCTAGTATCTACAAAACGAGCATGAATTATTTTGGGACTGCTGCCTGCTATTTGGGAGAATTGATCTCAGCACTTTTGTGCATGCAGATGCAGGGCCAACATGGCATCTGAAACAAACAACATAATTTTCGATCTTCTAATATCTACAAAACGAGCATGAATTATGACACACACACACAACACACACACACACACAACACACACACACACAGAGAGAGAGAGAGAGTAACAAATGAAACAACGATAAAACAAAAACCGGGCCCTTGAAGTTGGGTGCAAAAGTAAATGTTAAGGATAAGGTCTACTTTAGCGTTTATGCTGGGTCTGCCTCTGCAGAAGAAGCATCTAAATGAATGCAAATTAGGAAAAAAAAAAAAGAAATATAAGCTGATGGTAATTAAGTACGATTGAACTTAGTAACTCACAATGAACATGACACACAGCACTCACGGGCTGCAAATCCTTTCATTAGGTACTCTCCAGCACCAGTAGCACAACATCCAACAACAAATGGAGCACCAAGAGGGTCTCTTGATGAAGCCCAGCACCCAGAACCATACATTGCTGCCAATCCAACACGCCCATCAACCTGCAAACCAAACTAAAAGTTATGCGACATGCAAATGAAACAAATAGCTACGAAGCTCAATGACTACCACAAATGTCTGCAAATATTCAGAACTCATACCTTCAAAGCAATACCTCCACTAGATGACCCACATGCTACATGCCCAAGGGAATCAATGCAAATAGCTCCAACAGTATCCATAACATAGTCATCTAGTTCACCGTCCAGCGGATGGTTTCTTGCATATCCTGCAGGATCCTTTTCTTCAATGCAACATTTAGCTTTTGTTCCTAGAACGAAAAGTAAGCCTAAGGGCAAGGACATAATGAAGTAATGCTTTCATGTACCTTACTTATCATAAAGAACACAACTTGAAATAGGATACAAACGCCAAATTTCTTAGCTAATTTAAGTCACACTCACAGAGCAACAAGAGTTGCATGAAACATTCCCTGGCTAGAGACTCATAAAAGGTAGTGCAAGTGAGCAGTATAGCCTAATATATTTCTCTGTGACTCTGTCAACGTTACAACAGCTTTTCCCAAACCTACTAGTTGATTAGTCAACCATCCTTCCCTTGTTTTCTCCATTAAGAAACTATTACAAACTGTAAGGCAGTGTGCAACAAGGCGCTGGATTTCTTCTTTAATCATGTGGGCATAGCATTCAAATTTCAAAAAAAGCTTCCGTGTTAACACATTTTCTTTTTCTAAGCACAATTTCAATAGAACAACAGATCATCGAGATTAACATATGAATAGAAAAAATATGATCCTGATAGAAGTACTTTGTCGATCAAATACCAGAATTTAGTGCAATTCTTGAGGATTCAGTTGATCTCTCAGCATCATCAAGCATTGATTTGTATTTCTGCCACTGTATTTTAGCCCTGTCTGTTATAAGCCACTAGCCAAAAAATCATATGTGATGTAAGTTGCTGTAAAAGTGAATCTAGCGGATTACAACAACACTGTATAGTGTCCAATCAATATGCATGATAAAGATAGAATAATAAATGCTTACTGCATCTGCCTCGGCCATGGTTGTTGGCATTGCTATACCCTTCGACTTTCCCCAATCACGCGCCCCTTCACCGGCCAAGAAACTTGAGGCAAGAACGACAATCAGAATGAATTAACCTTAACAGAGATAAGCCAGTAGAACTATTCATTATATGCGGCTATTTCAATCATTGAATAAATCAACATCAGATGATAGTTAGAGCTAGATCACCAATGAAACTATTGAAGCTACCTTATCACTTCATGCTTTTGAATATTTCACTCAATAATTAAACTACGTTAGAGTTTATTAGATAATTCCGAAAAGAAGGAACTTCAGTTTTGTCAAAGTAAATAGTAACATATACTAATAACAAAAGGCTTACTAGAAGTAGCAAAACCAGTTGAAGACAGAAATAACGACAGGAAGAATTATAACAAAAGGCTTACTAGAAGTAGCAAAACCAGTTGAAAACAGAAATAACGACAGGAAGAAAATTACTTGGAGAAATAGGTTTTGGTTATAGAAAACTCTGTTCTGCTAGAAATGATAGAAATAAAGACGGGATACTATCGCCTTAACTAAGAGAGGAAGTTGACTGCTACTATATGGATGAATTACCCTAATACTTCTTCGGTTCAGCTTCCTTATGCAATAAATTTCCACATTACAAAAATGAATATAGATGACGGAAGCTAGTTGCTTGACATGAATACACATGACAGAAATACATAGAGAAGGAAAAACTGTTACATTGGAGGTATTCGACCCAGACAAGAAGAACCTGATATTTGCTCTTTTACCATCAAGGCTGCAATCTCAATGGCATTCCGCACACCTGATCTAAACAAAAAGAACTATGCTCGTTATATACAAAATCTGTTCTTTTAGGACGACATGAAGAAAAATTTCACTGTACAAGTTACCTGATAAGCTATATTTATATATCATCTACATTGTCATATACCTGGTACAGCTCCAACAGCACCAAATGATCCAGAGCAACCATCCATGATGCTTGCGTCACATTCTACACGGCCTGCCTGGGTCAAATTTGATCCCCTGCCTGCATTTGTTACTGGATCATCCTATAGCAAAACCAAGTAACTTGTATACTTGAATATAGAAAATAAGAATCTTAGGAACTCCTTACAAGCATGAGCCACGTACTCTTAAGAAATATGACCTAGTAGAACTCAAGGTTTTGCAACGAATTAAAAGGGTATAGGACCATACGTGCATACTAGTCATGCATATCAATATGCCCCACCACCTGGCTAACATCAAATAAATTACAACCCTATGAGAAGCTACTAGATCAACAACAAACAATCAAACAAATCACAACCCTAGAAGAACATAGAATTCTTCTCTTTTTGTAGTCTCTGCCTGTCTCAGGCTTACTCCTAATACATGCTAACGAATACGTTTAACCGCCATAGTTAACCTAAATAGAAATATGGGTTGATGAACAAGCAGCTCAATGTAAGAACAGAATCAGAAAGAGCATTTGAAGCACATTAGGAAAAGAGATTCACCTCCAGTACTCGAATGGCAGCTGCAGCAGCGTCAACGCACTGACTACCTCCCTAAAATTAAATGCAACAATAGTATTGAGATATGAAAGTAAGAACAAATATAACTTAGCAACAAGCGACCAAATCTCATCACTAAACTATAAGAGAATGCACATCTTTCGAATCCTAACATGATCCAGTAACAGAATTGATTTTACCTATATAAAAATCTGATGGTAGCTGTTGACAAACCAATAACCAACTAAATTTTGGAGGATTCGTTCTCTGGAGATCACAAAAAAAACCATGGTGATGAGAGGGGGAGTTACCTGGCGGAGGACGGCGGCGGCGGCAAGGCAGGCGCGATTCATCACGCGGCGATAGGAATTCTCGTTTGCCGGAGAATGGTAACCGGCGCCGACATGCACCGCCACGAAGAACGAGTTGCTGTTGTTCTCCATTGCTGCAATCTACAAGAGCTCTCCCAATCTACGAAGAACGAGCTTTCTGTCAAACGGATTGTAGGACTTTGAGCAACAGCAGCAACAATCTCGGCTACTTTGAAATAAAAAATGAAAAATATCATATCAGCTCTCATTATTTTAAATTTTTTATAAATTTATATTAAAAATATTTTAGCTATTATATACATTTTTTAAAAAAATTAAATATAAAAAATATTGATACGATCAATAATATTATTATTTATTTTTTAAAAAGTAATTTAAATACATAATTTGTAGCTTTAAATCTAACAAGTTAATATATAATTCGTTAAAATTTTGAAATTTTAAAACTACTTAAAAGTATTTTTTAAAAAAATTTAAATACAAAAAATAATTTTTAATGTGATTTATAATTTTTGTCTTGAAAATTTTTTTAAAAATATTTTTAAATAGATATTTTAGATATAAAAATAAAAGATTTAAAATAGAAATTTATTAATAAAGCTGAATAGTGCACGGCTGATATACAAGTTCCCAAAAAATGAGTTTAAGTTTGAAACAAACTTGTCTCGAGCTGGTTCTTCGTTTTTTATAGCTCAATAGACAATGGAGGTTACATTTCTATTCAATTATGGTTCTAGTTGTAAGTTCTAATTTTATTTATTTTTCCAAGAGATAATTTCAAGTCAGTCTCAATTTTCCTAATCTTATTCAAATCAATCCTCGAATCAGGCCTGACTAGAAACATATATGTATTTGATATAGCTAACATAATGTTATCATTACTATATTGTAATACTATTAGCATTGTACTATACTATTTTATGCTAGAGTGTTAGAAACAAAATTTATTAGTATTATAGATTGACTATATTAGTGTTGTGATATAAATAATAACAATAGTGTGAAATTCAAATATTAATTTGGAGAATTCAAACCCCAAGGGGCAAGAGCTCCCACCACCAATTAACACCACCTCGAAATATTTGTCAAAATGTATCCTACCTCCTGTAATTTGAAATTGGCAAAATATATATCCTTCTAACTCAAAATGGCCTCTTTATACCTTTTTTATGATATAAAATGATCAAATTATCCTTAATTTGTTCTTTAAAAATGAATACAATTAGTTCGTCACTTCAAAGTCTAATGAAGCATAAAAGATCATTTTGAATTAAAGTAAATTTAATATTGTGCGAAACTAATTTAATATTCTCAATTAAGTGGTTAATCTAGGAGAGAACGGCAAAGACTCTATTTCAATTATTTGAATTATATCTATTTTTCATAACCTATATTATTATTCTTTAGCTTCGTTTTAAACCTACGTAGTAGCAAAAACTGTTTAACCCTATTGAATATCGAGCTCAATATCCATATGTTTATTTAAGCTGAGCTTTTTACAAGTCAAGCTTGAATAACTCGAATCTAAACATGACCTAAGAAAAACATAAATCACGGCTGGGATCCACTCGGCACCGTACTGTATAGGTTCTCCTTGACATGGATATTGACCAATTTTATTTTTAATCCTTGAAATATAATATAAAAAATTAAGGTCTATCAATCGACCAATTTATATCACAAGGATACATTAGATCGGGAAAAAACAATGAAAAATTACGTATCAACCCTTTTATTTTTGGAGGTTTGTAAATCACCTCCCGAAAACGCATTTTCGGGGGGCTGATTTGAAAAAAAAAAAAAAAACAAATCAGCCCCCGAAAATACGTTTTCGGAAACTGATGTGCACAAGAAAGAAAAATGGGAGGCTGATACGTAAAAGCTCCAAAAAATAAATAATAGACAAGGAGCTACTGAATAATATTTTAAGTTACTTCTGGCTGCAAGTCACTTTTATTTTATTGTGCAAGTCTCGGAAAGCCATGCTTGTTTCAATCCTTGCAAATTTGTTGCTGCACACGCAAGACTTCACATAATATAACATTATCATATGGTCCCTACTTTCTTTAATGACTATAAGTTTGGTAAGAAACCGAATTTCATTGAACTCAGAACATGACTTGGGTTGTTGTCGAACCTGATGTGTTTCGTGAGACTATGTCAGATACACATTTATATTTATTTAATACAATAAAATTACAAAATTAAAGCTTTGGGTTATATATATATATATAAGACATGCTATTCTTATATCAAGATGATGATCGAACAACTTGATCAAGATCAAAGTCTAAATTTTATCATGAACAACAATACATCTTATTTAGAAGATAAGTTATAAACCATTGATTTGATTAAACTGTTCAATCAAACGGTTGCTGATACAACCTTACAGATCTTATCCTCAGTTCGATCTAAAAGAAACTATATATATATATATATATATATATATATATATATATATATATAGTATATATATATATATATGCAACAAAGTCAGCATTCAGATTCCAGATTTTTAATGAACAAATCAGCTGTTGAAGAACAAACAGCTCTTCAAAGCATGAACGATTGCAACAACATGATATGGCATATTAGGTGTTGTTTATGAAGTACATAATATCTTGCATACATTGTCTCGAGTTTTGCGCCTTTGGGTCTTTGACAATGATCTAAACGGTAACGTTTAATAAACTTATTCAACTCGAAAAATTGATCTGGAATAATCAATTGTTTACGAAAGTACATAATGCATATGGAACTGGCATACATTTTCATCGTTCTGTTTATACAAATATATTGGGACAAATATGATGAATGAAAATTTTTCTTCTGATTATTCTGCTAAACAAAGGTGTTTTTTCAGTGCTCATATTGCTGCGTTGAAGAAGAGAGACCTGCATTGTTGTGCTGTGTCTACTGGACTTGTCACTGCAAAAGTAGGCAAAAGAAATTAAGAACAACGTATCTTTTAACAGAATAGCACAATAGTACTTCATCGGATATATGACAACTCATTTCAGCTCAATGAAAACGTTAATCTAGCTCTAAACAATATTAAAGTATGTGGAGTTATGCAATAAATGTAGATCTTTCGAATAGGGCATATGGCAAATAGAGGTAGGAAAAAAAACATAGAAGCGGGTAAAAATTTGACGTCCAAATCTAAGAACGCAAGAAGATGAATTACCAGTATGGCCTACAGTTCTTTCAGATTCGTAAATCTCAAAATCATTTCCACCTGTACAAAGAAAATGAATAAGGACATAGATTCTCGAAAATTTCGGCAAGTTATTCAAGGATAAGAAAGAAAAACAAAAGAATCTAGGAATCCCATAGGTCAAACTACTACCATGTGTTTTTGTAGAAATTATAGTGAAAAAATACCATCTTATGATCACATTCATAGCAGAAATATTCCACCTAGGAAGTGCTGCTGGCCAAGTAACAACAAATATCTTCGACTATTAACTTCAACCTTTTCGCAGATAGTATGCGGTTTCCAACAGATCATCAACATGTTTAGGAAGTAGTGCAGTACTATAATATACACGACAATGAAGTTGTTGAATTGAAAGATGATGACCATTTCTACAGAACCTAAAAGTGTTATAGGTGAATAAAAACCGAAGGGCCACATTTTTCTTCTTATTCTTTCTACCAATAGTATATATAAAATATGGTTATAATTTATGCTACTTAGTAGATCTAACCCTCCGAGTCAAATTCTAATGCATAAGCAGAAATGGAGAGAAGAGATAAAGCAAAGAAAAGATAGTTGAGACTTGCCTTATAAGTCTTGTCACCAAAGAAGTGGACTTCTTGGAAACAATCAAGGTACTGCAAGCAGTAGGTCTTATCCCAACCTCGAGGAAAAACCTGTTCCGCAGGCCGAAAATGAGAAGTAGAAATCTAATTCAAAGTTTATGAAAATCCTGATGGCCGTATCAGAAAGTATAGAACAAAAAGTATAACAACATATAACGTGGTATACATACATCAAAACTTATCTGTCCTCCTATGGAAAACGTCAAGCTGAAGTCTGCAAACTTTTCACGTAGTACGGACACCATTTTCTCCCTTATCTTGTGAATCTGCAAGGAGCCAAATTTTTTCTTTCAAATGCCAACAGAAGACATGTATCTGTTACAACAAAGAATCTTCCTTTTCAATGTGGGAAACAACCAGCAAGTATACCTTGTCATACTTCTCATACTCATCCCTCTCTTCTTGACTACAATTCCTCCCTATTGGTGAAACATTAAGCATTCCATTTCGGAACTCTATGAAAGTTCCCCTGAAGCAATAATAATAGAGTATTAGCTGATATAATTTAAATTGCAAAACCTAGTGAATTTTGGCTCCCACCTTTTTATGGGGATGTCCAAGTCAGCAATGTAATGAAGGGTGAAATTGATTAATTCCTGCATATTGTGGACAGTAATCAGTATATGAAAGTTCTGAGATATTGTTAAGTGAAGAAGAATATGTCACACCTTAAGTTTATCTTCACCAAGGAATGTCTTTAAATCCTGTTACAAGAAGCAACATTCTTGTTAGGGAAGCATACAGTATTGTATCAACAAAAAAGTATGAGAATTTATTCCCTTTCTTTGAGATTTTTATTTTTGTCTAAGAGTTGAAGAACAAAAAAGGAAAACATACGCAAAACTCAGCCAGTAACAAATATGACATAAACAAAGAGATCGCCTTTTTTATATAAAGACATATAAGCAAATGAGATTGCATTAATTATGAACAGTAGAATGACAAGATAAGCCAGGGTCATCGAAGTAGATATAAGCCAGGGTCATCTAAGTAAAGGGAAACTTACCTAAACCTGCAGAACAATCATTCATACAAGGAGCTTTCCGCCGGCTTTTCCATTCTTAATTAGAAACTATTTAATCGCAACTTTTTTACACCAAAATAGTAGGTTTGATTTGTGGTTACCTGGCAGCCAATAAGTTCCCCATTTCTGTAAGCAACCAGACCATTTTCAGCAAATACATAATCATAATCATTTATGACTGCGCCACAAAAAAGAACACATCAGTCATGAATCTCAGTGATTTCCTTAAATTAACAGTATGAACTAATTCTGAACTTATCATTTACCGGTTAAACTCTGAATCTATAATACATATTCACATGTCTAACAAATATATTCAACCAAGCAAGTTTGACGTCTGAATGTGCCTCTACTTGATTACTTATCATATATTTTATGCTCCTCTCAGATGATAGCATCACATTAGAGAGAAATATAGACACTGCCATTACATTTTCATGCTTTGAAAAAAGCAATCTACCAAAACTGTAATATACAAAGACCATAAGTTTGCAGTTAATAATCACACAGAGACAATTACATCTTGCACTCTGTCAATCGATCTCAAAATCCCTTTATAACTTCACAGTTCCTGAATCCCGTAAGAAACAAGCTCAAGTTGCACGATTCCTCTACATTCAACCATATAGCAGGTAACATACATAAGATAATTGAAATAGATAGTTGCATTTGGATGCGGCTGTGCTTCTCACTTAACTACCGTACATCTAAATCTTATCCATATACTTTAGCTAACTGATTTACACACCAAAAGGAACAATTAAACTTTTGCACCTAAGAGGTGGTAATTGAGTAATAATTGTTCACAGTCAAAATCAAGGGTCCGACTTTTATAATGAAATGGAAGAAATATTAATGGGAAAAAAAATCACTGCAATCCCTATTGCAAAGTTTTGTATCATTTAAATCCTTCAAGGTGTCCCAGATTGAACCAAGGTCTGTGGTTTCAACAGAAGGTGTTGCAAATTTAAAACAAGGTGGCGGGATTTCAGCGAAGGTGTTGCGGATTCAAAACAAGGTGACGGACACTGGAAACGGACCCAAGTGATATGCAGCATAGTTTTCAAAATATTAATCGTTGTAAATGAGTCTGAAGAATCCACTTTCTTGTCTATTCTGAGAAATTGTGGAAGAGTATAATATACCTGTTCTACCAAGTTGCTCTGATATCTTAGCTAGATCAGATCCTCCGACCACACCCACTGTCACAATCTGCAGAATACCAGTAAATTAAATGCTACTTATCTTATAATCCAGTTAGAAAAAGCAGCGAAATCATGTCAAAATGAATTAAATTATTAAAAGTTCTGTTACAGAATTGGGATTAGTACATTACCTCCCGAAGTCTTCTCATAAAGTCCAGCATCTCTTGTGTTATAAGCCTATGAAATATAATCTCGGTCATTAGGCAATAAGATTTCATTCATAATTTGTTACCATGGCAAAGCCTACTTCTAAAGACCAAAAACCTTAAAAAAAAAATATCTGCACAACGCAGATTCAAAGTATATAAACTATTTTCCAGTGAATTTAAACAAATGATGATCATTACCTTCCTGGGGGCAGTGAGGGTTCCATCGACGTCGAAAAGCGCGATAACACCAGGCTTCCTTCCCGTCATTCTGCTCAAATCTGCCAGCAAAATCGGGATAAGTAGCTCGATAAATTAAAATGAATCCAATAATCAAAACAACTAAGAACAGCGACGAAATTTTGCAAATATTTACCAGAATCAATCGTCAAAGCTTAAGTTCACTTGAAATGCAGCGCAGATCTGGAGTTGAAGATTGAGATCTTATCGAGAAACACTGAAGGTTTAAAAAGAGGAAACGTAGAGCAGAAAATGGCTTTTTCAGGTCCACTCCCACTGCGTGGTTAAGTGAAGAAGCAATTTGGACGATTGCGATATTGCAACGTCGACGATTCAGACCCGGAACGTGCCTGACTTTGCAATTTTACATGTGCTAGCGAGTATTTGGGGGGCGCGGCTCTCACTTCATGCAAAGCAGGAAATAGGATCCGCACCATCTCAACCGTCCATCGTAATTAGTACGAATTTTAAAAATTGTATAAAAGTTTTATCTGCTTATTTAATTATCTTTTTAGTATATTATTTAATAATTTTTTTAAAAAATTTCAATTACAAAGTTATAGATTTTGATACGGTCTATAATTTTATAGTTGAACATTTTTCGTAAAAATATCAAATAATATGTTAAAAAAATAATCTAAAACTTTGATCATCTTTTTGGCATATTATTTTGTATTTTTTGAAAAAATTTCTAACTACAAAATTGTAAATCACATCAAAATCTACAACTTTGTAGTTAAAATTTTTTCTAAAAAAATATTTAAAAATAGGTCAAATAAACGGACGAAATTTTTATACGATTTTTTGATATTCGTACTAATTACGATGGACAGCTGAGATAGGGCGCGGATCCTACTTCCTGCTTTGCATGAAGTAGGAGAGCCGCGCCCAGTATTTGGTGTCTTCTTTAGTTCTTTAATGGCCTTGGTGGGGTGCGACTCTACTTTTCCTAGTTTTGATGTCTAAATTATAAAAGTATAATATGAAATATCAAAAATTGTATTTCTATTGATAATTTTATTATTAATTTGGTATTCAGGTCATAATAAAAATATCAACGTTAGGTAAAAATTAGCCAGACAGTTGAATTTCAAAACAATCATACAAATCTAAAAATAGAAAATGCTTAACATCACGCAGCGCGCACTGAATTCATCATGAACGCGTGTGAAAATACATTTACCTGGATGTAAAATATATTTTTCATGCGCGTTCGTGATAAAATTTCGTGGGCATATGCGTGATCTCAAGCGTTGTCTGCTAGGTAAAGCAGTAAATGAGAATTTATTTTTCTGATTTCATGATTTTATGGTGGCTATTACATTCAATTAGAATTCCCTGAAATTTGAACTTGTCCCCAATCAAAAGTTGAAGCCACGGACATCACTTGAAGGCAATAACGTAGCAGCCTGGACAAAAGTCACAGTCCTCAAGCTCAAATATCATTAACAATAATATCCATATATGAATCCGACCGCGGAGTAGTTTTGAGAGGGTAGTTGCATGGTTCTACTTTCTGAATGAGATTATATCCGTATGACTTTTGATTTGAGAAAGCAAATTTAAAATATATGGACAAGCAAACACATAAGTTTAGAGAATAGAAAAATCATGCTGAATATTCCAAAATAAGTACGAAATATGCACACATAATAAAATTACCAACTTACAAAGATGGAACAAATTTAATAGTCAAGCAGCACTACACATCGTGGGGGATTTTGCCACAATGGAATGGGTGATTCTTTTTCTTTTCAATTAGGTTGAAAAACTTTTGTCTACGGCTGATAATTTTCTGTTCGACTATTATAACTGATAAATTTATAGACATCACCGATACATTCACTAACTCCAAGTTTCTATCTTTTAGTCTGGATAGATCCGAATATACGTATTACTATGGAAGGTGATTCTTATGTATTCAGATTAGCGATATCACTAGTTTTACATATGTCCAATATATGGATATTAGTCATATATAAATGATGACATTAAAAATTTATTATCTTTTTTATATTTTTATTTCATATAAATTATTAATTTGAAACGTGTCATATATAAAATATTATACTTTATTCGTCCTTATTTTTAGAGCAAGAACATATGCCATATGGTATTTATAAAAATTATTTGTGATGTGGCCTGAAATGATTGTAATATCCACTATTTGTGTGTGTGTGTGTGTGTGTGTGTATAAAATTCTAATATAGATACTATTTTATTTTTAAAAAAAAATCTTGCTACATAATATATAATATAATTATTTTTATATTAATATTTATATATGTATGAATATTATTATTCCATAAATTATATTTTTAAGTTAGTATATATTAGTTACTTTTTATCTTAGATCTTTTATATTCTTTAAATTACTTAGATAACTTTCAAATTATTATCAATTAATACAAATATCATATTATTTATTTTATAAAAAAAATAAATACCATGCGTCATACCAAAAATTATTTAAGATGTCCTATGGTGCAACGGCTTCCGCGAGATATCTGCAAGCACCATTATAAGTTTTCAAGAATTTTGCAAAAAAGAGTTGCAATCTTTCACTTCTGACTATGAAATACGAATGCCCCGACTGTCCCTGTTAATCATTACTCCGATCCCGAAGGCCAACCTAATAGGACCGGAATCCTATGATGTTATCACATGTTAATGTATACAGAACGTAGGCCTGCTTTGAGCACTTTCCTCGGTGAATTCTTCAAGAATGAGCATATTCCCTCGGTGCAACGTCTTTGTTGCAATATTAAATAGTTAAATGTATGGTGTAACATTTGGAGTCATACGGTTTCTTAGGGTTAACTAAAATCAAATATTTACTTGGTTGTGATGGATAAAATTTTAAAAAGATATAAGATATATCTTCTTGTTACATATATTCAATTACAATAAATAGGATTGTCGTTGGTGGAATATTAATCACCGCCATCTGTAGATTTCTGCTACGATGATCATACATGATAAAAATGTTAATATGGAATAATTTTGTAGTATTAAATTTTGTTCAAGTTATGCTTAACAAATTTGAACTTATTTTAAATAATTTTTTTTACCACAAAACCAATTTGAAAAAATAAATCAGCCGTAGAACATGCTATAAATCAACCCCTATTTTTATTTTTTATTTTTCCAAATCAGTTCATATAGTTCAAATTAGTTTCTATTTTTTTACTAACGTGGTAGTTTTATTATATCAGCGATAGCATAAATTAATTTGAACTTTTTAAAATATGAAAGACTGATTTGGCAGAAGTTAAAAAAGTCACCGATCTATTGTTAATCCGAAGAACAAGGCTCAAAAATTACACCAGCAATCAGAAAGAATGATCAACATGACGACCAAATTTGGATATGCCAATGAATACAACGACATTACTATAGCTTCTCGAGCCTATTGCCGAGGATGAGAAGGTACTTGAAGTGGCCGAGGATGTCTGCAATCTTCGCTTCGTTCAGCACTCTGTCGAGATCTTCGTCGTCGTCAGCGGGCTCCCAGATGAATGCGCCGCCATTCTTCCTAATCCCTCTCCGGAGAACGAGTTCCTCAGCCGACGTGTAGTTTATCTTGGTCGCGATCACCCTCCTGTGCATCATCTCAGCCCATTTCCATAGCGGCTTCGCGATCTTAATCTCGGCCTCCAGTTCATCCAAGCTCTTCACCAACCCATCCAGTACGCTAATGGCGACTCCGATCGCTGCCAGCACCGGGGCAACCATGTGTTCTTGTATCTGCTCCAGCGCCCGATCACTCGTAGTAATGCTCATGCTGCTCCCACATCGCCGTCCCTGACGGCAGATACCGCCACTGATTTTTTGAATGGGACGGGAGTTGACGAACTGTGTGTCAGTGATGACGTCATCTTTCACGACGGGGAGGTCGCCGGAGATTGGTTTCCCGTCGAAGCACAGAAGATCATCCATGACTTGGTACTTGGTTTCTAGATTCTTCGTCCAGTAAGCGAGGGCGGCCAGCACATCTCTTAGCTCGGCGTCTAGCAGCGAGGGAATGAGTTCTTCAACGTTCTTGGAGATCTGAGAGAGTTGCCGGCGAGCTACCTTTACTACGTAGATCGATCGAAACCTAGTTTCTCCAGACAGACTGAAACCTTGGAAGTTTCCTTTTCCTCTACGCGATGATGAAGACGACGATGACGCGTCGGGACAAGGAGGAGCGCTGGAGGAGAGGTCGGAGGAGCTGCCGGAGCAGCGGCGAACCGCAGCGCTGTGGGAGGTTGAAGACTTGCACTTCGATGACTTTGGCTTCTTCTTGGACTTGCTCGACTTGCCTGCCATGGCAAATTACAAGCGATGCGAGAGCAGTTCTTGAATGAGGAAGTGGAAAATTACGGATGATCGCAAGAAGAAGATAGATGCTCTGTTACATATAGAATAACGTTTGAATTATTATCTAGCGCTAATGGCCCAGAATATCTCCCAAACGTTCACCTGAAAATTAACACTACTCAGATTCGGGGGAATGTTGGAAAAAAAAGGCAGACCGTTAAAGACAGACGGTTATTAACGTTCATAGACGGTTACTAACGCTCGTAGACAGTTAGACCAAAATTTTATTCAGCATACATATATAATATATATGTAGTGTCCGACATTGACACTTCACCAATACTTCTAGACACAAATAAGATATGCCAGATAAATGACCAAAAAATAAGAAAAAAAAAGTTCCGGATACGCTTGTTGATATATATGGCTATATTTTTTTTAAAAAAAAAACTTCGTTTAAAAAAATATTATAAAATACTAGTAATACATAATGGTAAGCAATATAATATAATGATATATTCAAATATTATAGCTTTTAATTTTTATCGGTATATTATTTTTTTTTTATTATTTAAATTTATCTCAATAATATAAAATACTAGATAATGTATGGACTTTATTATTATACGTTATTGTATTTTCTGATGTTAAAATATTTAATATAATTTATTTTTTATACGATGTTTGAACTGTACTCGTATCTTATTTTTTTGAAAATTATCGTGCTCCTCGTCCGTAGTGTGCCGTGTCCAGTGTCTATGCTTCCTAGTGCGTTAATAATATTACCTACAGGTGGGGTAATATCCAGATAGCCATTGATAAAGGTGATAATCTACACATGTTTACGCTAGTATGTGCAAATAATTTCGAGTTACTTTAGAGATCAAGCTAGAGATAACATTTAAACAGGGATAAAAGGATTATTGACACAGTGACACTCAAATAATACAGGCAAGCAAGCATTATCTGATGCTCAAATAGTGGGGCAGGCTTATAGAAAAAGCTCAACAAGTTTACAGAATAGAGATAATAGTTTCTGTATTGCAATAGGAACTTACATTAATCCATGTACTTTGAGTTACATGATTCTGAATCCATTAATCCAACAATGAAGATTTAAAAGTCTACATCTCACTGTTGAGGTGAGGAAATAAAAGATGGATATAAGATTTAGATTTCTCTATATTCTTCATAAAGGAAGAAATATGAAATTATATAAAATAAATATAAATAAATCTATGATACGCGAATAACTGGACATTTTGCTTCCACTAAAACGATAGCTGCCGCGGCTCAAATCCTGGTAGCATTTCTGAATCACACTCGAATAAGAGTTTTCTTTCAAGAAAAAAAATGCCTGCACTTTGCCCCAATTCATAGAAATTATATTCAACTCAAGATGCTATGTTTTGTTTTCCTTCAAATCAAATATTTCGAATTTCAAAGAGCTTGAAAGTTCGGAACTTGAAAATGTTTTAGTTAGGTAATTACCTAATTTCTCCTCTAGGAAAATGGCCTGTGTCAACCTATTTGACAATCTCTGCTAATGTCAGCACTGCAAAAACGAGAAATAGAGATCCTCCTACATATGCAATAACCTGCACATGCAACAGAACACTATAATATCCATACAGAACTATATATATATATATAGGATTTTTAGCTTCCCACTTAGATAATATGCTTGTAGTCTGCAGTAACAAAGGATGGAAGTTGATCCTAATCCCAAGAATTTGATAAATTGTCTTTTAATGACCCTAATCTTTGAATGCAGCAATCCTTCTCTTACTAAAGAATTCAAAAAACGATGAGACTTCTTATTTTATTGAAGATTATTCTTAATGAAGTCCCAATCAATTGCGGCGATCTATATACTTTGGTCTCACATACACAGCTGCTACTTGCATTTTAAACTATGCCATCAGCCTTGAGTGTAGATAATTCTGGCCATAAGCAACCACATAGATATTTTAAGTTATCACATGTTGCTAAAAACTTTTACCGGCTGCTATAGATAAAGCTTAGAAAGTCATTATTTCTTGTTCACTACTAGTTAATCATCTTGTACCTCCCCTATGAATTCAAGGAAATCAATAAGTGATTACCAACTTATGAGCTGCTCTCCCTTTGTGTATATGTGTGTTTTAAAGACTTACGTTTCCAACATTTGATTTTTTTTTTTTATTTTTTTTTTTGTTACATATATCTTGCCTTTAAAAGAATTTGTTGCCTAACTAATCTCACTTTGTTTTGGACAATATTGACCATAGTTTGGAGAAGAAATAAGCAGTCATACAAGTTGAATTAACTGTTGAGTTGATCTGCTGTTCTAGCAAATACAAATTTATTTCCTCAACCATTTAATTTAACAAATTAAGAACAGAAAAAGATCTCGATTTGTATAAATATAAGTATAAAATATAATTATTAGTCGCAAGGATTTCTGTCCAACCCACTGTGACTTTTTCCATAACAAGGGTATGCAACACATTATACACGCCTTCTAGATACTAATAAAAAAATTACCTTCTCAGATAAAAATGACCCCAACAAAGAACCTCCCAAGACTGCGATCTGTTAATGAAAAGACAAAATAAGTCGTGAACTCTAAACAACATGTTTAGGTGCTGCTTCAAGGGTGTATCTGCTACGAACTATCTAACATAAGATTATAAGAATGGACTAAATATTTTTTTATATGTCAATGATGCTCATTTATGTACAAATAGTTACCAAAGTTGCCACAGCATGACCGGCTAAGGCTCCTCCAATAACACCAAAAGGTGAAGAAGCTGCCGCAAGTGCTGTACAGGAAAAGAATATTGCACTTATCATGTAGCTCAGTCATCAACTTATAGGAAAAAGTTGCATACAAGTTTGTACCTATAGTTGAAAAGAAAGATTTATCTCCCCATTCAGCTACAAAAACTAATAAGAAAGTGCTGATTACTGTGTTTGCAGCAGAAAGGATACCCGCTCCATTTCCGGATAACTTTGAGATTGCCAGCTCTGCCTATTTCAAAGTAGCGAGAAAAAAGGATAAATTAATTGCTGATTGGACAAATAATCAACCTAGTTCAATTAAATTAAATACCATAGCCAAAAAAAAACTAATAAATTAAACGGAGGCAAATTTCGTAGACCATCTAAATGAGTCCGAGTTTGCGAAAAGACCATCTAACCGATATTGGAAATATTTAAAAATTACCTCCTTTTGTTCTTCATCAGCTTTTGCTGGGCCATCTGACGCTGCATCAAGTAATGTAGAAACACCAAAATAGACCTGAAGAAGTATTATTGCTTGGGTCAAACCAAACGTGCAGGATATGTTTTATCTGGTAATCTTCAAATTAAGGGAGCCACCAAGTTTTGCATGACTAAAAGGTCACTCAAAATGACAGTTTTTTTTTTTTTTTTTTTTTTTTCTTAGTCAGAGTTGCATACAGATTTACCAAGAGACAAACGGCTGCAATATCATCAACTGGCAAATCGGACTCACCAAACCTGTACCCATATAAAAATTAAGGACACAAGAATGAGGACAGACAAGGATTGTCAGAATAACATATGCTTTAGGAACCAGAAATAAGCTTCACAGAGAGAAAAACCTGAAGGGAAGGACACCATCAACATAGTGAAAAGCCCGGCCTAGAACAACCGAGATAACTGTCATTGCACTACAGCAGAAATGAATATTGTTCAGGATATCACAAAATCAAAAGTTTGCTAATAACGGATGTTCACGAAATTTCAACTATGGAATCTGTTCGCTTCGAATCAAGCAGCTATAACATAAATGAGCTCAATAGAGCAACTATTAAGGTAAGTTATATCTAAGCATCCATAAGCTATAGTAAAAGAAGAACCTCTCCAATTTGACTCTAAGAGACATTTGAAACCCTTAGGAAAATTTCCAGAAAGAATTAGAGTAACTGTGGCTGTTAGCCAGAGGTACTCAGTGGAGCCTGAAAGTACTGACTACTGAACTTTCAATATAATACCATAATTCTCTGCTCATCACATGGCTCCAATGACTTGCCATCAGATGTGTGAACGGGGAACTAAGAGATGTTATCCAAGTGGCGCAAAGGCCGTCCATATATATATATATATATATATATATATAGAGAGAGAGAGAGAGAGAGAGATTCTTCTGTAATCAGATTATCTTAAGTTGCAGATAAATAGTACTGGTTGAAGAAGAGATACTACTAAAGCAAATTGAGGCCTCAACATATGTGTTTCTTTTTCTTCAAGATAACGTTGTAGCAATAATCATATAAATGGGCTTAATGAACATAATAAAGCAACTTACGCAAGTGCGCCAAATGTGCCAGTGAATACTACAGCTCCAGAATTCCTAGCAGCCAAAAGAGCCTGTTTGATGCATTTGAGGAAAGAAACCGTCATACCAATTACCGACCAACGTCAACACTCGAAGAAGGATAAGGTATTTAGGATAGCAAGCGTTGATATCTGATGATTCTAAACACGGTTAATTGGTCAGTTAATTTCTAGATAGCGATGCTCGTTGAAGATAGAAATCATTGAAAGGCCTTCAAACATGGCCAACATTTCTAAACATGGTATATTAGCCATGTATTTCTATTTCCAGGTCATTTTATACTCAAACAAACTGAAAAGAATAAGCAACAAAAAAGAAACAAGTGCAAAATACCCCTATTGTATGATTGTCATAATGATGATAAATTTCATCTCATTTATTATATTTAAATAGTAGGGGCATCTAATTTTACAAATTATATTTACAGTAGGGGTCTATTAATTATGTTTAGACGTTAATAAAAGTTAATCAATTTAAAATTCTGATATCTTACCGCAATGAAGAAAGTCTTATCACCAAGCTCGGAGAAAAATATCAACAGGAAAGCCTGCAATAATGAAGCAACCGTAAAAACTTGAAAGGATATATTATAAGATAAACTCTTCCGTATGACTTAGGCCAAGTAGAAGACCTATCAGGTCATTCGAGCAAGCACTGAAATACATGTCAAGAAGGAAAAATTATGTAGCTATAGATTTCTAAAGCCATTGAGACACAAAACCCATTGGAAGCTAAAGGAAGCAATCGTAACTGAGACAAAACCTGTACTAATATCACCAACATCCCCTATCCAACTGAATGGTAAGGTTTCAGCAGCAATCTCTGTACCGGCAGTTGCCGATTGAGAACCTTGGAGACAGAGCAAACCTAGAAGAAATATGAACTTGAAGCCTCCGTAAATATTAGATTCTAAAGTTCTCTGCTCTTTAGATGTTGAAACTGATCGAGAAACATGTTCACTGGCTCCAGAGATGAGATGTTTATACAACGTAAGATCCAACTTTGTACGCTTGTCCCTTTTAATAGAACTTCTTAGGTCCTGCAGTTAAAATTACATATGCAATTAACACCTGAAAAGATGATTGAATATCAACTGTGAACAAAGTTAAAATCAACAGTTGCTTCAGATGTTCAGTACCGCAGGTATAGGACTTCATTTTTAATTGTAACCAGAAACCTGAAGCATCTTCTATGAAGCTTATACTACAGAACGTTTATATTCCACAATTGCAACACAAAATGATTTTTACGCAGCTTCCAAATTAATGTCATCCAGACTTTTACTTGCTCTTGGTCATGTTTATGTAGTGTTACATCCAGAAAAGTGTACCACTTCTACCTTACAATTCCAATGCATTCATAACTATGTAATACGCTTCTCAGTAAAGATGATTATGAACTACAATAGTTGGCTAGTTGGCAGTGTTGACAAGCATACAGTTCTTTTTTTTTTTTTTTTTTTTTTTTTTTTGAGAAGTTACTGAAGGCATGAGTCTTCAACAGGTTCATTGTAACTTCAATATATGCTTTGAATTTGAGAGTTACACATTGCTGAGCGCTACCAACTACACAATCACTATGCACCTATCAACCGACCAATAGCTACATAGCTATATATAAGCATTCTAAATACTTCATAATTTGTGTCTAAAAGTTCAATTGACGTTAATAAGTTCAAAGTAGAAAACAGTGATAAAAAAAAAACTGAAAATTTGAAAAATAAGAACGAAGTGTTGGGACCTTTACAGTGTTACAGATGTCGGTCGGAGGCAATCCACAAGCACGTACTGAACATTTCTTGCACCTCCAATCATGTCTAATCCAATTTCCACGAAATCTGCTTCACCATATCTCTGAATGAAAAGGTCGCAAGATCGTAGTCAAATAAACAAATGTGTACATACCTGGACTGATTGAGATGATTAGAATGTAAATGAAAGGAGTTGAGAAACTTGTTTCGTTGGAGCGGAGGAAGAAGGTCGGCCGTGACGGCGAGAATATTCATCTTCGCCTAAGGAGCAGATCTCCGGCTATGCTTCCCGGCGATCGATCGCCGCTGAGTGCGTTGAGTTGCTTGTAGTCTCTCAAGTTGCTGCGCTTTTGAAATGGATAAGAGAAATCCAACGTCCAACGAATGTCTGGACCGCATGAACGTTTGGTTCAACCGAACCGGATTGACCCCAACCGGATGCCCAGTCTGTTCCGAGTTTAATCGGACTGTACTAACACTTGGTGTACAATCTAACCGAAAAAACTCGAATCGAATTTGTTATGATTCGTTGCGTTTAGATCAGCTCAACCGGGAATGAGCAAAATATTTAAGCACAACAGTAAAAGTGAACCCCTTCATTCATCACTCATGAGTTTAGGTGGGAGAGATCAAGTGCGTTCGTTGTAACACACAATAGAAATTTGTGAATTTTTAGAAAAAAATTTAAAAATTGTATCAAGTATGTATCTGCACTGAACGATAAATTAGAAAAAAAAGCATGTCCAAAATTTTATATTTACCATATAGTCTATTAGATTTAATGTGAAAATTTATGTTAAATAAAACAATCTCATATATATTGTAGAAAATTTTTCATATCATTACCTAAAAAAAAGCCAAAATAAAAGACAAATATGAGATTGAGTGAGACAGTCTTTCCACTGCTGCCTTTGTCAAGATTTATCATCATCAGATTCATATGAGTTAGAACCCACTGGCGTCCTACCCAAATCCATTGCTGGATTTTTTTTTTTTTTTGTGGTCAAATGAGGGGGACAATTGTCCCCTAAAGTTTTATTACTCTAGGTAAGGTGGCACTATGTGCAGCAAGCTGAAGTAAACTAATAGCTTTCCGAGGAGGTGATGCAAAAATATGAATCCCTAAATTCAAGCTGAAAGCTCCTGCTACTAACCCATCTGCTAGTTGATTAGCTATGCGAAAGATATGCTAAATACGAATATCCCAATCTTTTTGCATCATATTCCTAGGAGCCTCCACCAAATTACGAAGGTGGCCCCCATAGGAGATTTCCTCAGTAAGAGGTCTTGTACTAGGCTTGAGTCTGTTTCATTAAGTACCCTTTGGTAGCCCATCTGCCAAGCTGAGTTTGAGGGCTATGAGACAACTCCATAGCTCAAACTGAACTCAGACTTTAGTGTTTTCATGCCGGCACGGATCCGTTTGGCTTTTTGGGTTGGTTCGTGGTCAGCCCTACGTCTGGTTGATGAATGCCTTCACATCAATAACTAATCCAACGTAACCATGTTTGGTCCTATATTTAGGCTATCATTTACATAAAAAAAAACAACACATGCGGGTCAGAATCGACCGTAGCCCATCGTGCGGCTGAGGGAGGACTAAACTAAAACTTCTTTGAGGAAAAGGCGTGGAGAAGCAAGCTAAAAGGGAAGGAGTTGAGACAAGATTGTGGTTCTGAATTGATAAAGCAACGAATTTCATTGTCAATACACACAGGTTGATGCTTGCGCATGGAACAGATCGACTGGAGGATGGTGGCAGCAGCAGCAAAGAGCATCGCCCCAGATATGGATCCAGACAGATAAACAATTGTTTGGGCGAGCAGATGGAGTAGAGATACTCAAACAGCAACTATTTTGAACAACCTGGCTAGCCCAATCTAAATGGCCCCTGATAAATAAGATTCAAACAACAGCATATGCATCAAATAAAAAAAAAGCAGTAAAACAGTTTCAAAAATTGTTACAAAAAGGCATCATCATCAGAATCAAAACAGTTCCAAGATTCAAAGACGATTAACAATCCCATTTACAGAAATCAAACCCTAACCATAGTAAACACCCACAAAAGGAGTCATATCAATCACTATAACAGATATAATCTAACAACGATTTAAGCGCTAGTAAATTTCGTCACCGCCTTCGTGCCTTCAGATACAGCGTGCTTCGCCAGCTCTCCGGGAAGTACAAGCCTCACCGAAGTCTGGATCTCGCGTGAAGTGATGGTAGGCTTCTTGTTGTACCTTGCGAGCTTCGAAGCTTCCTGAGCGAGCTTCTCGAAGATGTCATTGATAAAGCTGTTCATGATCCCCATCGCCTTGCTGCTGATCCCTATGTCGGGATGAACTTGCTTCAGAACCTTGAAGATGTAGATCTTGTAAGTCTCCACGCTCTTGGCCTTCTTCTTCTTCTTCTTATCGCCGCCATCTTTGCCCTCCTTCGATGGGATTCGCTTCTCCGCCTTGGGTTTCTTCCCCGCCGGAACTTTCTCCGCCACCGATTTCGCGTTCTCCTTATCCTCTGACGGTTTTTCTGCCGCCGGCTTCTTCTCCGCCGGTTTCTTATCCGCCTTAGGCGCCATTGCTAAACCACGCTAGAAATCAAACAAGACGAAAAACAGAGGGTTTTGAGAAGATGCAACTACGCGATTTGATCAAGGACTAGACGGGCGGTACCTGTATTTAAAGGGTGAAGAGGTGGTTTATTATTGGTTGATAACGGAAGACGTGGATCGGGATTTCTAGCCGTTGTTTGAGATGGTATTCAACGGGTCGGATGTTGTTTTCGTCTTGGGTCTTCAAGGTGCTTTTGGGCCCTGCGGACTCAAATTGGTGAAGCGGGAAATGGCCTTCCGAAATTACAAATTCGAAAACGAGAACTCAGGCGGCAGTCTGAAATTTATTGTCAAGTGCTTGGTTGTAGTTCAAGGTGCCCATTTAAAAGAGAGTTCGATTTGGTATAGTTTAAAAAACACAGGTTGATTTCCCAAAATTTTTAGTTCACATCATCGTTGGAAGTTAGAAAATGGGCAAATTGGGTCCAAATCTAGGAAGTACGGACACACTGAAATTTCATCCGATATAGTGTTTGACAAAAATATGTTGTCGATATGGCCGGACATGTGTTGGATGTCGGAAAAGTGTTCAAAATTAAAAAGTTAAAAAAATTTGGACATACGTGTCGGACACGTCAGTATGAGTGTTCGACACACGTATCCAAATTTTTTTTTAAAAAAAAATTCATATTTATTTTTCAAAAAATAAAATATTATATAGTACTAATAATATATAGTATAATTAATGTAATATAGTTATATACTCAAATACTATAATTTGTTTATTTTTGTTAAAAAAAAAATTAGACTCTTGCAATTTAAATTTATTTACAAAATGTAAAAAATTATATTATACATGATTTTGTAATTGGAGTTATAGTATTTTTAGATGTACAAATACTTAATATAAATTATTTTTTATTGTTGTATTTACTTTTTTTTAAAATTATCGTATTTTGGATCTGTATCTTATCGTGTCTCGTATCCATATTTGTCTCCGTGCTTCTTAAGTCCGTATCGACATTCCTTCTCATTGATTATAGAATCAGGACCGAAAACGCTATTTTTGTATGACTCTCGGTCCGAAAAAGCTAGTAGATGGGTAAGCAGTCACCAGGTTCACAAGATAAAAAATCACACCCAACATGCACAAAGAAATCATGCACAACACAAATATAATCCAAACACACATAATATTATAGTAAGAAGAAAATTATATATATATAATGAGATATAAAAAATAGAAAAAATAAAAACAAAAATAACGGTACTGTAAAAGCACTAGAAAATCTAAATTCACTGAAGTAATCTTATTATTAAATATTTATGAATAAATTAGAAAGACTTATTTAAATTCAAGCTTAGATCAGATTTAAACGAGTTTAAGGTCGGGTGGCTCATTTACACCACTAGTTTCAGTGGCAACACATCAAAGACGTGTAAATATGATGGATGCAACCATGGTTATAAAACATACACTGTCAAGTTCTCCAATTATGAGTATTGTTATACATCTTTAAAATTGATCTTTAAATTCGCCATGTCATCTTTTAATTTATCCTCGGTTAAATTATTATTTTTTATCAAATTATTATACTGTTGAAATCTAATTAGAGAAAATAAAGAAATAGAATTATCTAAATTTATAAAGATAAAAGATAAAGTTTGTAACAATCACATTTGGCGCGCATTCTTGTTCGTAGAGATCATCACAACGGAAGGAGAACATTAACTATCTTCCACAACAACCGCAGAGCCTCCCATACAACCCCAGCTCTCACGAGCTGATCACCAACCCCCTCCGGCCGCCTGACCCCTTCGTCGAAGGATGGCGAAGCCGGAGGTGGCGATCTACCTCCTCCTGGCCATCGCCTTCCTTCTTCTCCTCGCATTCTCACCTCCTCCCCCGCCAGGAAGCAACCACCGACGCCAACGTACAAGCCGAAGATTAGCCCACAGTACCCCCCATCATCATTTCAACTTCGATCCAAGAATCGATCAGCTCGAGCGACGCGCCAAGGAACGCAACCTTCTAGATCTCCACACCTTCCAGCAAACCCTAGACAAGGTCATAACGGGCAGCAATGATCGTGATTTCCCGGAGGAGATCGGAGCTCTCGAAGATTATTTCGGAGAAGAAGGGAGGCTTAATCTGACAGAACGCTTGATGTATCTGTTTCCATTGTTAGATAGATCACCGAGAGACGGAGTTATTAGCTTCGATGAATTGGAGAGGTGGAACCATAGACAGGTGATGGATCAACTCCATTACAATACACAGCTCCGGACGAGGGACCTCGATAAAGATCGTGATGGTAACATCACGCTTTTGGAGTTTTTGAAGACTCAGACTTATGAGGATATAGGTAAGCATGTTTTACATGCATACACTGTAAGAGGCAGCAGATAATACAACAACAATATTGCATTCAAGTTATGTAACAATAGGGTCTGAAAGTGATAGATGCACACAACAACTGTGTTTCGAAAAGATTGTTTTCGTATGATCCTCAACATAAAAAAATAACTTTAAGACACACGAGCAAGCAAGCACATAAATTCACAAGAGAAAAAACTATAATGATCAAGCATGCACAACATAAGCAATGACACATGCATTCATAATATAATTGTAAGAATAAAATATAAAAAATATAAATACGAAATAAACAAAAGAAAGAATTAGGTATGAATATGTGGAAGAAAAAAAAAAGCCAAGCCACTATATAATCTAAAACTACGATGTTACTAACTTTAATTTATGTCGCCACTCCGCTCGATCTTAGAATTAAGTCTTCGTCTACTTCTAGAAAAATAAGGTAGTGTCGGATGATTTCTCTCCGACTTTTTTAGGCTTTTTTTTTCCACTTGTTTGTTAGCTTATTGAACTAATATTAGAACAGTAACCTCATGTTATGTACATTCTAACCTACCAATAATCCGCTTGGGCATGATTTATTAATTTCTAGGATATTGTTGTTGTAGTAACGCCAACTCTCCCTAAGCTCATCCCAAAGTTTTGTTCGGATTTCCTCCATGAGTTGTAGCTAGCTTGTCTCAAAGGTGAATTATATGTGCGATATTCAAAAGTAAACCTCATTGATTAGGGGATGAATTCTTGCCTTTGGACAAATTTTAGGAGCTTTAGCATTGTTCTTTGCGGAAAGTGTAATTCTAGAGCACCCGAAATTCAAATACAAATCGACGAAAGATGTCTTTCGAGTGTAGGTGTTATTGATAGTATTTGGTTATCTCAAGAGAAAGGAATCATATATACGCTAGAGTTTTGTTTTGATTTGCTTGAAAATATCTGTACACTTTTGGGCACAGTTTTGAGCAATATTTTGGGTGCTTTACCACTTTTATCTTTAAGGGAATAATAAATTTTTCCTCACTTTCTAGCACCTTTGAATTTCCAACTCCTGGAATCCCTCTTGCCCATCCTAGACATATCAAACGGTATGGATCAGACCCGGCACTCAATGCCCGAATGGACTTGCCTGCACTATCCACACACCCGACATGCGGGCCGGGCCCGTGCAAGCTGAAAGTTTGATGTTGACTTAGACTACACATACAACGAGGGCCGAAAATTGGCCTGTTTGTGCGTTCCAAGGGCTGAGCCGTGTGCGACGGACTCTTTTGACATCTCTAACCTATACCTCTCAAAAAACCATGGCCGTGAATCACATTCATTTGACACGGTGTGAAATTCAGCATGATCTATAGCAGTTCTTCTTCTAGTTTACAATGCTTGCATGTTGCAGATCTTTATGACATGAACAAGAACAAAGGCGGATGGTGGAGAGAACAATTTGAAAATGCAGACGAAGATCTAAATGGCCTCCTCAATGCCACTGAATTTAGAAAGTAAGTACTCTCCCTGACTCTCTTAAGAAGGATCGGATCTAATTCATACGAAATCTGAAGATTCTCTTTCATATTTTTTGTGAATCGTAGCTTCATTTACCCTGAAGATAGTAAAAGCCCCGATATTGAACTGTGGTTGCTAGAGGAAAAAATAAGGTAAGCTCTCTTTGATGTATATTCTATTTAATTCTGTGCCTGTTGAGTGTGTTATGTTTGGTTTGCATCGGCTGTAATCACAGGGAAATGGATCAAGATCATGATAGAAGAGTAAGCTTGAAAGAGTTCCAAGATCGGGCGTTTCAAATTTACCGAACATTTGAATTCGATCTTGATCAGCAGCCTGATCGTCGCGTTCCTGATGTAGTGGAGCTGTTTACAGAACTAGACTCAAATAACAATAAGTATGGTCTCAGATAACATTAAGACTTTTGAATTATTTGTTGTGTAAATACGTTTTAGTTACTTACGAGTAATGTCGTCGTGAACCAAATACATCTCAACCATTCATTTGTTACACCTTCTCCCGTAGAGATGTGCAAACTTATGGTTGAAATGCTCTTGATTTATAGCCACTGATGAACTTAACTCACTGATGCTTGCAGATTTTTGACAGCTGAAGAATTGCGCCCTATATTCCACAAGCTTTATCCAGGAGAGCTTTCACGAGCCACACGTTTCACGAAATTTTTGATGCATGAGGTTAGTTTGCGATTATTTTCTGCGCGTAAAGTTACCTCTAGCTTACTGAGTTCATGCCTAATTGTCTATTCTCTTTTCGGGAAAAAAAAAAAAATGAAAGGCGGATGGCGACAAAGATGGCAAGCTAACACTGACTGAGATGCTTAACCACAAGTACGCCTTCTATAGCACTGTCATGGAGGAAGGTCGATACGATGAAGACGACTACGATATGGATGATTATTATTTGAAGGATGAACTTCGCCGGTGACTACAAGCCTACGCAAATCTATTGTGTGCGGTCTTTTTAGGATGGCTCTCATTTCCTTCACATTATATGTTATTTTATGTATTTTTTGAGCTTTAGCAGAAGAATGTAGGAATCAATCATGAGGTTTTAGAAATTCCACTTTTATACATATAAATTCCCCACAAAATTTATAGTCGAGTGCCGAAAATTTCTATGAAAATTTGTGCTATTATCCCGAATAAATTGAATTTTAGCCCAAAAAAAACTGTCATGTTTCAAATTGAACTTAACTAGTTTTGTACCCGTACGATGCACGGTTATAAGTCATATATATAATCATGCATATAAATAATAATGTTAACAAATTTTGTACATGATAAAAAATTATTCTAAAAATTAATATTTAATATTAAATAATATAAAATATAACTATTTTTATACTAATTTTTATTATTTATTTTGTAACATTAGACCTTCCATATTCTTCAAATAAGTTATATGATTTTATAAATTCTTATCAATTAATATATATGCCACATGGCTTGTTTAGAATAAGAGTAAATGCCACATGGCATATCAAAAATTATTCAAAATGCCACGTGGCATAACGACTTTTATCTCTCAGTTTTATATATATGTATATAGATTAATCTGGGGAGAATTTTAATGAATTATAGCATTATCAATGTGCATATTTTGATGATGAGTATCGATATTTATCAGGTACATCATGAATATTGATACAATCATAACTATATTGAAATATATATAATACACATCATAGTGCATCTTATATGATTTTGATTGCATCAGATCACATCTCTGTTTGTCGATTTATCTTATAAGATAATACTTAATCACACTTTTTTCTTTGCTCTTGTTCCTCTCTTTTTCTTTGCTCTTGTTCCTCTCTTTGAGGGGCCAATTAAGGAAAGAAACACATCATAGCTTAATTAGAAAGCCCATTAATTATAGGACGATCCAATTATCATGAGGGCACCAAACTAATGGCGTAAGTTTAACTTATGAGTATACTTTATTTATACGATAGATAAAATTATCGAACGTGCTTGTAGCTGTTACAACAATATAGAGAAATGCAGTCTACCTGTCTTATAGAGAAGTAGATCTTAATGATGGTTGGTTTTATCCGATCCAATGTACAAAGGGCGAGTGTAATTTTGCATAATTCAGTGATTGGAGTTTAAAAAAAAAAACCTTTTTATTAGGAATGGAATTCGAAATATAAGTGGGATGGGAGTTAAAAGATATTCCAAAAGCTAGGGTTGTTCAACCAGCGGACCGAATGGGATCGGAACGGTCCGGACCGAAGACCGAACCTATCATGTACGCATAACCGTAGACCAAACCAAACTATAACCGGTCCGGTTCCGACCGGACCGCGAAACAGTGGGACCAGACCAGACCAAACCGGTTTAAATGAGGATTTGGGATTGGCCGACGAAATGTACTAGGTTGAATATTAAATAGACTAGGATGATGGCCTGCAAAGCTGAGCCTTGCTCAGTTGTTCGGTCCTCGGTCCGGTTCGGAGTTTTTCGGGTCCAGAACCGGATCGAAGACCAAATAATTGTCAGTACTGGACTGCGCACCGGACCAAATAGTAACCGGTCCGGACAGGACCGAACCGACCGGTTATATCATGCAATTAGCTTTCTTGGGGCACGATGAGTTTCAGTTTGCCATGCCATGAGAACCAATTACAACACCTTCAGATGTTCGGGCATTGACCACTCCAATTTAAACACTAGTTGAGGCCCATACGGGCCCAGCTAAAACCGCTCAGACATAAACAATTCGTCATCATGTTTGAGAAGGGATTTTGAGTGCACCAACACGCAGCATCTGGTAGAGTAGCTGATTTTTTGTGTTGAGAGATGATGCAAGTTTGGAGTTTTTATTTGGTTGTCCTATTTTTTAAAGACAAAAACAATTACCTTTTGTTAAGATAATTTGATCATTTCATATAATTAAAAAATAAAAATAAAAATATTATTTTGAATTGAGAGTACATTGTTATTGTTTATTATAGTTTTAGATTATGGAATGACATAGAAATACCAATGTCCCATATATTAATGATGCAAAAACATCGACTTATTTAAAATTGTATTGTACGAAAGTACAAAATAATTCACCTAATAAGCTAACGGGAACTTGCATACTAACCTTCTAAAAATGCTTGAGATTTCAATGCACATTAAAGAAAGAGAATTATTTTGGTAACACGAGAGAATGACATAAAAATTATGGCATAGAGCATTGCATTCCCCAACACATCCACTAAACCACATCGTGCAACCGCTATCGATGCTAGCCTACTGGCCATCTCCATCTCCACCGTCGGTCTCCTATAACACATCCCGAGAAGGTCACTTACACCCATTTCGAAATGATGGAAGCAGCGTGCCGATGATGGTAGATTACCTGTAAACTCGCCGTTAAGAAAGCCACCTATGACGTTAATGTATCTCACTAAATACAATCTTAATAGACTCGAACAAAGGACTTCATTGAAATATCCATTTTAAAGATGGCATTTTAAATCTCCTAAAGATGAAGAGGAAAACGACATTCCCAGCATCTGGAACCTACTCGGATAGGGTGGATTTGAGCTCCCCACTTTGCTGTAACTCCAGCACAATATCGCTACCTCCTATCAGCTCACCTTTGTAATACAGTTGAGGAAACGTCGGCCAATTCGAGTAAGTCTTCAAACCCTGTCTCACTTCTTCATCACTAAGAATATCGAAATGTCCAAAGCTAATCCCTTCGTTCTTAAGGGCCTCAACAACTTTTGCGCTGAAACCGCATCTCGGAGCCTCAGGGGTACCCTTCATGAAAAGCATTGCCGGTGAGGAGGAAATCAAGCTCTTCAGGCGGTCTTCAAGGGTTTCTTTCGGGAGTATACCTTTCTCAGCAAGTATTTTCTTCAGCTCCCCGCTTTTCTGCATCTCTAGCATAATATCGGATCCTCCAATAAGTTCACCTTTTATATAAACCTGGGGATAACTAGACCAGTTCGAGTACACTTTGAGGCCTTGTCTGATTTCATCGTCTGAGAGAATGTCAAAGGTTTCATACTCGACCTTCTCCTGCCGAAGGATTTCAACGACCTTACGACTAAACCCGCACTTGGGCTCATCTCTCTTCCCTTTCATGAACAACATCACAAGGCTGGAATTTATAAGGCTTTCGAGTTTAGCAGTCAATGGTGCACTTAATCCTGTTGGTTCCGCAATACCCCCGCCCTTCCTAGAAGTAACCTCATTTATTGGAGGTCTCACAGTCGCAGTATCCTCAATCTTTTTGTCCTCAGAAGAAATAGAAATTCCGTGATCTTTCAGCACATCTTTTAATTCACCACTTTCATGCATAGCAACTGCAATATCACAGCCACCAAGTAGTTCACCTTTGCAGAAGAGCTGAGGGAATGTTGGCCAATTTGAGAACTTCTTCATCCCTTCACGAACTTCATCATCCGCAAGTATATCAAAGCTTCCAAACTGAACCCCCTCTTTTCTTAATATGTCTACAACCTTGCGACTGAAGCCACACTTTGGCTGATCAGGAGTACCTTTCATGAAGAGGAAAACAGGTTCTGAGTTGGCCAACTGCTGCAAACGGTTTCTTAGAGATTCACTTAAGCCGCTTTCTTTGGTCTCAGACTCTTTGGAGCCGTTCTCTTTGGCCATATCTTTTACTTTTTCGAGAATTTCAGGACCAGCAGCCATTCCAAGACTAGCAGGAGAAGCTGATTCTGCATGCTCAGCAGATCCAGCAAGTTTTGCAACCTTGTTTGCCAGACCTGATGGATTTGCACCCTCCAGTGTGTCCACGGTTTTTCCATCCTGCCATAGCACATCAAGAATATCACTGTCAATTGTTGAAAAAGGTGAAAAAAGTGGAGATGTACTATCTATCATATTGATTGAAACAGCGCTAGTTTGAAAATTTTGAAGCTACTCTCATGACATTATCAGTCTCTTCCCGTAAACAATAATTACGAAGCTGTGCACCCTTTAGTTCCACAAATAGTATCCCTTTAGTGGAAGCACGAGTAAATCAGATTTACAAAAGCACGTCTTACCTTGCAGAAGGCAAAATAAGGAACTGCTGAAACTGCATATGCCTCTGAGATTTCTGGTTGTTCTTCTGCTTCCACCTGATTACAGAAGAATTTGCAATGAAAACCTCACTCTAAACCAATAAGTATGGGTCAAGAAATCAAGCAGTAAGTACAAAAAAAAACCTTTGAATGCTCATATACATAACAAATATCAGTTTCAATGAGTGTATAGGCAAACTTAGAATATGATGCAAATGAATACGCATACACGTATGGAAAACTGGGAAAGTATTTCTTGCACAATTCTTCATGTAAAAAATACATCAGCAATATCTCATAGTGACACGGACGTAGTAAAATGACCATTTAGTTTTGTTTTCTTTTATAGGTCGACATAACTTTCACTTATAAGCATATCAATCCACTTTGCAGGATGCTATACTAATAGAGAAATCTTTCAGGGAGTTGTGGATCGCATAACAAAACTTTTATACAGGATATTTCGGTCACATAATGCTTTTGAAATGCTTAGCATAACCTACCTGGTCTAGATCAGTTTCAGGTAACTAAGCTACCACAGCAGAGTGATACCTATGTTTTAAGTAGTTTGATAGACTCATTCAGAGAGATGTTAGGTGGAGATTAAACCAAACTTTTGGATATTCATTCCAATGGAAATACATTCAAGACCTCAAAACATATATTGGCAGATGGTAGAATCTTCTATTATAGAACTAAATAAACACGTACGATTGAGTTTAAATATAGAATCAGACACATACCATATATCAAAGAAAATGAGATAGGTAACAGGACAAATGTTGGGACAGAAGATTTGGTTTTTCTTGAAGTTGCTAGATATTAGAAATGATAAAGCTCCTTTTAGTGTTTAACGCAGCTTCAAACTGCTATGGTATTTTTGAAATTGTTAAATAGCCTTTAGTACAAACTAAACTTCGTAATGCCATACAGCTACGTAAATTAACCATTTTGCTATTGTACATTAATAATTCCAAAAGTGAATATTACAAACTACCTAAAAAACCCCTAAAGTAGCTCAAAATGGTCTTCCTTATACAAATGGGGAACTGAGTTCTTATCCAATGCTTAGCTTTAAAAAATAAAGAAAGTAAGAAACAGCAACAGCTCTGTATATTAGTTGTACTTAAAAACAAGATTTTCATGGGAAGCCTAGCATCTCGAAAACCGAAGTACAAGTTGAGAAACAATTCATGCACATAACATCTAATGCAGACTAAAGAACTTGCAGAATAGTTCTTTAGTCTGCATTAGATGTGCATGAATTGTTTTTTTAAGAACTTGCAGAATTAAAAAAAAAAGGAACTTGCAGAATATAGAGAAGCCGGATTGGATTGTGAAAAACAGAGGTCGATCCACATAAAACTATGCAAGACATGCAGAAATACAGGATGTAATAATACAATTAGGATAATGAAATAAACATCTAAAGAGAAGCAAGTTGCCAGAACTATGGAAAGAACAAAAATATTTGATGGAAGACATTTCTTGATATAAATCCAATGAAACATTTTTTCCTAGCAAACGAGGAAATTGATCCATTGCAACTAACTTCTGACAAAGCCTGACTGATCATTGTGAAGAGTCTGAAGACTCGATCAGCTTAAGCTGAAACTTCTCTTGGACTTGGGATCAACAATGCCAGGAGGCGAACATGAACTAATAACAATGCTCATATAAACAGACGTTATGCATAAAACAACAACGATAATTGAATACTCTGATCAGTTGCATCTATCAATTTGCTACATATTTAGAGTTAATCTAGCACATAAAGATTAAAGCAAATGATGCGGGTCAATATGTCATCTATCTGCAAGAATTAAATGCTTCTAAAGGATAACAGCAACTTAATACAATCAACTGTTTCTATTTCAATATATATATATATATATATATATATATATTGTGTGTGTGTGTGTGTGTGTGTTGTGTGTGTACATGTGTGTGGTGCGTGCGCGCGGGCGTGCAGCAACTCAATACAATCAACTATGTCACTTTATGTGTGTGGGTGTGTGTGTGCAAGTACCGATAGTAGCCAAACAACACAACCAATCAATCATACTCATAAATCAACAAATTTACTGAACTAATAGATATAGTTAACCGAAGACTAGGACATGATTAATAAGAGATAAAGGATATTACAGTTAGTAAGCGCGTAACACAGCAAGTGATGCTGATAAGTATACATCTAACAGCAACAAAACAATAAAGCGCTTCTATTTGATAGTAGCATCTAAGTACTACCACTAACATCTGTAAACACCAGATAATCGATACATGATAATTCCAAACAATAGAACAACAAAAATTGCTCGAACAGTACCCATCCTTGCCAAACAATAAGAAATAAACCATTAGCAACAAGCAACTGACGAGCTAAGAGTTGGCAACAAACCCTAATAAAGAGCGCGTGGGGGAAATCAGCGGCGAGATGGGCGAAGACTTGATCCATCTGCTTCGAAGCCTCGCACCACGATGCCCAGAAGTGGAGCACCACCGGAGCGCCACCACTCACCGCCGCCTCTAGCTCCGACTTGGATCCAATATCCCTAACCACTCCGCCGCCGGCCATCTTCTTCTCCTTCGCTAATCAGAGACGGTAGCAAAATAACGCAAGCGGGAACCTTGTGGAGAGCAAGAGAGAGAGTCAAGAGTCTAGAACTTTCTCTTTTATAGGTAGCGTGAGGTCAGGTCCGTGGGCGAGACTGAGCTGCTTCGTCCCGGCTGGACCAGCCAGGCTTAGCCGTCATGAATGACGCCCCATGTTGGTAATAACAATCGGGATTTTCTTTCCCGGGTAAACGGCCAGGAAGACTGGACTAGCGTGGGCACGATTCTCCTGATTTAGGAGAACCAGGAAGTAGAATAAATGACGCCCGAATTCAATCCATTACACACGTATAGATCATGAGAGTTTATATAAATTTGTATCTATTTATTTAATTTATTATTAAATATTTTTTATAAAAATTTTAAATTATAAAATTTTAAATCACATTAAAAACAACAATTTTATAATTTTAAATTTATTTAAAAAATATCAAATAATGGACAAAAAATAATTAAAATTTTAATCATCTTTGGATATATTATTAGACGTTTTTAGAAAAGATTTTGAACTACAAATTATAGATCATATTAAAATTTATAATCTTATAATTCAAAATTTTTATAAAAAATATTTAAAAATATCAAATAAAATTATGTGTGATAGATTGAATCATGTTATGCAAATTTATATAAATAGGTCAAATAAAATAAACAAAATTTTATAGAAAATCTCATAATTCCTACGTATAAGATGCATTAGATCCGAGCGTTATTCTTTTTTTTTACTTTGATTCTCCTAAATCAGGAGAATCGCATGCGTCTTTGTCTGCTTTTTTGGGTTGCTACGGGCGCAACACGACACCGGAATTGACCCGTGAACTGTGTGATCCAGCTACGATTTGAGTGCCATGTTGTTTTCCATGGAACTCTTTTAGACCTGTGACAAAAATATTGTCCTATGACCCAAACGGCTCAGGTTGCTATCAGGTTGCTCAGCAGGATCCAACCTTCCCTATCGCGATATCTGAAACGAATACCCCTTTTCGGATCAAGTTGCGCTAGCCTTAAATCAACCGAAAGATGATCGATAAAGTAGACGAACAAAAAGAAAGATACGGTATTTAATCTTTTTTATCCATCTGTGTTCGGTAGTTATTTTACCTCGTGACTAAAAATAGAAGAAGAATACAGTAGTTCTTCTAACTCACATTTGTTAAAATTCAAATTCTCAAATTTATTCATCATGAGAGGCACACTATAATCGTCTTCTAACACTAGTTTTGAACACGTGCGATGCACGGTTGTTAGTCACCAATATAAATGATAATATTAAAAATTTCTTATATTTTAATATATAAATTAAGAATTATTTTTATTAAAATATTATATATATATATATATATATATATATATATAAAATCTTATTCGAAAGTTTATTTTATTTTAAATATATTAATTTTATATAAATTAATATTTATTTTTATTAAAATATTATACTATATTTATCACATGTAATTAGAGAAAAAATACTAAATTACATACCTAAAGTTATGGTTTTGATCACCCATTTGTATATATTGTATATAATTATATATAGATTATTAAAAATTTGATTATGACCTTTAAAATTCTTCATTATATAGCAAAAGATACAATTTTGATCACCCATTTGTATATATTGTATATAATTATATAGTTATTAAAATTTGATAATGACATTTGAAATTCTTCTAAATTACTATCACTTACCTTTAATATATAAACTAAAATATTATAAATTGTACTTAGTGTTTATAATAAAATTATATATAGATGACTTTTAAAATTCTTCATTACATAGGAAAAATTACGATTTTGATCATCCATTTATATATATTATATATAATTATGTAGATTACTAAGAATTTAATAATGACATTTCAAATTCTTCTAAATTACTATCATTTATCATTAATATATAAAATCAAATATTATAAATTATACTTAATTTTTTTATTTAATAAAATTATTATTAATAGATTAAGTATGCATTGAATTCAAACTCTTATTAAATATGTAATTAATTACATATTTATTATATTTAGGCGGCACATGTCAAATTGTAAGATAATAGAGACACAATGTGGCATATTGTGAGTTATAAAAAGTGCCACATGGCGCTCAACTATTTTGATATCGAATTATATATATATAGATTTAATTTTACTAACCAACTAGATCAATGTTGATTGATTGGCATTCATATTATACTAAATGAGCACAAATATTTGTAGTCCTTCATGTAGTACAATGCAAGAACAGGTATTCCACTAACTCAGGTGTTCATTGTAGTACCCTTTCACTCTTTGCCCCTCGTAATGTAGTCTCTTGCTATTCTATATTTCTAGTTTCCCTTTTCTCTTTGTTTATCATAGAGAATTTATATTCATAATCGACTCACTTCTACATAATCTCCATAATATATAAATTTACGGATAGTTTGAACCATTTTCTATCAACCGAGCCTCTCCTAACTGATAAATTCTCCCACTTGCTTCTACAATGGTCATTTCAATTGTGCACCAGATCCAAACCTCATGCAGCAATAAAATAGGATGAGTTCAACAATTTAATTTTTTTCGCATACAAAGTTTTAATATATTTAAAAATAATTTTTAACTCAGTAAAAATTTAGAATTTCAATAACTATTTGAATATAAAAATTATAGAATAAATTAAAATCTTATTTTATGTAGTACTCTTTCACAAAATAGATGTGATATTTGAGATGCACTGCACTATATGATGATGCATTCGACCCAATTGATAAACGATAGTAGCGCTACAGATGCAACTCATTATCCATATCAAATTTTCTATCAGTCGAACTTCCACTACTCCGATTGAACTTATCGCTGCATTCTAGTGAATTTTTTGTTGTTGCTTCTAGATAAATATGTTGCTGCTTTATTTTTCTTTATATGATACTACATATCGCACTGCAGTAGTTATTAGTACGAAAACAATGCTATCTTTTAGCCAATTTGCAAAGCTAAAGATAATATTAGGTCCATTAAAAATTAGAAAAAGCAGAACAAAGACTTGTTAATGGTTACCTTTAAGTACAAATTCAAGTAGGAGTAAGGATAAAATCAACCACAATAACTAAAATATTCAAGTTGATGAATGGGTGCAATAGTAAGTTATCTTTTTTTTTTTTTCTTTTTTTTAAGAGAGTTTTGCTATGTTGCACGAAGTTGCTCCCAATATTCAAATAAAATTAAATTGGAACGACAAACTATAAAATTATAAATTAAATTATAAATTTAAACGTAGAGTTTAATTTTTAACTGATATATTTCATTATTTCCATAAAGTATTTCTGGTTCATTGAACTAATTTCGTAAAACCCAATTCATATTTTCAAATTCCAATCGAAAGCCCCTTACTCAGAAGTCTCACCGCCGACACCACCAAACACCACAAACTTTCGAGTCTGGCGATCCATCCTTCCGCTGGCCTTCGTAGATAGTTCAAATGGGGAAGGGAATTATCGTCGGCGCACAGAATGTGTCGCCGGACGTCGCGCAGCTCATCGAGCAGCTCGAGCGCCATTGCCTCGCTCCCAGTGGCGGAGCTAGAAATATTATCTAGTGGGTCAATAATTTTTAAAAAAAATCTGATACCAAATTAAATTTTAATATACTAATATATTCATAAATAATATCTATTTATTAGTTTTTATTATAATATTATGTAAGTTATATTTCTTAATAATTTTTATAAATTGTATTTTCATTTCGTATATTTTAAAAAAATATATTTTTTAAGCTAATATTATAATACACATATATATTTGTTAGTATAACATTTCAAATAATTAATTCTATGTTATTGCATTAGTAGTATAATTTATATTTATATTAGTATAAAATTAACCAATTAATTATTTTTTTATTTTTGCAATAACTATACATTGCATTTAACCAATATAGTTATGACTAATTAGATATTATATTATATTATTTTTATTCTTTTAGCTATGTATTGTAGTTATGCATATAAGAAAATACAATAATATGAATAACTATTTGTGAATAATACATTATATAAATATTTTGGACAAATAAAAGAAATTTGATGTAATATTGATGAACTATCTATTTATATAAACATTAAAGTAGAGAAAATTACAATCAAATATATGTATATCTATAGTTTAAAATAATTGTCTTAACTAGTAGTAAAAATTGAATTACAACTATAGTTATAATTTTACTGACGTTATTTGAACTTGGCCTAATAATAGATATTTTAATGAGATTTAAAACAGACACACACACACACACACACACACACACACACACATATATATATATATATATATATATATATATATATACACCAAAATAACATATTGAATCTATTTATATATTAAAATTATTGCTCAGTTAAATTAATTTTATTGTTCTATAAAAATTTATTTATAAATAATATACATGAGCTTGAACGATTCGCATAAATGGTCCAAATATCATATAAATTTTAAAGTGTTATATTTTATCAGATAAATTTAGATATGGAAGATACACTATATAATTTTTCTTCAAATAACATATAATATTCAATAATAAGTTTTACGATTCGCACAATAATAAATAGTAACAATTTAAATTCAGTGGGCCTAAAATAAACGTACAGTAATTAATAGTAACAATCAAATTCAGTGGGCCTAAAAAAGCACAAGAGCCCAATTATCTTTGAAGCCGCAATCCTTTATCTAAATCAATCTCCTCGCCTCTCAGCGACTTTCTCTCCCGTCTCCAGACCATTTTTTGCAGCATAAATATCCTCCTCCCACGATTGCTCTGCCTCCGGCTTCCGATCCCGCCGGGGAGCGAGGTTTGTATGACCGCCTTTGGCGCCTTAGTTTCACAGCATTTGAGTGGGGGCAATTGACCCCACTGGCTACATAGTGGATCCGCCCATGCTCGCTCCCGATGGATCCTATCTCTCCAAATCTGCTTTCTCCGATCTCCAGCAAGTAATCTTCATTTCTCAATCTCCAAAGATCTCACAATTTTTGATCCGTAGATCATATAGATCTGTCGATGTTGCTTCCCCTTGCATTGTGCAGTATATAAGCGGATAGTCGAATTTACATCTTAATCACTCACCTAGTTTAAAGTTCAAAAACTAAATTATTACAGTTTATGGCCTAAATAATGGTTAATACAGTTAGAGTTTAGTAGAAATTTTATATGTAGGCAGTCATGCATTTGAAGGACAGTTGCTTTGTTTGATTTTTTTTTTAAAATTTTTGACGAACTTAAAATGGTGATAATAGGTATAAATCGTTATGTATATTTTTGTGGCAGGCGAGGGAGGAAATGTGCAGAGAGAGGGCTAAGTACTTGGAAGCCATGGTATGGTTAGAGTAGTTATTGACCTGTTTCAAGCTACATTTGATATTATTCGTGTTTTGGGCAGACAGTGTATAGTGAGGCTATGACAATGGTGGAGCAGTATCAACAGTGGGGTGCTACTACTCGCTCAGGAGTGAGAGAATATGCACAACAACAGCTTATGTGCCCTCCACAGGTAATAGTTCGAGTGTCCATACATGGATTTAAGTGTTAGATTAGTTCAGCTTGAAGTTTGAATTGGCTATCTTTTATCAGATCTCATGTTGATATTATTATTTGAATCTGCATACTGCAAGTTTTTTCAAAGGATACATAAGAATTACAGAAATATAAAAGCGAATTGTTGCTTCACCTTACCAAGTTGTATTCAGATGATTTCATATTGGCATGATATGAGATGGTTTATTCATGATTTGTAATAGCTGGATCAATTGTCAAGAGAAGTATATGCCCATCAGATACTATAGAAACTAAAGGCAGTTTCAATGTTCACATAGTAAATACGCGACAATAAATGTTGAATATACTAGTACATGGAATGTATGACTGGCAAGGTATTCCGTTCCTTTATGTATCCTCCGATCAACATACTAAGACTATCAAGAGAAATATAGTAGTACATGGAATGTACGGCTTGCTTATGTCTCTTGGTGCCTATGTGGAAAGGTATACTGTGTCCATTAGTCGAAATCTGAATGAACCTAAATTGTCCCTACTTTAGCATCTAGGATCAGCGATTGTTGAAGTTTGAAACCTTGTATCTTTTTTTTTTTTCACTGGGTTTAGTAATCACCATCCATTCAAGTTTGGCATTCTCCTCACCAATTTTTGCTTTAGGCACTACAGAATAGTAGATATTCATTAGTGTTGTATGTGAATTGGATTTGAGTGGTTATTGCTGCTGGGCTCAGTCAGTATCACTTTGAGCTCCTATCTTTAGCCAATTGAATACAAATTATATATCTCATCAACCTTCTAACTTTACTGAAACAACCTCATGCGGGATATGGTTGCGTACATCTTACTTTCCTTAGACCCCGTCACGGCGAGACTTTGTTGTTGTTACTATATCAGCCATCTAACTTTAGTTGTGCTTATGTTGATCTAATTCCATTGATGGTATGTTTTGGCATTTCGACCCTTAATTGGTTTTAAGGCAGACCATATTTGTGCGTTTGACCAGTTGTCAGGGTCCTTATACCATTCGACCCTTTTTCTTTCTTGGATGTCCAAAACCCTTTATTTGGGAGTTCCCTTAGTATGATATTATATACCCTTTCTACATATGTTATATGAATAGGGTTAGGCTATCTGTTATGAACTGGCTAGGCGGCTCTTCTCGCGGCACGGACGCGGCGAATATAAACAGCGGCGGCCCGGTAGCGATTTCACTTCTACAAACTAATTTATAAAAAATAAACTATGTTTTCTTTATAATCAATAACAAATAGTACATCCATATTTATAGAGGCTAGCCCTCCAGAATCCTACAAAATATTTCTCCTAAATATTCTCCTAAAATGACTCCAAATAATATCTTTCCTAATACAAATATTCTAACAAATATTTTTCCTAGATATCCTCCTAAAAATACTCTTCCAAAATAACTCTAAATAATATATTTTCTAATACATATATTCTACTTAATATTCTTCATACAATATTTCTAATACATAGCCATAATTTCAGTCAACTCAGACTTGGTCCTTGATCCATATCTTTATACGGCTCGAACTCCTTTGATTTGGTACATAACATTCTACCCCTCTTGAAAGCAACATTGTCCTCAATGTTGGCAGTGGACAAAAATTGACGCAGATCCACTTAATGCAGATTAGTTGTCATTGAGGCGGACTAGTTCTTTTGAGTGATTATAGATCGACACAGATCGGCCTTGAAAATTTGTATGAATTGACGCAAATCAATTCCCAAATCATAAGTCGGCCAACGCAGAATGACCCATAAAATATGAATCGACATAGATTGACTCATGATAATTTGAAACTCTAGACCGACGCAGATTGGTTCCCAAATATAGATGGACAAATGCAGATTGATCCCGGAGAACATGAATTGACGCATATCGACTCATGATAATACAATTCCATCGGCGGCGCGATGGCAACGAGATATACCCACGGCTCGGTGCCAGTTATATAATTTATCTGTGGTCCGATGGAAGTGATGTATACCTGCGGCTTGGTGTCAGTGTATAATTCCATTTACGGCTCGATGGCGGCGAAGTATACCTGCGTCTTGGTATCAGCAACATAATTCCATCGGCGGCCTGATGGTGGCGAAGATAAATATCATAGTGTAGCGTGGCGAAGGTTTGCAATTGACTGCTCTGATACTAATTGTTATGAATTGGCTAGGTGGCTCCCGTCGGCTGCTCGGACGCGGCGAAGATAAACACCGGCAGCCCGGTGACGACTCTATTTATACAAACTAATTTATCTAAAATAAACTATTATTCAATAATCAATAGCAAAGAGTACATCTATATTTATAGAGGCTAGTACTCAAGAATCCTACCAAATATCTTTCCTAAATATTTTTTAAAAATAACTTCAAATAATATCTTCCTAATACAAATGCTCTAAGAATATTTCTCCTACACATACTATCATAAAATAACTCCATATAATATCTTTCCTAATAAGATGTTTTACTAAATATTCTCCATACAATATTTCTAATTCATAACCCTAAATTCAGACTCAACTCAGACGTGACCCTTGATCCATGTCTTCATGCGGCTCGAACTCCTTTGACCTGGTACATAGCACTATCTTCTTTTTTGTCCTTCTAAGATTACCTCATGTCATTTGCTAGGAATATTTTATAAAAGATCCATTACTTCCGTTTTCTTTTAGTTTAATTTCTTTTAAGTTGTACTTTATTCAAGCGTAAGGTGTGGACATCATAAGTTTAAGGCTGGTTTCAAAGAGTTATATTCATCTACTAATCCATTTTGGTAGGTTGTCCAGTGTAGTAAGCTTGTATTACACCCAAAGTGATTGTTTTCACAGGTTTATGAATCTCTTGAGCACCGATTAGCCGTTGCTGAGGCAGCTCAAAGGTTAAGGCTTCCTCTTCTTTCTAAAGATGGCGAAATTAATGAAGAAGAAATAGAGAAATCAACTACGATGTCCAGAAGCTCTGTTGATAGCCCTAGTACGAGCACCACAGTTAATTCAAGTTCTAATTCTATTAGTTACAGTAATAGCTTTACAACTGGTACTCTAAGTGTGCTGAATGCAACTTCTCCAAAGAGTAATTCTGATACAGTTGAGCCTGGAGTTGGTGGAGTGCCTGATCGGTTTCTTGGAGTAACTCCCGGGTTTCTATGGAAAATTCAACAACACCACTCTTCCATTGTTGCGGTATGTTTTACTTAGATACATCTCTAGATTTCCACAGTAAGCTGGAATTTATGCTAGCTTGTTTGACAAAATAAGCTGTAGTCCTTAATTACCATAATCTCAATAATTATTTTTGTTTGCTCTGATGACACAGGACAAGGCAGAGTACAATAGGTACCTTGTTAGAGAGATTGAGCAACGACTGGAAGCCAAATGCAAAGCACTGGATGATGTCTTTGCCATAGACGATATTGGTAATTTGTGTGAAAAAGTCAAAATGATAATTTGTATATGTTTGTTGGATTAAGCTTTATCATTGACTAAGCTCTCTCTGAATCTCGCATCAAATATCTGTTATCTGCTTGCACCCACTCCAAGAGGCCGATATCATTGATTCCCACAACTCTAACATTGGGTTTGTCCATGTCTTGAACCCTTATTCGATCTCCATTTCTACCTTTTGGGTGGAATACTAGGGCTTAGTCTAGGATTTATTTATATGTTACTCCTAAAAACACTTGCAAAGGATGCCTAGGGTTAGGGCTGAGCATTCGGGTCAACCCGACCCGAACCGAACCGAACCGAAATTTTAAGGCCAACCCGAACCGAATATCTTTAGACCCGAACCGACCCGAATTTTATTTCAACCCGAACCGATCCGAACCGACTAAAACTCGGGTCATTTCGGGTTGGTTCAGGTTGACCCGAATAGCATCACAAATCACTTTTATTTAACACCAATTCGAATTCGGGTAGGTTTGGGTCGGTTCGGATCGATCCGAATAGTTGTAATATGAATATTTTGTTTAAATAGAAAGAATTAGCACATAAAACCAACAAAAACTAATTAATACATGACTCGTGAGGATAATTCGGGTCCAACCCGAACCGATCCGAAATTTGACCACCGAACCCGAACCGAATTTTATAGACCCGAACTATTAAAATGTCAACCCAAACCGAACCCGACCTGAACTGAACCCGAAATTTTGGCTTTATTCGGATCGGTTCGGTTCGGTTTTTCGGGTAAGTTCGGGTAATGCTCAGCCCTACCTAGGGTGAGTGCTAGATGTGCTAATTTGTCTTGTTATGTCATTATTTTTGGCAGATTCCTCTTCTATAAGCCATCTTTCAAATGACAGTCTTCCAGAAAGGTAAGGTCTTATTACCTACTAGGGATTGATGCAAATTGTGGTTTTTCCGGCAACATATTGCTTTTGAATGTCTCAATTTTGTAGATGTTTTAATTTTTACCATTTATGGTGTTGCTTCGAGTTTTGATGGATAGTAGTTTTTGGTTCTCTTTCGGAATAATGTCAAAAGGTCCCCTGCTTTTTAAAACTTGTATGAAGCATGGATAATATATTTGATTCTATGAGAAGTAAAACAGAAAATCAATTTATGATGGGTTTTATTGTTGGAGATTGTGTTCTCCTTAAGAAAGCTGCAACCATTAAACTCCTCATTACTCCTCGCCACCCTACCATAAATAAAGGATCTCCTTACCACCAGAGAATAACTAGACATAACAGATTAGTCACTCCTTTAAGGTTTATCAGTGCCATGGTATCATGAATCTGCAACTGATTGTGGATGTGCTTTATCCTGTTTGTTTTCTACCCTAGTTACTTTCTGCTTGCATCTCAATGGTTGTCTTTTTGTGTATTATTGCTTAATGAGTTCATCTATTTGCCTTTTCTTAGTTGGATAACTTTGTAACATAAGATGTTAGATTTTCTCCAAAAAAAAAAAAAAGATTTATTGTCATGAACTTGAACCTGGACAGAACATGTTGATATTCTAGATATAATTGTATGGTTTTGCCAGACCTCATGCTGGTCAATGAAATTTGGCTTTGACAGTTGCCGTTTAGATATTGATAAATAGATAATTTAGTCATAGTCTCGTTACTCGTAGAGGCATCATTTTACATACTGTAAAATATAGGCAGCTCATTTTTTATTTCATACTAATATTATGTTTGTGACTTACTATTTTTTACATTTATTTATTCATCAGAGTAAAAATGATCATTGAGGAGATTGAACAAGAAGAAGCAGCGCTGCTAGAAGATCTCTGTTCGATGGATAGGAAGTTTGCAGAACACTATAACGTATGTACATGAGTTACATAGCTTCATTACCTCCCTTCCTTTCATCTTTTCTTATTATGCATCTTAGACAATCAAAATAACACTTACATTTTCGTTGTATGCATGCTTGTTGGTGACATTTTATGTTTTACTGCCATAGGTTCTAGAGCAAATTTTAGCTGTGCTTATCAAGTTCGTGAAAGACCTAAAACTGCAACATCAGCATGGCTTTGTAAGTTTATGCCTTCCTTTTTGACGGATTTATGTAACTTATGAATATGCATTCCTAGCTTCCACCTTTGTAGTGCTTACGAATAGTTAATGTTGTACTCACTTTCTTTGTTATTTTCATGTAATAGGATGAATTGAGAAAAACTTGGCTTTCGAAAAGGTGTCAAACAATGAATGCCAAACTGAGGTTTGTCTCTGTGGTTTTTATAAGCTAGCTACAGTGCATCATCAGCTTTCTTTCTCTGATGTTTGTTGTCCTATATCTTCTGTCTGTGCTGTTTATTTCTCCCTAAACTCTTACACTCACCCATATCATAAGGTAGCAGATATAAGGGATCCTAAGGTTTCACGCTTGAGTTTTCCTATTTATTTAATGCTGAAGTGATAGGTTCTAATTAGGAAAAAAATACAGCAGCATATGTGTGCCCCATATATATATTCATACAAGGATGTCTACATTAAAGAGTGTATGTGTCTATATATATATATATATGCAAATTTTCTCACGAGAAGACATGCTAATCTCATAACAGCCATTTTCTATGATCCGAGTTTCAAATGAAAGATCGGAACCTCTAGAAGTGATATAGATATCAAAATTCAAATAATTTTGATATGTATTTCGTACTATCTAATACAGCTGAAATGGATGGCTTATAATAATATCATTTACAAAACTACCTTATGTGAAAGTCAAATTGATGATTTTTGATCTGTATGTTTACAACACTCGTAGATCAATATCAAAGGTTTGGATTTCAAAATTCATTGTATATCATAATCTAGAATTATGGTATCTACATCATCCATTTAACTTAATTTTCAACTATTGATGCACAAGTAGAATATAACGAAAATTGATTTTTTTTTTTTTCATTTTGAATACTATTGGACTTGTAAATAATTTCTACTAGTTCTGATATCTTACTTGAAAGTTGGATGATCGAAAATTATCCAACATGAGACTGGCTTTTATTTCTTTGAGAAGAGATTAGCATCTCTCTCTCTCTCTCTCTCTCTCTCTCTCTCTCTCTCTCTCTCTCTCTATATATATATATATATATATATATATATATATATATATATATATATATATATATATATATATATATGACCTTGTAAAGTTCTGAAGGGAGTTAGGTGCAGATACACACTTTAATGATGATGAAGCTTACTATATCAGATGCACGTGACATGCTTTATTGGCATCTAGATGGCATTCTTTTTTTTTTTGGGCACATAAACTTAATTCCACCTATTTCTAGGCCATTAGCTAGTCACCTGCCAAACCTCTTCATTTTTTTCCTCCGGCTTGCAGGACTTTGGAGCATATGCTCTTACGAGATACATATACCAAAGATTCCATACCAGCCCTGCATAGAATTCGGTAATCATTGCCTAATACGTAATCTTAAACCATTGATTTAAGTGCCTTCTGTTCAACTAAAAAAAAAGTTTAATTTGCAGTGAGTACCTTCTGGAGGCAACTGAAGAAGCAACAATTGCTTATAATAGAGCGGTATAGTTCTTTTAACTTCCACACTTCTTAGTAGCAGCTTTAATTTATGCACTGATATGCCTTTTTTTTGTTGAAATTATCGTGAAAAAACTATCCGTAATCGGCTGATTTTTTGTGCGACCATTGTGACCAATAAATTTACGGATGGGCAGGCTTGAAGTGCCGCGGCGCTCTCCACAGGGTACCAATTAGATAAATTTCCTACACCATTTTAGATGGTGCTTGCGAAATTCGAACATGAAATCTACACTTCATAAGATGCAAGTCGCACGATCCGTTTTAGACATCCTGGATAATATGCACCGAAATGCTAACAAGTTTTGCTTGTACCATGTTTCAGATCACTCGTTTACGTGAGTATCAAGGGGTGGATCCACATTTCAAGACCATTGCTGATCAGTACCATGACCTTGTACAGGTTAGTTATTGCTTTTCATATAACTAAGTTTCCTAAGCAGCTCTTTCTGACAGCAATATTTATTTGCATTCAGAAATTGGAAAACATGCGATGGACAATTCACGAAGTCGAGAAGGATCTGAAGCGTTCTTTGGAGCCTAAGAAGCATGGTGGTGACGCCATATGACACCGCATTGATCTGGCCACAAGACAATTGTAAGAATATCTGGACATGAAACAACAAACTATCATGCTTATTCTTAATTTGAAATTTATTATATATATATATATATATATATATATATATATATATATATCTGAAAACGAAGATTATTGGTATATGTCCTCTGGCTGATATATCTATAATTGCATGGTTTATGAGGTCCGTAAATTACCGTTTATATTGCTTCTTTAGCTTATTCTTTATATTTCTGCTCCAAGGATTAATATGCTGTCAGACTCGGCAGATATCGTTGAGCAGATGAGAGCCTTCTTTGAGTTATCCGTCTAACAAGGGGTCAATATCTGATAATCAATTGATCCTGGGATTAATATTCAATCTTATGCGTACATGTTCAGTCAGTGGATCTAAATCACAGAATATAAACTTCCAATCTGACATCGCCCTTGAATCAGAGTAGTGAGACTTTATGGCTAGCCATTAGCTTAGTAAATTCATCTCAAAATTTTGCCAAAATTACTTATTTTTCATTTTACAGCACCTACAGGATTCCAATCCGTGGCCAATACTTTCTTAAGCAATGGCTCACGTCGCTCGAGCTGCGGGCAGGAGGCAGGTTCACCCTCTAGGTTTACCCGCTTCTCTAACGATTTTTGTAAACATGTGTGTGATCTTAGTCGGATCGCTATGATTCAACAGCAAAATTCAACCTGAGCGAGATTATTTTCAAATCGATCTAAAATTTATATATAGATATATAGCTGAATGGGTCAAAACGGCAATGAATAAAGGGCAAATTTCAAATCAGCCTTTATTTTTTTAATTTCGACCAAATCAGTTCCTAAAAATATGTTTTTAGGGACTGATTTGGTATAAAATTAGCCCCTGCAAGGGCTGATTCCGGCCGACCCCTGAAAAGGTTGGAGGGGGGGGGGCTGATTTGGCATTTGCCAATGAATAAATGATGCCTGGTACAAGCCATGAACCCAATGCCCGTGGAGCAGCATTCCTCCAACGATAACGGCACTGTACAGGACCAGCTCTTTGACCCACAAACACACGACAAGACACATCCGTCCTTCAAAGAAAAAATAAAAAAAATAAAAAATAAAATAAGAAACAGAAACACTTCATGCTCAATCGGAAGGTATATTGACACCCATCTTATGAGGAGTCTGAGACTAACTTCGTGCCTGAAACAAAAATAGGGCCCATAATAAGGTAGCCGCATCTAAGAAGAATAAATGTTGTATCTTATAACCATGTCAGCGAATATATTAGGGGCTAAAGATGGTTTAGAGCAGAATACAAATATAGCGAACAATTAGGCAGCTACGTGCTCCTTAACATAATTTTATATACCGGTCGGTACATTCTGTGCCACAGGACACATTCAATTTTGACAGTTATTAGTACGATACAAACTGACATGATAGATGCCAAAATTCTTTTTCGAATATGATGTACTAAATTATTTTTTAATATTTTATTTTTCATTTTAAAAATAATAAATAAATAAATATCAGTTCGATCGGCATAGTATCATTATGGTCGGCACGTGCCGGAATCTAATTAACTAAAACTCAGCTCGCTCGACCAGAAAACCTTGGTCCTTACATATTAAATGTGAACATACTGAACGAAAATGTATTTCTCCTAAACATTAGATGCCTTGGTGTGTATAAATACATAATTTATGTAGTATATATATATATATATAGTCTGCCATCGTAAATAAACCTGCGATCATTTAGTTCCTTGCTAGTGCAAACTTCCTGCAGGGAAAGCAAAAAGATTTAGTAGTCTGCATAATATATTCTGGTTAAAAAACAAACAAGAAATTCAGGATTTAAAAAAAAAAAGAAAAAAAAAAAAAGAAAGACTACATGAGATTTTATTAATTTTATTTTTAATATTCTTTTAAAAACTTTATACGCACATCTCAGAATTATAGCTGCCATGATGATTCTTCAAACAACAAACAATAAACTTTATAAGCACATCTCAGAATTATAGAGAATGCGACCTTGGCGCGCTTTCTAACTGGACGAATAGAGTGGGTAATTTCTGGTCCGATTTGATAACCAAATCTTATAATGTCTTAAAAATGAGAACTGCTATATCCATCAGTACTAGAAGAGGTCGGCATTATAAGACTTCAGTCAAGATGGCTCACCATTTGGTTGCACTTCTGTGGATGAAATAGCCAACCTTTCAAAATAATCCCTGGTAGCATCTATCAAGAACAAATGCATAGATATTAGTTATGAAGGGAGAAATACAGGTTTCACGTCCTCAATTTTGCAAGAAATAGAAGTAATTTCCGAGAAAACAAACAAACCATGTTTCATGGTTAAGGATGGGTCTTTCTCTTCAACATGTCCAACAACCTTTGCTGGATTTCCTGCAGCCATACTGCATATAAAATCTGGTGAGCATGTGAAAGACCACGGACAAGTTGGACTACCCAAAACTTCTATCTTAATTCTAAAAATCCAAAGTTTCTCTTTGAAACATGTTACTATCGAAATTATCGTTTGCAGAAGAAGTAGATAATAAAAAAAAGAATAATCTCAAAAAAAAAAAAATCGGCTATTGAAAATTGGTACAAATCAGTCCATGTCTTTTCAACATTTTCACAAAAAAAATCCTGGCCGGGTACTCCAAGGTGTTCCATACGTCTAGTTTAGTGTTGCATATGACTATTGTACTGTTGTCAATTTGTATTATAGTATTTTGGCCAAAGAATTCTGAGTGAGCAAACAAAATGTTTCCAGGCGAACTACTAAAGTGTTTCGGCAAGCTAAACAAGTGTTACTTGCAAGCAAAACAAGTGTTCTGAAATGCGAACTCAGTGTTTTCATTAAAGGGGTTGATTTGTTCAAGTTCTGCAAAGCAAGGATTCTTTTGACAAAACCCTGAAAAAAAAAAACTTGGTGAATGAGTTTTTGGTTTAGTAATTTCAATAGTAAGTAGCGATCAACTGCTAGTCATAAAACAATTTAGCACCCTGATGTAGCTACTAATTGCTTAGTTGTAGGGAACTAACCTGTGGGGAGGGATATTGTTCAAAACAAGGGAACCAGCAGCAATGACAGCACCTTCACCAACGGTAATATTGCCAAGGATAGTTGCACCAGCCCCAATTAGAGCACCATGACCAATCTTCGGATGCCGATCTCCGATTTCCTTACCCGTACCTCCCAATGTAACACCCTGAAATGTTATAGCAATTCATTACATTGTAACAACTTCTAAAACAATACAAATACTGATAAACTTGTCAAAGAAATATAGGAAAACTTTAAAAGTTAAGTTGAACAAACTTTCAATCAAACATTCTCTTCAAAACATCGTAAGTTGTTGAAAGTAGAATGCATATGAACTATAGAAGTTAAATGCATAACTACCAATATACCCGTTCCCTCATGACTAATCAAACCAGCTAAGACTTCATTTAGATCTGAGCCTTGTCTAGCAACACACAGTGATACCAGCCTATTAATATTATTTTAGAAAAGTTTGCCCATGAAGCACCGAGGACTCTCATTTTCCTGCCTCAATGCAATGTGTGGTAACATTTCCTTTGATTACGGCTACCTAATCCAAGTACTTGTTCCATGCTAACACATGCATTCATCCCAGTCAAGAAGAACAAAAAGACTACTCACATTGTTTTGTAAGATTTTGATCTTCAGCACATTTCCAGATTTAGTCACAAAAACAAGAAAACTACTCAAGTTGTTTCGTTCGCATGTGTTTTTGATCTTCTAGCACATTTCCAGATTTAGACTTTTAGTCAAGGTACATTTATCCCATATCAACCAAATTGATATGAAATGATCATGGAATAGCAATATGCAGGAACATTTCATGGTATTCGCAATATAGGTGAAACTGCCAATTTACGGTATGAATAGGAAAACAATGTAGAAGTGAACGATCTTTTCACTTACCTGCATGAGAGAAACCTTATTTCCTACAACAGCAGTTTCTCCTATAACCAAACCCGTTCCATGATCCAACATAATTCCTTCTCCAATTCTTGCAGCTGCATATAATGTAGGGAAGGTAGCATTAAAACATAATAACATCAAAGAACAGCTGCAAAGTTAGAAGAGAGACACAGATCCATTTATCAACGACAGACTAAAAGTGCATAAACTGTCCTTCAAATTTCCATCCTGGCTTATATTTTTACAACATGTACAAATGAAGAACATAGTTAACAAAAAAAAAATATTTGTTTCATGAATGTAGAACCTTCTCCAAACCAGAAGAGAAAAAAAGAGAGATAACTCTAGATGCATTACGTAAACAAAGAACAAATGCATATGAGTATTCCAAAGCCAGCAGATAGCTTAAATACTACTACTTTTAATGGACTAAGAAAGCTATCATTCTATGGCCAGATTTCTACAGGTAACAAGCGGAAGAATGTAGAGGCTGGCATGCGGAAACAAAAGAGCTGTTAATCACATGAACAGGTTTAGTCTGATTGAAATTTGCTACTGAAATTTACTTGCCTAGTCTTAAGTTGTGTTGTGGGCCATATCTAGTCTTTATCCCTATGTTCTTTTATATTATGTAACTTCTTTCCCACATGAGAAAGGTCTCATGCAATATTATCTAACTTACAGAACTGTTGCTTAATAACAAAAAGGGTCACACTTGATACCAGGCAAAAAGCAAGCAAAGAAAGGCATTATTCTATCTTCATCCACATTATAGCAAAATTAAGTTGCACTCGTAAATAAACATGATCGGAAACACCCTAACTTTATGGTCCAATAGAAAGGGAAATGAAACCACAAATTCCAATATATAAAACATTCATACCAGGATGAATATCCACAGCAAAAACCTGCAGTATATGAGTGATAATGAAACTTGATTAGAAAACAGGTAACTATAAAACTTAAAAGTAATTTTTTAGAAAAAAAAATGCAAGGTTAAAAATAAATTTCGAAGGAACTACCTCACTGATTCTGCTTTGTAGTGCCAGTGCTAAAATTTTACGTCCTTGTTTCCAGAGTGCATGGGCTACTCGATATGATTGCAGAGATTGATAACCCTAGCGATAAGCAAACAATTGGCATGAGATTTGAAACACTATAAAGGGTCAAGAACAAAGTCGCTCCAGTAGTTCCACAGCAACAACAGAGGGGTGACGAAGGTAGAGGATACATCAATCCCCATGCATAAAAAAATAAAATAAAATAAAATAAAATCTATTCAAACAGATGTTTTCTGGTACGAACATACCTTTAGATACAACAATGGCCAACTATATGAAGCACATGCTGGATCCCTATCTTCAAATGCCTGTTTCAAGAAAACAATTGTCATAATTATCAAAAACATAAAGTTTTGATAAACATGCAACTCAAGTTCCATTAATATTCAACAGAAAATACCTCGAGATCTAAACGGATGGCACGTTGAATGCCTCGATCCTTTACAATAACATCGTCAAAGATATCCATAAGTTGTGTTGCAAGTAATGTTGGATTTTGAAGCCTATTAGCAAGTACAAACCCCAGAGCCCGCTCCAAGCAATCATGAGCCAACACACTTGCATACAAGAAACTACTTAAGATAGGCTCCTTCTCTGCCTGAAGAGAAAACATTCTAAACATGAATTACTTCTTTTTCATGTACATCTCTATATATACAGAGCAAATCCTACAGGAAGAGGGATGCAAATACATAAAAAAATTCTGATATCAGCACAGTTAAAATTATGAAATAACAGCAACATGGAGTAAATTATCAAACAAAATTTTCTAGAAAAAAAAAGGCAGCGGCTAGTGCACCATGGGTTTGGTACGTCGACAGGATCACAAAATGGATCCGGCCACCGAGATTTTCTCGGTTATCACCGAACAAAACATGAAAGCAGAAACAATTACCTCAGACTTAGCCTCAACTCTGATGGCATCCCAGATGGAATCGCCAGAAGAATCCATCAGCGAGACGATCATCTTCGAACCTCCGCCGCAGCCCTCCCACGAGCACACGGGAAAAACTTTCTCCGCACGTGACTTCATTGCAGAGTAATTCAACGATGAAGATGAAGAGGAGGAGAGAGCCTTAGATTTGTTCTCCTCGACTTCCTGGAGAACGACGCAACGACACGACATCTCCGCCGCTGCCAGTGGCATACTAATGGTGGTCGGTACCCTAGAGATCCCCGGAGTTCTTCGCCCGCACGCGGCGGAGAGAAGGCGCGGGAGCGGCCGTTGTGTGTAAGCCAGAACTCAGAAGGAGGTGAATCAGGTGATGGAGGCGGCCTGATGCTATAAGATTGGCACTTCATTTCAATGAAATTACTCAGGAACCCTTTTCCTTTCTTTTCTTTTTTCTTTTAACAATAAAAGAACTTTTATATTATAAAAAAAAAAATTATTTTTCTCAAAAAAATATAACTGTATCTTGCAGATAATTCAGGAGAAACACAGACCTAATACTCAGCATGCATATGCTGATATTTTTATCTCAATATACTTTTTTTTTAATCTGTACCTATAAAATTTGATTTTTATTCTATATTACCATAAAAAATAAAACGGTATCGTAAATTCATTCAAAATCGTGCTTTATGTAATTTAAATTTTTAATCTATTTTTTATAAAGATAGACAGTGGTCTTATTTCAGTTGGTTCTCCGTACGATTTTTTTGCATGTGAAAGAATGCATATATAAATATTGTCGAAAATATATTAAGACCCAAAAACATGTATTTTTATTCTTTCCGAATTCAGAATCAAAGCCTGCCGGCTATGCCGTCGGTAGCTATCATTGTAACACTCTTTTTTTTAATGTTTTTTATATTCGTTTAAATTCTGTTCTTCAAAAAGTGGCTGAAAATGAAGTAGGTGGTAAAGAAAAAAAGGAATAAACCATTTTTTTTTATATGTTTGGATTCCAAAGTGGCCCCAGGACTTCTCAATAAAATCGAAATCAAAGTACATTCTCCCTTTTTTAAAAAAAAAAAAAAAATTGTATGGCTTTGGACTTAATGAGGAAAATAAATTAACAATTAATATACAGCTCTAATCCATTGGAAAAATTGGGTTGAAAATCATATAAAACTAGCAGAAAATATATCCGTAATTTATGTAATAATAATAATAATAATAATAATAATAATAACAACGAAACGAATTGATTACAAAATTATAAGTAATATATTTTAAAAATTAGAACATAAAAATGAATTGACTCCGATATAATTGGATCTACTGTATAGTCACCGGAATCAATCGAGCCAACTCAATTAATTTTAATGAAGAATTTTAAATAATAAATTTAAGATAAATTTATCATTGTGATGCAAAGAGTAGAAATAATATTTTTCGAAGCTAGATACAACATTTCGAAGCCGGAGATAACGATTATTAAATAAAGAAAGCGAGGAAGAGAGAGAATGGATTAAAAAAATGGGGCACAGAAAAATAGGCAAGTTAGTTATCATATATTTTAGTAATTTGAAAAATAAAGAATAGTGGAGAAATAATTCGATTTCCGTAAATAATATAAATTATATTATATGATATCACCGAATTCTCATCTTATATTTAAATATTATGAATAATTAAGATAAAAAAGTAGGATATAATCAAATCATCATCTTACAATTAAATATTATAGATGAAATTCTTCCAGATAAATAAGTTATTGCTTAATATATGGATTTAGAGTTTATTAATATATGATTTTGGAAAACAGACAGCTAGCAAGTATAATAAGATTTCAGACAACAAAAAACTATACTGATTGGTAAAAAAAATTAAAAAGGCAAAACTCGTTCAAATATATTGTCTAAAAGATAATTTACAAAATTATTCCAAATACACATATGTAGTATTTTTTGATAAAAAATTTAAATATTTTAATAATTCTTAAAAAAAAAGAAGTTGTTTATTGAAACGGGTTTTGTAAAATTGACATTATTCCAAAAATATATAAGAAACAGAAGACAGAAAATAAAAAACAGAATCAGTTGTGTTTTTACCAAATTACCCGCGGCGGTTCGAGCGCGGTGGAGCCGCCGGAGCTGAGGGGTCGTAGTCCACGGGGTGCGAAGATAAGGCCCAGCATCAGATCAGGGCCTATCACAGCAAGAATTAATTTCACCCGTCCGATTACGATTCGTAATTATATCCAGCCGTAGATTTGAACGGCGGCTATTTTTATTCACTTATTTGTTTAAATGGGCTTGTCTCTATGTGGACGTCATTGGGGCCAATAGTTTAATACAAAAAACGTTATTATATCTCATAAATCCACCTATAGACAAAAATTAAGGAAAAAAATATTAATTTTTAGGTGATGGACCTTATTACAAAGAATATGCCGAAGGTATTGTCTGTTTTCTTATTTATTAGTGGTTGTTTTGGTAGATTTTGTAGGGTGTATGAGTCTGAAGCTCGTTCCAGAAATCATGGTTCATGATGTCATTTTTGGATGAATAACCTGTACCTAGGGGTGTTCAAAAAATTACCCGATCCGACGATCCGATCAGACCCGACCCGACCCGAAGGCTTTGGGTCGGATCTATCGGGTCTGAGGATCAGGTCGAGTCCATATTTTAGACCCGTATATCGGGTCCGGGTCCGGGTCGGGTTCGGGTCTCAGTTCTTGAGACCCGGACCCGATATATACCCTAATATAATAGACAACTTATGGGCATGGCCTGGTTGTTTAACCCTAAAAAGTAAACACCCTTGTACTTCTCCAGCCTCCAAGTTCTCCTGCGGCTCCTGCCTTACTTTGTCCCCAAAAAAAAACCTAGTTATCTAATCTGATGTCGCATCTCCGAAATCGCCGAGATCACTGAGAAGTGAGATCAGTGGATCATCCCATCCTAGTTACCTACTTGGTAACTATCCTATTTAAATCCTCCCAAATTAAATTTTTTACCTAAATACCCTCCTTCAAAATGATGTATATGGTCAACAACTTCTATAACTTCTAAGAACAAATTGTAAAATTTGTAGTCAATCATTCCTGCCCGGCTATTGTATTGCTTCCGTCTCATTTTTTGGGGACATGTTATATAAAGTAATTATATTGAGGTGACGAGATTTACCATTACGGTAAATATATTACAAATTTTGTAGAATCAGTCATTAGAAGATCCATTGCAGATGATCGGCACGTGTGACCACATCTGACTCGAAACTCACGATGATCAGCGTAGATGAGAATGGCCGATTTGCCATCATATGGATAAAACATCGGATAAGAAAAACGCGATAAAATATGAGCAAATTGCGCATAAAATGGGATAAAAGAAAGAGACAAGTTGGTATTTTGTCAAAATAAGGTGATGGCTAGTAAGCCAGAATCTATAGAAGTGCTGCTTAGTAAGATTTAGGAATTAAAGAATATATCTAGTAGTTTTATATTTCTTTTGAAATAACCGAAAAAATCTGAAAATCCTGATCTCCTTGGACCTACTAATCTTCTAACATTATAAATCGTCGGGTTTGGTGTGTCGTTTATATTCTTCCCGAGTGGAGCTGCGTCCGGAGGATAACCAATTCTTACTATGAACTATGAGTATAACCAATCTCTCCTATCTCCCAAAAAAAAAACAAAAGGAAAAACAAAAGGAAGTTAAACATACAATCAGAATTTCATATGAATTCAAACTTTATTATTTGGCTTGGGAATCGAGTATCTAATCATAGGTACAACAAGGATTTTGGAAATTATACCACAAATTATGAACTACAGCTTCGATTTAAACACAATTTTTCAGATTAAACACAGAACAGCCTCAGTCGGTTACTGCAACTTCCATTGCATTGAAGACCTCACACTGCAACTTCTGTTGCAAATACTCTCACACCAATTCTCCTCTACTATGATGTTAGATTACAAGTGAGCTTCATCTTGGTGCTACAACTGTCTTGAATCCAACAGAAATAGAGCCGGTACGGATTTGGCCGCGCATCCGAATTTGGATGTACTGTATTTCCTGTGAACTCCAGTTAGTTTTCCAGCAGATGCGTTTACATGGAATTCTACCATCATCCTGGAGCATTCACTGCAGCATAAACAATCAAGTAAGAACAAGTTTTGAGTATAGGAAAGTTTTTAGTGTCGAGCAGAGCCGAGTTTCACTAGACTTAGACCCCAGCACGTGCCCGATACTTATATATTGTTCTTTTTAAAAAATAAAATAAAAAGAATTCAGAAGTAATTTGAAATAATCACATATAAATTTTTTGGTGCAAGTCGTGCCGATAACTGTCGGAACAGCCACGTGCCACCCGGCATGTATGTGAAAACTATGACATAGAGTCAATCAATCAAAGGACTGTATAAACACACTCACAGGAGCTGATCCTCTGAACAGCTACTGTGGAATTCACTTGTTCTTGTCCAGCTTTTGTATCGATGGATTGTACACTGTGCAGTGAAGATTGCAGCAGCTGCTAGCACTGACGGGGAAAACTTTAGCATTTGGTATTCCACAAGGCAGAGCTCGATCATGAAAAATGACAGCAGTTCCAGCTACATTTGGTTGTGTAGAGTTAGACAGTAGAAATATAATCAATATCGTTAATAATGATATTACTAGTCGTCATTTACATATAATTACCTTTTTATCAGAGTTGGCTGCTTTTAGAAACCTCCTCATGAACACATAAGGTGTGGGTACAGACATGTTGAACTTTAAGGTTTTGAGCATCAGCATCTCCTGCTCGTATTAGGCAATTATGAAAGTTAAACACGAAACCTACAAAAATTTGCATCATGTAATATGAAAATGAACTCTGAAGTTTTTTTCTGAATTTTGTGAATTTGATTTACAAAAGCTAAGAAGCCAATCAATATGCAACATATCGCATTACATTAAAATAAAAAAAAAGGTGATCTACAACTTTGGTATTCAATTTTTTTTTTCAAAAGATGCTTCAAAATAGATTTTTTAGGGCTCTAAAAATTTTAACAAGTTCAAAAACTATTTTAAATCCGCTAAGACATTGGAGCCTGAAAAAGCATGAAGAATCTTTTGTAAAAGCTTCGAATAATCACATCAAAATCATTTTTTTTTGTTTTAAGAAAATACCTTGGAAGAGGTCTTTGGGAAGTCGTCTATAGCGTTACTGTACATTATTGGATCAGCGCTCTAACTTAAAGGCTGTTATGTTGACAGTCTCTAACATATGGTTTACATGATTTTAAGAGGGAAAAAATAAACATGATATAACAAGAAAAAAAGCTACATGATATATAACTTAGTTGACAGTTGAGTTGCATGTCTAACTAGCTATGGATATGCAACATAGGGCGCACATAATTTTTAAAATTAAGAGAGAAAAAGTACCATTTCAATAACTTCATCTCGGGTGTAAGCTCGGTCAGATATTAAGATAAGATCCTCCACCACAGGGACTGAGACCTCCTCATACTTGCAGGCAAGAAGCATTGCTGTCACTCCAACCAGCTGAAGCTTCTTCCTAACCACTGTCTGTTGTTCCAAAAATCTGTCTATGATGTTCACTGTCAAGAACAATGTCTCATCCATAAGCTCAAATTTGTAGTGCACCTGTAAAATAAAATAAAATAAGATCACTAGTAACTGTAGCAGTTGAACAAATGAGTAATGGCTTTTCTATCATAGAGTTCCTTGCAATAATATACCTCAATGAGCCAGTCAATTAAGATCGCGCGCATCCTTTCGTTGATATCATTTTGGTTCAGCATATAATTTGGACAGACACAGCCATAGTCCTTCCACATAAAACCATATTTGTTATATTTTTGCAATTTATTGGTTAAAATATGCATAACTTAACTCAGAAACATATTATGTAACCGAAATTATGAACATTTACTTCAATTTTCTTATAGAAGCTGTATATATCTTCTACATATTCCACAACTGCCAGTGGATTCCTCGAATCGACACTGTCTATATCAGGTATTGGCTCCATCTCCAAATCTTCCATCTCAATCTCCTTAAGTTCAGTATCAAAGTTACTCTGCAATAAACCATTATGAGTGTGATAATTCACATAATGACCAAGTTAACAAACTTAAATGATTCAACAGCAAAAGGGCATAAAAATATTACCATATCTTCCATCTCATCCACCATTAGCAATGGCAAATCATCAGCAGATCTGAAGTCATCCACATCTATAACATTACATTCATCAAAGTGATTCGAACTCGATACAGATGAGTGAGGCCTCTTCTGCCTCTCACTTCCAATTGGTTGAAGTCTTTCATCCGAATCCTATAATAATGGAAGATATTAAAACAAGTAATTCAATCCAAAGTGTAAACTAACTATTTGATTCCACAGCATTTATGTACCTGATGACTAGTTTGTGATTTACTTGCCAATGAAGCAGCAACACTCCTATAATTGTCACAACATTAAAACATTCATAACAAGTAACAACAAAAGGTCCAAGCAATATCAAAACAACAGAAAAGAAAGATCTGATCTTGATTTCAACCTAGTCATTGGCCGCTGGCCGATCACACCAGGCAGGTTGTTGTTGTTACTGTCAACATGTACTTTACAGCTATAAAAACAAAACAAACACTAAATAATCAACATAATGCACTTCAAAAAAAAAGTCGAGTGTAAGATAATAGTTCATTTCTTACTCTGTGACTCCTCTCTTGAAAGCACAAGGGTATGAAGGTCCACCGACGAAGTTCCCAATGTCACTCAATGCTCGGCGGTTGCCGTTCCCCACCTCCGGCAAATTCTTTACTGCCATCTCCATTCCACGACCTCCTTAAATCCCAATAAATTCATCAAATTAGTCACATAAACAACTAAGTACTAAATCACAGTCTTTTTATTCGAAGTAGTTAGCGATTCGGAAATTTACTTCTCGAGCTCGTCAATCTGATCCCTGCCTGGCTGTTCTCATCCACTATATTCTTCATTCTTCTTCTTTCTTCATTCAAAAGAACAATTCAAGTCACAAACCACCCTCAATTCTTCGAATGGTCAAAATTATCAACCGTAACATCAAAAAAAAAAAGAATCCATCAGATACCTTACGGCCTGCCCGGCTGAGGATCCGCTCCGGCGATCAACAGCGGCGGACTCAAAATTGTGACTGAGGGAGAGAAAGAGCTCGCTTCTCTCTCTCTCTCTCTCTCACTCTCTCTTTCGCTCTCTAACTTCACTTGGTTCTTTCAAAAATGAATTCAATCTCTCTTGAACGCGAATTCTGTGCCAGAAATAGGGGAGAATGAGATATAGAACTGTCGGGAGACCGATCGCTTTTTCAAAATCAACGGCTAGTTCAATCACGCGTAATCATAGCCGTTGGATTGGAGCTGTCTAGATGGGGTTGGTCCTAACGGCTCTTTATCTCCCCCATGTGCTTTTAAGTTCCTCTTGTTTGATCAATTGCATGAGGCCTCTAAATATTAAAATAAGATGGAGGACTCTCTTTCATACCTTATTACTTTCCGAAAAGCTATACGCTATCCGATCTGTAATCCCATAATTTAACTTCAAATACAGAAGAGGACTCCATATGTTGGCTATATATATGAATAATAAGAGCGCTATCAGAATTGACCTTCACCCATCCGTCGTCAGCTAGGGTCCGGCTCACATGAATAGAGCTATGACCAGCAAGCCTTTGGATTCTTGAAGCATTTTTAAGTTGGACTACAGTTCAAAGGAAGTGGAATATTAAGTCAAGTGTGAATGAACAGGGATTGGATCTATGGATGATTGATCAGCCAGAGAAAATGTAACTAGATTAATATTATAAATGAAAATTTAATAGTAGTCCTTATTTTTTAACCCTTTAATGCTCATTATGTTTTATAATTGAAATTTAAAGCACTCTAATGTTTAACTTATTATTGGGCCCTACTTATAAAAATTCATGTTTAGAGACCATATCATCAAAATCAAGTTTATGTTGATGCATTTTCATTTATAATTTTTTATATAACCGCAGATCCGGTCAGACATGTGGCGTGCATAAGACGTTGGTGTTCGACGTTAAGGCTGATGTCTCAAACCACGAAAACCGAGGCCGGTTCGATCAGATAGATAGAAGCGTAGTTACGCCGAGCAGAAGAATCGGTCGGAAGCGGTCGAGCTGGCAACACGTGGCGAGCAAAAGTCATGTTGACCCAACTTTGCAAATCTCCACTACTTCCAAAAAATTATGATAAAAATTCAAAAGTGTTTAAAGCGGCTAATTTTTCATATAGTTGGTATAGTGTTGCCGATATATAAATCTTTTTTATTTTTTTATTTAAATTATAGTGGTCAGATTAAAGTGTTCATGATGAACTATTTTACCAATCTGTTAGTGGCAAAACTATTCCGAATAAGCTAAAGAAGTGTTCCGAAAAGTTAAATCAATCTTTTTATTTGAGGGTTTGATTTGTCGAAATTTTACAAAGTAATAATTTTTTTTTTCTTTTATAAAAATCCTTTTTTAAGAGAAACGGTAGTCCCTCTAAAAGATTCATCAATTCCTGTAGTTAAAATAAGAACTAAAATTTAGAGAGTATTTTTTTTTAAAAAAAAAATTGAGTATAAAATTATAGATTTTGATAAAATGTATAATTTTTATATTGAAAATTTTCAACAAATACTTCTAATATGTGTTTTGGGCTCTAAAGTTTAACGATTTGGAGCATATTTAAAAATAGTTTTTAAATATGTTAAAATTTAGATTGTAAAATCATTAGTTAGAAATATTTTTTAAAATTTTTTGATATAAAAATTATAAATTTCATCAAAATCTATATCTTTTTATTGATTTTTTTTTTTCAAAATAATACTTTCAATTTAATTATTTAATTATGTGATTTGTGAATTTTTTGGTAAATCTATTAGAAACAAAGTACTATAAAAATTTGTTGGGGTTTTGATTTCCAATAACAGCTAGTTCATATGATCTACTATTTAACTTTCAATATCCAAGGAGATGTAATCGAATTCGGTGATTAAGGGGCTGTTTACTTCGCGCGGAACTGGTGGATCTCATGGAACTCGGATCTCATAACACAGTTCGCCCACTTCGCAGCTTTTAGCGAACTCGTTTTGTTTTCCGCGCGTGAGTTCTGTTGTATTCTCGCGATTTCTTCTCATTTCTTTGGCGACCACTGTAGTCAATGGTTGAAATACTTGTACAATGTGTAATAATTTTTTTATTTTTTTATTTTATGAATACATGTTTATGTAATAATAAACCTTTTGTAAATTTTTATTCAATACAAAGTCTTTGTATTCAATACTTTTTGTATTCAAATTTTAGAACTTATCTTTTATAATTTTTAGTATTCAAGAATATAAAATTTATTTGATATATATTTAATACATATAAAATAAAATAAATATATAATATAACATATCCTGTGATTTATAATTATAATAATATATTTAATTAAAATATTATTTAAATTTAATGAGAGATTTATACAAAAGATAGAATATAATATATAATTTAATATAAATATTTAAAATATAAATTTAAAATAAATATAATATATTTTTTATATATCAATTTACTTCCAATTCCAAGTAAACAAAAAAAATTATCTTTCAGCCCTCACTTCCAACACCAAGTAAACAAAGAAACTATCTTCCAGCCTCTACTTTGCAATCCCAAGTAAACAGAGAAACTCAAAATACCACTTCTCATCCACTTCTCAGTTCTCACAGTTCATCCACTTTCCAGTTCTCACTTTTCAGACTTCCGCGCGAAGTAAACAGTCCCTAAAGATAAAAAAAAAGTACTATCAACAAATATGTACTAAGATTAATTAGAAGTAGTAGGCCGGAGGTTGATAAAGCAGGCCCACTGGGCCCAGTTCTCTCTCGCCAATCATCATCATAAAGAACGTCGAGAAGAGTAGGGCGATTTGGGTTTTTATGCTTAAGTTTTAATTTTTTTGTGTCTTCTAATTGATTTTGATTGTTTTTTCACCTCTTTATCATTCAAAATAACAAAAATATTTTTATTTTTTTATTTTAAAAATATATGAATACCAACGTGCATGCGTGAACACCCGCAAATACTCGAATACCTATGAACACCCGCGAATGTAAATACTTACGAACACTTACGAGCAGCCACGAATGCGAAAACCTACGAATAACAACGAACACCTGCGACCACTAAAAATATAGAAAAATGCTATAATATTCGTCGGTGTTTATAGGTGTTTGTGAGTGCTCATAGTATTTACAGTATTTGAGTGTTTTCAAAAAAATTATAGACATTTTATTATTTTATATGATAATAGAGACTAAAATATCAAAACTAATTAGAAAATACAAAAATATAAAAATAATTAGTACCGGACATAAAAATGAAAAATGCCCATATAAGAGTATATAGGAAAGTAAGAAAAATCAAAATAAAAGAAGCATGTTTATGTAATGCCCCTTTTGTTCGTCCATAATTTCGCACGGCCAGCTCCCCCTTCTTCCTCAGATCTCCTAAACTCAGCGAATGGGAACCTTCCCGAAGCTCTAATCTGCCCTGGATTCCCAGATCCTTGTTCGCCGGAGAAATCGCAAGCTTCTAGTAACTCTCTTCTGATCTCGATTTATATATATCGATCAGACTTTCTAGAAAATTCGTGGAAATGGGGGCCGACGGCGACGCCGGCGACCAGAGCAGCGGCGCCACAGTGGAAGCGACGGTGCACGTGCGCTGCTCTAACGGAACGAAAATCAGTGTCCAGACCTCGCTCGATGCCAGCGTGGCGGCATTTAAGGCGAAGGTGGCGGAGCGGTGCGATATGCCGGCGGAGCAGCAGCGATTGATCTACCGCGGTCGCATTCTCAAGGATGATCAGACGCTTCAGAGCTATGGTGGGACCATCCTGATCTTGTTCTCTTTTATTATTTATATCTTTTGTTTTTGCTATGCTATGGTCTTGTTCATGTTTTTGCTATATTAGGTTCTTGTTCTTGTTTATTTTGCTATATTATGTTCTTATTCTATTTTACTTTGCTATTTTTGTTCTTGTTTGTTCAGAAAATTAGATCGTCCCTTGCCTTTAAGCATAGTTCTTCTTAGTAAGGAGTGATTTTTTTTTTTTTTTTATACTGACGCGTAGACAGGTCTTTGTTCTACTTGACCATCTAAAATTATTTTCTTTTGCATTATCCTTTGCCAACTTTATGGCTAATCACTTAATTTCTAATCCGATCCATAATCGTGTCTCTGCACATCCCACACTTGATTTTTTTGACACTGTTTCGTGAATTAACTTGAAACTTTGTTGATTTTTGTGGACGTTAATTGCTCTAGTTTAATTGAATTCGGTCGTGGTCATATGGCTCGTTTTGTCAATGGGATTGCCTTGTGCATACATACAAACATTGCTTTCCAATTTGTAATTTCACTCTTATGATTAAGATTTCAATGTGTCGTACTTGTGAATTCTGTTAATTCATATGTTGAATTGTTGAGTAGCATAGCTTTTAATCACGATGTGCAGTGTATCATTTTCGTCTACTTTAGTTCCAGGAGTTGGTTGGTTATCCTCTATATTTTCTTGTGGTATACTGGTTAGTTATCCTCCGTATGTTCTTGTGGTAAAGGTGACTTGATTGGGGTTTATCCCTCCCATACCAGTGAAGGGTGACCCAGGCTGAAAGGTTGGGAATTTTTGGTTGGTTAAATTGTTCTGGTGCCATCCGTGAGTTTGCCTGTTAAAGACATTAGCATGGAGTCGGCCATATATAGGCATGGTTTGTCCACGATAATCTCAAAAAAAGCGGCTTTATTGTGATTACATACTATTTTGCTATCATAAAATTTGCAGAGCATCCAATCTTCGAGTTATAGCCCAGTTTTATGTTGTTCTATGCAATGTGTCTGTATTTTTCAATAAGTTGTGACGGTTGTCTTTTTGGTCTTGCAGGTCTAGAATCAGATCACACAATTCACTTGGTCCGTGGTGCTGCACCACCGACATCATCAGTTAATGCACCTTCAAGCAATCCGAACAGCTCTTCAGGGTTTACAAGCGATAGTGGCTCTAACATGGGTGTAGACTTGGGATCAGCTAATATGGCAGGTTCATTGTTTCCTGGCTTAAGTCTTAATGGCTCGGGTGGCACAGGCGGATCTGGTTTATTTGGAAGTGGTTTACCCGGGTTTGATCAGGTGCAGCAGCAGCTAACACAGAACCCAAACATGCTTCGGGAAATAATGAACATGCCTGTCATCCAGAACATGATGAATAACCCTGAAATAATACGGAATATGATAATGAGTAACCCACAGATGCGTGAAATTATAGATAGGAATCCGGATCTTGCGCACATACTTAATGATCCGAATACTCTCCGTCAGACTTTGGAAGCAGCTAGAAATCCTAAATTGATGAGGGAAGTGATGAGGAACACAGATAGGGCTATGAGCAATATTGAATCATCTCCAGAAGGGTTTAATATGCTCAGGCGCATGTATGAGACTGTCCAGGAGCCTCTTTTAAATGCCACTACATTGGCAGGGGAAACTGGATCAGACCCATTTTCAGCCCTTCTAGGAAACCAGGGAGGCAATCAATCTACATCACCAAATGCTTCAACCACTAATTCAGAAGCAACAACTGGGTCTTCTGCTCCAAATACTAATCCTCTTCCAAATCCATGGAGCAATGCTAGTAAGTGCCATTAAAGCATGAATCTTAGTGTATAAAGCATGCCATCTATGTCTTGATATTTGTGCATTCATAATCACTTCTGTCAAACAGCAACCACAAGCCCTAATCCTACCAGTAATACAAGACCGAACGACATTCCTGGTTTAGGTGGACTTGGTGTAGGAAGTCTAGGTAGACCAAATGGTACACTGGATTCACCCCAACTAAACCAGATTTTGCAAAACCCAGCTATGCAGCAGTTGATGCAGAGTATGCTATCTGATCCGCAACAATTGAATCAGGTAGTATGACCATCAATTGTAATGATTATAGGGGTGGCTTGAAGCTTTTCTGAATGGATGCTTGTTTATTTCAGTTGCTTAATTTCAATCCCCACACGCGTGGTCTTCTCGAGTCGAATCCATCAATGAGAGAAATGCTGCAAAACCCTGAATTTATTCGCCAGCTTTCGTCCCCTGAATCTTTGCGGGTAAGCTAGTCAAAATTTCTTCACATTGTAATGTGCTTGGTTTGAAACCTGCGCTTTGTCTGAACCCGTTGCTAAAACTTTTTATGCAGCAACTCATGAGCTTGAATCAGTCTCTTACGTCCCTACTCAATATGCAACAAAGCAGGCCGTAAGTGTTCCTACACTATTCCTGTTTGTTTTTTGCATATGTAGAAACATAAGAGGTAGCTTGGATACGGTTTCCAGCTAGCAAACAGCAATTATTCTTGACTATATTCTCGCATTTGTTAGTTCCTTAGCTTCCGTGTATTAAATATTACTCATGGGAAGTGATTACTTCCTCACAGTCCCCTGTTGATATGGTCTTAAATGTTCTAAGTATGTAGAATGTCCTTTGTGATAAGGTTTGGCATAGTTATTAAGTTCCACTTGTTTTACCTGTAGCGAGCGAATTCTAGTAGACCTTTTCATGGAACCAGTTATGTAACTTGTTGCACTATGTTGCAGGGAACAGCACCAAGCTGATACTGGAACAGGTAATGAACTATCTTAAATCATAAGGTGGCCTTTCTGAATTTATTGAATTTCTATCCTCCCAGTCCCTGTTAATATGTCATGGCAGTAATCTGCTGCCAAGTTGGGGAGGTGCTTTTCGAGCAATGGTTAATAGTGCTCAAAGAACTCTTGGGCTCATGCTAAGTTGACAACCACTCTCTATGTTTAATTAATTTTGTTTGTTTCTTTATTCCTGCTTTTGTAGGTACTCCAAACAATCCCGGGTTCGAGGTACTGATGAACATGTTTGGACTCGGTGCTGGTGGTCTTAGTGCCACTAGCAACACTAATGGTTAGATTTTTCATCAGTGCTTGTTTATACATCATAATTAGAATTACCTCGTTATGGAAAAAGCCTCATTCGGGATCAGTGTTGTTAAAGGCGCGCCTTGCCGTGCGCTCAGGCTCACCACACGAATCTACGCCCGCCAAGAACAAGGCAAGGCCTCCGTTCACTAGGCACAGCCTTATCGCGCCTAGGCGCGCCTTGTTGCGCCTAGTGAACATGCCCCATTTATAAACTATGTGAGCCAATTAAACCATCCGAACTTACGTTCAGTCCATATGAGAGCTCTTTGCTCACTACAACAGGCTAAATAGGAAAAAAACCTCTAATTTTTTTTCACAATTAACACGCCTGCTGGATTGAAAGAGGATGGCGAAGGCTAGAGACGAGCTAGTTTTTCATAATGAATATGTTCATCATGTGAACATTTCCAAATAAGTTAGCTATACATCATTTTTCACACTTTGAGACTTTAAGTCAACATGTTCATGTGATATGACTATGTGCTTTTCCAATATGACTTGTCCAAACTCCATCAATAAGCTAACTTCCGCAAAATTTAGAGGTAATTAGCAAGTTATACATATGTTAAGAGCTAAGAGTCTTAAGAATGATGTAATAAATTTATCTGTGTATTTTGATGTATGTAATTTGCTAATAGGCTTGTTCTGATATTTTCTATGATAACTTTGGTTTAAATTTATATTTTTTATGGAGATATTTATATCTAAGGAAACAGCGGGCCTTGCGTTAATAAGGCCCGCGCGCGCCTTGCGCCTTGCGCCAAGGCTTCGGGACCAACCTTGCGCCTTGGTGCGCCTTGCGCCTTTGACAACATTGTTTGGGATATGGCTGATGCATCCATCTTTTCCAGATCCTGCCATGGTGGGATTCATGACTAGGTTGTTGTAATTAGATTACCTCGTTATTGTGGTTGATTCATGTTACTTTGTTGAACCAGTGCCTCCTGAAGAACTTTATGCAACGCAACTGTCACAACTTCAAGAAATGGGTTTCTTTGATACCCATGAGAATATCCGTGCTTTAATAGCTACTTCTGGAAACGTCAATGCTGCCGTGGAACGCCTATTGGGAAATCCTGGCCGATAGTAATTAACAACCAACGCAGTTTTTGTAGATACTGCAGATCAATTTTCAGGCCTTGTACGATTGCCTGGCTTTCGCCCGTACCTACCAACGTCGAAATACAGTTTGAGCTTTCACATGTCATACAATAAATTTTATTATGTCTATCCAAGTGATGCAGACTCCACTTGTAATTTATCTGTGTTTGAGCCTCATTGACGTGTAAGTATCGATGCTTGGTCAGGTCTCATGGGAAATTGGTGGAGTTTTTGTTGTAGCTAATATTCTTTAGTCTTGATTACTGTAAATACATAGGAGGCTGCGGAATTCTGGATCGTCTATAATTATTCCGAACTTGCTTGATGAACCTTAATCGGCTTTAGATGTATTTGCCATTCAAAAAATGCGGCAAGTTGGAACGAAGTTGAGATTTTTAGCCGAATCTGGGAAGGAAAAAAGAAAATACTGAACTTTGTCCAAAGGCAAACTTCTGCTAATTTCCTGTATTGTATTAGTGCTCTGTACTTGCTGATCTCTTAAATTCCTGCATGGATGCTACTTGTTCTTCGGGTAGAAATGATAGTTGAGATTTTGATACCCTGCCGTCTTGCGCACGTGCCTTGTGAGCTTGTGCGGTCCCGGCTTTATGGTTATGGGACAAATGCCTTGGACCGTGAGAATGGATTCGACTGGGGCGGATGCTGCGGCACATGCCTCAGAAAGTGCGTTGCGGGTTCGACTTCCAGCTAAGGTTTTGAAATGAAAATTAAACTATTGTTGTATATTTTCAGTACGCTAATGTAGTGGCTGGCTAGACCGGTAGTATTTCATGTCTGGCTAGATATGTAAATCAGATTTTGGAGTTTTATGTTATGATTGTAGTTCCGATCTAATATAAATTATTAGTTAGAAAATAGTGTAGTCCATAAGAGTTAAAACTACGTACTTAGAAAGTTTCACCTCTGTCATTTAAAAACAAAAAAAATGGTGCGCTGGTTTTTCGTCCTCTGAATGTGGCTAGAAAAACATTATGGGGCTATCTACTTATTATCAGTACTGTTTGTAGGCTTGGTTTTGATACTAAAATTTGGTCTCTTTAGAAGTGCAAACAAATTATCGTCTTTTAGTTGACATTCATGTATAATTATATCTTAAAAAAGGCAATTGTTTTTTTATATTTACATAATCTAAAATTATATCTTTCTTTTAATAATTTAAAATGACGATTTATACTTTCTTGATGATATAAAATGATCAAAATTATTTTTTTTTTTAAGATAAAAATAGTTAACTTGACAATTAAAAAATATGGATACGGATATTCTCCTTCCATGTAAAAACTGCACTTCTGATGGTTCAGCATGTGATTGATGAGTTCATCAATATAAATTAATAAACAGCAATAACACCATGCCTGTTGGAGACAAGCAACTGGCAGGTGCACTGAAGAAAGGGAGCTAAGGGAGTTATCGAGTGAAGCAAACAGCACGAGTGCAAAGCCCACAGGAAATGTACCTATTAAAGATAAAGTATCAAATACAGATCCTTCAAAAATATTGGGTGCGAAGAGGCAGCATCCAGATTTTCATTCATCGAGTCCATCCAATCACCCATCCCAAGGCAATACTGGTGCCAATGGGTAGCAGGACCGGTTATTAGCAGTTTTAACACCTTACCCGGTCCTCTTTCGGGTAGAGGACCGGTTGGGTCTCTTGTTGATCATGTAAGAGGTTCCTTGTTTGAGCCATGTCTACAGAAGGTAACATCCGTCTCCGTAAGTATTAATCTTCGGTTGCATGGGTTCGATGGTGAAATATATGAGTTTAACCGAAGAAGGGGAGGGAAGTTGCTAGTCTAATTGAAAGCTTTTCAGGTGAATTATACAGATCATTTTTGAGAAATTTTATGTTATGCAATCTTATTTACTAAAATATTTGTTTATTTGATCTTAACTTCTGACGTATCTGTTGGAGTGGTATAGTAAGTTTCTCTCGCCCGCCTTTTGGGATTCAAACTTCTGACCAACGAGTGGGCAAGCTATGGTCTTTTTTTTGGACATTTAATTTTGCAAATCAATTAAATCAACGTTGGTTAGTATTTACTAAAATATTTTATTACTTAGGTCTAGTGTTGCCGAATTAAATCGAATATATTATGGGTTAAATCAGAGTGTTAAGATATTAATTCGGAAATGGTAAAAAAAAAAATATTTCCACCTACTTTAATTTTGACGGTGCCCACGCAAAAAGTAAATTGTCGCAGGTACGGCAACATAATCAAAATCTAACGGGGTTTAAAAATGAAATAAACTTTAGAAAGTGATCAAATATGAACTCCAAAAAGTGGACCTGGCGAAACAAAGAACTTAGTAGGCTGATCTTAGGAAAGATATTGGGCTAATTAGGCCCAAATACTTCTTACGAGGCCTCATTTGATGGGCTAAAAACTAGCAAACGCCGTGAAGAATCGTCATGCACTGTTTCATCCCCATGCACGTCGTTTCACCGTCTACTATAACCGCCACTACTCCACTCTCCTCCCATGCACGTTGCTGCACATTCGCAACTTCGTCTAAATATCTCGATTTTCCGAGATGATCCACGCCCCTCTCCCCGTCAACCCCGCCGGCGGCGCTATTATACCTTTCTACCAAAGCGGCGGCGCCGGCGGTGACGACGGCGGCGACGATCCTAAGAACCGCCGCGTTGATCGCGGCCACGAGGTCGACGCTCCTCCTGTCATCCCCGCTTCGGACGAGGACGACGAAGATAACAATAGTAACAACAATGAGAAGCCGCAGGAAGAGAAGCAGAGGAGGGAGGGGGGTTTGAGGAGGCCGTACCACCGCCGCCACAAGCCGGCGGAGGCGCCGCTGATCACCGAGCCTTGCGCGGTCTGCAAACAGAGATTCTGGTCGGTGAAAGCATTGCACGGCCACTACCGCGTTCACTCGGACCGCGGTTGGCGCGGTGTTCTGCCACCGTGGCGGCGCCCTCAGATCAGAAAACCCAACAGCGAACGCCAAGTTGCTAAGTCTCTAATCATCCTCGCCGGTGGCCCTGATGCAGAGCACCAGCAGGAGTTCAAGTGCGCATGCGGCCGCATCTTCGACTCTCGCCAAGCACTCGGGGGCCACCGCGCAAGCCATAAGAATGTGCAGGGCTGCTTCGCTAGAGAAGCGAAGGATAAAGGCGAGGACACTGTGGTGGTGGAAGGAGAGGAACCAAAAAAGCGACGTGGACGACCCAAGAAAAAACTAACCACCGGAGAAACTTCGCTGGCGGCGGCGGGCTCGGGCGGAGAATCTTCGAAAGGAAAACGAGTTATGCTTGATCTTAACTTGCCGGTGCAACCAGAAGAAGATGGAGATGACAACGAAGGTGGCAAGGGGTTTGATCTCAACATTCCACAGGGTGACAATGATAATGAGAGTTCTTCTACTCCTGTTCTCAAGTAGAACTTCTCGTTAAATAAAATTTTGGAGTTATTTACGTGTTATTTAATTGTTTTTGAATGATGGACAATATAGTAATTTTATATACTATTTGGTGATTTGTAATGTGATTTGCTGGAGATCGAAGTATGAATTCTTGTTATTGTAATAAGTGTTGAAGCAATTTAAAAGGGTAGTATTATGGTTGTTATTATATTGAAGTATATCTTGGATTTTCAGTAATTTCAAATGATCAGTTATGTATATGCAAGATATAGTGTGAAGTAGACCAACTATTAAGTATATATATATATATATTGCAGCCTGCGGCACAATAGTAAGAGTTGTTTCTTATCACGATAATAGTATAGGTTCGAATCTTATCCAAATATGATAAAAATATCTTTTGTTAGTAGCTGATATGAGTGTATACGTAGCGTAGTCTCTTTCAGAGTTTAAAATGAATTCTCGTGGATGAGTTTATAGATGCCAGAAGTAATATTGTGTCCTTATATTTGCATTTTCTTTTATTATATCCAATATCTGTTGTATGATATTGGAAAAAAAACTGAAATAAGCTCAACTATTATTCTTATAATATTTCAAATAATACTGTAATCAATCCAACAATATGGGTGACTTGGTTAAAGCGTTGGAGTTCGCCGCCAGGAATTTGACTCTATGCTCTCTCATACATTAAGAGGAAATTCATATCAACTTGTCTATAAATTTATGTTAGAAATATTTTAATTATTATATAAATTATTTTTTTTTAAAAAAAATTAAATATAAAAAAGATTGTGATTTTTTTTTTAAAAAAATACTTTTAAGTTAGTTTGAGACCTTAATTAATGGGTTTAAAAAGTAATTCGTTAATCCGCTAAAATTTTGAAGCCTTAAAATATCTATTTAAATTTTTTTTAAGAAAAATTTAAAATATTAAATAATAAGATTTTGATGTGGTATAAATTTTATATGCAAAAGTTTGAAAATGTTTCAAATAGATATTTTGGAATGTCAAAATAACGGATTATAAACGAAATATTTATTTGTAATATTTTGTTTCTAAGCGTGGGCATCGTTTAGAAATTTCTTAAATAATTTTGAAATAAATATTAAATCATACCACTATAAGAATGTTTAAGTAAATAATTTTTAAATAATATTTTTGAAAATATAAAAATAAAGAGGAAATTACATATTGCCCTTGCTTTTAAAAGCTATACAAATCAGCCCTTTATCTCAAACTTTTTAAAAATAAATTTAACTTTGGAAATTTATGCTATAATTATTTTGACTGCTATATAAGTAATTTTTATAGAAATTTTGAGTTAAAAAAAATAGATATCGATGTGATCTATATATTTATTATTCAATATATTTTTAAATAGATATTTTGAAATTTTAAAGTCTTAATTCACTGAAACTTTGAAGTGTATAAAACTTATATACTTAAAACATTATGTTTAAATAATTATTTTAGAGTATATAAATAAATAATTTTAAATATATATTATATATATTATCAATATATTTAAGCGCGAGTTGGGGGTTGCTACAGTGCACCCCCCTCCCCTTATATATATATATATATATATAAATATATTATATATAATTAATATATATATATATATATATATATATATATATATTTATATTATATAAAATTAAAATAATATATATTTTAAAAATATATATATAATATATTTAAAAATATATATTATTTTAATTAATAATAATTAATTGTATATATATGTATATATAATATCTTAATTTTTTTAAATATTTTATTTTTAAATAATTAAATATTTTTAAATATATATTATTTTTTTTCACACGCATCGCGGGTGATGTTTCCGCTAGTATAAGGTTTATTTGCAAAGGTCCATGCCAGTTCCCAAAAAATAAATAGGTCAAATGCACCCCTGCAGGAATGGTGCCTGCACATTTTGAGGCCTACGGTACAGTTCGTTCGTTCAGCCTCGAGATGTGCTGATAAGCAAGCAGTCAAGCACGAGTTTAAAGCGATCATAGTCTGAGTTATACCAGCTCTATGTATCATTATAATATGCTATTTTTCGAGTGGGAGCTGGTGGCGGCGGTCGTTGTCGTCGCCGTTGAAAAATCACGAGCGAGGATCGGACCAAATTCTTCTGGAAATTTGACGGATTCGATCTACAAGAGCAAAAACGAATCGAATCTTCCTGTATATAACAATCACCGCCGAATCAATAGAGAGAATGAGAAAACATAAACAAATTCGCTGTGAAATACCCCCCAAATCCTTCAGGTTCTCCATCGCTTCTGCGGGTAACGCTTTTCGTTTCTTTCAGTTGGAACTTGAGTTTGATCTTCGATTTTTTTTTTTTGTTTTTTTTTTTTTTTTGGACATTTGATTTTAGAGTAGAACCTTCTGGCTTCTCTCATTAATTTTGAAATACGAATATATTGAAGGAATTGTTAGTCATGTTTTGTTGAGTTTGTATGAGTAGATAAATTTTTTGCTACTCTAATTTTAATTTCTCTGGTCGTGTAGGGCCCTGGGACGTGTATGCAGAACGTGTTCGAAATTTAAATACGGGTTCCTTACAATTCGTTGGAAATAAGTTATACGTCCCTGCAATATATATATATATTAATCATAAAGCTTTATATAAAATATAACGTCAAAATACTTTTTTTTTATTTCGTATAATTTTAAAATATATCTGATTATAAGTATACATAATAATGAAGGAATGATAATATTCTATGTATATAAAAAATTTATTTTATTTTAAAAGATAAAAATTTATTTTAAAAATTTTATTACTTAATATATAATTTAATTATTTTTATGTATATATATATATATATATTATAAAATCTTCATACAAATCAACAAATTTTTTTTTTTCAAAATACTATATCTACGTAATTTTAATATTAGATCAATTATAATTTTTTAAATTCTTGCTAATTAATATAAATAGGATATATATGTTTTAAAAATAAAAACCAATAATAAATATCATATTTAATGTTATTTATAATAACACACGTCATAATGTTTTGATGGAATAATTTTGTATTGTAATATATATTAATAAAATAATTATTCATTAATTTCTGGACCAAAAAAAAAAACTATAAATTAACCTGGACTATGGGTCCGGTTTATTGCTGAAAATTAAATGGCCCAACAAGTAGCTTTTAGACCGTAGTGGGTCATGTAGCGCTGCTATCCACAGCTCAGTCGCTAGACTCGCTGCTTCGGCCGCTCTTTTTCTGCCAATGGTAGGAGTGATTTGCAATCTAGCCTCTCGAGATGTGTGTTTTGGTTTGAGGTGTCAGCGTAAATCGAATTCTCAACTAACCTAATCCAATGGGTTCCAAGCCAAGCAAAACTTTACGTGCTTGTAGTTCTCATCTTCATGAAACCAAACATGCAGAAGTCCAACTATTTTATGAGCATGTATAATGGATGTATACGCATCGTCAAACCGCACGTATCTCGAGGTTCAAACATGGCCGCATAGCGTGACATGTGTGATTGAGGTTATGTATGTGGTGTAACGTATTTTATTTTCAGGCAGTTAGTACGTGAAAAGAGGGGGTTCACCCACGCAACTCGGATCTTGGCTTGGAAGCCTTGCAAGCTTAGTTTCTAAACCAAGGAAAGCATATTTTATCTGACCACCGACTCCATGGGAGTTCTCAGCAATTTAAGGTGAGATTCCACATTTTCACTATAAAAGCTGTAAGAATTTGAACTTTCAGTGCATTGGTATGTTTTGCATGCATTGAGAATCACCTTGCTCGACCACTCTGTTCGCGTGACAGGCGAGTTTTATCGTGTTGCACTTGCGCCACCTCGGGTGGCCCAGATTTGATGGTGCCTACTCGCGTGCGTTTGGATGTTCAGGACCGTTATGTAAGCGATACGCTCTTGTTCTGTTTGTTATTGAATGTGGCAGTTTGCAGTTTAATTGCTGTGTTTATTTTTTTTATAGATTACAATTTTTAGTCAAATGCATGCAGGTGGTGATTGATAATGGTATTGTCCAACTTACGCTTTCTAAGCCGGGTGGGATTGTGACTGGGGTGCGATACAATGGTCTTGACAACTTGATGGAAATCCTCAACAAAGAAGATAATCGGGGGTATTTGTCTTCCCTTAAGTCGGGTTCTTGTTGATACTCTAAAGATTTATGTGACAAAGTATGTGACAGAAGAAAAATAATATTGATAGAAAACTGCATTACAAAATGAAGGTCTATCCTTATATTTATAGAAGTATATAACTTGCTGACTAAGGAAAAAATATGAACATGCCTAATAAAAATTCCTAAAAGTAAGATCATTTCTTATCAAGGAAAATCCTATCTCCTTAGTATTCTGCCAAATAAATCTCTAGCAAAAGTTGGTCTAGGGAGCAAATCAAAAGTTGGTCTGAACATTCTTCTGATTTAAGCATTTGTTATCTTGAATATAGTTACTGGGATCTAGTTTGGAATGAACCTGGAGGCAGTGGAAATTTTGATGTGTAAGATCTTTTTCCTCTTCGAAACTTTTCGTAGAATTAAGGTAATTTAGAATATAAATTATTTGTTAATGCAGGGTTTTTGAGCTGCTGGATTGTTGATTTCGTGCATGTCTTGTAGGATACAAGGAACATATTTTGATGTAATTCTTGAAGATGATAACCAGGTCGAAGTTTCGTTCAGGCGAACCTGGGATGCCTCCAAAAAAGGCATAGCTGTCCCCTTGAACATTGATAAGAGGTAAATCGAAATTTAGTATTTGTTTTTTTTTTGCTGAACTTAGTCCGACTTCTAAATGCATGAAAAATTACTTTCTTGTGCTTCTCCAAGATTTATTGTTCTCCGAGGAAGTTCAGGATTCTATTCGTATGCCATCTATGAGCACTTGGAGGGATGGCCTGATTTTGACATGGGCGAGACAAGGATCGCATTCAAACTTAGAAAGGACAAGTAAAATCTCCTATCTCCCTATAATTTTGATATATCAACCAGAAAACTACTTTCTCAAAAATGGAAAGTAATATTGTTATATCTTTGTAATGGTTTCATTTGTGTTGGATAACAGGTTTCAGTACATGGCTGTAGCTGATAATAGGCAGAGGATCATGCCGTTCCCTGATGATCGCATGCCTGGAAGAGGCCAGCAATTAGCGTATCCCGAAGCTGTAAAACTAATAAATCCATTAAATCCCGATCTGAAAGGAGAGGTAAGCCTTTTTAAATGGGATCCATGAAGTGTGATAAGATGTTTGAAGTGTTAACAGATAAACAGGGAACATCGAGTTAACTTGTAATTTGTTAGAAAAATGTCTTGATATATGTGATACTTAAGCTTCTCAGATGCTTACCTAGGTGGATGACAAGTATCAGTATTCTTGTGATAACAAGGACAACAAGGTTCATGGATGGATCTCAAAAGATCCTTTAATTGGATTTTGGCAAATAACACCTAGTGATGAATTCCGAACAGGAGGTCCTGTCAAGCAGAACCTTACCTCTCATGTCGGTCCTACCACTCTCGCTGTAAGTAATTTTGGTCCTAATGAAATTTCTGCACTCACTTTGTTCTCGTACATATATGTTAATCAAGCTTGTTAATAAAAAAAAGGCTTAAATGCTTTATGCATCTGTTAAAATCATGCCATTTGTAAATGAGTATTTACTAGTCCAAAATAAACATAAAAAGATGGTGGTCATGCTCAGTTAGTTTGAGAAATAAACAAAAATGTAAATTAACAAATAAATAATTGATCCTATGTTAGACTCTAGAATCTCATCAGACCACACTGCTTTCTTGATTGTCCTAATTATTGTGTAATCCTACTGCAGTACGTCATGAATCAACTAACATAACATATTTTGATTAAATGGTAGGGATCTCTAGGATCATAACTTGATAATAGTTATTCTTGATGTTGTATACGAGGTTAACGCGATGGTGTTACTTTTACATATTTCAGATGTTTTTCAGTGCCCACTATTCTGGGAATGATCTTGTCCCTAAGTTCAGGAATGGAGAATACTGGAAAAAGGTATTTGGTCCAGTGTTTATCTATCTAAATTCTGCCCTGGCTGATTCAGAACCTAGGGCTTTGTGGGAAGATGCAAAATTACAGGTAAAGGATCATCTTTTTGAACAAGCTAATATTATATTTCAATTTCTATTCTTAGTGTCTTATTTATGTAATCTGGAAAGACTATATGATGCATTATATATTTATTATTGGGTTTAAGTTTGCCCTTTGCTACAAACTTGCATTTTTCCTATAAGAGATTATTTAAAAATGTACATAACCAATGAACTTGCTATTTAATAAGTTTTTTTTTTTAACAGTATTATATATTTGGACATTGTAAACTGAGCTTGTTTATGTATTCTTTGCTTTATTAATATACTCAGATGCAGACTGAAGTTGGGAGTTGGCCCTATAGTTTTCCAGTTTCGGAGGATTTCCCGAAGAGTGGCCAAAGAGGCTCAGTTAGTGGTAGACTGCTAGTACGAGACTGGTATGACTCCTGTTATAGAATGTCCTCAACAGGGCTAGATGATTAGATTTTAGAGTTTAACTATTTATAGGCTAGCTTTGCAACATAATAATAATTTTTTCTTAATTTTATTTTCTTTTTCTTTTTTATTTTTTGCAAAATAGTAATCATAAATTCCTTTGTTATCCCTGAAATATCTTGAAATTAATCCTATTGTTCGAGTCTTTGTGTCGTTCCCATAGCAGATTTGCTATGTGATAATGCACTTGAATGTCAAGAAATTAATATGAAAATTGTGAATAAATTTGTAGTGTTCATCTGACACCCTTGAGACAACTACTGCTTATACTCCTTATTTAATATCATTTTCTTAGCATGATTTGTTGATCTCCTACTTTCCAGGTTCATAGATAAACGAGATTTATTAGCACAGTCTGCTTACGTCGGTTTGGCCTTGCCTGGAGAAGCTGGATCCTGGCAGAGAGAATGCAAGGTTTGAAATTAACTGAATATCCATAAATAACGATTACACGGTTGTTTGAACGTGTCGTACATGTGTTCTTTTAGGGATACCAATTTTGGGCTAGAGCAGACTCTAATGGCATATTCTTCATCGAGAATGTACGCCCTGGTAACTACAATCTATTTGCATGGGTTCCTGGCTTCATTGGGGATTACAAATATGGTGAAACCATTACTATCACGCCAGGTTTATTACCAAACTTTACATTTTGTATGTCATATACCACGCATTTGTGCTGTTGTTTTATTGTTATCTTTTCAGTTTTAACATTTCATATCCACACCTCCGTTTACTGTAACTTGTAAAGCAGGACATATTGTTGTTTTGGATGATCTTATATTTCAACCTCCGAGGGATGGTCCAACTTTATGGGAGATTGGTATTCCTGATCGCACTGCCGCAGAATTTTATGTTCCAGATCCTGATCCTAACTACATTAACCGGCTTTTCATTAACCACCCTGATAGGTGAGGTTTGAGGTTCAATAGTCTGAAATTTACTGTACTTCAATATTTACTTTTTTCTTTTTTAAATGATAGATTGTCCAATATATATATATATATATATATATAAACCTGGAGCTTTCACTTGCCCCAGGTTATTATCTGAAACTAAACTGAACTTTTACATATCAACTGAATTCTTTCATAGGTTTAGGCAATACGGCTTATGGGAAAGATACGCGGATCTTTATCCGAATGGTGACCTTGTTTATACTATAGGTTCCAGTGACTATACGAAAGATTGGTTCTTTGCTCATGTTACGCGGTAATGCTTCTTTGACTCGGAATCTTGGTTGAGTGAAATTTTCTGCTTTTTTTTCTCCAGAAATTTCATTCACTTGTACTTTTTGGATAATTATGACCGCATGAAAAATGTTAACTAAATCTGTGAATGCATAACCATGTTTAAAGAGAATTGGAGCATCTTTTAAATCTCTCTTTTGTTCACTTTGATTATCTTTATAATACGCCAACTTCACCTACATATTAGAGATACAATTGGCAACTAGCTGTAGGACATCTTTTTTTTTTTTCTTTTGTTAGAAATAGACACTGCCCTCATTTCGGATCCGACTCTATCCGGGAGGAGACTACTCTGGACCTGATACTCAGGCGAAATCCTCCGTTGCACGTGCACATTACCGTCAACGATCTCCCAATTAGGATTCCAAACTGATGGGACGGAGATTCGACGCTAAATGGGGAGGGTTCTTAAGCTCTTGTCCATCCGCTACGAGATCTCGCCACCCTTTAGTTATAGGACATCTAACTCCTAGTTTGCTTATATCCTTTCTTAAACTTCATGCATTCATGGCAGAAAAGGGAATCAGAACACATATGAGGCTACCACCTGGCAAATCAAATTTAAACTTGATAATGTTGATCAAAGTGGAGTTTACAAGTTTCGAGTTGCCATTGCTTCTGCTGCCCTTGCCGAGCTACAGGTAAGATTTACATTATGTGGTTTTGTTAAAAAAGCCCCTACTTAAAACTTTCTCAATAAGTTCCTTAATTTTGAAAAACTTACAAAATTAGTCCCCCCCCACACACACACACATATGTTAAGTATTTTAAAAATAATTGAATAGAAAAACAAAAAGATCTTTGTGTGCTCTAATACTATTGTATTCAAAGTTTTTCAAAACTATTTATAAGTAGATTTTTGAGGCTTCAAATCTTTTTAGCCGAGAAGAATTTCGAAGCGTCAGAACACTTTTTCGGATATATTTATTTAGTACACTAAAGTACACTTTTTTCGTATTCAATTTTTATTTTTTTTAAAAAAAATAACTATACGTATATATTTTGCTTAATTTAGTAATAAAAAATAAAGATTTATTTGGAGGACGATATAAAAGCAAGAGATGATATGTAATTATCCTATATATTGTTATCTTGAGGTGTAATAAAATGTTCTTTTAAAAGTTCTAATTTGATATTAATATGTTTATAATAATTTTCCGTTCCATGAAGGTTCGCTTCAATGATGCAGCTGCAAATCCAGCTCACTTCTCAACAGGGCTTATTGGTAGGGATAACTCCATAGCAAGGCATGGAATACACGGGCTGTACTGGTTGTTCAACATCGATGTGCAGACTAAGTGGCTCGTTGGAGGTGATAACATTATTTTCCTCACACAAACAAGATGTCAAAGCCCATTTCAGGGAATTATGTATGATTATCTTCGATTAGAGGGTCCCGTATCTAATCAAAATTCAACATTTTGAAATATGTTTTACTTTTTATTTCTCAGAAAAAAAAAAAAAGGTTTTACAGTTTAATGCTTGTATTTGGACCTTCCTGTATCAAATCGTCCCTAAGTAGATGTTAAAGATTATTTTAGATGAATAAGAAGCATTTTTTGTGGTCTATCACCGCATATTAGATTTATATTATACATTTCGACTAGAAATGGTGTTGTACGTTAAGCCCCTCCGAATTCACACTTATTGTGTTTTAAATTCATGATCTACACTTTACAAGGAACAACCCCATGGTCAATTTTTTCAAAGCTTATACAATTTCCAGATAATTCAATCTTTTCAAATATTAATTTCCAATTCGTTTCATCATCTAATATATTTAATTGAGCCGAGTGTTTTAAATCAAGCGCCCAGCTATTAAGTCCTAAATTTGTTTAAATTTCTAAATTAATATTAAAAAAAAACTAAAGCTATTTTATAAGGTTGTTTTGATCCTAATATGCATTATTAACACCGAGTCGTCATGACTTGTGGCACGTTATTCTTGTTAAATTTAAAAGTTAAAACTAAAGGACCAAAGCCATGTTTCTTGGGTATTGTACCCAACCAACTCAAGGAGAAATCCAATAATAACTACTGCATTAGGCATACTGGAAAAAAAACGGGGCAGACAGTTCGCCATTTTATATAGTTAAGAAAGGTACAAAAAATATCATTTTAAGATAAGAAGTATATTTTTATAATTTTAAATTATCGGAAGCATAAAAATTGTAAATACCCCAAAACTTTAGAATCAAATTGACAATGTGATGGAATGCATCAGATGACAGGATAATCATTTTTGATCTTCCACTTCATAACAAGATGCAGCAGCTCGACCATGGAATAGATCTCTTTAGACTGGCCATGAGACACATCCCACGCAACAAATTTGTGAGTTTTTTGCCCTACATTCACCAGACTGTAACCACTGGCCACTCTAACTCCCCTCTCCCTCATCAACCATCTCACTCTATCAATGCCGTAGAGGTTCGACGTAAGTAGATAACCGCCCGAGTTGTAGGGCTCCAACTCAAGTACGTTAGCTGCTGCTTTTCGTCCGAGTTTGTGATTTCCGTGACTCCTACAAGCACTCAACAATGCTCCCCATGCAGCGGGACCCGGTTTGAGCCCTTCTTTTTGCATCCTTATGATGAGCTCGAACGCCGCGTTAACATCACCACCCCTACCAAGCATGTCAACCATGCATGAATAATGCTCCAAACTTGGTGGGATCGAGTGATTTGATGTAATTCTCTCGAAAATGGAGATCCCTTCCTCGACTAGACCTCCATGGCTGCAAGCTGATAACACCGAGAGAACCGTGATTCCATTAGGCTTCACATTCTCCAATTCCATCTCATAGAACAACGCAATAGATTCACGTGCAAGGCCATTCATCCCCAGCGCGCTTATCATCACGTTCCACGACAATATGTTTTTCTCAGTCATATTAACAAACACTTCCTTTGAGGAGTTGATGTCGCCACACTTTGCGTACATGTCTATAAGGGCAGTTCCGATCGGCAAAGCTCTTGCGAAATCATGCTTAACTGCCACAGCATGAGCAGACTTCGATAGCTTAGAATCTGCTAACAGAGAACAAGCTTCTAGAAGACTAAGAACTGTAACTTCATTCTGCCGTATTAGTGTCATTTGCATGTTGCTAAAGAAGGAGATGGCTTCGTCGGGCTTACCGCAATATGCGTACCCGGAGATCATCGTGCTCCAGGAAACCAAGTTTCTTCTTACATCCATTTGGTTGAACAAATTAAGAGCAAGCTCAGTAAGGCCACACTTCAGATAAGCATCTAATAAGGAGTTTAGCACAAAGCAATTGCGATCAAACATATTTCGAACAATCACGGAATGGATACACTTGCACCAATTTGCCTCTTCAAGCCTCTTGCAGGCTTGCAACATTGTGACCAAAGTAACCTCATCGACCTTGATCCCGACCTCCTTCATTGAATTGAACAATAGCAACGCCTCTTTGTATCTCTCGCTCAGGACCAATCCGGATAAGAGACAGTTCCAAGATACAGTGGTTGTAGCAGCCATTTGTTTGAAGGCTGCGTAAGCAGAATCAATATCATAGCATTTGGAGTACATGTCTATAATAGAATTGCTAACGAAGAGACCATCTTCAAAACCTTTAGGAATAAGATGGCCATGAACAATTCTTCCCTGTCTGATATCGCCTAAACTGCTGCAAGCTTGAAGAGCACTAACAAGAGCAAGGCCGTCGATATCAATATTTCCCTCCTCTGCCATGGCACGAAATAGTTGTAAAGCCTTCAGCGGGTGACCGCATTGAGCAAATCCACCAATCAAAGAGCTCCAAGAGATCACATCTCTCTCGGACATTTCATCGAACAATTGCTGGGCAGATATCATGTCCTGCAGCTTAGAGTACATGCTAAGCAAAGCATTCTGTACAGAAGCATCAGAATTAAAACCGTTACGAATAATTAAGCCATGTATATTCAAACCCTCCTCTATATCTTCCATCTTCCAGCAAGCTTGTATTATAAGAACTAATGTGGACACATTTGCTTCAAATCCAGAGACCTTCGCTTTGACAAAGTAGGTAAAACCGCAGTCGATATTATCTTCAGATAGGAATCCATTGATCATCGTGTTCCATGACACAGAGTCTTTGATCCTCATTCCATCAAACACTATCGAAGCTGAATCAATCATGCTGCATTTGATGTAAAAGTTCATGACAGAATTACTTACAGATGTGTACACGTCGAAACCTTGTTTAATTACATTGGAATGAATCGATTGTCCTTGTTTGAGAGACTGGAGAATTGCACAGGCCTTGAAGATAGAAGAGATAGTCTCATATTGGACCTGAAGAGCTTGCTTTCTGCTTTCATTGTAGTGAAAGAGAAGATTGAGCCAGCGGTCCTTGGCAGCAGGTGCTCCATTCAGCAGATCCCTGTGACTAAACTTTAAGCAGTGTAGAAAAGAAGTACGCATTTATGATCTTAACAAAGTATTGCGTAAGGATGCATGCAATACAGATATATAAGGATGAAACTCAACTTTGTTTCAGTTAAGGGGATTGTTATGGTGTGAGTCATATACACCAGGTCTGCTGTAGCATTAAAGTTTCTAAATCTAAATATTGAACTTTACATTGCTGAAGGGAATTTCTCATCCTATTGGCTTACGCCTCTCATCTAAGGACAAAATAGGAATGGATTGAATCGATCAATCTACTGCAGGAATTGTTCCGAAAAAGTTATCCTCAGTGAATGTTGCAGACGTGAAGATGCGGGTTGTCGTGCTTTACAAATTTTGACCAGTAGGATTTGTACTTGGATATAGCAAGATCCAGCCATGGCTTATAATTCCCATTATAGTGAATAACAGCTGCCTTGTCGATTTCTGAACGGTTGATAGCTGGATCATAACCTAGCCCCAAGACATGCCAGCTTCGATCAAGTGGATATGTTAGGTTGTAGAATGTTATCAATCCTGGAGGCAGCGAACCAAGCTTCCAGAGCGTGCGATCCGTGTTCTACAGCAAATGAAAATTTCCTTGTCAGCAAGTGTACATAATGTATAAGGCTTGTGCAATGATTCGTCAACAAAGATATTAGAAACTGTCTCTCTGGAAAATATTCCTGAAAAATCAATCCAAGTATCAGTAGGTTAACTATAGCAACTATTGTTTGCTGCTTTACTATGAATCCTTGACTATCTCTAAAAAAAATATCAAGATACATCCCTTGTTAACCCATTACAGTTCTAAAACCTGCAAAAAAAAAGAGAATCCTCAGCTACCCAAAAAATGAAAAAGAAAAGAAAAGAAAAAGAAGTGCCACTAGGACATAATTTGACTGATACGATCATATGAGAGTAGAAAGGACATAATTTGACTGATACGATCATATGAGAGTAGAATATCAAAAAAAAAAAAAAAAGAAAAGCACATTCAGACAAGAAAAGAGGCAAACAGAGGGCACTAGTTTGAATAAGCAATTCCTTCTAGATGAACTGAGTCAGCAAATATAAAAAAAAAACATTGAATGTTTTATTACCAAATCTTGCCAGTAATGATATATCCCAGTAATATTTCTCTTTTTCCACTCTTTCAAGTCAAAGATGTTCATACCGAACGCCCATCCACAAGCCTGGGGATCAAAATTCTTGGAGATTTTTGGGTTAGAGAAGTTAAGATATGTCTCGAATCTGTGAAAGCTTTCCTTACAGGTCTCAACTGCACCATTCACCATGCCTTTCATATCAATAAACCAAAGCGGTGTCAGATCCTTCTGAACAACAACATCATCATCAAGAAATAGTATCTTCTCCAACATAGGATAGACCTCTGGCATGTAGAATCGCAAATGGTTAAGCATAGACAAGTACTTTGGATTTCTATACTTGAGATTGTCATTTCCAGCAGAGAGGGAAGATGGGTGGTTTGCTTTGAAATAATATTCCTTTAGCCTCGAAGATTCAAGTTGGCGAAGAACCGAACAGTAAGACGAGTTAAGCCACTTAAACTCGTCAATGTTCTCAACATTAACCGTTGCGTTAGAAGGAGGATGGACAATGAACCACATCTTCATAGCTGCAAAGTTGAGCTTGTCAGTAACTATGTGGAAAACATGTTTGTCTGGTTCCCTGGCGTTTGAGATGGTAGAGTTGACAACAACTGATGTTGCAAGAACATTGTCTGAAAAAATAGCATAATGATACAACGATGGATCATCAAGCTTCTGTTTATCAGCTAGCTCTTTGTCTTTATAACCCTGTAAGAAGTAATCAGTTGTAAGCTGCAAAGGTAGGCAATGAAGAGGCTTCGGGATCGTCTTTGCAGCATGCTGGATCAGAAAGGTACTTTGCTTCTTCATTGCATTTATATTCTCTTCCGTATACTGTATCATAGCCCTCAACTTCCTCGCCACTACATTGCACTCATAAAGAGACTCTTTTGCTGTGGATAAAATATGGCCCATTGCCTTTGCTTTTTCAAGAGCACTGAAAAAGAAGTGGAGGTATAAATCAATATCATAAAAAGGGAGAGTAGATAGACTGATAGGAGAAACTATACCCTGGCTGCAGTTCGTCATCGGAATTTGCGTCTCCAATAGCATGTCGACTTTCCTTCATCTGATTCACCAAGGTATCATGTAGAGTACTATTCTTTTCTGAACGAGCAATACTAGCATAAACTTTAGCCATTATGAGCTGATCTTTCATGAGCTTCAGAATCGAATCTGAATTAGGGTTTTGATATTCTCTCCTCCATATGCTGTACTTACCCCTAAGTGTAGTGTCAAGTTGCCTCGAACTTTCAATCGCTCTCTCCTCCATACGGAGCTCGGCATCTCTTCCCATCTGGGTTAGTAAAGCAGTTCGGCCTTCCTTTCTTCGCTTTCGTATGAGCTGCAAAACAATGTAAACTATAACTCAAAAAAAGAGTCCAAATTTATTAGTTTTCTTTTTAAAAAAGCAGGGCCCAAATAATAACCTGACGCCTAAGCTTCACTGGACTGACAGGGAGATCTTCATGTTCTTGAGTTCTTGGAGTGTTCTCAGCTTCTTGTTTGCCATACACAGCCTTCAGACCTGATATTCTTTGCTCCTGAATTTTCATCAAAGAGAATTTATACACGTTGTAAGAAACTTGCAAGTATAAATCACCACTTCTAGACATTAGACCAATAAAAAAGGATATAACAATTTCCGAAATTAGAAAACGTGTTTACACATGTTATAGTCTATAAACTTACACAAACTCTTCTAGGACAACCAGCAGGGTAGAGAAAAAACTAGTAGTAATAGAAGATACCTATCCTTCAAATATTTCATGGTTGCTGAACCAACAATAAACATAAAGCATGAATGGGTATGCTAACAGATAGCTCATTTTGGGTATAGATACTTAGATAGCAATGGGGAAACATTATGATTCTTATTTTCTACTTATTTGGGTTACAGATTATTTCAGAGACAGATCAAACTTTGACCATGTCTTTTATGCTATCATCGGACAGATTATAGAACTAAGACTTTGGTGGAGGTTTGAAAAAAGTACCAGTCCTTTTCTCCGCTGCATATATTTTTCATCAGCAGAATTCCCCCACATCCATGAAGAAGATAGATCATTTGACTTAACTGTGTATACTTTAACGTTGCCTGAAGCGTCCAAATATGTAGCTGTTATATCAATGTTCTGCACCAAAAATGCTGAACTAATCAAATTTGAAGAACTTCGAATACAGAATATTTCTTGATACCTGGATATGCTATGTTTTTTTTTTTTTTTTTTTTTTTTTTAAAAGTTTTAGGGGAAGGGGGGAACACTCCTACAACATGTGGGGAAATATCAATGTATTGGGCAAAGATCCCCACCTCAGATTTCTCGAGAAAAAATAAAAAGTCTTTCTTGATACCTCATTCGGCTTATATGAATTATGTTGTCCGTTTGAATTAGCTCGGAGGCTACTTTCCTGTTTCACAGATATCCAACAACATTCAAAATAAAAAGGTTACGTTCAAAAAAAGAAGAAGAAAATATTGTACACTATATTATCCTTCAAACAATTGCAATTTCAACTCACAGTTAACAGTTGAAATCCTGTTTTTAGGATAATTTTTCACCAATACTAGCTAACAGCAGGAAAGATGGTGTACTAGTAAAATATATTGCTATCATACTCGAAGAACAAAGATGACTTTTGAATTAAGCAAATAAGAATACTTCAAGCATAATGCATTACATCATTTATGTTTTATGAGTTCTTAGGATGAAGAAAAAAAAATCTCCCACAACTTCAAGGCATCTTAGCAGTTATTAACCATTTACATCATCTTTTACATTTTTTTGAAGAAAATACATTAACTATAATGAAACCAATTGTCTTTTCTAGAGTTCCACAACAGCAATAACATCCCAATGATAAGTCCAATCTAGACAAATCTGGGGAGGGAAGATGTACACAACTATGCTCATAATACTATTTTTATAGGACCCTTAGGTTGAACAAAATCCAAGACACATGAGCATACGAGTACACATGTTCGTAGAACAAGAAATCAAACCAAGCATACCCAAAACAAACACAAACCATGCACAAACATATAAAAAAAAAGGGTAGAACCAGACTCTAAGTTACTTAAATGTCGAGCTTATATATCAAATAAATAAAATTTTCACTACGCAAAGTTTAAACAAGGTCTATTAGTCATACATCCAGTTGCAGGGGACCATTAAGCAATCTTATTGTGCAAAAGCTTATAGCTTAAGGAATAGACTAAACCTACATATCGAGCCTCCTAGCCATATCCAGTTGCAGTGGACTGCTAAGCCATCTCACTATGCAAAGCTTATAGCTTAAGGAATGGACTGATTAATCCTCATAATGTAATCAGAACCTTGTTATTTGAAATAAATTTAAGAAACCACAACTGTTATGCAAATAAAATTTTCTAGATGTTATTTGCCAAGGTTTTGTGGTCATCAACTCAATAAATCTAAGATAAGTTAAAATTTTCAAAATGTAAATTCTATGACGTGAAAATTACAAGCAAAATGTATAGCATAAAAACAAACTAGATAATGACATGGAGCAAAGATAATAATCACATATATTTACAAAGATATTAACACAGCATGCATGATAAGGCATAGACAATGCCCAGTAACATGTCCTATCTGTTTTAGTATGTGTGTAGAACCGGTATTTCCATGGTATCAACATGACTGAATGGTACTTCTCGAGGAACCACAACAAACTGCATGTAAAGTTTTAAGCAAAATCATGGTGGTAAAGTAGAAGGTGACAAACCTCTCTATCATTGCAATGTTGACAACCTTGAAATTCTCTAGGCATTTCAGGAACATTTGGCCTGAAAGAAAAAGGCAAGATACTTTACCTCAGCTCGATATTTTAAACATGAATAACTACATACACAAAACATTAAAAGAAAATATTTTATGCATACACATGGAAGAACCTAATAGTTATCTTGTATTATATGACGAGAACTAAAACAAAGATATAACATTTATCACAAGATAAAAACTGAGAGCTAACACAATCCAACATATGCAGTATATCTTCAACCCCATAGATCTTAAGTAAACAAGTCAAATTAAGTAGTAATGTATTGTATCTTTCTACTAGATTATAAACTCATTCGCAAAACAACAGAGTTGTTTGGTGATCCACAACTACGTAACATCCTAGAAACTAAGTAAGTTGGTGCTCAAAACTGAAAAATACATCTAAGGGCCTAAGGAAACACAACTTGGGGAAAGGGTACTAGAGCATATACGGTGCTTGCTGTACATTCAAATAATGATATGCTCATTTACACTTTTTATATTAACAAAAAATGGTTCAGTATGCTAGAGAAATCAGTAGAAATGTATATATGATATGTACAGAAACTACCAGAGGACTCGGTAGTATGGTTGAATCAGCAATTAGCAAGTAAATATATACGTACATTCTTTGGAGATTTAGCCTCTCATTGGAAGTTGCATCAGAAACTCCTGTTCTAACTGCTACAGTATACATCACGACCTGCAGAATGAACTATCAATATCGCCGTCCAAGCATGCCAGTGTAATCAAACATCTTACTAAGTAGCGTACACTGGATAGGCACCAATTGAACATAACAATCACCATCATTATTTGTGAATGTATGTATGTACATATGTATATGTATATAGGATTAGGCTATGCATTTTGTGATATATTAGATTAAACAAATACTGCATACAACCGAAAGTTCAAGCCCCAGGACACTGGACTGAACACTGATAGTGATCGAAATGATGAAATTCGCCATTGATCTAATACCATAGATACTGAATCGGACGGCCGGTACTCAATGCAAGCAACCGAACTCCGATCCCAAACATTCTATAATCAAGTAAATAGAAGAACTCACCAAATCTCTAACAATAAAGATGAAACCAAATGTAGATTAATTGATTGATGAGTAGTAGACGTAGAGATAATAGTTAGATTGAGAATTAATAAGTGCTTGCCTGGAAAGCGAAGAAGAAGAAGACAATAGATCTGGCGATGGATACTGATGATGAGGTCATTATCGCTATGGCTGCGACCAGAGAAGAAATGAAGTTTGATCGCGGGAATGAAAACGAACACAAGTAAGATCTTCAGAACGTATTTATAGACCTCTGCTACTCATATAGTATAATTTGATTTCCGAAGGTGAGGTTAATCATTCTATTTATCGTACCAGAAAAAGGTGTGTGGTGAGGATGGGCGAGATTCATCCTCTAGAGATGGGTGCAAGAGATATATTTTACGCGAGAACAGCCAAAAGTGGCCCAACTACATTACCGGTTGGTTTTGGGTCATGATTTTCGGGTCGACCCAATTATGATCCAATTAAAATCTTGGATTAAATACAAGCTGATTCACTTAATGGGTCCTTTTCTCTTTTTTTTTTAGCTGCAAAAATTAATAGGGTCAAAACAAAATATCTATTTTTAATATTTAAAATTTTCTAAAAGATATTTATACATATATCTTTTTACTTGATTTAGTAATATAAAAAAGATAAGATTTATTTGAAACTACGGTAAAAAAGTAAAGACCGATATGTAGTCACAATTTACAAGTGTAAAGCAAAACTACTTAGGGATGTCAACAGAATGAAAACTGGACGGGATATTATTCTCCGTTCTTGACTCCGAACTTAATTTTTATTTTTCGTTTCAATCATGTTCCGGCGAAGATGCCGATGGAGACGAAAAATCTGTATTCCCTATTATTTTCTAAAAATATAAAATATATTAATATATTAAATATAATATTAATATATGATTACATTATATATATAATATATTTTATAAATTATTTAATCAAGGTTTTGGATCGGGAAGGGGAAAAGGCCACCATCCACTTCTTCAACTGAGATTTTTTCGGTCTCCATTTTCGACCTCGATGGAGAATTTTTTACTGCAAAATCGGACTTTTTGGGGGCAAAAAATTGAATTTTTAGTCCATTCCGAGATATATTGACATCGCTAGAGCTATTTGTAGCTTTCAAAGGCGGTAGATCGATAATTAGAGGTGGCAAACGGATCTGAAAGACGTGCAATATTATATTATGAATGAACATTATTATTAAATATTATTGTCTTTGCAAATATTTAAATACTTAATATAAATTATTTATATTTTTATTGCTATGTCCAAAACTTTTCCTATTCTACTTTTTGAAAATTATAATGCCCTTGTCTGTATCATGTCGTATCTTCACACCTGTGTTTTCTAACTTCCGGTAGTTAAAAGTTTACTTGACCATGACGAAAAAAGATTGGAAACGTGAACAATAACATGTGGATGTTAGCAATTTCAATTTGCCTAATAATATGGGTTTAATAGTTTTTACTAAAACTAAAATTTCAGATTTTAGGAACGATTAAATTTTAATAAAACTATTTTTTGTATATATCCAAACAAATTTTTTACTAAAATAAATATTTTATAAAATTACTTTTGCTAAAAACTTAGTTAACAGACACCCCTTAGTAAATCGTCAAATTACCAAACGATAGCTTAGTATCTTTCCTTTCCTATGTATTTGCATATGTCCAATAAAATCCGTGCACCAACTTCACCTCCATCCCTTTTGATTACATAATGAACAAACAACAAAAAATTCTTCCCTCTACAAAACGCTAACAAATAGTTAGTAAAGACACTATCATGTCACCTCACTCTAGGAGAAACATGAGCCGACTGGATGCCGGCGGCGGCAGCAGCCGGTGACCGCTGTTGGTGGTGGGGGAAGCGGTGGCCACGTACACCGGGCTGAATGGGGGAGTCCTTGGTTTCCTTGCCCCTCTTCATGGCTTCTATCTGCTCCAGAGTTTCCACAACTTCTTTCATGGAAGGACGATCTTTGGGCTCCTGGGCGAGGCATTTAAGAGTGAGCTGAACAGCCTGCCGTGCCCCTTTGGAAGGGTACTGTCCTTCAAGTTTAGTGTCTATTAGCCTAGCAAGCTTCCTCCGGTCTGCAAGCATTGGCTTCGCCCACTCGATCAAGTTGTGCTGGCCGCTCGGCCGGCTAGGATCGAGGGCCCGCTGCCCTGTCAGCATTTCTAGAAGCACCACCCCGAAGCCGTATACGTCACTCTTTACGTAGAGATGTCCTGGTTAATTTACAAGCAATCTTTGTTCATTAGTATTGAGAACTAAAGGTTCCGATCTACCAAGCTTCGAGAAGATAGAGGCTTGCAGTGCAATCAATTACATAGTAATTCCTGCCAAATGGTTGTGGTCTAGTGATAAAAGCTGCGGCTAGACATGGTAAAGGTCTCAAGTTCGAGCCCCCACACAATCACTTGGAAGATGGTGAATTACCTTAAATTAGTACTACGTCGTCTCGGTCTGAACTGCCACTCAAAACAGAATCGGATACAAAAAAAAAAATAATAATAAAATAAAATAAAATTACACAGTAATAATTTGGATTTGCGCTTTTATCCCCCAGAGATGCCCTCTAATTCAAAATAACGTTTTTTATGTGCCCCCTTCACCGGATGAAATGACGAAACCGCCTCGCCGAGAAGAATGACAAGTATGGTTTTGTCATTTCACAGGGTTTTGAGCATAAAAAATGTTATTTTGAACTATGGGGGGCATAAAAACGCAAATGCCCTGTTTGAAGTTACTGTACCAAAGTAAAGACTTGTAAAGTTCTCCAGAATAAAGGTCAAGAAACAAGGCATTTGTTATTTCCTCTCTCATCCAGTGACCAGGTAAGCTAGCAAGCCATAGTTGACTAACTTCTAGGTGATGGAACATCTCAGTAGTTCGAGGATCACAGCAAAGTATTGCAAAAGAGGACCGAAAATGAAGGGTGGTCCGCAATCATTCGCCACTGAATCGTTACAAACTGGGAATAAGTTGAACCACCTATTATGCACTATATATTAATAAGAAATATGTCCTCGAATCAAGCTGTAACAAGCTCGTAGACCATCGGTCATGTTAATAGGTATCAGAAATTAGCAAATCAGTTATTAAAACTTTTAAGTCAGTTTTTTAATGCCGATCCTATGTATTAAACCCCAGGATTATCCGGTTATGTGGCCAGTACTATATTAACCCCATATGCCTTATGTAGGATTAATCTCAGAAAATGAATCTAAAAGACATAATGCTTACCTGTTGCAACATATTCTGGCGCTGCATATCCGTAGGTGCCCATTACTCTAGTAGTGACATGTGAAGCACTTCCCGTTGGCCCATGCTTCGCCAAGCCGAAATCTGACAACTTGGCATTATAATTCTGCATATCACAATGATGAGTTGATACGAAGGCATGAACTAATACATGCAATAATATTCATGTAGGCAGATATCTTTAAGAAAGAATAGAAAGAAAAAAAAAAACTCATATAGGCAGAGAATTAATAGTTACCAAGTCCAAGAGGATGTTGGATGCTTTGAAATCTCGATATATAACTTGTTTATCTGATGTATGTAAAAATGCAAGACCTCGAGCTGCTCCAATGGCAATCTTCAACCGTAGACTCCATGAAAGTGGCTCAAAAGCAGCACCTCCTGCATTCATATGCCATGTTAAAGGATATTTGATGTTTCATAGAAAAAATGTACAAAATCTGAAAAACCATATATATAATTCATTAAGTAGTTTCTGTAATATATACTAGAAATAAGGATTACTAAAATTTTAAGATTTTCATATCTTAGCAGATTGGTCATAAAATGGAAATTGGAAAAAATTTATTTGACATTGTTTTCAGAACTTACTCCTAAACAGGTGATTTTCCAAACTCCCTTTTGCCATGAACTCATAAACAAGGAGAAGCTCCGTATCCTCCAAGCAGTAGCCCAAAAGCCTCACAAGATTTGGATGTGATAGTCTTCCTAAGAAATTTACTTCAGACTGCATTCGCATAAAACCAACTCATGAATCACATACTCCCCACAAACAAATCAAAATCTATTCGATGTTAACATAAATTTACCATATCCATGTATACAATAACTGAAATCCATCAAACTACTTCTACACTTTATCATTTATATATTCGAATATAAATACGAACTAACAGCTGCCACCGCCACCAGTTGCTACATAACGATTCTACATGAATTGAACGTCATGATGCTTAAAAAACGAACTACGACATGCTTGCAAATGAACTTCTGGGAGAATTTTGGAAAAATTATCGGGGACCTCTAGAATTACTCCAACAACAAGTTGAATTAATCACCTGCCATTCCTCAATCCCCTGCATACTCTCAGGATTTAGCTTCTTAACAGCGACAATCATTCCAATCCCACTTTTGGCAGGATTGAGAGTTTTCTCATCAACCCATCCTTTGTAAACTGTCCCAAAACCTCCTTCACCAAGAACAGTCTCAGGTTTAAAATTCCTAGTAGCACTCTTGAGCTCCGCAAAGGTGAAAATTCTGAGATTCGGAGCTTCTAGAATGCGCCCTTGCGGGTAAATCTCATACATGCTCGTTCCGCTCCCCGTCGATTGTGTGCTTATGCTTAATTTTCCGGTCGTGGATACGCTTCCACTCGTTGTCTTCGACAAGGGTTCTGTCAATTACATCAACAGAGAGACATCAATACCAACATACTTGAGCAAATTATGTGAAATTTGGAGTGAGAAACAATATGTTCAATTACCTAAAATAATATGTCTGCTATAACTTAATCAAATTACTGATTAATCATAAATTCGCCGTTTAATCGACAGAAATCCTAAATAGGAAATTATTGTGTATCACAACAGTAAGCCAAAATCTTACATCTCCACAAAAACAGAAAGAAGAAAAAAACAAAGAGAAGAAAGGTTGTGTATCTGATTCCTTCGGATTGAGCTGGGTCCGACTAAAGCCGTATAGAGTAATACTCAACGTCAGTAACCACAATCCGAGAGCACAATTCTCTCCCTTTCCAAAAACAAAAAGAAAAAGGAGAAAAAGAACCATTGACTATACCTGAGCTAAAACCCAACGAATCTGTGATATTTTGGGATGTCTGAGAAGTGGATCGATCCAAACAATTCCCCATCTCTAATCTCAAATTCTACTCTGACTTCTGCTTTCTTCTCTCTTTTTCTTTCCCTCTCTCTCAAATTATCCTCTGATTTCTTTAGTCTTGCACTGCTGCTAGCTAGATTCTGACCACCGACAGATAGAGCTTTAGTAATGGCGTTAATGGAGCCTATGGAGGGTGCAGCCAAAGAGAGAGAGAGAGAGAGAGAGAGAGAGAGAGAGAGAGAAAGAAGTCCTGATTTGACTTATTAATGGAGTCTAATACATCTTCATATCCATCTAATATTGAAACGGAGACATATTACTGCACCGTTTTACAAGTTATATTCCGCGTATATGTCAATCACTTGAATCTACTTTAAAAAAAATTATATTTTAATTGTTTAATATTTTTTAATATATTTATAATATTTTTTAATAAGTTTGTGACATTTTTAATATCTTAATATCACAAAAATTTTCTATTAATCTTTGACACTTCCGTGGTAAAAAATAAAATTATAATATTTTCTTGATAGTTTATAACTCTGTAAATAACTTTTTGCACCATATTCAAAAAATTTAAGTATAAAAATTTTAAAATAAAGTACAAAGATTTTTGATAAGTAGATTTAAGTATAACAAGTTGGTTTTTTGGATCTAAGTACAAATCTCCCAATTTTTATTTAGGATGATATTTTTTCCATCTTAAAATATGTATATTTAAATATATTTTAAAGTAAAAATAACATAAAAATGTATAATTATATTAAAAACAATTTGTGTTATTTGAATATTTGAAAAATAATAAGATAATTTAAATTTTTAATCAATTGACATTAATTTTTATTATACTAAAATAAAATTTCAAAATATCTATTTAGTAATTTATTTTAAAAAATTTAATACAAAAGTTATTAATATATTAAATTTTATTTTTGTTATACTAAAATTTTATAAAAACATTTTATTTATATAGTAGTTAAATTATTTTTGACATAAATTAAATTAAATTTGTTTTATAAATACTTCAAAATCAGAACTAATTTATAAATAATTTTGAAATTACTAACATACAATTTTTTTTTTTTTTTTTTTTTGGTCGAGAACATACATTTTTTTTGAATGGTTGGTTGCTCCTTCCCCTCTTCCAAGGCTTTTTTTTTTTCTTTATTCAAGTCTACGGGACAAAGTCACAAAGTCCAATTTACCATTTGCTAAAAGTGGGGTTAAAAGATATGAAATGGCAGGAACTGACCCTCTGGAATAACAAAAAAAGCAAATAGAATTTGCAAATCTCGCCTGTAAGGCTCTAACAGCAGGCTTCCGAACCGTACTATAAGTTACATGTCTGGTCTTCAAGTTACGTGTACGGCTTGTTAGTTGTTTTTTTTTAAAAAAAATTATGAAAAAAAATCGTACTCCGATTATTATGATATATAAACTTTTAAATAATTCTCATAGTAATTTTGTTATTAAATTCTCGCATCCGACTGATATATTCTAACTATATTTATATATACAGCCGAAAATTATCTATTTTATCTGTTGAACTTTTCACAAATAACTTTATTATTCTGTATTAAGCAAAATTAAAAATTCTATAAATATTGGATTTTGAACCTGCAACTGACATCCACTGGACCGTCTCGGCATGACACAACTTTTTTTTTTTTTTTTTTTGGTCAGAAGACGCAGCTTATTTGTCGTTATTTGGTAATAATGATGGACTACGTTGGTAGACAAATAAGATTGCTTTTAGAAATTTTGGTCAGTGATGGCGTCCGAGTAGTTGATGACTTTTTAGAGCACCTAACTTTTAAATGGTGATCTCGCCTAAAATTTATATTATATATCCAATTTAAGTAATAGAATATGTAATTCTTTATCAAAATAACATTCTACAATTCGGTCAAAAAACCTTAACTTTATAATCACTTTAATTAATAAATTACGTAGCTATACATTATCTACTGCTTCTTGGAACTATATATATATATATATATATATAAAGGCTATTTTCAGGTCGAGTTGAGAATAGTCTTGGTAAGTTAACATATCAGCCGTTGATCTGCTTGATCTAACGGCTGAAATTTAATTTTATACTTAGTGAAATAACGATTCACGCCGTTAAGTATTTAACGGCGTACTTAAGTATTTGATTCTCATCCTTTGACCGGGCCCTTGAAAAGGATTTTTTATTCTCATCCTTTGACCGGCCATATTTCCATAACGCATCAAATAAAACAGAAGTCATATATAGTAACTATAGAGATATAATACGATTATTTTAAATGATAAATGGAATAATATGAAGATTTGGACGCGTAAAAATGTTGCATTTGGTTAGAAATTCTTGAGAGATTGAGAAGGACTAGATATGGTCAAGCATGCGTTGTCAGCAACAAATAAAATAAAAAAATAAGTGTTTTTTAGCAAGACACTAGAGTTTGCAAAAGTGAACGGAAAGGTAGCATGTCTTCTTCAACGTTGAAAAGTTATAATTTTATAAATTGTTTAGGGCAGCTACTTGGACTTAGTTCATATAATTATCACTTTCCTAACTGCTTTGAAATATGATATTAAATGGATGCTTGAAAACATGCGTAACTCGGCGTTGAGCTACGCGGAAGTTTGATTTTCGTTATTCCTGATTTCTTCAACCAAACAAAAATTAATAAATAATGATGTTTTTATTTACAAGAAATGGTAAAATTTTACAGTTTGTGGACATAAATCGGTCCACTCATATATATATATATATATATATATATATATCACTATGGTTGTATAAAAATATATCATTATGAGCAAAATATTTTATAATAATTTTTAAAAAAAAGGCTTTCTACTTTCGCATTGTTGCAACACAAACACAAGAAAAGAATATGCTTTTTTTTTAATAATTTTGTTGCTCGTTTAAGAAGAATAATTCATTTGATCTCACTGAGAAAAGTTCCAGTTATATATGTGCAAACCATTAGTCCAATATATTTTTAACCATGAACACCTTTATTTCCACTATGACGTGTCGTAATATAACTACTATAATAACAATTATGTGAAAAATCTTGTTCAAGGAATTCGGTGAAAAGAAAATGTATTCATATATGTCTCGAAAAATAATTGTGTGGGTTCCTAACTACACCAATTAAGGTCATATGATAAATTTTTGTAATGAATTTTATTATATGGTGCGAACTTTAATACAAAGTCTATAAAAAATAAAAGAATAAACTATTGTTCAGTTTATAAATTGAATTATGATTATATTTATTCAAATTGGTGCCACACTTAGATGGTACAAAACATTTTTTGTTTTTTTCTAAACAAAAGAAAATTTGTGTTTCGTGGAATCTGGGGCTGTTTGCAATCTTGGTCAACTCTGAATTAGCAAAGTGTGAAATGGATACTGGTCAACGGAGTATGTCCTTGTCTTCCAACGGCTACGTCACAGTCAACGGGGATCCCGTCCTTGACGGGTAAAAGATAAACTGGGTGTCATAATTCAGCTTAGCTAATAATTTTTAACAGTTTTTTTTTTTTTGGTCAAACAGTCTTTTTCTTAAAAAATAAGTCCCAGCACCGAACCACCAACGTATCCATCAATTTAATAATTCATATTATAAAAAAATAAAAAATATTTTAAAATTATTATTTGGAAATAATTTCACTCTTTAAATTGTAAATTTAATAAGATTTATAACTTTTATATTAAAACACAAAAATATTTTTTAAAAATATTTCGTAATAAATCCGTTAAAATTTGGAGTTTCAAAACATCTTTTTATTTTTTTTAAAAAAAAATTACGTTGGAAAATGTAAATTTTATCAAAAATTATAATTTTTACAATTTGTAACTAACTAGCGCCGAGACTATCCAAAGCAACCTGAAAATCCTCCCCAACTGCTCCGAAATCTGACCAAATTTCAGGTGTCGGGTTGGATTCAAAGGTTTTTTTTCTATAATCCAGTTCCATAGGTCCATACGGATTAGCTTGTCAAGACTATGCACCAGATATGACCAGAACTAACATGTGCATAAAATGCAACATTAAGATTCAAATTTGCACTTTTTTACTTATAACTGGTATTTTCATTAGATATGTCCGTGGCTCGGCATTGACCGGCTTAAATATAGCATGCCAAGTCCCGTCTGCATGAAAGATAGTATAGACCAGATCTCACTCGTAATCTATTGATAGTATAAAGCCAAGCCATAGTTTTCTGCCTATTCTAAAATAGTACAAATAGTTAAGTATCGAACTGATTTGCTTTAGTTTTAAATTTTCTACGCTAATAAAGCCGCAGGTCTGTCGGCCGCATATCTGTCAGCATTGTGGCTCCGGCTCGGCAAGCCACACGCAGAGCTGAGTCGGGTGCACGGAAACGCGGGCCAGGCCGCACTGTTGGCATAATAAATTTTGACTCTTTACACCGCTTCTTTGCCAAAAAGTAAATAGCCTAAGATTAAAAATTTAAAAGAAAAAAATTCTGAGTATCATAAAGTTTGGGCCCATCTATAATTACAATAGACCACGACCCATGATCAAAACATGGGCTGAAAATATTCCTCCGAGAAGTTAATTTGGGCTTTCTTCTCTTTTGGCATATATTTATTGAAAAGCATCTACATATCTTTCAAAAAAGAATTTATTTGGCATAATCATACAAAAATGTTGAATAATCCATCTAATTCCTCGACTCTGTCTTTTTTTGTTGCAAAACTATTATAGTACTAAAAAAATCACACGCTTCTCCGCACTAGTAAATTGATCGAATTTCAACTTTCCATGGTGACCAATTCAAAGGTGGAGTTCAAATTGATCAAATTTTCATTCATGCCTATCTTTATAAGTTTTTAATTTTATTATTTTTATGTCATAGGTGCGTTGTTTGTCCTTGAGTGGGTACGCTCTGTGAAAATTTTTTTCCTCTTATGTGAAACTGTATGCGTGCTTGACTTTGTGTCTTGATTTATATTTTTCTTTTAGACCGAGGGTTATAAAAATAGCTTTTTTGGACATGACTGCGTGCATCTATCATTCGTCGATTCCGTCCTAAACGGAACATTCAATTGGAATAATGTTGTTGTTGTGTAGTTTAGGTATATGGAATAAGTACGAGATATATCCAAAATTTGATAGGTAAAGTCACCGAAATGGAGGTATTCTAAACATTTGAAAGACATTGCTAGATATGCCCACGGCCGGGCAGGGCCAGTCCATACTAAGGCCTCAGCTCTGCATACCATGAGCTGAGCCAATTCGAATGTACGGACAGTGCAAGCTGATCAAGCCCGGACCGCCTGGCTGGTGGTGCGAGCTGGGGGTAGGTTTTGCAAGGCAAAGTAGCCATGCAAACTTCATTACGATCGTTTTGTTAATCCCTCTCTTGCTTGTTTTGATTTGATCCAAAGAAAGTCCAACTATAACAACAATAATGCATCCATTCCACATGTTAGGAGTAGCTAATGTATTCTCCCTATTCAGTGCTATGCATGATTTCTTGGTAACCTCTAGTTTTATCAAGAAAATGACAGAAAATGAATCTGCTAATGAAGGTTATAGATTTGGTCAAGAGGAAGAAACTTACAATATCGTAGCTGCTCTGCTCATGGTTGTTCAGCCGATTGATCTTTCAATATGCTAGTTTCAACAACTCCCAAATACTTATGAGTCGTGTAATTTCCGGCACCTATCTGACCATAATTGGCCCAGTAATCTCTTACGTAACTGTTCAAAATTTTTAAAAAGAAAACCCTACTCAAAATTACTAGTAGGGATAAGTTCATACTATTTAAAGCTATATTTCTCCTGTAATTATCTAATGTCGGACTAACTTTAACCACCCAACTTGCGTCCTAGGGCCCAAGACTTTGATCCAAAGGCTTTTTAAACCTTTCATATGTTACACGTATATTCTGCTTACTTTAGTATCTAGATAATGTCCATTCAAATCAAGCTCGATCCGCCTTGTCCAACCAAATTTCACCTCATTATATATACTAGCACCTGCTATACATATATAAAAATTATTAAAAAATTATTTTTAAAATATATGATTATTAAAGTTAAGAAAAAAAATATAATACCAATCTATTACATATTATATTTTTTAAATATAATAAAAAATAGGTCTAAAAAATCTAAAAATAAAAATATACAAATAAAAAAATTAATTAAAAAACATATAGATAATGTATATTAAGAAATAATATTTATAATAACTATCATATATAATTTAGAAATTTTTTAACTATTAAATAATTATATTACAATATAAAATATCACCAAACTTATATATATATATATATATATATATATATATATATATATATATATATATATATATATATATATATATACATATGTATTTTTTTTTTTTGAATGGAGACAAAAAAGGGAGCAGTGAAGGGGGCAGAGGATGTGCGTTCTACTATGGCCGGTACCTATTGGCCTTTTTTTTGTATTAGTTGTTCCAGCGCATACGTTATACTAGTAATTGTATGTAGTATAAGAAATTTGATCTCGACTTTTTTTTCTGACTAAATGTCAAACTCTGACTGATATGAAGTCCTATTATAAAGGCAACGTTTTATCTCAAAAGGAATAAAATAAAGAAAAAAAAAAACTGGATGAGAGAGCTCTTATTCGTCCATTAGATAAGTTAAGTTAAATACAATTATACCTATGATTTAAGAATTTTGTAAAAGAAAACTTATGCTGCCTAAATTTTGAAAATTAATATCATAAATGAGTTATCCTAAGTTAGATTTCAAAGCACATTTTTAGCTCGCTGGAGCACCAACAAAGATTGCTCGTAACATTTCAATCCTTAGCTGTCTGAAAATTTTTTGAGTAGCTGATTATGGATTTTTTTTTGAAAATGTTAAAAAATATGATTAGTTTGTATGAATTTTGAAAAGCTTGAACTTTTTTTATATTATTTTTTAATTTTATAAATTTGAATTATAAAAACTATGTTAAAATATGTATCACAATTAGATATATGTATTTCAGTACTTTAGATAAATAGCAAGTAAAATTTAACGACCTAATTAATATTCTAGCACAGATAATTATCTTATAGTTTGACAATTTTAACAAACATATAATTTTAAGCGTATATCTTGAAGAAGTCCGGAAGTTTTTCTTCTTTTCTGAATGACGTTTGCCGGTACAAAAGAAAAACTCATCACCATGCGGCGGCTGATCAGCCGGCCAACGGTGGCGCTCACGACGGCGTTGTTCTCCTCCATCCTCATCTTCTCCTTCCACCGTCACCTTCTCCGTTGCGTCTACGTAAGCTCCGCCGCTGTCTTTCAACACCAAGCAACGCTTAATAACCTCGCTGTATCTGAACCACAAACTATTCCACCACTGGATCATCAGCTGCTGCGTTTCTCCTCGCCACCGCCGGCGACAACCGACGCCATCCTCCTCCTCGACTGGGAAGTTCTAATTCTCCTACCTATGAACTCTAAACCACTATTAAGTAACAATATATCTTGTCTCTTCGCTGATGGTTCGTATCGCCAGCGAGACTCATCGGTGTATTACCCTCGTCGCACCGCCAAACACTCCGCTGCGTTATGCCGTTGGAATCGCGACGCAAACGGCCATACTACGTCCCCAAAATAATCTCCCAAGTAAGCTCCCAAATTGGCGAAGTTAGAGCTACCATGGCGATGTGGAATTCGATGGTTTACGAGGCTGTGTCGACACCTGAAGATGTCATCTTATTCGCCAAAGGAATTAATAATAAACAAGGCAGCGCCGGCGAGCTCCGCTGCGTGTTTCTCTTTAACGGCGAGCCCATCGCCGCCACTGACGTCTCGGTATCAGCACAAGAAGTGTTCCGCTGTCCCAATCCGAAGACAACCACCCCAGTCGCCGACGCCGGCGATCTCCGCATCTCCATACAAGTAAAGGAAACAAATATATTGCCGTCAGTGGCTGTGTACAAATCTCCGGTAACCACAGCCGGCGGCCCGTATCCATTACAGAAGACCTACGACGTGTGTGTATGCACGATGGTTTTCAACGTGGCGAAGTTCTTGCGCGAGTGGGTGACGTACCACTCAGCGATTGGGGTAGAGCGCTTTATCTTGTACGATAACGGCAGCGAAGACGACATCGCGGCGGAGCTCCGGCGGCTGACGGCCGCCGGATATAACATTAGCAGTTTGTTCTGGCCGTGGGAGAAGACGCAGGAGGCGGGATTCTCGCACTGCGCGGCAACGCAGAAACAAAATTGTAAGTGGATGGCGTTCATCGATGTCGACGAGTTCATATTCTCCCCGGCGTGGTCGAGATCGCCGGCGCCCAGTCGGAAAATGTTGCCGTTACTCCTCCCGACCGCCAGCTCCGGCAAGAGTCGTAGGAAGGTGGGCCAAGTTTCGTTCAGTTGCCTCGACTTCGGGCCATCAGGGTTGAAAGAGCATCCGGCGGCCGGCGTTACTCAAGGCAATAATCTTTTACCATTTTTCACTATGATCATGTTATATATATTATTTATAACTATATATTTTCTCCACACTCTACAACTTTTATTTTATAAATTAATATAGTGGACAAAAAAATATTTATTTTTTTCTACCAAAAGAAAATCTAATAGACAAAAGAAATTAATAAGTTCTTACGTAATATGTTTTCATATAATGGCCAAATTGCGAATTTTGAAAGTTTGGAAAATTGAAAATATAGTTGAAAATTAAAATTCAGAACATTAAAAGCACAACGAAAGTCGAAAATTTTCATAAAGTACAGATCAAAAAGTGGAGAATTTATAACCAGAATATTCTTTTATTTCTTAATATTTAATCAGGTTATACATGCCGGCGATCGACGGATGAGAGGCACAAATCAATCGTACTTCTGCAGGCGGCTGCCGGCTCGCCGGCGACAACATTAGCAAACCAAGTTCACCATTTCAGCTGCCTATCAAAAGGGTGGAGAGGGAAGCGGCTGCCGAGGTCTAAAGCTGCAGTGTATCACTACAAGTACCAAGCCTGGCCGGAGTTCCGGCAGAAATTCCGGCGACGAGTATCTGCGTATGTAGCGGACTGGCGGACTGCAGCGAACCGTAGATCGAGGGACCGCACGCCGGGGCTAGGGTTCAAGCCCGTCGAGCCGCCGGAATGGGAAAGGCGATTCTGCGACGTTAATGATACTTTGCTCCGGGATACCGTCCGGCGGTGGTTCGCCGTCAAGCTCGCCGGCGGCAAGTTTAAGATGGTTTGGGAGGACTAAGAATTAATTGAATGAGGGCTTTGCATGAAGTATGCATAGATGGATGGAGGTGGATTTAATTTTTTTTCCTGTTTTATTATTTTTTCTTTTCTTTGAGAAAACTTGAAACATGAGATATACATACAGAAAGAATTGTAGGGATTTTATTTTATTTTATTTTTGGGGTTACCATTTGGATTAATTGCATGTCAACCCTTTTTCAAGGACTTTGAATATTAGTTCGGCGCGCAACATCACGTTATATATTTTTTCGTTTTCAGAATCTAATATATAAATTCAGAAAAATATGGACTCATATTATATGCAACACCCCCTTAAGATTTAATCTAACAAACATATACAGAACTTGTAAATATCTTTTTCATTCAATTGTGCATGTGTCTAATCTTATCTTAGACAACTATAATTAACTCAACTTAATTACATAATTATGAGGTGTTTATATCATGCATATATTTCGATATTTGGTTATTAATGATAGAATATGGTGGGATAATCTCCTGTAATCTGAACAGCATGGATTCTCAAAGAGATTGCTATATGCGATATTCTATCAGATAAACAAAAACATATGACCTTTAAATTGGAAAATTTGCATGTCAGCCTCATTTTTGAAATTTTGTTATGAATAAATTTTCTTTTGAAATTTATCATTTTCAACGCTATAAATATATATTTATAAATTTTCTTTTTAAAAAAAACATTACTATAAAAATTATCAATCACATCAATGACTATTTTTTTGTATTTTATTTTTTTTTAAAAAAATACTTATATATAAATAAGTGAGACTTCAAAATTTTAGCATAAATTTATTTTTAAGCTCACTATGATTTCAAAATATCAAACACTTATTTAAAAATATTTTTAAAAACTTTTAATTATAAAAATTATAGATATATTAAAAAACTTAATATTAAAATTTATATTAATTAAAATACTTTTAACATTAATTTTTTTAGAAAAAGTTAATTTAAAATAATTTTCAATCAGGAGCTAGTTCAATTATAATTTTTAAAATAGGAGTTGATATGTGATTTTTTCAAAAAGTTCTTGGTGATTTGGAAAAGTCAGCCAATCTCAAGCAATAAGAAAATGCCAAGCTTTACGAATTCCGGTAGCTTTACGAAACTAATTATCTGGATTAAATGTCTTTTTTTTGGATAATTTTTAATATTTTGGCAAATAGAGAGAGAGAGAGAGAGAGAGAGAGGAGGGGGGCCTGAGTTTGGCGATTGATGGCGAAGTTGCACCTAACGAACACGGTTACTGGAAAGAGGTAGAAATGTCTCTCCTTAAGTCGCTCTCGCAGTCATGCACGATGGTGATGAGTGGAATTTTCTCGAGATGAGTGTTCTGAGAAGATGGAGGGAGGAGACAGTGCGAAAGAGACTGGTGGAGCAGCACGGGTTCTTATCGTTACGAGTTGTAGAAGGATGTTTATGAAGGAATATTCGAGGTTTATGAACATCAACGTTGATTTGATAATGTCATGGCTACATCTACGAGTGAAAACAAGTCGAGTTCTAACCGAGCTCCAGGGAGCTCCACTTAGCTGAAGCTCCATGCTACTACTTTAGTTCAAAAATTAAACTCTGCTCGCTTACAAAATCACATGTTTGCTCATAACTCGAATTTGATTCGTTTATATTAATTAAGCTGAATTTAGATTGAATCGAACCAATGTTTTATTAATTAGATCGAAATCAAACTCATTAGAATAATTTAATTATAAAATATATTTATCTCATTTGAACTTATAAGTCCAACAAACTGAGTAATATAATACTCATTCTCTAATTAATCGAGCGCGGATATGTGCTCAAACTCAACAAAATTCAACCCTAGCAACATCTACTACATGGTGTCACATACAATGTTCCTATATATATATATATATATATATATATAATAATTTATATTTATTTATCTTATACTCGAACTTCCCCATGTTTTTCATTTGAACATACTGCGTCATTTCAATAACAACATTTATATATATATATATATAATATATATATATATATATATATATATATAATGATTTATACTTATTTATCTAGTAGTCGAACTTTCCGATGCTTTTCATTTGAACATGCTGCGGTCATTTCAAAAACAACATTTAAATACATATTACATAGGCTACCACTTTCTCACTCGCCCTTCATTTTAATACTTAGATAAAATGTATAAAATCCAAAATTAATTTTAAGTTTATTTGTTATTATTATTTATTTGTTTGATGCCACAGGCCCTATGAGTTAACTTCCACCATATAAACAGCTATTTTTATAGTCAATAAAATAGTTACCGCAGCTTCTCCTGATACCCATCCCAAGCCAGTAAATCCGACCCATTACTATAGTCAATAAAAACTATTTTTACGATTAATGTCATCACTTCACTTGAAAACATTTTGATTAATTGATAGGAGAGTTTCATACGTAAGAAACTCATATATGAAAAATGCTCTAACTCCTACATGGAAAATGCTCTGCCTCCGGAGACACCGCTACGGAGGTCTCACTCGAAAAAGCCTCCTGAGGCATATTTGGGGACACCGCAACTCAGGGACGGTGTCTGTAGCACTATCTGAGAAATATAACACCACCCCTTCTATATTTTAGCTCTCAAATTTAATACTATTTGAGAAAAATTATGGAATGAGAAAAAGATGATAAAAGATAATTTACATGATCACAGCAATTATTTATTAGATCATGACCTTACTTAATGACTGTTAATTTCATATCTTTTGTATCTTTATCTCATGGTCATGGAATCATCATATTCTTTTTCCTTTTTCCCTGCGCACTAACCATATTCTTATCCCAAATTAAATTAATATTCTTTATTACACATTATTATTAAATTATATTTAAATAATAAATTCTGGAAGCAATCGAATCACTCGCCACTTGTTTCGCTCTATGTCTATCATTCTAAACAGCTCACTAATTTCCCTTCTGGTTTCAAGTAACACTCTCGTAGCTCCTCCAGTCGCTCCTTCAACACTCTGATCTCACAAAAGAGCGCCTCATGGAGTGATAATTGCTTTTCTAAAGTTGGCATTAGCGTTACGTGCCATCTAGAAAGCATGGACATACACACTGAGTATAAAAATATTTATATTTAAATATTTAAATATCTAAAATATAACAAAATTCAACAAAATAAATATAAATATAATATCTCACAATTTTTTAGATAAATTTAAAAGCGCTAGTCTAACTATCCAATAAATCTACAATTTTGTGTATGGGCTTCCTAGCATACTTTTCATGGTGACCCAGATCAATAATCGTGCGCAAGCATCGAACGGTATGCCATGTACACAACAATATATCTATATCTCTAGAGATGGTAGAAGCAGCACGGCACATCCTAAATACTTTTATATTTGAATTATTGAATTACTTTTTTATTGTTATCTTTAAAATAATAAATGGAAATAAGATGCCACGGCCGGCACGACACCATCAACATAATCCAAACACGCCAGGATCTGGATTAGCTTCAGTCACCAAACCATACTTGTACAGGAGATGATTTCCATGCCTCAAACACAAGACATATTGGTCACAAGGCAATTCTTTTAGTTCTTCCTCATATTAAAGGAATGATTCGTAGCCAGAACAGAAATACTGATTCTTAGAATGGTTCCCCCTCGTACTATCAACAGAAACATCACTATAAATCTATATTGATCAATCACAAGCACTGATTCTTAGAATTCTTCATATGAAGCATATTGTTAGCCTACATGTTAGATTAAAGAATAGAATGCTCAAGTCAATGACTCGATACAGTTTTTGAATTTTAAAGACAGACAACGTTAAGCATACATACAGCAAAGTTTTGAGATGCGTCTTACCTGGATACTGCAGAAGTCTCTCATTTACAGACCAGGTTGTAGTTTCTGAAATAACCCGTATATTGCCCCGTCGATTCATGAATCTACCGAAATTTGCTGATTCTTGCACTAAACAATCAACAGAACCTGAGGTGGGCAAATGGGAGGAGAATCTGAGATTTTATCGTCATGCTACAGATGGGAATCGATTTGCGCAGCCCCAGAAATATAATTTCAATGGGTTACAATAATCTGTACACTACACCTCCGCGCACTGAAACTTGAATAAGCTTCCATATCCCCTATCCGCCTCATATCTTAAAGGCTGCAATTTCAACAGCACCTCTCCTTCCCATATCTAAGTACATTGGATCCTAATAACTTTGAATTTTCTCAAAGCTGCAAAGCTAAATCAGGTTGTTGCTTCGCAGGAGAACTTGGTGCTGGAAACTGACATTCAAGTCTGGTGCGGTAACCTGCTTAGGGTTAGGGTTTTGTGACGGTCCCCGGGGTGGACCTTGAGAGTCATTGCAGGAAGCCTTTACCGGCACCGCTAGTTTTGATCGCTCTGCTTCTGGTTGGTTCCTGGCACTTGGTGTACTACGCTGTTGCTCCGGGAAACCATGTTGAGCATCGCAGCATTTGACATTTGCGGGTCAATGTTAAAATTTCCAGGAGGTCTCATTTGTCTCATCAGCGACAATTTTGCGGAATGAGCAGAAACATCAAAACCAAATGCATGATGGTTCAGACCATTTATCGTAGGAGATGTTGAATTTTGAGGGACCTGGAAATGAAGTTGAGGTAGATTGAACCTGCTACCCTCTTCACACTCCCGAGCACCTGAACTTCTTCTCCTAAGGAATCGCCCTCTTCAACAGCCTGACAGCTCGAAGAAGGTTCCTGCGTTTCTGGTGGTTTGATATCCGCTGATCCTGAGGAGTATGGGAAGGGTCTAGATTGAGGCTGGCGAGGAGGGGATGAGGAAAGGAGGGGCGGTTGAGAATGTTGTGGATCTTCACTATCTCCTACCCATCCACGGCCAAATTTAGTCCCAGGTGGCAGTGATTTCTTAATTCTTTGCGCAGCTATCTCCCACCCAACCGGGCCAAGATTAGCTGAAAATCGGGCCAAGCTCCTAGCATATGCATGTTCCATGTACAGGCCCACCTGTTCAAAGTAGTCAACCACGAAGTTATATGACAAATCATACCATGAGGGAAATAACAGAGAAGACCCGAAAAACGAACACTGAATGAAGAAAATCTTTAATGGAACAAAGTGATCTCTTAATCCATGTAGCTGATTGAAAATGGCGGATTAGCTTCATTCTACATTCCAATTAAGGGGCTTGTTTGAAATAAGGTAAGTGAAATCTCTATTTCTTGAAGCAAAACGTAAATAAGAAAGCTTCAGTGAACATTTTGAACAAATACTCACAGGTACCAGCTGCTTTCTCTCTCCATCAAACGTACTGAATATGGGTGGCTCACGTGCAAATGTCGACAGCAGTGGTTGTCTGTATGTGTTGCGTCGATTTTCCTCTATGCCGGTTGTTCTCTTTCCATACTTCCCGGAACACCCTTTCAGCATTGAACCTGCAAATCAAATCCAAAAACAATACATCCATAGAAAGAACAATATTATAGCACAATGAGCAAGCTCTAACATGAATTATCATCCTTTATTCAGGTTTTATCTTGAGCGTTGACCGACTAACCTGTAACTTCTTCGTTTACGTCAAACTTATGCTCACTTGACCAAGAATAAGTTCTAGTCTCACGCAAAGCATAGGAAGTCCTTGTAACAGGTTCAGTTGTCCCAGGCTTATCTGGTGTATGTCCTTTTTTAGATGCATCAATTCCCATATTAGCCCATTCGCCCATATCTCTAGAGTTAGCAAGCACCGCATCCGAAGAGAAATCCGAAACAGCACGCTCCGTAGGCCTACCAGGTGTCTTTTTCATAAGAGTCTTGAGTGATGGTCTACCTCTCCTAATCACTTTTGTACCTGATTCATCGTCACTCTCATGCCTCAACTCTTCAAAGTTCTTTATAGCAAGCTCTTGGATAGCTCGTGCCTGCCAAGATAATATGCAGTCAAACAAAACTTAAGAGGCTTTACCCATTCAACATTAGATTCTCGGAAACATGTGATACAAATAGAATATTAGATAGTAAATAAAGAAATACCTGCCGATGATATATTGTGTCCGGTGCATTGTAAGTCATGGCATTCGAGCTGATTAAGAAAACATCTTTCTGCGGATACAAGACATTATTTCGTTATCTACAGAAATCTAGTTTTACATATATCAAGCAAAACTAGATAATATGACTGTTTGCGTTTATGTAATATGCAAAGATAGATAACTGCTCCATGAAATTGATATAAACTGAAGGAACCCTTTTATATGTCCCCTTAACCAAATCCCAATGGAAGGAATTGCCATCTTCTTTTGCCTCTACTTTGCATAATCATATATCAATAAATGAAAGTATTTATATCAAAAGAAGTTAATTGGAAATCAAGTATAGCCAAAGGTAATATATAATGGGACCATCAAATGAGAATACAATTTCACCTCCATGAACACTTTGCAATTGCAAAATAGAGAAACTTTTGCTTTCTTTAAAGAAGGCTTTGTCAAAATCACCAAAACTTCTACATGCAATGACAAAAGCTACTTTTCTTGACGAGATTTATAGAAATATAAGAGGACACAAGCATAAAGAAGCTGAAGAAGGAACCCAAAGGTCTCCTAAAATCCAGATCAAGAGGGAAAATCACAGTATGCTTGACAAAACAAACATGTGGAATCATGGTTTTCAGAAGGTAAATGAAATCCAGGGAAGAAATGCACTAGATGGCTTTTAGTTCTAATCTTTCCTATGAGATCATGCATAATGGACAATATACAAGACCTGAAACAGTCGATGGAAAACTACGAATGGAAAAGGTAAGTTGAATAAGTAGAGATTATAAGCATAGGATGAATTTACAGTGTCGAATAAGTACCACTGAAGAAGAGATCTCTTTTATTTTTAATAAAGTGTAAAAAAAGGTTCCTAGTGACACGCTATGGATCCAATGTGTCCTCATACTCTCACTTCTGCTTCACTACACATGGCAAAAGTTCTAGCTGTGAATACATATACAAACATGTAAATAGAATCTCAGAGTGAAGCATATCCAAGCAACCCATTAACTTCAAATTCAAAGTGATATTAGAACCTTGGGTTCCTAATGTTACAAGCGCACTAAAAAAAACAACTGATATCAATTATGATCCTTGAGGCCCATCTACTGGTACAGAGGTCCTCTTTGGTCCAATCTACTACAAGTATAAGATAAACCAGGGAAAATTAAAAGGAGAAGCAAGGAGCAGGACAAACAACAGGTCCAAAAACTTTTTAGGCAGAAAAGATAGTCTTAGACCAGAAACATGCATCACAAAAGAAAAAGCTAACGACAAGGCCTAAAAATAAATAAATAAAAAGACTTCCTCGAGCTGATAACACCAAATAAAGTTACATTTAGGTGTTGCTAATATATCATAAAAACTATTCTGAGCTGATAACAGTATATAAATATGTTAGGACTTAGTGTATCTATGACTATCTCAATCTGATATAACCTTACAGCGAGGTAAACTAGGTGAAAAATGGCGTGCTGGGTGTTAAATAACCATTACTATCTATCTCACCATACAATTGTTTCAACGGAATATTTAAACCACTCCTTGAGCTGATGTAACTATTAAAGCAAGCTAAAGCAGGTGGAATAGCAAGTCCAATGCTAAATACGCGCGACTATCTAGTCTCTCCATCGTGTTATGCCAACAGTATTCAACGATCCTCCTCGCCAAATTCAATGAAATTTGAGAAAAAAAATGTCAAATGGCTGAAGGATAATTGTGTTAAAATTAAATTTACTCACTTTTATTTATGACGAACAAGAAGCTACAACTTAGCCACAAAAAATAGAATTCTTAATGGTTGAATACAACAAGTGAATCAGAAATAAAATTTGACGCTTAAAAGTTCAAACAAGGACACTTTTACTGCTTTGGTCACAGCTAAAGCATACAAGAAAGTATGATTGCGACTGAGCATGCGTTAGTTTAAAATAATTGTTAGAACGCAGAAAACCAGTATCACTATACATTACTATCTAATGCAAACATCGATAGTCCTGGTAACATAAATATTATTTCAGAGCTAAGACACTTGAAAGTTAATGAGACATACATGGACGGTAACATTTGGGAATTACTCGAATGCTTAATCCTAACACATCCAGAATAAAGTTACTGCATACTAATGGGACTATGATTAGCTACTTAAGCATGTTAGTATAAGTCCCATTCTAATTATTCACAAAAAGCCTTACGCTGCTAATGCTGTTAAGCGCCTACACTTACGTTTACCATTAAAATGGAAGCAAATGAACATATCCACAGAAGCAACTGCGTCAATCGACATTTTCTAAAATAATCCGTATTTTAAGTTTGCAAGACCAACCTCAAACTGCTCCAGATTCTGATAAGCTCCACTATCAAGCATCGTTCTGATAGTTGCAAAATCCATCGGGTGCTTAATGACTTCGTGGTAGTCCGGAAGCTGCACACATTGGCCAAGCATAAGCATAAACCAAACAACAACAGACACCGAGCATAAAAGAGTCATCCGAAGCACACATACCTCCTCAGGATCGACTGGCTCAGAGAACACTCCATAAGTATCTTTTCTGGAAAGCAATAAAGAAAACACAGAAAATGGATCAAAATAATGATGAAAAAAAGGTGGAACTGTGAGTGATAGAGATAAAATGGAGAAAAAGTAAGGATGAAGAACGCACTTCTGGAGCCTGTCTAGGATGAACAAGAGCAACTTTTTGTCAGGCAAAGGCGTTGTGGGCCCCGAATCTGATGGATCAGCTGCTCAAACACCACATAAATCATTAAATTAAATAATGTTAAACCTTTGATGACAAGTACGGTAAAATAAACATCACATAATAATTTTAATAACTTCGAAGAATAAATGCACGAGGAAGATCAGTACCTCGGAGCAAATCCGTCGCTTTCGACGCTGAACTGTGTGTCTGCAAGCCAACCCCATCTCACGAAAATCAGCGCACAAATAAAGCAAAAAAACAAAAACAAAAATCAACTTTAAAAAAAAAAAAAAGAAGATGACAATTTCGAACTTTCTCTCACGACCCATTATCCTTCGAGAAATACGAAGGGGGAGAGAGAGAGAGAGAGAGAGAGAGAGAGGTTTGATTGAAGAGTTGACAAAGTCAACTGCATAAACATTCTGGGGCATGGCTTTGCCAGCGATCCCGTCTACGGGATTGTACAGCGACTTCATTTAATTTCAAGTGTAACTTGTCCCTAATTCCCGCCCAAAATACGACACATTTCCTTGTTCACAGAACAACAGTCACTCATCACAATGCCCAAAATCTCCGAAATTAAGCTCGTTTTAGTCCTCGAATTACCTCCGGAAATTCCAATTTAAACGAATTCAAAGCTCAATAACGCGAGTCGGCACCTAATTCTCTACCTTCTGTTGATCAACGTCGCGGATCCGGCGGCCGCGGTGGTCGGACTTGTCATTGTCGTCATCAGAGGGGCCATTATGGGGCAATTTATGGACGAGCTTGAGCTTTTTCTCGCGCCGGCTATCTGACTCATCCTCATCGTCATCATCGCCATCGTCTCCGGCGAGGTGGTTACTCTGCGGCGGGGTCTCCGGCAAGGGATTCCGTCGAGTATGCCGGCGATGTTGATTCTGGTTCTGCTGCTGCTGCTGCTGCTGAGAGCTAGGGTTTTGGGAGGAATTTTGGGAAAGAAGAGAGCGCTTCTGGATGTCGAGGAGGGAAGGCCGCCCTTTCTTCTTGCGCTTTCCCATTTTTCGCTGGAATCACTCTTCGCGTCGCTACTCCCGTCGATATCTCTCTCTCTCTCTCTCTCTCTCTCTCTCTCTCTCTCCTCAATCTGTTGCGGTTCCTTGTTCGCCTTTGCTCTCTCTCTCTCTCTCTCTCTCTCTCTCTCTCTCCAAAACGGAGGGTGTGCCGGTGTGGGGGAGTTTTATTTTTTATTTTTCTATTTACTCTTTTATTATTCTTATTTCTTTATTTCTCTAGAATTAAATCCGGTAAAATCTTGAAATAATGTAAAAAAAAAACTTTTAGAAAAATGTCAGGCCTCTCAAATCTACTAAAAATTCATCAAATCATATTATTCAACATAAAAGAATAATATAAGAGTATTTTTTAAAAAAACTTGTATATTTTAATAGGCCAAATTCCATCCGTACTACCCGAAAATAGTAGCAATTAGTATAATTATCACCAGAAAATTTTTCGTTCCAAAATTAGTACCTGCCGTTAATAAGTTAACGGTGCGTCTGACATGGCACCCCATTATCATGGTGGTGTCGCTGTACGAGGCAATGATGGCCTATGGCTCAATAAAATGGTAGAAAATCTTCACCCCCGACCAATGTATAATTAGAGAAGATGGTAGGCTTCGAGTTACTGTGAGGAAGTCAACGAGCTTGCGCTTCGACGTGTTCTCCCGGCAATCACACGACGGCGGCGCCATGAACCACTCCGGTGGTGTGAGCTCGTTGATACTGAGACCCTCTAAGGCGGAGATCTACTCTCTACAGCGTCGCGCAATCCACTCCGAGAGGTCAAAATGTCCTTTTTTTAAAAAAAAATTATTTTTCACAACCAAAATGAAGAGAAAACGGTGCCACGTCATACGTGCCGTTAATCCAATAACGGCATGTACTAATTTTGAGACAAAAAATTTTCTGGTGACAATTATGCTAATTTTTATTATTTTCGGATAGTACGGATGAAATTTGGCCTATTTTAATAATATGTATAAATTTTATATTTTTTAAATTTATTTCTAAATAGATATTTATAATCTTTAAAATTTAATAGATCATGACTCGACGGATTATGGTACTGACTAATAAATGCTGACTAGACAAATTATGGTACTAACTAAATAGATCAATTTAAATTAAAAAATCATTCGAAATTTTTGAGCGTGTGTAAAATTTTACGTATCTACCTTTTATACTTTAATTTAAAATTATTATGTGATTTTTAATTTTAAAAAATTAGTTTATCTAATTTATATTATGTAAAATTTAATTGGTTTGTCTTGATTCAATGATGACATATCAATGATTAGGCACTATATGTCTTTTTTTTTTCCATAGCAAACATATAAGTTGCTAAAGGCTGAGTTTATTAGGAGGTTTAAGGCCCTTTCGTGCCCATTGTACCATTACGATCATACCGATTTATATTTAATATATTTTAAATTTTAAATATAAATATTTTATATGTATCGTGTTGGTTCGTGCCGCCCATTATTGAAATAGACACGTACAATCCGGTATAAATTATGTGAATTGGCACCTAAAAATAGACTTTATTCATATGAGCACTGCTAGTCGCATATCCTCTAATAATCATGATTTGGGCTTTATATCTAGGTGACATATCCATAACTGGCCATCAATCATAAAAAAGTTAACAAAGGAGGTTTTCCTCATAAATGGTTTATAGTGTCCTAGGACAACTGATTACTAGGTATATCCTGCACCTATTACGCCATGTCAGCATGACCACAAGTCAAACCCATCCACTCAAAATGTGACACGTGTGCTGATATGGCGAAAAAGGTGCTGACGTGGCTGAGGCCTCTCTCCCCTTGCTCTCTCTCCCGCAGCCACCTCCTCCCACCTCTCGCCGCCGATCTTGCCGTTGTTCCTGCTCACCGGTGATCTCGCGGTCGCTCCTCCAGCCGTTCATTCTACCCCTCCAGCCGATCTCGCCGCCGTCGCGGCCGATCTCGCAGCCGTTGCTAAAGCCGCTCTCACGCGGCGAGATCGACGGCAGGATCGGCGGCCGTTCTTAGCGCCGCTCGGCAACGAGATCGGCCGCTGATCCTGCAGCCGCTCGGCCGGGAGATCTGCCGCCGAGCTGCGACGCCGACCTCGCAACTGCTCGGCCGCGAGATCGGAAGCCGAGCGACGACGCCGACCTCGCCCCACTCGGCCGCGAGATCGGCCGCCGAGCGGCGACGCCGACCTCGCCGCCGCTCGACCGCGAGATCGGCCAGCTCCGATCTCCGCTGCTGGAGTGCGGCGGCGAGAGGTGCGAGGAGGTGGCTGCCGCGGAGAGAGAGAGAGAGCAAGAGGAGGCCTCAGCCACGTCAGCGCAATTTTTCCCATGTCAGCACACATGTCGCATTTTAAGTGGATGAGTTTGACTTGTGGGCATTGCTGACATGGCGTAATAGGTGCAGGATATAATTTGCCGATTACTAGATTTAAAAGGAACAAATGTTTGTTGAAAGGAACAAATCTTTTCCCTTACTTTTTAAGGTCCAAATTAATTTTTATTTTTTATTAAAATAATTAAAATGACAAATTATGCATTACTATGTCAAAAGAATTAATCCAGTTTATATTAAATTATTTTAAATATATATTGTGAAGTATAGGATTGATAAATTATAAATAAATTATTTATTTGAACCTATCAATCGATACATACGTTGATACGTAAGTTCCCTTAGTTTATTTTATAGTGTTATGTTATATCGCACAAGGCCGAATCACGTGTTCTACACGTTACTTCGTAGTGCGTTTGGAGTTGTATGCAGACCTCGAAGTTGTCGAAACGCTTAGGTGCTGTTTGGTTTGATGTAGTTAGAGTCGTAGTTGTAAATGCAGCAATTGGAAGTACTGGGAGTTGTATTTTTCTGATTTTATAATGCAAAAGGTCTGTTTGGTTTGATGCAGTTCGAACTACTGCAGTTTGAAATCTGATGTTTGGTTCGATGCAGTTGAGCCTTGCAGTTTCAAATTTTGTTTTGTTTATTTATTATTATAAAATATTTTAATATGTTATATTATAATTTTTCTGTACTATGGAAAACTTTTAACAATTGCAAAAAATTTTAAACTCTTCAAAATCTCGTTTTTTGCTTTTTTTTTGAAGAAATAGAACAATATTTTGACTTAAAAAATTTTTATTGGACGCATGAAAAATGCGCTAAAACAAATTTTTATTACTAAATTTAGTGATGTGAGGGACTAATTTTGCCAATTTTTATGATAAGGGTCGAGATTTTTACAAAATTCAAAAGGCTGATTCTGCAATTTTAAAAAAAATGGTTTATTTCTGTAAATTCTGAACTGCAGCGTTTGTAACTACGGCCGAAATTTTCGTGGTTGGAACCGCTGCAGTTCGCGCCTCCAACTGCAGCACACCCCACTTTACAACTGCAGCGTAGTTGCAACTGCAGCAAACCAAACACGCGCGTTCGCGAACTGCAGCGGTTGCAACTGCTGCAGCCTCAACTTCTTTAAAATATTGGTTACAAACTTATTATTCGTTAAAATATTAAAATATATTTGTTCGCTTAGTAAAAGAATTTTTTTGATAAATTTTGCTTTCAAACTACATATAATAAGGAAGGTAGATTTGTATTGTAGTTTTAATAATTTTAAATTTAAACTATAATATTATAGATAATTAAATAAATAAATTTATAGTTCTTAACTAATCCAAATAATATTTCAATCCTTTCTTTCCTGATAATAAAAGCTCACGAAAAGGAATTTTTGTTTACAAAAATATTCGAGTACAGTTAAATTTCAACTATATAATAGTAATGGTTGGAAAAACTTCAAAAACATTCAGACAGTATAGAAGACACATTATTTAATTATTTTGGCTTATTTTATTTAATTAAATTAGGTACTTTTAAATTTATCTGATTGTCTGTTACAACTTTATTGTAGATAAAATAACAGTAAAACTTTAATTTTTTATATTTAAAATTTTTTAATAATACTTTTTAAAAGGATCTTTTATTAGTAAATTTATAAATTAATTTTTAAATTCGTTAAAATTTTTAGTACACATTTTACTTAAAAATATTTCTAAATAAAAATTAAATATTAAACTTATACATCATATGGAAAAAAAATTATATTTAAACTTATTTAAAAATATTTATATAATAACAAAATTATCTCTGTTATAAATTTTTTAAAATATTTATAAACTGATTTATTAACAGTTTTAAAATAAGGAACTAATTAACATTTATCACATTGTATTTAATACCAATGTGTACACTTGTAAGATTTAACATCAAACTATATTTGTCCATACAAAAAAAAAAGATTGTAAACCTCCCCCATAAATTACTACTTTTTTTTTCAATAATTTATTTTAATCAAACTTGAAGAATATGTCCGCTGTAAAATGACAAAATTACTATTATCCTGTTTCTAGAAAGACGATAACAGTTAACTTAATACAAACAATTTTGTCATTTGACAGTGTAGGAAAACATAAAAATACCATTGCAAATTAAACAATTATCACATTGTATTTAATACCATTGTGTACATTTGTAAGATTTACCCTCCCTCCATAAATTACTCCTTTTTTTTCAATAATATTATTTTAGTCAAGCTTAAAGAATGTCCTCTGTAAAATAACAACATTAGTATTATCATTTTTCTAGAAAAACAATAACAATCAACTTAATGCAGACTGTTTTGTCATTTGACAGTGTAGGAAAACATAAAAATACCATTGCAAATTAAATGGACACATTTTTATAATTTCAAAATTATCGGAAGCTATAAAATTTCTACTTAAAAAGAAGCAGACACATTGTAGACTACAGAATGCTTGTCTAAATCTCTACCACTCTACACTTCTACAAACATAGGTCGATCTAATAAGATTATGCATAATATAGCTAGAAAATAAATTCATATGAATACGCCAATTTACTCTTCGTCATGACAATATACAAATATCTTGATGACTCTAAATTGCGAGCTACCAATTTTACTCAATTAGCTATCAAACAGTGGCCAAGAATATCCTACTTCAAATTACAAGGCATTATTCCTCTACTTCATATTCAAATTTCGAAGAATTCCAGAAGCAAGGTCTGGAGAAGGTAAGATGTATACAGCCATGTGCCAAATGATGCTATTTCAGTAGAAGCCTTCGCCTGATAAAGCAAAAACCAAAAGAGACGAGCATTTCATTAATGAACTGAGCATCTAAACATATAAATTAAAATAAGCGAGTGATCTGGTAATTGATTTTTCGTCAATATTGTTTCTACTAATATCTACCAGTTACTGCAATATCCAATTGTGAGGGGCCTAGCCGGCTCCGTAGACCGACAATTGTGCCATTCTTCATATCTTCTTCCTCTTATTTTCACCATCGCATTCCATGAATCCTCAGTTGTACTATTAAAACGATATACTATCCTCTGCAAATATTACTTCGAAAATTTTGTGTACTGCATCGAATAATTTGATAGAACCGTTAGAACAGCAGAGGCAAAATAAGAGAAACATGCTTCCAAGTTCAAAGTCCAGCTACTTATGCGAACCTTCCTTCGGTTGAATGTTAGGCTGGTCTGCTAACAACTGATGAAGCGCATTCGTATCATTCTCACTGAACATTATCAGGAAAAAAATGTTCATATATATATACATGTGGTTCAAACATTACTAATTGAGACAACTATTCTTTTATTCTATTTTAATAAGAGAATGGCTTTTTACATTTGCGGAATCTATAGATGGATCAAAGAGATTTCTGTGCACATACTAATCCTGTTTCCAAAGTTCACTAAGAGGAATATATCACGCACTATCATAATGATTGAGCTAAATTAGCACGTAGCAGTTATAATTAGCAAAATCATGATTACTTCTACAATCCTTGGAATAAACATAATACTTGCATAATCTAGTAAGATCATGGTAACGCAGCAGACGCTACCGACTTCATTTGTTTAGATTTTTTCGAAAAGATAATATATGCCTCTAATTAATTCAAGAGAATACTAATCGCTTTTATTTATGTTAGAATATGGCTATAGGCTTTAATAAGCTTCCAAGTTAGAACATGCATTCAACATAGTAATGTTACCTGCTCGCCGATGGTAGTGCACTAATTACCGATTCTTTAAATTTGTACCTATAAAAAAATAAAAATTTACAATAGATGAAAAACAAGGTGCACACACTGATATATTTCATCTTATAAACTAAGAAAATTGTAAGCAAGTAGGCAGCTTACTCAGCTTGATACATCTCATTAATTCTGCGGAGGCCATCCAGGCAATCTGCTAGACTGGGCATTATTCCAATCCGTTGTTGCATCTGCTGAGATGTTGGTGCTGATTGTCCTTTCAAAAGTTGGTTGGCATCTCTAGCGATTTTATCAAGAGATGAAGCAACGATGTGGAACTCTTTCCTATATGTATAAGCACGGTAACTTGTTCTTTATGATATCGAAATATGTATTGTATTCCTCCAAATTAGACAATCGCAAACTTCACTTTTTTATTTCAAATTCACAAGGAAATGAGAGATATCTACTTATTGTTGATAATTTTAGAGAGGGCGTAACATTACCTAACATCATGTTGACTGAGTAAAAGATTTTAATTTTGGATCACTTAAGTGTTCTTGATCCAAATGCCTGAAGCTTCAGAAGTTTCTAGGTCAAGATAAGTTTCTTTCAACTTTATCACATTCTTTTTTAACAAAATAAATTTATTCCAAAAACAATATCATGCCCAAATATTACAGTAGAATTGCCGTCTTTAAAGATGCAGAAAATCACAGAAACTCGGAAATTTAAACAGGAATGTTACTAAGTGTTTAATAAGCAGCTTACAAAGTTTGATCCATCGAATTAATGATCATCGCCCGAGTTTGCAATTGTTTCGCCAAAAGAGCTTCTTGAATTCCCGGTACGCATCTTAATACACCATAGTTGTTGATATCCATTAGCATCTATCAGCACAGTTTGAAGGGCAAACGAAATACTATTAACTCTAGGAACTCTTAATATTCCTTATTTTACAGAAATAATTAAGTATTAAGAAAGTTCAAGTGTGAGATAGAATCGATACATCCAGTCTATTGGTTATGGAGGCGGTGTTGGAGAACTGCGAAAGAAGGCAAGATTGGAGCTCGTCCCAACGCCGCATCTCCTCTTTGGCTCGCCTGTAGTACCTCTGCTGCAATTTCCTCACCAATGCCTCCATTCCTCAAATTACTGCACCCAAAAGTACTACTAGCGAAGGAGAGATACAATGATGATGATGAGAACTCAGTCAGCCGGTGGGCATGAGGGGATCCTATAGCCAGTTGGGTCAATTGAACCCACTCAATGACCGTGAAACTAAGACGCCAAGGCGGTACTAAGTACCTCGATCGGCGGCGGGCTCAGAAGCCGGAGGCTGAGCAATGGAGGGAGGGGAAAATACAGTCGGCTAGAAAGAGATGGTCTGGAGAGAGGGTCTTTGAAACGAGGGAGGAGATTGATTTATACTGAGGTTTCGAAGCTAATTGGGCTCTAACATTTATATTTAGGCCCACATGGATTTTGATTACTACGTATGATTTCCTCCTACGTGTAAACATTTTGTCATGTATTTTATAGAAAATCTAAACATTATCTTATAATATACACATCTCCAATTTCATATAACATTTGCAAGCTATTCTCTATAAGATTAATTTAGATAGTGTTTTTAGATCAGCCAACAAATAGTGCTTGTTTGGGAAGATTCCTCCCAAACATGATCATTCTCACAAAGAAATATCTCGTTTCTCTTGTTTTACTTCAAATTAAAAGAAAGTAAAATTTTTATACTAAACAGAATATCTAAATAGTATACCTAAACTCATAAATTAATCAGAAATGTTATTGGCCTAATAAAATAGTCCGAACAAAATTTGTCGATTCCGATGTACGAAAAAATACAAATCAGACTATTTTTCAAATTAACAGGCTATGCCCAATAGTATATTATTCTAAATTAAATAAGCAAGTTATCTTGGAGCTGAATTTTCATCAACATTATTTCTACTAATATTTATCAAAGTATAATAACTTTCCCAAATCGTTACTATAATCTCCAATTATGCGGACTTCGCTGGCTTGGTGGGCTGCCAATGGTGGAGTTGTTCATCTATTTCATATCTTCTTCCTCTTATATCACCAATGCATCCCATGAATCCTCAGTTGCACTATCTCCTCCAGCGGCCACGGCTTCCATTTTGTGGTGGACGGTGATCCGATCCACCCTCCGTCAGTGAGACCCAAGCTATATGTGTCGGTGTGAAGGCTTGTACATGAGTAATTTGTGGGCCATTTGAAAGATGACCAAGCATTTGGTTTGTAACTTCAGCTCAAACCCATCTCTACCCTCACGACATAAAATGTTAGCAATATGAAATTGCAAATGATAAGGCAGAGACATAAAAATATTCACAATCTAAGAGGAGGAGAAAAAGCGAAAGAGAGTGATGGAGGCGCTGGTCGGTAGTATCGGATCAATGTATTGGGGACAAACATAACATAAACCTTTATATAGATTAATAAAAAGCGTGATTACAAAATATTCATTTATGCAGCTCAACAGCTTATTTCAGTGAAATTGAATCACCTGAATTGGAAATTAGAGACGCTATTATTTGTAAGGAGGCTTCTACCTGTTAATCTAATGTTGGAAGCAATTATCCCAGATATCAGTGTCTTCAATTGTACCAGAGCTTCATCAGAGACCAGGCTATTCAACGAAATTAACTCTTTTCTTGTTTCTTTCTTTTTATTTTATTTTATTTATTTATTTTTCTTTTGCTGGGAAGGCTTTTTAACTTGCAGCCATTAGTGCATATGCATTTTTTTCATCTATTTTACGAGTGACAATGTTTAAAAAAAATTTGTTAAATAGCGGCTGGGGAGAATGAACTGTAAATTGCTGATAGGATCATGCACTGTTGTTGTTTTGTGTATCTGACATTACGCATGTGTTTTAATATACAGAGACAAGGTGTATAAGAGTCAACCAACACTGCCCTCCGCTGGACAGGCCAGTCGCTGGGTGCTCCCAAGGCGAGTGTCCGTTCGCAGGTTCGAATCAAGACGCTTGTGAAATTTTAATTCCGCGAAATGCATGTCAATACGTTTGTCTATAAAAAGTCCAAGCGCAAGGAGATGTACACAATTTCTTACCCGATATATCAAGTGAGTGTCCAGTCACAGGTTCGAATCACGCTGCTTGTGAAATTTTAATTCCACGAAATACATGCCAATAGGTTTGTCTATAAAAAATCCAAGCACAAGGAGATGTACAAAATTTCATACCCGATATATAAACATTACTTAGTAAGTGAAACAAGTACAAAGATCCGACGGTGGATCTAAGATGAGCGACATCCGATGATTTACGTGTTACGACAGTCGTATAAAATAGGCCGGTTACGGGCATACTCTCCTGTCGTAAAATCTTAAATAAAAAAGGAGTTACCACTGAAATACCAGATGGTCTTTATGTAGAGGTTATATACAGATGTTAATACATGCTAAAAAATGTCATTACAGAAATGTTCTTAAAAATAGCTGCTGGTGAGTATATTCCCTTGCATAAAGATTTCAGCATCATGAGAGTTCCAAATGATAACTGTGATTGAGTATAATCTAAATACAGTGTTAGTTGAAAAAATTGAAAAATCAAGCAACTAGAAGTGCATGTGATATAGAAAATATACAAGGGAGTATCCAAGTCATGACCTATTTCTTAAATTCGATCTGCTTTGAAGTATTTGCGTCGTTCCTCTCTCTCCTCCACCAGGTTAATGCTTCGCATTTGGATCCCATTTCGTGAAATAGCCCTTTCCGCCATGTAATATAATTTATCAATATCATAAAGAAAATTGAGTCATCTCTGTTATATATTATCTTAACTCCAGGTAGGAAAGGATATGTGCTGAGAGAATGTCAACCCAGGTATCAGGTAAGCCGGGAAGGCACCAATGCAAGCAATCCTGACCCCAAATTGCAACTGCATCCTTCTTTCCTAACCATATTGCCGGGTGAGCATCGGCTCTGAACTCACTTAAATGGGTCAAATCGAGCAACTTAATTTGCGTTCCTTGTAAGGCACGATGGACGAGAGAGTTCACTACTCTTGCTTCCTTGTTCACCCCATTGTTGCTGGGATCAAACCATGTATCAAGCTGTCAAGTTATAATTATAAGTTTAGCTTCTAGAGTTTAATTTATAGACGCATAAACATTACATGTATTAAGTAGTGAATCCGGATCTTCTATTCCCTAATTAGATGCCTCATTTATGTACCACTAATGACAAATATGACACTTGTCATATTAAAAGAAACCACTTTTTTTTTTGGGGTAAAACACAGTAAAAATAGATATATTCGTCCACCACGAGTAGCTCGAGCGGTGGGGCATGTATCTTAGGAACCACGTCTCAGGTTTGAGTCCGCGCGGATGCAATGTCCACATGAAAGCGTTCACGCTTGCATCTAAGAAGATGGCAGGAGCCCCCACTGTGACAGGCCAGTACTTCGTTCCAGAGGGATGGGCAGGTCCCTTGGTGTGGGGTTTACCTGCTATGATAGTTGCCGTAAGGGACCATTTACGACTAGGGTTCCCCATGATAATCTCAAAAAAAAGGGAGGAAGGCGGGCGGGGGGGGGGGTATAGTCAAATTGGTTAGGACCGTGTAGTGGTAATGCATGAATGAGATGTCAAATTATGGGAAGGAAGATCTGGATCCGTGAAGTAGTATACTAGAATAGCAAGTGGTTACCTCTTCTTTTCCCAGAGGCTCGGTGAATAGGCAACTCCCATTCTTGTTCCATTCTCCACCGTGAAAATGCCTTGGCGACTGTGTACGCCAGAACTTGAGTGTTTTCTTTGGAACTGCCCTTTCGATGTAAGAAATCATGCTGTTGAGTACCACTTCAAGTCCATCCAAAATACTTAAAGGAGGAAAAATAGGTCTTCCATCCCTATAGAAAATTAGAGGTGTCTCCATTGGAAATTTATCAAGACCCCACCTGCATTTTCATGAATGCAGCCATCAAAGGTTATTTCTTCACCCAATAGCATCAAGAGATCTAATTTGAATGACACGTACAACAAAAGCAACGCATTTATCCCACTAGGTTAGATTAGATACATTGATTCTTGTACATCAGCGTGCTCTAATGCTATTTTGAATAATAACGAAAGAAACTGATAAGCACTTTAGGAAAAAAAATTGCTAAAAAAAAAGGAACTAGCTCAATGGACGAAACCTCCATGCCAAAGATAGTTATAAGATAAGCACCTCAGAGGAACACATGCATTTTCTCAGATGAGAAGGACAGACTTGTCATAAAGAAAATTTGCTCGCAAATTAGAAAGATTAACGTTATAAACATCTTGTAGTAACTGCTCCGTGGGTGATATGCAATAAATTTGCACTCACACACACCACCTAATTTTGGTGTTTGAAGTGTCTATAGCAAGAAAAAAAGCACTGTATTATATAACATAGTTCTGGCGAATGTACTTGCATACTTTTCATCAAATTTGCCATCAGCACAAGATATATGAATTTTACCAGCAAGAAATCTAAAATGCTTTCCTTAGCGGAATCTATTTTAAATAAAATATAGATCGCATTTAAGGAAGGCAAAGCCTTTCCTCAAAAAATTAATAATAATCAAATATAGATATTGTAGAAATTCAAAGTAACTTAACAGACTATTACCAGTGGCCGGTGTTGAATACTAAGACATCATAGAATTTTGTCACATTGATCCATTCATCTGCTGGGCAATCAACATCCACTCTATAGAAGCCCTTTTGTGCACTCTTTTCCGCAAGAGCTGAATCTTCCGCAGGCTGCCACCTTTTTATGATTAGCAGTGAACATGTGAGTATAAAATCAACAACATCATGCACGTATAAATTTCGCGAGAATGACCAGGCATGCGGGCAATTGGCTCACTCCCTTGTTCCAAACAAAGATGCCAGACAAAATTTAAAGGTGACAAGCTCCGGTTAGCCTGCTAGATCAAGAGTGATTTCCAGTCACGTCTTTTCTGGTCGCAAAACTCAAGCTACACTAGTTTGTTACTTTTGAAGGATTTTGTGTTACTTCTATTATTATGCACAATAGAGCAACACAGATATGAAATGGTACACTTTTGACAAAGTTGTAAAAGGATAACCAAAAAGTAAAAATGGCATTGCTGATTGCTGTTTTATGAAGAAAAAGTGTATACTATGATGTTACCACATAGTGAATATGAAAAATATTGGAAATAATGTTCTTCAACTAAGCAGCCACTACAATGCAATTATCCGTTCATACCACATTAAACTCCATAGTTCCAAATCTAAATGGTGCATTTGAAAAAAAAATTAGCAGCGTTTGCCATTTCTTTCCATACAACAACAAGAACAAACTCGATATTGTTTGAACCAACTCATTTTTGCTTATTTCTTATTGCGTTCACGAGTTTCAGTTTCTTATAGATTTAACTAAATAACATGTCTTTGAAAAATCAAAATATCAAACTATAACTTTGGTGAACTGCAGCTAAAAGTCCCTACTGAAAATAAACTCACTGGTATTTGGCGAGCAATACTGCACGGTGATACGCCACAGTGACATCAAATTTAGGAAAATATCCTCCTCTCCATGCTCCCATCTTCTTCCACTTCTTCGCAGTTCGATCGGCGGACCGCAGCGCGCAGATGAACGCCACGAGGAAGTTCTCATTCAGCGAGTCTCCGACAAATCCGATCCTCTTACCCCTCATAGCTTCTAGAAACTTTGCCGGCTCGATTCTAGAAACTTCTTCTCCGCCGCAGCCGCGCGGGACCCAAGCCCACGAGTTGATCGAGTCCATGTTCTCGCGGCCGTTGCGGATGCAGTTCCACGCGTTGCGGTGGAACGGGCAGGACGAGTCGTAGAGAAGCTGACGACGCCGTGACGGCGGGAGACGGATCCAACCGCCGTCGGTGGGGTCGGCGCATGATAGCGGACGACGGCGGAGGGGAAACGGGCTAGCGGGTTGCGAAGCGGATCGTGGGAGGAGGAGCGTAGAGGTTGAGTACAAGAGCAAGATTCCCAGGGAAAGCAGTGCAAGCGTTGACGGCGTCAGCCTCGAGAAACAGCGCGCCGACGGCGAGTGGTGAGCGTGCGTCGCCATTACCGGATCTCATTCCTCGTGCAAAATTTGGACAAACAGCTTCGCTTCTTAGAAAAACGACTCAGATCGACGAAATGGCAATTCTGTTATTTAAGCAAATGTCAGCGTTGTTGTATTATATTCTAATATTACATTATTTAATTATTAAAATAAATTATAACAATTATAAATAGACGAGTGGTCTATTTTAAGACGTGGCCAAGCCCATCCCGGCCCACCCCAGTAGGACCACTTGCAATCTCTGATGCGGCCGCACGCTATAATTAAAAGAAAGTTAGTCCGGAATGCTGGCACTAAAGTAATATTTGGAGATACTTTTATAAAATATTTAATATAAAATTATAAATTTTTATAGTACTAATTTAGTGGTATAATTTTTTTTAAAAAAAGATTTTCTAAATAATTATTTTTATACTTTAAAATTAAACAAATTTATTTATTTATTTAAATTCCAAATGAAGAGGTTTTGAGGCATGGGCGACGGGCGTACCAGATCAGAACTGTCACAATTTGACACGGCTCAACATCTACCGGTCCAAAATCCCCGCATTCCAAAATTGGAGAGGTTACAGATCCTTTCTTTTCTCTCCCATTTACTGTCTTTTTTCTTCCCCATTTTATAAGTTTTTTAACAGCAAAGCCAAAAGGAGACGACGATCGAATTTCTAGGTTGAATGCTATGGAAGCTTCAACATCTGAATCCGATGGAGGCAGAGATGGGCCGCAAACGAGGAAGCATTCCAAGAGACCGAAATGTACGTTTATTTTTCTTTCAGAGGAATTTGTATTTTCTTTTCATTTTGATCTGAAACTTTTTTTTAATGAAGAGTTGTTTACTGGATCTTCAAATTGATAGTAAATGCAACGTGAGAATGAATGTAGATTGTAGTTAGAAAGATGCATGCCATGTCGATTACAGCAATTTCAAAGTAAAGTAATATAAAAGATTCATACAAACTCCACTATTTTATTAATTTTCTCAAGCATTTTTTGGAGCTGAAAATGACCTATATATAACACATTTGCGTTAAAGGATCCATGTTGGCAACAGCATATGAAGATTTGTTGTTGTTTTGTGTGTGAGATGAATAGGTTTCAAATTATGGTGTTACCACTAATCATTATCTTTGAGTCTCATAGTTCTGTGACATTTCTTTGCAGATTCTAAATTTACACAACAAGAGATGCCGGCATGCAAACCAATTCTAACCCCAGCATGGGCAAGTTTATATTTGTTCCTAAAATCGAAACTGCTTTTTCAAGCTAATTATTTATGAACTTATAATGTTTCTTTTATTTTTTCAGATTATTTCATCTTTTGCAGTTATTGCTATAATTTTCATTCCAATTGGACTTGCTTCCCTCTCCGCATCAGACCGTGTAATCTATTTTCCTCCGTATCCATCTTATTTCATGGTTCTTGGAGTAATAACTTACTTATATGAAGTTCTATGCCTTTGTGACCTGTAATGTAGGTTGTCGAAATTGTAGACCGATACGATGTAGATTGCATACCCGAGGAATCACGTGGAGATGCAGTTGCGTATATAAGAAATGCTAACACAAAGAAGACCTGCATCAGAAGTTTAACGGTGAGTCATCTCCTCGAGGGCTTTTGTTCCGTTTGACAAAAGGGTCTCTATTTTATGGCCTTCACAGGATCTTTTAAGAACTTTTAGGTGTCAATTTTAATTATTTATATTGTTCCAAATATTTGCAGGTCCCAAAACTTATGAGAAGTCCTGTATATGTGTATTATCAACTTGACAACTTCTATCAGAACCATCGAAGGTATGTGAAACATGATCTACATGTATCCTATCTCATTGAGGATATGGCTTTGCATGCTTTCTGTTTATCTTACACAGTGGAAATATCATTGCTTTCGTTCATTTCATATAACCAAGGAGACAAATTAAAATTTATTCTTCACTTTCCCATATAAATTTAGATTGAGTTTTATTTTCTTTTACTTGCTATAGAAAAACTTCTTATTTCCCCATGCCTTTGGTTTCTTTAGTTGGCTGATGGTCCTAAGTAGAGTATTTAAATGTAATGTAGTCTATCACTATCACCGTTCTCCAGCTTCTTCACAGTATGATCGTGCTCAAGCTTCATAACAGGACACCCAGACTTTTAGAATGCTTGTTCTTTTTTCTTTGTAATTTCTTTTTTACAGTTGCCTCATTTGAATGATAGATTTGTGGCTTTTTCATCCCAATATGCTCCTTTTTCTGTTACTAAACAAATATATAGGATTTTGTTGAGCTTTATGACGTAAAACTTTTAGTTTAGTCAGTTTATATGATCTGAAAGTAGTCCGCATCTGTCGCTACTTAACTATAAAAGAATTTGCTGTTATATGTTGATTTTGTGAATTAGCAAAACAAGTTTGGAGATACTTCACAACAGCAATTTCCTTTAAAGCTAAATGTAGGATTTATCAGTTATTCGTAAAAAGGAAGGTTTTGGAAGAAGATACCATCCTTTTCTTTTGAAAGTGCACAATCCTTATGCAGCAAGATTTCCTCCACGCAATAGATCTGTCTTAAAGGAAATTAAAAAAGAAGGTAGAACCTGCAAATTGATGAGTCATGCCTCTTCCTTATCCTCTTCCTCAATTTGGTCACAATCTGATATCCTGTTATATTTTTCTGAATTATCAAGAATTTTATGGTTACGCAGCTATTTTCCTCTATGGTCTATTTTCTGGTGTCCGCTCTGATGTTATAGGCCATGGCTGACTTTTTATAATGCGCAATCAAGCTTAAGATTGAATGCCGTGAGCTTCTTATGACACCGTAATAAAAATGGACTCAGGTATGTTAAGAGCCGAAGTGATAAACAGTTAAGGAGCAAGGCATGGGAAGGTGAAACAAAGACTTGTGAGCCTGAAGGCAGAACAGGGAATAGAGATCCCATTGTCCCTTGTGGCCTCATAGCTTGGAGTTTATTCAACGATACATACAAATTTTCTGTAAGTAGTAAGAGCATAGAAGTGAGTAAGAAAGATATCGCTTGGAAGAGTGACCAGAATTACAAATTTGGTAGCGACGTGTATCCGAAGAACTTTCAGACTGGAGGTCTAATTGGAGGTGCCAAGCTTAATGCCAGCGTACCTGTAAGATGCCCACTCTAATTTTTTTTTTTTTTTTTTTTTCTCGTATTTTCATCTTTTATACTCTCATCATAATAAATAAATTATTATTTAAAATGTCCCAGTTAAGTGAGCAAGTGGATCTAATTGTATGGATGCGGACAGCTGCTCTTCCGACTTTTAGAAAGTTATATGGAAAGATCGAGGTGGACCTGGAGAAGAATGAGAAAATAACTGTCGAGGTAGAGAATAACTATAACACTTACATCTTCGGAGGTAAGAAGGCGTTGATTCTATCAACGACGACGTGGATAGGTGGCAAAAATGATTTCCTCGGCATTGCGTTCCTGACCGTCGGTGGCTTGTGCCTCTGCATGGCTATGGCGTTCATCATACTTTATGTGGTCAAACCAAGGTTAGATCTTACAATATACTTTTTTATTTAAAATAACTTCATTTGGCTAATACTACCTAAATATTGTTTAGATTTTCATCAAAAGATTGTTGATTCTCCAGTTTTTTATTGGTTCTTTTTCCTGGAAAAGCAATGTAAGAAAATCAATCGAGCTTCTCTTGTTATCCTATGACATGCTGAAGAACTCGCAACAGCATCCCTTCTAAAAATGTTCTATTTTTCAGAAGATCTTGGATCTTCCATTGTATATTTTCTTTATAAAAAACAATTGTTGTAACAAGTGATTTTGCAGTGATATTGGCATTTTAAGGTCCTGTTAAATTGAAATAAATATAAATCCTTAGTATTTTCTATCTTATTAGTGGTTTAATTGTGTTGGGTTTTTCTCTTTCTGCAGGACTCTGGGAGATCCATCTTACCTATCTTGGAATAGATACCCAACTGGACAATCTACTTAGCTTTATCCTCTATCCACTTCCTGGGAATAGAAGAAACTCATCGCGAAACAGATGAGTTGTGCATGAAATTTGATCCATCTATGTAATATATGAAGTTTACAGACAGATTCTTTTTTTTTGCCAATAAAATAAGTATTTTGCCATTAAAGTCATACATACTAGTGCAGTTCTATTTAACTGGCAACTTAATTTGGAGTATTTGTATTTTTTATACTTTCATAATTCAAAATTATAAAAATATTACCTTATTAATTTAAATAATATTTTTATATCCCTTGATTGAATAAAATAACAAAATTGTTATTAGTAAGTTTTATTTATTCTTACCTTCAAGAAATATAACAAAAATAATTTAATCATTTCACATTATCAATAAAATATAAAAGTACTGTTTTGGATTAAAAAAATGTAAAAATTTAATTTCAGATTATGAAAGACATAAATACAAATATCTCTTTTAATTTTTAATTTTTAAATGAAAAAGCGAAATAACAATTTATTTAGACATATTCATAAAGTTTGGTAAACAGAAGTCATCCAGAATGAAGTCGATATAGCATTCATCTTCATGAAACCACTAACAAAAAGTAACAATAAGCAGTCACGGATCTTTCACCTATCCCAAGCAATTTACACCACATAACAACCGCTAAAAGCAAACCCTAATCTCAACCACCAAAGCCGTAAAGAGTACGACCCTGGCGCTTGAGCGCGTAGACAACGTCCATGGCGGTGACAGTCTTCCGGCGAGCGTGCTCAGTGTAGGTCACCGCATCACGGATCACGTTCTCCAGAAATATCTTAAGCACGCCACGTGTCTCCTCGTAGATCAGCCCGCTGATTCGCTTCACGCCGCCACGGCGAGCCAGACGCCGGATTGCCGGCTTCGTGATCCCCTGGATGTTGTCGCGGAGAACTTTCCGGTGGCGCTTGGCTCCTCCCTTGCCCAATCCCTTCCCACCCTTCCCACGTCCCGACATCGCCGCCGATCTGAATTGAAGTTTAAAAAAATTTTGTGAGGTAATTTGGTGCGAGGCTTGCAGATTGGCCACCTGACCGAGTGGGATTTATAGGACGCAAAAAGGCGGGCGAATTTGAATTTTATTGAACTTTTTGATCTTCTGCGGAGAGAAGTGCGGCTGGATCAGCGAAGATGATAGTATAACCGTTGGATCCTAAATAAGCGGTTGGGAGTGGTATATTTTGTTTTACACGGACTGATGACGTGGTTTTTTTTGTACTGACACGAGTTAGTATATACTGAGGTCAGGCTAGATGGGTTTCGTTTACTTCAACGCTTTATAAATTTGAGAAAAAAAAATGCACTAAAATGAGTTAATGTAAAATGCACTAAATTTATGTTTATTTTTAGTTTAAAATAGATGAAAATTATTTTCTAAGAGATTTTTACTTTTGTTGATTTTGAAAGGTGATAGCTGATAGCATGAAAATTCAAAAAAGAGAAAAAACATAAAATGATTATTGAGTTTAATCTTCAGCAAAAATTTTCACAAATTTTTTTCTATATTTCATAATAGGAGTATCCATTCATGAAGCTGCATAAATATATTTTTTCGAATTTAAAACGTATTGGAGATGACACACCACAGTATTGGTCAATATATATAGGGGCAATCTATTCTTTATTGAGATACCAAAATTTTACTGTATCTCTCCGAGTTGGTAAAAAAGTTTATTTTTTATTTATTTATATTTTTAAAAATAATTACTCAACCTTCTATTTAAATAAAAATTAATCAGACCGATATAAGTAAAAATAAAAGTTAATTAATAATTAGAATTAATTTGAAAAGATTTTAAAATAGGTACTGGTTTGTCGTAAGCCATTTAATCTGATAGGTACTGTAACTTGTTAAAACTTAAAAGGACTGGGTGAATAAAGATAATTATTATTATTATACTAACTAAAGTCAAAATCAATTTCATACCCAAATAATGGTTTATTTTAGCCCAAAAGCCGTCATCAGCCATCTTCATCCTAGCCGTTCGTTCGCCTTGAGGATCGCTCGCTAGGAGTAACAATCTAATTTCAACTCCTCTCTCTCTCTCTCTCTCTCCCCTCTTCCCACCCGGCCTCCGATTACGCCGCGGAGCAAGGTACTTATCCTCGCCGTCTCACAGTTTTTGAGTCAATTGACCCACTGGTAAACGATAGAACAGGACAGGCATGATTTAGCACTTAGATTTCAGATTTTTTATTTGATTCATAGTAATTGAGACATCATCGTCTCCATTAAAGTGTTCATCATGGTTTCATGATGATCAGGGTGCGAATTGGTTAACTGATATATGAAAAAAGAAACTGTATATGATGCCTAATCGCTCTCTAGACTATAAATAATGCTTAATTAGAGAGTTGGTTGTGGATTTAAAAAATCGTAGATAGAGATCAAGTGAGGTTGTGAAACATTATGAGTTTAAGGATCACGATTATTTTTACTTGTTTGATGTCGAGATTTTCTTTGTTTCTTTTTTATGTGCAGATTTTTAAGAAAAAACTGCATGATGCCTTAGTTGCTCTCTTACACTATAACTAATGCCTAATTAGGGATGTAGTTGTGTAATTAAAAGATCATAGATAGAGATCAAGTAAGGTTGTAAAACAATCTGTGTTTGAGGGATCAATTATTCAACTTCGGTTTTTTAGTTGTTTTATGTGGAGATTTTTTTTTTTTTAATTTCTTGCTTCCATTAATTTAAAGTTCGTGGCTTTGTTGTTGTATTGACTAATTGGTTGTTGGCTTTTGCTAGAAACTCTGAGAAGACTGGGTTAACTTATTTGGTTACGAAGATGGTATGTGCTATTTGTATATTCTTTTCCTGATCGTTGTCTTTTTTTTTTCCTTGGAACACGTTGTTTGAATAGGTAGTGTAATGTATGAATTGTTTTTCTCAAGATTTTTTTTTGCTGTCTTATATTTCCTACATACAATGTGCATATTGCTTGCCATTTGGTGTTGCTTCAGCTTCCTGACATTGTTGAAGTTTACTTTTGGAATATATCATCCTATTGCATACTTAGAGGAGAACTATCCAATTAATGGCGTACTTTTGGCATACATGCTTCTTCATGTACTCCAGTTTGAAGGGAACTTGGAGTCTGATAACCTATTCTATTTATTTTTTTTCTTTTTTTTTTGTTTGTATTATACAAAACAACATAGCTTTTTCCCACTAGGTTGGGTTCAGGTAGGTATTAGCAAGTCATTGTCCCATATGACACATGTTGTTGTATCTGTAATCAGAGAGGTTGCAGGAAAGTTTCTTGAATTATTATTGTTTATATTGGTTAAGAGTTTAAAAAACCTAATGTAGTTATATGCTGCAGCATTGATAGTTTCTACAGATCTTTTATCAGGTCATTTATGGAGAGATTCATAGTTATTTCTTTTATTAGATCTGAAGCTCATGTGCAGTGCAGCCATACACTGGTTGACAAATAGGGCTATTGCTTTCCATAAATTTCAGTGTTCCCATCTTCAGGAGTTTGAATTGTTGAATTTTTGCAGTTTTTTGGGGGATATGATTATCATGGCACTTCCTTCGAGCAGACGTACCGTTGCTATCCAGCATCTTTTATAGATAAGGTTTGTAGAACTCATATTTATATATCTTCAAATGGTGCTTTTAATTCCTGTTTTTTTATTTTCACCTTAGTCGTGAACAAGCCTGTATGGTACACTTCTTCTAAACAGGAAAAGGAGAGAGAAAAAAAAATGAATGCACATCTTTGTATACGTGTAGCATTACCTTTTTTTTCCTTATCACATTTACCATATTCTTTGGTGGGCCTGATAACATAAGGTTATCTTGGTGCTTCTATTTAGAAATTATTTATCTGGTTTTACTTAATTTTTTTTGTTCATCTGTAACAATGTTTATAAAGGCGTAAGGCACAATAAGGCTACAAGGAGGTCCTAGAGTCTAGTCGCAAGGCGAAGCTAATGCGTGTCTTTGAGCGATTGGAGGTGCAATTGTTCATAAATCAACAGATATTCATTATATATGAATTTTTAATTAAACATATTTCGAATACTCATTCAAGTGCATGTACACCACGCATATTTTTGTCAAAATAGCTACTACTTGCACAAAAATAAAGATTAAAGCATATAACCTTCAAAGATGATCATCTTCTTCTAATAGTAAGGCAGCAAAATCACCCACGTTTTCATGGACTGGAATGCTTTCATCGTCCAATTCTTTTATTTTTCTTGTCTTAAGAGTTGTCTTACAAGAGTGGTAACTTCTACGATTCCCTCATTCTGCAACTTGTTCCAGCCATTGATTTCTCCATAGTTCTTCCTCATTCGTTTCTTTGTTTTGTGTTCATTAAGTAAATGGTTGATAAGATTGCCTTTCAACCCTTTGTTTCTTTTATATATTTTGAAACATAGTAGCCCCTTAGTTTATGATAGAAATTGGGGTCCCACCATCATTGATAACACTACTTGCTTCTCCATCTTACAAGCAGTATTGGGTGTTGTCTCACACATGGAGAAGTAAATGCTAATTCTTTCCTTAAATTAAAGGTTTTAAAATAATTATCTCATGTATACTATGTTTTAAACTATAATCTGAAAGGGAATTATATCCACCTCATTCCTAACTAAAACTTTTCAATAAACATATTTAAATTATTTTTTAAATAACTCAACTCTCTTTGGCAAGCTGCCTTTGGAGTAGCTTGCTTGTTGGAGATGGGTTATGAGTTGACTTGTTGGCCTCCATTTTCTTTTCTCCTTCTTATATAATTTAACCGTTTAGCACTTTAGTTAAAAAATGAAATACTTTGTACTAACTTTGTGTTGTTTCTTTCTTGCAGCCACAGATTGAAAATGGTGACAAAAGTATGGTGCCTTTGATTCTACTCTTGCTTACCTTCATATCTCACGCCCTGTTGATTTTTAACAACTTTTGTTTAATGTTTTGTCAGTTATAATGCCACCATCTGCTCTTGACCGTCTTGGTAATTTCCTTGTTCCCCTTATGCATTTTATATTTTCCAATTTGCGAGCATGTTAAATGTTTGAAAGGTTGTGCTCACCATTGCTATAAGCTCGTAAGATAGAAAAATGTGACTGTATACAGCTTATTTCAATTTTTTCTGCTCCATATGTCTCATCTCTTTTATGAGATCAGAGTTGTGGTTCTTTGAAAACTTTTAGACTTCCTCATTGTTCGAAAACTTTGTATCCATGCAAGATAATGCACCTAATATTGTTTGCTTGTGATTCTTATCTTACTAAATTATCACATTGCAGCCTCTTTGCACATAGATTATCCAATGTTGTTCGAGCTACACAATGTGGCGGTTGAACGTGTTTCACATTGTGGAGTTCTGGAGTTTATTGCAGAAGAGGGAATGATCTACATGCCATATTGGGTATGCACTGGATTTGTTTAACTTACAATGTAAACATTAGCATCATATCTTCTGATAATTCCTATCCTTCTCTTATTGTTCGTCCTTTCTAGATGATGCAAAATTTGCTTTTGCAAGAAGGGGACATTGTACGTGTAAAAAATGCTACTCTGCCAAAGGGTACATATGTGAAGCTGCAGCCTCATACAAAAGACTTCTTAGATATCTCCAACCCTAAAGCAATGTGAGTACATATAATTATTTAGTAGTAGCACTCCGCTATGATAAGTTTCAGTTTTGATTGTGCAGATGTGCCATATTTATAGTAAGCATAGTTCTATACTGTTTGACGTATTTAACTCTATCCTCTTCACTTTTTGCAGCTTGGAAACAACTTTAAGGAACTTCTCCTGTTTGACGACTGGTGACACTATCTTGGTAGCTTATAATAATAAGAAGTACTACATAGATATTGTAGAAACAAAACCCTCTTCTGCAATAAGTATTATTGAAACCGACTGTGAGGTAGATTTTGCTCCCCCATTGGACTATAAAGAACCTGAGCGCCCGCAACACCCTTCCGTAACTGCCGGCAAGTACCTGCTTTGCATTGTCGTTCTTTCATTTGGCACTTGATGATTTTATTATCTAGTTTGTCATGGAGTTCCACATATATTCTTTTGTTGAAGTCGCTTACTATTCATAATAGTATATACCTTTTTTTTTTCTTGGGCTACTGCTTGATATGTTTCTATTCCTTCCTTTTTCTGGGGCTTGCCCCCTTGCCTTCCATGATGTTAATAAATCTTATAGCTTGTTCTTTCTCTGTTACCCTGTTTTTTCAAACTTGTAGCGAGAACTGCTTCTATGTCTGTGTAACTAAAGGGAGGTCAAAATTCCCTTGATTTTGTAACCATCATCTCTGTCAGAATTAAATTTGTGTGTTTCAAATTTTCACATTGCTTGTTCTAGTATTATGATTTATGTGTGTGAGGGGTGTAAGAGTGTACTTTGATGATATGCATGTTCTTTCTGATTGGCGGCCAACTCTTAGCTACTGTTCAGTAGGCAAAAACTAGAATTTATATAGTAGGAAATGAAAAGGAATAAATGAAAATGTTAGTTTGCTTTGATGATCTGTTGGTGCATTTATTGCAAGGGTGAAAGAACTTATGTTTTGAATTGTTCAAGATTCATCACCATATCTAACATGAAGTTGCAACATTTTAGCTCAAGAGTCAGAACCTGAAACTGAAGCAACTGAAGCGAAGTTTAACCCCTTCACTGGTACTGGAAGGCGGTTAGATGGGAAGCCGTCACAAAGCCAAGCTCCTGTAGACTTATCGCCGATGAAGAGCAGTCCATCCCATGCCAGCGGCACCCAGAAGCAGTCAGCATCATCAACTTCAGAAGGCAATTCTTCACGACAAGCCATGGGAAAGCTCGTGTTTGGTTCAAACACAAGCCAAGCTCCAAAAGATATTCAAAAGGTATGTAGAATGCAGGCTATCTTGACACAGTATGTTATTCTTTGTCTATCATGAGCATTTATAGGCGCTATTGCAGTTGCACTTGCCCTGTTATTTATGCTCTAGGAAGTCTTTTTTCCGTTGCGGCTTTTATAGTATTCATTTCCTACAAATTTAAGTTTTCCATATATTGGTAATCCAATGGCTCAGAGCATATTGCAAAACAAGTATTGAAAGTATTTTATGATGACTAATCATGATTTGGTTAGGAAAGAAACTTGTTGCTGTTTTTGAATTCATAAGGATGTGTAGGCTGAATGCCTGGTCAAATACAGCTGTATGGTTGTGTTGTGGGTCGCAAGTTGGTAGTTTATTTGTGCATGCTGATGGAGTTTACTTTTTTTTTTCCCCTGTGTTTGTAACCTGATTATTTTTGGGAATGTTTATTTTCTTTCTGCTGCCCCACGCACATGGTCCAGAATGATTGTTTTTACCTTTTTTTTTTTTTTCTTTTGATTGCATGTTAATTGCTTATACGTAAGATGCTAGCTGATATAGGTTCCTACATAGCCTCCTGTTGTAGTCTCTGGGATTCAGGTAACATCTTCCTGCAGCTAACCTGGGTTGTTTTGTGTGCTTGTTGTATGAAATCTTGCGAATGCATTGGAGAACAAATCTCCTCAGTATTTGATCATGACATTTGGAAGTTGGATATGGGATTTTTGTGCATATGGAGTCATACAAATATAATCTGAATTTAAGTTCATTTGTTTGAATTGGCAATAATAATTGCTAGATTTCATGTTTTGTCATTCTTCTGGCATTTATTAGTCATTTTTTATTACAACAACACACTGATTGCTGCTCCCTAAGAAATTTTCTAACATAAGTATTGGATCTTGGCCGAGGGTTTTACGGAAATAACCTCCTCTGGGACTTGGCTGAGTACATCTTACCCGCACTAGACCCCACCTTGGCGGGCTTTTTATTGGGATGTTGTTGTTGAAACCTGATTATCTGTTGGGTCAATTCCATGCCAGTCACTGGTCTGGAAAACTTTGTCCAGATTATACCCTCAAGTTTTTGACATACCAATCAACTCAGCAAGAAATCTAATGTATGATGTGAAAAATGTGTAGGCGGCGGCAAAAGATGCACAACCTGAACAGCCAAAGAAAGAAGATCCGAAGTTCCAGGCATTCACCGGGAAGAAATACTCCCTGAGAGGTTGATCGGTTTCATCTTAGACGAAATACTGATATTTATGATCAGAGTTATGTATGCCCTGTTACTGTACATATGATGTTCGACATCCGAAGCTTTTGAATGAGCTTTATTAATAATATTTGTATTACTTTCTTTTGATCAAAATAAGTTATTATACGACGATATTAATACATTAAAAAAAAAGAACCATCTTAAAACAATGCAGATTCTAGTACTGTGGAAATTTATCAAATTATTCCTATCAATTCATAATAATGTGAGTTTTCTCAATCATGTCTACAGAATGTTTGTTGTTTCTTGCTGGAACGTACTTGTTTTACTGGTCTAGTAGATGTGAAACATTCCTTCGCTCTTGGGATCAGTGCTTGATATCTTCGTAGTACTGATCGATCCATCCTTGAATTATTTCGACTTCCTTTCTCCTCTGTTCAATGACCCAATCTGGATCATCTGGCGTTGCCCGTCGGAGATCGACATGATGTGCTCCTGCAATTCATCCAAATTTTGTGAACCACAATTAGGTCAAATGTAATAATTTGCATCTGTTCATTTGGGATTTGTCCTGGCTTTTTGTTTCCGCGGGTCGAGGGCGGAACTAGCTTCACATCTTGAATCTACAACCTTTTGGTCGTAAAACAAAAATTTTTATCAATCTGCCAGATTCTCCCTCAACCTGATCCCTCCTTAGCTCTTTTATTTGAGTCGTGTATTTTGTTGTTAATTGAGTATCAAATACAAACTAAACTCACCTTTCTTAGTAACAAGGGCTATGATGCTGGAAGATATGTTTTTCAACACCCTGCAACTCAAAAGTGAAGATAAAACCAAGTATTAAAAGATAATGTGCTGATTTTTGAGAATTTTGTCTTTTTAGGCTCTTCTAATGATTGAAATAAATAAAGGACACTTACCCTCCTCTACTCCAGGGATCTCTCATGCCATTGGAGAATATGATATTACTTCCAAATCTCTTTAGTACTTGCTCAATTTTCTGTCACCACATATAGTTACAGATGCAATCACATTTCGGGTCAATAAAGTTTCACGGTGTCTTGCCCATGGCGCTTAGGGCGACCAGTGAGGCAGCCCGTCTTAGGAAACGAGAGTCTCGCGGCAGAATTCTAGAGGTGCCACCGTAAGTGTGTGGTGGATTTATCCCCCTAAGCCTCCTAGATGGTAAAACATATCTTCTGGCATATCCTATCTAAAAGGATAGATGTGCTGGGATGGTGGAATATGGGTCAGCACCCATAGATTTATTTGTTACAACGGTCATCGATTACGGATATAATTTTTCATGTTAAAACATATATATATATATATATATATATATATATATATATATATATATATATATATAATTAGGAGCTTACATTGCCACCATATTCTGTTGTGATCCAGTGCGGTCTAGGCTGGGCGCCGTAGTTTGACATACACTCATCCGCTACCTCTTTATAATCATAGCCTGATGGTGGAAACATGCTTGAATTGGTGATGGTCATTGGCATTACCATCTCTGTACATGCCTACATTATTTAAAATAATAATAATAGCGAAATTAAAAAAAAAAATCGTGCATATAATCATATTGTATGTGCACAAAATACAAACTACATTTTTTGTATTTATTAAATTATTTATCTATTTATGCTGTAAATAGGAGAATACTTGTACCTGCCAATTCCAGCCGCTCAAACCATGAGGATCACTTTCATTTTCCACATCGAAGCATGAATTGGTGCCCGAATAATTATAGTAAATATTTGCCGCCGAAAATACCTTCAAAATCTTGCTAGCGCTTCGCGGGTACCCATCAATAATCTTGCACATCTTTATACAATTTAAATTAACTCATTAGCCGAATAATATTTGCTTATATACTTCATATTCAAGAGGAAAATAGTAATAAATAACTTAGATTTTTTTTTTTTACCATTTTAATAGGATAAGCAGGCAGTGGTTTCAAGAAATTTGCTGGAGTTGGATAATCAACCATTGCTGTGTACACAAAAGCTGTCCATAGCCAATCCCGAATTGCATTTACTGTACTCACAGTTCTATGATGTTTAAAAATAAAATCCAATCAGTAACGTTCATTTTTTCCATTCTGCAAAGTGATCTTCTTTTTTTTTTTCTTTTATTTATTTATTTATTTATTTTAATGAGTTGCAAGATAAGTTTTATTTCTATATTTTTCATTCTACAATTCTTGGTAAATTTATACCTTATTTTTCAAAAATTGTAATCCTCTTATCCCGCATCTTTCCCCTCTGTTTAACTTCCTCGTGTTGTTTTAGTTGAACTTTACGTAATTTTAAATGAACTAGATTTTAGTTAAGCTTTTCCGTTGCGATTCTCTGTTATCAAAAGAAAAAAAAAAAAAGACAAAAAAAAGTGGGGGAAGAATATAATATCTATCTTCAATCATTGATTTATCTTTTACAATTATGATAAGTTTGAGGTAGCCGTGTAGCAGGAAAAAGTAAAGTTAATATTGTAATGAGCGAATTATATATATATATATATAATATATATAATATATAATATATATATGCCTTACTTGCATGTCCTAAAAATCTTGCTAAGCTCCAAGAGTCCACCCTTTTTCTCAGACAAAGCAATCAGTTCATCCCAGCTTTCTTTTATCACCTCAAAGCAGTTTATGCTCTCATCCTACAATGTATTAGAAGACAACACAAATAAATGGCATAATTCCAACAAAAAACTTATCTTATGTCTGCAAAAAACTTATCAGGAAAATAATATAACATTTTATGGTCTCCTCTCATAAAACAAAAAAATGGTTTTGTCATAACAGTCCATTGTCTGTCCGAATTCTCTCAAATCAACCCCTTAACTGATAACACTAACTTAATTCACAATAATACAAATTTAATTTGGTAAACTATCATAATTTATATCACACCAAATATTACGATACAATACTAGTAATATTACGATATAGCACTGGCAATACTACACCAGCTCATGTCTGAAACACTTATGAGCTTCCGACTAGGGGGTTTATATTTAACATTTTTTTTTGTTAAAAAAGGTTTCAAAAGTAATGGCTGTTTTTGAAATTGTCCCAAAGGAAAAAAAAAAGGGAAAAAAGATTGATAAACTTTCTGACCTTGAAGTCTTTTGACACTGCATCATAGAAGCTGCTCCATGGAACTATTTTATCAAACTGTAGAATAGGGGCTGATGATGCTAGTGCACCAATTGCTATATGTGGATACTTCAGCCTAAACCAGGAAGCTAGCACTGTTTTAATCCCAAAAAAAAAAAAGAAAAAAAAAAGAAAAGAAAATTCTGATTAAGATCTGGCAATAATTGTGAAATGCAATAGATAAACTAGCTACAAGAAACTGTAACTAAGTTAAAATTACATATAAACATTTACTCATATAAAGATTATTTAAAAAAAGAGTTAAATTTTGTAACTTATCATGGAAAATATGATAAATTTTTTTTTAAAAAAAAAAAAAAAAAAATTCAGAAAAGAAAAGAGTAGAAATTCGGTGAACCTTACTTCCTCCATAGGAGCCGCCAAAAACAACTACTGGAGATTCTTCTGCAGATAAATTCTGCTTCAAACTTCTGATAAGAACTGCATAATCCGCCAACGCCTGCGTCGAAGTTAGATATCCTACTTTCTCCGGCGAGCTGTATGATTTCTTACCAAATGGCAAAGATTCACCATAAAACCTATGCTGATTATATCCACGAACAGAGTGAATATCATTATTTACGAAAATATATAACGGAGCAATTTTTATATTATATTAAATTATCAGACATGCGAATTTTATATAGAGGTTGACGCAATTATAATTATGAAATACTAATTAGATAAATCAATACATTACTTTAACAATAATAGTATATTTTGATAATATCATAATATATTATGACATTTTTTTTCAGGTATAATACAATGTTATTAAATCTATGTACCTCAATGAAAACAAGGAGAGCCTTGAACTTGGGAGCTATGTCGAGCATGAACCCGGTGTTCTCCGCGAACCACTCGATATTGCCTTCATTGCCCGTATAAACGAAGATCGGAGCAGTGTGTTTGGGGCCAGCATCCCAGAAAGTAGAATTTATGAGGTATTTTTGGTAGAAAATTTTGGACGAAATTGTTCGGAATGTGAAGTGATCCAGCTGCTGAGGGAAGTAATGTGTAGTGAATGGAATTTTTTTTGAACTATCTTTAACAAGTGATTGTTGGAAAGCTTTTGGTGGAAAACTTGGCAAAGAATGCACTGCTTCAACCTCAAAAAAGGTGAAGAAGATGAAGAGAAGAAGAAGGAGCCATGAATGGGAAGCCATTGCTGCTTTGTTTTTCCTTCAAGCTCCTGGCAGCTAGTGGTAGAGATAGCTACAAGAAGAAGATTGGGAAAATATCATAACAGCCCTACTTATTTTTAAGATTACAGATCAGTTTTTTAACGGACCGACATGGCAACGGTAAGAGAGGGGCTGAAATGCAAAAGCCCTAAGAAGATAAAGATAATTGCATATCAGCTCTCCTAAAAATAACAGTCGTGCATTCAGTTTCCGAAAATACGAAAATGCATGATGTGGCGGCGTGCAAGCGGACCACGTCAGCGTGAAAATATATTTTCGGGTGTTGAAATATAAGATATAAATTTTGAAAAATGGGGCCTATATAAATGCAATCATCCCAAGAAGATAAGATAGTGGAATATTGAGGAAAACAATGTCACTTTGTGTTTGATTTGTGTTTATTTACTTATGATATATATTAATTCTTGTTTACTATGTAAGACAAGATTGAAACAAAGAACTTCTCTGATTCGTTTGGACACCTACCATGGACAAGATTATTAACAAGATAATAGGAGGAATCACATATCAATCTCTGATTTTAAAAATCTTTATAAATAATTTTAAATTTTAAATTTATTTTAAATTAGCCACTATCTTGAAATTTATATCAGAAGTATATTAACTACTATATAAATATTTTTTTTAAAAAAAAAGTAAAAAGAAAGATTTGATGTAATCCACAATTATTTGTTTTTAAAAAAAATATTTCTAAATAAATTGTCTGAGCTTTTAAAATTTTAGTAGATTTAAAAATTAATATCCTAATCTGCTAAAATTTTAGAACTTCAAAATACTTATTTAGATTTTTTTTTAAAAAAAATTAATATAAGAAAAAAAATATTGATGTGATTTATAATGTTTATATTAAAATATTTTTCAAAAAAATATTTTTAAACAAATATTTTAGAATGTCAAAAGATAAAGGTTTGTAAACACGGAATTTATTCGTAAATAAAATTTCAGGGGAAGAACTGATATGTAAATCTCTCCAAAAAAAAAAAAAAAAAAAAAAAAAAAGCTAGGAATAATGTCAACAAAGTGCTTGATTTTTAAAACTTGTATAAATCAACCACTGTATTGCCCTTTTCTTGTAAAAGCAGGTATATGTTTGACAAAACCGCAAAACGCTACTTATTGGACAGTTTTTGCAATAATTTGCGTCAGTTTTGATGATATTAAGTTGACCTGTTGAGATATTATCTGATAGCTATTATGTCAGTTTAATATAAATTATTCAAAATGATTTAGATAAACATTATCATTTAGATAATTTGGACAAATAAATCTTTTTTTTTAATTTTAAAAAAGTTAAGAAGAAAAAGGGGTTTATTAACTCAAATAAACAAGCCTTATTATCTTTGTTGTTTTCCACAAGATTGTGTCAACAGCTCATAACTTGTCTCTAAATGCTTTCTAGATTTCCATTCCCGGAAGATACAAAGTGTTTCATTTTGTTTCAGCCCCCTATTTTGAAAACGCACAAATCAGCATCTGAAAATGGATTTGAAAACGTATTTTCAGAAACTGATTTGTACATTTTTAAAAGTGGGGGACTGATATATAAAAAGTTCATTTTGTTTTGCAAGGCATCTGAAAATTGTACTGGAGAAGTTTTCCTAGTAAAAGGCGTAGATTTTTAAAAAAATCGATGCCGCAAGCGCTCCTGTGTATATAGGCGCAGATTTTTTTTAAAAAAAAGAACTAGTAATTTTTTGACTAATATACGTCACTATATTAGATGTGTATAGAAGGTAATTTTTATGTTTTTAATCCACACCTTCGTGGCGCTAGACAAGAATTTTTAGCATTCTTTTCGGTTTAGTGATATCAACATTAAGGGCCGGATTGAGATCGCACTGTCTGCGCACTCGGCTCGGCTTGGCTCGCTGCCCGTCGAGCCAAGACAACAACTATATTATATCGGACCGGCCGATGGCTCTGTGCAGCTTAAAGATTTTAGAAAACAATGAGGATTTGTCCTGCCCGCACTGTTCGAGCGGGCTGAGAACACCATCCAGAATGGCTGTATAGTGCGGGCCAAGTTCTATCCGTACTATCTCCGAAGGGTCAGATTGGCCCGCGCTATTTTTGCGAGCTGCGAACTTTTTAGACAAATTTATTCCTATTTTTCTAGCAGTATGATTTTTTTTTTTTTGAAATTATCGTTGTGGAACTCGTAAAACGAGCAAACGTCATCGTAGGAATATCTAACTTGCGAAAAACCCGTATGTCCAGCTCCGACCGCCGTTCTGTAATGCGAATACTTGTATCCTATGAACATAAGCTTCTGCCACGTCGTACAAAAGATTTTCCTTTCGAAAAATTGTGTGAGAATTTAATCCCACACCGATCAAAATCTAGATGGTGACACTTTCTGAGGCGTCCCCGTTCGATGAAGCTAACCTCAAGCCGACAGTATGATATTTAAACAACGCTCCTAAATGACTTCTGAAAATATAATTTTAAAACCTTCGATTTGGGTGCCAGTTTTAAATGCATCGATAGTGATGTTTAGTATTTTTAGCTATTGATTATCTGTTATACAATGCACATACTGTTCAATGTGCCTACACATGGATCTATAATGCATCACATGAGACCTTTTTTGGGTGAGATTGGTAGGTAAGCTTTGGAGTCAAATATTGATCATCATTGAGCTATTTTTCCAAAGTCATCGACGCCCGCGCTTCTTCGGGTGGGATCGATCATGCTAGCCTCAGCCCAGACGGAGAGCAACGCACCCTCGGGAGCTAGGGTTTGTATAGTTGCAACTACGGGTGGAAACGAGTTCGAGTCGATTACCATCCAAATTCGGCTCGATTGGTTTACCTTGAGCTCGACCAGCTTTAGAGGCTGAGCTCCAACTCGATTCGAGTTGAAAAACCTTAAGCTCGAATTCGACTTGAGCTCGGCTTGATTATATTAACTGAGCTGAATTTGAGTCGAATTAACACGATACTCAGGTTCGGCTCGTTTAATTACTCGAGCTTGAATTCATGCTCGAACTCGACTCAAACTCGACATACTCGAGCTCGAGTGAAGATTAAACGAGTTCGAGTTTGAGCTCTTCGTGAGCGGCTCGTTTTTATCCCTAGTTGCACCTGGGTGTACCAGAGCCAAAGGCTAACTTGTAGAAGATGGACTGTACTTGTCGGGACCTCTGAGAATATATGGTTGGAAGGAGCGCCATGGGAGGATTCCTTTGCCTTATAGAAAGCGGCCTGTCACAGGCATGATTTTTATTCGTTGATATTAAAAAAATCATTAATATTCTTTGAACTACAATTCGTGCGGTCTATAAAATAAGTTCCTTTTTTTAAAATAAAAAAATTATACATGATTCGATTTAAAAGTATATCAAAAAGCAAATTTCAAAGGCCTGTGAAGATTATTCTGTTCAACGGAACAATGACTCGTGGACGAGGGCAATGAACTTAGTTTTTAACCTGCTCGACTTCAAATATAGAGATCGAGTTGGCCAATCCAGCATACACCAAGGTGGTATTTGATTAAAAACTAGAAAAATATATCATTGTGTTCGAAAGTTAGCAGAAATTCAGGTAAAAATTTTGCCTCGTTATTTCAAAAAAAAAAAAAAAAAAAAAAAGAAATATATATATATATATATATATATATATATATATATCATTGCAAGTAATGGTATTTGGTTTATATTATAACCATTTGGATTGAAAATAATCCATTCCACTGAAAATATGATTTAGATAGTTTTCCGAATACCCCAAAATGATATGTAAAGATATCGATAGATTCCTATTCATATTTTTTATTGAACCAAATATGATAATAGTATCATTCTTTCAAATTTTAGTAAATTTTTCTTTCAAATTTTAGTAAATTTTTATTGCGATTTTGATTCTTATTGGAATCATCAATCAGCATCCCATAAAGGACATGGACATTGAATTATTGCAATGAGTTTACAAACGGCACCACAAGAGAGAATAATGAGAAGAATTAGATTCCAAGTATGGAACAAAGTGTGGGGCAAGAGATGTTGCACCAGATAGAGATGGACGGAACTCAAAAGTCCTCTCTACCGAGGTTTTGACTTTTCGTGTCTTCGGTTATAAAAATATTATGCCGGTGTTTACGCGTATGTGCAACCCTTCACGTGCGATACAATACTTTTAAATGTCTTCCTAAAAGAACCAGGTAGAGATCTTACGGATAAAATTTTAGATCAAAATTGGGCCTTAAAAAAGTATGGAAAAAATGATTTTCTCCCTAGATATCAGCAAAAATAAAAAGGATAATTATATATCAGCCTCCATAAAAGCAACAATCACGCGTTTTAGATAGAGACATTTTGTTGTTAGGTTGTTGTCGCCAGCGATAGTGGAGAAAAAAATTTCTTAATTTTTTTTAGGGTTAAAAAAATATGTGCCAACTATTATGTCTCGGAGAGCTAAAGCTCCTCAATAAGGGATGACCCCTTGCTTTTTTAAGATTGGGGGAAGGATTTTTCCCTCTCTGTGACCCTCCTCCTTTCCTGTAGTACGGGCTAGCCTGCGGCGTTTAAAAAAAAGCATGGAAAAAATGATTTTGTCCATGGAAGTCAGCAAAAATAAAAAGACAAGCTTTCCCTATCTGTACAGGGAAATATTAATTAGGAATGAGACTGCTGGCTGCAAATGTCTTTGCAAGATCCAAAATGTGCATCAGATTGAGAACACCACCAAAATATAGACCAAACATTAGCTTGATGCCATAGTACATGTCAGAACCTGTTGGTCTTTTTGGATTGGTGGACTTTTCCAACCCCTGCTTTGCAAACTTCTTTAATTCAAGGAATAATGTTAAAAAAATCTCTATTTTATAGAACTAGTACAAATTAATTTTATATATTTTTAATATTTTTAAAAAAATTATGACCAGATTCATCTAAATGTTCCAAACGTACAAATATAATATTGACAGCTCGTATTACGGTATTCCATACTAATGATATGATATTGGGCGAGTGAGTAAGCAAGTAATGTGTTGGGTTGATCAAACACGATGTACCAGCACGCGTGAATAAAGTGTTTGATCAAGCAAATAAGTTGTTGGATTTGAATTATTGATTTATTCAAATTTTATAAAACGAGGATATATTGACAACGTCCCTTAATTCAACCCCGACAAAACATGTTAAATTAACATTTGTTCGAAAAATTCTGAGTGCTACAGTGTCTATGGTAATGTTACGAGTAGTTTAGCTAGTGTTACTAAAAGTGTTTCATAATATTGGGCACTGAATGATCTGTATGGATTATATTAATACTATATTATAGTCTTGTGATATAAAGTATGACAGTATTGTAAAAAATTAAAGTTTGTGTCATCTGAAAGTGAAATTAGAATTATAGAATGCTAATCTATAATATCGTCAATTAAGGGGTTGATTTGAAAAAGAGACGGCAGGGCCGAATTGAACAAATCGTTTTTTTTTTTTTTGTCCTAATGAAGTTCCTAAGCGATGCCGAACCTACCCATCCCGAGGTAAAAAGTGATCAAAGACGGGCCTTGGAAATGATATTGGAGCCATGTTTGTCCATGGTAGTATCATAAGTTGCTTGATAAATGGGCCACCCAATAGCTCGCTCCAAGAATATGATAATTTTTAGGGTTCTGTTAAGTGCAGCAACTGTATCATCAAAAAAATCATTCAGGATGATATACATGGTCCTTAATAGTTATTTTTTATATTTGGTACAACATAGTGGGGGATACAGAGTAAGAATCTTGGAGAGTTATGTGTGATGGGTGAATTTTTTTGTGGTGCAATTGGTGCACCCAATATTTTTCAAATTTTTAACCTTACCTCTGGGACTGCAGCCTTCGTCACCTTACATCTATATATCCTATATACTGCACAATTCTTTTCTATAAGGATAGACATGTCAACGGCCCGATCCGGCGCTCGTTGTCTACTTAGCTGCGGCATCGAGCCAAATCGCAGCTTTATATGGATAAAAGGATTTACAAATTCAACGTTATGAAAATCATGGTTTGGCTCACACTATTGGTTTTAAATACCGTTTCATGTTGAGTTTCGGTAAATTCTAAATTCGAGACTTACCCGGTCGTGCCGATAAAAAAAATATTATTTTTAATTTTTTTTTATATATTTTTTTAAAAAATAATTTTTTAAAACTTTTTGTAAATAAAGAATAAATAAATAAATGGTGCAGGTAGCTGCCGGTTGCGCTTGCGCCCTTAAAAAAAAAAGACAGTCGTCTGCACGCAGAGCGACCGGCAGGTCCCCCGCATGTGGGCGACCGTCATCTTCCTCCTTGCGAACGCGAGGAAAAAAACTAAAAAAAGTGTTGAGATAGAGAGAGAGAGAGAGAAGGGGGGACGGTGCCGTCCGGCTTTTAAAAGTCTGCAATTTTTACAGTGCTTTTAACGTATACTATTTTTGAGCGGACCTGGTTTGGCCCACACAAATAGTGACGGGACTTGGTCTTTTCGACATCTCTACGTAAGGACATGGAAGGTGTTGGAGTGCAAGCAGGTGTAGCCGCAGACGGACAAATCTCAGATGTGTAGAGCATGCCTTGGAAGTATGAATGGCTTATACATAAAGGAGAGCTCAGCTCCATTAATGGAGAGCTCAGCTGAATATCTAAAACACCTATCCCGAGGGTGGTGATAATCTATCTCCGAGAACTCATAAACACTCGTGGAGAAATAGTAAAACACTTCAAGTAAATAGCAAGACATATAAGGTGCATAGCAACAATCAATTTCGTCATTGCAGCCACCAATTTCTTTCAGTATGGCACCTCATTGGACGAGCATGACGGTAATGTACATGTACACCCCCTCACGTACGACGGAGGACTTCGTCTTAATATCCAATTCAAAATAGTTTCCTTTCGATGAGCTGTATCCGAAATAAGAACAATGTCTATTTCTCAAAAAAAAAAAAAAAAAAACATATATCACCTCATCTTTTTATAATTGATTCCATATTTACCCACATACATTATTTTTCTTTTTTTTAATATTTACGTAAAAATTCTGTCTATAAACAGTTTACTTTGCGAGACCATCGTTACAGATAAAACTACCAACAAATTTATCGATGGGCCAATCGAAATTCACCGTCGAAGACATCTATTTGGAAATGGTGCAATTGGAGCCAACCTACAAGCTTTTAACCAAACTAGTGGCTTGCAATGATACTTTTCTTGGATGTGATCTTGGGATCTTTTATTTTATTTTATTGTTTTTTTAAGAAAGAAGTCATGAACGAACTTTATTTTGACGCAATGCGACCGCCTGAACCTGGGTGGAGTACATAGAACATAGGCTGGTCTGGTGTCGTTGAATGCCTTTCAACTGTTTTCATCTCAAAAAGTTGTGGTTTTTAGTATCAAAATTCAGCAAGCTACAATTGTAAAAATGTAAAAATTTATCTGTTTTTGTATCTCTTGGAATGTGAAATGGACTTTCCAGTCTGTCCAAATCTGAACTTTTCAGTTGTTTGAGTATACGAAGATTTTAACCGTAAAATTTTCTGTTATAACAGCAGTCATACAAAATGAAAAAAATTCACGATAATTTTGAAAAAGCCAAAAAGAATAGCATGGAAAGGAAGGACCTATTTCAGACAGATGCTGCAAATGTTTATGGGTATGCAAATCTTACATCAAAGCAGATCTTCATGAGCGTAAAACGGGTATTTTGGTTCAAATGCTGTTGTTAAAAATGAAACATGATCTTTTTTTTTCGTCAGGATACTGGAATTTAAATGTTTGGAGAACTAGATTTATTTCCGTACGATCTAAGGATGTTAGTCATATAAATCATGCCTCTTAAAATTTTAATTTTCTTATATTATTTTTTATTTTTAATTTTGTATAATTAATAGTTATTTTATTAAAATATTATATTTTATTCGTCATGTATTATTAGATTAAAAATAAATACGACATGATATATATATATATATATATATATATATATATATATATATATATATATATATATATATATATATATATATATATATATATGTTACAACAGGATTGTTCAGGATTTCTTACGATCCTAGATGATGCAATGCCATGCTTACACATAATCTAGTGCAAGGGTGTTTAGAAATGGGAAAAAGTTATATTAATCCCTGAGCTTAAAAATTGTGCAAGTTAGCCTTTGTAATAATTTTTTTTACAAATCAACCTTTAGAAATTTATGTAGAAAATATTTTGACTAATATAATTTTTTTTTTTAAAAAAAAAAATATATGACCTACAATTTTTGTATTCAAGTTTTTTTTCAAAAAATACATACAAATAGATATTTTGGAACGTGATAAACACGAATTTAACCTGCCACACGGCGGTCGGTTAGGTCGAGGCCCTATATCGAAAAGTTCAGGAGCAAGAATCGATCACGAGAATAAAAAAAAAAAAAGCAATCAAAGAACGACCATATGACGACACGTGACGCGATGAGATCGCATTGACAAATTCTTTAGGATCTACACCAAATTTGAATTTTAAACTTTTCTATGAATAGGAGAGAATTCTTGTAAAAAGAAGACAAGTTCATCACAAATGCGTGGCTTACCGGAGGAAATCATCACAAACGCTTGAGCAGGCTGTGGGAGTGGTTTCTTCTCTATGCGATCGGTGTACAAGATCTAAGGATGCTCATTTTGTCGTCGGCGGCTGTTTTGGCTTCTGAAAGCTGCCGCTGCTAAGCCCCACCACTCCTAATGCCGCGAGCGCGGCTCCCCTGATTCGGCCGAATCAGGGTGTAGGAAACGGACGGCCGAGATCGGCCGATCCGTAAAAATACGGATTCGAGATTTCGTATAAAACTTTCGTCGACTTATTTGATCTATTTTTAAGTATTTTTGAAAAAAACTTTGAACTACAAAGTTATAAGTTTTGATGAGATCTACAACTTTGTAGTTGAAATTTTTTCAAAAAAATGCCAAAATACATACCGAAATGATGATTCAAACTTTTAATCATCATTTCGATATGTATTTTGACATTTTTTCGAAAAAATTTCAACTACAAAGTTGTAGATCTCATCAAAATATATAATTTTGTAGTTCAAAATTTTTTTCAAAAATGCTTAAACATAGGTCAAATAAGTCGACGAAAGTTTTATACGAAATCTCGAGATCCGTATTATTACGGATCGACCGATCTCGGCCGTCCGAATTCCTACACCATGATGCCTCAGCATCAGGGGAGCCGCGCCCTAATGCCGCAGCAAGAGGACGCTGCTGTCTAAATTTTTGATGCCGCTGACGCTGCACACCTCTCTGCAATGCGATTGGCGTCATTGTTTGGCATCTATGGCCACTTAGTGCCTCCTTCGCCGCGATCAAAGCGTTACCCACACATGCTACTTGTCTACGACCGTCTCTGTGCTGCTCGCAGGCCTCTGCTTGTTGCCGATTATCGTTCGCCACCCGTTGGTTTGTTATGCTTCCCCAAGAAATGACAACTAGCACCACCAATTTCGTCCGTCGCCAAAACATTGCTCGCTGATGCTTGCTGTCTCGATCTCAAATTCGATGGCCCACTATGAGATGACACGTCAATCATTGACGCCGCTGCGCAAGCACTTAAACCCTGAGAAGCACGGACACGGACACGACACGGCACGACACGGGGACACGACAATTTTTAAAAAATTAGGACACGGATACGGCTGGGACACGATAATAAAAAATATAAATAAATAAAAAATAACTTATACGAAATATTTAAATATTTATACATATAATAATAATATAATATTCAATAGCAAATTCATATAAAATATAATATTTTATTTTTTTGAAATAATTTAAATACCAAAATTTTAATTATATCAACTAAAATAAATAACTATAATATTTGAGTATGTAAATATATTATATTACTTATAATTAGTTATACATAATATTGTATTTTTTAAAAAATATATATTTATTTAAAAATTAAAATTAAAAAAAAATTAAAAAATAAAAATAAAAAACGGATTCGCGTGTCGGACACTTCTGCCCTTATGTCCCAGGCGTATCCGATTTTATTTTTTCGTTTTTTTTTTCTGGACACTCCATATGGCGTGTCGGACACGTGTCCGAGGCGTGTCCGTGTCCGACACTGCACCGACACTGCACCGGGACGATTTTTGGGGTGTCCGTGCTTCCTAGAGTTAAACCTCACTGACATCGCCTATCGAGGGATAATTTTTTTAAAAAATTTGAATGATAAATATAACCATTTTAGCCAAACAGATGAATTTATAACATTTATGTTATAAAGGATAAAATGATAAAATCACCACATCATTCAACCTTCGACTTTGCTTTATCTTATTTTCGTCCTATAATCCTTTCCGATCCAAATGATAGAAGACACAAAAATACATCCCAATTCCATTCCCTCTTCTTTTCCTCACTTTTGCCTCCTTTCCGAACACAGCCTTACCATCCCGATTATTCTAATTCAATCAGAGAAATTTTTAAAATCATCAATTTGGACGAACTTCGATCAATTGATCTGGCAGCAGTCCTCGAATTTGAAACTTAACTAGTTTAGGGGGAACTTAGAGCTCGATTTAGTGCTAATTCTTCTAATTCGATATGTAGATTCAGTTTCCTACTTTTTGTCTTTGATATAAATCGAGTTTCAAGATGAACGATCCATCATCGCATCTGATGAAACGAAACTTCGGATCTGGCCGCCGCCGCGCCGTTACCAGCGCAGCAGGAGGAAGCGATGGATTCCAGAACCCTCTGTTTCTGTCCTTCGCCGGCGCCGCCATGTCCGGCGCAAGAATCGGCAACTGGAAGGGCAAAAAACACTCCGACAAGCGCAGTAAACCAGCAGTCCCCTCCGCGGCCGCCGGGACCGCCGAGCCACCGACGCTGAAGGAACTGCACTTACAGTACCGCGCCAAGGCGCGCCGGTTCTGCCCTAACAAGAAGAAGTTCGCTCGGTTCGCTCCGCGCAACACCACGTCGTTTCATCATCCGATCGAAGAAGTCAAGTGGGATCGTGTCGCTGATCTTGCCATGTCCCGTCACTCCTGCGAGCCTACCGACGCCCAAATTCTCCCCGTCACGAGAAGGTTTAGTAGACATACCGAAGGAGGAGTGGGGCGTTGATGGGTATGGATCCATGAAAGGATTAATTCGTCTCCGATTTCCGGCCCGTGTCGATGAATTGGTGGATATCGGATGATGATGTGGATGATAGCGGCTCGAACGAAAGCGATGTGGAGGAGCATCTGGAGGTCGAGAGGGGGCTGGATCACGATCTAAGCAGGTTCGAGATGGTTTATCCTGGCCATAGCGAGGGCGCCGTCACTGCTGCCACATACCTGCTGAGAAACTGCGTTGACGATCAGCGCACATTGCGCAGTCGACGGACCCAGAAATTTTAGACAGTGGTGTCAAAATTTAAAACAATAATGTAAAAATATATAAGTTAAAATTTTTTTTCACAAACTAGATAGATATGTCATATGTTCAACACGCGCGCTGCGCTATTATCATGACTCTACAATTTTTCAGAAAATATAACAATTTTTCAACATAATAAAATGAATCAACTTAATTTATTTACCAGTAATGCTACAATTTTTTTTAGACTTTCATCTTTAATTTTATCTCTAAAATATAAATTTATCTATAAGGATATCAAAATACAGCAGAATTCCAAATATCGAAAATGATTTAGTAGTCCACATAACATCAGGACTCATGAGAAGAAGTACAGAACAGAATTTACACGAAAGAAAGCTTTTTCTTCTGAATTAGCGAATCTAAAATAATATAATCCTAAAATAAAAAATTTAAAAGTAAATTTTAAGAGAGAAAACAAAAGAAAATAGGAGATTGATTACCTCAATAGATATAATTGGATGATGAAAAACGTAGAGCAATCAAAGCAAGAGAAGTTTACAATGTCACCGAACAAGATTGTCAAAGAGAAAGGAATGAATGAATCAAAGACGGAGTTGTCCAGCGGAAGTGGTGGTGCGGGAGCCTAGTAGGGAATTAGATTTGCATAGGGAGGCATTGGATAAAATTGGAGAGAAAACTGATAAGTTAAAAAAAAAAAAAAAAAAAAAAAATACAAATCAAATTACGCGGCGCAAGTCCGAATGATAAGTTAAAAAAACCAAAAACAAAAAAAAAAACCAAATCAAATCGCGCAATGTGGGGCCCGAACCCGCGTCGCCCGCACATGAATCTTATTAGAAGCCACACACCACTAGGCCACATTGATAATGTTGTTTCTAATGTATTTTTTGTATACATCACTATGTATATGGTATTATATATGCAGTACCAAATGCAGGTGTGTCGCTTGACACCCCTGCATACAAGCTGGGTCCGTCTGTCGGGGGAGGAGAATTTGACGCTCAAAGAACGCTTGTTCACCATGGACGGTTTGAATGGCCAATGAGGTGTGGAGGCAAACGTTATTAATATGTTATTAAATTGTTTAATTTGGAATCGCCGTTATCACAACCCCCACTTGGCAAGCACCAACACAATTGTTATATAATTAAAAATTACTAAATAGAGTATCTCAAACATATAAAAGAGTTATTGAATGTAAAACTTTTTATATGCATCACATCAATATAGTTCGAAAAGGAAAATAATAAACACATCAGTTACAAAGACTTTATAGAGTTCTACCAAAAAATATTAGCCTTATTTTACCAAAAGAATGTATAACAAACTAAGTGGCAGCACTAAACCAAATATTTTCAATAAATGCTTATGTATGTAATCCAAGCATCAATGATATAACTAATTGGTTGGTGGAATATAGATAAGTATCCCACTCGTAGGTTATCTATTTTGACGGCACCACAAAAATATACCGGTCAAGGAATTGACAATGAGAAGTGCCCAAAAATAGTAAGCTTAGAAGAAATATTTGCTATTTGTCTGTGAAAAATAAATGTATCATCTTAATACATTGTAGCGGATACAAAATTTACTGTGAAATCAACAGAGGCTGGAACTGGGAAGGCAGCAAATTCAGATATTACCAATTAATTCCCTTGCTGCTGACTACAGCATAATAAACAGGCATCGGCAAATCAGAATTATCGGCATAAGATAATAAAAATGATAATTGAGCACCTAGCTGACTTAATCTTTGTTTCGCGACGAGCGGTCTTTCTTATGACCACCAAGAATCCGAGAAATCTGAAGACCTCTGCTGAAGGCTTGATTGAACAGCATACGTGTTTGGAACTCTGAAACGAAGGGGAACCAGGCCAAGAAAGAAATCGGGCTGAATAAAAGTAGACCCATAATAACCTCATACCCTCGAGCCAGCGCCTTCACTGATCCCCATAAGTTAGCTTTCTGAGCTAGTGGTCGACAAGTTTGTGCGATCTAAAGAGACATTGAAAGCGTTTATACATAAGTTTATATATAAAATAAAATAAAAAGCTAAAATCATGGAAGTTTGGTTTAGGAGTTGAATATCTTTACCGAAATCAAACCCCAGCCAGTAGGGAAGAATGCAAGGAAGCATACAAAAATGTCTAGAACTGTCATGTGTGGGATGGCTATCAAGGTAACGATAATTGAGATGAAGCTGATGAAGATAAGGCCTTTAATTAGCCGGAAAACCAGCTGAAGATTCGCACCAAATCTCCTCCTTCCCATAGACACCATCTGGTCAAATTCAAAGCAGTTAAATTATCAAATTTGACACGTTATTTTTGGCTACAATAAAATGCACTATGCCGAGCGCGGCTAGCTCACCGGATGATCCAGGAGGATCTTGGGTCAAGGTGGACATAATGAACATGACTTAAGTGCATGGCATAGGCGTGGCCAAGGTGCAGCATAGGCGCGGCATAGGCGCGGCATGGATGCTGCGCTGATGCATCACAGGCACGGCCTATGCGCGGGCAAGCGGAAGGCCAGCGGGCGCGGGATGGGCACGCGGAAGGCTGGCGGGCACACGGTAATGCCAAGGGATGTCCAGCAGGAGCACGGAAGATCCAAGGGGCCACAAGTTACATGACCATTTGTCTTCCCACTACTTGTATTCATTGCTATTCATTAATGCCCTTTGACCAATTTGTGGCAAAGGGGTGGTTGGGTGTGTCCAAGCCTATATTTAGACTACTTGGCCGGGTGTGACTAAATAGTGGTGTGAGTGTATGTTTGTAACCAGTTGGTTGAATGCACAAGGGAGTAGGCAGTTGGCCGACTCATTCCACACAAAAGAAGTTCTTACTTCTCTCTCGACTTCTCTAGATCCTAGACATTCCCAAAGCGTTCCTCTCGGCTTGTACGTGTTCGAGAGCCCCTACGGATCACTAGATGGGAGACGCATCAGGAAGAGTCACCACCCAGGTTCGAGTTCGCGTGGGATGAAATCCCTCGGAGAATTTTCTAAAAATTTTCTATACCCCGTGGCAGGAACCTCCTTTCATGGAAGGCCTGTATTCGAATCTCAAAGCGTCGGTCGGGGCTGAACGTGTAGGTTTCCCACGAGTTTGAGGTACCAAATGGGGCGTGCGCTCGCATTACGGATTCCACCATAATAATCTCAAAAAAAGGGCATGATTGTTCTGTGGTTTTGGCTCAAGACAGTTATAATTTTTTTTTTTTTTTTTTGAGGACCCAGATATTCTCCCGAGCTAATACACTATCCATAACTGTCCCCACCTGGCTCCGCAAGAAGGATACTCCCACCTCAGAAGTATCCTATCGTACGTGAAGAGGCACGTGCATGTACCTGTCAGCGCAACATACATAAATACGCAACTGACGGTACATGGAGCCGAACCAAAGACAATGAGGAACCAAAAAAAAACCCAATGTGACACCCCGTCACACCCAAGACAGTGATGCTTTCTGAATTATTTTAATAACATAGCCATATACAATTTTCTAAAAGAAAGCAATTCAGCAGGTTACCAATGGTATCCAAGAAGTTGTCTTTTATCCTAAAAATATCTAATCCAGTTGGTATAATCATCAGAACGGCAAGTGCTGCAACAGTCCCTGAACACTTCAAATTACTTTCCTTTTTCAAATTGTTAGACTTCTTCATGCATAAATAATACCGCACAAACAGCATTTTGAAAGTGCAATCTAACAGCAATTCCTAGAAAGACACACAACTGCTAATGTATGCAACATTCTTGTACTAAATTACATAAAGGAACTGGGTTTTGTAAATTTTTAGCAATCCTGAAAATGATTGTTCTGGGGTGCTGAGATGAAAGAAAGTCATAGTACATCCTTTATCTAGGTTTTTTTTTAAGTGAAAATGGACATGCTTGATTCAGTCAAAGTAATTGTTTTAGCAACACGAGGTGGAAGAAGTGAAGCATCTACACATAGCTTAGTTCTAACCAAGCTATGGAAATTATTTTAGGAGTGCACCTATAAAAACACAAATTGTGGAGATACTTTCTGAACCATGAAATAGTTTTCAAACCTCTTAGCAATTTATTCTATAAATAAAAGACCAAAAAATGGTTTTGCTGCTAAGTAACCTCAATGCATATTTAAAAAAAAAAAACATACATTTAACAAAATAAAAGAATCAAGAATATTGTCAGTAATACTACCATGAGACCCTCCAATTGATACTCCCCTATACCATATCGAAAGGGTGAGTGTGATTCACTCACTTAGATGTTAGAGATAAATGGATAGAAAAATAAAGAGATTCATTATTTGTTTTCATTCTTGGTTTTGAAGAGAAAGGGACTTTTATAAGACTAAATATAATAATTGGGCTTGGAGCATAACTCTGGCACAATAACTGCTAAGACGTAGGATAGGATAGTTCACATAATTAAGCAACCATCCACACGCGGTCAAGTAAAACTGAAAGAATCATACAACATTAACGTGAGCCTGGTGTCTAATTAATAATAATCGGCTAAAAGCAAGGTGAAAAACAAGAGAAAAGAGAGCTTAACTAGCAGAAGAAATATTAAGACTATATTAGCCGAAAAGAAACAAATGAATATGTCACGATACAATAGCTCATACTTACTTAAATTCAGAAAATTCAAGTAAAATCCATCATACCTTCATAACAAGCAAGATAGCAAAGATCACCAGCCAAGAAACACCATATACCTGCACGAAAAGGTTTGTTCATTTACAATTTGTCAAAAATATTCGATAATGAGAAACATGTATGTGCACTGCTCAATTAAACCATAAAAGATTGATGAATGTTATACCAGCACACTTTTGGTATGCTTAGTTATGTTCAAGTGATAGACCAGTCCGTATTGGTAAATAAAAAAGCGCAGTGCTAAAAGTATCTCAGCAATGGTTCCCCGCTTTCCTGAATATTTAAGATGTTCTTGCTCTTTATCCCACCAAGATTCCCAACTTTTTTCCACTGGCACACCAATTCCACCACGGTTTGCAATCCATTTTTTCCAATCAGTCCAGTCATCAACAATCTTTTGCCACTCAAATCCCGAAGGATTGAAGAGGAAAGGAGCAAAAAGCCATGTCCCAACCATAAACCACATCGACATAGTGATAAAGATATAAGCAAGAGCAGATTTGTATGGCTGGCCAAAGATTTGGTACACGATAAGCAAGATCATCATTTCGATACCCTTGACAAAATGACTACGAGAGTAGAACCGATAATTGTCTGCAAACTTTGCATGAAAGACCACAAATCCACGACCTGTAGCTCTATATTCTGCACCACCATGAAGAAGTGTCCTTCCATAGTAGTGAGTCTTAGTACCAAGAGAAAATGTAAAGAAAACAGATGCAAGCTGCAACTGCATAAGTATAAAATCTGTTAATGCGGTTCGAAATCCTCTTTCCAAGCCAATCTCCATCATCATAGGTAGTGCCATCAGAAGTCCAAGTTGCACAAAAGACTGGGAAGCAAGGGCAACTTGAAGAGGCTTATTATGGAGGTACCTCTTCCCAGTTGCAATACCTTCTTCAAGTCCACTAAGTACAAGATAAAGGCGCCCATATAGAAATACGTACACAGTAAGAACAGTTAACTGCAAGAAGAACACAAGCAGTCAGACTTATTGCTTTACTTGGAGTAGTGAAGACTACTGGAACCAGAAGACATGTTACTACCAAAGTACTGAAATAGAAGCCAATTGTTGTGAAATAACATGATAACATCCTAAAGAAATCAAAACGATGCCCAAGTCTGTATATATCACGACTCAGTGTCTGCTCGCCATTTCCATTGGCAATCTTGGCCTCGAATAGTGATATCTGGTTAAGACCAACATCTCTTCCCTTACCAACTTGCATGTATTCATGATGAGTAACACTTCCTTCACGAAGTGTGGAATTGAAACCTGGAATACAGAGAACCCGGTGAGGTGACTTAAAAAAGTTTGGATATTGTATCATAAAAAATGAAGGAGTCGCAGAAGGTACTACACCTGCAAATATGTCCTCACTTAAATTTATTATCTTGGATGCTTTACTTATACCACCTCTTGTCAGGTGAAAAAGTCTATCGAAGACATCTGGATGACCATAGTGAAATCGGACTCTGGAAGAAAGAACTGAATTACTCAAGGAAATTGTTAAATACAAATGGCTTTTCATTATTGATCATTGAAGCCTTCAGAGCATGACAAATGAAAGGTTCAAAGAGGTGGGTGGACTTGCAAGGATGTTCAGCCGTCGTAGAGGTGCCCCAAGTTTGAGCATTCCTCCCAAAGACAAATAAATTGAATTTTGACCTCTACCCCACAAAAGTGGGGATGGTCCGTGGTTCTACCCAGGGATGAGTTGTGGACAGTGCCTTAGCTCTGATGGGGGAAAAACCGTCCCCCCTACAAAAACGAAGACAAACTAAAGTTCCAAACTACATAATAGCAAGAAAAGCTGCTGCAGCTTAGTTTTTATCAAAAAAATAAGGTTAATATATAATGTCAAATGACTACATACTTGATATGTACAAGTAGCCATCTCTAGTCCACTATTCAATAAATTAAGTTTTCCACTCGTATACTCAGGTTTTTGCCTATAAAAACCCATCCAGAAATGACATTTTCATTGATATTAGTATCATTTGGTCAGCATCTACAATATCGCTACAAAATAATACGCTTTTCTGATGATCAGAAATTCCCTATAGCTTATGTGAATCCGAATTTCATGGGAAGTGTTAAGTAAAAGGTTGATAGTCTGATAGTATTTAAGCAAATATTACGAGCTGGAGCACGTCATATTTCAGAGGTGCACCATGTACAAGCAAACTATAGCTGTTAAGAGGTATTTGATAGAAATCAATACGTGCATACAAGTAACTAGCACTAGCCTTTCAAAAGCAGCTCATTTGTAAGTATAACCCCCAATATGAAGGCAAGTGGCATGTCAACTACAATGCTACAATATAAATGCCCTTATGAGAACCAAAACCTCTTAGCTTTGTATATTGTCAATTTGAAGAACGCATAACCTGATGAATGATGATAGATAGCGCATTGATGAAAGAAACAACTCCAAATTCATAAAACAACACAAATGATTTGCTATGTCTGTAGAAGAAAGAACCTTTTACCTCAAAGGGTTGGCTAGTAATCGTTGTCCAATTGTCACAAAACTTGTCTCTTGATTTGACATAAACCACGCTAGTGAAGAAACACTAAGACAGGTATAGCCAAAAAATTAACTTAAGCCACGTGTTGCCAAAAACAACTCATAATGGAAGTAGATACGTACCTTCCGGTAAATATATGCTCCCTGACTCCAAGGATTGTAGGACATCTGACACCATCATGCCTTCTCAAAAACTCTTGCAGCAAATTTCGCATTTTTAAGGCCTCTTCCATGTAGTTGTCCTATACAAGTAAGATGGCTTAAGCAGGTATACTTGAATATTATCACAAAAGGATAAAGTGTTGAGATAGCTTTACCTGGTTCATATCAATTGTCTGTAAACCTTCACCACGGGTAAAAATTATTGCATGATTTTGGTTTTCTGGCTTCCCTTCACCTAAAATTGCAGGACCAGGAAGCTTTATCCGATAAATTACCTGGAATTCAAACCAGAACAATTAGAGAGACAATTAACAAAAACTGCATTATAAAGTAGACCTGTAAAGCTCCTATGTGGTCAAGAAAACAAAAGGATAAAAAAGAAAGGACTACATGCATAAATTATGCTACTAATAATGAAGAGACTCAACAGTGTAAGGCATACATGTGCCTTAAGAATAATCAATGAGAACAATCAACTATCACCACACCCTTAGGATTAGTTCCAAAGATGTCTGGCAAGCATTCAGTCTTTCAGAAAAAGTTTACAGCACTTAAAACACAGCACTACATAGGACATAACAGAGTTTGCACTCATGTTCATTTGTCTGTAAGACTAGAATACCATCTTCACATGTCAGAAAATCTATAAAGAAAAAGCCTAAAGTGGAGTTCATGTCTCCACAGCCATGCGCTTGCTGAATGATCCATAAAACGTAAGTAACACAAAATGTAAGTAACACCAGCTGCTGCACTAACAAGCACATTACATTGTACAAATTTGCAATGAGCAAAAGCTTTAGAAGCATAGATCTATAGGCATACTACATTCAATACGTATTGACAAGTGCATCAAGTAGTTCTATCTTTTTTCTGTGCTTCTCTAATTTACAGAATTACCTGATCAAGATTTTGGACTGCTTCACCTGGGCTATCAGGCTTAGATAAAGCGGTTTTAACTAAAGCGGAGTAGTAAACTTTCTCGTTCTTCTTGGATCTATCTTTACTAGGCTCTTCAACCTCATCAATGTAAGCTACGCGGAGAGATGGATACCTGCAAAAACAAAATTAAATAAAAATTAAATAAATAAACCCATTTTATTAATTGATCAGCTCATTGCGATGTACACAATTCTGGCTGCAATCTTTCTAGTATATTGATCAGCTCATTGAGATGTAAAGATTGTGTACATAACAAAACAAAACAAAAGGGGCGCGGTACCAAAAAGGCTTCCACGCGTGTAGGCACAGGTGCCAAGGAGGCGTACAATTTCTTGCGTAATACGCCACCACACCCCGCGCCTTTGCAATAGGTTATTTCAATAACTCGAACCCATGATTTTTAGTTTCTAGGCATGAGCTTTTTACCACTTAGCAAGGTTCTCCCAATAGAACAAAACAAAACAATAAATATAAAGCTAATAGATATACGTTGTCATAAGCCTTAAGATATCCTGTGCACGTTGATCGCCAGAACGTTTATGAATCCCATACTGCTGGCAAGATACAACATATGTAAATTTCATATCAGATAGAGCTTGACATTGAGCCCATAAAGATCTTCCAATCTTGGAATGTTCCTCAGATGCCAATTCTGCAGCTTTATAACCTTCCAAAAGCTCTAGACAACAGCATTAACCACAAACAGATTTGATTAGATCCTATAGGAAGTAGATTAGTAGCTTCTCTTAAGGAATTAACATTAATGAATGAGCAAACCTTCATCCTTTGCCATATCAAGAAAAGCCTGAAGTTCCAGAGCTCTACGGTAGTACATCATGCCTCTGACTGGTAAATAGTTATTAGGCAGAGAAAAGAATGGATTAGAATTATTTCTGATGTCAAAAGAAACCAGAGCAGTAGATGTTACACGCTTGAAATTATATAAAAAAGGATGAGGATACTGATCTACCAGTCCTAGTCAAAGTCTGGCCTCTATATGATGCCCAAAGACGAAGCTCCTCTTCCAGTTCGTCATTGTCTCTTACTTCATCTTCCGACTTGCATTCCACACGCTCAAGGAAGTTGGTCCACTCATCTATATTAAAAGGCTTAGATAAGCAATTCGCTTTAGATTACATATCCTATCCCAGAAATGTTGCTGCATTAATCATCTACCTGGATAAATTTTCTGCAAGTAGAAAAGGATGGAAACACCATCTTCATTTGGCACCTCCAGATGATGTAATGAGAACAGAACATCCTCCGTGTAATATGGTGTCAAAACACTATCAAACATGCAAGAACCAAAATCACTTAAAAGATCGTTGAGGTAATAAGAAAAGCTTCAAAATCAACCCCTAGGAGATATCACATTTAGCAGCCTGAGTACATCAAATAACTATACCACATTGAATGACAACATGAGTAGCACAAAGTGGAATTAAAAGAGATTTGAGAAACATAAAGAAATTAACTATTAAGCTTCTAAATATGTAGGAAGGAAAGATGAGTAAAAGCAAGAATGGAGAAATAAGAAGTTTATACACATGTATATTTTTCATTGTTAAACTGGAAGTTTATGGCTTTAACAACAAATTTGGGAAAGAAATAGGCCTAATAGAAATATCTCAGCACCTTAGACACCATTAAGTGAGCATAATGCTATCAATTACAGAAATGATTGTGTACTTACGAGAACGAAAGCATGTTACGAACTTTAGGTGCTCTTGGCATGTTCATAAACAGTGAGTTTGTGAAGAAAGACATCCTTCTGCGAGCATCCAGATTGGTAGGTACATCCATCGCGGATTCCTTAACAGTGAGCAACAGGTAAAGCCTCTTAATCTGTAAAAATATTTTTTGTTACTGATACCCCGTACGGTATAGGAATGGAATAGCATCGGAAGAAAAACAGTAAAAAAAAACCCTTTCATGTTGGGAAAGCACCTTTTCTTTCCAAGCTTCCGATTCAGGTGCAGGGAACTTGAGAGCCCCAGCGGGTGCAAATAATTGAACCTGCTGGTCTAGAGGTGTCATTCCCTCCTCTTTTCCATTTGAACCTCCATGAATTGATTCCAAGAGCCTAATACCAAATGACGTTAGAACATTTACATGAACTACAACAGCAAAAATTTGATGATTTGTAAAGAGTATCGTGTTCACACAACTTCAGCCCTTGGTATTGGATCTAAAAGTTGTGCGCTAACATAAAAAGCACAGAAGGAGGAATCCAATACCCATACCATGCATCTGAATAAAAAATTATCAACATGGAATTGTAAAGGGAATCAACAAAAGAGAGCTGCCAACTCTAAGAGGTCTTAGTTTTGATTAAATCAGCTTCAGTGTGTTGATAGTGGTTTGTGAATTGGTTGTTGTACTATTGATAATGTTTATCCAGAGAACAGTACATATCCTTATGGTGGATGGATCATAATCAGCGTAAAACATAAACCACTTCCTTACTGAATGATAAATGAATGTGATTGCTTACCCAGAAAATTGTTCCTCCATAATATCCTTCGTTACCACCTCAAGCATGTCTTGGAAAAGAATGACAACCTGATCACGAGCGTCTTGCTTATCCTTATCCTCCATCTGCAAAAGAAAACATTACAAAAGAAGATATTGTTCCATGCCTGCTAATCTAGAATTCTGTGAACGCTTCAAGAACTCAAGTAAACCATACCAATAATTTCATCAACTTAACAAATTGGTGATAGAGGTTTGGTAGAGCACTAAGCTTCAACTCAGTTGCAAGTGTATCGTTAGCAATGTGTTTGTCAACTTCAGAAAAAATATGATCAATGACCCTGAATATGGTCGTGAATCAGTCCCACATTACAAGCAGCTTAACTAGTCAAATTTGTAGTTAGACTTTCTAACCTAAAACAGCACAGGATATGTGATTACTTACTCCTTCTCACGATGACCAACAACTAAATATTTGATGATGTTTCTGAAGGATGAATAACACTCGCGAACAGCACACAACATATAATAATCTGCATATATTCTTTTCTTAAGCTCACGGTCTTTTCCGTTGCTATCTTTTGCCATGTCCATAGCAATTGGAATCTAAGCACAAGAACAAATTACACATCACTGTAAGAGAAATCCCCCAATTACATTAAAGCAAAAGAAGAAACCTTGCTAGCAAGCAAGAACGGAGGCCACTGGATAAGGTCCAGATCTCTATCTGCCCAGTAGGGGAGAAGCAATAAGTCCATTTCCCTGTTAAAGAAAGAACACTTTAAACAAGAATTAGAATCGGACTCAAAAGGTTACGACCTTTGAATGCAACATAGTGTTACCTGTTACTGATCAAATCTTCTTCTCGGAAACTGGAAATTATTTTATTCCACAACTGGGCAAATTTCGCGGCTTCCTTTTCTTTATTACTAGCTGGTGTCTGTAAATTAAGTAATTTCTGTTTAATTCCAGCGGATATATTTGTTTAACTAGCAGCCAAGGTTTTCCGTGCCGAGCCATGCCAAATGTCAGTCTTTAAATTCAGCACATGCCGACTATGCAGAGCCAACCATGCCAAATTTAATAAAATTAAACATATAATAAAAGATAATTCAAAAAATGAAAATATTTTTTTTTTTTAAAAAAAAAGGGAAGGTTAGGCACGGGACCTTCCCTGGGTCACGCTCCGCATGACCATAAAAAGATAAAATGGGGATTTGACAACCCATCGTCTTCCTCCCTGTTTGTGCAGGCAAGAAGACATTAACGAACACCCCCGCATCAAATTAAAAAGAATAAATAATTAAGAGAGGAGGAAGGGAAGATCGGCAATGGCAACGCCGTAAGGTTAGTCATGCTTGGGTAACAGGTACAAAACTATTCCCTTCTCTTTTTTAACGGGTCTAGCATCACCACGATGGCCATGCCAAGCAGCACAGGTCGGAAAGATCAGCACGGCAAAAAATGGCCTTGCCATGCAGTAACGGCACAGGCGTCTGTCAGACTGTTACATGCCGTGCAACACAGCATGCCTCCCGGCACTTTAAACCTTGTTAGCAACTACAACAGAGGAACTAAATAGACTTGGCAATTATTCAAGCAAGAGGTCCAACCTCAGGAACTTTGGTTGATAATGTAGCCTTCAACCCCTTCCATTTGCTAGTTGCAGACCTTTCCGCCGGAATCAGGCGAGCATTAAAAGCACCGGGCAATGACTGAAAACGGTATCTTAGCATGCCTAGAGTTCGAATCTGCATCATTGAAAGAGGGGAAAATATGAAGCGGACGAATAAGTTAAAGCAAAATATGGTCAGGGAACTTCAAGGAGGAATTAGTTATAAATTCCAGAATCAACCTCTCCAAGACGTCGACAAGCTCCATAAATGCCGCCAACTATTGTAGAGAAAATTGCATACCATATTTGGGTATCCATGAAATAAACCTAAAACCACAGGCAAAAATAATTTAATATGATTACACACAAGCATCACTATTTAAAACGGACTACTAGCTACAATGATGAGGGGAGAGGCATACAAGGATAATCGGAGACCAAAGAGCAATCACAACTCCAATATTATTCTTAGCTGCATAAACAAGTGGGATCATGATTACGTTGATCAGTAAATACACATCACATATTCTTCATACCTTGAGGGAAAAACTCATGCCACTGGTATGTTGTTATGGGCTCCTTCATGATATCTTTTGTAGGACCCACCAGGGGTTTAATCTGCATGAAGAGTGTTTAAGAGTACTTTTTAGGATGCTAACATACAGAAGAGCAAATAAAGTTGTAACACATTGCCAAGTCTTGACACATTCCTCCAGTTGCATCAATACAATAGTAGACGACGAGCCTCATTCCATGCTCGCAGGAGGCCATAAAACATCTATAAACATGAGGACGTACATGTCGTTCGTGCAATAATGCTGAAAAACCTCCTGGCAGACCCCAACAAGGTTCTAACAGTTTACCAACTTATTACTCTTACGAAACTTGAATTTCTAGAAATTTAATACACCCTTAATGGACATCAACTACAACTGCTGGAAAACATCAAGTATCTCTGATGTGCTAGAAATTACACATTCATAAATGAAATCAAATCAATTATAAATAATTTGCAACTTGCAACAAAGGATAAAAGACTTTCTGAAGTTCGATGCTTGGACCAAATCCACAAGACAACAAACTAAAACACGTAAGGAATAGATTTTTTTTTCTGACTTGCTCCAATACCTCAACGTAATAACTAAATGCCAATTTTGTTGCAAGGAGAAGCACCCAAAACATTGTGTACCTGACAATTTTTCACAAGTAATTGGGCTCAGATCAAGTTATTGGCGCTTAATAAGATGACTCATAAACAAAAAGATGATGCAAAACATACTTGAAAAGTGACCAAGCGCTTTCATGCATTCCCCTTCCTACATAAAGACGGGGCTGCAAGTTTGATACAATAACATAAGAATATAAAAATTGCAAACCAACTCTTAGCAATTCAAACTTCAAAAAAATTGAATCGCGTGCAAAATATTAGAATGAGAGAAACACCTGAGCCCACCACATTATCAGTGTAAGGATCTTGTAATTTGATCTTTCAAGGAACCGTCTAAGGATTGGGAAAAGAAAGAGAACTGCAGCAAGCACATTAGGCGACAAGTACATTGCTACTGCTATAATATACAATGATGGCTGATTATGACCATCCCCAAACCAACTCTTGATAGTCCTTGATAGACCCGTAGGATTCTCAGAAGTATAAGCATATGTTACTGGTAATACTACCACCCAGGCAGCTGCAGAAATAACCTTTAGAATATATCTCAATTTGACCATGAAGGACATGCTCCTCCGTGCTTTCCAACTCATGACAACATCAAGGACAGCTGCAATAAGAGAAATAGAAATACTAAATAGTGTAAACTAGGATGCTACCATTGTTGGCTTTTTGCATATTAACCTCACTACAACTCAACACACCATTTCTTTATCTCATTGAAAAAAGGCGATTTCATTCGACTAAGTTGAGTTGCATGTATTTACCTTGTCCTAGTTTCAATATTGCTGCAGTTATGAATATGCTCAAGACCTTCTTGAACACTCCACCATCAAAAATGTCACTAGGGTTGCCACCATTCCAAGCAACAATAATCATGGCCTTAAATTCATTAAAAGGTTGAAACTAGATCATCTTACAAATAAAAAACGAATGAAGTACAGAGAAGTATAATGGTTGAAGAAGCAAGGCATAGTATATCCATACCTGCAAAGATAAGATAAAGAAGCTCCACATTCGATCAAAACTTCGAAAGATATGCCAAAATGAGCGAATTTCAACGAAGTTGATTTTCCCAATCCAACGATCTCCACGAGGCAGCTTGTCATCCTAAGAAAAGAAGAAATCCGATTTAGCACCTGAAGCACAAAGTCAACCCAGTTGATCCAAATTCTACCACATGCCATATTTACAATGCTAGTTATGCAGAATGAAAAAGTTCAAAATTAATGGTCAAGCATATGATGAACTAATACGTGAATCTAGGATGAAACATGGAATGATAACAATAGGAATTATTAAAAGGCTCCTATGTACCCGACTTGTGACATTCAACACATGGTTAACTGAAAAAAGGAAGTTTTGTGTTTCAGAGGCAAAATTAACAGTAGGTTATAAGATCTTTTCAGCAGATTACGCCCACATAATGAAAGTTGAAGTGACAAACGAAATTCCACATGAAGTACCAGAAAGATAATGTGCATTCAAAAACATGATGAAGTAATTTCAGGTTATAAACCACTAATAGAATCAATTAGTCCACCTTTAGCAAGTACACAAAGCTTACCGCATCATTCTCGCGGTGAAAAGAATTCGGATGCTGACAAAAGAAATCTGCATCAGCTCGCATAGGCCAACCAAGCCGGAAGCACTCTACAGACCTGTGGTGCCATATAAGATTATGACACACATAAAAGACAGAACAATTACATGGTGCACACTACTACTTTGCATTAGTACTACCAGAAGTACTCATTTAAATCATCATAATTCCTCCAATGGGAATGCTTCGCTTTTTCTCTCTTGCTTCTTTCAGCTTCCTGCATCACAATAAGTCTTAAAAGTTAAAATACAAAATGTTTAAGTTTGACAATTACCGAGGATATAGCATTTATATCATCATCACTACCTTTGCGATTGTCTGGTATATTGGAGTCACAACTTTTCTTAGAAAAACCTCTTCATCACCCCCATAAGCTGGCTTTATATGCTCACCCGTCATTGGGCTTACATTCCCGGCCAGCATACCATGCAGTTCAAATGCCATCTATAAATGAAGAACCAATTAAGAGAACAGGATTTAATATGGATAGTATATAATAACTGAAGCAGTCAATTAGCCAAGAACATACATGATGATAGATGTAGCAAAGGCATTCTGGCATGAAACGCAGGTTTGCGGCTTCACCCCATATAAGAAGATAGAGACCCATATATAAGAGTTTGCGTTGTTGCACTTCTTGCTGAATGGTTGGTAACCTGAATATTTTAAGGATCAGACGAATGAAGAAAAAACACAATGAAAGGTTGGCTTCACATTTGGATAAACTCAATATGACAAGCCAACAAGTCTGTGATAAAGCTGCTCACTTTTAGATGTGCCTATACAGGTCAAGACTAAAAACAAGCCCCCACTATCACTATCAGCTGTAACCCCTCTCTAAACCAATTATCAGATATTAAAATGCATTAGCACGGTCTATCGCCTGTCAACAAAATTGTCTTTGACTAGTGGATTAAAACAATATTAGTGGACTACAAAATTGTCATGTGTGCGTGTATATATATATATATATATATATATATATATAGAGAGAGAGAGAGAGAGGACTCTCTCCAGCCAACAAAATTGCATTATCACGGTCTATCTCCCGGTCAACAAAATTGTCTTTGACTAGTGAATTAAAACAACATTGTAGGGCTACAAAATTGTCGTGTGTGTGTGTGTATGTACATATATATATATATATATATAATATATATATATATATATATATATATATATATATATATATATATATTAAAACAGTATTCCTCACAGACCAGATAAATCATACATTCTTACCATAGACTGCTCTTGCGATCCAAGTACTTGCACCACTTCTTATAATTCTTGAATAATTTCTTCATTACCTCGTTTAGTGCAAGTTCGTCCAACTAAAGCAATAACATACCACATGCACGCTAAAGCATATTAGAACATGTTATTTTAACAAATGCCTAAAAGGCGTAAAAACAAAAGACCATACCTTTGGCTGAGGATCCGTCGTGGAGATCTGCCGTATGTGTACATTCGCTAGCAGCAGAATAAGATGTTCTCTCTGGTTCGCAACATTGTCCTTCTGTAGATGTCATAACACAGTATTATACATGTCCTAAAGTCAAATTGCATTAATATGCTCAACAATTCATTGCAAAATCTACGAAATGGCAATGCTTTGAAACAACAGGAAAGCGAAATTGATGATGTACCTGAAAACCAAACATAGCCTGCAGCCAATCTAGAAGATCACCATTGACGTTCTTATTGGGATCATTTGGCCAAGGTAGGCCCCTTGTATTGCGGAGGGAGTAAACTGCAGCTTGAATCTACAGATACAAGTGACCAAATTGTGAAAAGAGCCCTAAATAAATGAGTGGAAAATCATCAGGCAAAAGAGAACGATAACCTCAGGGTAACGCATGATTGCCTGATTTGCACTATCAGGGTCAAGGGGTAGAATATTATAAGGAACGTATATCTTAGTTTTCTCTTCAACCTTATTATGAGTCTCCAGAATCTACAAAGGCAAATAATCATTAGAAATGGCATCTAGAACTAAAGCAAGAGATAACATTTTGGTATGTCAACAAGAATCATCTACAAGACAAGCCTTACTCCACAAAATGACATTTGACAACAACCAGAACTGCTAGTGCCAACAGATATGAAGATGTATATTTGCTGAACTATTACCTCATGATCAACTTCAAGAGATTGTGTTTGATTGACAGCCTTCAAGACCTCAAATAATACAGCAGCTGTTTGGTATGCTTTCGTAAGTTGAGCACTAAATAGCATCAACTCAGAATCAACCACAATGATAATTCCAGTACAACTTTATCATAAAGCAATTCTTTTATCGAAACTTTCTTACCGGTCAGCTTTATCAGCCGCACTCTGGAGTGCTTGGATGTATTTCTTGTAGTAGTGCTGGTAGAATCTTTGCATCTCTCGTGCATCACTTTTTTGGACTCGTCCCATTAGGGTGGGATCATTTTCCTTCATGAGGTAAAGAAAAAAAAACATATAAAAGAAGATGCATTGCCCAATGCCTCCTATATCTAACTGTATAATGGCTTCACGAATCTCCAATCAGAAAGACAACACAAAGGCAAAATGAATAAATCCGCTATTAGAGAAGGAAACACTTTACCCACATGAATGAGGTTATTTTCAACTACTAACCCCTACCAGATGAACAAGCTCTACATTTCCTATAAGTTGCATTTCATTAAAATAATGACTTAACCGTAAAGCCTCTGTTTAAAAGGAAAATTCCTTTTAAATAACTAATTTGATGGAGCTACTTATGGGAAGCCCATTCACAAATAAACCGTTGCTAATTAGAAAATCCCAACTTAGTGGGCCTTTCGATACAATCAAATAGATTGCCACGCGCCATATTCTAAGAAGGAGTCATAAGTTTCTGAGTAGTTCTTCGAGAAAGCCAACATCCTCATAAGCTAGAAGCGCTCATTAGAGTTTCTCATTGCTAGGAACAAATTCTCGGAGGTTTTAGGTTACGGATCTGGTTCTAGTCACAAATAGGCAGCCTAATAAAAGATTATCAATATATGCAAAACAGCCAGATAGAAACTTCTTAAGCTCAGCCAAAAAATAAAAAATAAAAATAAAAATCCAAAACCGGAACTTTAGCTTCGTCGTCAAATTGAAATTAGTAAATAATGTGCAATTATTTCTTTCCTATTTGTCCAGGACCTCATAAGTTATTTTCTATACTGAGCATTATGGGTCATTAGATAATAGTGGTCGACAGATTGCAAATCACGAAGTTACTAATTTGCACACACTCATTCCTTATGCATACGTAACCGGCACGAATTTTGGCATAATATACTTGCAGTTTTCCACTACTCCAGTTATAACAAAAAATCAAGAAACTAATGACCCGAGCTCATACACAGAGTCAAAGAATAGAAAATATAACATTTGATTTTTTTTTTTAATTTTGATTCTTGATACGAAAGAAGCAGAAGATTACAACTAAACAACAACTACGGCATTACCACCATAACCTGAAAAAGGCCAAAAATCTACTGAAATGAGGTAACACCAAAGTTGTCCTTTCCTTGCTAAATGATCTTTTTGAGTATTCAATTACACTCACACCCTCATGCAATCTAACTTGCATGCTGTAGCATACAGCATACATGTAGAATATTTTTTCACTCCAAAAAAGAAATAAAAAGCTCTATATTGAAAATCTTACCCTTTCTAGCCTTTGCAAAAGAGCTGTCTTAAATTGACGAACCCCACGTCCACTTGAAGTAGGATCCAAACGGTGAGCTTTTTCAAAGGCATAGAAACGGCCTGATCCAACACAAGAAGATCAATTGGCATGAAGTAATAGTTAGTAAAGAAATGCTGAATAGAAAATTCCATTTGCTTAAAGAAATAATGCTTCTATTGATTGGATGAACTAAAATACCGACCCTTTTAAAGAGATTATAAAGAATTTAAAGGAACATATCTGAGTTAATGTGGTTATTTTGCAGGGTAAGACTAAAATATTCATGTTCTTCCTTTACAAAACTATAAAAAAGATAAACAAACAGTAAAGGATTCATAGTAGTAAGTCATGATCTAAGATTCTTAGAATAAAATACCAGGATTGAGAACCATGATGAAGTTGATGTATGAATATTGTCGCATTCTTGCTAAGTTCCACGGTTTTCCTCTAGCTAATCAATCAGGAACTTCACCTATCATGCTTCACCGTTGAACTCAACATTAGTATTTGCAATCGTAAGCATCGCTCCGCAACAGTCAGCAGGTGATGTGCCAACGATGAACGATCTCAGTTTTTTACATCCATACCCCAAATGTTAGGAGATCAATCGCTTAGACTCAATGTTAAGCAGCGTACATCAGAAACAGCCCCATGTTTTCACTAGGCAACTAACTTGTACGCAAGTACAAAGCCATGTTGTATGTTTTTACTCAAACTAGAGTTATACTTCTTCATAGTAATCATCTATCTACCTTGCTCTTATAATTCTTCAGAGTTCCATTTCATAGCAGCAGCCATCTCTCTCTCTCTCTCTCTCTCTCTCTCTCTCTCTCTCTCTCTCTCTCTCTCTCTCTCTCTCTCTCTCTCTCTCTCTCTCCATCTTTGCCTTACTATCCATTTGATTGTATTGTATTAATTAGAGCATGAGAATTGTATTACTCAGCTAGTTGGACTCACGAGTCTAAACGAGATATTCTGTTTTACCCAAGTATATTTTATAATTAAATTATTCCAACGAGTTCGAGCATAGTCTAATTAATACAATATTGATCCGATCAATTCGAGTTTGCGTCAATTGACATAATCAAGCCAAGCTCGAGTCCTGATCGAACATGTGATTTTTTCAATCGACCCGAGTTCAAATTTTCGAACTAAAATAATCGAACGGGGCTTAATCTAAGTGGGGATCGGCTGAATTCAACTCGTTTTCACTCCTACATGTAGCCATGACCTTATCAATTCAACTTTGATGTGCATAGACCGCGAATCTTCGTTCATGAACATCATTCTACAACTCTAACGCAAAGAACCCGTGCTGCAGTGTCTCCTCCCTCCATCTTCTCAGAACCCATCTCAAGAAACTAATTCCACTCATCACCAACATGCATGACTGCGAGAGCGACTGAAGGAGAGACATTTCTACCTCTTGCAAGTAAACAGTTTCGTTAGGCACAACTTCTCCATCAATTGTCCAACTCAGCCTCTCTCTCTCTCTCTCTCTCTCTCTCTCTCTCTCTCTCTCTCTCTATATATATATATATATATATGTGTGTGTGTGTGTGTGTGTGAGTGTGTGTAAAACGTACGTATATTTGCATACATGTATGTGTGTGTGTGTATAGAGAGAGAGAGAGAGAGAACCTGACCTATGGTGGAACTACTTTGTGGACCACCATAGTCGATAAAACTTTGAGGCACTCTGCCCCAACTTCCACCATCAACCCCACACATCCGAATAATGATGGCTCAAACGCAACACCTCGGCTGGGGATTGTGCACACTGACAAGCAATCGAACTGTCAGAGGGCAGGATCAACCCCACAAAATCTTAGACTTAGCTACTTGGAAAGCATTTTAAACATAATTAAATCACAATGTTCCACGTTGCACGAATTCAGATAGTATAAATCATCATCAGTTTCTTAGAAGCACCGAGCAATTTTTATCGGACGGTTATGAAGCAGGAAAACACGAGACACAGCAACAATTTCTGCTAAATATGACACCACAATAGCCATATAATCTAAGCAACTTGGAGAAACTCACAGAGATACGCGACACGAGGATTGGTTGGCTCAACTTCGTTGGCGACACGAAGAATCGGCGCGATCTCATTGAGCGAAGACGGAACTATCTCGCTGTCAAAGTGCGACTCTCCTCCGAAGTTTCCCGTCGTCTGCGTCCGCAGGAGTCGCCTCGGCTGCGGCTGCTCCGACCCGCCGCGCCGCGACGCCGACGACGACAGCGCCGACATTCTCACCTACACAGAGAAACAAATCAAAACAACACCAAATCAACCAAAGCGAATAACTCACTGGACAAGCAAATGGAGAGAAACTTGTACCAGATCTTGGTGGATAGAACGAATGCTGCGTTCAATCAATCAGATCAAGAGCCACGCATTGATGGAGGTAGAACCCTAGAGAGTGGTAGCGGAGTTTTTAAGCGAGAAGTAAGAGTCTAAAAGAATTCTCGAACGCAAGGTTAGAAAAAATGCACGAGAAGCAAAGCAAAAATGAGGAGCTCTACTTTTCAAAAGATAGGGAGTGTGGTGGGGTCTCCCTGTCAAGTACGGAGTCTGTGGACTCAAAAAACAATGGTCGCTTCCAAATCGGGAAGGATTTTTAGAGTTAATTACGAAAATGCCATAAGATTCGATCGGGTTCGCTAGGAACTATTAAGTAATTTGAAATCTTTTGAAAAAAGAACGGTATATATGAAATTTTATTGAAGAATAATGCAGAAAAGCACATTGTGTAGTTTGTAAAATAAAATCTTTTTAAAATTAAAATAATCGTATAAAAGTTTATTAATTTTGAATTGAGTAATAAATTAGAAGTATTTTAAGAATACATTTAAAGTAATAAATTTATATTAATAAGTAGCAGCACAGTTAGTTAATAAAGTTAGATTTTGTATTTGAGAAATTTCTGTAAAAGTCAGTGATTCGAGCTCTAATAAATGTTTATTAAAAAGAATCATTGAAATTATCTCATCCAAAAATGAGATTACTCTCACACATGTTGGTATAAATATACCTGTTAAAAAACCCAAAAATAGTTAATAATTATTAATAATCACTAATAACCAAAATAAGTAATAATTATTAGAGTTGCGAAGCATCCAGAAGTGGAATCCTCCATACTTGGGGGTCTGATTCATCCGAGAAATCTCCTGCAACAAAAAAAAAAAGAAAGAACTAATTTTAGTGAAAAAAAAGAAACCCAAAAATTAGATGTTAGATCAAGAAAATCAGAAAGCTAAAAAAAAAAAAAAAAATTGATGAGCCTAATGATAGTTTTGCTTGGTAGGCATCATATATATAAGACTAAATTGATCAAACTTTCGCCAGACTTCTCAAATAAAAAATTTAGAGCATTAAGATTATATATATAGCATTTTTTCTTTAAAATATTACATCAAATATTTTCTTAGATTAGATACTTAACATTTTTATAAATTTCCGGTCCTTATCTTTAAAATCTAACCTTTTTTTTATTTATATATTTTCTTCTATATAAGAAAAGTCTACCTACTATTCTTTTGGTAGCCAATGTATAATTTTGTGGGAGACTGACACATCAGCTCCTGAAACTTTGTTTACGAGTAGACACTAATTTATAATCTATTATCCAATACTTTACAATATTTGTTTAGAATATTTTTAACAAAAATTCAAACTCTAAAATTATAGCTCAAATCAAAATTGATTTCTTTTTATAAACAAAATTTTTCCATATTGAGACTCTTAAATTTAGCAAATTAGCGGATTAATTTAAACTCACTAAAAATTTAAAGTCTCAAAATACCTATTAATAAATATTTTTAAAAAAATTATAGATAATATAAAATTTATTTTTTATATACTTATAATACTTCTTACGTAAATACTAAAATAGTATCTAATTTATAACAAATTTAAATTAGAATCTAATTTGTAAAGAATTTTAAGACCGAACTTTCCCTAATTTTGTGTCGGCACATGCTGACGTTGCACAGATTAGTTCAAGTGGCATTAGTCAATCACCAATACTTAAAAAAATTATGTAAAATGACTACTAAATGGTTATAAAATAGTCAAGTCAACAAAATATTCTTATGACCAAAGTTCCCAAAAAAAAAAAAAAAAAAAAAAAAAAAGCAAAACACACACACACACATCCGATACCAAAAAAAAATTAGCATGTTATTTTTTTTTTTTCAAATTGTAAGTATATGTGGAAAATTTATAAAAGTTCCATGACCAAATCCAAACTAATACAGTCTTATATTTGCTAAATTGCCATTTTTTGTATTAATAGTAACGTATACTTCTATATTTTCGTTTTGTATGGCAGTGCCATTTATGATCTTAAATTTTCTTATCTAAACAAAAAATATTAAACATTTAATAGTAATGTAAAAGTTCATGAAAGTTCTGAATTTATACATTAAGAAAATTAGTCATAATTGTATATGTTAACTAATTTTTCATCTGATTTATTAGGAATATATTTTAAAATAGTAAATTTTAAAATTTTAAAAACTTATTTTTTTTAAAAAAATTAACATTAAATTAGAATACTTAATAATTTAATATTTTATATTTTTAATTATATTCAACTATTCTCTATGGTTATTCTCACATCTTTGAATTACAAACACCACTCTCCATATCCACTTTTGGTGAAAATTCGCATGGAGTTGAGATGACTCATCAGTAATGTTGCATATTCGTTATCCCAATGAATATTTTCTACCATTTATATTTCTTTTTCTCTTCATATAATATAATACATATATAAATGTATAAATATAGTTGATAAAAATCGTTATGTTATGTGGAATTTTAAATAACTTTTGATCTAAAGTTAAAATTAAATAAAAAAATTTAATAACTTAATAAATTTAATTAAAACACATATCGCAATTTTTTAAAAATAACGGTGGTGTATGAGAAGTTGATAGTCTTCGCTCTTAACAAATTTTGAGGAACTGGTTGAGAAAAGGATCCGGCTATGTGCTACCACGCAGAAAATAATACATTCTATATATGTTATGTATTTTTTTTTTGTCTATTATGTATGTCATTTTAATTTTTATACATTGGTGTGTTATATGTAGGTAATTATACATTTAGACAATATATTTATCAATTACAATGTATTAATTCTTTGAATTCTAATAATTATATAATACGAATAGATAAAGTTAATAACTTTTGTAATTACTTCAGTAATTAATTACATGACATGTGTATTATTAAAAAAAATGACGTGTGGTATAATATCGACGATAGGAAATGTCATGTGATAAAAAATATTGCGATATATATATATATATATATTGGTACTTAAAAATTCTCTCTTTTATATTATCTTTAATTTTCTTATATTAATTTAAACAATTATATTTCTTAAAACTCCAATATGCCAGCTTTTTTCTAAGGAAATGAAAATTTTCTGATGTATATAATTAGATTATTTTGTTGAACATTATCTTTTATCCATACTCTCCAATTTTATTGGGTCAGGGCATATTCAAAAGCAAAAATAGACATAATATTGTCTATGAACTAGATATGAATATTGTGAATTATCTAACCATCGACATAACAATGATACACTGAAATTGTCTATTTTGTATTTTAGGATGATCCCTGAGTTTTAACCCCACGATCTGATCAATGGGCGAGTGGCAACTTCAATATGGCCGTTGATTGTGTTTTTGCTGTCTTAAGACAACATTCCAACAATACCTTTAGCTCGTACTGGTTTTAATATTTTAAAAAAACAAATATTGCGTATATTTTACTGTTCATTTATCTTACATAGCATAAATATTCATTTCAGATATCTTAATCAATAATATAACTATAAACATAAAAACATTTTATCAAATAGCAATGCGATGTGTTACTATAAATAATCATAAATATATCACATGTCATTAGTTCTTACTTAAAAAATTTATTGACATTTATAAAAATTGAAAAGGTATGTTATTAATTAAAAGAATATACACGGTCTAAATTTAAAATTAAATATGATATAATATTTTGATAAAAAAATAACAATTACTTTATATAAAGATGATTTATATGTGTGTATATATATATATATATATATATATATATATATATATACTAATGAGTACTTTTAGAATTGAATTTTTATTATATATACATATATGCATACAACTATAGATGTATAGTATTATTATCACTTCACATCAGGTATCGTTTCAACTTAAAATTTAATAAATGATGAAGGTATGAACACTTAAACTAATTTAATATTTTAATCTATCATATTATATATATATATATATATATATATATATATTTACATGAACCACACTAGATTGGGTAATAAGAAATTAGATCTAATGGACGATGGCAAAACTGAAATTAGCAGCTTCTTCTAGGGGCATTGTGTCGAAGATATTCGACTTCTTATCTTATATAAAAAGACCTTCTACTGCATCGAGGCAGTCAATTAGCTGGCATCTGTCGTTTCTCCGGTTGCTTCAGGAGTCGCTCCAATTTGGATCAACGATAGGACTGTTTGAGGGATCATGCTTATCATAACAACGCTACACATTTTAGCTTTTAATAATTATTATTAATAGGTCATTACGCGCGGTTAGCTTAATCAGTAAAAAGATGTATCAAAAATATTATTATATGAATTTAAGTCTGTATAAGATAATATTTTTTGAGAAAATTATCTGTACCTTATTACATAAATCTCCATTCATAAAAATATTCGGATTGCAGAATGTCAGTCGGAGTTAGACGTAAAAATTTTCGTCACTTTAAGATTCCTACAGGAAGAGCATGGGTACGTTATACAGGCTCTATCAGAATAATTTTAAAGATAAATAGATAAATTATATATTTAAATATTTAATATAAAATAAAATTCTGATATTTTGGATGGAGTTTCTTGACAAATTTTTTTTTTTTTCAAACGTTGTGCAAGCTATTTTCAACACCCTAAAATAATTATTTAGAATTTTTTTTGAAAAAACATTTAAAATAAAAATTGTAGATTTTGATGAGATCTACAACTTTAATGTTGAAAGTTTTTCGAAGAAATACTTTTAATTAATTATTTTGAGGTGTTATAAATAGCAAAAATTTTGAAAATTAAAATATTTTAAAATACGACCTTAACTTTGAAGCTTCAAAATATCTATTTAGAAATATATTTTTTTTTAAAAAACTTTCAATATAAAATTTTTAGATCTTATTAAAATATATAATTTTTATGTTGAAAGTTTTTTCAAAAGATACTTCTAAATAATTTATTTAGGGATTGAATGTAACGTAAAAAAAAATTAAAATGATACTGTGTAAAAAATATTTAATAGGAAAAATTACAGTGAATTTTATTAATAGGTGCGGGTTGAAGTAATATTGAAATTTAATGTAGAGAATACAATGCAATTATCCTTTTTAATAACCGAAGAGTGGGCGCTTGAACAGTATACAATAGTGTCCTTTAGGCCGCCTAAAGCCCAATTATATTTTTCTTTCAACGATAAAGATTTTGGATAAAATCCGACCCGATTTGAAATTTCAAAGTTTCAAATTGACCTGAATTTAATGTACCCAAATTGAGCCAATCCGAACCCAATTTGACCCAAACCTAAACTGAAAGAAGACTTTGTTCGGATCGGTTCGGTCGGATTTTTGGGTCATTTCAGGATGACCAAAAAAGCCGATTCCAAAATGCAAGTAGGAAAACTGTTTTTTTTATTAAAAACAATAAAATAAAATATTTTTTTTGGGGGGGACAAGCACGCATTAAAACTTAGCCAAAAGAATACAATCATGGCATCCCATACATCAAGTGAACATGATAAATAATACTACTTTTTGCCCGAGGCCATCACTCACAAACTCAAATTCTCTATAACGTATGATAAAATTTTATGAGTTTTAAATTTGAGGAAATACCAAATCAGCCCCTCCCTTTTCAATTCCCATACCATATAAGTCCTTCCTCTCCAAAACAGCCCAAATCAGCCCCCCATTCACTGTTTATCCTTTTTTTTGGACAAAACTGTCCTTTTGTTGCCGACACCAAGATCACCTATTTAGAAGTATTTTTTGAAAAAATGTTGAACATAAAAGTTATAGATCTCGCCGAGATCTACAACTTTCTAGTTCAAAATTTTTCCAACAAATGCTTCTAGGTAGGTGTTTTCGATATCCGAACTATTTGTAGCAATTTCGGGTCGGGTCGGGTCGACCCGTTATGCTTCCGACCTCAAAAACATAACTTTTGAAGTATTTTTTTTGAAAAATTTTCAACATGAAAGTTGTAGTTCTTGCCGAGATCTATAACTTTTATGTTCAAAGTTTTTTCCGAGATCGCTTCTAAATGGATGATATCGGTGTCTGAAGTGTTAACGGGTATAGGGGCAATTTCGTCCAAAAAAAACCCCAAATAGTAACTAGGGGCTGATCCGACCTAAATTTGAAATGGGAGCTGATTTGGGATATTTTCAACAGTTGAGGGGCTGATATGGTAGTATCCCTTTAAATTTTGAATGTTATAACATGTATGTGTTCATACTCAACAGCGTGTTAAGAAATAACGCATGCTCAATATTTTATTCTTTGACTATAATTCCATAACTATGGTTAAAAGTTTATCACACGAGAGATTCCGCCTTATTATCTAATAAAATATAAGTTATACTTCTTTCTCCTTGGATGTCCAAGATGGTCCATGTAAAACACTTATTGGTTTGTGCAGGATGGGTCCATGAAGAAAGCTTGTTATAATGCCTCCCAAATTTGGGGCTTCTGCCTTCTCCTACTAACCTCACCACCAAACTCATCTACCTAGCTAGTTCTCTCCAAACCTCATATGCTTGAAATAAATATACTTGTTCAAGGAAAATTAGGAATAACGTTAAAAAAATCTCCGCTTTTTAAAACTCGTACAAATCAGCATTTACTTTTCAATTTCTTATAAAAAAATAGTGGTTGGAAATTCAAAAGTTTTATAACGACTAGTTTAATGTTCCAGATGAATATAATAGTGTTGTCAACACTTATATTGTAGTCTTCAGATAAAAGTATTCCATACAAACTATTTTAGTGTTCCCACGTGCTAAAAAAGGATTTTGTACTGGTTAAAAAAATATTCTAAAAAACTAATTTAGTATTTTAATTTGAGAGGTTAATTTGTTCAAATTTTTTAAAGCAACAATTTTATTGATAAACTAAAAATGAATCGTCAAAGATGTCCAAACCAAAGTTATCATGCTCTGGTTTACAAATATTTAACCAAAATCTTAATTTTCAAATCAGCCACCATCCTCAAAAGTGCATGCCGATTTTGGAAATATGGGTTGATTTGTTAAAGATTTAAAATAAAGGACTGACATTGCTGCCCCTTAGCAAAAAGTTGCGCCATGTTATATCTTATATAACTTTCATTGTGTAATGTAGTATTTATTATTTTTAAAAAATTCACGTGTTATTTATATTAATTATTTAAAATTAAAAAATATATTTACATAATTTGAATATAATTTGTAAAAAAAGATTAAATAAAGTATAATACATTAATTAAAATAATAATTAATTTATTATAAATGATCTATATAAAATATAAAATTAATTATTTTGCATATTATATAATACGAGTTTTTTGAATAAAATTTTATTTATATTTGACAAAAATAAATACATAAATAAATAAATAAATAAATAAATAAATAAATAAATAAATATATATATATATATATATATATATATATATATATATAATGGTATTTACTTTTACTCTATTAACATATAACGAAATATTTTAAACAAGATAACTATAATATATATAACATAAAAAATATAAAAAATAAATTTTTTATATTAGTTTTTATTCATTACTTAAAACTAGTTACAAGGAAAAGTTGTGCATGTTTTGCAAGTACATTCATGAAATGATCCATTCCTTCACAGATCTCTCACACAGCAATATGTATGAGTTGTTTTGTGCAGCTCCACTAGTCGCTGCCTGCGCCATTTCCACCCTCTATCTCCTAATACCAATCCCGGGATATCAATCTCACCCATCTGCACCGTGCATCTCACCATGAGTGACCAAAGGAGTGACCATAGTTCTAGTGCTACTGCAGCATTAATAGTGTAAGGGAAGCTTTAAAGCTTGACATTTCCCTCTCGATATAAGTAGGTGAGCTTTTCATGGAGAAAGTGATAGACGAAACATCTTCGGCGTACCGCCGGTGATGGGACGAGCCCCATGCTGCGAGAGGGTGGGGCTGAACAAGGGCCGGTGGACGGCGGCGGAGGATGAGATTCTTCTCAACTACGTCAACACCCATGGCGTCGGCGCCTGGAGATCACTGCCCAAGAATGCTGGTCTCAATATATACTATATGCTCGTCAAATTTATCTTTTTATGAGCATTTTCTCACAGCAATGCAAATTGATTATTTATTTATTTTATTATGTAATATTGTGTTGTTTTTTGAAGGATTGAAGAGGTGTGGAAAGAGCTGCAGGCTGAGGTGGATGAACTATCTGAGACCAGAGCTCAAGAAGAGCAACATTTGTCCCGACGAAGACGACCTCATCATCAAACTACACGCTTCTCATGGAAACAAGTAAGATTGCTATACATATCTCAAATTAGTACTTAGATTTCAAATCGTTTCAATTTATACTTACAGTAACAATGCTGCTTTTATCACATTAACAAAAATAGGGACTAATTTAAAACTTTAAAAAACAAAAGGAGGGGAGGAGGAAAGGAAGGGTGGCTGATTTGAAAGAAATTATAAGAGGAGGACTTGTATGTAATTAATCTTTGTTTTTGGTTTGTGATTGTCGAGTTCGGTTTCAATCTTGCATTTCGACCAAAGAGGGAGTGTTACAGTAAATTCTTTCCAACTCATATTTGCTAAAATTTAAATTTATGATTTATTTTTATAAAATGTAGGTCGTGATCTTCTTCCAGCTTCCGATCCTACAAACCAATTAGGCCAGCACGAACGGCTATAAAAATTTGAATCCAAACAAATGTAATAGTCAGTCATTAATATAGTGAAAAACTAAATTGGTCGAAATATCTTGATAAGCAAAATTCGTTGTAATAAATGAACATAAAAATTCTGTTTTTTCTCTGCAACTAAATATATGCTTACATAGTATAAATGTAGTAACTTTGGTTCTTTTGGGGTGTGAAAGATGGTCATTGATAGCCGGCCATCTCCCGGGAAGGACAGACAACGAGATCAAGAATTACTGGAACTCGCACCTCAGCAGAAGGATCACCACCTTCCCCAATGCCGAAACCGGAGAGCTGGTGACCTTCGACCTCGGAAAACTCGGCTACAGATGGCGGCGGGGCCGGACTAGCCGTGCCGCCATGAAGAAGAACTACTTCCCTTGCCGCAACCGATCGGATAAGAACGCGGGAGAGATGAACATGGCTGGACTTGATGTTATTGTTGGAGATCTTGAATATACGGTCTCTAATTCAGCAGGATCTTCATGTGTAGATGATGAGATCGACGGTCTGGATGAAATTTTGGTGGCTCTGGGAATTACGGACACTACCGAGTGAGAGGTCCAAGACCCCCAAGTTTTCAGAAACATTACTACTATTGATTAGTAGAATCAACATTGATTATTGCCTTTGTGTGAATCTTTAAGTTCAATTTAGAGAGTAAGCACGATCCATATATTGCTTTTTTTTTTAAATATCTCTTGTCAAAAAAAAAACCTACGTTGCATCCTTTAAAAAAACCTTACACAATCAGTTAAAAAGATATATGCATAAATATATTTAAAAAAAAAAATTTAATGTAAAAAAAGTAGATTTGGTGTGACCTGCAAATTCTTTTTTAACAATTTTTTGAAAAAGAAAAATCTAAATAGATATTTTGAGTTTCCAAAATTTTTATACCAGTTAATTCTTGGGGGCCAAAAAAAAAAGAATATATATATAAAACATATTTTATTATTTTTCGGAGAACTACGGGTTGATGTATAGTTATTTCTTTTATTTTTTTATAAGATCTACGCTGAGAACAAACTGCGCCAATCCTTGCGTGACAAAATATTGGATAGCCCAATCAACGATGCAGCCCATTTCGGGCAAGACCCTTGGCATGACCAAGACTGGTTGGGACGACTAGGAAGCAAATTTACTACAAGTCAGGTGTTTTTATTTGTTTTATTTATTATTATTTTTTGAAATGAAGATCCATTAGGTTTAGAAATTTATAGTTATTGAAAAAGGCTGCATGTGATTCTGACCGGAGCTGTCGGTTGCTTGATCGCTCTTGGATGAATGATAGAACGGCGTGAGTTAGTGGGCTTTTTAAAGTCCAACTAACTCTTAACTCTGCACTGAGCCCGAATTTGGTAGGGCGAGTGGTAAGGGCGCTCGCTGCTGAGCGTCCTACTGTGCGCGTCTGAGCTCATAATCTCTTACATACGCTTGTGGAGTGTGCGGATATTTTATTTCTTATATGTGAAGGTGGTACGCCGCAACGTAAAGCATTGGTTAGAAGCTACCTCTGATAGAGCGGTAGCTAACACCGCCGGAGATCCACCCGGCGTGTGATGCCAATACTCTATAGCTTGAGGGCCTAGATCCATAGCTTGAGTCGGAAGATTTAAATAAGCTAGGAGCTGTTACATTAATCATGACACCTAATTTGTAGGATGTTTCTTTTCTGAATTCTGAGTATGTGTGAGCGTTTTATTTTCATTTGAAAATATTTTTCCAATGTTATGCATAATAAACAATAAGTCATTTTTTGGAGATATTAAGGCGTAATCAAACAAGCTGAGGTATCTAATTATGTATCTCAACCAGCAGTTCTTTTGGTATCACGTAATGGATAAATAATTCATCCACTTAATAACCGTCGAGGAGGCAGCTTGTGGGTTATTAAAAGTGCATATTAATATATAATCTACGCATTGTTAATAACTCATGTTATCTACTAATTCTTATTTATTCCAATTTATAAATACATCTTATTATGTTAGTATTTGTTAATACTTATGGAAATCAATATGAACCCAACTAATTAAGTGGCGTTTGGATTAGAAAAAATACAGCTTGCAGGAAGATATTTTGGTGTTAGCTAGGATGAGTTTTGCTGTTAATTAATTGGGTTAATAATCTTGAAGATGTTTGGATGATATTTGAAATTGTTAAAGCATATAAATGAGGTCTACTTTCTGACCAATGTACACTACAATAAAAAAGACGATTAACGACTAAACAATCAACAATTAAACTAGTTTGGTCGCAAAATACAGTCTCTTACAACTAGATAAGTTGTAGTTTCTAATAATCCAATTAGTAGCGACTTGGGCAAAACTAGTCATGAAAGAAATCACGAGCAGCATAGCAAAAAAAATTTTGGTCACTATTCGGTACTTTCGGTGTAGTGAAATTAGAATTATACCTTTTATATTATATATTTTAGGACCCTTAAAAAGATACACCCAAGACTACCCTAATTACTTTATTCCAACACAAGGGCTTATACATATCCCATGACACACCTCAAAACTTATCCTAAGCCTTTATTAACTATCTCACACTTGAAGGAACTCGTTTAAGATAGTTTGTATAACCCAATTAGACAAACTAGGCTACATAACCGCAATCAGTTTGCCTACTCTAGCTGTCTGCAGTCCACATTGCTCTTTCAAATAGATATTGACAAATATATATCTGCGCCGTACACCGCTCTTTCAAACAGACATTGACAAATATATATCTCAACTGCTTGTAATAAGAAAGTTGAAGAGACACTTGTCAACATCTGATGGAAGGAGCAGTGTGAATTGTAGGAAGATAGAATAGAAACTTGTCAACGTCTGATGAAAGGTGCAGTGTGAGGTGTAGGAAGATGGAGTAGAAAAACTAATCCCTACATAACCATTGCGATGTGCGTTCAGTAGCCCCAAATGTTAGAGGGACACTCACCACTCCAACCATTAGAAGGACTCAGCATGCCGTCGGGATAGTAGTAAGAAGTTTCTGTGCCGCCGCCGGCTATGTCGGTGCCGAAGTAACCCAAGTAAGCTTTGACATTATCGTCGATGCCTATCTGCGGTGGTGATTGAATAATCGATGGAAACGCTGGTAGTTCAGTTGAAGCGTTGCATCTCACGTTGATATTATCTACTTGCATGGCTGTAAACTGGTTATTCGCCGGTGCAAAGTAGTCTGAAGAAGTAACGCCGGTGGCGGCGATGGAGTATTCTGGGTTGGCTGCTGGAATATTATAGTCAGAAATAATATCAGTGATCATGTCAGAGAAAGAAGTGTTAGTTGGCTGAATAAACTCAGCAGAATCACCGGCGGCTGGAGTGGTGTAGACATGGTTGGCTACCGGCCGATAGTATTCATCAGGAGTAGCTACTGTGACTGCAGGAAGATGGAGTACTTCAGGCGAAGTAGCAGACGCCCCCGAAGCCTCGGCGGGGCGGTAGGAGTTAGCGGCGGAGGGGTTGGCGTCGCCGTTGCAGGAGCCGCCGGAGACGAACATGGGCTTGCTAGGATGGATAAGATCGTAGATGCTGAGCTGACGGCCCCTAGGCGCGTCACTTGCACTGGTGATGTCGTGAATGCTCGGCCGGCGACGCTCCTTGTTGTCGGCCTGCCGGTTGAAGAACTTCTGGGCATGGCTGGCTACCTGAGTCGGAGTTCTCGTGGGAACGAAGTTTCTGGATATGCTACGCCAATCTCCTCTCCCATATACGTCCATTCCGATCAGAAACATCCTAAAAATATATATATATATATATATATATATTTTTTGAAAAAATAGAAATAAAATTTCATGAGTTTGTGTAAGACCAAATTTAATATATCCAATCGGTATATGCATAGTGTATATATATAAATCTTTGCATGCATTAAGAAGGTGGTATTTATCCGTTGCAGAGAAAAGATTGTTCAGAATATTTCGTTTTCATATGGGGACAGATGTTTTCTAGGAGAAGCATTTTTATATTTTTTTAAATTTTTTTTTTTTGGGTGTTTAATAGATTTTCGTTAATATTAAATTTCTCGTGTAATATGTTCAGGGAAAGTGAGCATGAATTAGATTGATAATTTAAGAAAGTTTGTAAAATAGCGAATCTAAATTTTATAACTAAGTATTCACTGCCAAAGACCGAATAATGGATTTAGAGATTATGTACAGAGAAGTTATTCCATGCACGGGATTCACATAATCATATCTTTTGATCTTGACCACTGTTTTTTTTTTTTTTTTTTTTTTTTAAACATCAATTATATGCCTTGGAGCAACCATCTTGATCTTGAACAGATCTCGAGTTTCTTTGTACGGTTTGGATGGAATTTAATTAGTGCATGATATTTGCTAAATATGTCAATGGGAGACTGATATGTTTGGTGTATACCAAGACCATAGTAAAAGTAGCTCTACATTTACCATGTTGTAACTACGCGCGAGGACGAACTCTAAACCTAAGTGCCATGGCAGGATAGCTCAGTTAATCGGACGGGTTGTTCATAATCATCACCCACAAGTTCGAGTTCTATCCATTTCAATGCAAGAATTATCTTTTTTTCTAATTTTTATAAAAATATTATAATAGTTGCATCAAGTATGTAACACTACTAAATGACGTACCGGAAAACAATATATATTTTCAGTTTTACTTTTCAACTATGATCCAAGAAGTGTATGTAGTTAGAAAAGTGCTATGATAAAATAATTTAGAGTTTGTAGAAGAGTTTCGTCACATTGTCTCATAAAGAAAGAACCCTAGCCCCAACCATTACTAAGGAAAAATGAACCATACCAATATAATCCACACGAAGAAAAGAAACTTTAACTATTTGATCGAAACTTGCATTTACCCTAAAAATTAAGGAAGGAATTAAGCATAAACCTGTGCTCCTCCTCTGTCCATGGGACACCTTTTGTCGGCGGCGAGGGGTCCCGGGGCTTCTTAACCGTATTATTATTTCCACACGTCCTTCCCAGAGGCGATCGCCTGCCGGCGATCCTGTTTAAATGAGCCCTTCTACACATGGAGCTCTCCGCCCGCTCTCTTCTCATTCCACGTCCGCGGTATCCATTCTCCTGCATGCAACATCATACATTCGTGGATTTAAAGATGATGAAATAATATAGATCTTGTATTTTTAATTATTTTAGAAGATATATATATATGGACAATATTTCATGTTAGATAACCTCCGGGAGATGCTTAGTTAACGCTGCGAACTCGTTCTGCAACGAGTTGAGAGTTGCAGGGTCGACGCGGTCGTCGACGGCCGGAAAGTTGTCGTCCATTAACATCGCAACGGTGGTGCCGGCTTTTATCTGCTGATGTAGCAGCGGCAGTGGAGCTTCATTCCGACCATCGTCGTCATCTTCGTCATCATCGGTGTCGTCAGCATAGCGAGGCTCAGGGTAAGTTCCATTTTCAATGGCCCTAATGTCGCCTAGGAGGTTAACGAAGCGGTCCTCGAACTCCTCTCTTCTCCGGCGGGGAAGAAGCTTCGCGAGCTTCGCATAGCAGTCCACAGTAAGGCCCTCGAACTGGGCGATAGTTTTCTCGAACAGCTTGTTCTCCGCCGCCGTCCATGGCTCCGCTCCGCCGCAGCCAGCGAAGACAAACTCCGCCATTGACGGCACCACTGCAACTACTATTACTTCTACAATATCTATTCTTTTTTTTTTCCTTTTTTTTGGGATAAAAGAAAACCTACTGCACTACGATTAGTACTACAATATAGAGATTTCTGAGGAGAAAAGGGGTGCACTAAGCTCCAGTGACTTTAGCTCCGGCGAAGCTCAGTGGTGATGGGGGAGAAGGGGACACCGCGAGGAGGGCAATTTATGGACAAAGGCGAGGGAGTATACGACGAGAGGGGAGAATCTCTACCGTCGCTTTCACTTCTCACGTACGGTAGAGGATAAAACGGGACACAATTACGTTTTTAGCCCTAATTTTAAGATTATGACGGCCGTTTTTAGCTTTATATTTTGCATTGCATGAATGGTTATCGTCAATTCCGCCACTTTGCGCGTTGTAGGAGTATAGCAAGGCAGGATCGCGTGCACTTCACGCGCATCCGCCGGTCCTGCATGCACCGCTCCGGCAGGTCTCTGGCGAACTTTTATGTCCATGGAACTCGATCACTACCTAGTTTAACAAGTTGCCACTTTCTATATATATATTAAAAAAGTATATATTTAGAAAAAGTTTTCAAAAAAAGATTACAAATTATTATAAAAAATTAAAAAATAAATTTATAGTGCAATAAATTTTAAGAAATATTTAAATTATGTCAAAAAAGACCATCGAAAGTAATAGCATGATTTATTATTACAGAGTATTCTTGTCTACTGGGTTAAGCAGTTACGGGGCCTCCGCATGGAGGAGTTTGAATATGCAAAAACTCGCCTGTTGGGAGGAAAAAGAATAGTAAATGCTTTCTTTTCCGACCAAAATTAGTCTCATCCCAGTGGGATTGGAATACTCAAGAATTTTTTTTTTAAAAAGTATTTTTTTTTTCTACTATTTGACGTATCAATAAAATTTTTTAAAAATATGTTTAATTATGAAGTTATATTTTCTATTTTTCTTAACAATTTTGCAATTCAATATTATTTCAAAAAATATCTCCACACGCAAGTTTTAATGTGTAGTGCAAGTAATCAAATTTGTACTTAGATTGTTATAAATTTTCTCGGTAAGGTGTATAAGGCAAAGTTATATATTTGCAATATGAGGACATGTTGTGGACGATGCAACGGCGAATAACTAGTGAGGTAACATATGAGTTAGGTAACATAATTCTTTTTCTTTTTAATTTTATTTTTTAATGGTAAGAGAAGGGACCTTGCGGAATTTTAAATCTCAACAAAGCATCCGTTTTGGTGTAACCACATTCATTATGGACTATATCTTTCCCGGCCATGCATAATGTTATAAATAAGAGCAAAAAATTATGATTCAATGAATATATTATGTTGTTCTGGTTCATAAAATAACTTCTTTCGACATGCAACAACACTAGTACATATGATGTGAGACCGCCAACATTGCATAACAGCAAATGAGATTCGGACCGTATCAACGCGTGGATCTTTTCCGAATACCAATTTTACATGCAATTAATAATTTTATACCTGCGTTAGTTTATTTCCATGAGATTTATCGGAAAGTTTTTAAAGTTTGTCGTACTCGGTCATCTCATAGTTGTACGACTCCTCAAATTTGGATATACAGTGAACATTTGCGTTACGAATAGCTCGGAATTAGTTTGTGTATGCTTCATGGCATACCAAATTCATCTTTTTAAAATAGCATTAGCAACTGCAGTCCATCTTCTGTTTCATCAAATAGAAAGAGCATTTTTGGATAAATAACCTTTTTTGTAACACATTTCAATAATAATTTATATAATGTATTATATATTAATTAACTCTCCTCTCTCTCTCTCTCTCTCTCTCTATATATATATATATATTTTTATTCATTATAATATTAATTTATATATAATTATATATATATATTATATTCATCTTACTGCCATAATCCTTGGTTCATAAAAGGAAATTGTTTTACTCGTTTCATTAAAAAAACTCTCACATTCTAAATTATAAGCTCGAAAATGTTGGTTTAATTTTTTCATCAATTATATGATTGAAGATACCTTCAACAAAATCAAGATGCCTAGATTCCGCAGAGATGAAGATGCAAGATATCACAATTTTGGTTCACATTGGAGGAGATTTTCTTTCATGTAAAGAAAAAAAAGAAAGTAAATGTGGAAAAAGGGAGGAAAATAGTTAATAGGGGTGAAGAATTAAAGCCAAATGTCTTGTTAAGATAAGATATTTGCATTAACACTCTGACTTTTGTCCTACCCGTTCAGAAGATGCTTTGACTTTGTCTCACGTGCGAGTCAACTGCAATTCGTTAGAATCTTAGCTGCTGCATGCATAGCATGACACGTGGCTTTGGGGGCTAATCCGTAGGATTAAGGGAAACAGGAAGCAGTCCTTTTGTTTTCACACACCAGCTGACTTAGCACGTGCTTCTCACGTGATAAAGCCTCTAATGTCTTTGTTGAGGTGAAAATTGGCATAATTTTTTAATTACAGTCTATTAAAATATGGTGGTTAGAAAATAAAATTTCAATCGTTTGTTGCCTGCTATTAAACTGTTACATACAAACATTTCGCTATTATATTCTTCAAAAAAAATTTAAAAAGTTTCTGTAGTGGACGAAACCAAAACTTTAAAATGACGTATAATGACCCAAACATCCCAACGGTTAAGCTTTCGCACCAAGAATAAGTATCTAATGGCTAATTAGGGATTTAATATGGATTCAAATATATTGTCCTGCAATAAGTGAATCAATCATACATATCAGATTAAAATTTAATTCTTGTTCTAGCTATATATGAACTTCACCCCTTTTTTGTATATTTCTCCAAAGTTAGTAATATTTTTAATGTTATCATATTTAATACATTAATCAGATGCCAAATTATGTGATAAGATCGTAATATATATGGACTTCATTTTTCAATTTTTTTGTCTTTTAAGTTGAGATAATCGTAAAAGTTTGGAGGCTATATACTTTATGAATTTGCCAACCTAATTATGTTGGAGTGTTATTTGCTATTTACTCCATAGCCTGATCATGTTCAGCGGCCTCTTTGACTATTTCAACTTGTCATTTTTATTGGATGTGTGAAGCTGAGTTCAATTTTTATCCTATATCTTCGTTAAAAAACGAAGCAGTACAGTTGTCCCTCCAAATTCCCGTTTGCTGGGGTTTATACTTTGAGGGACAAATGACGATTGTCTTCTAGCATCCGGGTACATCGTGGATCTGTAAATAGAGCATTACATGTCATATTTTGCATCTTTTGAGAGCATTAAGCAAGTTGTTTATTGGTAAAGAGAAATGATAAATCAACGTGAAAACGAGGAAATAACAAATCAACTATTACTATAACTTAACACCAGTTGTGGTAAATCACCTTCTGAACATTCCATATTTAGTTTTATGCATTTATATCTCTTGACTATTTATAAGAAAAATGCCACGTGTCGTCCATCTAAATAAAAATGAATGAATTTGTGTTAAATATAATTTGAATTCGGCTGTGGTTGGATTCTGCTAACAGCTTTAGAGTCTGACAACTTTTTAAAAAGGCCGTACCGAAACGTACACTTTTCTCAGCTATTATCTGTATTAGATAAGTCTATATTACTCTTGGCCGACATATAGGAAAAGACGAGATCTGCAATAAATTACGTTAACGATGCGGAGATGTTCCTATATCTTGACTTCCAATATATGATATTATAATAACTACTTGCAAAAGATGAGATTTTTTGTTGATCCGGATACCTAATGATAAATTAGCCTCCTTTTTCAACACATATCAACCCCCATCATCCTATTTGTATGACCAAAATCAGTTCTTACTTGCTGATGCTATTATGTCAGTAAAAATGGATGCTGATTTGATATATAAAAATAGAAGTTGATCCTATATATAAAAGCAAATTTGGTAAAAGTTGTCAAAGCAGGTCGACAAATCAAAGCCCGTAGTTAAAATGCACGTAACGCGTGCTTAATTGGTGTTTATTTGGCAGAGCGAAGACTTCAGATATAAAATAAAAAGCTGATATAATATTTTTAAAATGAAAGAGTGATATGCATTTTTTCCCAAAAAAAAAAAGACCATACGCTAGGTCGGGGAAGCCTCTTCGAGGCTTCCAAGGACAGACCCAAAACTACACTAAACCAAGAAAGATACGTATTTCCATCTATACCCTTCTTATCGTAGCTATTTACACTTCTTGGGCACAGACCGGAAGCACTGCAGGGCGACGTTTCTACTGCTCAGGCCTGCACCAAACATACGCTCCACGGCCGCCGATAAACGATCAAATTTCTCCGTCGACTGCTCCGTCGCTAGCTCCGCCACGTCAGCGGCAGTGCGGACTTTTTCCACCCTATCCCCGCCGTCCCCCTCATCAACGGCGGCCGTCAACCGCCTCGCTGCCGTCTCTACCTCCTCCAGCTCATCTAACCCCTTCCGTCCAGACACAGTCGCTACCACCTCGTTAAACGCCTCTGCCCAGGGAAACTCAAGGGAAACACTTAACCCCGATAAATCAACCGTTTCCTCGACGAGCGCCGCTGCGATTGTTCCAACGACGAGGTAGGAGAGGCAATCCAGGGCGTAAATTGCTCTCCCAAGAGTGGAGAGTTTGCCACCTGGCAAATCTCGCGGTGCTGCTTCGCCGACGAGATCCGAGGGTTGGTTAGCCCTCACGCTGTCCCACTTGTCGAGATACGAGCGCGCTTTGCCCGCGTTGCCGTGTGAGAGGTGGTGGAAAGCGACGCGGAGGTGAAGGCGGCGACGGAGGACGCAATCGATCCAGGCGGTGGCGGCGTTTGCTGCTTCGAGGAGCTTGACGCTAGAGTCAAGGTAGCAGCCCAGGGTGTCCTTACCGGATTCAGATTCAGACACCTCCGGCTCGGACATGATGAGCTCGGCATCAGACAAAGTGAGGGACAGCACGTCTACGGCGCGCGCAAGCAACGATACTGGGATTGACGGATGTAATTTACTGGGAAGGGACAGCAAGGATTTCAACCGAACATTGAGGGATTCTTCAAAGGGGCAGGAGAGAGATGGACGGCGGAGATTCTTCCTCTTTGTGGGGAAGAGAGGGAGCAGCGGCAAGATGCTGTCGGCGAGAGTCATCGCGGGAGCTTGGAACGAAAGGTGAAGAGACGGAGAAAACGAAAATGGATAACTGGAGGAGAATGAGACAGCGGTTGCGTTAATATTGGTATACAAATAGTTAATAAAGGAATTTGTTGAAACAAAAAAATTCTTTTATAAAATAGTTAATATTTTTATATGTAAGTTATAAGTGCATTTAAATTGGTATACAAATAACGTAGATTTAGTATGTTTTTAAATTTTTTTTAAAAATTTAAATATATTTTAAAATCCGAAATTTTTATAATCATTAAAGACTCCATAGTTGAAATGTTTATCTAAAGCTATATTTATTAAACATTAATACAAAATTCTTATGGCATATCAAAAAAATTATTTTCTTCCTATTTATTTTTTTTAAAAAAAGTAGTATATATATATATAGATATATATGTATATATTAAAATAATAAATAACTGTATATATATAAAATATCTTAATTTTTTTAAATATTTTATTTTCATATAATTAAATTACTTAAATACAATTTTTTAATTTTAACAAAAATTAAGTATTTTCTTTTCATACGCATCGTAGGTGATGTTTCCGCTAGTATATATATTATAGAGAATCGCTTGTTTAGTTATATCCTTTACCAATATTTCGGAAAAGTATAAATAACACATTAAATATTTTTTATATTCAAATTATATATATATATATATTATATATATATATATATATATAAGTTTAATTTATTATTATTTAGAAAATATGAACATGGCTTCATTGGCTTGTTTAGTTATCTCCTTGACCGATATAATATTCCTTGATACAAATAGAATATCCTGTTTACTTAAAATTCTGTACACCCGTTGAGTTTGATGCAAAAGTTGCAAGCAAATTAGAGATGCTGGAACCGGATAAGGAAGGGGTCGTGAGGACTACGCCGGAGAAAAGTATTCAGGATACTTGGTACGGTTGGTGAGACGTAGGCGCCACGGTTTAGTTGGCGGAGAAGTACAGCCGTACGATTGTCCGATTAGGACACATTTAATGGTTGGGATTCGATCAAATCGCGTTGACCGGCTCTTCTGTGGTTTAGGTAAGACTTGTACTCTATTTTGCAGGCGGGTTTGCCTGTCTCAACTGTTTGATGACGTGGATGATTATATCCAACCAAGTCAGCTCGACCAGGCACAGGCAAATATCCAAGTTGGACTCAGCTTGAAAACATCGGGTCAATAAAAATAATTTAAAAAAAAAAAAATCTTTTTAAGCTTTATTTTTACACCACTTCATGACTATGAAGATGACGAACAAAGAGATAAAATATGACAAGTTGATGAAAAACCTAACATTTTATCAGTTGCTGATTAATTATTCAAAGTAAAACTAACATGCTTTGCTGTTGTCTAGGAAGTATGAATAACATAGGATATGAAAATACGATACGATATGATACGAGATATAATAATTTAAAAGAAAAATAAGACATGGATAAGTTTTTTAATAATAAAAAAATATATTTAGTATTTGAATATTAAAATATAATAATATTAATATATATATATATATATATATATATATAATAGCGCAAAATAGTAGTAATACTTACTAAAAATATGAAAAGTTGTCATACTTGAAAATTCAAATATTGTTTGCAGACTTTTGAGGCCATTGTATTTATATACCTTTCATAAATAAAATTATAAAAAATATATTCTATAATTCGATTCATCCTTTTTAACTTCTAAAATGGTTATTGCTATTTTCTTAAAAAAATTGTGGTTAGTTATTGGAGAAGAATAATTTTTTTCGTTTCACAGATTAAAAAAGACGTAACGATGCTAAATTTAATTAAGCGAAAATAATTTTACAATTTTAGATTATATTAGGTGTATATAAATATAATTGAACGAGACTTTGAATAGAACTAGCCAAAAATCTAATGCCGAATGGGTCAGGTCATCGTGAACTACGTCACAACCTTCCATAACGTAACGTGATATGGGCCAAGTCCAGTCCAATTTTCTTGTAAAAACAGTAAAATTCGGTCGCTTTCCACCACGTATGTGGTACCAAACATCCCCCCCGAACTCCCCACGGCATTCTTCGTAATTACGGATTACCCTCGCTGGCACAGCTGGGCTTCTTCCTTCGTCAGGCACTTGAGGGGGGGATAGTTGTGTCATCCAAACATAATTTTAGTTTCCGGTCATGTGCAATACACTCGAACGACACATATTTGTTCCGCTAGTTACCGGTACGATACATACCAAAACATTATATATATATATAATATATATATATATATATATATATATTATATATATATATATATATATATATATATATTAAAAAAAACTAAATATATATTAGCACTGACAAATTTAAGATTTATCAATGCAAAGCAAGACAACTTTAAAGTTTGTGTTCAAAATGAACCCATTCATTTACCACCACTATTGATGCCGATCCTGTAACTCGGCCCGCATAGACTGATTCTATCTGCATTATTTAATCTCCTCAGGCCAAAACACGACGCACTTGAGTTTAATCAATGGCTACCTACGTAAGGTGGACTCAACGAGATTTAACTAACAAATTGCACCGAACCCGATTACGGCGTGTGTTACTTCATATTTAGGCTCAGGCTTATTTGGCAATTTTTTTTGTCTGTGTTCTTTAAATTGGATTGCACTAAAAAAAATTTAAATTTAGTTGGATTACTTTTAACTTTTAAGTTGATACATGCTACTTAATTGATTTAGTATGATTTTTTAATATGCAATGGATTGTTTAGTTTAACATAAAGAGTATGTAAACTTTTACTCTAAAAAATGTTGAATTGATTCATTATATCATTCATCATATTTTAATATATGATAGGAAATGGGTTTTGTGGCTCAAAATACTGTATGTTAAAAGTTATTTTAAAAAATTATTGCATATAACTATTTAAATTTTGGGAGAGTGGCATCACCAATGCTGAATTGGTATTATGTTTGATTTTGATTATCCAAAAATTTCAGTTCATTAGTTATTATAATCAGAGTATGATTCAGTCCGAAATGATTCAAATTGGATCGGTTAAGATTTGGATTAACGCAAATGCAAGGCCTAGATGATTATTGCTGACGTGTCAATAAATCAGTGGTTTGAAATTCGCTGCCTATTGACTCTTTCCCGTTAGCTCCTCAATAAATCTCGTCCTTTCTCTCTTAACCCCTTCCAAACCAAAAAGCCCTTCTTTGGCCTCTAATAATATCCGAGATTTCCTCGAAAAACACAGAAGCAATACAAAAATGGGGGAAGAAGCTCCGGTGGACTCATCAATGGCGGATAACAAGATCTATAGCTCGGGAACAGAGAAGCCCTCCTCTGACCATGCGCCGGCGGGGGAGGTCGTTCTCCGGCCACCGTCGCACCTCCCCCAGCCGGAGGCCCCGCCGGGGCTGACGAAATCGCTATCGTCGGGCCCCGAAGGCCACCACCAGATCCAACGGTCCACGTCGGAGAATTCATCCGCGCTCGACGTCTCCGCAATCGGAAAATACATCCGCGACCGGGGGAACAACTTCTCCGCCGCCCTGGCGAAGCGTATTTCCTCGCTCCGCGAATCTGATCAGGCCGGCCTTGATTCCTCTGTCGCCTTCACGGAGTTCCAACTCTCCGGCTTCAAAGTGATCGTGCGGATGAAGGAGGAAACCAAGGGCGGTCTACTTGAATCCAACGGTCAAGATTTGAGAGATATCAAAGGGAGGATCACCTTCTTCTCGCGCTCCGGTTGCAGGTACTTCCAATCAATCGAAATCAAAACGTTGCTCCACTATGATATCCGCAAATCTCCCCAGACAGGTCTATCTGTTAGCCTATCAATACTTCTCCATGGTCAATCCTAATTCCTAACCCACGATAGCATCTATTTTCTAATTCAAGACTTGATCGAGCTATGATTAAAAACCTATTGATTCCGTTAAAATTTTTGTGGACAGGGATTGTGGAGCAGTGAGATCGTTCTTCCGAGAACGTGGACTACCGTACGTCGAAATTAACGTAGACGTATTCCCAGAGAGAGAGAAAGAGCTGGTGGATCGAACCGGAGGATCCGCGGTGCCGCAGATATTCTTCAACGAGAGATTAGTGGGAGGGCTAGTGGCGCTGAACTCTCTGCGTAACAGCGGAGAATTCGAACGGCGTTTGAGGGAGATGGCCGGTGTGCGGTGCCCTGAGACTGCGCCGGCGGTGCCGATGTACGGGTTTGACGAGGAGATCAAGGACGAGCAGGAACAGCAGCAGCTGGACGCGATGGTGGGAGTGGTGAGAGCAGTGCGACAGAGGGTTCCGATACAGGACCGAGTGAGCAAAATGAGAATCATCAAGAATTGCTTCGCCGGCAGCGATCTCGTCGAAGCGCTCATACACCATCTCGACTGCGGCCGCCGCAAGGTACGCCCCACCCGCCATTTTTAATGCTCGCTTATTAGAAGATTAATCTAGTTTGTTCCGTTGGATCGGAATCTTGCGGAATTCGCGTAGCCGTGGTCCCGCGAAATCTCGTAATGAGCGGAAGATCGTGATTGTTTGCACCGTTTCCGATACGATTCACGTCGCCTATGATCAAAGAAAAATCATCGACTAAAACAAAATATGTGCTATTTCTTTTAAATTTTCTGACATATATATACAAATTAACTCTTACGCGCATAGTTCTGCCCAATAAATTATTCATTTATTTTACTAGATAATCTGCTATTTCCCATTATGTAATCCTATGTTTGATAGGGTGCTTCACGAACAATATCAGTCTCATGATAAAAATAAGAAAAATAATATTTTTTAAAATTATGTTAATCCTAAAAAATTTAAATTTATATCAATATATTTTTAATATTTAGATATTGATTATTTTATGTAATTAATTTGAAAATAAAAAATGATACTTTTTAAAATATTTGGAAGTAAGAAATACCATTTCAAAATATTTCATTAAACTTTAGATCGATGATTCTATATTAGTTTTGAATTTTTTGGAATTAAAATGATTTTTTTATGAATAGCATTCTTTCAAAATAAATATTAGAAACCGAACAAAATGAAAAGAACCGCGTCTCCCCATTATACAATCCCGTTTCACTGCCTAACCAAGATTTCTGCTGGAAAATGGTTCCGTATCGGATCCGTCGCGGTGGGGTCAGGATCGGTAGGAGTTGATTGAAATAGAACCGTGCGGCTCTTCCTGCTGATTTCTACACGACTCAAACGCGTGACGAACCGCTGACTTCGGCTGCTACTCGTACGCCGCCAAATGTTCTTTGTCGCGGGTCCCACATGAAAGACCACCGGAGCTTAAACTTAGAGTTCGGTGTTTCCTGTTGCTCCGCGTGCAGATTAAGATCCCTCTACTTGACCGCTACAGTGGAGTGAGCACCGATCCGGCTGACCGTAACACTGTACAGTCATACTCCTAAACACTCATATAAGTTGAATTTAATTTTTTAAGAATAAAATTTTGCCTATATATAAGATATATTTTTTTTATAATCCATTTTTTTTTATTTATTTATAATTTAAATAATTGGATTTGGCGCCCATAGTCTGTCAGCGAAGTGATGGGATTTATAGGTGAATACGAACGATATGGTGATAGTGGCACATACTGTCTGGGGTTGGTAGTTGAAGGTCCTAATGCAGGTGCGTCCTAGCAGAAGTTTCTCCTTATCTCAAAAATAAAACACATTGTTCTCTCATATGTCTCTTTTATCTGGGATCCCATGGTAAGCAATTTATAATGGTTTTATGGAAATTTTTACATGATTCTTTCAAGCTTTATTGGGCCTTATCATGATCTCCTGTTCTTCTTGTCGCTTTCATGCGGTCGGACCTTTAATATTTCTTTGCTAGCGCTCGATGAATTGTAACCTTTAGAAGTGCATCTGAAACAACTTTTTTTTGAATAATAAACACTTTATCAAGGACTTTTGATTATTTTTTCTATTAAATAAATAAGTAATATATATATATATATATATATATAGTGCTGTTTAATTTCAATCAAAATTATATGAATTGTTTTTTTTTTATATAATACACATTGTCATAGAATATATCCAGTTTTTGTATAACTTGTCGGCTAATAACTGGTCTGGTAGCTTCTCGGCTTATTTAACTGGTCAATAAATGTAAACAGGTCTTTATTCTTTTCTTTTTTATTAATTTTTTAATTTTTTAATTTGACGTAAACATTGTTGAATTCCTGTTCAAATATCGCACGAATCATCATACATTCATGTGCATGCGTGGGCTGATGTTGAAGATAGAAAAGTCCACAAAAGACAATGATAAAGGAACTAATAATTCAGGGACCATGGAGAATGCGAGGCATCATTCACTAAATTGACTCTACGATAGTTGTTTAAGAAGACGGTAAAACTTTAACCTCGTAAAGTAAATATTTTATATTCGAATACCACTTGTAAAGATGTGAAAAGTTTATCCACTATATATCTGTGAAAAGTAAGGCAAACTTTTGTGCCTAATCCGAGACACTAGGACTTTTCTACTTAGTAGAATATAAGTTGGTGTTTATCAATACACTTGATGAATAACAGTACGTTGTTGGTATTCATGATATAGAATAATAGAACCGCGCAAAAGTATTATGAACAATCTCATTAATTAAAGGAGAATGACGGATGATTTTTATTGTTCGCAGGCTCTGGAAATCGGGAAGGAGCTTGCAAGAAAGCACTTCGTACATCATGTATTTCGGTGAGTCATCTACTACCCTATATATATATATATATAGTTGAACTAGTAAGCTGAACTAGTTGCTCTTCAATGCAGGGAGAATGATTTTGAAGACTCGAACCATCAATTCTACAGATTTCTTGAGCATGACCCCATCATTCCCAAGTGTTTCAACTTCAGAGGATCTACCAATGATGACGAGCCCAAGTCAGCATCAGAGGTTGGACGCCGGCTTAGGAAGCTGATGCTAGCCATATTAGATGCTTATTCATCTGATGACCGGCGCCATCTGGACTACGCACGCATTGGGGCCAGCGAGGAGTTTCGAAGGTATGTTCTACTATTCATGTATTCTGGCACACAGAAGACCAGTAAAATTGTGGTATGTTTATAATTTCCAACTATATAAACATGCAAAACATAAAGTAACTAATGATACATAATTTGCTATACTTTGTCAATTGTAGTAAAAAAAATCAATAATAATAAAGAAATTATAAGCGACTTGTGCTGCAATAGCAGCATGTTGAATGGGATTCTTTCGTTGCAGATATGTGAATCTCATAGAGGACTTGCAAAGGGTCAACATCTATGCTCTCCCTCAAGAAGAATCACTGGCCTTCTTCTTAAACTTGTACAATGCAATGGTAATCCATGCTGTCATAAGAATCGGTCGACCGGGAGTCATCGACAGGAGGGCCTTCTTCGGTGACTTCCATTATATAATTGGAGGCTATCCTTTCTCCATGTCCACCATAAAAAACGGTATCCTCAGATCCAACCGCCGGCAGCCTTATTCTATTGCGAAGCCCTTCAGTAATTCCGATAAAAGATTAGAGGTACTTATTCAGTGTTGATACTCAATTTTTCTTCATTGCATAATCTCTTGATTGCCGGGAAAAAAAATGATCAACTAAATCAAACCATGTTGATAATGTTTTCTTAAACGCAGCTGGCTCTCCCGACGTTGAACCCTTTGATCCATTTCGGCTTGTGCATCGGAACACAGTCAGGTCCACCAGTTCGCTTCTTTTCGGAACAGGGAGCTGAGGTAGAGCTGAGACAAGCTGCAAGGGAATTCTTCCATGATGGAGGGATGGATGTGGATTTGGACAAGAGGACGGTGTATCTGACCAGGATCATAAAATGGTAAGATAATTTCAAATATGCTTTTGTATGGTCCTATCAAATAATCCATATTTTTTCCTGGTAATTCTTAAGTCAAGCCAAAATATATTTTTATAAGTAGTTTTTTGACAACATTTTGAATACAAAAAACATTGATGTGCACTATGATATTTGTATTGAATTTTTTTTTTTTTTTTTTGAAAAATTGGCTGTAAATAGATGTTTTAAGTATATAAAGTCTTACATGTTACAAAAGTTTTGCAATTTTAAAATATCTATTTATTTATTTTTTTTTTTTAAAAAATATAAAAACTATATATTTTCAAAAATATTTATGTATAAGTCACGGTGTGATTTTGTAACTTTTTTTAAAAAAATTGAGCTTATTCAATAGAATTTTTCAACAAAATCCCAACAATTATCCATCGCAGCAACTTGATCAGTAAATCCGAGAAAGCATGCGACTGACTTTTTGTTCTATCATAACCCTTTTCGCAGGTATAATGTCGATTTTGGAGAAGACAATGATATTCTGAAATGGGTACTCGGTTACCTGGATGCAAGCAAAGCAGGCCTTTTGACTCATCTCCTAAACGAAGGAGGTCCCGTGCATATCGTGTATCAGAATTATAATTGGTCCCTTAACTCCACAATTCTGCCGGAGAAGAAAGCAGATGTCCGGCGAAGTCATTAGCATGTAGGACCTGCAGATGTCAATAGCAAAAGAAAAAGGGCACCAGGCATTTTGATGAACATAGCATAGATAAATACATATAGAAATAGCAAGGGGCAAATACTACCTGCTTTTTATATATATATATATATATATAAATTTTTATTGGGGCATTTGAGTTTTTAAGCCTCTGATAATTCGAAATTATATAAATTGTGCCCTTCTATGACTTTATAGCTCTCCTTGACCGTATGAATTGACGCACTGTCCTCGTCTTTTTAAAAAAAATGACAAGCGTAATTTCGTTATTTTACATGATAAACTATGTCATTTTAAATTAGGGAGATATAAAAATACAATTTTTAAATTTGAAAAATTCAAATGATGTGTTATAAATCTCTGTAACCCGCTACTTGGCACGTCTAATAATATCCATCTAAAAGTATTTTCAAAAAAACATAAAATAGATCAAATTAAAATTTATTTTTAATAAATATTTTAAAGTACTAAAAGTTTAGTATATCAGCAGTTTTATTCTTAAATCCACTAATATTTTGAAGATACACAATTAGAATAATTTTTTGAAATTACAATGGATTACATCAAATATTTTTTGTTATATTAAAAAGTTTCTAAAAAATATTTATATAATAGATAAAATAGTTTCTCAAAATTTTCGCCATGGACTGATTTGCAAATGTTTAGAAATCTAGGATTTATAATGTATTCTTTCTTCATTTAAGAGATGCAACAACAAAGCTTTTTTTTTTCCACTTCGCTCACTTTTGCCGAAAATAGAAATATTATTGAACCCAAAAAAATAGCCCAATATCAAGGGGCAAATATTATTATCGAGGCATTTTTCGTGCCTCGTTTATCGATCCTAAAGCATGAACAATACAAATTGGACTGTATTTCGGATTAATATTCGGATCAATAACATTACTTTAATAAATATCCCGAAACTGAATGGATTTCGTATGTAACCTTTCATTGGCATTTTATCGAACAGGCTATGTGCGTGCTACAGCTGCCCTGAATTGCCAGGGTAACCACGAAAACATTGCAAGTCGAATCTGCAGCTTCACTTTAGCAACTAACATATATTTTCACAAGATCTCAACGAAGTTATCGCGGATGTTTCTTATCCCAGATTTTACGAGGCTGTTGTAGATGTGCGTTAGGGAGGTAACGCGAGAAAAGTTGGATCCATGGGAGTGGGAGATGGGATCGTCCGTGTGTGGTACGTGATCTGGACCATTAATCAATCAAATATATATTATAATTTTTTTTATTAAATTAATTATCGTCGGGCATAAAAGCGCAAATCACCTTTAATTAACCTTGTAAAGGTGGAGGGTGTCAGGGCGCGGATTTCTATTTCGTCGTATTAGAAATAAAAAAATCCGATAACTCTCATTCCATTAATCACATTTATATGGACTATGGGACCTTTTTATAAACATGGATTCATTTATTTGATCTATTTTTAAATATATATTTTTTTAAAAAATATAAAACTATAAAATTATAAATTTTGTTTTAATCTAAATTTTTTAGCTCAAAGTGTTCATAAAAAATGTCATAATATATTCAAATGATAATCAAAATTTTAATATTTTGAATACGTTGTTAGTATTTTTTTTTGAAAATTTTAAACTATAATATTATAAATTATACTAAACCTACAACTTTACCAGTTAAATTTTTTTTTATATTTAAAAATATGTGATAGATAAAATACCCGCAATCATGAGGTAGCAGAGTTTACACTGTTGTTGGTGGACCAATATTGTTGATATTTATATATGAAAGTATTTTCCTAAAGCAAATTGGATCCGTGGCGCAATGGTAGCGCGTCTGACTCCAGATCAGAAGGTTGCGTGTTCGATTCACGTCGGGTTCAATCCTCAAACGACGGGTCTTTCTTTTTTCCTTTTTATTTTTTGTTGGCTGAGTTCTTTTTTATTTATTTCTTTATTTTATCTTTACTGCTTTGTCATAAGGAGTAACAATAGTTCGTTGAGAATGGTTGCTACGAAATGTAGAGAAAATAAAATGTATTACTATTTTTTGTCAACATAAAATGTATTATTTGAACAAGTTAGTCTTATTTTCTGGCTTAAATAAATATTATCGCGATGTGTATGCGAAAAACAAATAAGTCTATAATTAATAAAATTTATCTTTTCAATTTATAATTAAAGATATTTTTAATTATCTCAGCTATACTATTAATTTATACATTATCTTTTTCTGAATAGAATAAAAAATAATTTTTTTTTAAAATCTAGAAATAAGAATCTACAAATTAAATGAATTAAATTTGAAAATCATATAGAGTATATAGAGTAGAGAAAAATTGAATAATTTTATAATGTTCTACAAAAATATAAACCGTAAAATATTTATGATAATTATTAAATTTAAATTTTATTTTAATTATTAAATAATCGTATTAGGATGTAAGAAATTATCAAATTTTCTCTATTACACTTTAGTATTATAAACAAAGATGGTTTAAAAAAAAAAACAATTTGCAACTGCAACGACTTAATTAGCCAAGCATTTTTTCATATATATCGCATGACTATTAATTTTACATGTATTGTATGACAATTAAGTAAGCTGTTAATTGTCGTACAATACATATTATTTAAGTAAGCAGTTAATTTATAATTAAGTAAGTATTTATTTAAATAAGCAGTTAATTTGTAATAAAGCAATTATAAGTATTTTATTTAAACGAACCAGCTGGGTCGTGTTGGCTCGGCCTTCATGGCACTAGGCTCGGCAGGCTACAGCTAATTCCAACGCGCACATCCATGCGGCCCGGCCCGTACGGATGAATTTGTATGTCTATATTTATAGGAGTGAGAATGACCGGATTATAAGGTTCCAAAAGGCCTTGCATTATAATTAGACTAAAAATCTATTTAGTCCCATATTTATTATTGAATTAAGATTTGAATTATTTAGAAGGAATAATGCTCATGCTTCTCGAAATACAAATCACACCATTAATTTTAATTTTTTTTAAAAAAGGATGAAACTCAAAAAAATTAGTTTTTTATATTCATTATTTAATATGATCATAAACGCCCATAGTTTTATCTTATTTCTTGAGAGTTTTTATGTAACCCGACAATTTCCTGATTACCGCAAAATGTACGTTTTCTTTTTTAATACTCTTCATCCATATTCTATAATAAGATTACGAACGCTTCCTGTGAATCTAATGTATTATTATTCGCACAAATACATGCATCCATGCAACTGTTCTTCTGTTTGATTTGGAATAATCATGAATCTTTTAATTTATATATATCATAGAGAGGTAGACTCGTACTTAACACGAGTTATAATAAAGTATAGGTAAACTACAGTTTTATGACATGTCACACTTTCATCTCTCTGTCATGTATAATTTGTCAAACATTTATCTTTTATTTTTTATTTTTTATTTTTTGTTTTAGCGTTTAAGATACATGTTGTTTTATATTCCTTCGTAATTTATCATAGAATAAATAATCTACAAATGCCTAATTAACGTACTCTAATTAAAGTAAAATAAAAATAAATAAACAAGTTTATTAACATAAAAATAAATTTTATTTTTATAATTTAGTCTTTATTTGTGAATATAAATTTCAATTTAGATATATTTATTTAGAATTAAAACTATACAATAATCTCATGATTAATACGGATTAACAACTTGTTATCCTATAAACTAAGCATAATTATATAATGAAACGTTTATATCACGTCAGCTAGGGGTGTTCAAAATCGGGTCGGGTCCGGGTCCGTTCAAACCCGGACCCGACCCGAACCTCCCCGGGTCTGGCTTAGCCAGACCCGACCCGTCCAAGACCCGACCCGACCCGAGCTAGTTCGGGTCCGATCGGGTCGGGTCGGATCTAATCGGGTCTTCGGGTCTAACTTTTTTTTAAAAAAAAATTATTTTTATTTTATATTATATATTTTATATTATATATTATATGGTAATATATAAGGAATAAATTTTTTTTTGATTATTAAATCTATTACACTAAGATCTCTTATATAGACTAGATAACTTACTACACTTATTCCATATATGATATGGGATAATTATTAACATTTAGTGGACTTGCATCCTATTTCACTAATTGGTTAAGTGGGCTAAGCCCATTAGTGTAAGAATTATAAAATTATCCCATATCAATTATAGGTTAAATTTGGTGGAATTTTTAGTCTATATAAGAGTTCTTCATATAATATTTTCTATCATACAAAAATATATATACATATATATATTTTATACATATAAATAAATATAATTAACACATACACCATATATATATATATATATATATATGGTGGTCGGGTCGGGTCGGGTCTCGACGACTTGGACCCGGACCCGACCCGACCCGAACATCGGGTCTAATATTTAGACCCGACCCGACCCATGGACCCGATAGACCCGACCCAAATCCCTCGGGTCGGGTCGGGTCCGTACGGGTCCTCGGGTCGGGTTTTTTTTTGAACACCCCTAACGTCAGCATATATTTTTCTCATGTTTAAATAAAAAAAAATAGATTTTGCGATTATTTTTAAAAAAAAATTTTTAAATAAAATTTGTAAATTTTGATGAGATTTACAATTTTTATGTTTAAATTTTTTTTCAAAAAATATTTCTAAATGAATATTTTAGAGCTCTAAAATTTAACAAGTTTTAACGAATTTTAAACAGTTTTCAAATCCGTTTTAAATGTGTTAAATTTTGGAGCCCAAAATATATTTTTACAGATATTTTTTGAAAATATTTTGAATATAAAAATCGTAGATCTCGTTAAAATTTATAATTTTGATGTTAATTTTTCTTAAAAAAATTTTATAAAAAAATTTCTTTAAACTATTATACAAAAATAACGTAATATAACTATTACACCTAAGAATATCACGTAAACTAACAATTTGTAAATACCTAAAAAATAACCGCCTCGCCTTTTCTCATCCTTTTTTCGTTTATTATGTTATTATTATTTTAATTGTTTTAATTTATTTATTTGGTTTTGAGTTTATTTCTCGTATCCATAGGACCATATCCCATCTTCTCTTTGCAGACTTGATTCGCCGACCACGATCCCAGTCGGATCCCGGTTACGATTCTCATCGTCAACTGTAATTAATCTCTCAGCTCTGCTCTGCTGGATTGAGGTGATAGGAGGAATTTATTTGGTTTTGATTTCGAGATAGCTAGTGTTTATGGCGGCGTTGGAGTTGGGCGGCGGTGAGGCGGCGGCAAAAGAGGCGGCGGCAAAAGAGGCGGCGACGAAACCTCCCACGGCGGGGGAAGAGGCGTTGAAACGTAACACTGATTGTGTTTATTTCCTTGCTTCTCCGCTGACTTGCAAGAAGGTGTTTCTTTTTGCTCTTAGATGCGAAAATTTTATCTTCATATCCCGATCTAGGTTTCTCTGCTTGTTTTTGTTTGGTGTTATCTGTATTGGGAATTGATCGATACTTTTTTTTTGATGTTCCGTATAATGGGAACTGGAACAAAGGGTTTTGATGCGCGGGATTAGTTCTGGTAGAGGCTCTCGAACTATGATCGAAGATTTTCAGTTGTCTTGTTAGTAGAATAAATTAAACATATGCCTAGTTCTAAGTTAGTTAAATTGTTTGAATTTCAAGATTTCTGACAGATGCAATTTCAGAAGTGCTTAAAGCAAAAAATTTAGATTGGCTTTTATCGTGAAAGGATAAATAAAAGTTAGATTGCCTTTTATTATTATAGGATAAAAAAAAAGCTAGATTGACTTTAGTAGTAGTTATTTAGATTGACATTAGCAGTAGTAAGGGTATTAACATGCTTAAGCTAGTCTGAGCAATTGAAGATGAATATAATTTGAAGTGTACAAACAGTAATCTCTGAGTATGTGTATATTGATCGTCTTTCAAAGAGTGTCTTTACGGATATGTTTACGAATACATTTGCTTCAAAATACTAGTAGGACCTGGCTTTGTAACTTTGATGAAGTATGTCTCTGACACGATTGGATTATTCTTCGACCAAAAAAGGAACAAAAATTTGGATTTAGGAAGATGATATGAATGTTGTGTTTTCTTTAACATATTACAATGTTATAGACTGTGCAATCAGTGTGTGCAGAAAAAAAAATGTATAATTTCCTTAAATCCTTTCCTATTCAAATTTGTTGCTATGATTCAGTCCACACTTCAACAGCCTACCGCTTTAGAAAAATAAAAAACACTTTAGTATATCAATTCAAACTAAGAAGGAAAAGTGTCAGATGGTTGAGTTGCATAGTCTCCAGTATTGATGGCATCAGTTTTGGATTTCTAAGAAACTAGATACTAATCAAAGTCCTTGAATTAGTTTTTTTGTTTAAAAATGCTAAACCTTAAGAACAGTCTCGAGATGGGTGCATTTTCAGATCCGGGATGGTTACCGTGCATCCATGATATCAAGCATTGTTTTTTGAGTATTGGTTCGGATCTATTCATAGAAACTGTTATGTCTTTCAACTTCTTTTTTCTGAAGCTGTCTTCAAAAAATGTATATTTTTTTTTAATTTTTAGCAAACAGGACTAAGTTGTGATTCGGCCATTCTATTACTAGGAGATACATTGAATATATGTACCAAGTACTAACAGACTTTTTCTCTTTTCAGGGAAGTGAATGTGAATTTCGCCATAGTGAGGGTGCTAGGGTTAATCCTAGGGACTGCTGGTATTGGATGAATGGCAACTGCTTGAATCCAAAGTGTTCATTCCGTCATCCGGTGAGTCGTCTTTTTCTTGTCATTAGCATGTTCATATTTTTTTACTTAAGAAGAAATTCACCTCTCTAACTGATTGCTTCTCTCACTAGTTGTATTTAAACGTTAATTGTTCTTGTTGAAATTTCTTACTTTGGCTTGCTTTTGTGCATCCCCAGTATGTGAGCATATGTGCTCTTTTTTTTTCACCTTTTTTTTTTGCGGTGTTGTTTTCTTGCATAATATTCTTTCTCCTAGAGCTTGCAATTGAGCGCTACCTGTTTTGGTGTTTAGTCTGTTTAACTTTTAAGCCGGGATAATATATAAGCCCAAATATTATATACATGTACTGTGGTTATTTAAGACTTGGCTTAAATCTGCAAATTGTTTATTTGAATTGCCAAAGGTTATCTATTATGTTAAAATATTGATTATCTTTACGTCAAAAATATTGATTCTTAAGAATGTGTCTATACAATGAAAGTAAAGCTATTCTTCTCTTTCTTTTTTTTTTAGCATCTTGATGGCCTATATGGACCACTGGATACAGCTTTACCGTTGGCTCAGTTTTCTTCAACCACCAATGCTCAGTTCTCAGCAACCCATTCACAAGGTTATAATAATGCAGATAAACAAAATGTTCCCTGCTATTATTTCCAAAAAGGTGGATGCTTGAAAGGTGATAAGTGCCCTTTCATGCATGGACCACAAGCGGCTGGTAATCCTGCATTACAAACAAATGGGAATCTTGTGCCTGTGCGAGCCGAAAAGGTTCCCACATCTGCTAAAGAGGAACAGCAAGCACCCAAAATTAACAATCGGGAATTTAAGGCTCTCAATATGCAGCAGCCTAAGGTAAATTTTGGAAAGCCTACCGAAGGACGACCGCCAGCAGCTGTAAAGCCTGTTATAAAAGCTGAAGTTTTGTCTAATAATGTTTTTTCACAAAATAAAGGTTCGTTATGGCACCCTACGGAACGCGAGCTTCCAAGATCTCAGGCAACTTCTGTTCCTCCTGGTGCCATTGATCCTCCAAGGACGCCCATCGGTTGCCGGAGTGGGCCCATGGATGATCACTTTCAAAATGGTCTTGAAAAGGAGGAGTTCTTAGCGGAGTCTTCTCCTGGTTTTGATGTGCTTGCTGATGGTGATGCTGAAGATGCCGAGTACCTCAGAAACGAAGAAGGCTATGGAAGAGGATCTATGCAAGGTGGTGGAAGTAGAAATTCATCCGATGATTTCGATTATGAACGCTTTCCACGGTTTGAAAAGGCCCGGTTTAACGATGCAACTGATGAATATGATCGAAATGGAGAGTTGCGTAGACGCAGTGATTGGAAGCAGCGAAGATCATCTGAGAGGGTTCCAGATGGGCCGGCGATTTTGCGAAGTGAGAAAGCCATTAATGAGATTGATCAATCAGATTTGCGACACAGACTGAAGCGAAGGAGGCTCGGCAATCCTAGATCAACCGTCAGCCCGGGCCGTCACCACGACTCATACCATAGGGAAGATCGCTATACTGAAGAAAGACGCAGAGGGCAAATGTCGGCCAGGGATTTCCGAGGTTATTCCCCCGAAACCTCAATAAGCAGTCGCTTGAGAGGTAGAATAACGCTTCCTCGGAGATCACCTTCTCGCTCTGCTGATCTACAATCTGAGAGAGAGAGAGAAAGACGCAGAGGTATCCATAGAGGCCGACTATCGCTAGCTAGACCAATAAGCAACAAATTCCAAGAGAGGCCTCACGATAGAATAAGACGTAGTAAGCAGCTTGAAGATCCTGTTAGAGAAAGAACGAGGGTTGGAAGAGAGGAAGCGGAATCAAATGATTTTGCTGGGCCGAAAAGTCTTGCAGAGCTGAAAGGTTCAAATACTTCAGAGCTTACCCAAGATCGAAAGACGAAGGAGTTGAGGAACATGAAGCTGCTGAAATCAGTGGTGGGCCATCCGGAGCCGGAAGGATCCTTGTCATTTGAGGGCCCACAACCATTGAGTGTGATCCTCAAGAGGAAGCAAGAGACAACTCCCGGAAGTAGCTCTCTCTCTGGCTGTGAAGACGAGAATATAAAAAAAGGCTCTGATACGCCGCAGCGTCTAACTGAAGCTGATAAGGTAGAGAAATACGAGGAGGAAGAAGGTCTTGTTCTTTCAGGAGAGGAGGACAACAATGAGCAACATTTGTCTGCTAAAGAAGACGAAGAAGGGATGGTAATGGACGTCGTGGAAGACGATCCTGATCTTGAAAATTTTGAACAGAGAGATGGAGATTACGAGTACGAGATAGCCGAGGGTGGAGATTTCAGAGCGGAGGACGAAGAGTATGACGACGATGATGACGACGACTTTGCTAAGAAAGTTGGGATGATGATCTCGTAGGAGTTGTAGTGATGTGTCCTTGCTTTATTTTCTAGGCTTGGATGTTGGGATTCTGCAGCCTTGTTATCTGAAACAAAAAGGAATCAGGATCCAAATTGTAACTGTATTAGATATATTCTTCAAACGTTTTATCGATTGTATCAGACGCATAACCGGCTGCTAGATATTTGTTTCTTGTTACCCATTGATAAGGTTATGAAATACCCGACTTTTTAACAGGGTTTTTGTTTCTTATTCCGGTGGTGTCTCTTTTGAATGCATAGTAGGATTGCCTTGATTTAAATACTATATAGAGCTATAGCTGTGCAGATATGACTTAAGTGAAATGTCGTAAAAGGAGATAAGAGGTGGAGCGAAACTAAGACTCGCATGTCTACAACTACATCCCGGAGAGGCAATCAAACGGGGCGTTACACTTTTGACGAACTATGAAGTTCCAATACAAACTTAATCGCATTAATACAGATTTTAGATATTCTACATTTCATTTTGAAAACAAAATTTTGAAAAAGAGGAAAACGAAACCATATCAGAAGCAGCAGGACTACTAAATATCAGTATCAGGAGAGGTACAGGCACATTTTCTGAAACCAGAGGGAAGTCACTTCACAAATGACAAAGGCACAAAGTTTAGAAATGAATTTAGAAATAAATTTTAGTTGTGTATAGCATTTGTATTTGCTACACAATTACATATATGTACTTTCCAAAATTGTTACAGAACGTAAGTCTTATTTTATGCAATTATCTTATCGTAACATATAAATAACACGAAAGTCAAAGATTTTCTTCGCGAAAGTCAAAGATTTTTTTCATTCTAACACAAAGAAGGATAAGAAAGACATCAATAAAGTTCAGTTTGTCAAGTTTCCTGAGACAGTAGCTCAACTGCTGGAGTAGGTGGCTCATGAACTATCACTTACGAGTTTGAGTCATGTTTGCTGCACGGAAATTTTTAGAAAAATGTTGTAAAAATTTTGGTATATATGTGTTTGTACTCAACAGTGTATCGAGAGATAATGCATGCCCAGATTTTACTCCTCGGCCCACATATTGTGATTAAAAAATGGAAAAATGCGTTTCAGCCACGTGGCGTTTCGGGGGCTGAATCGCGCGACCCCAAACTTAGGGGGGCTGAAACGCATTTTTCCTTTAAAAAATTATATCTATTAAATAATTTGATATTTTGCTAATTTTTGAAGACACATTTTGAAGGAATGTCTTGTAACGGCTAGTCTGTAATACATTTTTTATTAATATTTTATTACCAAAACACAAAGCCGCCTGAATTTGAAATTGAAGCGCAATCCCCTCTACTCTCCTATTTTCCCCGCTCCGCCATTTCTCCGCCGATTTCGCTCCATCGCCGCCTCCATTAAATTCGACTTCATATTCACATCCTCTAGTTCACTCAATATTTCCATTCAGAATATTGATTTGCGTTAGGATTCCGGCGATAGGTCAACCGAGAAGATGGAGATACCGGCAGAAACGGAAGACTACATCAGCGAATCCATCAAGTGCTCGCTAGGGCTCCCGGTCTCCGTCGACACCCTCTGCTTAAAGCTCGTCGCTTCCCAGGACCACCGTCGCCATCTCCAGGACCAGATCTTCGCCCTCGAACGACACCTCAAAGACGCAGACAAGCGCATTAATTTCTACAAAGTAAACCATTTTCTTCTTCTTCTTCTTCTTTTACTTCTTTTTAATTCTTTAGGTTTTGGAGAGTTAGAGAGTGTAATTTTTGGTAGGACTTATTTGCAGGCGGAGGCGGGCATGAACGCGCAGGGATTGCGGCGGTGCGTGGAGGAGAAGGAGACGATGGCGGTGCACTGTTTGAAGCTTGAGCAAGAGTGCGGGCTCTACGAGCAGGATCTCGAGAGGCTAATGGAGTCTTGCGACGAACTCGCCAAGGAGAACGACGAACTCCAAGCTCGTCTTCAAGATCAAGATTCTGTGAGTCTTTCAACTCCAAAATCGTCTTCTAGTGGCTATTTTGCTTAGAAAGTAGAATTGGAAAATTATGGACTGGCTTTCTTAGATGAATGAAGGATGTGAATCGTGTTTTTGAGTTGCCAAAAATATTGTTTTGATACTGATTAAGCCGGCGGATGCTGTATTTTTAGTTCATATAATATTATATTTAAGTGAACATTGTGCAAATAGCTCTTTTTTTTTGGGAACTGGAAGATGCAAGAGCATGACTTTGATTAAGAAGGAATGACAACTAGTTCATAGGACGGTTACGTGCCGGTCGCATGGCATGTGCTAGGCTTCACGTGCTTGTTCTAGTAGTTATCTGTATGGCATATGCCAAAAAACTGTATACTTAAATTTATAAATTAATTTTGAATTTTTTAGTTTTACTTCTAAGAAAAACAATAAATGTGTATCGCAATGGCCACCTTGCCGGGATTTGAGTTTACCGAAACTTGGGACAACTCGGCACTAAATGTTACCTCTCTTTGAAGTTTGAATTTTATTAGCCATACGTACGAAAGATGTTGTGGAATGGCGTAGTTCCATTCTTTTTTCACCTTTTTGTGCATTTTTCCATAGTTGCATGCCATTTCTTTTCCGTGATTAAAGCCCAAATGTTTGCTTATTTCGATTTGGCGACGTACTTCATTATGTTTTCATGTTAGTAATGCTGATTTGTTCATATCAGATCACATTACTGGTTGCTGAAGTAAAATCTCTGCAAAATGATAAAGAAAGTTTGAGGATAAATCTTGATAGAGCTGAGGAAGAGGTATAACTGAAAGTAGATAATATTTTTCTGATCTCATCGTGGTTTACCAAGACTAACTTCCTCTGGCGATACTGTTCAAGGTTACGGTACTATCCGAAGAAAATAGGCTGTTGGATGAAGAGAATAAGCGATTATTGAAGCAACTGAACAAAGAAAGGCAAATTCAAGGATCCGAAAACAAGCAGCACTCTGCTGCTACTTCTGCAAAGGTGGGCTCATAAACTCTCTGTTTTTGAAAAGAAACTGAGATCATAATCCATTTGCATGAAATTATCCAATTACTGGTACCTGTACATTGGGTGCTCTCCCCGTCGAATCTCAGGAAATATAGTAACTGCATAATTAGATGCTCGGCAGTTAATTGGAGATTTGGTTTATTTTTCTTTTGTTTTTTGTTTATATCATATAAGCATATATTTTTTTAATATTTAATTTCTTCGACTTTGCAGGGCAAACGCAAAAAAAGAATGAGGGATAGCAACTCTATGGAAAGGAAATTTGATTTTAATGCAGATTCTCTAAGGCAGCCATTGTCGCCTCTACTTCAAAATTCTCCTGATTCGAGGAGGAGTAAGAAGTGAGAAGTTGCTGCTAATCAAGGTGTCTCAAATGTACTTCTCATCATTTGATGCCGATTCTTCTCCTTAACATGATCACGATCTCTAGTCCTCTTCGTACAAATTTATAGCAAACTGTCATAACCGTATGTCGTGCTATGTTCTTGCAAAAGGTTCTTAGTTGGTTCCACTCAGGAGAAAGCTTCCACCTTGTTGATACTATATTTAGCTGCCACTGCTGTGCTTCTACCCGTCAAACCCTATTTGTATGAAATGCTTTTTTTTTTTTTGAGCAATAAAAACGATTCTGTACGATGCGAGACTAGATTTGGTGAATCTTTGTAGTAAGGCTACTCTGTCACTTACAAGTACACCGGTGGCATGAGCATGGTTAACATGCTGAGAACGTGTAGCAATAAACTGACAGTGTTCTTCAAGAGAATAGACAAGTACTCTGTGAATGAATTAATGTTTTATTTCTTTTCTTACCAAGAAAAAAAAAAGAGACTGCTGCATTTCTTTTTCTTTTCTTTTCTTTTTTTCGAGAGATTTTTTATTTGAGGTGAGACATCTTTTTTAACAAATAGTAAATTATTTTACTTGACACAACTTTATAACTATAGTCATTTGACTATTATCAGAAAAATAGTGTATTTTGCATGTTATAAAGTCGTCGACTCAACACAATTTAATATATTATTCTTATCTTCAAAGTTTTTTCCAGTCGAAATAGGTATCATTTGAGGGCTCAACCGTTATCTTTTTTTTTTTTGGGAAATTATCATGTTGCATGTAATCGATGCATTTTTATAAGACCGTCGTAATAGATAAATTAACTGACCACCGACTAATATTTTATCAATTGAGAAGTCCCAGCTATTAAGTCCAAAAAAGTCTAAAAGCTTATTAAATTTTCTATGTATATAAAAGGGATATATTTCTATGGAAAATGGTTCGCTGCACGGATATCCGCACGGAATTTGTCACGGATATCCGTGGGAAACGCGTTTCCCCTCGCGTGAAACGCCTTTCACACAAGGGAAAACGCGTTTCCCACGGATATCCGTGACAAATTTCGCGCGGATATCCGTGCGATTAACCAGCGTCCTATTTCTATAGATGGTGCTTGGAGGTCCTTAAGTTTTATAATATACTTTGTTGGCATTTTAATTTTAGGTCTTATAGGGATGGGTAATTACTGCATTGTGCTTAAATTGAGCATTATAAAGCAAAAAGTAAACAACATGCAGATAATAAGTAGGGATCGCAATTGTCATGCCTGCATTTTGAAAGCCTGGCATTCCAGAACTTAGCTGCTTGGAGATATATGGTATAAAATTATATTCTGCGGAGTTGTATATTTATGGACTGGTATATCTGTGTGCGTGACTATTGTTTACCAAGGCCGAGGGTTTTCTAAAAATAACCTCATCTAAAGCAAGATTTAAGGCGCCGTCTCGTGCCGCGTTTTGAAAAATTCCAAACTCAAGACGTGTCGATAGTGCCGTGATGACCATCCCGATATATATTTAGTTATTATTTTAAAAATAAAAAATAAAAATTCAAAAGTGATTGCGCGCATCTTATCAATTCGAGACTTTATATATTGTTGGACATCCTAGACCAATATTAGAGACATCAAACTACACAAATATTTCAAGTATTGTGATGGTTAAAACTTGAAACCACAAGCTTGAGCACTCATGCGTTCAACAAAAAGCTCCGTTAGAAAGTTATAGTTGACTTTATAAATTTATGCATTACAATTTACACATCAAATTATTAAAAAAAAGTACTATTTGATACCACCAACATAGAAGTTACTAAAGTATTATTAGCTATCGCATAACAATAATATTACATCTATACACAATGGTTAGGTAGCAAATATGTTCGTAAATAAGCTGTCCTAAAGTTTCGTCAATGTGCGTCCGTCGGAGCTAGACGTTGGAATTTTTCGCAAATTTGAGGTTCCTACGGGAGTGTGTGCTCACATTACGGGTTTAATCAAGATTATATAAAAAAAAAAAAATTTGTCAATGAGCTCATTTTTCAATTTCGATAAAAGCTTGAGTTCAAGATCTACTTTAATTATTTCAAAATGAGTCAAATTTGGGCAAGCTTTTCTTATTTTATTTTATTTTTAAATTTCTTTTTTAAGATTAGTTAAAGCTCGAGCTCGAACTCAAGCCTGTTTAGATTAGATGAACGAACTTGAACAAATGGAGTGCAAACATGTTTGCTCCCTTAATAACTAGCAAAGGTGTTTTTTTTTTTTTTTTTTTTGGGTTTAAATTTTGAAACTCAACCTGCTATATGGAGAAAGAGCCAAGCTCCCCTTCCCAAATTTTGTTCCAAAGAAAAACATATGCATCAACGAAAAAGTTTATGTTGTGTATTTGTCAGTCCTTAGACAATATATACAGGAATTCTGGTTAGAAATGATATGCATTATGATAAATAAAAGTGCACATCGATTCTATAAAGGTTCTCATAATGTATATATATATTTCAGAGGAAAGAACAGATAATTTTTTACCTGATATATATTGTAATAGTCTGCTTTTATAAGAGTGCATTGGAATATTAATACTTACATAAAATTATATATATATTTGTAAATAATGAAATAAAATTCTTTATTATAAATTGAATTTTAGGACGTGTAAATTTTCTTTTTGAGATAAAATATTCGGACGTACATTTTCATTTGTAATATCTTTAAAAAAAAACATCAAAAACCCTTGCAGGAGAGAACTGTCAAACCGCTTATATCTTCTGTACACGTGTTTTTCAATCTTCAGAGTTTGGAGACCGCCATGATCGGTTCGTGCACAACCTGCTGGCGACGGGCCATCTCCTTCAGTAACTTCTTCTCTATCTTCCCCGTCGCATTTTTGGGAAGCTCCGCCATGAACACCACCTTCTTTGGCACCATGAACTTTGCCATCCTCTCCCTGCAGTGAGCGATAATTTCCTCTTCTGTCACCTTCTTCCTCCCGCTTCTCATCGCCACGAAAGCACATGGTGTTTCTCCCCAGTGCGGGTGCGGCATCGCCACAACTCCCACCTCCGCCACCCCGGGGTGCTCGTAGATCGCCTTCTCGACCTCCACGCTACTGATGTTTTCTCCGCCGGAGATGATCACGTCCTTCGATCTGTCTTTGATCTCTATGTAACCGTCAGGATGCACCACACCGACATCTCCAGTAAAGAACCACCCTCCCTGATATCAGTCAGCATAACATATAATTATCAATTTAAGATATGTTATTCGTAATTATATTTATATAAATAACTAAATATAAATGAAAATAGAGCGAATTTGGCTGCAATTTAAAAAAAAAAGAAAAAAAATTGTCAGAAAGAAGAAATATATACCTTGAAGGCAGCTGCTGTCTCTTTTGGGTTCTTGTAGTAGCCTTTCATTATGCTGCTTCCCCGGAGGACAATCTCGCCCATGGTCTTGCCGTCGCGCGGGACGCTTGCCATGGTATCAGCGTTCTTGATGTCGACACCGGCGAGAGTGAGCACGCTGATGCCCTGCCTCGACTTCAGTTTCGCGCGCTCCGCTGCCGGCAGCGCATCCCACTGCTCCCGCCACTCGCAGACCAGCGCGGGCCCCGTCGCCTCCGTCATGCCGTACGCATGGGTCACTTTGAACCCCATTTTCTCCACTTTCTCAAGCTGAGCTGCAGCCGGCGGCGCGCCTCCGGTGAGCACGTGGACCGGCGTCGAAAGCTTCCCGCCGCCGCTGCATTCCAGGAGCATGTTGAAAACCACAGGAGCGCAGCAGAGGTGCGTCACGCGGTGGCTGGCGATGGCGCTGCGGATCTCGGCGGCAGAGGTCGTGCGAAGGCAAACATTAGAGCCGCCGCGCGCCGCCACTCCCCAGGTGAAGGTCCACCCGTTACAGTGGAACATTGGAAGTGTCCACAAATAAACAGGTTCAGACCCCATCTCCCACTGCAACACCAAGCTAAGCGTGCTCAAATATGCTCCACGGTGGCTGTAAACAACCCCCTTGGGAGCCGACGTGGTGCCGGAGGTGTAGTTCAGAGCGATGGGGTCCAGTTCATCCTCCGGTAATATGGGCTCAAATGCAGGATTTCCTCCGGCTATAAGAGCTTCGTACTCAAGCTCACCGTGACGCGCGGCGGCGCCAGTAGTCACCTCGAGATCGTCGATGACAACTACCCGCGGAGGGGTAGAGTGGTTTCCGGGAGCGGCGAGCTGCATGAGGGCGTCGCCGGCGAGCTTCAGTGACTGAGAGTCGACGAATAGGAGCTTGGGTTCGGCGTGGCGGAGAATGGTGGCCAAGTTCCCGGCGTCGAGCCGCGTGTTGAGGGTGTTCAACACTGCCCCAGCCATGGGCACCGCGAAGTGCATCTCATACATCGCCGGCACGTTCGGTGCGAGAACAGATACCTGTACACCAACACAACAACTTAGCCGTAGGATTTGATCACTGCACCTCTCTATCTTCGTTTCAATGTAATTTGCTACTCATGCAATCGGGTTTAGGTCGGATTTGGGTCTGCATCCGACCCGAATCTGATCCAAATACTCTATGTTATGCGTTAAAAAAAAAAAAACTGTGTAGTGTTGTTCAACCTGATAGAATTCATTTGTAAAATTATGCATCTTATTCACAAGAGTTGTGAAAAAAAAAACAACATTTGGATCGGATCCAGATATTTGGATAGAATCGGGTGGTAGTGTTGATCGGGGAGTGTATATATTATGATCGGATGGATTGAGTCTAACTCGACCTGAATCCGATCCGTTGCACTTCCCATCCATCTCTAGTGACTATACTTTGTAATTACTATTTTCAACGTAAATAATTCTAACAAAGAAATAAAAACATGTTGGACATACCACATCGTTCTTAGAGACATTAAGGGAACCAAGGGCGGAGGCGAGGCGACGGCAGCGTTCATAGGTTTGCCCCCAAGTGTAGCGCAAGCGGCCATAGACGACGGACGTGCGGTCGGCATAAACCTCCGCCGCCCGCTGCACGAAGGTGATCGGAGTCAAGGCGGCATAGTTAGCAGCACAAATAGGAAGCTTGTCCATGATAAATTATGCAGCTCCTGAACAATATGGTCACAAAAACTTGGCTAAGGAAAGAAATGGGGGGAGGCTTCGTAAGTCAAAAATTTAACGTGGAGTTTGAGTGTTTATATAGCGAGGTTCCGAGGAGGGTTGGTGCAATTCGTAAGGAAAATTCGAAGAGATTCACAGGAGTTTAATATACCAAGGATTAGAATATGACTGTTGACTTTTGACTTTTCACGTGAATTATAACAAACTCGACTCCACCTACTTCAAGTATTTAAAAGAAATTGGGAGACTTCCGGCCTCTTTCTCAATTTTTATATTGCAAATAATTTTTTTATTTAGATTTTATTTTTTTATATTTATATCAAAAAACAATTTCAAAGTATTATTTTTTTTAGTAGGTGTTTGAAACTCCACATGCTTAACGGATTGTAGAATTAAATTTTAAACTCGCTTAAAATTTTAGAACCTTACAAAATTAATTTAAAAGTTTATTTTGAAAAAAAAATTAAATATAAAAATTATAATTCACTTCGTAATCTATTTTTGTTTATATTCAAATATTCTCTAACAAATACTTATAAGAGTAAAAATATTTTTAGTATAATTTCAAAATATAGATTGATTTATAAAAAATTGAATCTAGAAATTAAATTATAAATAATTTTAAATTAAGTAGTGATGTGTAATTATCCCAAAAGAAAGGACCTGTTTAATCAAGAAGAGGACACTAGTTTATAACTTGCTTGGTATTTTGTATTGACTGATACGGTAGTTTAGTTGGTCAATATATATTTATATATTAGGGTGTTACAACCACCATGTGGAGTGAGCAGGTCTCCTTCCTTTAGAAAATTATTTCGGTGTTCCGAGTTTGATTACACGTTCATACATGTCTGTCTTGGACTCTAGCTCCGTATGATCTGGTACAAATTTACCGTGTAATTGCAGGGGATTAGTTTACTGTATTATCTTTTCACGCTATTCCTCCGATCAGATATTGACAAGTGTATTTTCAAATCTTTTTATAATAGCTAAAGATAGATAGTATTCAGTTAGAAAATAGTTGTCAACGTCTGATTAGAGAAGTTGTATGAGGTGTAAGAAGTTAGGCTGATAAATTGATCCCGTATTTATAGGGTTAATTATTTGCAAGTGCTACTGATTTCAGCACGTGCCGAGTCGAGTTTCGGTAAATTTAAATTTCGACACATGCCGACCGTGCCGATATATATATATTATTTTTTAATAATAAAAATAAAAAAATAAAAAATTATTTTAAAAATTTAAATATAAGATTTTTTGACACGTGCCGTGCCGGTTCGTGCCGTACCGATAACTGCCGGAACTGGTACGTGCCGTTCGGCATGGACTGTGCCGACCGGCATCGAAAACCACGATACTATCTTATTTAGCATTAATTTTAAGCTTTTGGTTGGTGGTTTGTTAGGGGTGATACTTTTAAAAAACAAAGGTTGGGTCAGTGTAGCTTTTGGGTGCTTTATGTTGGTCAAGTCCTATTCGAGATGACCCCGAGCTGGGTGGGTGTTGTTGGGTCTCTTGTCGGGTCATGAGAACGACGCATCCTCGGTCTTTAGATAGCACTTCGTATACCATTCATTTAAATGGTTATATTTCCACAATTTACTGGGCTTCATAATATCATTTCTCATTTTGATACCAATATTTTTGGATATTTGTCATATGCACCCTCCCATAATATAAATTATCAAAACGTGCAGATTAATTAAAAATAGTATTTTATACCTCTTAATACTATAAAATGACGAAAATGTCATTTATTTTTTCTTAAAAGTAAGAAGAGTTAACCTGACAATGACAGTTTCGTCATTTCGAAAAATCAAGAGGATATAAAAAAGGACATTTTGAAGATATTTCTGTTTTCTTATTTCAAATTATGGTAGAGTATATTTTGACAAATACTCCCAACATTTTCAACATGTATCGTGCAATAAATCAAAAAAATATTTTTTTCTTGTTTTTGAGAATGTCATTTTGATTCTACTATTTTTGTGAAAATTTTTGATTCGTAGACCGCCCACTTTTTGATGAGTGTCATAACATTCATATCTACAGATGACATTGATCGATATTTCAAGTAGTAAAAATACGTATAATGTGATGTTATTCAATTGGAAAAAACTACTCACACCAATAAACCACACATAAATAATCTTCACCATATATTCGTCTCGTGATCTGCATATTTATCTCGTGATCTATATAAATTATCAAAATTATAATTATACCTATTCTGATATGTGATTCTGATATTATAACATATAGTATGTAGTTTTTTGTGTTGATTTTTTAAGGTGAGGCTAGCAAAATCTTATTCAATTTGTGTACAATGTAACACATGTGCCACTTCATCGGTAGGTGATTAGGAATAGTTCTTAGTCAATTTGGTTAGGTTTGTTCGTGGTCAATCATATGATGATTGTCCTATGCAGAACAATTTATGGTCAACAGTATAACTCCATAAATGTACCCCACCCCCTATACTTTGAATTATTTTTGAAAAAAAAAATCAGATTCGGCTCATCTATAAAAAGACGTTACTATCCAGTCTTTTAGAACCTCTAACATCCCGTTGCAAGTATGTAGTCGCATAAATTTAACTCACTCAGATATAAACATCAGAGTTTGGAACTCAAACGAGCTCGGATGAGAACCCGTAACTCCGGTAATTCTACGGTTAGTTAGGGATTGGTAAAATATGCATTAAAATTCCTAGCATTTGCACCAAAAGTATTGTGTTTGTTGAGTCTACAGGAATATAAGATTTTGTTGACCTTGGTCAATGAGGGTTGTAGGTTGCAAATAACTTGAGGTAGAATTTCCATGAAACTACTGGACTTGTCTGCTTAATTAACTTTTCCAACGAGAATAGTTTTCATTTCTCTCCCAAAACCACAATTAAATCATCATAACTAAGATTTTTAATGGGGTGATTGGATATTACGGCCTCAAGGCGGTTAGATAGTAAAATTTCGGTGTGGCGTCTTCTTCCAGACCATACAGTAGAGTAGTCCCACCACCTTCGTACATACTGTCTGAAAATTCGGCGATCACACTTATCTCACAGCTATCCGAAAATTCGGACGAGTGCGCTTCTGCTGGAGTTCGAATCGGAGGGCTCACTTTCTGAGACGAACGTCCGTTCTGCCCCAGCTGGGAACAGGGGCAAGTAAATACTTTTTGACCTAGCTATTTTCACATTATATAGTCCTATCCCCACTAACATCATACACTCAATTTATTTTTCAGGCATTTAGGTCGTGACAATTGACAAACATGTGAGAAATGAAACTTCTTTAAGAACAATTGAATTCCTTTTTTTCTCGTGTTTGTAGACGTTCCTGTGCAATCAATTCAACCACCAGCGCTTTCCGGGCTCTATTTATTACTTAAACACTTGGAATACTGATACGTCAAAATTTTATTCTATACAGAGTCGGTAATATCTAATACCGATACGGCACAGACACGCTAAAAAAATGTCCAAAAAATAAAAAAAATTCGACGTGCGTATCTGTAACCATACTCATCCTATCTCTTTAAAAATTAGCCAGTCATATGCAAGTATATCCTCCTATTCGTGTTCATGTATCCTAGCATAGACAACCATAGAATAATTTTGGAAGTACGGGCACGCCGAAATTTTACTATGTGCAGTTTTCATATAGTACCCGACACCGACATTTTGCAAATACATTCGAATACGTATCGGTCAAGCTAGAGATGTGTCCAAAAAAAAAGGACATGGCAAACATGTATATGCAACACACTTGTCCTAATGTTTGCTTTTTTACTTTCTAAAAGAATTTTTTTTACGGAAGAATAGCAGTACATAGCTGCAAGTAATATAATATAGTGACGTATTCAAATATATTATTTTGTAAAATTTTTTTATTAATTAATTAGACTCTTATCTACAAAAAGAAAATATTATATGTATACATAGATTTTATTATTAAATATTATTATAATTTTAAATATTTAATAGAAATTAATTTTTATTATATCAGAATCCTACGTATTTTATTTTTTTTTTAAAAAATTATTATATTCCGTTACGAATTTTGTATCTGTGTCCGTGGGGAGATGGGATCGTCTGTGGCTCTGCCACAGACGATCCCTCTGTGGCTGCGATCTGGGCCGTTAATCGGCCCAGCACGTATCACGAGATTTTTTATTTAAACTTTCGTCGAGTTATTTGACCTAATTTTATATATTTTTATGAAAAGTTATGAACTACAAAGTTATAGATTTTGATGTGATCTACAATGTTGTAGTTCACAGTTTTTCGAAAAAATGTTAAACAATATGTCAAATTGATGATTAAAATATTTAATCATCAATTTGACATATTGTTTGATATTTTTTTAAAAAACTTTGAACTACAAAATTGTAGATCACATCAAAATCTACAACATTGTAGTTCATAACTTTTCATAAAAATGTATAGAATTAGGTCAAATAAGTCGACGAAAGTTTAAATAAAAAATCTCGTGATACGTACTGGGCCGATAAACGGCCCAGATCGCAACCACAGGGAATCGCCTGTGCTTTTTAGCACAGGCGATCCCATCTCGTCCGTGGGTCTCAGAGAATATCATTTAAAGAAAATTACTATCCACCCCCTCTCAAACTATAAAACTTACTAATCAACCCCTCCCCCATCACATCTCCATCACATCAACCATCATTACCAATTTCAACTGCATTCGGACAAAAATACCCCTAACTATTTGGATACCGAGGTCACCTATTTAGAAGTATTTTTTGAAAAAATTTTGAACATAAAAGTTGTAGATCTCGCCGAGATCTACAACTTTCATGTTCAAATTGTTTTCAAAAAATGCTTCTAAATAGGTATTTTTGATGTCCGAACTGTTTTCAACGGATTTCGGACCGACGTTTACACTTCGGATCCCAAAAATACATATTTAGAAGTATTTTTTGGAAAAACTTTCAACATGAAAATTACTTTCATGTTGAAAGTTTTTCCAAAAAATACTTCTAAATAGATGTTTTCGATGTTCGAACTGATAATACATACGAGAATATTTTCGTCCGAAATTTTTTGAAACAGTAAATGGGGAGCCTATAAGTAATAGGGGGGACTGATCAGTGAATATGAAATATTAGGGGGGCTGATAAGTAAATCTCCCTATCATTTATGAGCAATGAATCGCCGTGCTATCTGACATGTCTTTTCTTTCCTGATCAGTCGACTCCAAAACATAAAAAAAAAAAAAAAAAAAAAAAAAAAAGAAGACATGAAATAACAGTTGGATTTGAAGCTATGAGAAAATATTTTGTTGCCCTATTTACTACCACTTCGTTTTTTTTTTTTTTTTTTTTTTTAAAGGATAAATATGCATAATGAGTGAGGAGGAAAAGGTAAGAAATGGTAGCTCATACAAGGGTTTGAGAGAATGGGTGCTTAGATGGAGAAAGGTTCTCTTGATCCTTATTATGTACAGTTGAATAACCTAAATATTAATGTGATTTTTCTGACTTCTTAGTAAGCAATTATTCTAAAAGTTGCATTTTAGTTACCACAGCAGCAGCATCACGATAAAAAGTTTTACCAAAATGTGTATGAAAATAATAAGATATAACAATTATATTTCGGATGAGACGTTTTTGTAGGATTCTTGACCCAAATGCCGATGCCAAAACACACCAGCATATAAGCATGATTTCAAACCAGGTACGTGAAAAACACGCAAAAAAATATGCACTACGAGTTTTAACCATCCTATGTACCAAAAAAAGTATCCATAAATAGATCGGTGCAAATCATACATATCTCAAGAATTAATGTTGTACTATATTCATACGTTCGGATCTAATAACTAAACGATATAAGAATCCGAACATAAATATGTTGAATTGTAATTTGCAAAAATAATTAATTCCCTAGAAAAGTTAAGCTTATATTAGAAATTTCTTCTGATGAATCTAAGCAATGAGGGGTGTTGTTGCATGACACACTGGCTTCCACACTTTTTCATGGTGGTGGGGATAAAATGATGAACTTCTATCTTTTAAACCTATCCAACCAACACAAAATAAAGTTAAACTTGAATATTTTGGATGCGATTGCACATGGACACCTCATGCCCCCGCGGTCGTGTATGCGACATCCATTATAACGATTTGGGACCGCATCAATGAAAAGATTTTACGGTCCTCCTAATATAAGTTTCGTTATTTACACCGAAGACATTGAAACTCATATTTAGAAATATTTTTTAAAATATATTGAACTACAAAATTATTCAGAAAAATAAAATATATAATTTTATAGTTCAAATTATTTTTATAAAATATCATAAGATATTTTAAAATAATTATTAAAAATATTAATTATTGATGTATAGTATTTTTATCTATATATTAGATATATTATGTAACTTCTTCTGAATTATAAAGCTATATATTTTAATTTTCTGATAAATTTGTAGTTAAAAATTTCTTTTAGAAAATATCTCTACTAATAGTAATGTATTTAATTTGCTCTATAAATTCATAGTTTAGAATTTTACAAAACATCAGAATGCATGTTAGATATACTGTAATAAACTTTTTATAGTTTTATAATCTATGTGACATTTTAAACCAAAATTTCCAAAATCTACTATAAACCAAACTTTATAATCTATTGTGAAAAAGAAAAATATATGTCCTCCAAAATCTACCAATTATATAAATAAAAACAAAATAATATTTTAGAGATATTTTTGGAAAAATTTTTAATATAAAAGTTATAAATTTTGATTAGATATAGAAATAAAATTTGACAAGTTTAAAATATTTTTAGAATCCATTTCAAATCTGTTAACTTTTGGAGTACTAAAATATCAAAATAAAAGAATTTTTGAAAATATTTTTAAAATAAAAGTTGTAGATTTTTATAAAATCTTTAATTTTTATTTTAGGATTTTTTTTTTCAAAAATACTTTCAAAACTTTATTAATTTATTTTTTTAAACCCTTAAACTTGTTTTTTTTTTTTTAAAATGGGGTTGGTGAGTTGGGGAAAACATGCAGCAAAATCAGCATTGACTTGCATGATCAGTTCCTGACTTGGGCTTTCCTCTTAGGTCAAAACATCTTGATCAATTCCTATCAAATACTAGACTAGATCATTAATTGATATTTTTTGGAATAATAAAAAAAATTATATTTTTTAAAACTCCTAAAATCAGCATCCGTCCTTATATCTTTTCCAAAAAAAATATTACTGATAAAAAATTCAAAAATATTTCAGACGGTTGGTATAATATTGTCAGCACATGTATCATAGTGTTTAAGTTGAAATACTCTGAATAAACTAATTTAGTATTTTCATTACTAAACTAATATCTGAACGATCGAAAAATAACTTATTGTCATAGTTTGAATGATTGATTTTTCCAAGTTTCGGCAAAAGTAGTCTCTTCTTGTGGACAAAACCCATATTTTTTCCATGGAACTTGTCAATTTTACCAAGTTTGGGGTTTGTTTGGTGATAGATCTAAGTCTTGTGTGCTGCCCTATATTTGCATGTGTATACGTCACGAATAACATAATCTTGTTTATGCGTATAGTAATTGCGCCGATTCTTATTTATTTATTGGAATTAGATATGAGGGCGGTCATACTTGTTCTTAATAAAATGAAAAAATGAATTTGTCAAAGGAACCATACCCACAGTTTCATATAATTTTTAATTTGTGGGAGGACAAATGGACTTTCTTGGGCATCGTTGAGCATTTTCTGTGCTGTTCATGTAGACTTTCTGATGAATTATTACCCCACAATCATTCAATATTTTATATTTTTTGTGATTTTCTTTTCCATGTTACGTACCATTGTTTTGGACGATTACTATAACAGATGAATTTACGGATTATATATAATATAATTCCGTTCTGGGCCGCCATGTGTCATGATGCTGATGTGCCTTGAATAGGAAGATGGGCCGGACCCGAAGTAAAGACTCAAGACATAAACAAGTATCTACCCGATATAGACATCAAGGTTTTTACTGGAACATGTACCAACAACGGTCGCCTCCCGACATACACCTCGGTAGCGACATTGTCCGAGGTCGACACCAGCATATCATGAGAAGTTGGACCGTTACGTGCACGCGCGGAGAAGTCTTTACAAGAAATCTAACCGACGCACTCTTTATGACCCCTAATAAAGGTTCATTAAGGTAGGAAGTTAATGAGCCGTGGTTATTAGGCTATTAAATGAGGAAGCTCAAGGGCCGTCCGGGCCTAGAAAATGTCCTCCATAATGGCTATAAAAGGCAAGGAGCAACTCCGAAAAAGGGGTTGGTTGATTAAGAAATATACTGAGATTATACTGTAAAGTGAGAAGAGAGTTGAGAGAAATCTGTATTCCTCTTAAATTCTTAGTGAAATCCTTAATTCGTTGGCGTTACGTGACAGCCCGTGGTTTTACCTTATTTTTCAAGGATTTTCACGTTAAAATCGTTTGCGTCTTGTGTGATTTAGATCGTCTCTTACGATTATCATCTGCTTCTAATCCTAGTCCTCACTGTTTTTGAACACTTTATTGATCGGTCGAGAACCAGCTCGATCAATGTCGATCTTTGTTTCGCCAACTAAATAATATAAGCATTTTTCTATGTGCTGACATCCAGCTTACGACGTGAACACTATCCGTCCATCATGAACGTTCATAATATGCCTTTTTTTTATATTATCATAAACTTTTTTTGTCCATAATATATCAATTTTTATACTATCAATAATAATAAATAAATTTAATAATAACAGTGATCCACGTTATATCAATAGAAACGTATTAGCTTTTTCATATATACGTTCCAGAGAGTCCTTTTTCTATAAAAAAGATAAATAAATTACAATTTTTTAAGGCGATATTTGCGGAATTAGAACGTTTGACCTTTACTTCTAGAAGTGAAAGTCCTAAGATCGGTTCTAAACGTCATGAACTATTTTATGCCAAATGATTGCGTACTTAACCCCTAATACGTGATCGTTGAAGCCGTCTATAAACTAAACTCTAAGTAAAAAAAAAAAGCCGACCCTCTTTGTTCATTCTGACTTTCTGAGATGCTTCAAAATAATATTTAGTCCAATATTATATTTAATTATTTTTTATTGATATAATTAAATTTTTACTTTTTAAATTTATCTAAAAAATGTACAAATATATATTATATACGGACTTTGTTATTGAATGTTATAGTATTTGAGATTAACTTGAAAAAACTCTGCACACATGTAGTACGGGCCCATACGTCACTAGCCAAAAAGTCTCCGTCTTTCTATCTAGACGGATCAAAAAGTCTCTGTTTTTTTTTATTTTTTAATTTATAAATAAATTTTATTATTTTTATTATTTTTAAATGTTTAGAAAAATGGCTAGGGTTCAGGTCGGCCGAGCCATCATTTTCATGGGGCGGAACGAGCCTGCTCGCCCCGCCTAACCCACCATACGGGCCAGTCCACGGCCCGCCGTTAACTGTGAGGGCCAGTCTGAGTCCGCATGTTTTGCATCTTTAGTTCAAGGGGTGGCAAACTTTATTGTTTCAATTACGGAATAAAGAAAAAAAAGGAGTTTTGCCCAAAAAAGTCCTTTTTCAAAACTGTTTGAAAATTGTTATCTTTAAAAAAAAAAAAAAAATTACAAACCGCACTATAAAAAGTTATTTTTAGAAAATTTACAAACCACACTATAAATAGCTCCTTAGGAAATATCGTCCTAAAATAAGTGAGCGTTGGAGTCTACTTATATTCGTTATATTTGAGGAAATAAAGAAATGACATATTACACTTATAATTGCGACATTATAAAAAAAAAGTAATTATATTACAAAAATAATAACAGCTACAGAGCCCCCACAATTCATTCATTATTAACTTTATCTATATAATATGTGTCTGGGCTTAATTTCATTTTGGGGATCCAATGAAACAATTGTTAGATTAGAGTCCATCGTTACAAGTTGAGTTGGGCTGATTGATAAACAAATTATACTCTATGCCGTAAACTTAATTTTAAAATTGTTTAAGATGTTCCAAAAAAAGTATAACCTCGAATATTAAATCATTTTTAAATAATTGCATTTTTCGATTTTAAGTTGATGGTTTAGTTTTTTTTAATCCCAATTTTTTGTTTTGGTTTTTTTTTTCTTTTTTTTTTTAAAAAAAAAACTTTCAATCATCTTCTAAAGTGCCATAGACCACCCACAAATCTCTCTTAAGGAAAGTATTTTTTTAAATACAATATATAATTTAATTGATATTCTTCGATTTGCTCTTCAATATTCTGATAAAATGGAAAATTTATTACGAAAGTTGTTATTTGAAATTTAAATTTCATTACCTGGAGCTATAAATCTCATACTTTCATTCACACCGAATTTTGATGAAACTGAAACCGCACAACGTGACAAACAAATTACTTCAACATCTACACAAATTTTGAAATTCCAAAGAAAATGGATTATTACTTAAAACTTTTTATACAAAAAATTTTAAAATAAGCATTTCAGGGAATCAAAATTTAAATTTCAATGTAATATAAAATGGGGTAATGAAAGAAGAAAATGCTCACCCTCAAATTTATCAAAGCAATTAGCAGTTTTTTCTTTTAATTTTTATATTTTAAGGAGAAAGTATCATTGAGAAGATAATTTAACGTTGATGATGAAATCTCAGTTAAGAGCCCATGGGCCTGAACTTGGGCTGGGCTTAAAAAAATCAAGTAGACAAATTAGATGGTTGATAGTTTGGCTGTGAGGTTTTACTCACCCGGTTTATGGAGGAAAGAATTTGGTAGAGAGAGAGAGAGAGAGAGAGAGAGAGAGAGAGAGAGAGAGAGAGAGAGGGGGAGCAAAGAAGGAGAAAATAATGATTTATCACGGTTTAGATAGACTTTTAGAGGTGTACGCTAAAAGAGGATAGCATCTTGCGGTTTTGCCGTAAACTCCCTAGTTTGCAAAATTTTGATAAATTAATCCATTTTTTTGAAGAATTTATAAAACCACTCAAAAAGTATATTTATAAGTATTTTATAAAAATAATTTTAAGCACAAAAAATAGATCTTAATGTACTTTGTAACTTTTATATTTAATTTTGTTTAAAAAAAATTTATAAAAATATTTTGAGCATCCAAAATCTTTTATAACTAATAACATTTTTCGCAACCTTAAAATACATGTTTATAGGCATTTAAAAACAAATTCAACACAAAATTTGTACATACATAAAATTTTTTCAGTATTTAATATATATATATATATATATATATATATATATAATTATAAAAAAAAGAGTTTAAGAAGACAAGTATAAAGCAGAGGATGATTTGATTGTTTCCCATCTTCCCTTAGAACAACAGTAAATATAATACATTAAAAACAATACGTAATTATATGTTAAAAGAATTAAAAGAAAAAAGGAAATTGCAGAATGAAGAAGCTGTCACGAAACGATGGATGTAAAAGAAGCAGCGTAACGTCAACTCTTGCTTGGGCCTTAATATGTAGAAGAAAACTGCAATTTGACACGACTCTTATCTTTTATTTTTATTTTTATTTTTTAAATTTGTAAATCTTTTGATTGTTGTCCATAGAAAAATACTAATCCTCACTTTTATAATGAAAAGAATATTCAACTTCCATAGAAAAAGATACAAGTTTCTTTTATATATTTTTAGAAAAATTTTAACATAAAAATTATAAATTGTGATAAGGTAGACAATTTTTATATTAATTTGTTTTTTAAAAATATTTTTAAATTAGCTTTTAGACTCTAAAATTTAATGTGTTTAAAAATTTTAAAACCGGTTAAATATTGGAGTCCCAAAATATCTAGTTTAGAAATACTTTTTTTTCAAAAAATTTAATAGAATTATAAAAATAATCAAAATTTGTAGCTTTGAAGTTGAAAGTTTGTTTAAAAATACTCCACTTTTTTATTTTAATCATGCGGGTTAGTAGGTACGGTGGATTTGTTCAATCAACTTATACCTTTTCTCAAAAAAATATTAAAATCATGCTAATATTTGAAGGACTGTAAATTTGTCTGAGAATTCCCTCGAAATGGAATCTTAAGTCGTCGATTTATTCAGAAAATGTGTAGATAGTGACTGTTTTTTATATTTTCTGATTCAGAAAATCTTAAGTCGTCGTAGAGTAATACCACTGGTCCAAATATTTAACCTCAAAAATTTTCTGATTTACGTTTTTTTCTGCATCTCAGATCGTGATTTATCAATCCCGAAGTACGAAAAAATATCGTTCGGACTGTTTTATCAAATCCAATAATAATTTTGAAAAAAAATATCATCAATATTATTATAGATGGTGGACTCCAACACTTAAGCCATCTTTGTCTAAGCTTTTCTCTTTTTCTTCACGTATCTTGTTATTTTTTAAGATAAAGTTTAGGCCAATAAGCACGCTGGCGCGGCCGTGTGCCTGCATGCGCGAGGTCTCGTACTCATGGCCGAGCATTGCTATTTGTGGTCAAATTTTTTTGTTGCGATGGAGAAGAGCGCAGGGAACTAGTAGTCCCTCGTCTGCGAAGGTTAAACTGCCATGCCTATTGTGTTATAGGAAATATCTCTTCGATGGAGTTATGATCAGCACCATCCGAAATTTTAACTATTATGTAATATTAAAAATTTTACGGTTTGGAGGATTCCATCTATGTTCGGTTCGGAAATTGTAGTAAGTCAAGTTCATTATTATTATAAACTCCCACGGTTGATGGATTTTAGCTTTTATATCTTAAAAAATAACTTGAGTCATTAAAAAGGAGTGTTCTTATTGATTGCGACGTCGTAGGCCGGCAAGAAATGAGACCGACGTAGCGAGTGTTTGCATGGGACCCATGCCACGTCAGCAGGAGAATATGTATCGCCCATGCATGCGTACACAAGCTACGCGACACGTACCTTCTTCTAAGCTTCACAGTAGCCTTCACTCTCAATGTGGTCCTCCTATATACTTACACTTTTTTTATTAAAATATCGGTTCTAATTATCTTATTTAGATAATTCAAATTGTTTTTTTAATTAAACGAATATTGCTCTTTTACAAATCAACAATGCCCAAAGCTTTTTTTTTTTAATATATATGTAACTTGATCTAAAATTCATCTCTCGGTATGTACTAACAGAATATAAAGATGTAAGTATGAAGAGTGCATGTTATCATAAATAAGTTCGAAGCATAGAGTTTTTAATGTCATATTTAGCATTCTGATAATTCTAAAACAAATAAGTAGGACGATGATGAGGTTGAAATAAATCGTATTCAAGACCAAACACAAGATAGTTATTATACATCGAAGAGAATTAGGCTTTAGAAGCGAAGAAGGAACCAAATTATTGCAATATTAATGGAAATAGACTACCGTAACATATTAGCTGAGCTGTCAAAAGGATGCCATTTGTTGTAATCTTTGTGGCAACTGTCCGTGGACGTAGACGTCCGGCCGAACCACATAAAATTCTGTATCTTACTCTTGCTCATCCCCACATTCTCTCACCGATAAATGAGCGGATCTCATTCTCGAGGATTACACCTTCATTAGATGATAACGGAGGATGATGCAAGAGTAGTAAAATCGACCATGATGTGGGACACTCCATGATGCCATGATGTATAATTTTGTATGGTGTTTGTTGGAGTCTTCCCAATAGGAGTAAAAAGACTGATGACATCATCATGTTGAATGTATGCATGCCCTAGTTTTTTAGGGTTCTACGATTGTTTCTTTTCATGGTGCCCTTGCCCTGGTTTTCAAAGCAGGTCTTTTCTTCTACTTTTTACTTGCAGTAGGGTTGTGGGGTGGTGACGTGGGCTCAGAAAGTCTTTCGGATCCGGATTCGAGTCTCCGTTCAATAAGTGAAAATAAAATCTGCAGGGGGGGGGGTGTGCGTGCACGTGTGCGCTACGTGCCTAGGATGGCTTCGGTTAGAAATCAGCCATAGAATAATTTTCTTTCAGGTTTAGCCGGATAATGAGTAATAATGATAGTATCGGTAAAAAAAAGGGGAAGACTTATATATCAACCCCTCCCCATGGCTAACTTTACAGATAAACACTCTTCGTTCATCAATCCCTACCTCACATCAAAGTTTATTTATAATGTATTCAAAATTTTTCCCAAAAAAAAAAAAAAAAATCACTTAATAGATACTTTGAGACTTCAAAGTATTAGTGTGTTATCAAATCTATTTATAATACTTAGAAAGATTTTTTTAAAATATTTTTTGAATACTAAAATTATAGACCATATCGAAATTTTTTTTATTCTAATAATATTTATATTATAGTTAAAATATCTCTAATATGAAAGTCGAGAAAATGTTGATTTATAAATAATTTGAAATGAGAGTTAATTTTTAATAGGTTTGAAATGTTAAGGCTGATATGCAATATCCCAAAGAGAAAGAGGGTCTGGTCTGCATAAAAGTGACCTGCATTTTTGTAAGAAACATATGAATCCAATAACACCAGCACTTTCGATTAGACCCATGATGCGCATGCGCCCATGCACGATGTTTATAGTTATAACTACAGTGTATTACACTGTGGTTTGACATAACATGTCCTACAACACAGTGGTTTGTGTCTCAGATCCTGTTATTTATGGACCCTTTAGAAGAAATAATCACGTCTATATGTCGAAAAGGTCAATGGCATGAGTTTCAGTGCCTAAATCCTCCAGCCAAAACAACTACTGACCAGTAATTTGTGCATGAGAAATGGATTATATATATATAATATATATATATAATATATATATATATATATATATATATATATATATATATATATATATTCCCAACTCTTCTTATATATCAAAATATTTTCTAAGATTTTCATGTTGTTGGTTGCTAAGTTTAAATAAATTTTAAATTCGAGATATAGCGAATGTGCCAATAAAAACTGTTATTTGTTATCATTTTATTAAAATAAAACTAATAGACCAAATTAATTTAAGAAGTAGAAAAACATGATTACGGACGGTCCCAATATAAAGTCTTTGTAATATAAGAAGGTAAAATAATTAAAATTTGGAAAAAAAAAGATGTAAAATAAAAAGAGCGTGTGCCACTGAATAAGATGAACAGAAGATAAACTAAAAAAAAGAGGCAAAATGGCAGTGATGGCAAAGCCCACTAATTCATTCACTATATATTGTCACTGCATAAATCACATCTCTTTATCTATTATTCTATAAGCACCCAAGTTTACTCCTTGTAATGCTCCGTTTCTCACGGGTACTAGGGGTGGAAACGAGCCGAGTTCGAACCGACACTACTAAGTTTAAGCTCAGTTCAATCGGTTTAATCCGAATTCTGATTCGAGTTCGACGAGCTTCAGAAACTAAGTGTTTATTCTTTTTCTTGAAAGATGAGTTAGTTAATTACTCATGACAATTTGAAATTATAAAAATATATCACTTAATTCAAAATCACATGTCTATATCCCTTCTCTATGTCAAATGACGAAGCTGTCCTCACTATATTTTGTTTTAATAATTCAGTAGCTTTAAAAAATTAAATTAAAATAAAGTATAAAAAAAATAAAAAATAAAAAATAAAAAAAGGTTGAGACGGTCGCATATGACGTCCAGGGTTGGTGGTCCTTCTGTAGGGTTATAGTCCTACTGACAAAGGGTTGACGGGAAGAGAAACGGAAGGAATTTGGCGACAAAGGTGCTGGTGAAAGCAATTGTCCTTCAAATTTGGTACACTTTCACACCCTACCTCTAATTTGGTAATACTACCACTTGAATGTATCAGATCAACAACCAGGTTCGAGCCTGAGTGGGGTAAAATTTTTCGCAGAATTTTCTAAAAAATTCTCTGTATTCCGTGATAAAAGACCCCGTTCATTGAAGGCATGTACTCGGATTCCAGAGCGTCGGTCGGGGCTGGGCGTGAGGGTTTTTCGCAAGTTTGATGTCCCTACGGAGACATACGCTCGTATTACGGGTTCTACCACGATAATCTCAAAAAAAAAAAAAATATCAAATCAACAAATTAAGTGATTTTTTTAAAAAAAAATTTCTGGATCCAATTATTTATTCTACTGATTTGACATGTAATTTCGTTGAAATTGCCTACTTGCGAGATAATAAATATTTCATTTTAAGGTAGTTGCATATCAGTCCTTTTTTTGCAATGTAAAAATTAGTTTCTAAATTGTAAAAATTAGAAAAGAAGAAAACACGTTAGTTTTTTTTTTTTTTTTTTTTTTTTATGAAAAAAGAAAACACGTTAGTTGTTATGCTTGTGACATATATCCATTATCTTGCCAGCAGAGTCTTCAAAGAATTTTTTTTTTTTACTTTTTTTAAAAGATTAGCGTAGAAAAAAAAACTTAATCCAGTAAGGAGCCCACTTAGCAAACTTGTAAAGGTGATAAACCCACGAACGATCCAGATCATCAGACTATCGGATTGAGCATCGACACATGTTCTTCGCACATGCTAGCTTAAGATTGATACATCAGGAATAAGTAATACGGTAACATAATAATATGCTAACATGTATTAGCATTCTTGAATATGAAAGCCAGTACTTTTGTCAATATCACTTTATAATTTGGAAAATAGTGGGTGCACCAATTGCACCACCAAAGAATCTCCTAATCACATACAACTCTTAATATCCGTTCCAACGTCTATTGCACTGCACCAAATATAAAAAATAATCATCCAGACTGTACTACATCAGTATAGATGGTTATTTTTGTAGTGCAGTTACTGCACCCATCAACTCCCAATTAGTTAGCTCTAGACGGAACATCACGCTTAGCTTTATGTCGTAATCAATCAAAATACTTGTTTAGACGTCTATTTAGCTTCACAGCCATTCATCATGGTCAGAGATCTCCAAGTTTAACAACTGTTGGACCAATTGATCTTTTCCTTCTCTTGTGATAATATAAATAAATTATGTGCGTGATTTAAATGTCTAGTTATTTTCACTACAGGGAAAATAATTTAAAGTGATGAGGATCCAGCGACTAAACGCTATTTAATTTAGTCATTAGAAATTTCTGTGACTAAAATCGCACTATCGTTGACTACAAAAAGAACTGTTTAGTTCGCTTTTTTCATGTAGTATTCTATTGCCTTTTTTTTTTCTCTTTCCGAAAATTAGACCTCCATTCTTCAATAGCCACTTAGGTATATGGTTGATATTCTGACCGGTTAAACAAAAAGAAAAGGATAACATTATAGGATAATTGAATCCAATAACTACCACAATAAAAATAGGCGTTAATGACTGACTTTTCACAGACCGACAAACATTGGACGCCAAATAAAGTTTTCAACGACCGCCGCTAAAAGCAAGATTATCAATAATTACAAAAAAAAAAAAATGGTCACTAATAGTGTAGGTAGGCACAATGTACGTACTGCAGACAGCACGAAAAAGTCTTCTACGTATGCGAAGATTTTTATCTTTTAAGATCATTTCTCTGCTTCCTTTTTTTGATCATTTCTCTGCATCCTAAATATCCATGAAAGAAACAATAACACCATAGAGGAATGGTAGATTTTAGGGGTAATGTCAAAATGTTAGGCCCTCCTTATGTACTGTTCTTTCAAATAAATTCCTATTTTTAACTGATAAGTACAAAATTAAACATATATATATTAAAAAATTGAGTACATAAAAAAAGATCTTTTTTATGTGCTCCATAACTTTTATGTTGATTTTTTTTCAAATGTCTCTAAGTAGGTGTTTTACGGTTTCGAAGTTTATATTGGTCATAAAAACTTGGAGCCTCAAGATATTTATTTATAAATATTTTTTGAAAAAATTGGAATGCAAAAGTTATAGAGAACACCAAAATCTCCTTTTTTTTTCATATTCTAAATTGATTTTGCAAGTTTTTTTTTAAAAGAAAAGCACGGACTATTTTGACAAATGTTTGCAATGCAGGGGCTTTTTCAACAAAACCGCTAAATTTTGTTAACCTCCACTAACTTTGCAACCTAAATTTTACAAAGTATTATTACGAATTAAGTCATTTTCCCGCTCCATTGGTCGATCTACATATAATCATTTCCCCTTTTTCATTTGCATAAATTGCTGCATTTTGATAATTATCCAAAGTTATATAAAATTTGATGTGTTCATTCATGATAATTGATGTATATCATTATCTAGAAATTGTTTGGATTGTATACAATTAATATCCTTTGTCTGTGTCTGACATAATGAAATTTGATTGTTTGTGGTATGTATTTTTTCAAATTATGGTAGGATGAACATCTAGATGGATCTTAAAGCTGTTGGCCTATCCAAGAAAAAGTTTTATGATATTACAAGTACCTCATATATGTTACTTAACTTGCTGAAACCATATCTAAAAATATATTTAAGAAAAACTTGAACTATAAAATTGTAAAATACGGTAAATATTACCACCACCAGCACCCATTTATTACCACATACAATGCAGCATATTCAAACCACCAATATTTTGTTAAACGAAGGTGGGTATTAAAACTCCGCAAATATTAGTGTGAGGGTGCCCACTTTTTCGAGAGATATTTTACTTTCACGATGAATGCGTTCATAATATCTTTGGCTATGTCTTCCTGATATTTTGCTAGATATTATAATCTTGTGTTAGATGCTAATTTCTTTAGGAAGCAATTGATATGTCACATAGCTGTGACGGTTTCGATATGCATTCATGCATGGTTCTGATATGCATTCTTGGTAGAAAATGTTGAGTGCACATAGCCTAACCATTAGAAGCTCCATCAAGTTGATGGATTTTGACGATTGAGCGTGTGTATGTGTATATATATATATATATACATAGGCTAATCTCCACTCGACAAGAAATTAGCCTGTTCCTATCGACTCCACATCCGTCGGATCATCGCAATCCGACGGCTGAAATAGCGTGCGTAGTTTTCGTGCGAAAGTCGCTAGCGACTTTCTGCCCCGCAAAAGCGCGCGTATTTTCAGCCGTCGGATTCTGTGATCCGACTGGTGTGGAGTCGACAGAAACTCCTAATCTCTTATCGAGTGGAGATTAGGTGCTCTCTCTCTCTCTCTCTCTATATATATATATATATATATATATATATATAAAGGGTTGAGAATAGAGGAGAGAAGTACAAGTAAAAATTCTCAAACTCAAACGAACTGATGGCGGCAGTAACTTGTTCACTTTTACACCAAAAACAAACTGAAAATAAAAAAATAAAAACAATAAAGAAAAAAAAAAGTGAGACAGGGATGTTGGTTGCCGATGTTGTCGTGAAGTGGAGGGTGGAAGAGATAGGAAACAGATGAAGGTAGAGATAGATGTTGTGCTAGGAGGAGAAAGGAGAAGAAGAAGAGCGTAAGACCTACAGGCTACAGCCACCCCCGTGGCCCCTATTTTCGTCGCCTTCTTCTCTCCTCTCTTATTTTCTATTTATCTCTCTCTCACTCGCTCTGATTCCCTCTCTCTCTCTCTCTCTCTCTCTCTCTCTCTCTCTCTCTCTCTCTCTCTCTCAAGCGGTGAAGAGCATGAAGCTCAATTTGAGAGAGATCACATAAGAATTTCCAGTTCTCTGATTTATTTATTTTATTTTAAATTTATGTAGTACATGTCTCGAGTGGAATTTTTTTTAATACTTGATTTTGTTCTTTTGTAGTTGTAAGAGAGGAGGTAATATGAATATTCTCGACTGTTTGGAGGTTTTCGGGAGAGAGTGCTAATTTGAGGGAGATTTTCTTCTTGCTTTTTTCTGGAGTTGGAGAAGAGAGGCTGATACAAGATTTATCTCTGATGTGTTTTTTAGTGAATTTTTTTTTTTTTTGATTTGTAGCAAGTCAGAATCCGGAAAACAACAAGAGCTGCTGAAGAAGGAAGAAGAAGAAACGAAGTGATAGAAGAGATCATTACAATTACAATTAGCTCTTTTCTATCTTAGAGTAGGACATGGCGGCATCCTCCCTGGCTTTTTTCGGTATCGGAGAAGACGATCAACACTCCCTTATCAGACACCAACAACAACAACTTCAGCTCCAGTCTCAGACACTGGCGTGTCAGCCGCCGCCGCCGCCGGCCTCTTCTGCTCCAGCCGATCAGCCGCCGCCAGCCGCTCCTCCACAGAAGAAGCGGAGAAACCAACCTGGAAATCCAAGCAAGTGGCCTAAGAATTACCTAATCTAAATCTGATGATTCTCAATTAGGTTTAATTTAAATATTTCAGTTTTGGTTTGGTGAATTCAGTTCCAGATGCGGAGGTGATCGCTCTATCGCCTCGGACGCTGCTGGCGACGAACAGGTTCGTCTGCGATGTTTGCAACAAAGGGTTCCAGCGAGAGCAGAATCTCCAACTTCACCGACGAGGTCACAACCTCCCGTGGAAGCTGAAGCAGAAGAGCAAGGAACCGCAGCGCCGGAAAGTCTACCTCTGCCCGGAGCCGACCTGCGTCCACCATGACCCAAGCAGAGCCCTCGGTGACCTCACCGGAGTCAAAAAACACTTCTCCAGAAAACACGGCGAGAAGAAGTGGAAGTGTGATAAATGTTCAAAGAGATACGCTGTTCAGTCCGATTGGAAAGCTCATTCTAAGACCTGTGGGACTCGCGAGTACCGCTGCGACTGCGGCACTATCTTCTCCAGGTACAATGGATACCACATCTTATCAAACCTAATCTACCAAACGAGAGATATAATCTGATACTTCCATGATTGGCGCATGATTTGATCAGTAGGATCTTTGGTTTCTCATTATCTAGCTTTGGAGGTGGTTATTACTGACTTAGGGTTAGGGTTAGGTTTGTTATCCATGATTTCGATTCGCAGGAAGAACATAAAGGGTGAAAATCAGAGAGATTACTGCTCGCACGTGAATGGGGAGTCCCAGGAATCATTGAGATTTCAAAAAAGTCGATAATCTTTCTTCCTGCGCATTGAAACCAACGCCTCCTTCTGTATCTGATGCAATCTCTCTTGTTCTACTCTCTCTCTCTCTTTCTCTCTCTCTCTCTCTTTCTCTCTCTCTCGTTCACGTGCCGATATGAATGGCAGCGTTGTTTGCTTGTGCTTTGGCTGCTCTCTTTCGCCAGATGGCCATCGTCTTCTTCCTCACGTCCAACTCATCATTTTCATTACAGTATTACATTCCTGAAATGAATGTGGATTTTTTTTCATGTTTATAGTAAATATTCTCTCTTTTTATTAACCTAACAACAGGTACTACTAATGGCATGAATTAAATATGAACATTGATGAACCCTTATTCAGCTTCAAGAAGAATTGTGCCTATATCTGAATTATTTTCCTCTCCTTTTCTTTCTGCTCATTCAACTAGTCAAGGAAATGGTTTAGCAAAAATGTCAGATTATAATATATAGATAGTTGTAATATATGTCTGTGATAGGTTTGCATTATGAATCACTAACGAGCTAACCTTAAACTCAACTGAGTTACAGGCGTGACAGCTTCATAACCCATAGAGCGTTCTGCGACGCACTGGCCGAAGAGAGCACAAGAGACCCGACCGGACAAAATCCCGTCGGTGGTCACTTATTTGGCAACAACTTGATGAGCTTAGGTCTATCCCAGGCAGATAATTCTCAGCTACCCGCCATTTCTGATCAACACCAACCCCCCGCCGACCTCCTCCGCCTAGCGGCTGGCGGCAGAGGACCGCAGTTCGATCATCTCGTCCCGCAGACGGGTTCATCGTCTTTCCCGCCAGTATCTGATCAGCCCCCCTCCTCGTTCTTCCTAGGCTGCAGCTCCAACCAACAATTCCATGAACAACAAGCTATTTTGAACAACAAGCCTAATTTCCATGGCGGCCTCATGCAACTCCATGACCTTCATGGCATGAATCCCACCACGTCGTCTTCATCTGCTTCTAATCTCTACAATCTCGGTTTCAACGATCACCACAGCGCGAATCTACTGATCCCAGGGCAATTGAACAGTTCTAACACAGGCGCCGGCGAGGCTAATAATATGCTCTTCGCGGGCAATCTGATGAGTAATCACACGTTATTCAACAATACCTCAGTGCAAAACGAGTCTCTCGTTCCACCTCAAATGTCAGCCACTGCACTGCTGCAGAAAGCCGCGCAAATGGGTGCAACAACAAGCAACAGCGCCTCGTCGCTGCTCAGAGGTTTCGGAAGCAGCTCTTCTCCGAATCAAGCTAAACTTGGTGCCGCAGCTACTTTTAGAAGCTCATCCTTTAACACGACCAGTAATGGAGCCAGGAATGATAATCAGCTTCAAAGCTTCATGAACTCTCTAGGAAATGGCGGAAGCAGTGCTGGTTTCAACCACCATGGACTATCTGGCGTGAATGAAGCTAATAAAATGCACGGACTAGGGAAGAACAGCATCGGAGTGTCTGATTCGTTGACTAGAGACTTTCTGGGAGTCGGAAGCATGGTGAGAGGAGTGGGAGGTAGGATTTCTGCCGGTGATCAACACCACGGGGTCGATATGGGATCTTTGGACTCGGACTTGACAAAATCTGCTTCGTCTAGTCGATCTTTCACTGGCGGGAACTTGTTATGACAATTTTCACGGATTTGACAAAATAGTGACCGCTATCTCTCGGCTGAAAACTATTTTTGTTATAGTGTATTTAAGAAAGGGCGGGTTTGGTTGAATAGTCGTATTCGAGCCCTGTCGTAGCTAATTTTGGATTTGGAAATTGCGGCAACAGTAGTACCGGTATAGTGCTACATACGACCCACCCCGAGGAATTAGAAGCGAACTGCACGGGTTTCCTTGGTCATCAAAAAAAAAAAAAAAAAAAAAAAAAAAAAAAAGAAAGAAAAAAGAAAAAAGGTATCGAGCTCATAGCTCAACTAGTTAGTAAGATCAGTAGTTCTTTTTTGCATCTTCTCATCGTTTTTAATTTATAAGACATAATTCGGAGGAAATAATTGATAGTTTATGTTCTTTGTTCAACGTCTTCTCTGTTGCAACATGCTTTCTTTTCTCACTGATGTGATTCTGAACCCCTACATATTACATATTTTTGAGGTAATGAGGCTAAGTCTCTCACAAGGACCGAACTGTGTGGTGCTAGGTGTAAAACCTTGCCTACCTACGGGCAAAGGAACTTGGTTAAACTCATCTCGATCTTAAGTCTTAACGACTCATATCCAGTTCGAGCACATATTCAAGCTTGATAATTAAACGAACCGAGCCCGAGCATCATATTACTCGACTCGTTGGCCTCGCGAGTCAAAACAAGCTTTTCTATTTTATTTAAGTATATTTTTACAACAAGATTTTTTAAGCGACTTTGAGTTTAAACTCGATTCCAGCTTGGTCTAATTGATGCAATTAATCCGAGCTTGACTTAGTTGATACAATCGAGCCAAATTCGAGTTACGTTCGCGATCGAGATTTTTTGAAACGAGCAGCGTTCGAGCTCGAAATTTTTTGAAACGAGCGGAATTCGAGCTAAGCCTCTGAAGCTAATCGTACTCGAGTTCGAGCTAAGCCAATCGAACCGAATTTGAGCTTAGTGCTGCTCGGCTCGAACTCTGCTCGTTTTCACCTACTTCCGTTGACTAGGAAGTGGAATGTTATGTCCGGGTTGGTCTCATTTTGGGTCTTTTTTGGGGCCATATCGCACTGTTTGTTTTTCCACATAATTTAATTAAAGGACTTCCCTTGTGTGATATTCTTTCTTCCAACCTCGGGGTGTTAGTATAATATTGCGTTGTTTATATATATAAATATATAATATTATTAATAATAGTAAAGTACTCAAACATTCTCTGGAGCCAAGATTTTTCTGATTATCATACACTTCAGAGGTACACTGCCATATGTGTAGTATGTCCACGAATATTATCTCTAACAACGTGCTCTTTGTGTTTGGACTTGGAAATTTATTAAATAGATTAATGCATAAAAAGTAGAACAGATAAATTAATGAGGGTTAATCTAGTTTGAGTATACAGTAATATATTGCACCTGTTTGGTAACATGCACATATTGTTTTTGGCATTGTCTTTAAGGATTTGGCTTATTAGGTCAGATAGAATATCAAGAAATTCAACCTAGACCTAGCTGTGGTCTATTATTTGCATTCAAATTCATATCGATCCAATCCTATGGATATATACTAAATTTAGGGCACATGCATGCAGCTTTCTGGCGCATAAAACTTTACATGCAAGTGTAAATATTCGTCGAGAAAAGCATCTTAAAAAAGTTATTTTTTTAGTCTTTAAAAAGAATCCAAAAAACTGAGTAAAAAATTATGTAAAATGTATCTATAGTAGATTGAACTTCCTAAAATTTTATTTGGATTTCATTATGAAATGAGAGCTTATTAAGATACCCGACACAAACCTTTTTAATTTCTTTTTGCAGAAAAGGCAGTTTTTGGCTTGATTTTGAAATAACGGCCTCAGTAAACGGATGGGCCAAAGGGGTAAAATAGGGTGGCCACAGCCCCTGGGGGAATGGCCTGTGTGGTCAAGGACTCAAGCATGGAGTTTTCAAATCCTACTATTGTATGTTTGGTGAACTTTGTAGGGTGCATGTTCAAGCAGCCTCTGTGGAAAATCGAAATGCATAAGGGGTGCACGGTTTCGTGTCCTGGGCTGTGCCCTATAAGTCGTCATTTAGTAAGCACGGATACAGATACGAAGACATAATATAAAACAGACACGGGACATAGTAATGTTTTTTAAAAAAGATATAGATATGGTTTATATACGGTAATAAAAAATATTAATAATTAAAAATAAATTATATTAAATATTTGAACAATTAAAAATACATAACATTCAATAATAAAGTCCATAAATAATATAATATTTTTTTAATAAATTTAAACAACAAGTGTCTAATTATATTAATTAAAATTTAAAAATGTACTATTTGAGTGCATCATTATATTATATTACTTATTGCTATGTACTGCTTTGTAATATTTCTCAAAAATATAAGTTTTTGTTTAAAAATGAAAAAAATAACATAAACACCGACACGGATGTCCGACACTCATGTTTGGCATGTCCGACATAAGTGTCCAGAATTTTTTTTAAAATTTTGTAGATGCTTTCCTAACGTATCTGATACATGTTTAGACATGCCGTCAAAGTATTAGTGTCAGACACTGTACGAGATAAAGTTTTGATATATCCGTACTTCCTAGGTTGTCATTAATTATGTGTTGCGATGGGTTTGGTTGTGGAAACTAGGGTGAAGGGCACCAAAGAGTTTACCAGCTTTTGAGGTCCACAAAGTTGCTTTGCCAAAAGTCCCCTCTCTCTAGTCGATTTTAAAACAAGTAAAACAAAAAAAAAAAAAAAAAAAAAAAAAAAACCACCAGTGTTAATCCAACTGATTAACGTACGCAGCTGGATGCTTGGAAGAGATCATGGTCTGTCACTCATAAATAGCAGGTCAGACATTCGAATTCTAGCAACATCTAGTTATGAGGGCTACCTTAACGCACTTTGTTTCGGTCGAGATATAGGATAGAAACCGAACGCGGCGGCGAAGACCAAAAGAAAAAAAAAAATCTTTTTAGAAGACAAAAAAAAGAGAGGAAGAAGCTGGTTAAGAATCTGGTTGGTAAACTGTGAAGCAGAAGCTCCTATCCAGGGTACCTTGTGAAAATAGAGCTTTATTCTTTACCTGTTGTGGTGGACTACCCTTTAGAAAACCTTGAACTTGTAGGGTACCCTTGGGTTGATACTAGAACTTTGGAATGCCCCTGTGTACGTGATCAATGCGTTTCTTGCCTTCCTTTGATTATCTACCCTTCATTTCACATCATCAGTAGTTCCTCCCATGAAAGCAATTCTTTATTCCCCCATCTTTCTTCGCCTTATCAAGCAAGTACTCATGTGAAACCAGCAAGGTATATTCATGTTTCACTGATATCCAGCAAACATCACCTATAAATTTTGCGAGATAATCTTTCCTCTCTCATTCACTTTATCAAGTTCAACTCCTTTGATTGAAAACCAAAAAAAAAAAAAATTTTTAGATAGTATGGCTGCTTCCATTAGCTTTAGGAGATCAGATAGCATTGCTGATGGTCTGCCTGAAGCATTGAGGCAAAGCCGTTATCAGATGAAACGATGTTTTTCGAGGTAATTTGTGTTTTTTTTTTTTTTTTTTTAAATTTTTTTTGAGAGGGGTGGGTGAGGGAGAGAATCTGGTGTGACTCGAAAAAGCTCACCACAGTACTTCATTATTAATACAACAAATAAGTATACAATGAAAACTAAGTAATAAACTTATCCAGATGGGGAAGGAGCAAAAACACGGTATTTCAAATAATAACTTAAGAAGTTATATATAAGAACGTCCTCCATCCACATGAAATTAATGACCGTTCATTTGTAATAAAAGTTATAAGTTGTAGAATTTCAAATTGACATAGAAACTTTTATATATGTGAATACACGATAGTTCATCTCTTTCTATAATGTCCACCGAAAAGCTATTGCATAAACATCTAAACCCGATCGGATATCTCTTTGAATATTGATTCTCCTCCGATCTGCTCAGAATTTAAATATATGCTTCTCCTCCAATTGTTCTGGAGACTTGACCACATTTTGTTTCCATAACTTTAATATTGTTTCTCTTTTATTTTATTTAATATATAGGTATGTTTCAAAGGGCAAGAGAATCATGAAGAACCAGCATTTGTTGGAGGAATTGGAGAAGTCGATGGACGACAGAGTTGAGAAGGACAAACTTATGGAGGGCTTTCTGGGATATATCATATGCTCTACTCCAGTTAATCTTCATCTTTTGTTTTTGTTTTTTGCTTTATCATTTTTAATGAAGGTTTTACGTTCCGGATCCTTGGAGATTCGGCACGGAGCCATAGCCATGCCGATCGAATAAAATTTTTTTCGAGGTTGGGTATTGTTCAATGCGACCCGTTATGTCGCGTCACTATGAATGCGACCAGTTAGGTGACGCGCAAGCGCTTGACCATTATTTGTTTTATTTTTATTTTAATTTATTTTAATTATCTTTTATTATAAAAATATTTACAAAATAAAAATTATATAGATTGATAAATTCAGCATATTTTGAATTTAGAATTTACCAAAATTCAGTTCAGTACTATACAAAAAACCTTGATTTTAACATAGAGAACATGCCTTAAAATTTTTTTTGCATTGCAGGAAGCTGTTGTGATTCCTCCGTTCGTAGCATTTGCGGTCAGGTCAAATCCTGGGATATGGGAGTATGTCAAGGTACATTCAGAACATCTGTCAGTACAAGCAATAAATGCTGCAGAATACTTAAAATTCAAAGAGAGCATATATGATGAGAAATGGTACGTCTTAATGCCAAAAAAAACCAATTTTATAAAAGAAAATGCTATTTAAATTAAAAAAAAAAATGAAGTTTTAAAAATTTTTCTGTAGGGCGAACGATGATAACTCATTCGAAGTAGACTTCGGAGCTTTTGATGTTTCAATACCACATCTCACCTTGCCCTCGTCAGTTGGGAATGGCATGCAATTCTTGGCCAGGTTCTTGTCGTCCAGGTTGCATGAGAACAGCGAAAGCATGAAGAAGTTACACGACTATCTACTTTCTTTCAATTACCGTGGCGAAGTAAGAAATATTCTTCATTTTTTATTTTTCAGGAAGAATAAGTATTGTTGAAGTCAGAGCTTTTGCAGTATCAAATTTTTTAACTTTAATTTATTTACAGAAACTTATGATCAATGAGAGCCTTGACACTGTGAACAAGCTTCAGACCGCGCTTCTTGTTGCTGAAGGTTTTGTTGCAGAACTCCCCAAAGACACTCCATTCCAAAAGTTTGAGCATAGGTGAAAATCTTCTCCAAATCAAACTATCTTAAAGAAATGCTCTTCTTCCCAAAACTTTCCCTGGCTACCGAAAAATGAACTTAGCTATATTGGAAGGGAAGTTGATTTACTTGGGGTGAAATGCCCTCAGCGCTTAGGGTGAGCGGCGGGACTTCCAGCTCAAGGACCGGAGATCTCAGGTTCGAATGCCACCGTCGTCCCTAAGCGTGTGGGGAGCTGCGCTTCCCTGTACCCTCTATCCTACCCTGAAGAATGGATCTTCTCGGTTTATAGAATATGAAGCAGTACCACCCGTATGATTTACATGTTACGACCGTTGTTTAGAAATGCCGGTTATGGGCATGATTTTTTCACGTTAATCTCGACCATTAACTCTTCCAGGTTTCAAGAATGGGGTTTGGAAAAAGGATGGGGCGACACCGCCGAAAGAGTAAAGGAGACTTTGCATTGTATTTCTGAGGTCCTTCAAGCACCATGTCCATCAAATATGGAGAAGTTCTTTAGCAGAATACCAACTGTCTTCAACATAGTAATATTCTCTGTGCATGGATATTTTGGCCAAGCAGATGTTCTTGGCTTAGCTGATACTGGGGGGCAGGTAAAAATTTTTGTCAATTAAAGAATTTTAATATTACAACAGTAATCAACTCGGTATCGATACTAATTTTCAATCTTCTCTTAACAGGTTGTGTATATTCTGGACCAAGTGAGAGCCCTTGAAGAGGAACTGCTGATCAGAATCAAGCAGCAAGGTTTGAATGTCAAGCCTCAAATTCTTGTGGTAAGTTTTTGAATTCAAGATCGGATTTTGTTGCGCAAAATTTAAGTCGGTGAATTTGATACGGATATTGGATTAAATAAATTTCACAGTTAACAAGGCTGATACCAGAAGCTAAGGGAACTAAGTGCAACCAAGAACTGGAGGCAGTTGAAAAAACAAAGCATTCACATATCATGAGGGTACCATTCAGGAATGAAAATGGATCAATTGTGAAGCAATGGATTTCCCGATTCGAAATCTATCCATACCTTGAAAGATATGCTCATGTATGTCCAGGCAGCCTTTATCTACTATCTATTTCTCTGCTGACAGTGCCTGATCATATTGATCCATCAATATAGGATGCATCCGCCAGAATAATCGATCACCTTGAAGGGAAACCTGATCTTATCATCGGTAATTATACTGACGGGAACTTAGTGGCATCGCTAATGGCCAGTAAACTAGGTGTAACTATGGTACTCTCCCATCCTTTATGTATATTGCAATAAAAGGAACTATTTTATCATGTTTTGATTTAAAAAAAAACGATTTTAATAGGGAACAATAGCACATGCTCTTGAAAAAACCAAGTATGAAGATTCAGATGTGCGCTGGAAGGAATTCGATGCCAAGTACCACTTTGCATGCCAGTTCACTGCAGATATACTCGCAATGAATACTAGTGATTTCATCATCGCAAGCACATACCAAGAAATTCTCGGATCGTAAGAAAATAATGAATCTTATTTATATATATAGGAAAATAATTCCTGATTGCAAAAATATGAAACATACTTTGATGATTTTATTTTTGCAGTAAAGAAAAACCAGGACAGTATGAGAGTCACTGCGCTTTTACGATGCCAGGGCTCTGCCGGTTCGTATCAGGCATCAATGTGTTTGATCCCAAGTTCAACATAGCGTCGCCTGGTGCAGACCAAACCGTCTACTTCCCATACACTCAGAAACAGAAACGCCTTGCTACATTTCATCCCGCCATCCAGGAATTATTATTCAGTAAAGCAGATAATGAGGAGCATAGGTAAGAGCACTCAAAACTTATCCCAAAATTCACTTTCACAAAGCTCAATTAAAGCAGCACATGGTTCAATACGCGCATGAGCTTTGGGTTAAATTTTTGGATAAAATGTTGTGTTATCGAACAATTCGCTTTATAATTTCCTCAATTTTGAACTGACAATTTCACATTTTTTTTTTCCAATGCAATGAATTTTAACAACACACTTTATATTTCTGCAGAGGATATCTTGAAGATCCTAAGAAGCCGATAATCTTCTCGATGGCTAGACTAGACTCGGTGAAGAACATCACAGGTTTGGTAGAGTGGTATGGTAAGAACAAGAGGTTAAGAGAACTGGTAAATCTTGTCGTTGTTGCCGGTTTCTTGGACCCTGCAAAATCAAAAGACAGAGAGGAGATCATCGAGATAAGGAAGATGTACCAACTGATAGATAAGTACCAGCTTAAGGGCCAGTTCAGATGGATAGCAGCGCAGACTGATCGCCACCGTAACGGTGAACTCTACAGGTGTATTGCTGATACTAAGGGAGCTTTCATTCAGGTGAAATATCGAGCATTTTTACTACAATATTCATATATTTTTACAAATTAATGAAGATATCGTATGTTATGACGCAGCCCGCTTACTATGAAGCCTTCGGTCTGACGGTGATCGAGGCAATGAACTGCGGCCTTCCAACATTTGCCACAAACCAAGGGGGACCTGCTGAGATCATCGTCGATGGAGTTTCCGGTTTCCATATAAATCCACTAAATGGTGATGAATCCAGCAACAAGATTGCTGATTTCTTTGAAAAATGTAAAGAGGACAGCACTTACTGGAACACAGTTTCAACATCTGGACTCCAGCGGATATACGAATGGTAAAAATTAAGAATTTATTATACCAGTATGAACTTTTGCTGAAAATATTCTTGATTCATGCAGTTACACATGGAAAATATATGCAAATAAGTTGATCGACATGGCATCGATCTTTGGATTTTGGAGACAGATTAATGAGGAGCAGAAACAAGCCAAGCGGCGATACCTGCATATGTTCTATAACCTGCAATTTCGAAAACTGGTACGCAAAAGTTATACATTTTCCAACCAAAAGTACTAAGTTGCAAAATTTCACCCAAAATGTATGCATGGATCGAAACATAGCTGCTCAAAGTTGGAATTGTGCGATGTTCATCAAAGCAAACTCTATTTTTGGGTGAAATTTCGGATTAATTTGGGACTTACCGATTTTTTCTAATGCCTTTATTCCCATAATTCATTTATAAAGTTCCATTTAGCAGCAGTTTAAAATGAAGAAAATGTTGATGCAGGCTCAGCAAGTGCAGGTTTCGGGTCTTTCAAGCGATCAAGCAAGTCAGACTAAGCCTGGTGTTAGGACACAGCCAACACAAAGGCAAGTCTAGTTCTCTCTCTGTTTGTGTATTTGATAATATAATTATTTGATTCCTTGGTTTTCGGAGAAATAATTGGTTGAACAAATAAGCAACTAATGCTTTATTTTTTCATATATTCCTGCAGAAGGGCACCGACAAGATTTGGAAGGTAAGGAGCTGAGCTCGACGAAGCTGCGATAAATTTCTAAGTTTCAGCTTCTTCTTTTTCTTGTTGATGGACCATTTCTCGACTTTACGCACTTTGATTTATCTATGACATTTTTTTAGGTTTCTTCAGGGCTATAAATGAATGTTTGAGGGGAAGAACGAAATCATCACAACTACACAACAGAGTATGAAATTACAAGCAAAGGTGGTCAACTTGGAAAAAAGAAAAAAAGAAGTCTGAAATTGTAAAATGAATATCTTTGTATCTCTTCGTGTTCATATTCTTTCATGTATCTTTATGGATTTGTTCTATGATGAACCCATAGAAACCAACAGGAGTTTATGACATGATTGATATTACAGTCCCAAAAATGCGATTCTTTAGTGTCAATTTGATTCTAAAAATGTCAAGATTGTTGTAATATTATCCAAATAGGTCAACCTTATTTATTAAATGTATTAAAAAGGACTATTTTGTTTTAGTCATCTACTTGACATAAAAAATAGTCCTTTCTAAGGATCTCTATCTTTTCATTTAACACTACAAAGGAGAGACGGGATGATTAAATGTCGTTTTTCACGGCCAAACGCTCGTAAGATATTACAATTAAAGCAAGCTATATCTTCACTAAATAAAAAGTTTTGTCTGTAACTGCGTACCACTGAACTCAAGCGAAATTTTATATGGGCAGTGTAGATAACAAGTTTGTGAATATGCCGAGCGCGGCTAGCTCGACTGATTGGAAAGCGCCTCAGAAAGTATCACCATCCGGATTCGAAGCCGCGTGGGGTGAAATCACCAGTAGAATTTTTCAAAGAAAAAATTCTTTGTATCCCGTGGCAGGAGCCGGAATGCCTGTATTCGAATCCCAAAACGTTAGTCAGGACTGAACATGAGAGTTTTCTGCGCGTTTGAGAATCTTACGAGAGCGTGTACTTATATTACGGATTCCATCACGATAATTTGAAAAAAAAAACAAGTTTGTGAGTACCATCGGCCGAGCACCACCTGTTCCACTCCCACTTCGATGCAAACGAACTGCACAAGTTCTCTTTCTTCTTTGTAAATAGGAAATAAAATATACAATTTACTTTCTGGTTTTTAATCTCTTATAAAGCACATGTATGTAATTTTTGAAAAAAAAAAATTAGTATTGCTTTACATTTTATGTATTCGATATTTTTAAATAGATATTTATTCTCCAAAATTTTTGTAACAAATAAATATTTCAAAACTTTTTAACATGTATATTTTGGAATATTTTAAAAAATTAATAAAAGTTATAAAGCAGATTGATTATTTTTTAATATTTAGAATTTTCAAAAATTATTTATATATTTTGACTTATTTTTTAATTGTTAGAAAAAGTATAATTTTTGAATGGTGGTAAAAGAAAAATGCTATTTGTAATTGTTCCAAAATGTTTAATAAAATAAACTTTTATCAAGTCCACTAAAATAGATCTCCAAGTGCGCCCTCATCCTATATTAATTTATTAAACATTCACTTGTACTCGTCGATTCTCTCTCTCTCTCTCTCTCTCTCTCTCTCTCTTCACCTCGTCGATTCTCTTCTCTGGCTTGATTGGAGAACCTAGGAACCCTACTTTGATCAAATTTCCACCTCGTCGATTCTCTTCTCTGGCTTGATTGGAGAACCTAGGAACCCTACTTTGATCAATTTTTCAAATTGATCTGTCGAGGTAATTAATTGATTCATTTTGTTCTAATTTTCAGAGTCTGGATCAGTTCGATTTTGCTGCTTTTTTTAAGTATGATTGGAACTCTGTAGGAGCGAATTGATCGGGAATTTCGTTTTCCATCTGCTCTTTTTCCTGAATGTGAATTGTATAATACTGTACTTCATGTTATATACCTGTTATGTGGCGTATGGTTTGGATTTTGGTCACCGGGAATGGGAATCATAACCGCTTTATCCTTACTGATGGCACTTGGATAAGGCAATTTGAGAACCATTTCCAGTGCACCGGGAATGTAATTCTGGTACCTATGTTTAATTGGGGGTATGGAGACAGGATATTGATCTCTGTTCTCATTCCTTGCTTGAACTATTAAACGTACAAGGGGATGACTTAGTACCTTATCGATTCCGTGCATTTTATTTCCGCCTGATTCCTATTTTCACTTGCCAACCAACTATCATATTGTACATCCCGTATAACCAGTTGTCTTACTACAGTGTATATGGAAAGCCATGGAAAAGGAGGCAGCGGTGCTGATGCAATTACGCGAAATTATAATCTTGGCAAGACTTTGGGTATCGGTTCCTTTGGGAAGGTGAAAATTGCCGAGCATGTCTTGACTGGGCACAAGGTGGCCATTAAGGTACTGAACCGCCGGAAGATAAAAAATATGGAAATGGAAGAAAAAGGTGAACTTCAATTTCAGCCGATGAATCTGCAAACAATATAGCTTTTGATACTTGACCTTCTTTAAAATACTTTTTATATGATTTGAGCAGTTACGATTCCCGCTCAATCAGTTCACATGGTTTGAAAGCTTGGATATGTGATAGTTGTGATATTGCTTATGACAAGTGTGAATGCCATATATGACACTGTAAATGCTACATAGTAATTCTTCCAAGAGACACTCTTATGGTGCTGTAGTTTCTTGATTGCACTGCAAAAGAAGTGCAAATTTAACACCATAAGATTAATTAAATTTGTTCTTAACCTCTAGAAAAAGGATAATTTTCAATTGATAAAATTTGTACACTAATAGCTTTGTTCGAACATTTCTGGAATTATAGACAGTGCAAGCTGATATGATGGTGTGTTTTAGCGATGTATGTGATTTAATTTCGTTCTTCACTGGTGAAGCTACCGTAGTTATGCTAATTTGAATATTGGCATGTTGTCTAGCTAACTCCAATTGATAATATGATATGATGCTTTGCAAGTTTTTCTTTCAATCTTGTGATTTTAATTTAAAATTTTTAAGTCTAGCCAGTGACCAGTTGATGAATGGTGTGGATGTTAGTGTGTGTGATCCACTGAGTCTAGTTTCATTTATTTACAGTTAGGAGAGAGATCAAAATATTGAGGTTATTTATGCATCCACATATCATCCGCCTTTACGAGGTGATTGAGACACCTGGGGACATCTATCTTGTAATGGAATATGTTAAATCGGGAGAACTGTTTGATTACATTGTAGAAAAAGGTAGATTACAAGAAGATGAAGCTCGCAAATTTTTCCAGCAGGTAAGCTGTTGCTCCTATTTGTAAGTATGTTGGTTCCATGCTGCCATGATACTATGATGATTGCCTGACTGCCCTTTGAATAGGAAATAAAATCATAATTTTGTTTCTATAAGGACACGTTAACATGTTTCTTGGCATTTATGAATTATTTGTAAAGGAATTATACTTACATTTTGCATTTATTCATGTAAACTCCTTTTATCTTCAAAAGTAGGTTATTATTATTCATAAAGGTCTGTAGGCATTACCTTTTTTACCTTTTTTACTTTTTCTTTTCTTTCATTTTTCACAAGATGATGATCAGAAACATGGTGATGTAGATTAGATAACCGTCAGTACAGGCTAAAGCTGGTGTCGATGTGAAAGAAAAGAACATGGTTTGACGATGTTTGAAGCATTCCTTTTTTGTTATATAGATCTGCTACAGAACATCCATCAAATTCGGTTTTTCCTGGCTAAAGGATGTTGGTGCTCTGATATATATTGACTTCTTATAGTTTCATTATAAGACATGTCATTTCTTGTACTTGATAAATTGTTTTTGGATATCATATAGTTCATGTTTCTTTTGTTGTGCATGTGAAAGGGACATTGAATACCAGTCCTATACTACTAAATTCTCTGGTAAAAGGATACTAGAATACTTAGCATTTCTGTGCGAATTAACAGATTATATCTGGCGTTGAGTACTGCCATCGCAATATGGTTGTCCATCGAGACCTAAAGCCAGAGAATTTGCTACTTGATTCGAAGTGCAATGTTAAAATTGCAGATTTTGGTTTGAGCAATATTATGAGGGATGGTCATTTTCTAAAAACTAGTTGTGGAAGTCCCAACTATGCAGCACCAGAGGTATAATTATAAGCATTAATCGACGAACTTATATCATCAGTCTAACCATGTGATGAACTTGTAAGCCTGTCTGCAGGTGATCTCCGGTAGGCTGTATGCTGGGCCTGAGGTTGATGTCTGGAGTTGTGGTGTTATTCTTTATGCACTACTATGTGGCACTCTTCCCTTCGATGATGAGAACATTCCCAATTTATTTAAGAAGATAAAGGTTATAGATAATAGTCTTCCTCATGTTTGTGACTTTGTCCATGCAACAGGTGATACAAGTTGACCAAATTCTAACATTAATGATTCATGCAGGGCGGAATATACACTCTTCCCAGCCATCTTTCAGCTGGAGCTAGGGATCTGATTCCTAGGATGCTTGTTGTTGAGCCTATGAAAAGAATGACGATTCCTCAGATCCGTGCCCATCCCTGGTTCCAAGCACATCTACCTCGCTACTTGGCTGTGCCTCCGCCAGATACAACACAGCAAGCGAAGAAGGTCCTTTTCCTTGATGTTCTTTGGTTTGCACACATCTTTTAACAATTCAAAATGCAATTTCTTGCTCAAAACTGGTAGATTATTCATTTTCTCCTTTTCAGATTTTACTCGAAATGGTTGTCCCACTTTGCATATGTAATGGATACTGCAATGGCTATTCTTAGTGAATCCTACTTTGATATTTATTAATCATGGAGTTATCTTTTTTCAGATTGATGAGGATATTGTTCTGGAGGTTACAGCTAGGAATTTTGACAAGAATCAGCTGCTTGATTCTCTGCGTAATAGGATACAGAATGATGTAGGTAGTTGTAGCTTAAAGTTTTCTTGAGAAATTTATCTTTTCTTTCTCGATTGCAACTTTCTTACCAGGATCATGCAGGCTACTGTTACATACTATTTGCTTCTGGATAATAGGCTGCGTGCTATAACTACTGGCTATCTTGGTGCTGAGTTCCAGGAAACTTTGGTGAGCTTAGTACTCACTCACCTTTTTTCCTTCAAGATTCTTTTTTTTTTCGCTTCATCTTTTTTTTTTTTTTTTTTCAAGTAAACTTTGTCAAGATGCATTTTAATTTCCGAGTCTGATGATGGTTGTTCAAGCAGGATTATGGTTTTGCTCACATGCTTCCAAGTGAACCTTCAACTCCTAGTGTTGCACACAATCGTGCAGGATATATGGATCCTCACGGGATGGCTTTGAGACCACAGTTCCCTGCTGAGAGGAAATGGGCTCTCGGGCTACAGGTTAACCAATTTTGCATAGCTGGTATAACTTCTTTAATTTCTCTAAGAACTATTATAATGTAAATAAAAACATAATTGACAGTCCCGTGCTCATCCACGCGAAATAATGACCGAGGTTCTCAAGGCCTTGCAAGAGTTGAATGTTTGCTGGAAAAAGATAGGTCATTATAATATGAAGTGCAGATGGCTCCCTGGCTACATAGATCATTCAGACAGTATGCTCAATAATCATCTCCATGGTGGTAGTTTTGGGGATGAAAGTGCTATACTTGAAAATGATGACTTCGCTGGAAAGGCTTCCAATGTAGTCAAGTTTGAACTTCAGGTATCCTATTCGTTTTAGCCATCGTCTTTTTCTGATTCATTTATATAGACGATTGCTTGATTAGAGTTTCTTTTTTGAAGAATATTATACATGCTGCATGATATTGCAACACACATTGATATAACCCCCTGCCTACTATTAGCTGAGGCTTATTTATCATTCCTGAGGAGACTTTTAGTTTCTTTTCCATATTTTGCCTTTTCATTTGACCTACCAATTATAAATGGATTTTACTTATTTCTTTACTGAAACCAAGGTTTTGCCAACGCGAGCCAAGTTTTGGTGAACTCAGATCCCAGCATGCGCCGACCGTGCAAATGGTGGCGTGGCGACTATGCCAATCTGCATTCTTTGTTATTTTTTAAACGTAAAAATAAAAAATTCGAAGTTAATTTTATATTTTCAGCATATTCCATGATGGTTTGTGCTGTGCCAATTTCTGCCGGAACAGAGATATGCCGCCGGCACGCTAAACCATGGTGAAACTTTGCAGTCTATTAGATTGTGTGATATCTATTGGTGAAACTACGCAGTCTATTAGATTGTGGGATATCTATGTGTCTTCATAGGTGTCTTAAAGTTTAGCTTCCAACTCTTAAGTCAACTTAGCAGTTCAGATTCAACATATTTCAGTCCATCTTCTTGCAGCTCTACAAGACCAAAGAAGAGAAGTATCTGCTTGATCTGCAAAGGTTAAGCGGGCCACAACTTATATTTCTCGACTTATGTGCGGCATTCCTTGCACAACTGAGAGTTCTATGATGTTCCAACCGAGGACACGACTCTAGGACCTGTGTAAAGGACTATATGACATACAATGCTGTAACCACAAAATTCTAACTCTCGTGAAGCCTTTTTCTTTCATGTATTGTGGGATAACCCAACCAATTTAGCACCCAGAGAAGAGCAAGCCAGTTGTATCGCGCAAGAGCTACTGCCGTGCTGCGGTGTATTGGATCTGCTAACGGGTTGATAAGTTTCATCGATGTAAGTTGTAGCTGTCTGTTTTTTCGCCGATGATATCTTGTTAGCTTTTAACACGACTTGATTGGCTTCCGGTTTGTTGATGTTAGTCTCCGCTAAGGATAACTGAACTTTTTTGGCTATATATAGAACATATAAAGTAATGAAGCATGTATGCCGCAAATATCTTTGAATACCGTGATAATAATTAAAATATAGTTTGTGATACATTATAATATTTAGTCGTAACGTGACATTCTACATTCTTATAAAAATCTTAGGATATTTCAGTATTTTTATATATGCGTTAAAACACTATAGCATTCTACATGGTAATAACTGTGTTGGTGCTCCACGGTGAGTTATTAGAAAGGGGCAACGTGAGTAAAGAAGATTGCAATGTTAACGGTGACGACAGATTGTCTATGACGTTGATATAACGTTTTTAATAGTTTCTTCTCGAAAAGAAATAGAAAAATAGAGAGAGAATAGTTGTTTTTTTTTTTTTTTTTTTTTTTTTTTGTTGAGATTATCGGGATTGAACCCATAAAATAGAAAGAGAATAGTAAAGTAAAAGAAATAATAAGAGAACATGAATGTGAGAAGGTGGTGTGATTTGATAAAAAGAAAAGAGAATAGAAAGTAAAAGAAATAGTAACAGAAAACGAACGTGAGCAGGTGGTAATTTTGGAGAGAGAAAAAGAGCGAGAAAGGAGAAGCAGAATACGGAGGGAATGACCGAATGAGCAAAAGAGAGCTTGGTTTCACATCAAGCGGTTTTATAAAAATTACAGATGGGTGTTTATGTGAATTTTCATGCCTAGTGAAACCTAAAAAGAAAGAAATCGAAATTTTGGAACACTATTTGTAAAATAAAATATTATAGAGCACTGTTTTGCAAAGCACAGAAATTTGTGTCGCTTCGTGGGGTGGAGCTGGAAGGACTTTTCTTCTCATATATAATAAAAGTTAATATTTATATATATTTTTAAAAATAATTTAACACAAAAGTTATACATTTTTATAAAATTATAATTTTTATATTTATAATTTTTTAAAAAATATTTCTAAATATATATTTTGGAGCTCTAAAGTAGTAACGGGTTTGAAATCAGATTATAAGATCAGTTTATATTCGTTAAGAGGTTGAAGCTAAAATAAATAATTAAAAATATTTTTTAGAAAAATTTTGAATATAAAATTTATGATCTCATCAAAATCTACACTTTTATGTTCAAAATTTTTTTAAAAAATATATCTAAATATCGATTTTTATTATTAATTTGAAAAAATTTAAGAGATGCGTAATGCAGAAGATCTAGTTCCACTCTAAACAAGAGGCAGCTGGTGGTCGTTGTCACTTTTTTAAAAGGGTGAGTTGCATTTCAGTCTCTCATTTAAAATTTTATTTACTATAAAATTTTTTATTATAATGTATTTATTAAATATTTCAAATATCTATTTAAAAATATTTATTAAAATTTTTTTAATATAAAAATTATAGATTTTATAAAGAAAATTAAATTCAAATTTTTTTTAAATATATTTTAAATTAAGTATTTTGTATTTTTTTAAGTTTTAACATATTAATTTTTAAATTACTATTAGGAAGAATTTGACATTTCAAATCACTTATTTCGAAGTATTTTTTTATAAAAAAGTTGAATACAAAAATTATAGATCACATAAAAAAAAATTTATATATTCAATTTTTTTCAAAAATACTTATATATAGTTAAAATATTTTTAATATAAATTTTAAGATAGATACTAATTTGTAGGTTATTTAAAATTAGATGCTGATTTATAAAGATTTTTAATAGATGTGACTTTCCTTTTTAAAAACAACAAGTCTCGTGGCTTTTGGAAATAAAATAAACCAAAGTAATCTTAAATAAGAATAAAAATAGAGGATAAATCTATATTTTATTTCATCCACGTTTATTCTATTCTGAATTTTTCTCTATTTTATTAAAAAAAAGGAAATAATGCAAGCTCGGATTCTAGATCGCAGAATATAGTAGTTTTGAATAAAATCTAAGAAAATATTAAAAAAAAAAAAAGATAAGCATCTCTGGCCAATTAAATAATATATTTTATTCTGTTTAAAAAAAGCTTCTTAAAAAATCAGCTTGAAAGACTTATCTGAGTAATGTTCTCCACTCCATTTCACGATCTTATTCTTTTCTTCGGCGAAGCACCAAACAAGTCCATGCATCTATCAATACATCTCGAGGACAAATAAAGAGAAAGACGGGAACTTTACTTTCAATTTGATATATATTTTAGAATGATACTGTAATAATATGTAGAGTTTCTCACTAAAAGTGTTGTTATAAGCAGTAACAGATTTACCAATAAATTCATCAAACATACAATCCGTTTGACTAAAATTTAAAAAAAAATAATTAGGGATATTTTTTTATATTGAAAATATTTTTATAGATTTCGATGAGACCTACTATTTTTATATTAATTTTTTTTTTAAAAAAATATTTTTAAATATATGTTTTGGATATCCAATCTTTAACGAATTAGTAGCGTGTTTGAATACTATTTTATAATCCATTAAATTTGGAAGGCTCAAAAATATTTATTTAGAAGTATTTTTAATAAAATATTTAACACAAAAATTATAAATTTTATCTAAATTTATATTCTTTATTTTATAAAATTTTTTTAAAAAATACTTCTAAATATTTTTTTTTTAATCATTTCAAATTGTTAGATGTTGGTGGATTTGTCGGTGTTGTAGCATTTTCCTATTACTAAATCTAACATGAACACAAATTTTAGGATCATATTAGATTGGGTTACATTGTCAGACTCTGCTCCTACGAATCTTTCTTTGCGTCGCAACAATTTACAACTTCAAGATTAACTTTATTGATGTCAGAAGCAAAGAGATTTATAATGATCTAAATTGTCTTCAATTCTTTATTCTTGAAAAAATATATCATAAATACTTTTTCAAAGTTGAGCATAATGAAAATCGGAATATTTATAATTTCAGTTAAATATAGTCTTTGATATTTTTAATTATATTAACTTTGTATCACTGTTTCCATCTAAAAAAAAAAGATTGAGGTGGTATATTTATTTATCAATAATGACACACATAAAACATATTTTAAGAGTAATGATGAAGTGCATTGTCTTATAAAATGTTGTAATATAAGTATCATGATGCAAAAGTACACTTAGATCTTAAAAATTCTTTTTTTTTTTTTTTTGAAATTATCATGGTAGAACCCGTAATACGAGCGCATGATTCCATATAAACCTTAAATTCACAAAAAACCGTCACATCCAACTCTTCCTGACATAAATTTAAAAAAAAAAAATTCAAAAAACTACATATCCTGTCATACTTTAGTAAGACCGTTGCAAATCAGCCATGCTAATATGCAATTTGCCATATTTTATTAAATCTATTTTTTGAATTTCAGTCTACTTATTTTGAATTTATTTACACTTTATTAAAGCTACCACATGGCAATTTAAGTATAATACACCTTGATTTATACCAAAAAGTATAAATCTAAGTTGGATAGATTATAGATATTAGCATAAGGGACCTAAAATGGTTAGATCTTCGAGCATCATTAGAGTATATATATAATATCTGATCAAACAATTTCTCTTTTTTTTTTTCTTTTTTTTTTAATCGAACTATATCTTACAACATGGATTATGAACGTCGGGATTCGGCAAGATTTATGCCTATCACAATTATCACGACTAATTTTCAACTTGTTAATGAAAATTTGTGGCAATCGAGATTTCAACATTTCGGCCTTGACAGTCAAAATACCAAAAAAATGTTCCAAAAACATTTTCAGAATATCGACTATAACCAAATTTTTGTAGATTCTGCAATAAATATTTCTCTTTCCAAAAAAAAAAAAGAAGACTTCTCCAAACAAAGTTAATAAAGGATATTGTTGTATGTAATTGGACCACCTGTTCACCACTCATATTTTAATTAGTGGTAATATATATATATATATATATATATATATATATATATATATATATATATATATATATATATATATATATATATATATATATATATATAATTACTTTCATTATCCTCCTAGATCCCGTAATGACTGAATTCATTATTAGATTGTTGCTGTTGTTTTTGTTGTTAATCCAATCTCCTGAGACTTAGTAAGATTTATGGCCATTACATTTATTTTCCAAAAGGTTTTAACTAGTTAATGAAAACGTATGATAATCATCCGCCACATTACTAATTTACTTTTTCCTTTTTCAAAATTGCTTTTACCTTAAATTCCAAATTAGCAAGAAAATGTGCTAAATACTTCAAAAATGGCTAAAAACCAAATTTTTATAAATTCTATAAATATAGATACTTTTTCGAATATTGCTACATCCCTAAAGAGTTCATCAATTTTTTTTTATTAAAATGTGATGTGGCACAAGATGAATAATCAACTTTAATGTTCGGTGCAATGCAAGGAAAGATGGTGGGATCAAAGTTGTGGAAAATGTGAGTATGAAAAAAAATTTTGTTGGATTTTTTAGGGTACTTAGCATATTTCTACTTTTTTCCAAAAAGAAAGGGACATTGATGATGTAATTGGCCCACCTGGTTCACCACTCACATTTAATTAGTGCCAATTTCTACGAACATTATATATCCAATTCCCAAATTTTAACATTTCCTCAAGGTGCCTACTCCCTCCCCCCTTTCACAAGTTGCAATCTTCTCCATTTATCTGATAATTAAAAAGTTACATTCTGGTTCAGTCAAAATCACCTTTTTTGGTTCCCTAGGAGCAATATATGGTATGTTTCCCTCTCAAATCAGCTTAAAGTTCACATATTTTTAAATCTCATAGAAAAGTTCATAGCTTGTCCTTGAATCAACTGTAAAGTTTCTTATTTTACTTACAACATTGATGGATACTAACTGTTACCCTGGGTGTTGTTGCCTTTCTTTTTGTTGTGGGGGTTTCTGTAGCTCCCCTTTTATGGATGCCTTCTGCGGGCTTATATGCTCCTAAATGTTGCTCCTCTACCCTGTCCTTTACTCTTGGGGCTTTCCTTGTTCATAGTCTAGTTGAAAGCAGTGGTTTCGTGCTCTCTTCTTCTCTTATTTAGACAAGCAGTTTTGCAGTCTTGTAAGGATTTTCTAAGCATTTTCTGTCTTCAATTTGATAAATAGGGATTTTGGAGTTGAGCATATAGATAGTTAGAATGAAGCTGGTACAGGCTTTAGTTATTGCTGTCTATGTTAATCTGTTTTCGAGTGGATTGAGCCAAACTGTATCGTCGAGACGGGCTGTTGTCGACATCGGAGCTGTTTTCACTTTTAATTCCACCATTGGAAAAGTTGCGAAAGTTGCTCTTACTGCTGCAATAGATGATGTGAACTCAGACCCAAGTATTCTCAAAGGCTTCCAGTTGAATCTAAGGATGGAAGATTCAAACAGTAGCTTATTTGTTGAGATCATGGAAGGTATGGCATTTATGTTTATGAATTTGCTTTGTTGCTTATGATGCCTAGGATAGATGGTGGGGCTTCCATGTCATCTCATCAGTGGCGGAGCGATGATTTCCACCCGGGGGGAGGCGGGGCAAAAATGTCTGCGGCAAAATTTTTTGTTAAGAGATTATATAAAAGATTATTCATAATCAAAGACAAATTCAAATATACAACTTCACAACAGTCAGGACAGTAATAATAAAAATATGGATGACAACAAAGTTATAAAAATAGAACAACAGCAACAAATATAATTGGCAATAAAGTTACAAAGCTACGATAATGAAACATGGTTGCAAATTGTAGTGATTGAAAATTACAAATTATAAATTACAATAATTGAAACAGGTGGGCAGGCGCCGGCGGCTGGCGCACTATCGGCGTCGATTTTTGAGAAGTCGACTGGCAGGAGTTTGGAAAAAAATTTAGTTTTTGTGCTGATGTTTTTATAAATGTAGGAGTGGTATAAAATTAGTTTTTTCTATAAAAGGGTTTTGCTATGCACCCCCAAGAAACCACACAAGAAATCACACATGCTGACGTGGCACAATCAAGACCACACATTACGATGGGTATATCTGTAATTTTGATATTTTGTGCGAATCACAAGGTAGTTGTGCGGATCACGAGACGCATGTGTGGTGGAGATTGGTTGTGTGTCGTTTGTTGGGTAGTTTGTTGGGGGTGAGTAGTTTTTTCTATAAAATTATAAATGGAGGCTAGATCCCCTGCACCCATTCTCGGTTCCCATTCTCTATTCTTATATCCTAAAAAATATTTACATGCATTTTTTTGAAAATATTTTCAACATAAACATTATAGATTTTGATGAGATCTATAAATTTTATATTGAAGGTTTTTCAAAAATATGCTTCTAAATAGGTTTTCTGGGCTCTAAAGTCTTAACAAGTTTAAAAATGGTTTTTAAAAACCCGTTTTAAGCCAGTTAAGATTTTGGAGCCCCATAACACCTAGCTAGAAGTATATTTTGGAAAAACTTTGATTATAAAAGTTGTAAATTCTGTCAAAATTTATAACTTTCATGTTGAATTTTTTTTTAAAATACATATAATAAGGGGGGGAAGGGGGGATCTCATGAAGTGTTGGTCTCGAGCTTGAATCCAACCTATATGCGGCTCCGCCACTGCATCTCATGAAGTGTGGGTCTCGAGCTCGAATCCCACAAGTATCATCTATAAAAATGTAGAAAATTTATCTTCACTATACTCTGTGAAGGGTACACGGGCCTTCGGGTTTATTCAGAACGAAGGACTATGACTTCTCAGCTGGTGGCATAGAAGTCGGAGTTATCCATAGGCTTACCTATTACTATGGTTGTACAAAAATAGCCGGTTATGGACATAGTTTCTCATGACTATCTCAAAAAAAAAAAAAAAAAAAAAAAAGAAAGGATTTGCTTTACACGGGCCTTCGGGTTTATTCAGAACGAAGGACTATGACTTCTCAGCTGGTGGCATAGAAGTCGGAGTTATCCATAGGTTTACCTATTACTATGGTTGTACAAAAATAGCCGGTTATGGACATAGTTTCTCATGACTATCTCAAAAATTTAAAAAAAAAAAAAAAAAAAAAAAAGGGATTTGCTTTGGTTTTTGTAATGTGAATCTAAATCATTCACAGTAGGAAGTTTGAAATAGAATGGGCATATCAAGGATGCCAGAGTAATTAGCATCCTTTGGAATCTTACTCCACTATTACTCATTTATTACAGGTCATAGGCATTTAAATTCATTAAAAAAAGAAGTACTTCTGACGGAAATTTCCTACATACTAGATTTTAATCAAGTTATGAGCTCAAAGTCTATGCAGTAATCCTTGTTTGAAGAATGCCTTTTGCATCTGACGTGTGTACTTAGTCTTGCCTCCAAAGCTTCCTGGTTGTAGTTAAAAATACTTTCTAATAGGTGTAGTTTTGATCAAAAGAATTTAAGAAAAAAAATCAGATGCAGTTAAAAGGAAGAAAAAGAACTCTGGTTTAGAGAATTTTAGTCTTTGTGATAGATTATGTGTTTGAGAAATAGCAATTTATTTCAGTAGCTTGATAACGCTACCCCATTCTGAGATCAGTTTCTAACAACAGGGTTACAATTCATGGGAAGGGATGTTGTTGCAGTCATTGGCCCTCAGTCTTCAACGATTGCTCATGTGCTCTCCCATGTAGCAAATGAGTTTCAAGTTCCTCTGGTCTCCTTTGCAGCAACAGATCCGACTCTCCTGTCTCTCCAATTTCCGTTCTTTGTTCAAGCTACCCAAAATGATGTCTTCCAAATGCAAGCTGTGTCCGAATTAGTAGACTACTTCCAATGGAAGCAAGTGATTGCTGTCTACACCGATAATGACTACGGCAGAAATGGTGTTTCTTCTTTGGGGGACAAGCTAGCAGAGAGACGCTGTAAAATTTCTTATAAAGCTGCACTTCACCCTGGAGCTAATAGAATGGAGATCATAGATTTGTTAGTGAGGATCGCTTTGATGGAATCTCGAATTATTGTAGTTCATGCAGATTTATTGTCAGGGTTATTGATTTTTTCTGCGGCTCAATATCTTGAAATGATGGGCAATGGCTATGTTTGGATCGCGACAGATTGGTTATCCTCTCGTATAGACACGTCAGCACCACTTGATGCAGAAAGTATGAGCATGATTCAAGGAGTCATTACGTTCCGTCAGCATACACCGGATTCAAAAAGGAAGAGAGACTTCAAGTCCAGGTGGCGGAAGTTAGTTGCGAATGAGAATAGTGATACTTTTGGTCTTAATACTTTTGGCTTATACGCATATGATAGTGTCTGGATAGTTGCAAAAGCAATGGATGCCTTCTTTAACGAAGGTGGAGTAATTTCATTTTCTAACGATACAAAGCTACGAGATCTAGGAGGGAATTTGCACCTTGAGGCAATGAGTATTTTTGATGGTGGACAAGTATTGCTCAATAAGATTAAGCAAACTGCTTTTGTAGGTTTAACGGGTCCTATTCGCTTCAATTCTGATGGATATCTTTTAAATCCTGCTTACGATATCTTAAACATAGTAGGGACGGGGATGCAGACTATTGGTTACTGGTCAAATTATTCGGGCCTATCAGTTGTGCCTCCTGAAACTCTCTTTTCCAAACCACCAAATCGTTCTAGCGCAAATCAAAACCTTTATAGTGTGATCTGGCCTGGGGGTACAACCACGAAGCCTCGTGGGTGGGTTTTCCCTTATAATGGAAAGGAATTGAAAATTGGAGTTCCTAACAGAGTTAGCTTCCGTGAATTTGTCTCAAAATCACCAAAAACTGGCATGATCACGGGCTATTGCATTGAAGTCTTCACTAATGCTGTTAACTTGCTGCCATATCCTCTTCCTCATAAATTCATACCTTTTGGCAATGGTCGTGAGGATCCAAAGTTTAATGATCTAGTTTATAAAGTGGCTTCTGGTGTGAGTATGAGCAAGTCAAATTTGTAGAATAATTGTGCAATTTTATAATAATTCTGGTTTTTAATCCTTGTGCCTTTGTTTTCTGTAGGAGTTTGATGCTGCTGTAGGTGACATAGCAATAGTCACAAATCGAACGAAGGTTGTTGATTTTACGCAGCCTTATATCGAGTCTGGATTGGTCATATTGGCGCCTGTTAAAGGGCAAACTAATGATGCCTGGGCTTTCTTGCAACCATTTACCTGGGAAATGTGGTTGCTAACAGGAGTGTTCTTTTTACTTGTTGGATTTGTGGTGTGGATCCTCGAGCACAGAATCAATGAGGATTTTCGCGGATCTCCTAGGAAGCAGCTTGTAACAATACTCTGGTATGATATTAAATGAGTTCTTCTGTTTATTGGTCAATAAATAACTTTGCATGTCCAAGGAGCAGCTTCCAATAAAATAAAAAATGCTACGGGATATTATTTTGTATCCACTCCTTATATATGCTGAATAATTAATCTACTTATTGTAATCTAAGTTTCTTACTTCAAAATTGCTGCTCAAAGATGAACGCAAATACATGTATAAAATAACGCTAGCATCAGAAAGAAAAGGGAACAATCACTTGAATAGATATGAATCTATGCAGATCTTATGGACTGTTAAGGTTTCGCAAGATTTTTCATGTGCCGTATGTTTCCTGTGTGCCCTATTACAGAAGAACAGTTATTGTTCTTTTTCTTTTATCAAACTTACAAACTCGTAATTTAATGTGCATATATTTAGAATGCTGCTAATTTCTATTCTCTCTTCCATGCAGGTTCAGTTTCTCGACGTTGTTTTTTTCTCATCGTAAGTAATTTTAAAGATTTATGCCCAGCTGCGTAAATAGATCCTGTCTAACTTTTTTTATGATTTTAAATTAAAATTCTTAATCTGTTCCTTTTTGCAGGTGAAAACACCATGAGTACGTTGGGGCGTATTGTACTAATAATATGGCTTTTTGTGGTTTTGATAATCCAGTCTAGCTACACAGCCAGTCTTACATCCATACTTACAGTTCAACAGCTCTCTTCACCTATTAAGGGGATTGACAGCTTGATTGCTAGTAATGAACCAATTGGCTATCAATTGAGCTCATTCTCTGGAAGTTATCTCAATGAAGAGTTAAATATTCCAAAATCTCGGCTGAAACCTCTTAATTCACAAGAAGACTACGTTAGAAATCTGGAACTGGGGCCTGATAACGGCGGAGTTGCTGCCATTGTTGTTGAGCGTCCGTATGTCGAGCTTTTTCTTTCAACTCACTGCGAATATAAAATCGTTGGTTCAGAGTTCACCAAAAATGGTTGGGGTTTTGTAAGTAATTTGCGTTTCCGTGAATTACTTCTTTTCGAAATTCTGTTATACTTGCTTTATTAGTATTCATGCATTAAAGACAAAGTAAAAGTCCTTACTATTTCCTTGTTCATTAGTTTCTTCTTACCAGCTCGTTTATCATTGTTCCTTTGTAGCTACATAAAATATATTAAAAATATGTTTCGATGATGACATTTTCTATTTCTTATCCAGGCATTTCCTCAGGACTCGCCCTTGGCAGTTGACCTCTCAACCGCTATTCTTCAACTGTCGGAGAATGGTGATCTGCAAAGGATCCACGATAAGTGGCTGTCAATAAATGCTTGCAGTTCGGATACGGAACAGCTCGAATCTAGTCGACTTCACCTTCACAGCTTCTGGGGTTTATATCTCATATGCGGTCTGGCGTGCTTCGTTGCCATTCTTGTTTACTTCTGTCGAATACTTCGTGAGTTTAATCGTCACGCGTCTCAAGAAGAATCAGATGCCATTGGGGCTGGGAGTACACGGTCAAGTCGTAGTTTCTACAGGTTTCTCTCGTTCGTGAAGCAAGACATGAACATGTCTTCCAGGAGACAAAGTACAACAGCAACAGCAAATAATTCTCATGTAGAGATTTAGAACAAGGATGTTAAATATGCTTACGAATTTTCCGTATCTTATAAGCTTTGGAGTTCAAAAAACTCGAAATTGTACATATGAACAAATAGAAATATAAAATCAGCTTCTATCCCGGCAAATTATATCTTAAGTCAGGGCAAAAAACACTCAGCGTGTCCGATACGTGTCTGGACGTGTCCGAGGAGTGTCGTGTCTGAAACATGCACGGATATGGACACATCGATATTTTTGGAGTGTCCGTGCTACATAGCATATAGCTGATGTCAAGGCGCAGAATATGAGCAAGTGTTGGCTAGTTTCAGCAGATTCCGAGCAAAGAGGGCAGTTGTCATTTCGGACAACAATTTTAAGCCGCCTCAGTCTATCCCTAGCCAGGTGAAAAAGCTTGCACTTTAAAGGGGCTCGAATCGACCAGAAGGAATGAGGTATCCAGTCCCTAACGCCTCTATTAACAAGTAGGTGGTGAGTACTTTTAACAGAGAAAGTGGCAATGGTTATGAGATCCGACCCGAGGCAAAAAAATCCGAATCCGACCCGAGAAAAAATTACCCGAATCCGAACCCGAATTTTAAAACCCGAACCCGAGTCGGGTTCGGGTCGGATTCGGGTTGGACTGAAACCCGACCCGAATCCGACCCGACCGATATGTATATATATATATATATATATATATATATCTATTTACATATAATATATAACACAATATATTTAAAATATATATATTTATAAGAATATTTTTGTTTTCCTTTTATTTAAAATATTTTCTTATTTTATATAAATAAGAAATATATTTTTAATAATTGAAATTCTAACATAGAGTACTCTTAAATAGACTAATGATCCCTACAATATCTACCCATAGATGATATGGGATAATTTCTTAACTCAACTCTTAATGGGCTAAGCCCATTAAGTATTGAGATTTAGATAATTGTCCCATATCGTATATGGGTTAAATATCGTAGGTTCTTTAGTCTATATAAGAATCTTTTATGCTATAATTTTGATCATTAAAAAATATTTTGTATTTTGTATAAATAAATATACATATATATAAATATCTAAACCCGAATCCGACCCGAATCCGACCCGAGTTAAACAAATCCGAATCCGACCCGAGAAAAAATAACCCGAACCCGAACCCGAATTTTAAAACCCGAATCCGAATCCGTTCGGGTCGGGTTCGGGTTGGCTGAAACCCGACCCGACCCGTTGCCATTCCTATTAACAAGTAGGTGGTGAGTACTTTTAACAGAGAAAGTGGCAATGGTTATGAGGTTCAAGGTCAGTTGGTCCGGACCAGGATGTAGATGGGCGTGGCTCAAGTCTGATTGAATTCCCTTTGAAAAAAAAGAAGAAGAGAAAACTAAGCATGGAATGCTGAGACAACATCACCTGGGCATACAAGCACCAATATTTTTTGTGGAGAAAATGCAGAGGGAGTAGCTTCTATGTTTGCATAGATGTCGATATAAAACTCCAAGAAAGCGGTCCCTGGAGCATCGGCACAGATTGCGAGCTCATTCACACCTCTGGACATACTGAAGTAAGTCTACAGATTGCCAGCTCATTCACACCTCATGTCGCCAATTCGGAGGATTTGGAACTTTGTATCTTTGAAAGATATAACCAGGTCTCAGTAAGTTCTGCTGTAAAATTGCTTCTGTAACTTTATACATGACATTTTATTGCCAATTAAGATGCAATTGGGTAGTGTTTTGAAGTTACTTGACGTCCCGTCAGTCTAAGTTCTCATTTCTGAAGTCCCCGATGTGTTTTTTGAACACCTGCTACACGAAGATCTTACTATATCTGACCATGTAATACCAACTCCATTTGTGATCCCATCAATTACACAGTCTTGCTATTCTGGCCTTCACTTCTGACCCCGTGTTCGATAGCCCGACCTACGACTTCAATTGGATTTTATCAGGTTAGCTTTTTGTATATATATATATATATATATATATATATATATATATATATATATATATATCCTAGTAAACATATGTATGTATGGTTAGTTCCAAAATCTGTAATCCTAGGAACATGCTTATAGATGAACATTGCAAGAATGGCATAACAATTCAGTCTATCATGCGGAAAAATGCCCGTGGCGCGACCATTGGAGAGATATTGATAATGGTGGAGAAATAAATGAAGATTGCAGCTGTATCATATGCTCGACAAACAAAATAGAAGTGCGAGCACAGTAAAAGTTTGCACAGAGCTGTATGATAAGCGAAGAGCTTCAGTATAGATACACCGAGAGAACATGAAACTGGGTAGCGACTTCAACTTGCAGCCACGACTACAACGGTGAGGGCAACCACTGCTGCAACGATGAGGAATGCAGAAATTTAATGCCCTGAAAAATAGCCCTGATACTATATTAGAAAAGATAAATATTATAATATGATTGTATTGTAATAAATATCAGGTAAAAATATGGAACCATCATCTCTTATATATATATATATATATATATATATATATATATATATATATATTAACTAGAAAATAACCTAATTGAAAATTTAAATAATTTTTATAAGAAACTAATTTTATTTATAATATATAATATTTTAATATTACTTCAAAACATCTTATCCTCCTCAGATCTTGTTCTAGCAAGACCTATCACTAGATGATTGTTGTTGATAATGTAACAATTGAGCCTATTTTTTGAAAGAGATGTATGTCTCTCAGTCTCTCTCTCTCTTGTCATTTATCTGATGCTTTCTTATATCAATTTGCAGTCATGGACGGTGAGTCAAGAGTTCACAGACAATGAAGAGGATGACGCTGCTTCAAAGGCTTTTTAGCCAGGAAAGAGTCTGTTCCATGAAAATAGACTTGTCAAAGAGAAGTTGAAGATCGTATTATCGATTAAAAGAAGTTAATGGAAGACACTGACGTAGTATGTTGTGATATTCTAAAAATAAATAAATAATAAACAAAAATAGCTGTTACAATAATATTAACTAGCTGCCTATTTCTGAAATGTAGAAGAAAGATTGAACGATTACATCTCTGCAATTGTTCACCTCAGGAGGATTGGTTGACCAAACTTAACCTGGATTCTTCAAAATTCAAGAACGCCCTCGGGTTATTGAATAAGTTAACCCATATATGGGTTGTTGCATTGCGTGATCCTTAAAAAATCGAGAGAAAAGAAAAAAGCGACCATAATACTTTCATAGTCACTGAAGGACGAAGAAACGAGCGATTTACAATTTTCTCTCCTCAAGAGAAACGAATGCATCCTAATTGACATCTATAAAGCATAATCGAACAAGGTCCAGTTCTGCCGGAGTTAAATAAATGATGATAAAAAAGGGTATGTGGGGATCATGCATTTGGCGGCCACAGTTTGGCATCTTGTGTTGTGTCAACAACAGCCGGAGGCAACCAGTGGCACATTTGTACGCCAGGGAATGCAGCGAAATGGGTCGCAATCTTGTTTGCTGGGGATTTACCATGCGCAGCAAATGCAGGGGCCGCTGCCACAGGATAAGGCATAATTGGATGGGGAATTAATCCTGCCGGAGGCATCGTCATAGCCTTCACTTGCTGCTCCAATTTTTCCTTCTCTTCTTTTAACCTGATCTTCTCATCTCGTAGCTCATTTTTCTCCACCTGAGATCAAAAATCAACCATGACAAATTAGAGTTTTGAATTGAAGCCATCAAGCAATCACTTAGTCGCGGATTCCTGTAGAATTTTAGCATATAATCTCCTCCATTTCTACCTAGGACAATTGTGGCAAGTTTCCATTAAAAAAGAAAGTACCTTATCTTAATATTCCAGAAAAGCAACGAACAAATTTTAGCATTCAATTTGGAGAGATTCAAACAAAGGATTCTACTATCATATCCAAAGACATACTGACAGGAGACTGTTTGCTCAATTCGCACAAACCTTAAGATCCTTAATTGTCTCTTGAAGCTTCTCATTAATTTCCTTCAAATCATCTGCCTCGCTTTTCAACTGTATCACCAGGCGTGCTGCATCACTTAGAATGCTTGCTTTATCAGACTTAACAGCTCTACCGGGCTCGAGGATAGAACTCAATTCCGAAAACCTGGCAAATAGGTAAAACGCTAATCAGGGGCTACATACCAACAAGATTGAAAAGCACCAAACAGAGTTGTTAATGTATGTATATGTACAGATACCATAAGAGAGCAATAAGCTATTTACCTATCATTCAGCTTATCACGCCGCATTTTCTCACGACAAGCTTTAGAACTGGGTCCTGATGATGATTCTTCTCTTTCTCTGGAATGATAAAGAGGATAAGATATCAAAGGCGTAGTACACTCCAGTTTAATATGTAGGAAATACTCCATTGAAAATGCAAGAGGCAGCACAGCAATGCATGATCAGAGAGAGAAACTAGATTTTTTTTTTTCCCCTAATAGCAACCATATTAAAAAAACTAAACTAGTGTGATCATGAAGGTGTTAGGACAACAATCAGAAAGTCATATATATATATATATATATATATATATATATATATATATACATACATGTCTAAATTTATCAGAACATTGTATAATTAAGAATTTCAAGGTAGCAATATAGATTCCTAGCTTTGAAATGAAAAATAGGCTAAAATGCTTCGAGCCACTCCTATTCTAGAGCTCGGGCAGCTTTTCTTGAAAGAAATCAAAGCAAAGCATAATGACACATTAAACAACGTTTATATCAAGCATTCCATACCCAAATAGTTAGAGTTTTTCTTTTAACTGACATCAAACATAAGAAAGGTCACTACATAATAGTTAAAGTAATTTGACATAAAGGATATTTCACCAAATAACATGCATAAAACTAATACCCTGATCAGCTAGCTTCCGCAATATGTCTAAGTAGGTTGCCCACCAATGAGAACTTTAAATCAGCCTTGATACCATTACAATTATAGATTGTAGATTTGTATTCATTGGTAAATACTACAATTTCTTCTATTGCATGAGATGGGAGACAATAAAAAAGTACAACAATAACATATGCAGACTTCAAATTTTCCCTCTCAGCATAATTTATTAAACTTAGTAACGATTAGACTCGAAATAGGGTATTAAGTGAATCTAGCCTAGTATTTATCCTTTATCACCATCCAAATTCTGAAGTATCTTATAATTCCAATATTCAATGTTGACCTTCAACTGCTCAGGCGTTTCCAACTCCAACACCATAATTGTTTCTTCAAACATTTAATTCAATCAAAACGTCATAGCTAGTCAATGCCACCTAGTTTATTACAACTATAATCCAGTAAGACAGTATCTCGTCCTGCAGAATCTTGATCAGTAACCTCTCACTGATCTTTGGTAGCAACCTCTGGTTCTTCCTGTAAAACCATGAATTGGAAACACACCGTTCTCTATTGCCATCACCATTAGACTGCTAGTAAGATTCCCACCACGTCTCATAGAAAGAACATACATCATAGAGCACTCTACTTCAGCGTGACGTACTAGGGAGAAACTAAGTAAAACAGTATTTGTCCTGCGGAAATCCTAATCAGCAACCTGTCATTGATCATTGAGTAACAACCTCTGATTCTTCCTGCAAAACCAAGAATTGGAAACACACCGTTCTCTATTGCCATAACCAATGGATGAAACCTTGACTGCTAGTAAGACTTCCACCAAGACTCATCTAAAGAACAAACATCATTACTTTGCATGCAAGCACTCTACTTCTACTAAGGAGAAACTCAGTCATGCAAATACTACAAATTCGCATACGAAGATTTCCACCTTATAAACTAGGCAAAAGAGTCCACTTAGCGGACTGGCAGGATGCGGAGATCAACTGATCAATATGCATATCGAGAGTTGCATGGAACCTATTTACGGTCCTGGGGGGCTCCCCAGCCGGGGAGGCAAAGGGGATTGTTATCGTCTCAGTAGGTCTATGTGAAAAAAGAAATTAAATTTATTAATTAAAACAAAATTAAAAAAAAAAAAAAAGAAAAAGATAAGATAGTCGAATTTGGTATTAGTACTAAACATAATCGATAACAGTCCCAAACACTTTGAGCGCATGACAGATATCTCAGGAACACATTAGCAAATAGCAACTAACAATTCAACAAAAATTTCAACCTTACCTTTTTCTAGAATTAATCTGTTCCATACAGCAAGCATGTCCATAACCGGTATCAACCGTCTCTAATCTGCACGTACATAGTACGATTTAACAATCCAAGAATGTGAACCGATTTACCACATAATTATTGCAGAATGCACAATAGCAGCAATACCTTGCCGAAAGGGGCTGGTTGCAGAAGCTCTGGAGAGCGCGGCTGAGGTCGCTGTCCAATACACCATCGTCGATCAGAAACTCAGAGATCGAATCCGACGCCATCTCACCGGAAAAAATCCCACAAATCAAAAACGGCGAAGAAGCGATCTTAACCGCGAATAACCCAAAAATTCAAGAAAAAACAACAATCGAAAATTCGAAAAAAAATCCCAGTAGCCGAACACTAGATTCAATACCAATTTCGAGGTAGAACAAATCTCAAATAACTACTATATCTAGTCTAAGGGTATAATTTTCAATTCTGGGGACTGCAGGCGAATAAAACAAAAATCAGAACAATTTTAATTCGCTCCTCCGCATTTATACGCTGGGCCGAAGCCACGAGGCCGCGGCATCGATGTGGTAGCAATCGTGCGGCTGATATATGGACCACTATATCCAACGGTTGAGATTGATTATAGATTTGGAAGGACGCTGACCTCAGTAGATATAATAATTGAACCCCATCGCGCTCGTTTAGCCGCCTCTTCAATAGTCAAGCAAGTTGTAGACGCGGAGGATAAGGGTGCGGGTTGATCGGACGGTGGAGATTGGATTTGCTCGATGAGATGGGCATTAGATGCGTGTAATGAGATAGACCGAGGAATGTGGAGATTGCGTGGGTGATAAATGAGTGGTGTGGGCTTCGCGCCCCGAACCAGTGGGCCCAACAAGGCAATTACACCCCATCTTATAATATCTATTCTGCAAGTGTTTTAAGGGTTTTTTTTCTTCTTCTTTTTTCCCTTTTTTGTTGTTGTTCCTTTGAGGTACTTAGTTATTATGAGCCGCTCTTATCGTCCCACAATGTCACTCCTTGATAATCATAGTAGAACACCACATAATAACCATAAATAAGGGCATAAATTAGACGGCAACATATATATTAGGATATTTTTACACGTGTGTGTAATTGTTCAATTTGGTCCAATATCCTATAGAAAATTACTTAGGTAAAAAGCAATTGATTTATCAGAACTTTTAGACATTTACTAGTGTTCTTCTCGTATGTATGATAGTAAGTTAGAAGATATAATATAAGGATAAAATACAAGCATTATATCATATTAGTAGGGTTGTTTATTTGTTAAAAGAACAAAAAATTAATGAATGATGACAACTTGGAAATAATTAGTATGAATTATCTATCCTACTATTATGAGCTAGGTTAGTCTTCCTGAATGGTGCCTGCTTTTTTCACAGTAATTTGTAATTTTGTACAAAAATGCTAAGATTCTACTATAACTAGGTTACCGTTCTCAAGATATGAGAAAATAAACTTTTCCGCCTTTTCGCTTAGGTACATTATTTTTTCACAAAAATCTCAAAAAAAAAAAAAAGGTGCAATGGAAAAAGTCACTGCTTCACAAAAATATTTTAAATAAATCGCTACTTTTTTTGAAAAAATTAAAACACATCTTGAAAAAAAGTTTAAATACAGGAAAAAAAATAGATAACTACTATGAGATTTTTCTTAAAAATAAATATAAAATTACAGACATGTCAATTTATTTTTTGTATTAAAATAATTTTAAAAGTAATTTCAAAATTATTTCAAAATATATATATATATATATATATATATATATATATAATATATATATATATATATAGGCTTAATTTTAGTTATCGGAAAAATAGCAGAACTTTATTTTAAAAAAGGTACAAAAATAGAACCATAATAATTCCAACAAAAATCTTGGTAACATATGTCCCTATATCTTGTAGATAGAGCTTGTATGCTGCAAACTAAATCAATTTCTTTTTCACAGCATCATTAACGGCTGACCAACTTACAGCAACAGAACATAAACTGCTGGAAAAACCCATAAGAACAAATATTGATATAAACCAGAACAAAGAATGCAGAAAAAAAAAGTATGGGATGAAAAGGTACATACGTGGGATACACAAAAGTGGTTAGATTACGAACATAATTTTTTCTCTTTAATCTAAAAAATACAGTATATATGTGCAAAATACAAAGCCTACGCGAAAATATCGTTTTACCACGTTACAGATTACAAAAACCTTACGAATCACATTTTCATTGTTGACTATAGATGTCCCAAACTTAGGGTGAGGTAATCTGCTCTCTGAATAATTCATGGTGCGTGTCTGAATAGTTCGCGTACAACGTTCGTTTAAGTGAAAACAGAGGGATTTGCGGATGCAGTACTTGCTTGAACTTCAAGCACCTCTAACTTCCGCTCCAAAACGTCCAGCTTTTCGTTCAAGGCAGCCAGCTTGCTCTTAGTTGTAGCCTCTGCAAGAGCCATAAAATAATGAGATTTCATGTATCCGTACAAATGATGATTAAAGACTAACAAACCGAAGAAAGATACAGTTTTCAGGTAAATAGCAAGATTTGCATCTGTCGACTGTCGTCATTCAAAATCCGAACGAATTAATGGGAAATATAAAAAAATATCATACTACTCAAGTCCTAATAAGCTTACATATGGAGTATACTTTCAACAAGCAAGTCATTGACAGTAGTGAAATAATTAAAACCTCCATTAATTGCTACCTACATGTTCACTATTACCATTCCCATCAATTGCCCCAGACACGTGTAATTTAGGTTATCATAGATTGCGTAGCTAACTTCCAAGTATCAACGTCAGTCGTTAAGTTAATGCCAAGGAACCATGCGAATTTAATATAAAATCTCAACGATAATGGAGAGTTGGATGGAGAAAGAAGATAACTTGATAATTTTAAAAGAAACGTTTACAGGGACCTGCCAATTGGGAAAAAGAACTCTAGATATCTGAAATATTCCGTAACCCCATCTAGTGCAGTATCCTAGTCATCAATACTGAATTAGGATATACATTAAATTCAAGCGAACACATTAATTACTCAGCAAGCTAAGACACAACATTAGGGTTCAGGATCCACAACAAAAACAACCAATCCCAGTGACAACTCCTTGCGGAGCGGGGTCTGCAAAAAGTAAGATGCACGTAGGCATTGCCCTAAGAAGGTTGCTTTCCTAAGGAACCTCGGCTGAGGAGGAGAAATCAAGACACACGAGCATCCTCGGCTAAGGAGAAAAAATGAAGACACACGAGCATACAAGTACAACAGTTCACAGACAAGAAAACCAAGCCAAGCATACCTAAAACAAGCACGAATCAAGCACACATTAAAATAATAAGAGTAACACTACTACTAATAATTAAAAATATGATATAATAATAAAATAATACTAATAGTAATTGTAATAGCTATAACAATTAAAAATAATAACAGTAGTAATAGCAAGGTTGTATATTACCTAAACTACGGTGTCATTAATACGAATTCTACGCTGTCACACCGCTCGATCGAGAACTAAGGCTTGGCCTCGTTTTACCAAAGTGAGGTCTTATTTGATGGTTTATCTTATTAAATCTTTCTAAGCCTACCTCGTTTTCTTTTCCATTGGTTTGTTAATTCTTCACATCTTCCAAAGGGTTGTTGTTGGTCTCCACTTGACATGACCAAATCATTACAACGATCTTCTCTCCACTTGACATGCGGCCAACTATTCTGGATTCCGTCTTTGAGAGAGTGACAACAGCTCCAACACAACATCCTCATCTTCGCTACCTTCATCCACTGGGTATGATAATGTCTAACAAGCCAATATTTTGTGCCATATAATATAGTCGGTCTTATAGCGGTATGATAGTACTTTCATGTGTAGTTCATGTGTAGGATCCCCTCCATTTCCTAATTATTCGTTGTCATCTAGTTCATGTGTAGGATCAACTTGGATCCATCCAACGATTCCGTTTGGCTCCCTTGTTGAAATGATCATTAAGTTGTACCTCAAAACTATTTTAATCATACTGTATTATGAATACTACTGCTCTTGTTTCTTCCCCTCTCACCAACCAACCATCGTAATCCAGAAAGTCACATGTTTCCACCAATATCGATGTTGTCCTTTACATTAATTCCTCTACGTCGTAATCATCAAATTCGATGATATCTTCCATTAATTCCTCAAATATTATTGCAAAATTCTCTTAACAACCAATTATAATAAAAAAAGTGGATTGGCTTCTTCTGCAAGTTTTTCCCTAGTACCTCCAAGTGTTACCCATCTCTATTTCTCAAGGATTAGAAAGGAGATCAAGTCCTTAGGAAGCAGTCTTTTCTTGGCGAAACGCATAATGACGAGGATTCACCCTCATGGCGATTACTATTATTAATTTATTACGTTATGAAATGAAGCCCGGAGGTAGGACGTTAGATAGAATGGCGATTGGCAGTGGAGCGACGGATGGGGTATGAGCTACATGAAAAATAATAGTATGGAGGAGCGAAAATGCACAGCTCACCAAATGTTAAAAAGGGCAAGTACAAGTATGGCCGTTAGATGGTCCTGAATGACTCTAGCTATTAACTGGATGGCACTGGATGCTTTTAGCACCGGAGAGAAACCCACAACACGAAAAAAAAAAAAAAGAAAAAAAAAAACATTCTAACCATAGTAGGAGAGATCAGACAGCATTTTACGAGTACAATGCTGAAAATTCACCATAAGCTACCATTTATTATTATACATTTTTTGTTTGATAGCAATTTCTTTGTACCTAATTCCTTAAGCATGAACATCATGCTAGTCAAATTCTGATCGCTAACCATGTTCTTGTCAAAACCATGGGGCCAATGTAAAAAACACTAGGCGCAAGGGACTCAGAGCAAATGGCAGAGCTCCAACCTCCTGAAGTGGTGGTTGTGGCCTGAGCCGCGTAGACGCTACTCAAAGATGTGGAGATTTATAATTTATCCTCAATGTAGCACAGCACATGGAGGATGAAACGGGCCTACAGAGCTGCCCATACAGAAAAAAGTGGAACTTCTCGGTCGGTAGAATATGGACGGTGCCATCAGCGGGTATACAATCTGTAGAGGTCTACAAAGTGAGCTTGGTACCGGGTACAGGGTTACGATTCCCCACGTTAATTTAAAAAAAGGAACAAAAAAAATTGCAAACAGAATGTGTTGTTCAGCATCTGGAGCTAGATCCAGTATTAGTTGATAGTAACGTACAGCATAATAATCGATGGTAAAACAATAGAGATAAACAATGCAGGTATATAATTACCGAATTGGAGGAGAAAATCAAAGAGTCTGCGGACATTGAGAGAGATATTGGAGATGAACTCGCGGTTATCCCAATCCGCTTGCACCGCGATCCCCACGTTCACCGAGTTCGTCATCCCACCCATGGTCGGATCCACGATATAGCCAGTGGGATCAAGTGAACCCACTCAAATACTGTGAAACTAAGGCACCAAGGCGGTGATAAATACTTCGCTGGGCGGCGAGATCAGAAGCCGGAGGCAGATCAATCAAGGGAGGAAGAAATTCAGTCCCCTGGAGAAGATGGTCAGGGGGTTGGTCGCTGAAATCGGTGAAGAAATTGATTTAACAGAGAATTGAGGCCCTGAAGCTAATTGGGCTTTAACATTGTTTAAATTCGACCCAATATAAGAAAAGTGGTTGACGAAATTTCGGTAGTCTGCCATTTAAGCTGTGAACTTAGTACATAATCACCATATATATAATAATTATATATATATATATAATATATATATATATATATATATGATTATGCTTATACCAAAAATAATAAAAAAATCTATTTTTTTTTTAATTTGTAATTATTGAGTATTTTTAATTCTTTCTATATCGATCTATTCTATATTATAATTTTTATAAAAAAAAATAGATCTTAAAAAATCCATTCACGAATAAAAACATAATTTAAAAATTATATAGAAACTATAAAAGAGAAATAAGCGGATGATTTATAACTTCATAAGCCATATAATAATTGTAACAACTATTTTATATATAATTTAAACTTAATTTAATTGTTAATAATTATATTAGTATAAAAAACACTACCAAACTTATCTCTTGCATATATATATATATATATATATATAAGCATCTGAAATTGCTAGGATTAAACCTAAGTTACTTCAAATGTCATGGGTTATTAAGATTGTTTAGTTAAGCACCGTTATTTATCGAATCATACGATTTTCTCAAGACGTGCGCAAAACATATCAAAGCAATTAAAAATTACAAAAAAAATCATTTCCTTAATATAGTAAGAAAATTTATTACACATTGCAACGGCTATTCAAACTCATAAATAACGATTTATAAGCGGCCAATCTCACCGCTCAAGCTATCCGTTAAAGACCATTCTTCTTCCATCATGACTTCTTTATCTAGTTCAACTTTGACAATCAGTATGATATATATATATATATATATATATTATATATATATATATATATATATATATATATATAGAAAATTCGATTTTGAGCACCATATGGCACTTCTTATAATTTATAATATACCACATAATATCTCTACTATCTTATAATATGACATGTGTCATTTAATATAATAAATATGTAATTAATCATATATTTAATGAGATTTGAATTCAATGCATAATTAATGTGTTATTAATAATTTTATTAAATATAAAAATTAAGTATAATATATAATATTTTATTTTATAATATTAAAAATAATTATAATAATTTAAAAGAATTTAAAATGTTATTATTAAATTCTTAATAATTTATATATAATTATATACAATATATACAAATGGATGATCAAAGTCGTAACTTTTAGTATGTCATGAAGAATTTTAAAAGTCATTATCAAATTCTTAATAATCTATATATAATTATATACAATATATACAAATGGATGATCAAAGTGTAATTTTAGGTATGTGATTTTGTATTTTTTTTTCTCTAATTGTGATAAATATTATATAATATTTTAATAAACAAAATATTAATTTATATAAAATTAATATTTTTAAAATAAAATAAGCTTTCGAATATCAAAGTCATATTTTTAGGTACGTAAGTTGGTTTTTTTTTTATATCTACAATATAGTAATTATTTTGCTCTAATAATATGACAAATAAAATATAAAATTTTAATAAAAATAATTACTAATTTATATATTAAAAAAATAATATTATTATTATTTTATATTGGTGGCTAACAACCGTGTATCGTACGGGTTCAAAACTAATAAAATAGTATTTTGTAGGTTTTTAAGTTCAAATTTGTAGATTTTTAAGTTCAAATACTGCGATGGAATTTAGGTTGAAAACAAAACATAAAAAATAAAAAATAGGTTAGAGAAATATAAAAGAAATAAATGGTTTAAACAAAGTTAATCATAGATATTGTTTCGCATTAATGAAGCAGTGACAAACTAAAAAAAAATAAAGGCGTCAATGCAACTATTAGCAACAAAAACTTTTGAATAAAGTAATTAAAATAAAATATCGGCAACAAATCCATCTCCCGCGCCTTCATCCTCTTCGTGATAGACAGGAAAGCTTCCTCCTTGTTTCTTTCTTCTAATGGAGAGTTCGTGAGCGGTGGGGTATTGTTCTTCACCTGCATCGACGTCGAGGGGATCGCCATAGCGGTCAATCTTTAGGGCCTTGAGGTTATTCGCTTGTGAAGGCCCTCTAAATTTTATTTTCCGAGGTTTCTTCGCCGACGGCGACAAATTGTTCGTCTCTAGTGCGGTGGAGGTCGAGGTACCGCCGGTGCAATCAATATTCCGGCGGTTACGGGGAGATCACCTGCGAACTGCATATTTGGCGTTTGTAAGCGAATAACATGTACGGCTGCACGAATTTCCTCTCGTATTCATGCAGGAGGTCAGGGTGACCGGCCAAGAGATCTGTCATAGACTTTGTAATGAACGTACGGCGACGTCTGCGAGGGTTTTCGTTGCCGGAGCAACTCCAGAGATTTCATGTCAGCCTCGAATAATTCCTTATCTCGAAGCAACACGCTTCCGAAGAAACACCTTGCGTCGTCGTAACTGCGCTTACTGATGCCGCCGGCGACAGGGCAGTCGAGGTGCAAGAACGTATTGAAGCCGGCGATGAGCTCCGGGTCGCCGGTGAGAACATCGATGTTTTGATAATTCTAGCAGCAGCGCATGATTCTGATATAAAGTATATATATACCAGTTTTGTTGGGCGCTTAGCACCTCAACAATAGTAAAAGCATTAAATAATTAAATCAATACAAACATTTGTGCCTAGAAAATGATTCAGATGAGTGTTTTTTTTTTCCAGAATTAGAAGAAATAAATAAATATCGGCTAAAAAGATTGAACCATTGGGGGAAAAAAGAAAATTTGAGCACAACTTCTGAACTCTTGTATAATACAACAATCTCATCAGGTTCTTACCAAGTAAGTGTTGATGTATAGAACCTGGTAACACAAGTAAATACTTTTCCGATAGAATCAAGCATCTGCGGAGCGTCCTATTTTTCAAAAAAAATTAAAAAAAAAAAAAAAAACTCTTCTACAGGGCCGTAGAGATTTTCTTTTGTGACGAGGCAAGATTCTTCGAAACTCAAGATTCGAACTGAAAGTAAGGGCTGGTATCGCATCACGCGTCTGCTGGGCCCTACCATCGTTGTAGGTGGGACCTGAATAGATGCTCAACCTTTTTTATATTTAATTATTTATTTTTGGTAGGTGGAACCTCTGAATAGATGTTCATCGCGATCAAAACACCAATTGCGTATTATTTTTTCGTTTTTAAAATATATAAATCAATCTTTAAAAATAAAAATATTTATTTCATTTTTAAAATTAATTTATATAGCTTCTAAATATAAATAGAGTAATACGTAATTAAGCCTAGAAATATTTTTTTAATATAAATTTAGGTTAGGGATAATCTTTTCTTACTATTATTTATCTTTTCTTTGTTGTGGATTATTAACGTCAACCGCTATTTTTATATCGTACTTTTAAATAAAATTATATATTATGAAAATCAGCTGAAAAATATATATTTATAATTTTTGAGAAATTAAATATATTAAAAAAATAAAAATCGTAGTGTACTATAGAAATTTTCTATGAATTTTTTTTTTAAAAAAAGTATTGCATTTTGAGATTTAAATGTCTTTACTTGTTATAAAATTTTAAAATCTCAATACATATAGTTAGATTACGTTTTAGAAATATTTAAATGTAAGTTATAGAAATAATATATATATATATATATATATATATATATATATATATATATATATATACAGTTTTAAGAGTTATTTTATAATATTTTTTATTTGTCAGCATTTTACAAAGTATGTTTCTAAAAGAAAAACCCAACAACAAAAGTGGTTAAAGCTGAGGGGAGAGGGAGAGAGATCAGGATGAAACTTTTCGAAATCTCTAGTGTGCCGTAGCCATGCATGCATCTTGTTGCTCTTTAAAAGACACTTTAATCATCCAGAATTCTGGCAGAATCTGTCTGTGCTTTATTCTTTATTCTTTAAAAAAAAAAAAAAATTCGAAATTCCTCAGAATAAAACGTGCAGATTGGCGGGAAGTCCAGCGCAAATGTCAGGCTTAATTCGATTCTTATAAATTGCGAACTCACAATATTTGTTCTTCACAGATTGCTTCTTCTCGCCATTGTAGGCCTCGGACCTTCGCAAAGGTATTTAATGGCACCTCTCTCTCTCTCTCTCTCTCTCTCTCTCTCTCTCTCTCTTATGTAGGATTTCTGATGTACGTACGTATTGATTTTGTGACCTGGTAATTCCTGAAAAGATATCATTGCATGAACTCCTATATACTTTTGCCTGTTAAAATTAAAGTAGTAAATAATTAATAGTTCAATTAGTTTGACTTTTACAATTTTTATTGTTTAAAGTTTGTTAAAATCAAATAATGGATCGAAACGCTGGGCACTTGTTGGACCTCTAAAAGTGGTAAAAGCTCGATTGGTGCTCACTCTGCTCAGCTAAGGTTTCCACCACGTTTAATGTCGGTTAATGGATTATGCCTTCAATGAAAGATTTTGCATCTCTTATTCGCTCGGATTTTTCATGAATATTACCACGGATCTAGACTTACAGAAATTCTATAAATGCTTCGTGACAAAATTTGAGTCAATGGTGCGCTTGAAAAGATACGGGTTAGAGAGGTTAACCATATCGGAAGTTTTACTCCCATTTGAGGGAAAGAGTTATGATCACTCTGATAATTTGTGGTGTAACTCCAAATATATAAGAGTATATATATAATATTAATAGTAATTATCCAAGTAACTATTATCACCCACTTATTCCTACTCTAAATTAAAGAAGCCTAATATAGGACTCACGAACATGCAGAGATGATGGTTGCTGAACCTCCGGTGGCTCCGGTTGAGAGAGCGAGCGGCATGCCTTCCGGTCCCGTCCCCAGGCTTAGATGTGACCCTCACCTGGCCGTTCACTGGTCGTTCGAGGAGCAGGCCATAGTAAGAGACGGACTTGCCAAGTACGTTACTGCAATCTTTTCTTTTCCGGTTCATGTTTGTTGCTAATTAACGATATTTCTCGATCCTAAGCATGTAATTCTCAGTATTTTTATCTTGAATCCTCCGGATTCAAGGTTCACTAGTGGCAAACTTTGACAGTTATCATATATATATATATATATATATATATATATATATAACATAACATGGTTCACTCAGATATCCGTCTATGTTTGAGTCTACACTTTAATAAACCATTATATCATACAAAAAAATAAAGAGTGCGACCGAACAAAATTGAAAGAACAAGATATTTACTTGTGAGATATATCAAGTCACCACTTATTAACATAAATCTATGTCTAAAAATATTTATCAATTGAAAGTGCTTTTTTTTGCCAAAATAAATTTTGCAGATATGCTGGTTTGCCAAACATAATGAAGTATATCAAGATTGCAGCGATGTTGCATAAGAAGACTGTAAGGGATGTCGCATTGAGATGTCGTTGGATGGCCGATAGTTCTGTGTGCAAGAAGAGAAAACCAAGCTCTTATGTTTTCAATATTCATTCTTGCATGTAATTTATTTTATGGTGTTCATATTGCCTTATATATATATATTAAATAGAAATATATATTAGAGCTATGTGAACATGAAAACTAGTTTTCGGTTATGAGCTAAATTCAGTGTTTGAATATGGATTTTCGGTTTGACGCTAACTACCATGAGATAATGTGCATGGCGAGGTCGCCTGGTGGGTCGGCACTTCGCGTTCCCATCGACTCCCGCCATTTGTAATCCTCCCTATTTCATCTGGCAATTTGGTCACCAAGTTAACTTTTTGTGGTGTCCTAATTGTAAATTGTCTACAAAATAAAATAAAAAAAAAAAAAAAAAAAAAAAAAAAAAAAAAAAAAAAATTTACAAAATTTGGACAAATCAATCCCTCACATCCAACATATTGTTTGTTTGTCCATAACATCATATTTATTCAATCCAACACTTTGTCAAGAACATTGTGAATACTATGACATAAGGACAAATTATTTTATTTGTATAATCTCCCTAAGACATTAGTGTGTATAAGATATGCAACTTGTATAAGGTTCCAAGCTAGCAATTCCTCCCAGCTTGCTGCAGATGGGTTATTCCAATCCAACTTATGATAATATTCCAAACACATGCGGCATAAGGGCACCCGAACAAAAAAAAAGGAAAATTACTTGTCCCCCAACTGAATCACCAAAAAATCTATCAATCGATACGGTTAAAAAAAATGGAGGCATTTTTTAAAAAAGGTTTTAATGAGATTTATATTCTTAATGTTGAAAGTTTTTTCAAAATAGTTTTACATAGGTGTCTTGGAACTCTAAAATTTAATGTGTTTGAAGCGAATTTGAAAATAATTTTGAAGCCCGTTAAACTTTAGAGTTTGAAAATATCTATTTATAAGCATTTGTTGAAAAAAAAATTTCAACATAAAAATTATAAATATTATGAAAAAAATAAATATAATTTTTATGTTAGAATTTCTATTAAAAAATACTTTCAATTCTGGTGAAACTTGCAACGACTAACAGCGCTCATGAAAAAATGGTTTATGTCTTCAGCTTCTGCACAAAAACTACAAATTGTCGGGATAGTTAGGCCTCTTCTAATATAAGATAAACCCTTGTTGATAATTTTCCTTAAAATACAAGCCAAGTAATAAATGGATGCTTAGGGATACAAGGTTCCCACAAGGTATATCCATGGCTCTCTGCTGCATTAGGTTAGTAGACTGAGATATGCTTTGTGTACAGTAAAAGTTTTTAGCAGGCCACTACATCACAATATCTAATTGTCCAGTAGGCTTGATAATTAATATTGATCAGGGTAGGGATAAGTTATACATGAATGCATGAATTCCACCGTCCCGCAGAATTTAATTATGTGACGGGCCAGTATGTCTTACATAGAAAGTCCAAATGCCATGAGGGATATACGATCCTATGCTATATGTATGAGTATTGCTAGAATATATGAATCAGATGCAAAGGCCTAACGGTAAAATTAGGAGAGCACCACGTGAGAACTTATGTGTTACAGACATAATTTCTCATCATAAAAAAGAGCTTATAGCTGTAGCATCTGTATTATTTTCAGAAATTATAGCGACAACGGTCCAAGTCAACCAGTTATCATATCAAATTTTTGCTCTGAATAAGTCTTTCATTTTCAGAATCTTCTTCCAGCACTATTCAGCATCATGAGAAAAGTTTACTTGCCATATACTTTTACCTTTTAAATGTATAGTATGTAATATGCACCCATTTTTAACATGTACAATTTTAACTTATAATTAGATATAATATTTTAAGCATTTAGATAGAATTTTAAGAGTATAAAGAATACAATCAAATTTAATAATTTAACTTAATATTTATATAAAGTTAATGGCTAATCACACCGAGTACAATACTAATTTTCTTCATATTTGAAAAAAACTAATTATGTATATATATATATATATATATATATATATATATATATATATATATATCCGTATATGTGTTTGTATATAATTGAATATTACTCTCCAAATAATTTTTATTTATAACATATGATATTATTTGCTCTAGTAATATATAATAAATAATATAATATTTTATTTAAAATAATATATTAATTTATATAAAATATAAAAAAAATTGGTATTATTATTTATACATATATAACCAAAATTCATCCATAGGTTCAAAACTAGTTTTTGTTATATCTGTTGTTTTCTTGTTGGCCATCAAAAATCATGCGGCAGAAATTGTTAAAACCTGAGAAAGCACTAAGCACACAGAGAGAGAGAGAGAGAGAGAGAGAGAGAGACTGAGAGAGGACAACATTCTGAAATCTAAACCAGAAGAAAACGTGCAGATTAGCAGGATTTAGAAGGACAGATGTCACCGCGCTGAGTTTGACTCTTACTAATTGCGACCCCAATCTTGTTTTATCCAATCTTCAGTTTCTCCGAGAATCGCTTCTCAGATTGTTCTTCTCGCCATTGGAGGTCTCAGAGATCCTTCCTGAAAACGAAAGGTGCTCGCTGGCACTTCTCTCTCTCTCTCTCTCTCTCTCTCTCTCTCTCTCTCTCGCGCTCCCGCACCTTTTTTTTAAAAAAAATTATGCTTTTCATTTATACCTGGTTTTGTTTTCGTAGAGATATTGTGTGTAAGACAATTATTCAGATATCGTCATGAATTCAGAATTCTCTGTTTTTTGACTGTTTTTTTGTGTTTGTGGGGGAGGAGGGAGGAAGATTAGGCATGTTTAAGGTGGTTAATTATTTTTAGATAATTTTCCATCTTTTTAGTCTTATTCCGCCCTCTTTGATGTGCTGCTTTTCTTGTCATGTTAATGGCTTTGTAGTTGAGATTCAAGTCGGTATCCTTGCTAAAGTTTTGTAAAGATAGTTCTTTTTTTATACTTAGAAAATTTGTTTATTTTAGGAATTTTTAATTATTCTTTATGAATTAATAGTGGTTTCTGCTGTTAAATACTTCTTCCGAATTATTGAGCTTTAACTTAATTCTTGTGGGTCAATGTGATAATGGAACAAGTCTACTTTGAATGGTTAATGTTCTAGGGATTGTTTCTCTCGCAGTTAATGATTGGGCTTAATTGGTCGATTCGGCTTTGATTGTGAACTGGAGAAAGTATCTGCTTGATAAGATTGTGTTATATTTTTCTGTTTGGGTTTACTTGTGTGAAAAATCTTGACTTGTGCACGAATAAGAATTTGTTTAACAAACAAATAATTTGCAACGCCAATATGTTGTTCTAAGGTTAGTATGCTAATTGTTTGTTCCAGGACAGGAATTATTTGAGAAGTATTGTATCTTCATCAACATCACAATGCGTCCATCAATGTCAAGCACCAAGATAACAGCTGATCCAAACATGGGCTTTGGTTCCTCTCCATACAATAGGCTGGTTGTTCCATACCAACCAGGGACCATTAGCAGCATGGCAGCGATGCCTCATGGAGCAATAAATAATTTTGGTGGGATCCATGCTGCTGTAGGAACAATGATGACTGGGTATGCAGGGATAATGGAAACTGGAACTACGGTCGCTCAGGATGGGAGAGCAAGCAACATGCTTCCTGACCCAGTGCCTGGGCTTAGATGTGACCCTGGCATGGCAGTTAACTGGTCATTTGAGGAGCAGGCTAAACTAAGAGATGGACTTGCCAAGTAAGTTTTACTACAATTTTAATTTTTTAGTTATATTACATATGTCTAGCGTGTAATTTTCACTTTTCATTTTGAGAACTTTCCATGACTTTTGATATCATACTTCTCAAGGAGAGCTCAGGTTGGGCTTTTAATGTAGGTTCCGCTTGACAAGCAACCAATTTTGCCGTTTGAAAGTCCTACTGGTTCTGTTTTATTGGTTATTTGGTAGTCGCCAGTGCACCATTTTTTGGAAGAGCAATGATGTTATTTTTTCAATTTTGGCTAATAAATCATGTTAGCTTGTCTCTCTACTTGGTTATAACCATTAATTATTTTTCCCCATTATCTGGCTCTATGCTTCACATTTTTTACCACAATAATGTTTGCAGATATGCTGGTTTGCCTAACATAATGAAGTATATCAAGATAGCAGCAACATTGCATGAGAAGACTGTAAGAGATGTTGCATTGAGATGTCGGTGGATGAATGTGAGTCCTTTATGCATTAGACACTGCCCTAGCTGATACACATTCCGTGTTCTTCGTTGCTTTTATTTTACTTGAATACGGTGTTTGATTTGGCCCTATAATAACTAGCTGCTAAAACAATATGGTTTGAATAATTTCAATTTATTTATCCTCTTTTTTTGGTCAAAAGCAATTCCCCTTGGGGAATTGAACCATGTTCTCTACTTTGTAGGGAGTGTTTTAACCACTAGCCCCTGGGTATTGGTAATTCAATTTATTTCGGAAACATGCTCTGATTTATCTTCTTCTAAGCTTCTAACATGGGTGTTGGTAACCAACTTCTTTGCATGTTTTAGCACATAAAGTTCTTGGTGTCGTTCGTGATTCTTCGACCCCATCATCATACTAAATTTCCTTTTCATCTCCCATGCAATGGTGGAGCAATATCCGATAGATATGCTCAAAAAAAATCTAGGGGATGGCCTTACATACAGAGGTTTGCAAAATACAGATCAGCAAAAATCTAATTAGGAAATCTACTGATTTCAATTATAGTAATTTTTAATAGCTCTAACATTTTTGTTAGGAATGTTATAGACGAGTTACTATGACAACATTGCCCTCCAACTGTTACCGGAGGTGAAATACTGTCCTCTAGAACATCTTCCAAACTGCCTTACTCTTGTAGTGTTTGTCATGTAAACCCCAACTATTTTCTTAGACATTGGATGGTAGATGATGAAAGGCTGATCTAGCTCCTTAACATATTAATGATTACGTAATAATCATCAATGTGCAGTTTGAAAGGAAAAGTCAACAATGCATACTTTTTGTTGCTAAGACATTTGGTACTATTGCAACTTGCATAGCTGTATCCCAAAATTTAACCTAGCGAGCAATGGCATTTCTAGGAGATCTGTTATGGTGCTTCAGTAATGAGTTTGGAAGAAGGAATACCACCAATTAGAAATATCCCTTGATTTGATAAGGGAAGTACATATTATTGCTTGGTCCTAGTGATTAGAAGAAAGCGTTTGGGGCTTCTGCAGACCTTTTCTTTTTTTTTTTCTTCTTCTGTTTTTCCTTTTCTTTTCTTTTTCTAATCCCCCCCCCACACTTTTTTTTTTTTTTTGTATCTTGCACCAGTGTTTGCTATAACTATCAACAAGTGCTAGGATTTATACCTTTTGGACCTGAAAGAAAAAAAACCTTGCCCGTTGAACCTTCAGGGCAACGTTGAAAAAGGACTAGACATTCACTTCAGGGCATGTTGTATTAGTTCATGTCTTGCACCTCTTTGTCATTAAGTCAACCCCATGAATATTGACTTATTTAATTTTATGGAGGAAGGATAATCATTTGCTTCATACAGATAAGCTTGTATGTGTACTTAGAGGAACAATGCTTCTTCTTTTTTTTTTTCTTTAAGAAAATAATGATTCTTATGAAATTTATCCTTTTTGGGAAATTTGGATGAATTTATCTATATGCACATAATTGTGAAAATATGCATTATGGTAATAGGGAATAGTTACTACGTTGGAATTTTGTTTTCTGCATTTATGATAATGCTGATGCAATTGCCTGGAGAAAGTTATCGAGGGATTTCTCCTAGGTTAAACCTTTGTGCAAGTAGGTTCTATGATGTAAACGTCTCCTTATTATGCTGGTTGTTTTGTATTCCTGCATTTTCTAGCCAAGGTCTGCCCATTGCCTCTTCCATATATGCTTTGAAGGTATCGCGGAAATCTTCTTTGTAATAAACGTTAGCAATGTGAAGTGTGTTGCAACATAGTTGTCAGTAACTGAGAAGTAAGATTCTTTCATGTAGAATGAGCTGTTTGTATGATTTTTCTTTAAATATTAACAAACTGAAAATATGAAGAGGGTCGAAAGATAATTTCAGTAACTAACAAGGTTGGCTTATTTGTAGATTTATTTTTTATTATTATTAGAACAAGCTATGGTGAGGGTTATCATTAAATAATTGACAAGTTTGGGTGACAACTACAATTCAACCTGCCAAATTTCATAGTCTTGCCTTTTGCTTTATTTACTACTTTCTGAAGTTCGGTAAAGATATTTGTATTTGCTGATTATTTTGTTTGTATCTCAATGTCTTTGAAATTATATAGAGGAAAGAAAATGGAAAAAGACGAAAGCCAGAAGAACAGTACACAGGAAAGAAGATCAAAGATGGAAAGGTAACCTTTGCCTGCTTACCTGTTTAAGTATAGCACTAAGCATCAGTATGAACCGCTGCTACACTGAACTTCTTGTAAGTTGGTCAGCTGGATAATGACTAATCTCATAGCAATTTATCTAATTCAATAGTAGGGTTTTGAAGGGCAAGCTCTGGCGCAGTGGTTGGGTTACTTGAAGGTCACGGGTTGAGTCGTGGAAAGATACTCTTTGCACAAAAGTGCAACGGCAAGGCTGCATACATATATGAGGGGCCCTCCTCGACCTTAGCGTAGAGCCTTGCGCACTAGGAACACTCTAGGGTTTAAGGAGTGTTGTGGTTGTCATGACATACTATGATTGTGGTGGGGGTTTTTGAATATCTCTGCTACAAATTCTCTTGAAGGAAATTATTACAGTAATTAACCATTTAGAAAGTAAAATCCTTGGTAGTCACAGGTGGCAATGGTTAACAGAATATTGCTGTTTCTCTACTTTCATGCTTTTCTTTAATTTTTTTTTTTTTGGTTGATATCTTGAACGTAAATGTTTCAGTTAAAACATGGAAACATCGCTTCTGCTAACTGTCAGGTCCTTCTGCATTAATTAGCATCTCAGAAAAATTTCGATCTTGTCTTAAGATATCAATGATCCCTTTTTTTTATAGTAGTACATGAAGTATCTTAAAATATCCATGAAAAGCAAGGAGAATGGAAATCAAATGTATCTCAAAGATATTGTATATTCTTCATACTCTTTTGTGGTAGTAGTACATGTCTTAAAGAATTCAGTAGAGGCATTGAATTTGATCAGAGCATGAAAGCATACCTAAGTGACTTGTTTTCGAGAAAGAATGCTTACCTAACTGACTTGTTTTTTTAGGAGAAGGTGGAGCCATCCTTGAATGCAAATGTGCCTTCATATCATGATATTAGCAGTGCTAACTGTTCTCGTGCGTATCCACCGAGACCCTGTTATCAACTCTCATCTGAAGGTTGGCGCATGCTTTCTATCGTCGGCTATCTTGTACTCATTCATTTAATATATCTTACAAAGAGCTATTCAAATATTTGATTACTAAGTGATAGTCTGCTCTAGTTTCCTACTTTACTTTGAATATGCTGTTTCATGCTTGTGTAAAAATCGTTTTTTTTTTTTTTACTTGGATAAGTGGAAGTGACTCCTTTTTTTTTTCGCAAAGTTGGTCATTTCCTACTTCAGTCAGCTGCCGGTGTTTTTTTTTTTTTTTTTTTTTTTTTTTTTTGAGAGAACAGCTTTTGGTTAAGTAAACAGCACCGTAAAGATTCTATGTTTATTTGTAACAACGGCCTATGCAGCTGAAAAACAAAAAAAAGTGTTTTATCAATGACCACCAAGTGGAAATATAATACAGCCAACAATTTGAGATTAGATTAGGGGTTGATGATACTGTTTGATAGTTCAACAGAGCCATAATTGCACCAACATCCATGACCATATGAGATTATACTTTTGTTGTACCATACAAAAGTGATGCGGAAAAAGCGGGCAAGTACAAATTGTTAGTAGATTGATAGGATGATTAAATAACTTGAGAAAGTCTTTTTGAGAGAAACAAAAAAGAAAATTGGATGAAGCTTGACTCGGCTTCTCATATCATGCAAAGCTTTCAATTGTCTTTGCATGTAGCAGACCATACATGGTGGGATAATGTTTACTCCGGTTGTAATTGGGGATTTTATTAGAAATCCTTTAGTTAGTGGCATATGAAATGTATATGTGGCTGCTATTTAGTATGCTAATCTTATGATGAAACCATGAAGCACATTGCTATTTGATAAAGTGGAAGTTCCTCATCTGCCTTCTTTTATTCTCCTATGCCCGGTTGGATTTTCCGTGCTTTTTGTTATTACTTTTATGCCATAACAAAATATTACCACGTCGTTGCTATTTTTTTACAGTACCCTTCTCTCTCTAGTCTGCTCTAGATGTACAAGTGTATGTCATGTTACTGTATCGTCGTGTTGTTTATCTTACATGTCTGATTAATACTTGTTTACTTTGATTAAATAGACCCAGGTGTAGATTCTGCTACCAAGCAACTTATGGATGAAAATGTTCATTTCATGCATCAGATTGCAGCTAACCTTGCAGAATCAAAGGTGTATTAGCACTGCCCAATTTAGATTTCACCTTATTGGCTTATTTACTACCTTAATTGATTTTCCATACTAATACATCTAAATTTTATTTAGATATCTGTCTGTCTATGCATGGAACACCATGCTGTTGCTCGTATGGTTTCTCGTGGCTGACCATTAACGGACATGTGTTCCTGTGCAGATCCAGGAAAATGTTGATCTGCTCAGCGGGATGAGAAACAACATAGCCACAACCTTGAATAAGTATGTGCTGCTAAATCTTTTGGTTTATATCAATTTTTTAGGTGCCATCTCGTACCGCGTTCCAATAAATCCTAAACTCGAGAGTGCCTATCGTGCCTTGCCAACCATGTCGATCTGTATAATTATTATTTTTAAAATATTATTATAAGTACAGGATTAATGAAATATGAAATATAAAAGTCTCAGTTAAATATTAAAAATACATAATACATTAATCATTGCTATCGATATGGATGATAGAAGATATCTGTAAAATCCAAAGCATTCACTACTTCATATTTCGTTCGGATATAATAAATAACCCCATCTATATCAGGTATAAATATGGTGTTACTTCTGTATAAAAGATTTGACCATCCTTCATGGTCGGTTATGTAAATTCAAAAAAATTCGTGCCGACCAAACGGCCTGTACTGATTACCGAAATGGTCGGCACGCTTCGTTCCGTCTCTAAGCCGGATCCCTACGGATCCGGCATGCGCCGGGTGGCACGATGTGTGCCGCCTGGTACATTAAATCTTGGTTTATATTAGTAGGAATTGTTGTGCCGCCTGATATGTTAAACCTTGGTTTATATTAGTAGGAATTGTTTGTTTTGATGGTCTTCTAAATTGCTCTTCTGTTCAAAACTGGACCAGCATGAGCAAAATGTGCGGAATAATGAGTCGGATGCCTCCTTTACCTGAACCAGCCAATGAGGGGCTTTTCAGTGAGCTTCATAATTTAAATAAGGTATGCTTCTACCTATGTTATCTTAACTGAATATGGGCTATAGAGCACACGCTTAACAAGTCCTACAGATATTAGCTCCTGTTAATTTACTGTCTATAAACTTCTAGGTTGTTCTAAAATTATTATTATTTTTTAAAAGAACTTTATAGCTTTTTAGAATTTGGACTATCTCTCTCTCCTTTCTCAAATAAAGAAAAATTTGACGTAACAGATTTCCAGACACCCTTGAACTTTGTTTTTTTGGTGCTCTATAACATATGTTTGCTTTTTTTTTTTGGGTTTGCTAAGATGTTTGCGTTGCTGGGTCGGCGGGGAAGCAGTCATTGATGGTAATAATCCAAGAGCTGGCAACATTTTATCAGGTGAAGCTGATCGGCCTTCGCAAGTCACTCAATTTTCTCCAGCGAACTTATGAAGTTGTAGTTTCCTCGTTACAAGTAATTACCTCAAGGAAGCTTCTATCGATATCCCGTCATTAGGTCAATAATAGCTGCTATTGGCACAAGATTAATTATGCATCTCCTTCTCTCTTGCTTCTTTCGCCTTTCCTCTGTCTTCTTAGCTGAGCTTTAAATAAAAAGCCTAGCAGCATTAATGCTGAAATTGATGATTTAAAAGCTTGTTTGTATATATGCCGATGAAGAAAAGGAAAATGTTAACTAAAATTCTGCTGCCTTTGTAAATGTTTTTTTGTTTCCCTTTTTATTTACCTCCATGATATTGATTTCGGAATGAATTAAGTGTTTTTAGTTGCTGATACTGTTATTTTGCTTATAACATTGCTCAGAAATTCTGCAGTAGGTTTTGTTAAAATGCTGTATTAGGTTTGTATCCACCTGATTTGCTTTATTTTGGGATCAAAATCTGTCAAATGAATGCTCCATGAAATTTGCAGGTGTTTATCGGAAACATTAGTCGGTAATATGAATGCTGTGAAGAAAAAATATATATTTTTTTTAATACGAGAAAATGGATATGCCAGTGCAACACTTGTGGAAAAAGTGTTACTTTAATATATAGTTAATTTAAGTTTGTAATTTTTACTTTTGAAAGATAATAAGTAAATGCATATAAGCACTGTTCTAACAGCATTATCAGCACGGTCGTGTGGTGAGATCTAAGTGTACCGACACTCGGGCCTGGATCAACACTGTTAATTTTGCTAAATAGTAAGACACTGCAACATGACTTTATTTTATAATAGAGTTCTTCAATAACTCCTCATTATTTACATACATTTGTGACAGGTAGCACAATTTTCTGAAGTTAAGGAGCGGTGGGCAATCTCTTCCTATTCTTCTTGTAGATTTATGGTTCTTTGATGAGACATTTGCATTTTTATCTCTCGGAAATTTAAAATTATATTTTTATGCCTTCTTCCTAATTTAAAATAATATTTTTATGTTCATTGATTATGTGAAATAACGTAATTATTTTTTTATTTTTTAAAAGATGAGTATAGCCAATTTAACGAAGATAATTTCGTCATTTCACATTCACCGGACATAAAAATATATCTTAAATTAGGGAGGCAATTTTTATAATTTTGAATTATTGGGATATAAAAATGCAAATACCTCTTCTTTGATCTAGTGGAAGGTCGTAAGAGCAGCCAATATATCTTGTAAAGCAAGGGCTGTGTCCTGGTAACATATCTGCGTCGATGGTATGCTCCGACTTTTCACTGCATGGTCGAGCTGACATGATGCAACCAAATCATCAGGATAACGCAATATGTAGACGTAAGAAATGAAAGGTTTTACAAATTTATAGAGAACTAGTTAGAATTTTAAATTTTAAATTAAAAAGAAAAGTAAAAAAGGTGGAATTCTTGGTGTTGTTGAGATAACTTTCTTTATTTACAGAATGGGATGATTTCACTTGGCTTATAGCCTCAAGTCGACGAAGAGTTTACTATCGATCGAGCTGAATGATGATAAAGAATTTATATTAGTGATATTATTATCTAGATGTTTAGAGTTTGGCTTTGGACCATGTGTTCTAATTGTAATTATTTTGCTTCCCTTGCTTGTTATGGTCCTACTCGATTTAAAACCTTGCTCCGTAGATTTTTATAGTTGTATATTTGGATGCTAATATGTTAATGATGGTAATGTTGGTACTTAGAAAAAGTTCAATCGGCAGGTGCGCATACCTGTGCTCCCTACGTGCGACAAGCGGTTTCACCTAAGTATCCGTTTAGGGGTAATGGTTAATGATGGTAATGCTGGTACTTAGAAAAACCACCGCAATGCCTAAGTACTCTGGGTTCGACTCTCAGTCTGTTTGTGAGAATAAAATTTCGCCGGCAGGGTGCGCGCACATGTACTTCCTACGTGTGATATGTGGTTTCGCTTGGGTATTGGCCAAGAGGTTACGGTTAATGACGGTAATGCTAGTACTTAAAAAAATTACCGCTAAGTGTGACTATTCTGGAATCGACTCTCTATCATGTTTGTGATAATAAAGTTTCGCCGGTGGGTGCGCACACTTGTGCCTCATAAGTGAGATGAGTGGTTTTGTTTGGGTATCGACCCAGGGGTAACAGATAATGATGATAATGCGGGGACTTACTGAAATGGAGTCAAAATGCACACAATTTTGAAATATTTATGAAGAAACTAGTGGGCAGGTTAGGAAAATTGCAGATTGCAGATCAGCACACATATATTCCCAAAATATATTGCAAATTTGATTGGAAGGAAATTTCTGCATTTACATCGAAATGCTAATGTGTTACTCGAACGACATAGTTATGAGAGTTTTTTTTTTTTTTTTTTTTTTAAATAAAACAATTATAGGAAAATATGGGAAAAAATTATTTAAAAGTGAAAAAGGGGAAAGTTTTACCTCTTCCATGCAGTGAAACAGTCTATTTCCAAGATCAGTAAGAACTCTCTTGTGCTCATCGGTTTCTTTGGAGATAACCTGGTTGAGATCACAGAACAAGAAACTGGATTTCAGGCGGAAATCTCTTCCCATCAGCTCCCATGATTCTTGATCATCATCGTCAAATATATCATCTTCCAGTGAAAGGAGATCCAATAAACAGCTCTTGATTCTGCAGACACTCCCGTTTAATCTCATCTCTTCTTCCATTTTTGCTGCTCTTCACCTGCAAAATTAGAACTGCTATGAAATACAATATCCTGAAATATGAAACCACACTGCCAAAAAAAAGATGAGCTGTAACTTGTTCTCGTCCACCCTTAAAAGCGTTAAAAATGAATAATTACATTTCCAACCTGCTTTTTATCCTATTTCCAAATACACTATTTTTTATAATTACTAATATAATAAAAATACACACGCGCGCGTGCACACACACATATATAAATAATATTTAAACATGTAAAGATAAATTTTGATCAGCTCTATATTTTATATATATAAGTATTTATTTAAAACAGTTTTAAAATTTATTAATTTTGGACAAAATCCCAAGTATTAAAGGAGTAATCACAGGACAGTTTTGGTAGTGTTTGATACTTGACAGGAAAAGAAATGTAGAAATTTGATTGGCCATGAGCAGAATAGTGGGCCAAAGTAACAGAGAAAGCAAGCAAGAGAACAATATCTGCAATTTCAGAATATTGAGCAAAGATAAATTATTATAAAACTGATGCACATCTCATGGAAAAAAAAAGTGACCATACTTGAGCAAAGAATATCTAAAAAGAAACAAAATTCCAAAACAACTATAAATGCGTTACTTTCGGACATGGAATCACAAATTGATGGAAATAATAAAAAAAAAAAAAAAAGGAGTGGAAATGCAAGAACAAGGTTCACTGAGATCAATGAGCAAATTGAAGTGGACCATAAAGATGAGAATGATTGCTTGTACTATGCAAATTAATCAAGAGGCAACTACATATCAGCTCTTACATGGGGCTTATTGTTATAAATAAGTCCCTGATATGTAATTAGCATTTGTCACATTCCAAAACATTTTTTTTTTTTGAGATTTATGTAGAAAAATTATGTCCGTAATTAGTTCATTTCGTGTAACCCTCATAACATATAAATTTATGAGTGACCCGACTTATATGTTTTCAACCAAGAAGTTTCAGTCATTCGACTTGATAGATTTGAATGTCCGTTTTATCATCCACTTAACATGGAATGGATAAATTCTCCAGACGACGCCTGCAACATTCGAATCCAAAACTTTTATTTTCTGAGAAGGAAATACCAACTGCTCATCTTAGACACCTAGGTGTTGCAAAATATCTATTTAAAAATAATTTTTAAAATTTTTTTGAATGCGAATACTGATCATAATCGTATTAAAACGTGTTTCTAAATAAGACTTCAACTCTTAACGTGTTAGCGAATTAGTTTTTAAATATACTAAAATTATGAATCTTGAAACACCTATATAGTAAACTCTGTATTTAAAAAAGTTATAGAGAAGATCAAAATATATCTTTTCGTATTTCTCAAAACAAAATCAAATATAAGTTAAAATAATTTTACTATTTAGAAGGATGATAGCTGAGATGCAAGTATTAGAAAGCAGAATTTGATTTTCAACTAGTTTTTTCATATTCAGGATATGATATAACATTTCTCCATAAATCAACCCCAACAAAAGCAAAACCATAAAACAAGTAAACATCAATTATATTAATTTTATATATATATATATATAATATATATATATATATATATATATATATATATATATATATATATATATATATATATATATATATATATATATATATATATAATGCTATGTTGATTCCTTACCAATATATAGAGAACCAACAGGGTTATGATCACCTACCCGTTTCTTCTTAACTACGTGTTAAAGTAAGAAGTGGTTCCATCGAAATGATGTTAAGTGATCGGTATTACGAGGTGATATCTTCTAATCTGGAAAATAAATGGTTCATAAATTATTATTTCAAATTTAAATCCAGCAGCTACAATGTGGGATTTAAATTTTTCTAATTTTTCTTTAAATTTTTTTTCAAACAACTATGAAAGACAGAAAACAGAGTAAATTACAAGACAGGGCTGTATGTGCGCGCGAGAGAGGAGAGCGCGCGAGAGGATGGTTTTGTTTGCGCGCGCGTGCGCACGGTGCTGCAGCGCGACTACTGTGCGCCACGTAACCCGCTGTGTTACGATCAGGAGTCCTCGTTTGTTCTTTTCTGCGACATGATTGAAATTTGCAGGCGCATCACATGGAACGAATAAAAATTGACTGGATGTTTCAAAGGAACACATAAAGTGTGGTGGTTATTTCAGATACCCTATTATTTTTAGAAACAGCCTTACTATTGTAGCGTATTTTTAAATTTAAAATTTTTTATATATAAATTTAAAATTTAAAAAATATATATAGTAAAAATTTAAATATGTAAAAACAAAATTTAATACATACTTCAATTTTTGTATTAAAATTTGTACATATATCTTATAATAAATTAGTATGGCTAGAACTCTTATGTACCTTCTAACCTGTGTATCTGATAAGCAAACATGAGCCTTCCTTATAAAAGATATGTACTCCATTCTAAAAATAATGGAGATTTTTCTGACGTTGATTTACCAGTTATTGCGGTTATTAGAATGGAACGGTTACATGTTGAATTTGCAATACTAAAATGGCAAAATATCTTTTTTAATTTCTGAACTTTATAAAAATATATCTCTATAATTTTAAACTTTAAACTGTACTCGCGATAATCCTGAACTACGAAAAAACGCACACGATAACCTTGCCGTCAGATTTTTCGTCCGTCGCCGTTAATTCGCTGACGTGACAGTTTTTAAATTATTTTTTAATTTTTTTTTAACTTTGTGGAGGGACAAATATATCTTTATATATATTTTTTTAATCAATTTTTAATTTTTTTTAACTTTATAGAGGGATAAATATAGCTTTATATATATTAAAATTAATAAAAAAATAACTTAAAAACTGCCACGTCAGCGAATTAACGGCGGCGAACGAAAAAACTAACGTCAATGTTATCGTATGCATTTTTTCGTAATTCAGGATTATCGCGAGTACAGTATAAAGTTTAGAATTATGGAGGCACATTTTTATAAAATTTAGAGATTAAAAAAAATATTTTGCCTACTAAAATCTCAACATAAGTAAAGGTTGCGGTGGAACTGATGTTCGATTGAATAATAAATCTTGTTTCTGACGGGATGGTTCCATTGGCAAAATAGATGGCTCATATAATAATAACTAACGGATTTGGATTATGTTCACTACAATGTCGATAATAACTTTTTCAAAATTTTCTAAAATTTGCAACAAATATGCGCATAACTTAGTGACCTGTCCAAAGACAATAACATTCAGAATTTTACTCCCAACAGGTTACGATTAAAAAAAAGTGCCCACTAACATAACATAATTATGTCTCGTTACCTACTTAATTTCTACCTACTCCGAGAGAAAGTACTAAAAGAAAGATAGGTTTAATTGGCATGCAATTAGCCAATTTACCTCCGCTAATTTACTAATGTTACTCAGCAAGCTCTTCATGCACTGCTCGCTCGAGCGCGTTGCCGTTGGCAGAAGTGTCGATCGAGAACCGGAGCAGGCCAGTACGCCGGCAGCGTAATCTGATATCTCCGCAAAGTTGGACTGACTGCCATAAACATGAAATCCATAAATTCTTGCATGTGCAACTTTTCTCCAGGCATGATAATATTTTTTATTACCAACATTTTTTTTAATTATTGTGAAAAGTCTGTAACTGACGAACTTTTAAACGACTGTTATAACAAATAAATCCAAAAATAATATAAACGTATTCTACCAACTAAAAAATAACACACTTATTTTTGCCAACTTTAGCTAAACTTTTAAGAGAATCTAAAGACAAAATAAACTTATAGTCCTTTGAGATTTTTACAAGCATTTTTTTTTTTTTTGGGATTATCAAAGAGACTCAGCGCGCAACGGCCCATTTTATACGACAGTTATAACAGATAGAGATAAAGATAGGACCAATCTACATCCACCAACTCAATCTCGATTAATGCAAGGAGTTGGTATCTACTTATCTACACCAATCATGATTTTCTCGTGCTCTATTTGAAATTGAAACTAGAGAAAAAATGCTGAAACTGGATGAGTTGTACCTAATTTCTACTACTTTTTATTTGGTGCATTTCAGAATAGCACTTTTATATCCCATTTGAAATGATTAAATTGTCCTTATCTATTTTCGCAAAAGACGAAGTTAGTTAACTTGATGAGCATAATTTTCTCATTTCTCAAGATCAATATTGTATAAAAACATTATTTTGAATTAGGACGTATATTTTAACAATTTTGAATTATCGGGAGGCATAAAAACGCAAGTACCCTTTCTATTTCAACTCATGAACCTCGTCACTCACTATTATTAATTGAAACAAAACTAATAAGAGTATTTATAATGTATATACACGGATATTATGATTTACTTTCCAACGACAATCTTATATCAAACGCGACCTAAATTTTATGTTCCTCACAATAACTACCCATCTGGTATGACTAAATACATTAAAGATGTCAACTATTGCGGGCTAGACCAATCCACACTGTTCAGACGGGCCAGCCCCCGCGCACGATGCTCCGGGGCCACAGTGCCGGCCAGGCTAGCCCGCACAGCTAATAGCGGGGTGAAATAACGGCTCGGTTCAAATTGCCTATACGGTGCTGGCAAGCCCGTGCAGTACTATTTCCGAGCGTGCTAACCTTGGCCCCAACTGCTTTTACGGGTCGTGAGCTTTTTTGACATCTCTAACAACATAGAGGTCCATAGTGATATCCTAGAACTTTCATATACGATTAGATAATATACATGCAGACTGCTTACAAGTTACAAGGTGCTAAAGAAGTTCAAAATTTTTCATATGTTCAAGATTGAAGAGATGAACAAGATATAAGTTAATTAAAACCATCAATGCATCAATTACAAGTTAGAAAAGATGCTGCTGAAGCAAACACAGTGTTTGTTATCAAAAGAAAATAACTGGAGAAGCACACCACTCATAGCAATAATGCATAATCACGAACTACAACTACGAAAGCATAGTAACAAAAACTAAAAATTTCCCTCCTGGCGTCCGACCCTGTATAGTGTCCCTACTCAAGTTTATGCTAACAAGAAATTGACAAAAATATTCAAAACCGCGATATTAAAACTTAATGCTATGACCTACAATGTAAGCTCACCTTTTTTTTTTTTTTTTGTGCATCTGCAAACTTTACGCTGCGACCTACAATGCAAGTTCACTGGCGACCTTCTTCCACGCTTCAGCTGCATCACCCTTAACCGCCACCTGCATTTTCTTCGCGAGCTCCTTCGCTTCATTGACTTGGGAATTTTTCTTCAAGCCCTCAATCAAGCCTTTCACGTAATCGAACGGAAGTGCCCATTTCTTAGCCAGACATTCCTTACAGATGTCCAAGGCACGATTAAACTCCCCTTTTTCAACCAATATACGGAGCAAAAGAGTGTAGGTCTCAAAACTTGGGGACACTCCCTGGTTACCATTAGCCCTCTTCACCACCTTCATTTTTTCGTAAACCCTAATAGCAGCATCGACATTTCCTTCCTTACAATATCCGTCAATTACAGCATTGAAGCTTGATCTATTGGCAAAGATCCTATTCGAAGCCATCATGTCCAGCAATTCCTCAGCTTCAAAGCTCCTATTGTTCTTGCAAAGAGCAGATATTCTACAATTGTATGTAGTAACATTAGGTTTCAGATCTTTCTCTGTAATCTCTTTAATGAGCTTTTCAAACTCGGCGAAATTCCCTTTTATCAAGCACCAACGTGCTGGCGGCGATTCCTTTTATCAAGCACCCGTCAAGCAGTGCATTGTATGATATGATATCTGGTGTTAATCCTTTTTTAGGCATTTCATCGACCATCTTACGTGCAGTATCAACCTCACCACTTAAGCACAGCCCCTGAAGAAAAATGTTATGGGAAACTATGCCTGGTGAAATACCTACCTCTTCTGGAACATTCTGGAAAGCCTGTCGAAGATCATCCAGGCGGCGGTTGTCGAGGTAGGCGCTGAGAAGTGCGCAGAGCGAGCGTTCGGAGCGACGGCAACCGAGTTTCGGCATGGCGGCAAAAACGTCGGCGGATTTCTCAGGCATACCGGCAGCAGAGTAGAGCGACATGAGGCGGATGAGGAAACCCTCGGATTTCGGGGCGGCGGGGTCAGCGAGCTGTCCTTCTAGAAGCTTTTCGACGAGATCGGCACGGCGCGCGCGGGAGAGCTTCTGGATAGTGAGCTTGTAGAGCGCGCGGTCGGTACGGATGGCGGCGTAGTGGGTCGAGGTTTCGAAGAGATGGGCTAATTTGTCGGGATTGGTCTCGTAGCGGATGGCATATTTGACACGCGAGGGAGGTTTGACGGCGGAAGAATCAGCGGAGACTGACGGCGGAGAGGGGGCGGCGAGCGTCGAGAGGCGGCGAAGAGCGGCAGGAGCTCGGCGGAGCACGGCCGCCATTTGAAAAGCAGGGTGTGGCGGCGGCTGGCGCGAGAGGTTTTGAGTTAGCTCCTTGAGGCGAGGTTCTTTTGAGCAGCTTTTTGGGACAACGTTTGGGAGCTCTGATATTTTAGATTTAAAAACGCTGCAGCGATCCTAAAATTTGTCCAAATATATTTTATCTGTTTTGGATTTAACAAATCGAAGATTTATCAATTCCCAACCTGAAAACAAATTCATTCATACAGATTTCTGATAAATGTTCGTCGGACGTTATAGTATTGCTCGTTAGATCTTTTTTCGAGAGAAACTTTAGCATTTTAGATTAAAATAAGTTAGATGCAAAATATTTTTAAAAATAATAAGATGAAATCTTATCAATTTAATTATTTCTTTTCGACATAGTCATATAGGTTTAACTCTTAGATTATAGGAATAAAATTCGGACTATATGGTGTTGTGCCGTTAAGTATAAATACATATTGACCTACAAAATTTGAACTTTTGAGGTGGTTCACAAACCACCCATTACATTAAAATAGATTTGTACAAGTAATTCTCGCCGCTTGTTGTTGCGAACCAAAATAGTTTGCATTTAACTTAATATTTTCATTTGAGGGGTTCAGAAATCAAAATAGTTTGCATTTGAAACAGCAGTAAGCATAAAAACTTCCTCTTTAATTTTGATTTTTAAGGCTACTTAATTGACCGTCATCTTTTCCAAACTGTAGGGTGCAAGTTGTAAAGTATCTACATTCTATTTGTTATCATTATTAATTATTTTTGTTTTAGAGAAAAAAAAACATTTAGTATAGGCCGGTAGAGTGCACATTTACTCCCAACTCACTCTCGGAGTAACGCGACTTGATGCACACGTACATAGCCCGTGTCTTGTATTCGTTGCGCGTGGAGAGGTACATGTATGCGTACTCGCGAGAGTGCATGAAGGCATAATCCGTTTCGGCCATAGTCTCCAAGAGCACATTATTGCTGTTCTTGCAAAAAGTGCATACTTGATAGAGATAATACAGCCTCCTCCACATAATACAGCCCATTTAAGCCATGGGTACTACTGGCGAGCCCGACCCATTAACCCGAAAATCGTCCGAGCATAAGGTGAAATGCATTCAACACACGGAAATGTGTTTCCCACGTGTTCGGATGATTTTTCGGATTAATGGGTCAGACTCTTCAACATTTTTCTTTAGCCAAACTGTGTTATCATAATTTCTTTTTAAATTATTATAAGAAAATTATGCTAGTAAATCATTTTAATTATTAATTATTTTTATATGGAACAAATATCGTGAAATACCATCATAAAGAAGGAATATTTATGTTTATTGAAAGCTGTCCATTAGACGTTACTGACGGAACTTATCGCTAGATAGTTATTGTATTTTGTGTTGTTATTCAGCAAATTTGAAAAGGAGAAGGGCCAAAAGAGCTCACAATTTTCCCAGTTAGTGAGAGTACATACACATGAAAATTCAAAGTTAAATGTTAAATCTTTCATGTCATTAATCGTAGGTCGAATTCAACATCTCTAACTTGGTGCAAATATTGGTGATATCAACTCATCATGTTGGCCAATCGCCAATTTATTATTGGTGACTTCATCAACGTTTGTATATATCCCTTAATATGAAATTATAAAAAATATACTTTTTAATTTAAAATAATATTTTTAGACCTCTATTCATCATGTGAAATGACGAAAAAATTGCCCTCATTTTTAGAAAAGATATAATAATTTCATCTGACATGATCAATGGGAGTTTTAAATATCATTTTAAATTAAGGAGTCATAAAAACACAATTTCAAAATACGATGAACATAAAAATATAAATACGCCTTTCTTTTGGAGATTATCATAGAGTAACATTATCCATATTCGGTTTATTTTTATACGACTATCCTAATAAATAAACTCACGCATAGCAACCAATTCGCATTTTTCTAAGGAAAGCCCTAGTTTATTTTTTTTTAATTTGGACAGAAGCTCCCTATTATCCAATATGTGAACTATGTCTTATTGCACATATTTTTTGAGGCCCGATTACTAGCAGTCTTTCAGCTCTACCAGAACATCATATGGACCTGACTCTATTCAAAAGGTACATCTCTCATAGACACCTACGAGGCGAGATCTGTCGTACGTGAAGGGACACACGTGCACATTACCACCGGTCAAAAAACTAACTGATGGAGCGTGGAGCCGAACGTTGGACAGGAAGACTTTCTGAAGCCAGTGGTACTAATGCGACACCCCACCGCCATCTTATCGCACATATGTCTGATTTCATGAACATATATGATGTGCTAACTATGTCTGTGTAGAATGTGACTTCACAATATCTTGGTCATGAAGATACACAGCAAAATTGGACAGTAAACAGGGGCTACTTTGCATTGTTTCACATATGACCTAGAAAAGGATTCTAATTTATGACCAACCACATCTGAAACAGGTGAAAGATGTACTTTTTTTTTCATAAAGAAGAAAAACATGTACTTTTTAATATTTGTAAATGGTGAAAGGGGTGCCAGAAATGCAACCTAATTTCATCTGAAATAATATTCCAACCAATCCCTCTTCCTCAAGTTATTATCAAATAGAAATAAACATGGGATTTTCTTAAAACAGCCCGTTGCAGACTGACAAATCAGCCCCATGCCACGTGAAGTCCCACTTTTGTGCTGACATGGCACATCCTACCGATGTCACCTCACGGAAGCATCAAATCTCGCATAAGGCCAATCTCCGCATGCCGCATGGATTATTAGCAGAGTCCACGGTGCAGGATATGGCGCACTGGCTATGCAGGCCTGCCTTATACAACAATAGAAAATGATGGAATAGAATGCTAATTGCACGGCTGCAGAGACACACCAACACAGACCAATCACAACCACCATCTGGAAGATATCGTGATGAAAGCAGTGTGCGATCGCATTAAATACAAGTCATCTCGGCATCACTCCCGTCGATCTACACGCCTAATAGCCGGATCCTTGCCTCGACAATGAGGTAGGTCATGCTATAAATAAGCTAAGTATATGAAAGAGGAAGAGATTGGCATTTGCATAAAAGTAAATATTGCATTTATTCATCTAAGCATTCAAAAAAATATCAGACAACACGCCAAAACTTTGTTATACCCTTTTTATTTTCTAACTCCATTGCAATGGCTAACTAGAAACAATTAATAAAAAACATAGCTGGCTAACCTTCCCGTGGACGTAGATTACTTGATAACCAAACCACATAAATCCTCGTATATGGTTGTGTTATGCTACCCTTGACGATCGTAACTCTGAGATAAACATATCTAAAATCCATAACTCGTATCGTACGATCCTTAAAGCCACCTCTTGGTTCTCTAAGCCTAGTCAAGGACGGAATGGGGCGCTCAATTCGCTACGAACCCAGACCCGCAGAGCCGATCATTATGGGATCATAATTTATGCAAGTTCACAGGATCAATGAAATGGCATAGCCCAGTATAATTCATTTGGTAACCTAAAAGAGTTGGAAGCACTTTAACATTGCAATTATGCACATCAACACATATCCTCCATAGCCGGTGGCACAGCTTTTTCTTGTTGTCATGTATGGGCCCACCCAACTTTAACAAATGAGAAATCTCGATACAGCAGTATTATTTATCAGAACCATTAGAACTTCTAATACTATTAGAATCACATACTATATACCGAAATATACATAAGATATGTATATTCCGATATACAATATGTGATTATGACTATATCATAATAATCGGAACTCCTAAGAATGAAAATCTAATTTTGATATTGAGGATAGTATGATTTTGTGGGAGATGATATGTAATATGTTTGTATATAGAGAGAGTCCTAATTCTTAAATTTTAATTAGGTACATCACAGTAAAGTCGATTGTACCAAATATTCTATGGAGTGGTTTGTTTTGAAAAAAAAATATATATATTATATATAAAATTATAAATTCTAATTAATGAGATCTACAATTTTGTTAATCAACATTTTTAAAAATTATAATTAAATATATATTTTAGATATTCAAAGTCTTAGTATATTTAAAAATTTTATTTTTAAATCTGAAAATACATATTTTATAAATATTTCTTTAAAAAATAATATCAAAATTATAAATTTTATCAAAATTTATAAATTTTATATTATATAATTTTATATAATAACCTTAGTATGAATTTGATACTGTCAACTGTATCAGATCGAAACTCCAAATCCTATGCCATGTACTGTCGTACCTTCCTATTTACGTGCTGCTGCTCAACGCTACGCCATCCTCATGTGGGCGGTCTGTGCTTGCTTATCTTGGGGCCTACCATCACTCCCATGGCCGCTGTACTGAGCCCATTAACCCCAGACCTACCTAACTAGGTTGCTACCATATTAATATGGTATGCCCACAAAATTTTCATTTTTTTTTTTCATTTCTTTTTTGGTGATATTTTGGATCCCAACTACTTCTTTTTGGAGTTAGGTTGTGGTGAAATCGAACCCTCGACGCTATAATAGTTACCCGATGTGGCGTTCATTTACGCCAGAAGTATGGGACACTTTTTTTTTTCATGTAAATTGTTCAATTTCACCGACACGTCGTTCCATTTTAGTAATTAGTTGGGTTCAAAAATAATTTGAATTTACCGTATGTATGGATTAAATGGACGCCATATGTGTCGAACGATACTGGCAAAAATCATAATAGAAAACTTTGTGAGGACGCTTAAATTTGTGGAGATTTATTGCAAAACCTAACTTGGTGGCCTATCAGCCAGTGACTAATTCAACCTCAAACAAGCTAAGGACATTAAAAAAAGTGCCTACCAGCGTTAGTCTATTTTGTAAACTGGACTGATTGTTACAAGGCGATCGCGGCGATCTGTTATTTGTGTAGGATAGATCGAAGGGTTCAAACTTCAGCAAGCGCTGGCTAGAATGGACTATCATTCTACTCAGTTTTCGACTGAAATATAAAATATATACCGAACCCAACGGTTATGTATTCCTAAAAAAATTGCAAGGGCAGTTGAATTTGTAAAGGGGCCTATTTGTATATCTAACTTAGTCGGGGATCTATTTGATAATATATATATATAGTATTTAACGACAAACCTTTTCAATCTCTTTATGTATGTCTGATGAACAATTAAATACATTGATGAATCCGGATAACAATATCTGCTCCTTAAAAAGAACAAATATACTATGCACTGTTAACTCTTTTTTTATCTCTTATTTCTAAACTAATTTCTTAACAAGTTTAGATGCCAGAATGATTTTTGGTAGATTATCAAGTATAGCTTGATAATATAGATTAATAATGATGACAGATATATTTTTTGAGGTACATAACGATGGTTGAAAAGTTTCATTTTTAACCTAGTTCGTAAATTGTCTGGACATCAAGGATGAGAATTCTCTGTACCGAATTTTATATACCATCCTGTATGCCGATACCTCAAAAAAATATCAACATGTATTTTTTAAAATAACTTCTAATATAAAAATTATAAATTTTGATTAGATCTATAATTTTTATAGTATTTTTTTTTAAAAAAAACTCTACATAGATTTTTTTTAAACTAAAATAATAACGTTTTAACTGGTTATTAAAATTATTTTTAAATCCGTTCAGATTTTGGAGTCCCAGAACACCAATTTAAAATTATTTTTTGAAAAAAAAAAGTGTACATCTTATTGAAATATTTAACTTTCATGTCAAATTTTTTTCAAAAAATATGTATAAATTTTTTTTTAGAAGTGTTAGTATGCAATAAGTTGTATAAAATTCGGTGCAGAGAATTCTCATCTAGACATCAACGGCGAACTTTTACTTTGTGAAATGAAGTTTTACACTACAACAAATATTACTATTAGAGATAAGGATCCGGCGACTAAAAACTACTTAATTTAGTCGCTGAAAGTTATTGCGATTAAAATTTGCACTATTAGTGACTAAACTACAGTAACATTTAGTCGTTATTTGACCTTTTTTCTGTAGTGTTATATTCGAATCTTTCAATCAAGATCTACAAGATTATGAAATTTTTACTCCTCATGCATTCCTAGAAAATAATACGATTCTTCATGTTCAGAAATGTGCATAAAAAAGTTAATTGAACATGAATCGATATTATTCAAAATTATCTATTAATTTGGTGGCTATTTACATCCACATCGATCACTCACATCCAAGCAAAATCTCTTGTCGGGTCACTCTTTATTGGGATCCGTTAAAACAACGATCACGATCTGGTCCTGCTGAGCTATGAATGAGCCAGCCGGCGTGGGTGCCCGGTCCCCGCGCGCCACCAACCTCCCCCCTCAACCACCCGCCCACCTTCTCTCACTCTTACTCTCTCGTGCGTGCAACTGCAGTCTGCACCCTGCAGAGCGCCCGCGCGGCGTGTCACGGCCACTGTGTCCAGGCGCCCAATCCGCCATATATCAATTATTATAAATAATCTATTAAAAAAAAACTATCCTCGTTTTCGCCGTTTGAGATCATTAACGGACGGAAGTGAACCGACGGTTTAGTTGTTTGTTGGTTTAATTGAACCGGTGGCCCCAGGAGGCCGCACGTGTGGAATTCCATCGCGTCAGTTACTGTACCCGCGAACGCACACTTAGCCAGGGATTTTAATGAATTTGATAATATATTCTAATAAAATAATCACGAGTATTTTGTCAATCAGAGATCTTGAAGATGCTATTTCGGTCTACAATTTCCATTTTTGAATTTAGAGATTTAAAGCCCCTGGAATACATGAAATGATGAAAACATTAGTGTTTTGTAAAATCATGGAGGACCGTCCTATAATTTGCAATTCGGCATGTGACGATAGCGCCAGATCCAAGCCGACAATTGGTCCACATTTCTATTTGTTTTCTTTACAGGAGGACATTGCTTGAAGACGGCCGGCGATCTCGAAAATGACAATTATCCAACTCATATGACTATACCATCATGCGTAGGTAGAACAAAATCTAAAAATACAAGGGTTTCTAATGATGGTGATGATGAAGTAGCATGGAGCCAGATGAAGAAGTGAAGGGCTTGTAGCATATCTTGTATTTTGGGTCCGCTGCTTATCGGATACACGACCTTCATGCAATTTGTGCTCGCGTTAAGCAAAATATATATAGACACTTTTGAAAATGAGGGTGATGATGGCACATATACCTCACATTCTACTTTCCAGGATGATTGATACAAGACATACTCCAGACGGCCCAACACGGCTTGTGAGGGTCGATCCAAAAGGGCAGAACGAGCATAAAAAGAAACACCGGATCTGGTGATGGTATCTCCATAATTGCTCACTATCCCCAACCAGACCATGGCGTCTAGACTCCAGTGCCAAGTGGCTATCAACTTGACTCCAATACTAAGCAACCTAACACCAGTATCCGGCTAGCGATGGAGTCACATAAAATCATTAGGATAGGTGCCTCCTTGCACACCATCGAAGGGTTTGCCACCTGAATGCACCGACCTTTCTAGCCAGTTGAGTATTGTCAGCTGCACAGGGAGCCGTCAAAGCGCCACACCCGAAAGCTGGCAGATAAACCAAGTACCTCACGTCACCTGCGTCGTCATTGTGCCCCATCTAGCTACATCCTTACCTCTAGACAAGGCGTAGGCCTCTGCTATAAAATGGGAGCCAGAACAACCTAGACGAGAGGTTGGTTAAGAAGGATATATCTAACAGGAAACATATTCAATATAATAAATCATATTGATGACGGATGGACCTCAGTGCTAAGTGGAGGCCCGTAAAGAAAAACCACATGACCCTCCGGCTGTCTCCGGTCGCTTCTTTGTGGCTTGATCTAGCAAACCTAATAATGACTGCCCAGCGAAGTCAAGTAAGAAGCTAATAGTAACGCGACACCTGGCGGGTGGGCGCACATGAGCAGGCTTGCGCCCTGTATGCGCCCACCTTTGGAACGCACAGCCGGCCGACATGTTATTTCACCATCTACTCCGCTATTCAGAGGCAAGCACGTGGTAAAAAAATCTCAGACAAAATTATGTCATCCATACTTTTCCGTTGGTTCTTCATTGTTTTTTTTTAATTTATAAATATTCAATTTAGTATTTAATTTATTTTTTATGTCTAAAAAATAATAATTTTATAAATAGCACTGATCTATATCCACTAATCAAAAAATTATAATTTTTTTTATGTAAACAAAATTATGTCCACATCTATCCTTTACGGGAAAGGATGAATTTTCGCACCCTCCCAAGGGCAAATGGCGATTTCGTGATTCATTTTGATGTTTAAGCTTCTTTGTCCCTCTTTTTTGCAATTTCCCCCTTCTCTCCCCTATATTTAGAGGCCGCCCTCTCTCTTTGTAACCCCCCACAGACACCAAACCAGTCCCATCCTCTTCCCTGCTATCTTCTCCTCCTTTCTTCTCCATCTCTTCTTTACTCTCTTCTATCTCCTCTTCTATCAACCCTTCCTCTGTAAACTAATCCCACCAAATACAATAGGAATTTCTGCCCTCTTTTTTGCTTGTATGGCTCCCATATCTCACGTTTGGTTGCACCTGCTCTCTTGTCTTCATCTCATTTTTTGTAAATTTTTCACGGTTTCCAACACAAATATACTTGCTGATCATAATTTTCTGCATGTTTTGGCCCATATTTATAGTTAAACTAATAAAATAATGGGATTCATTGGTCTATATATTCATAGTACTACCTAGAATTTACGCACGTCCGATTTCTCTTTTACTCAAAATTTTTCTCTGGTCATTTGACTTCTTGGTTATATGTACAGACATATACTATTTGCTCTACAGAACTCCTGAAAATCGAAAAAGGAAAAACGTATCAGTTTCTGATAATCGATCTTGTTCCATAATATTTCGTAATTCAACCTATCAGGACAGCCAAAGTTCGTTCTTGGAGAAGCTATACGGAGAAGATAAGACCCTGGACATGCTTTTCCACGGCTTTCTTGAACTATGGACATAAACGGGGGAGCATTCCTTTGATATTTTTGACCTCTGGATTGATTTAAGAGTAAATTAAATTAAAAGGGAAATTGAGAACCTACTGTGTGCAAAGTTCAAGAAAGACGTGGGAAAAAATGACAGATCTTTGATCCAGGGAATGGATGACCATGGTGATGCATGCCTTCCCAGAAAATTAAGCAAGGTAATTAGATTTATCATTTGCTGGTTCTTTTTTCTGAATTCTCCTTAGTTTTGTCAGTTAGAAGTAGGAATTTTCCTACGAGTTTAACTGGATTACTTATCTGCTGTTAGATCCATGTTGATGATCGATTCATAGTTACTGTGAAGTTTCTTCTTTCTTTTTTCTTTTTTTTTCTTTTTTTTTTGTAAAAATGTTGAACTAGGCACCAACACTCTCTAATTAATTATCATTGAGGAAATTCTATATTTTCGCTTTTTTCTGATGAATTGTTAGATCTGAATGCTGAAAAGTCCGCAGTGAACTCAAACAAAGTTGTTGAGTCTTCATAGTTACCGCGAATTTTCTTCTTTTATTTTATAAAATGTTGAACTTGTGATGGCCACAAACACTCTCTCATTTATTTTTGAGAAAATTCTATATTTTCGCATGTTTTTCCCATGAATTGTTAGATCTGAATACTTGAAAGTCGGCAGTGAACTCAAACATATCCCTTTCTCTTTTTCTTTTTCTTTGTTTTTTAATTATGTTTTTATTTCACTTGTCTATTTGGTTTGGCAGAAGTATTCTTTTCAGAATCTTTCATGATTCTTTTAAAAATTTTCTTGATACTGCCCTTAAAAAAATTGGCCTAAAATGATAGGAAATTCTACCTTTGGACCAGCAATTGTAGAATATGGGACCAGTTGGAAAATGTGGTCTCCTATAATAGAGATCTTGAGAATTTTTCATATTTACTTTTTTCATAAATATGATTTTTTTTTAATCTTTTCAAAGATGAATGAATCTTTGAGGAATTCACAAGGTTTATAGTTCTGAGGGAACGGAGTAACATGAGGAATCTGAATCTGCTGAATTTTTTTTTTTTTTAATTCCCAGATTTTAGCACTAAGTGATTAGGGCAATACGATAAATACTTCTGCAAATTGATTATAGAAATCTTGCTTTTTTCTCTTTTCATTTATAAGAGATATATTATAAGATTTTATATAAAGCAGGTGTATCAAACTCAAATCTGGAATGTATTTATCCTCAAAATATTGATAAATATATATCATTTTTATAATTAAAGCTGTCGATGAGTTGATATTCCATCTTTTACTTGTTTAAGCCAACATCATTCCTAAATTTAACTTTGGTCTGGCTGAAAATGATGCTACCATAATCACATATATGGATAGAATCATGACTGAAAATGATGCTTCCTCATTCCTGTAACGCTCAATTAGACATGAAATAATTTCCACACTTAGCCAACCAGCATTGGTCCAGTTGTTTAACAAAATTAGATGGTGGAGAAGAACATGGCATATCCCTCATGAATGAAAGGTTCGGATCTCAGCATGCATGAGTTGGAAGGGACTTACTGTGTTGCTCCGTTTCCGATCGAGATGAAGAAAAAATCGAAATCATCCGTCACAGATCAAAAAAAAAAAAAAAAAAATCCAGACTTATATACGGCCAAAATCGTCAACATCTATTCATATGTTCATAGATACATACCTACATACAATCGCATAAGGGAGAAAATTTATAATGCTTCAGCTACTTAGAACTCATTCATTAAAACTCATATTTTAGAGATTTTTTTTAATTCTTTTTTGAACTATAAAATTATAAAGAAAGATAAAATACATTGTTTTGTAATTTAAATGATTTTGAGAAAAATGTAAAAAAAAATTGTCCAGTAGAACATCATAAGTGGTAGCATAAATGCTGATTGTTTCAGATAGCATTTTTGTCTATTTACTTGATATTGTTTAACAATTTCTGAATATCTGAATTCAAAGCTATGTAGTTAATTGTGTCATATAGCTTTATAGTTTTTTTTTTTTCAAAAAATATCTCTAACTATGTATTTTAATAAATTGTCATTTTATTGCAATGTAAATAATGACATAAACTAGTTTGTTCTTTAAGTATGTCACGTAAAATTGCACTTTGTCATCCGTTTCAACATAGAGCTTCCAACCATATAAGCAATGTACTGTCTTTAATGAAAACGTTGTCATAATGATTTATTTATTATTTAATAATTTTTTCAAATACACATCCATACATATATATATGCGTCTTAAAATAACTATTTAGAGACGGAAAAATTTTTACAAAAATTTTTACAAAAATTTTTCATATATATATATATATATATATATATATATATATATATGAATAAAAGGAAAAATTAGTAGGACGGAAAAATTGTTTGCCTTCTTCTTTGCCATGTACTTCAAAATGACTTCTCGCGTATAATATTTAGAGTTTGTCTTCTTACTCTTCCGATTATTTTTTTTCTAACATGGTCGGATCCACTATATAATCAATTGGGTCAAGTGAGCCCACTCAATTATTTTTAAAGAAGTGGTTGAAAAATAATAAATTGATGAACTTGGTGGGGAGAGAGAGTCGCAGCAGCACGATTAACTGATGAGAGAGAGAGGGAGTGGTTATCAGGGTGACATAGAAGTTCTGTAACTTAAATTATATATATATTATTTATGATAATTATGCATAACTTAAATTTATTTTAATTATATAAAATATAAGAAACCAAGCATCTCTGATGGACGGTAGTGATTGATTGGGGGGATGGAGGAAGGGCTCTGTGGATTATTCTTCCTATGTGGAAAGGCCTCAGCTTTTGCTGTATCTGCAAGCAGCAGCAACCAGAGCAGATTTCAGAAAGCCAAACGTACAAAGAGAGAATGTGTGGAAAGAAACCACAGAAGACAGAGTTTATGAGAGAGAGAGAGAGAGAGAGAGAGAGAGAGAGAGAGAGAGAGAGAGAGAGGTGTGAGTCCTGTGCATGGGAGGCTTTACAGCTCACAATGCAATAGAGGGCATACAGATTGCATGATTCGTGACAAGGTAATTGGTGTGTATATTATGAAGAGGAGAAAAAGAAAGAGCTAAAACTGGGCCAGGCTGCTGCTTTTGAGTTCTATCCTTCTCCATTAAGAGGACAAGTTATTGGTCCATCCAGAATGAATGAAGTGGTTCAGATTGATTTGTTTTCTCTGGTTTTGATATTATGATTTCTTTATGTATACAAAAATAATACATCTTTTTTTTATATTATTGTGAAAAGATTGTCGTTATGAGCCTATTTTATGCAGTCGTCGTAATAAATAAATCTATGAATGGTACTGATCTATATTTTATCAACAAGAGAATTTCAAACTTTCGATTTGTGTAGGTTCGGAAACTCGCATTACACTTTCAAATACAGAGAGAAGAAATTGTTTTTTTGAACTTATACAGATAGTGCTTCCCAAAAAAAGTATAGAAGTGACGGAAAAAGGTAAACACCAAAGAAAATAATCTTTAAACTAAAAGAATAATGACAAATCTCCCAAAACTCATCCCAAAAACAATCCTTATACTGTTGTTTGCAGAAGCCCCTCTTGCCGTTCAGTTTTTGGTGTACCAGATGTTCTGTGCAAAATTTGGTATATTTTCGTGTGATATATCAATAATTATTCCTTATTTTTACGTGATTAATTTCGCTCATTTTTTAAGATTTCAAATATAAATAAAATAAAAAGATTTGAAACAAATGAGAGACAATTCCAGATGCACCCTGAAGTAAAAATTGGGCTGCTCAACCTATTTTCTGTCAAATTAGTTAAGAAAGTGATGGAGAACATTCTGTACCTCATATCTGCTTTGAAGACAGATGTCATATTGAAGTTTTACTTTCTGATTATAATTCTACAAACGCCATCCGTAAGGATATAAGAATTTATTCCATCTATATCTCTTAAAGAATAATACAAACTTTCAAGCTTCTCCGGATCGAAAGGTTGGGACTCATCAGCTGGCAGAATATAAATCGGTGCCATCTATAAATTTATTTATTATGACGATCATATAAAAATAAGCAGATTATAGATAGAATTTTTTTACAATCATCTAGAAAAAGTATCAAAGGTACTTTTTCTCCATTTTTTTTAACCTTCCTAAATAATCTGGCTTTACCTGCTTGAACAAATGGTTAATTTCTACAATTATCCATTTTTGAAATAACTTTTTTATCTCCCAAATGGTTAATTTCGACAAATTACCCATTTTTGAAATTACTATTTTATCTTCCAAAATTTATTTATTCAACACACAATGCTGTAATATTGTGTATCGCATCGCTAGAGTCTAAATATTTGTCTTTTCGTAGATTGTCCATTTTCTTTTCTTTTTTATTTAAAAGATTTTTATTTTTTTTTATTGTTGCAGGACCTCTCATTGATATGTTTGTCACTTCTCTTTTAGCTCTATAATTATTAAAAAAGATGATCATGTATTTTCATAAAAATATTTAATAATAGAGATTATTCATGTAATAAATAGAATAGTTCTATTTTATTTCCATGAACAATCTTGCATTTTTGGAAGAATAATTCGCAGGGGCCAATTCTTACAATTTTGAATTATGAAGGTATAAAAATTCAAATGCACTAAGTTTCTTTTTTCCATTTCAAAAATAAAAAGGTCTGCCACTAACTGCTTATGATCAATATATCTAAAATTAAGTGGAGTATATCACAATTGCACCCTCCAATTTATACACATATAATAAGATGACATATAATACCACCACACTCAATTAACATGTCTTCATTATAGTACACATATATGTGTTGATCATTAAAGTTGGCCACTTTTTGCTACCGAAATTATTTTAAAAAATGATCAATATAATCGCCGAGACTATTAATCTAAGGTAAGATACTTTCGCTAGTAGTTAAAGGACTATCCGGTACTAAAAGAGCTTCCGCATATAAGCGTATGTTCTGAAAAAAAAAAAAAAAAAAAAAAAAGTGTAATATTTTACCTAATGTATGACATTATATCATATTTTCATAGCAGATTATTTATGTACCTTAAATCCACGATATTTGATAGTTGGGCAGAAGCTTTTAACAGTTTCCCAAATTCTTCCTTATACTACCACTAGATATTGAGAGAAAATTATACGTTCGTATATTCACTTAAGCAGCAAACTTCGGCTTTGTTACGACAACTATATCTTTATCATGAAATTCATAGCACTCGGTCTTTTTTTTCTATAAGGCGTGCGCATTAAAGTGGACAATCACGTTCTATATATATCAAGCACCTATTCTATTGAATCCATCTTAATGATTCTTTATGTTATTGAAAGTCTATAAACTATTGGTGCATTATATATATATATATATATATAATATATATATTATATATATATATATATATATATATATATATATATATATATATATATACCTATAACTCATATGAAGGCTTACATGATAGCTCAACTAATAAGGTGGGTGTCTCATGAACAATCATTTATGAATTCGAGTCACTTTCGTTATAATGCATGACATAAATCTTTCGGAGTTTCATAACAACTTTTGAAGTTGTGATAGACATGTACTTGTATTCAACGACGTTTTGCAAAGTAATGCACGTCCAGAACTTTATTCCTTGAGCTCTAATAGATTGTGGTTCAACACTGTCCAATAAAAAGAAAAAACTAGTGCATATCACAGAAAATTTTCACCTCGTTATCTCTAGAAAAAAAAAAAATTCACTCATCTAATGAAAATTTAAAATTGATAAATGAATAAAAAAATTTTTAAAAAAAGCAGGGATTATTCTTAACCTCAGCAAGGTCGTACTAGTTTCAACTTATGATGTCACTGTGTGGACTTTGGCCTCACCCTTAATAATAAATTATAAATTGTAAATAAACATAGTGGCAATGCCACTCAACTATAGCCGTCCTAAAGATCTTATCTCTCCTGACCAAAAAAAAAGACCCTATCTCTATTCATGTTCTTTTTTCGGTTTTAACCGCAGAGTTCGGTTTCTATATATATATATCGACCGAAAGCTATGCGCGTTAAGATAAAGTCCCTCCCAACCAGATATTACTGAAATTCGAATTCTTGACCTAATATTCATGAGGAGCATGCCATGATCTCCTCCGGCATCCAAACGCACTATCTATTCATGTATTATATAAGTTCTCATATTATGATAGCCACAAAGCTCAGTGGCACTACCATTTTGCATAGCTCATGGACTCAAATCCTTTCTTCCTCATCCTAGTTTGCTTGTTGCTAACCCTAAAACTTGAGCTTGTGCACTGCCAACTCAAATATGGTTTCTACGATTCTTCGTGTCCCAACTTATCCCAAATAGTGAGAGCCGGAGTCTGGTCAGCAGTAAGAAACGAAACCCGAATGGCAGCTTCCCTACTTCGCTTGCACTTCCATGATTGTTTTGTCAATGTAATTCTTTCCTCGCGAATTATAGTAGTTGACTTCTATTTTGTCAATCAGTATGTATCATATCAACCATTTGAATCATTTTCATTTAACTTTTATTTTCCGTGTTGGGAGTATAGGGCTGCGACGGATCTATACTACTAGACGGGACGAACAATATGACGAGCGAGAAAGATGCCCGCCCGAACCGCAACTCGGTTAGGGGTTTTGAAGTCATTGACAACATTAAGGCTAATCTGGAGATGGTGTGCCCTTCAGCTGTCTCTTGCACTGATATCTTAGCAATGGCAGCAAGAGATGCAGTCTACATAGTAAGCAATTGCACGTACTCTAATCTTCCACCCAGATTTTTGGCTTTTATGTTAAAGGTTTTTTTTATTAAAAAAAAAGCTACACTATAGAACAGAAGTATGAATATTGATCAATGTTTGTGATCAAAATATATCTATTTTATAGTCAGGAGGGCCTTACTGGCCTCTTATGCTGGGCCGGAGAGACGGGGTCACGGCTAATCAAACAGCGGCGAACGAGCAGCTACCGTCGCCTTTCGACTCCTTGGACGCCATCAATGCTAAGTTCGCTGCAAAGGGCCTAGACATCAAAGATGTTGTTGTTCTCTCAGGTTCTTCCCTTTCCCCTATTATTTGCATAGTCAAAATAGGTATAAATTATCCTGATGTCAACAATAACGATTATATATATATATATATATATATATATATATATATATATATATATATATATATATTGGGCTCTGATGAATAACAGTGTTTGATAATAACAAGCTACCTTCTTAATCCTAATGGCTTTTGTTTTCTTTTCAATTTGTATACAACAAAGGTGCACATACTATAGGCTTTGCCCAATGTTTCACATTCAAGAACAGGCTCTTGAACTTCAACGGCACCGGCGAGCCCGACCCTTCTCTGGCGACCTCTCTTCTAACAAATCTACAGAGTATATGCCCGAACAACGACACCAGCAACTCATCATCCAGCAGCAACCTGGCGCCTTTGGACTCGATCACGACAAACAGATTCGATAACTTGTACTACAAAAACTTGTTGAACAGCTCCGGGCTCCTGAAGTCCGACCAGATCCTGGCTGAGGACCCGAGCACCGCCGAGATGGTCAGCAACTACAGCATGAACTCTTACTTGTTTTGGAGGGACTTTGGAAATTCCATGAGTAAGATGGCTGCTATTGAGGTGCTCACTGGAACTGATGGTCAAATTAGAACCAACTGTAGGGTTGTCAACTAAAGTTATAAGAAATTATATAATCTGAACCATGATGCAGGAAAATATATATTACACATATTCCGATGTATGATATGTGGTCCTGATTGTATTAGAACTCCTGATGGCTATGATAAATAGAATGCTCAAAACTAATGTTTGCTTTTGATAATTAGTATGTGTTGCTCCAAATGTCGCTCATGATCCCTTCATATTTTAACACCCATCTTGAGATCCTACTCATCTCTGATGTATAAACAGTAGCAATATCATATTGTTGCATACTTGCAGGAAAGAGAAGAACGGTCTTCCAATATTGTTAGGCTAACAAAAATTGTAAAATATGATGACTTAAAGTAACTTGAAAGTAAAAAAATAAAAGTTACCAAAAATATCACTGACAGTTACCAAGTTATATAGCAGCCATCATATTAGTAACTCGATAGTAAAAATCCAGAGATCACTTTATCAACAAAACAGGGTGACAACTGATTAAACCACGTTGATGCACGGCCTTTGACAATATAGGTAGAACATTTCAATAAAGCATCTCAACCCATGGCATGGGTAGGCCTTCATGCGCAACCTATGCATATTGATTTTCTTCGTACATAATATTTCGCCTTCAATTATGTGTGCTGCAGGAGTTGTATAACAATCTTCTCTCAAATAATATAAGAGGTGGCTATAGTAAAATCATATCCCGCACCCGTGGGACAGATGGTGGGGCTTGCGGCTCAGAAACTGCGCATCCCGGATTCGAGTCCCACAGACGTCACGCCGCGGGCAAATGTCGGGAGGTTTTCCCCGTTGTACCTCGTTGGGAGTAAAATAAATCCGGTTTGAGGTCCTTTCAGGAACGTGCACCGTAATCTGTCCTACCCATAAGGATGGGACTCCTCAATTGGTGGAATAAGAATCGGTGCCACCAGTGGGTTTACATTTTATGACGGTTGCTAAAAAAAAGACCGGTTACAGATAGAATTTTTCCAACGCTAATCTAAAAAAAAAAAAAAAAATGCTACAATCATAGCTGAAAAGAGCTGGCATTCCCAATTCCCAAATAATAGTCCCTGTAAGTCATGCATGAAGTTTTAGACATTTTACATAATGCACATAGTGAGATTTATCCACTTATGGGAGCCTTGTACTGTACAGATACTTCCTACCAACATGAACACTGTGCTTGCCTGAGATTAAAACACATTACATCGATCGATAAGCCTAAACAACCTCCACGTAACGGGAGGTTATGCATGCGATTCAATGTAGAGCTGCTATACGAGATATAAAACGGGAACTAAACAACTTCACTTTCTAGGTGTTAGTCTAGCTCGCCTGTGGAAAAAAGGATCCATCTACGCCATCTACAACTTCCTCGTTAAGAAAAATTCGTAATCCGGTTGCCTATTAACACATCTCTGTTTGCCTTTCACAACAGAAGCTCTTGCCATCAACGACGCAATTTGTTCGAGAGTCCTGAGCCTCTCCTTCAAAATCTCGGAGGTATCTGAATACAGGGCGGCTGCCGTTTGGACTACTTCAGATCTCATGGGCCTTGGCTGGAACCAGCATTCGCTCTGAGAAAAAATTGAATTCGGTTAGAACAATAGAAGAAACATAAAACCATAAGTTCCGAATATAAATAAAGAAAATGACAAAACAGTATAAGATTTGTATGTTTATAATCCAGATTTTGCTCATCTGTAGACTGCTCGATAAAGATGAGATAAAATGTGGAAGGCACAAGGGTGCCATGAAGAACGGATTAGAAAATATGCTCAATGTATTCCGTTCCAAGGAGGTTTACCTTTTACTACAGTCGCCGTTAGGAGCCGGTTACGGGCAGGATTTTCCTCAAATTTTCAAAAAAAAAAAAAGAAGAAAAGAAAACCCCGCCCATGAAGAACGGATTTTTTTTCTTCGAGATTGACGAGGGAACCGCCCATGAAGAACGGATTTTTTTTCTTCGAGATTGACGAGAGGAAAACCCCGCCCATGAAGAACGGATTTTTTTTTTTCTTCGAGATAAAAGAGGGGAAAACCTCGCCCTTAACGAGGGGGGCTCAGCATGAGTAATATATTATTGCATTACAAGTACCTCATACAGTTCAAGTACCACAGTCCAAACACAAGCTTCGTTTGGATGGTCTGGTAAATAAAAGGGAGAACAAAACAGTATAGTAATACCTTGGCATTATAGCTCTGCAAACCCACGACAGGCAGAGTTAATAAGGACTTTCCACCAGAGCTAGACCGTGGACCCTTTCTACAAGTAAAATGGCCCAAAGAGTGATATGTTAAAAATGCAGCACGTAGGTTGCCATCAGGAATTCGATATATAGGATACCACGCCACACAATACCTATAAAGACAGATGAGCGTAAGCTTAAGGATTTCATTCAAATTACAATTTCCTAGTGAAACCACATACATATGATCAAAGACAGAGGAAGAACGTGAGACGAACCAAGAAGCTGGATGAAGATCAGATAAATTTAAAGAAACCAGATTTGATGGGTCACCAAACATATTGCGTGAAGATAAAGCATCACCTTTGACAAGTTCCTTGATCCTGATACCCAAAAAAAGAAAGAAGATAACACAATTATCCCAGTTTAACCAGGTTTTAGATAAAAATATAAAAGCAAATCACTTAATAAGCAAACACTACATACTCGGGGGGAAAAAAATCAAACTAAGTTATTATATAAACCTGAGCATTCTTTGGTCTGGGTTAAAGGGCGAAAGTATCCTACTAAACATGGAATCACCCTTTATCATTTTTTTAGCCTCAACTTCCTGATAGACATCACTATGGGTGAATAATAAGGAAGACTACATCTACAGAGTCTTGTTATCACATGCTTTATGGGATGATATTCCCCAAAAGTCCCTTCTAATCCCTAATGCGAAAATGTCAGAGGAAAAAAGGGATACAACAAGAACAAGAAAGCCTTTGTCCAAAGGTGCTGGCAAAAACGTAGATCCTCGAATGACATTGTGCTCTATTTTGATTCTTTGAATCATATCTTCCTCAATTCCATAATCATAATATCGTTCTTTGTGGTGACCACTTTTTTGGGGCCTTCCCCTTCCTTCTTGATAGGGCTCATCTCTACCACCTCACATCTCCTAACCTGTGCATCAGTAGGTCTTCATTTACATGTCCAAACCATCTCAAACAATTTTCTCTATCTTACTCCACTTGATCTACACCTACTTTATCCCAAATCACTTCATTTCTAATCCGATCTTTAATCGTGTGTTCACACATCCAATGTTAAGACGATAGACAAATAGGGATAGTATGAGCTAAAAGAACTGTGACCCGTTATGGTCTTATTAGATACCTTAGTACTTTGACACTCAAGCTTTTTTGAGATAGTCAGTCCTTTGTTATTAAGAGTTAATCAATCTCATGTACGGCACCGCATTATTAAGCAATAGTATGTCAAAAACGGATGCCTATGCAACGTCAAAATCTAGTTAGCTACCAGCTGCCCCTAGGTATTGAATAAACAACAAAGCAAGGATTTCTGTGCCGAGCCGAGCCGAGTCTCGGTAAACTCAGATCCTGGCACGTGCCGACCGTGCCGAAATATATTTTTTATTATTTTTAAAAAAATAAAAATAAAAATAAAAAATTAATTTAAAATTCAAATATAAGATTTTTTTAACACATGCTGTGCCGATTCGTGCCGTGCCGACAACTGCCGGAACAGGCACGGTTGTGCCGACCGGCACAGAAAGCCATGCTACAAAGGCACAGAGGTCAAGAACTATTGTCATACTTCTCAAAAAGTGGTCGTCTTTCATAAGGTTGGTCAGCTTCAAAGTATTCAAAAAGCAACTCCTTGTCAGTACAACGTCCCCTGGTAGATTCGCTGCAAATATCTTCTTTGTCAAATGAACAAGATTGTGATACTACTTTGGAAGGTTGAGGCACTAATTTTGAGAAAATAGGAAGAAACTTTGAATTTGTTGGCCCTCCATTTGTGCTGTCTGCTTCGGATTGCTCTCTATTACAACCGCACCCACCAGCAGATCCATCGCACAGTGAATTATTTGCCTGGATGAATAATTGCACTGCAGAAAGATAAGGGACAAAGTAAGCACGAAATTCCGGATGACCTAGTGATGACCTCCTGGTATTCAAATCCTCAGCTACGACTTCTAGGCCATAACAGCTAGGTCTTTCATACCACTTCCAAATGCATCCCAAAGAAGAATCAGGAAGTTGGTGGAGGCTTAAAGAATCAACAACTTTTTCTTGCGGACATGTCTCACAACTTGTGGCACTTTCGCCAAGAATTGGAGAGGCACAATGAAGAAATCTTTCAAACTCAGCAATATGGTGGCCTGCAACATGATGAACACTTTCTGATACAGTTTTTAAGCTATAAGCATCAACCACTGCTTGACGTAACAAACCTAAATCATCGTTGGCTCCTATACGGCATTGGTCCTTTTTGTTGGTAATGTGGCATTTACATTCAGACAGAAAACCAGCCAACTCTTGCTCAGAATGAGGGTCGCTTCTTTTTGAAACTTCATCAACTTCCGAAATTTCACAATCTGCATCTCCAAAAGAACTAGAGATTTCTGACCCACAGCCACCTTGAGAATGCTGATCGGACGAAAGCAGCTGGACTTCCATATTTTCCAAATTTGGGATATCGTTAACCAGTTCATCACCACCTTTGAATGGAGCATCATTTTTTCTTCCTACAGGGACCCACTTCTTCAACGTAGATGCAGGACATTTGCATGTCTCTGATTTTATAACCGAGTTGTCCTTTCCATCTGTAGAATGGAAGGAGATTCTTGACTCATGCTTAGACCGACTGTGTTGGTAATGATCTTCTATTCGAGCATCCTCAGGCAGAGACTGCATACCTTGCTGTTCATCACACGAGCTCAAAATATGGACATTCGAACAATCACTAACCGGAGTTGAATTGACCAACTGAATCTGTACTTTCTGACCCTGCTCTAAATGAGATTCGTAAGATGGCATTGTCATGAGCCTGTCAGAGGAGGTGCCACATGGCACTCGTAGTGCTTGCTTAAAGATTTTGTTGCCTTCGATATTATGTGAAATTTCCAATTCATCTTTGTGTTTAGTGTGAACTTTGGAAGATATTCTTAAATTTGACACAGATGCGTCAAGGCTTTTTCTGGAATAATCATTCACCTGGTTTACAATCAAATCTTGTCTCCTTTTGGCATCCTTCATCATATTTCCTTCTGTTAATCTGTTTGCATCGAGAAAACTGGATGCTGATTTCTCTCGATGTAGTTGCCTATCTAATTTCTCACTATTACTTTTCCTGGAACACATGTATCTGTCGCCGGAGACCCGTTTCTCAGGACATCTTGATGCGGTATCAAGAGATTTACTGTTAAATTTTGAGCTATTAATGTTGCATTTGAAATCCTCTGGCTCTTCTCTCTGAACCTTCTGCCAAACAGAATGGTTACCAGCTTTGCCAGAACGAGCATTCGTGTTTACAGCAACACGTTGATTACCTACATTTACAAAATCAGTTGTTTTTTTCGCTGATCTCCGTCCCTTCTTCCCGTAGACAACAGGATGAAAATCATTGCTTGAACACGCATCAGAGCTACAGTGAACTCTTTCCTCCCCGTGACTCTCAACAGTCTCACTATGAAATCCAGAACTGACACAATCCTTCGGTGACACATTTCCATTAATACCTGAATCTGCCCTACTTTGTGGGGAAACACGCCCATATTCATCCTTACCGGAAGACTGTGTTTCAACATCATTGCTACATGCTTCACTCAGATCACTAATCCATCCGTCACGTAGAGATCCAACAATTGCACTGTGCATTGAACTCGTAGAAGATTTTTCAGAACAACTTTTATCTTCCTGCAAATGACTACTAGTTGTTACACAAGAACGGGAAGTTTCCTTATTAGGTTTATTTCTCCCTGCAATATGATCAACAGAACAAGCCAGACCGGTGCTGATAGAGACACTGTCCATGCCTCCCCCGGTGTGACTTGCTGCCCCAGTGGAAGTTTTTTTCTTCGATGATCTTTTGTTTTGCTTTCCCTTCTTCTTGCCTTTCTTTCTAGAACTCTTTGTTACAGGCTTTTCCACCTTAGGGATGTCTTCTTTAAAGATATATGTATCAAAAACATTTGAACTATCCGAAACTACAGGAGAAGAATTGTCGGATAGAATACAACTAGCCGAGGAAGTGCTGGAACTTTTGCCCGAGTTTGTCCTTTTGGTCCGACTCCGAAACTTCCGAAGCGTGTTTTCTCCAGAGGTTAAACGAAATTTCTCAAACCCATTAGTTTCAAGCAAATTTTTGCTTCGTTCTTTATGTAAATCAAGTTGAACAATAAAACTAGGCTGTGAGCCTAAAGATTCAAGACCATTCGCACTAAAATCGGCTGCCGGAACCATATGGTTTCTACAATCATGTCCTTGCAGAAGAAATAGAGATAAGCTTTCTCCTCCAAAATGAGCAAGAAATACTGGTGTATCAGGAGGCAACCAATAGATCATGTACCTGGCATTGGCAACATATAGTACAAAGAAGTAAATTTTGGATCAATCAAATAAAGAGATTAGAAACAAGAACATAAAATCGCATAAGCGATCAAATATACAAGAACAAAAGAAGTCCAACAAAATACAAGACAGTACCTCTGCTCAGAGTTCCTTAAAAGAATCGCAGACACTTGCGAATCCTACAAGAAAAAAAAAAAAAAAAACAGCTACTTTACAATACGATAAGGTGAACCAAAAATGAGAAAATTGTTAACAGTATCTTAGCTACCTTGGGTGACAGTTTACAATTCTCTAAGGATCTTTTTGACATACAAAGGCTTTGCACGTCTGCAACATTATCGACAAAACCTTTTCTGCTTCCACAGGCATAAGGCATTGTTTCTTGAACCTGTCTGTGCAAAAATGAGTAAGATATTATTAACACAAGAAGCTACCCAAAGAAAGACACCACAATCTATAAAAAATACAACAGATAAATACCAAAAATGTGAGCTTTTGTTTCTTGGACCTGTCTATGCAAATATGAGTAAGATACTATTAACACAAGAAGCTACCCAAAGAAAGACACCACAGTCTATAAAAAAAATACAACAGATAAATACCAAAAATGTGAGCTTTTGTGCATGAACATACATATATGTTCACATATGCAACATGCTAAATATAAAGCAAAAGGTGCACTAATATGCCTTCCAAAGACAAGTATTAAACCTTTGAATTTGGCAAGGCTAAACAAGATGGAAAAACATCAAGAAGATTGCAAAGCATAAAACTTCAGTTTATGCAGTTATAAGAGGATAAACATATACAACCCCCGTAGAAGCTTTCCTGACTCTGCCTGGGTTAAAAGTTAAGTACCTAAGTTAAAGAACAAACAAATATTTGGGTTTCAATCAGTCACTGCATTGAGAAGAGGAACCCTCAACAATTCGCTGGCAAATTAATTGGTGTAATTCCTAACATAATTCACCAAAATCATCGACCAGCGCAATAATGTGGGAAAACTCAACCAAAAATACAATAGTCAATCAGTTTTCTCAACTTAGTGAAAATGCATAGAAGAAGACCCTATGGAAAGGACAACTTTTATAATGCTCCAGGCATAAGTTTCGTTACTTACACCCAACTCACTAAAACTCATACTTAGATATGTTTTTTTTTTTAAAAAGTTTTCATTACAAAGTTGTGCAGAAGAATAAAATATATAGGTTTATAGTTCAAAATATTTTCAGAAGAAGTTAAATAATATGTCTAATAAATTAAAAAAAAAAGTATACATAAATAAATTAATATTATAATAACACTTTTGATAATTATTTTTGATGTATCTTACGATATTTTTGGAAAATAATTTAAACTATAAAATTACTAAGGCAACAAAACAAAAAACACAGCATTTTAATTAAGGACCTCCATTATTGAAAAGAGGCAAGTTCTAAGATGAGCACCATGCTAAGGTAACGATTAAACAGCGTACAAGCCTATCTGCTCCTTTTTCCTCAAAATAAAAAAAAAATTAAAAGAAAAAAATACTAAACAAAAATAATCAAAGGATAATAATTCAAAGAGCCTTGCAGCTAGAGATTGTACCAAACAGTCTTCACAATTCAGAATTAAACAATCAAAAACTCATCAAAAATTGTTAAACAATGGGTGAAACCGTCCAAAGATATATATACTTTCAATTCTAGTCATAACATGCCAAATAAAACCACAAAAAAAAAGTTAATAAAGGTAAAAGAAAACATTTCCATCATTCGATCAACAAAAATCCACTCATGCTTAATCTCTTACTCGAATCCATGCGCGACGAACAATCATAGAAATCCTTATTCCTTCGATCAAAACTACTTACAAAAATTTAAGAAAATAAACACGAAAGAAGAATCAGAGCAACAATAATTCCATTCACCTTCCAAAGTGATAAACCAAAATTACAAAACCAACCAACGTCCCATCACCAACCACCACAATTACCGTCAAAAAAAAGGGACAGAAATTAAAATTAAAAAAAATGGGGGCTACACCGAGATTTCTTCCGCGCAAATAGATAGAGTTCAGTACTAAATTTAGACCGCCGGTAATTAAACCCAAAATCTTCGGAATAGCAAAACTTTTGTAAGAAAGAAATAGATTGAGAACCACCTCAACGATCGAGCACCAAAATCGATTTATCCGCGCCTCTTTGCTGTCTACAAAAGCTTTTTTTTTTTCAGTTTTCTTGGCGATCGGCGGAGCGAATCTCCGAGAAAATGTAGAGCGACCGATCTATGCACAGGTATAAACGAACAAGAAAAGGAACATTTTTTTGGATATTTTATGTTATTTTACTGAGATTCTGGACGACACAGAACTCTTTCTGCGTCAAAGGGTTCCCGCAACAAATATGTGACACCGAGACAGATTTTATTATCATTTTCACCTGCATACTTTCTTATTATTGGAAGAATAGCATATCCATCCTAATTTTAAAATAAATAAATAAAATCAACCGCTTATTTTTATAGATATATGATATATCAATATCTATAATTATTTATATCTCAATATTACATAAAAAAATCAAGCGGTATTTCTATTTCAATAAAATCAAAATGTTTTAATTATTATATAATATTTTTAAAACATTTTATATAAAAAAATAATATATAATTTTTGTATGTAAAGTTTTTATTAAAAAATATTTCTAAAGAAATATTTTGAGAATTAAAAATTTTAGTGTGTTTAAAATTAATGATATTTGATATGCAAGTCTCCTTGTTTACTTTCTATTTTTTCTCAAGTAAAAATCTATTTATATATTCTTATATATTTTTAAATTTATTTCTAACTAATAATAAAATAATTTGATAAGTAACAAAATGGTTTTAATAGATAGTAAAAATTACTAATGATCAGATATATTTAAGACAAAACTAAAAATAACATTTTCACGATAATTTAATTTAATGTACTATTGTTTGCGTATACATTTAACCGAAAAAACAAATTTTGCTGTTTTATAACCAAAAAAAAAAAAAAAATCCAAAAGTTGATCTATACAATAAAAAAATTTAAAATAAACCAAATCATTAGATAAAATAATTAAGAAAAAGGAAGAAGCATAGAAGAAATTGATATACGTCTGCGAAGAACTATATGAGGCTCACGACAAAATAAATTTCGGAATGCTTATGAATTTTGTATCCAAAGTCTTCAAATAATAATCCTAAGTAAATATTTGAAGACTTAAAAAATTTTATATCAATAAAAATTTTAAAATTATTTAAAAATATTTTTCAAATAATTTTAATACAAAGTTATTAATTATCTTATATATATATATATATATAATGATTGTACACAAATAGGCTAATATGTCACTTTTTAAGGAATAACTAAATACCAGTTTCTGCTTTTTAATTTTATTATAAGTCTCTTTTATTTGCAGATGCTATTTTAGTCCGGACATAACTGAGACAATGCTGTTGACAGTAAATATGGATAAAATAAGTAGATCGCTCATAATTTTATTTGACTAATTGTTTTTTGATAATGCCATTTTTCTTTTTTGAGGTCTTTTTTTTTTTTTTTTTTTTTCAAAGTTAAAGTCATTGTTGTAGTTGTTAAGAATAAGCTAAAGATATTTTGAAGCAAAAGTATTCGCCAAATTTTATAGAAAACTAGAATGTGATGCTACATGTCCACGTCAAAAAAAAAAACAAATCCATAGATAGTAATAAGACTATTTTTGGATATAATGGGTAGCGCTTGTGACAACAAGAAAATCGCTGCTTAACCAACTAATTAATTCAACAAAATAATTTATTATTTTTCAGAGTTAGTTGTATTTTAAAAAACTGAAAATTGATAATTTTTTCTGCATTTATAATGAAGTACTTTAAAATCTCATATGAAGTAAATGAAATGATAATTACTATTAGTTTTAAAATATTTAAATACCAAAACTAATGGGATAATTTAAATTTTTCAATGTCAAAATGACCGTAGAATATGATTTATTTTCATTAGTATTTTCATTTATAAAAATCAAGCATTCTTTTTACCTTAAAAAAAAAAGTCTTCGCGTGGGTGTTTTAATAGTTAGAATTTAATTTATCAATTAGATATTGCACTAAGAAGATTGCTTATGGACAAGATATTTAGAAAAATAAATATAAATAGAAAAAACAATATATATATATATATATATATATATATATATATATATATGGTACGATTGTAAAACAAATATCCATTAATTTCAATATCAAAGTAAATATTCAAGCATTAGGCCTCCGGGCAAGATCTGCCGTTGATAATGTACAAACCACCAGTCATTTAACAGTATGCTAACAAAGTTACAGTCAAGGCACTCATTGATTTCCTTTTTGTTTTTCCTACAATTTAATTCAAATTGTAATTTGATTTACTTTTTATTAAATTTGACAAATTATATTTAGTGGACCCAACAAATATGAGTTGAGTGAACTTATTGCATCATTATGTTTTCGGTCAAGATGTAGGATAAAAACTGACTTAATAGTTACATATAGTGATGCAGGAAGTGCGGGCTAGTCCTGGTCGGGCGGTGCCTGCATCGGGCCGCTTACGGCCCAATGCTGGCCCAGGCTGTTAGCTCGTGCAACGCATAGCGTTAGCTCGGCTCGTCTCGGTGGCACATTGAGCTAGCAACCAAACATAGTTGTTTAAAAAATATGATTCCTATTTCTAATTAAGAAAATTAAAATTACTTTCTAATTATAAATTAAATGAGTTATAAAATTTACCAATTAATAATTTTAAAATTAATTTATCGAATGATGATTTTAGCGTTCGAAAATCGAAGTGATAAGAAAGTAACACAAACAGTCTCATGGAACACACAAATTTTTACGTTAAAATTTTCGATCTAGAAGGAAGTAAAATTACGGGCCACACACGACAAGCAAAACATCAACTAAGACTAAAAGATGGACTAAGGTACAACACTCTCTAGGTCTTTCAATGTCTAAAATCAGAGCCAATGCAAAGCCTCGGACTAATTTTTTCGAACTCTCTTTTGAATAGTTAAAGTCAATTTTCGCGCACAGACGATTGTGTATAGTTTTTATAAGCGATGTTCATGCTCGTAAAGTAAGTCTAAGAAAATTAGATTTGATGGAGATTCGAATTAACCGGTAGCACACCCACAGCTCATTACGCGTCATCTTGTAATTACCCTTAACCCATTCTTACTCTATAATCAACTAATCGTTTTATGAAATTAGTCAGTCTGCATTCTCGGATTAGACTGAGGTCTTATCACGTGGCAAGCAGATCCTGCTCTATATGATTATGGCAAATGTCAAATTAGCCCCTCCCTTTTCGGAGGTCGGCCGAATCAATCTTTGAAAATGCGTTTTTATGAGCTGATTTAGTCGAAGTTAAAAAAGGGGAGCTGATTTGAAATTTGCCTTTTTATTCCATTTTTGAAAATTTAAGTTGTAACATTATTGATCAAAACAAAACATATACCGTAAACACAGGCGTTTGGAAAATTACTTTTTACTTCTATCATTTGTTATATTATATTATACCTCTTTAACCCCGATATACTGTAATAATTTTAGGTTTCTGTTTCTCCTCGATCCAGTGGCGCCTCACCCCTCTCTCGATACCATCTCTTCCCGGCGATCGCGACACCCCCACTGAGCTTCCTCCGGTCCTCGATTGCACCGCCTTACGCTCTCGATCACGCGCCGAGTACGGTATCTGTCCCCGTCTTGCCGGGTGTTATCCTCCGATCTATTTCTTTCAAATTTCTTTAATAATATTCTTCCATTATTCTGTTCGACAATATTTTAGAGGATAAATTGATCCACTAGTAATTTGGTGGATATGCCCATTACTTCTAGTGAACCTATGCATGAGTGTAATATAAAATTTTGAAGTATACATTCTATATGATTTGTAGAATTTAGGATTTGCTTTTGCTTTAAAATTCGTTGCATTCAAAGCATGTTTAGATTGGATGAATGAGGGGTATGAAATTTTACAATATTACTTCTTGACCCGTCTACCTAGAGATTGTATTAATGTAATGAAAAACCCTAACATGCATAACAATTACCCGTATAGGGTGTATAATGTGTTAGGGGTAAAGTTCACAAGCATAACCAGTACCCGGTGATTAATTCGATCCAAATATACCCTGAGGGGTAATTTGTTACAGAAAGCTGATAGCTATTTAATTTTACATCTATCTAAAGATTGTGTTGGCCAATGGGTCAGTAGGCATCACACGTTAGAGAATGTGCTTCACTGGTATTACATGATTAACGTCTGAGAACTCTGAGATCCATAACCATGGTATCTCATCCATGCCCATATAACACCCAAAGGGTAGTTGTACGAGTGTACAGGTAACAATTGAATTTGTAAGTGGATACTTCTATTATGTTCTTCAACATGTGATTTCGATTTGCGAGTATTAACTGATATTGTCTAGATCATGTCTTTGATACAAGCTATAAGTCGTTTACTATATAAGAATGTAATTATTGTGTATTGCTATATGTTGCACTGTTATCTAGGAAGGATTCTTCTCTTCACTACTTTTTTGGGGAGCACAATAATAATCAAGGATCCATGTAGCTATCGCCTTAATGGCGGGTTCCGTTTCTTCAAATCTACATATTTCTGCTATCATTGTTTGTTGTTTCATTGTGCAATTTTTTTTGATAAAGTCAACTTTAAAATTTCTAAGTTAGAAAATTATTCAACATTATCTAAAAATTTTGTGAAACACTTATTACTGAAACACCATCTGTGGGTGTGCTATGACAACTGTCATAACGCATTTTGACCTCATGCTGCATAATTATTCTTGATTCATATTCGTAAAAGACCATTACTATCTAATTCAGTAGCTGATGGGATTGTACATGAGATATATGATTAACACCCAAGCATATAGATTATACCTTGACTATGTATGCAGCCATGGCATCGTATCTTCCAGCTACGACTGACTCCATTGCTCAAGCTTTGGAAGCAAAGGATCCGTCTGAATCCATTTCTATCCTGTACCACATCCTGGATAATCCTTCTACATCGTCAGAGGCTCTACGCATAAAAGAACAGGCCGTATCTAATCTGTCTGATCTTCTCAGACAAGAGAAAAGGGCAGAGGAGCTCAGGAGCCTTCTAACCCAATTAAGACCATTCTTCTCTGTGATTCCTAAGGCCAAAACTGCAAAAATTGTCAGGGGAATCATTGACGCAGTGGCGAAGATACCAGGGACCTCGGACCTCCAAATATCTCTTTGCAAGGAAATGGTTGAGTGGACTCGTGCAGAGAAGCGTACATTTCTTCGCCAGCGTGTTGAAGCACGGCTTGCAGCTCTGCTGATGGAAAACAAAGAATATACAGAAGCTTTATCCCTTCTCTCAGGCCTTATAAAAGAGGTGAGAAGGTTGGATGATAAACTATTATTGGTGGACATAGATTTATTGGAGAGCAAGCTTCATTTCTCTCTGAGAAATCTTCCTAAGGCCAAGGCTGCACTTACTGCAGCAAGAACAGCAGCTAATGCTATATATGTGCCACCAGCTCAGCAAGGTACAATAGATTTGCAGAGTGGGATCCTACACGCGGAGGAGAAAGATTACAAGACCGCCTACAGTTATTTCTTTGAAGCATTCGAAGCTTTTAATGCACTCGAGGATCCCCGTGCCGTGTTCAGCCTCAAATACATGCTTCTGTGTAAGATAATGGTGAACCAGGCAGATGATGTTGCTGGTATAATTTCTTCCAAGGCAGGCTTGCAGTACATTGGCCCCGAACTAGATGCCATGAAAGCTGTAGCAGATGCTTACTCAAAGCGCTCTTTAAAGTATTTTGAGACTGCTCTAAGAGATTACAGGGCTCAGTTGGAGGATGATCCCATAGTCCACAGGCACCTGTCTTCCCTTTATGACACGCTCTTGGAGCAGAACCTTTGTAGGCTAATTGAACCATTTTCTAGGGTTGAGATTGCTCATATCGCCGATCTCATTGAACTGGCCGTGGATCATGTGGAAAAGAAGCTGTCGCAGATGATTCTAGACAAGAAGTTTGCTGGGACTCTCGATCAGGGAGCCGGCTGCCTTATTATATTTGAAGATCCTAAGCCAGATGCTATTTTCCCTGCAACACTGGATACAATCGAAAACATCGGTAAAGTTGTTGACAGCTTATACGTGCGATCTGCCAAGATAATGGCGTAGGACTTGTCTCTTCTTTCCTATATCCGTTTAAGTTATTTTATGTTCTGTACGGTGCTTCCCGTGTTTTGCTGTAATAACGTTGCATGTTGAAACTAAACCATTTGCAGTTGCATTATGTACTCGAGGATCATAAGGATCTTAACCTATATGGTTCTAGACAACAGTGCACATTAAGTAGTGCATGATCTGAGCAGCACTTGCATGATGTTGTTGTTAAGCAGCACGAGTTCAATAATTCAATTCTTGCATGATCTGTAGCAGAAGTTCTGATTTCTGAAGTAGCCCCTTTTTTTTTCTTTCTTTCTTTTAATTGGTATTTGTACAATGAATAGTTGGAATGCCATATAGTATGAATACCTTGCCTAGTTAAAGCGTGAAACTTCCATCGAGTTGCATCAATTTCAGGTGATTATGAATCAAGAAAGTCTTATGATCCTAGTCGAACTATGAAAGCAAAAGATATATCCATGATATGTTTCCAAGTACGTTACTGTAATTGTTTCCTGATGACCATAAAATGTTAACCAAGCAAAATTTCGAATAAACACAACAAATACATCAGTCACCGTTTAAAATACAGAAATGCATTGCCTCAGAATTCTAGAATGGCATTATATTTGATTTAGAAACAAATGATAAGTGAATATACACCTACGATGCAAGTAAATCATATCAAAGTGTAAATCCCGCAAAATTACTTGTAAGGGTATAGAAAATTTGTCCTCTCTATATTTTATAAAAGTTACAAAAATTTTTGGGACCTATCCATGGGATGCTAATTATTATGTCATTTGTGGCGTCGCTTGGTGATCTGTGACTTGGTTGGTCTTTCGGTAAATGTGACTCAACTAAACTTTTCAGTCCTTCACCATCAAACGTTTGCGTATTATAAACACGTTTCTGTAAATACTATTCTGGTAGTTGTGTGGAATTTAAGTAGTTGTCATTTTCCATCAAACCCCACGTGCTCTTTAATCCTGATTTTTTCTTGTGCCGGCCTTTTTACATTTCGCTGTCATTTGAGCTTTATAATTAGAAATCATTCTGGCGGGATTAGTTTTCTTGATCTAATATTAGAAAGTATACATGAAAAATATGTAATGGTCATACCCTTCCAGAACATTCCAGACGGCAGACGTAATAGATCGTCGTTCCGACATAACGAACCGACGCGATGTGTCCGAACCTCGACAAACAAATAACATCGCGTCGTTACAATCCCGGACCCCAATTTCTCTTTCCTCGTTCCCCGTTCGTAAGTCTCGCGCTCCCGGCGATCCCATCACCTCCATCCTCTCCGCTGCCATGTCTTTCGCCGGACCTACAGGCCGCAGTAGTGCTGACGCCACCGCACAGCTCTACTTATGCCACCAGTGCAATCGCACCGTCTCCATTACCCCATCCCCCGATGGCGACCTGTTCTGCCCCATCTGCAACGATGGATTCGTCGAGGAGCTCGAGCATCCAATCCCTAACCCTAGTATTGCCTCCGACGGCGACCAGCTCTTTTCATTCCAGCCAATCGATCATCTCTTCCCTTCCACTGCCGCGGCCACCGGTCTCCCCTTCTTCCTATCCCCCACTGCTACCTCCTTCGACCTCAGTAACCCTATCGATCTTGGCGGAGTCTCCGGCTCGGAGCCTTCGATCATTCGCTCGTCCACTGCCTCGGGCGGCTCCGAGCCCTTTAACCCGTTCCTCTTTCTTCAGAACTACATTCAAACACTTACTGGCAGGGGAGCAGGAATTCAGGTTGTTGTAGAAGGTTCTGGAGGGCCGATCAGGGGCGGGAATCTTGGAGATTATTTCATCGGGCCAGGACTTGAGCAGCTAATTCAACAGCTCGCAGAAACCGACCCCACTCGTTACGGAACTCCACCGGCGTCAAAATCTTCTATTGAAGCTCTTCCTGTAACCAAAATTACTGAGAATTTACTGTCAGTCGATGAAACCCTATGTGCAGTTTGTAAGGACGTATTTGAGGTCGGTGGGGAGGCGACTCAAATGCCATGCAAGCACATGTACCACAAAGATTGTATAGTACCTTGGCTTGAGTTGCATAACTCGTGCCCAGTGTGTAGGTACGAGCTACCAACAGATGATCCAGATTATGAACAGAGGATTGGAGAAGAAACGGGTAATCAGGGGTCTCTGTCAGGTGGTACCGCTTCTGGAAGCTTACAAAGTGGGTCCATTGCACCAAACTCACCGGGCATTAGGATGGTGGAGCGGAGGTTCATAATTTCGCTGCCTTCACCTTTCAGGGCGTCTGCATCACAGTCTAACGGGAGAAATGATGGGGAGGGAAGAGATGGCCATGGAGGTTCTGGAACACAGACTTGGCATGAGCAATTGGATTGAGGATAGTTGTAGTCATGGAGGTGAGGTTTTACAAATTGCAGAATTAATTTGATAATCTTGGACAATTTGTGTTTCAGCATGTATCAGTTGTGATGCCATTGCATTCCAATGCATCCAATTGTTGTGCTATATGATGTGGTTTCTATATCAACCTGCATTGTTTTCAAATAATTATATAGGTACATCCTTGTGCTGTCCATTTGTTCTGTACATAGATTACTCATAGTCCTGTCTGAATAGACCTCATGTTAACATTTATAAGGTAGCTTTCTTTTTATACTACCAAGTTGGTATCATAACGTTATTGTTAAATGTTTTTTGACCTCTTTTTTTAAGTTGCCGTAGGCAGATGCTTACAAGTTTGATGGTAGAGTTTCCCACTCATCCTCTCTCGTTCTGAAGCTCCAAACTACAAGAGCTTCATTTCCATATACTACCACTAAACTTGCATCATATTTAGTTTCCTCAATTTGTTGGTACACATTTTCGTATGGTTTTCATCATTATGCCGGTCTTCAGGTGTTTAGGGACGTCAAGCATATTTTTGCATGAAAATTGTAAGAAGTTTTTCTAAGACATTCTAACGAATCTATCCGCATTGTTACTGTGAGAAAACCTATTTCTTTGACTTCTTATAACTTGCTACAGATGCTGAACTAGTAGGAGGTTGTTAGATTACAGCTACTAGTTAGAATATCATTCCAGGTCTTGCTGGAAGCAGAAAATTATGACTTTTGACTATGGCCATCCCTTTTACATGTAGCTATTCTAGCCCGCACAGATACTCATATATACTTTGCCACATAATTTCCATTGTGCCTGTCTGTTAACAAAGCTTACATAGGTGCATATACATGCATTACAGCCGTGACTTTCATTCTTGTGATATAGTAGAATCCTAATGCCATTGCCGAATTGCAATAGCTGTGACATGGTTGATTTGAGGGGCTAAGATATTTTGGACTAATCAGTATGGCCATTAAATTTATGAGAGCCAAAGGTAGCCTTGACAAACGGACTTTGGTATTGGGAGGAGGATGTAAGCATCTAGTAGAAGTACATTCTCTGTATCCTACATTTTCGCCATATTATAATGTGGTAGTGATGGAATGGGGTTTATTAATTTCGGGAATTCGACTCACAACGCTGTAAAGATGGACGGAAAAAAATCACAAAGCACGCAAATATTTACGTGGTTCGACGAAGATACCTACGTCTACGGGAGGGGAGAACGGTCTTTGTTACTATGTCTTTGGTGAGATAGCCGACTACAAGATCCCTTAGATACTAGAGCTGGATTATATATATATATATATATATATATATATATATATGAATCCACCGCCTCTAATCCTAAGTCATATTCTTCTAATTTAGCAATTGAATACCTATAATAAGGAAAGCTGAGTCAACATTTTTGGTTGCCTATAACGGCTCTTGGATCGCCCGATGACGCTCAGGAATTCGGTCCGATCATGACTCCATCATAAATCCCTAGTTTGGAAGACCTTTGCAAAAGTGTTACAAATTGTTCCTTTGCTGTTCTTAGCTGTGGTGCTCTTCTTTTGCAACTGTTTGTGGGATTGTACTCGGCTATCTCACCACAGGCATAGTAACAAAGAACGTTCTCCTCTCCCGTGGACGTAGGCATCTTCCCCAAATCACGTAAATCTCTGTATGCTTTGTGATTGTTTTCCGTCCATCTTTACAGCGTTGTGAGTCTAATTCCCGAAATTAACAAACCCCATTCCACCAGGTAGAAATTGCAAGTTAATATGGTTATAAATGGTCCACTTTTATGAATTCCATGGATAAACACATGAGAATAAATAGTGGAATGATTAGTCTTCGTCGATGTCTAGAGCGTCTAGGGTACTTCCCTGATTTCTCTTTTTTTCACCTAGTGGGTCCTGGTTGCAAGTTAATATGGTTATGGTGGTTGAGTGCTATGGAGTTTATTGGACAACCACATGAGAGGAAAAGTAGTTTGGTCACTAGCATTAGTGAATTTCAGCATGTCTGAATTACTTCAGGAGAACCACTTTCCTGTATGATGCTCGCTAGTGGAGTTGGTGCAAATATATGGTATATCTCTCCTTTCATGAAAATCAACAGGGACTGAATCTGATTTTTCATGGTACTGTACCACCAGAAGCTTTCTTTTTTGTGTCCATTACATTGTTCGCTGATTTAAATTTAGTCTATTAAGATTGTCGTTAATATAATTGGTTCACTCTCTTACTTCTTAATATCTAAAAATTTGAATTAGTTCCAGTTCCCATCTCTTGATGATGGTCTTGTAGTCTTCTATCTTTGTTTTGGCACATATCAATCTTATCTTACGAAGATAATGCTCATTTTCTCTATTCCTCGATGGTCTTTTTGAACGGACTGAAACATTTAGATGGACGTACAGTTTCTGTTTCTGCGAAATGCTCTTGTTGATAATGTTTGGATTTGAGACTACTTGTAGAATATTACTTGTGAATTAGGTCCTTTCATCCTCTTTTACAAAAATTATAGGGTACCCTCTTATGGAGGTGGGTTGGAGAAAGGTATGCTGGCGCGCATACCTCCTTCAATACTAAGGAAACGTGCTGCATGAGAATGAGTTGCTTGTGTTTCCCATTTACACCTCACTATTTGCAATAACCCCTTTTCATGTTCCTTTGAAATGAAAACCTTATTACTTATGTAGTTTCTCTGTCTACATTTTAAGTCCAAAAAAATATTGAACTTCCATTTCCTTTTAAGGACAGAGCTCCTAAAGAAGTTATCTTTCTCTGGGTATTCTAGCTCTTACCATAATTACAGTGCTACTATGGCAGTTCTGCCTATGGCTCATCTTAAACATGGAGACTCTGACGTTACTTGCAGAAAATGTGACGAAATTACCTGCCTTCTCTTTGGATGCCTTTTATGTGCTAGTTCACATTCTCCATCTGATTGTTCGATCTAAAGCTTGCAAGTAAGGGGCTTTATGTATGTATATTTTCTTCAATCGATTGTAAATGCCGTATGTGTTATTTCTTTATGTATATTATTATTATTATTATATTATGTGTGCGTGGTTCCTGCTTGTGTTGGTCATGTTCGGTGTAATTTCCTATTCTGTCAATCTGTTTGCTTGCTTGTCCTCATGTCTTGAATTTGCTTTCTCATGTCGAGGAACAACTTCTTTTGGGATATGGCTGCATATATTTACTTTCTCCAGATCCTGCTGTGGCAGGATTTGACTGGGATGTTGTTGTTGTTATATGTGATATTAGTTTTTGGTTATATAAGGTAGATGTATGAAAGTTTATGCTAAATTTATTTTCTCCATGAAGCTTCACATGTTTGAGTGATGTGTGAGTGTATAAAAATTTTAATTGCTTCATGCAGTTTTACAAATTCATTTGTCTAGAATCACAAAGTTCACATTTTCTTATTCCATACTGCTGTATTTCCAGTTGTGTTCTGACTCCTTCAATAACACTGTTGTAGGGCAAACTTTATGCATGCAATTTCTTAGTTCAGTATTCGGACGTACAATGAAGAAGCTCAGTATACAGGTAAACTTCAGCAGGCTGATAGATCGTATAATTGATGATTTCCCGTATGTTCTTTTTTGGATGCTTAGTGTGCCCCAGATTGAAGGTTTCTTCTTTCAGACAGAGGGTAAATTCCGCAAGTTGGAGCTCATTTAATACTTTTTTGTGCTACCATCCGGGCTGTAATACTAAGATTTTTTCGCGCTAAGCTGAGCCTTCAAAGATTAGATTCTGGCGTGCGCTGGCAATTGCATGTATATTTGTTTTTTATTTTTTCAAAAATAAATACAAAAATAAGAAATTATTTAAAATTTAAGTACAATATTTTTGGCAATGTTGTGCTGATTTGTATAGTGTCAATATGGTTGAACATGTAAGTGTGATCCGGCATATGCCTTGTCAATTGCCTGTAAAATTATGTTAACATCTGTTTGAAAAGATAATGTATAGGACATTTTGTCCTCATTATGTAGTTAATGATTCAGTGAGATACATATTGTTTTTAGTGAAGTATATATTGTTATCGTTCTTATTTACATAATAACTGTAGGAGTGATAGTAATTTTTCCGAAATTAGGTAAAATTTCACAAGTAATTAAGTGAGAGAGATTACGAATTGGACAAGCGATAACTGCTGAGCCAGGCTGTGTACCACAAAACTCCCCTCTACTAACCCTTTTGAATCGGCAACCCACAGCATTACATTATTATTTCCAAAATCCCATGCGCTATCCTGCTGAACACCAATGCTGTTATGCTTGCCGCACCACGCAGCTCCGTTGGACTACAACGCTTCATCCACCGCGGCTACTTCTCCAACCATTACGAGCAAAATGTCGAGCACCTTGCCGCCGTCCTCCAGCGATGCGCGCGCGCCACTGACCGCCGCCTTGCCCTCGCCTTGCACGCCCACCTTTCAAAGCACCCTCTTCTCTCAACCTCCCAATTCCTCCTCAACCACCTGCTCAACACCTACTTCAAATGCTTCCATGAACCTTCCCTCGCTCTCCAGCTGCTCGACGAAATGCCCCAGCGAAACGTGGTCTCGTGGTCTGCATCCATCGCCGGCCTCGTCCAGCTCGATCGCCCGCGCGAAGCCCTCTTATATTTTTGCCGAATGCAGCAGTGCGGATTCCGTCCGAATGAATTCACTCTCGTCAGCACTCTCAACGCCACCTCATTCGCCGACAGCACATCCGCTGCCGCCCGACAGATATACTCTGTGGTGATAAAGTCTGGGTTCGAATCCAATATATTCCTCGTCAATGCCTTCTTGACGGCGTTGATTCGGAATGAGCGGTTGGCGGAAGCTGCAGAGATTTTTGAAAAATGCGAAATGAAAGATATTGTTTCGTGGAACGCCATGCTTGCTGGGTTCCTCCAGTACTCTTTCTCTGATACCTGGCAGTTCTACTGCCGTATGATTCGAGAAGCTATTTCTCCCGATGCGTTCTCGTTTAGCACAGTGTTGACAGGGTTAGCTGCGAGCTTGAGCCTCACGGATGGCGTTCAAGTTCATGCGCAGCTTGTGAAGTACGGCGTTGGTGATGATATCTGTGTAGGGAACTCCTTAGCAGATTTATACTTGAAGAACAAAGCATTCGATGATGGGTTCAGAGCGTTCAACGAGATGCAACAGAGAGATGTTGTTTCGTGGACTCAGATGGCTTCTGGTTCTCTGCTATGCGGGCATCCGAAAAAGGCGCTGGATCTGATACAGGAAATGAAGTTAGTTGGTCTACGACCAAATAGATTCACGCTAGCAACTGCGTTTAATGCTTGTTCGAGCTTGTCTTCATTGGAAGAAGGGAAGAAGGCTCATGGTTTCAGGATAAAGCTAGGTGTTGATGATGTCGACGTATGTGTCGATAATGCCCTAATCGATATGTACTCGAAGTGTGGTTCTACTGATGCTGCATGGCGTGTATTCAGTTTGACGAAAAATCGTTCAGTGATCACTTGGACGACAATGATCATGGGCTTTGCGCACAGCGGGCTTGCTCGTGAAGCTCTGAATTTGTTCGATCAAATGATTTCCGAAAAAGTGGAACCGAATTATATCACATTCATATGTGTTCTATACGCGTGTAGCCAAGGAGGATTTGTTGATGAAGGCTGGAGATATTTCAAGTCCATGTCTATTGATCATAAAATAGAGCCCGGAGAAGATCATTATGCGTGCATGGTATACCTCCTTGGAAAGGCCGGGCGAATCGTAGAAGCAGAGGATTTGATTAGAAGTATGCCGTTTAGGCCTCGGACGATGGTGTGGCAAACTTTGCTCGGCGCCTGCCAGGTTCATGGGGACTTGGAGACTGGAAAGAGAGCTGCAGATTACGCACTTTCTTTAGAAAAGAAAGATCCGTTGACGTTCGTTTTGCTATCGAACATGTTTGCTAACTCAAGCAATTGGGATGCGGCGGGAAGATTGAGAGAGTTGATGAGGAGCTGGGAAGTGAGTAAAGAACCAGGGTCTAGTTGGATTGAGACTGCAGGTGTGACGGATGCGAACCAGCCAATACAAAAATAACAATAGCAACAATAGAGTGAAAAGTTTCGTATGAGCGGAGTTTCACTAGGATATATACAGTCATACTCAAAAAAGGATATTTCCGAAGGACCCTCAGCCTTTGGCAATCAACACTCAAATTTATAAAGCATGTATTCAAAGCGCACCAAGCACGCGTGAGACGATCCGAACAACATATACACATTAAGAGACTAAAAACAAAGAATGAGTAGAAAAGAGCAAGAATGAAGCAGAGGGAGAGACAGGTACAGAGGTTCGAACCAGCCAATGATTCTACAAAATCGTGATTCTTTCTAATTGGTACTTAACTATAGTTCTTCTATGCTGCTGATTTGAACTGACTTGTTTCGTACAGTTTTTCAATAATTTTAAGTGAATCGGAAAGTAATGCTAGAGCTCTGAATATTTCTAATGAAGTCAATCAAGCTCACTTTTTATATCGCGCTCACCTTTTGAACATTATATGGCTCAGCTCGAGCAGAACTTTTTGGAGAGAATCTAGGTGATATTTTGGGATCTCTAGCACTTGGAAAAATATTGAACTTATGAGCACTCGGAATACGCAAGGACTCGGCGAAGAGATAATAGCAGGAGTCTGTAGCATGGAATGATATAGTGAAATGGAGAACAATACTTTGAGGCAGGCAATTGAAGCAGGTCATGCTCGCGAATCTATTTTTTAATTAATGTGATCTTCTAAAAGAGAGTCATGAAAAAGGGCCTTGTGACGGGAGGGCGTGTGGCTAGGTGCGAGCTTCTGGTCATGCGTTCGAATTTTGCCATATATGGAATTTAATTCCACGTGAATTAGTCAGTGTATCCAAGGGCGGATCCACCATATAGCAAGTGGGGTCAAATGACCCCACTTGATTATATATATATATATATATATATATATATATATATATATATATATATATATATGTGTGTGTGTGTGTGTGTGTGTGTGTGTGTATTTTTAGTATAGTATATGATAATTTTTTTTTTATTCAAAAATTAAAATTATTAAAATTTTTTAGAGTTTGTATATGAAATTATCTAAAAATCACAAACACTTACAAATATCTTAAAATACTCACGAATATTTCAGAACATCCTAAAATTATCTAGAACACTCACAAACATATTAAAATACTCGAGAACACTTACAAACACCCAAGAATATTTATGAACACTCTAGAATATCCTGTAACATATACAAATATTTACGAATACCCAAAATATTTACGAACATCCTAAAGTTTGATTTTGCTGTTGAATGAAATTTGATTTTTTTTCCATAATTATTACTTCTTTTTTTTTGTATTTATTACAATTAAATTTAGAGTTTGAATTTATATTTTTGAGGTATTTTTAAACGTTCGTAGATACTTTGAACTATTTTATATTGTAGTTCAGAATTAAATATTTACGAATTTTTTGAAATTGATATGATATTCAAATAGTTAGCAACTTATTATTGTATTATTATAAAATATTGTTTATTTTTTTCTGACCCCACTTAACGTAATTTCTGGATCCGCCACTGAGTGTATCTGTAGAAGGTCTAAACTTCATGACGCATGTACAATTCTCTGTACGATGTATGAATATTATTGGAGCACGTTAATCAGTGGCGGAGCCAGAATTTTAAATTGGTGGGGGGCGAAAAATATCTACAACAACAATTTTTATTCCACAGTGAAATTTTTATTCCAAATTTACATAAAAAAATATTCATCACCAAATCAATCGTTATGTTTGATGATTTTGATTTTTGATTTTGAGTAGCCAAGACTTCGAGCGGCAGAGGAGCTACAGCAGCCAGAACCGGAGCAAAGGCTGCAGAGGTGTTGGAGCATATAATGCCTCAATCAGGATGGCTCGATGAGAATCCCACGAGGAGTTAGAGCAAACGGAGAATGAGAGTATTAATGGTGGACTGAGGGCTTCCCGCTGAGGAAGAAGACGATTGACAGTACTGGAGATAACACGGTAGAGAACTTGGCCGGTTGTTAATTGATTTCAAAATAGTATTGGGCTCCTACTGGCCTTGTTATAGCAGGTCCGACTAGAAACAGAATTAATTGGTAAAACTAACTTCTAACTACTTTACAAACTAGACATGAACTTGCTAAGATTTACGAGCTCTGCCACACCACTTGCTTTGAGAATTGCCACTGAAGTTGGCTTTATTTACATCTTTGCCGCAAGCTGGAACTGTTGCCACGTGTATTTCACTACTGGTTGCTTCTAGGATACTCCTCTTCGTCTTTTGCAATCTTCTTCTTCTCTGCCTTCTTTGCCTCCATTTCATTGAATTCTCTTCCTCGTGATCTGAGGTGTTACAGGTCGGACCCGGAGCAGAGGCGGACACGGAGCCAACCACGGAGCCTTCGAAGCGGAGCCTCGGAGGAGGCCGGGGAACTGGAGAGGATCGCAAAGATGGGAAGCTGAAACGGGTTTCACAGGAATAGAAATTAGGAATTCTAATGGGTTTGCTGCCTGGGAATAGGATTATGGGCTGGATCAAATACATAAGGAGGGGTATTTTTTTGGCAGAAAGTTGGGGGGGGGGGGGGCGGCAACTTTAAGATGCCTCCGCCCCTGACGTTAATCAAATGCGAATGTACGATGGTGGAACTGGAGTGAGCTATCCGAAAATTTACGTATTACGACAATTATATGAAATAAATTAGTTATGAATATAATTTTTCTCGTAAATCTTAAAGAAAGGAACCAAAAAAAGCAGATAATCTCATTATTCTCATACATCCCCTCTTTGCAGATTCCTGTGAAACAATTATGCTGTATCACGGCTTCAAAAATCCTTTTTTTTAGTGGTTTAAAATACATCAAAATAAAATATTTTGTGATTTATTGTTTTCATTAGAAAGCATAAAAGTTAAGAGTTTTGAGACTGGTATATGATAGAATAGCGTAATTGTTATATATTTAGAAATATAATTACTCGTCCGTTAAAACCCAAGCAAAAGCCCCAAAACCTAACAAATTTTGTCCTCTTTCATTTTTCCTCCCCGCCGACGCCTCGCCGGTGACCACCGGGCACGCGGCTCCTGCTATCTACTCGTTTCCACTTTCAGGTTCGATTCTCCCGCTTTTCGTTCACCCCTCTCTCTCTTCCCGCGCTGACGCTTCTACGGGAATAAGGTTTACTATCTGACAAGATCTGAGTTGTTTATGCGACAGGGGGACTGGATTTGATTTCTATTTTACTGATTGTATAGCGTTTTTCGTTGATAGATCTCAAGTAATTTTCTAAGCGGATGTATAAGTCTCATGTATATCAAAAGAGCAATGCTACGGCGTCCGAACGGTTTAACCTAAAAATCTGTCCGAATGTATTTTTCTTTGCATCAGGAATCGTGGGCGGTTCAGTCGGACGTGCAGCATTTTTTATACCAAAAACAGTTCCTTGAACTCGTGCATTTTATTTTTCTAAAAAGATTAAAAAATAATACGATCGACTTACCACTGATGTTGAGATTGTTATATGCTAAATGTTTAATCTGTTCATCATTGTTCCAACCATTATGCTCCACACTTGTATTTTTATGAGTTTAAGCTAGAAAAGTATGCAGATCAGTGATAGGTACATAAGTTCTAAAATTGTCTTTTATTTTCCTTAACAAAGTAATCCGTCCTGGTAAAGGACGATTCTTATGATGCTATAATAACAAAGGATCAAAGCAGGAATATTACAACTTTAAAGAGACAAACTGATGTTTAAGGCTTTTCTCTTTTTCTTTTTTTTTTTTGTTCCTTTTTTTTCAGATAAAGCGTTAGATGGTGTGGAACTATCCACCAACGCCGCGTCAGCTAGCGGTCAATGCTGGATTGTTTTCGGCTGGATTGGTGTTGATTGCTGTGGGAGTACATCTATCCTATGCTAACATCGCACCTCAACAAGCCCGCGCCAAAGCTCGTTCCGAGTTTGTGAAGGAGTATATTCGCAAGAAATTTGGCGGCGACTAGCCATGGTGCATACTTTAACACCGCTTTTTAAAAAAATTTAATCTATAAGTAAAAATCTAGTCTAAAAATTATTGATAATAAAGAGAATAAAAAATGGACAGTTGATAACTTTATACCGAAGATAAATCATACAATATTTATAGTAATTATTTTATATTTAATTTAAATTTATAACTATTAAATAATTATATTATGAAATAAGACACCACAATGTTTTCCTTTCGTATTTTAGTATTATTATAGATATAAAATATGGTATCAAACTTGACTGGATTGTTGGGTGCATGATGTTCTAAGTTTATTGAAACTGAAAGTTTTGTCATAGAAAAATATTCTAATATTGATGATATAATTATATAGAAAACATACATGGTTCCAAAAGAAATAGTAAAACAATCATAAATATATAGAAGAGAAATGCTATTCTTCAGGGTCATTTTGACCCTGAAGAAATCAGGGCTGATGTGGCGTTGTCCACATCAGCCCAAATATTTAATAAAATAGTTGGAAAGTGTGCACATCAGTCCAAGCATTTAATAAAATAGTTGAAAAATGATTATTCTCACATCTCAATGTTTTGGAAATACTCATTTTACACTTATCGAAAAAGTCACATTAAATGCGCTTCTTTTCAAAACATTAAATATCAAAAAATAATAAATGATGGGCTGACGTGGCGCTGACGTGGACAATTCCACATCAGCCCTGATTTCTTCAGGGTCAAAATGATCCTAAAGAATAGCATTTCTCTATATAGAAAGCATACATGGTTTCAAGTTTTAAAGCTATTTAATGTATACTCTTGTGGGAAAAAAAGAGGAAAGGAGCGGACATAAAAGTGTACCACGATGTGGATATTCAGTCGGACTTCATAGTATTTTTCTTCTTCGAAAGAGAATGTCATTTCATTGCTGATGTCTATGCTTAATGTTAAGACATAAAAATAAGCTTGACAGGTTGACAATGTAATGAAACTTCTTGCAATGTAAAGGATATCTTATAATCTCTTAGTTGGTAGATTTGTAGGAATCATCTAAAAATTATATGGGTAATAACATTTTACATAGTACTGATTAAACATGTTGATGGAAGACAAAAAAAAAAAGTAAGTTGATTTGTATACATAACCATCCATCTTCCTATAAATATTTCCAAAAAGTAATACCTTGAGATTTTGTGCTTATATATTCATCTTCGAATGGATACTTATATTCATTTTATGTGCATGTCCTTCGGTATTATGAGCATATATAAATATTAGTTATGCTAAAAACACCAATAAAAATATTTGACATTTTGTTTGGGTTTTCGTTAAGAACAGATGTATGATTTGTATTGATCTATTTTTAGGAGAATTTTTTAGTTAGACATTTAATAAATAATATTTTTTTATACTAAACGCTTATTTGATGAGATTACTTTTTACCTCGAACAAATTTTACTTAGTTCTAATAACAAAAATCTTACTGAATTCCAAATAGATTCATACATGTAATTTTTATGTTGAATAAGGTATTTCTTCCATCAAATATGGAAAATTTGTGCATAAAAAAAGGTTAAAAAAAAACAACCAAGTCGTACACGTGTCACTCAATTAGTGGTTTAGATAATAAATAATACAACCATCATCCGCACAGCGGATCCTAGAAGTAATCATCTATGACTCTTCTTCCCTCCACTCCTCTCCCTCCAAATTCAATCCTCGAAAAATTCCCAACTCGGCGGAGTCGATGGCAATGACCGTTCACAACTCGGCGGCGACGACGGCGGCACTCCGTCTTCTCGCACCTGCGCCTCGCGCCCACTGCACTATTTTCTTCCGCTTCGGCCTGCCGCTGGCGCAGCCGACCTCGCGTTGGAGCGGCGGCCCTCGCCGTGCTCCGGCGCCGAGAATGCTCGTACGGTGCGCCGCTGTAGAGAAAATCGGAGAGGGCGAGTTCGAGGCTGAGGTGCTCAACTCGGAACTGCCAGTGCTGGTGGAGTTCATCGCTGATTGGTGCGGGCCGTGCCGCCTTGTCGCACCCATTGTCGAATGGGCCTCAAAGGTACTAAAATGAGTAACGGTATGCATCAGGAACATATTCTTGAATATGTCTCAAATATTAAGTCTCAAGTTTAATTGAAAAACTCTAAAGCAGTGCAAGTTGAACCGCTGAGCTCTAATTTATGTGAGAGCCAGTCCAAGTTGAATTTTGGCATTGTGCTCGGATTCTTAGAGCTGCTCTTAAACAATAGGACTTCCATTTTCATATAGTTATTTGCTATTTAGATTCAAGTACAGGCCCCTCACAAGGTTCGTTGAGATTCTATCGTTCTATTGGTAAGTTGCTGACAATCTGCATAGCTCGATGTTATTTATCCTACAAAATCTAAGGAAAATAGATTAAAGCAAATGTAGCCTGGCTTTTTTAATCGATTCATCGTTTTGTTAAATGAGCACGGATTAATGAGTGGCTTGGGAGCAAATTGTGAAATCTTATATTCCACATATGCTCGCTGCATCATATTCTTTGGGTAATATTATTTGCGATGCACATCTGATAATTGGTAGGGAGGTGTGTCAGAACTCAGTGTGACTACCATCTCAAAAACCATGTGGTAGTAAGAGTCATCCACCAGCTTATAGATACTCTCTCACACCGGCAAACTTAGCCGATGGTGGAACTAATGATAATGAAAAGGGTTGCTGCAGAAAAGTGAGTTACGGATGCAAATGACTAATGCTCATACGAACCCCAAGGATCAATTTATGTTTCCTTTTAGCGTAAAGGTTTTTTTCATTTCTTAGTCTAATCCATTGCATGCTAAGTGACTATTATGTGATTTGAATGTTGTGACCACTGTTAGTTTAAAATCAATATAGTAATTTGGATTGCTTGTAAATTTATGCGTTCTCTAGATTTACGAGAATTTTGTATTATTGACAAGCCTTTATCTAGATGAGAGGTGATTGTCCAGCAGTCCGATCCTCAAAACAGTTCTGGATCCAAAGTTGAGAGAATGATATAGCAGTACGATTTCCAATTTGCATGAAATGCTACTATATGCATGCTGGAATTTCTACCTGGCGTCTTGGTTCTATTATGTGCTAGTTGTTTCATTATTTATTTTTTTTCAGTTCGAATCAGATAAATGTATACTTTTGTCTCACACCATCTGACTAGGAGTATTTGGATTTGGATACGAGTAACAAATGGGAGAAAGCTATTCTCTCTCTCTCTCTCTCTCTCTCTCTCTATCTCTATCTCTCTTCATTTCTGTCTTGAGGAATCCAGCAGAGCCCCATTTCAGCAGAGGAAACTCCTTATGTAGGTCTATCCTTAAGCATACTAAAGGAAGAAAACAGATGTGTGGCATCCAGCTTTTTTCACTTTCTAGTGGTAGGCGATAAGGTCCCTATAAAGAATGCACGGTTTGCCTATCTAACACAAACCTGTGGAAGTTTGAAAGTCTATGAAAGACCACATTATGTGCTATTTTATATTCATAGATTCAAATTCGCTAACCAATTAACAACATTAAGCACATTGTGTGAACTGGTTTTCAGATGGCTCCATCTTTCTTTTAATTTGGTTGACAACTTTGTTTGGTTTATTTAATTTATTTTATTTTATTCTATTCTATTTTTTCTTAGCTGAAAAAAATAGCAGTGGAGAAATGCTTGAGCGGTAGCTTAGCTGAAAATTAGATTGTTTATGAACTGCAGCACAAATAAATTGTCAAATCACTTTAGAAGTGTAAAAACTTAAGGAATAAAACTTAACTTAGACATAGTTAGAGTTTATTCAGCTTCATCGGAATTGATTCGTTAGTTTTTTTTTTTTTTTTTTTTTTTTTTTTTTTTTTTTTTAAATTTGATTCTGGAGTCCTCCCTTCGGGTTAGGGTGGGATATCAAATCTAATTCTGATTCCTCTGTAGAACCAAAGCTATTGAGGTTACCCTCAATTCTTATTTCAAGTCCAACAACTAAGCATTCAGATTCTGGTTCTCATTTTCACTGGAAATCAAACATTGTTGTGTAAGAGCTTTCATGAACTTTCTATAAATAGCTATACAGAAATATAGTGATTCATTATGCAAAAAAAGTTTTATCATCTGACAAGAGGGTTTGATATTCAGGAATATGCAGGAAAACTAAAAGTAGTCAAGATAGATCATGATGCAAATCCTAAGTTGATAGAAGAATATAAAGTCTATGGGTTACCGGCACTAATTCTCTTCAAGAACGGGCAGGAGGTTCCAGGAAGTCGAAAGGAAGGTGCACTGACGAAAGCAAAGCTGAAAGAATACCTCGAATCTGTGCTGCAGTCTACATCGGTTAGCTAATTTGTTTCCAAATGCAACTCATTCATGGTTTATTTACAAATTAGTAGAATTTTGCAGATTTCCTTCTGAATCCGTTACCATACTGCTGGTATGTACAGATATCAAACAATTTAGTATGCAAGCTTGTCTTAGCAAATTTTACATGGTAATAACTAGATTGTGTTTTTTTTTTTTTCTTTTAAGAAATGTTTTGTGATGTGAATCATAAGTTAGCACTAACTTCGTGAACAATAGAAGCATTCTGCTTTGTTAAGGAACAGTAGCATAATGCTGGTGATAGTAATGTTACATGTACTAAGGCTTTTCGAGGAACCCCGCAGTTTGTTATTTGAGCAGCTCGTTTTACTCCTTACTTAAGAAGCTCCACGATAGTTTATTATTTTAATTTCAATTATTTATTTATTGCCAAATTCTATTTTAGAGAAATAATTGTCATTTCACAACTTGGTATTGCATGATGGTTTTATATGTTGCATCCATCGCAAATATTTGCTTTGGACTAGCAAAGGAAAGCGAATATGCAATTTTTATTTTTCCAACCTTATTCACAAACAGCCTCCATCCAAGGTTCGTAGTCACACCAAATAACATTACAAAGTCACAGAGAATTAACTTCTTATTCATATACACTTCCGGCGAGGTCGAGTTTTACAGGAAGCATATCTTTGAAATACCTTCGTGTAAACAAGTAAGAAACAAAACTTCAACGAAAACATACACCTTTGTTCCCACTTCCATGCGACTAAACAAAACACACACCATCAGAGTAAGCGTTAGCGCTTGCTCTGAACGGTGTTGGTAGCCCACAGCGCGGATCCATAAATAACGACATTTCCATCGGTTTGCACGACAAGTCTATAATTGTTGGGCCCTCGGGCGCTGTTGCTCGTCCAAATAACGTTGTTGCCGGAGAGAATCACCAGGTTGCCGTTGCTCTGCAGCGTTGCTTTACAACTCGAACCTTGTCCGTTCGTCCGTGAATTCCACAAAGCTTTGTTCCCGTTGACGTAAAGAACAAGATTACAGTCACCTTGCATGATAAACTTGTACGGTCCGTTTTCGATGAACTGGTTGGTTAGCAAAGCGTGTCCTCCGCCGCCGCCGGCACCGCCGCCGCAGCCAGAATGCACGCCGCTGCTGCAAGAATCACCGCCGCCGGTGATGGTCGGATAGCCATTACTTGTTTGGTTGAGTAGCTCGGGGTTGTGGGCGGGTGAAGTGAGTGTGGTGGGTTTATATATGAGAAGTGGATTAGGACGGAGCGTGAAATCGTTGAATTTTAAAGCTTGTCAGTGACGTTTGTCAGAATTTCGCGAATGATGATTGAAGTGGGAGCAAGAGTTAGAAGTCAAAGATGGCTGGCCGCTGGTTGAATTTTATAGTTTGATTGGTCACCCGTGATTTTGGGCAAGTTGTCCACTATTAATTAGTCAACTGATGGTCAAACATCCATATCTGATATCTTAATCGTAATTATCTCCGCCTTACAAAACGTGATGGAGCCGAAGGCGTGGTTCTGAAAGTGTTGACTGCTGGTTGTCACGTTTATCATTTTATTTAGAGACGTAGAGTGATTTTATTGGTATATGATATGACAAATGTTATTTATAGATAATTTTAAGTAAAATGTTTTTGTTCATAATATGTCTATTTTTTTACGCCCAATTAATTATCATGCAACACATTGGCTTCGACACGCAAAGATAACTTCCATTCTCTTGCATCAGTCGCTATCGTTGTGTCTTAATGTCTTTCTAACATTGGCTGTCACACACACTGACATATAGAGAAAAAGTGAGGATAAAAGATCTAGAGAAAGTCTAAAAAAACATCTAGAGAAAAAAGCGGAGAAAATTTTAATGAAGATAATGAGGAAAAACTCAACAACGTCAAAGTAAGGAAAAGAAAATTCTAAGAAACAAAAATATAAATACAAAGTAAGAAGAGTAAAGAGAAAGTAAGGATCAAATTAGGAAAATGATGTAAAATTTAACATTTAATGTAAAAGTGAAGCAAAAATTTAGACATAGCCACTAGAAAAAAAAAACGTTTTTTTATAAAAAAAAATATTCAATTTTAGAGGGAGAAAGCAAAGAAATTTTATTATAAAACATTAAGTGGATCATGAAGTTGGTGAAGTTTTAGAGGTCATCCCCTTCTTGTTGTGCACTAAAAGGTTGCAGTCATAAAGAAAATTGTGAAATTCTATATTCCAAATAGCATTTATGCATGATGTGTCTATCTTTTCTAGAAACCATTGAGTCCTTCTCGAGTTAGTGGAGTTTGTTTATCTTATCTTACAGTTAATGGACTTTATTGAATTTAGGAATTTTGTCCAAAAAGGTCTATACTTTGTATAACTGGAACAACTCAATCTCTCAAATAAAAAACACTAAATTAATTTTTTGGAATATTTTTTAGCTTGATCGGAATACTTTTTATCTTGCCATATCTCTAGGATAGCCATTCAGAATATTTCAGTCTAAACACTATGATATAAGTACTAATAACACTATACTAACCGTCTGGAATATTAAAATAGAATTTTGGAACACTTACAAGTTTCCAACTAGTGATTATTTTGAAAAAATTAAAAAGATATAGACTGATTTGTAAGAGTTTTGAGAAGCATGTGCCTTTGTTTATTTTATTTCTTTGTTTATCGAATATTGGGTTGATGGACTTTAATAAATTTAACTTGTCAATTTATTTAGAAGCAGCAAGGCCCGGAGCAGAGGTCTCATGTGCTTGCTGACGATGTGCAAGTTAGGAAGTGGCGTTTCCGGTAGCGGACCAGTGAGTAATGCGTAAGAACCTAATCTCCGGAGGGGAACGACAACCGGAAAGGGTTGTTATTAGCATGTAGTTTTCATGAGTAAAAGGAGGAATCCGTCTGAAGAGAGCTTGCGTCTGATTAGCTAGTTGCTGAGATGATTAGCTTACTAAGACGATGATCAGTAGCTGGTAGACAAAATTGTTTGTATTTGTGGAAGAAGGATTTTGGTGGATGAAATTGAGCTGCACAGAATCCGTACAATGTAGCATTATAAAAAGGGATATCATATCAACCCATATTTCGCGTTTCGTCCAAATCAGCTTCAAAAACGTATTTTCAGGAGCTGATTTGGCGAAAAAAGATAAATGTGGGCTAATATATAGAAACCCCTATAAAAGCAGGTTGCAGTGGTTTGTCGTATCAGCGGTAGATGGGGAGAGAGGTTGAAATAGTTTTTGGAAACTCAATGTTAACATTCTAAAATACGCTAAATTTAAGAATATTATCCCATAAGAGAGCTAGCTGCGTGCTAGCTTAAGATTAGCCCATTCGAAAAATGAATGGTTTAAGTGTCTAATTAGATATACCATTTTTTAAGAACGCTCGGCCGGTGGGGCGACCGAAATTTGGTGGCGCGAGTTAGATGCCAAAGACGGGAATATTACACCCACGGCCTCTGTGCCGTCTCGAAATTAAAGTAGATACATGATCTGTTTAATTGTAGGCTCTGTATAAAGTAGAGCTAGTTATTGAATTTTACAAACTATAAAGTTTCATACACATGCACCTTTTTTGTATAAGGGAGTAAGAAGCCTTCCTTTCTCATTCCTATACTACGTGGGAAGTAGCTGTGTCTTAAACAGTGTGCAACCGCTTTATCTGTTCATAGACCAGGTTGATGCAAGCTTGGACCCGATTCCAGCTCAAAGCTCTTCTTAAAAGTGAGGCCAAAGCGCGGTCCGGCTCAGTGGTAAGGCCCGATGTTTGGGCTCGGGCTGAACTATAATCAGTTGGGGCCTTAGATTATGGAATAAAAATAAAACTATTTTTTTTAAAAATGGGCATCAACTTACAATCTTGTAATTTGTTTAGAAAGACAAACTAATTGTTTTGAAGTAAAATGAATTACTAAAAAATAACACTATAAATATATAAATTTATATACTAGTATATCATATTTAATATTACTACCAGTGCTTTTTCAATGATATAAATTTTGTCTTTATTTTATCAAATAGCTATACATATATTATATAATAATAATAATAATAATTGGCAAAACAAATTTGAATATTAAAAATAAAATAGATACATCACCTTAAAGTAAAAAATTGAATAATCCATCAGGCTATTTTTAAGTCTGAGCCCGGCTGAAGGTGTGTGGATTACATCAGGCCTAAGCACCAGGGTGTAGAAATCGCAACGTCTACGATTACGTCATGTCAGCTAACACAGATAAATCTGAGATATTATACAAAATTTTCATTCACTCATTTGATCTATATTTAAATATGATCATCTTTTTAGCACATATTTGATATTTTTTTAAAAAATTTTGAACTACAAAATTATAGATCATAATAAAATGTATAATTTTATAGTTTGATTTTTTAAAAAATATATACTTAAAGACATATCAAATGAGTGAACGAAAATTTTATATAATATTTTATGATCTGTGTTAGCTGGCGTGGCATAATCCACACCACTGAGATTCGTTCACCCTGGTGCGCGCGCCCCCTTATGGACAGATCATCCTCTAGTATATTGACTAAAATAAATATTTCACTCTTGTATTACAATTTTCCCAAATAATATTTTGTTGACATTTTGTCATTGGCCTAAATAACTTATGGCGAACGTAACCATTGCTCCAGAGATAATGAATAAGAAATCATCTTTTTCATCAAAAAAAAAAAAAATCATCAAAGTCGTTTTAACTAACTAGTTTTTGCATCAAATGTATGGATGTTAGATATATATAATACTAAATATTTAATTTTTTATATGTTTAATTATAATTTTATATAAAATTAAATAACTTATTTTATTAAAGTATTGTATTTTATGTGTAACATGTTATTAGTGTAAAAGTAATATTACATACCGTACATAAAAATTATTTAAGTAATGATGTAAAAAATTGATAATATATATATATATATATAAGATTTTATTTAGAAAAAAGAATATTGTATAACATATAATATAATTATTTTTATATTAATAATTATTTCTCTATATAGATTATTTTTATGAAATAGTTATTTTTAATATTTTTTAATAAATTACATAACTTGTATAAATTACAATCAATTAAAGGAAATATCACTTAACTCTTTTAGAATCAGAATATCATATGGCACATCGATTTTGATCATATATATATAGCATGTATGTTAAACTAAAAAAATATATGCATGTCATTAGAATGCATGTCTTTTTTTTTTGCATATTGTCTTCAATATTAAAAAAATACTATACACGCCAAATTACGGATCACAACTTGCAGATGAACCGGTCCAACTGCCAGTGTCTCCTCCGCCATTGCCAGACCTTGAAGCAGCTCCAGCAAGCTCACGCCCAAGCCATAGTCCAAAACCTCCACCCCCATTTCCAGCCTCTTTCCTGCGCCCTCCTCAACGGCTACGCCAATCTCCACCGCACATCTGAAGCCCGAGATGTCTTTCGACAGATCCCGACGCCCGACGTCGTCTCTCTCACCAGCTTCATGTCCCTTCACCTCCAAAACAATCTTCCTTGTGAAGCTTTAAAATTTTTTGCTGGCATCGTCTCATCAGAGTGCCGGCCTGATGAGTTCACCGTCGTGGCTGCACTGACCGCAGTGGGCCAGACTGCTGATTTGCGAATTGGAAGAATTGTTCATGGAATGATTTATAGGCTAAATTTAAGATTTGACAGTGTTTTGGGCAATTCACTTATTGACATGTACTGTAAATTTGGGAGGTTTTGGGTTGCCCACAAAATATTTGATGTAATGCCTATAAAGGATTCTGTCTCTTGGAGCACAATTTTAAATGGTTATATTAAATGCCTAGGGTTGGAAAGAGCTAGTGAATTCTTTGAAAAAATGCCTGAGAGAAGTATGGTTTCTTGGACAGTGATGATTATTGGATTTGTGCAACATAAGCAGCCTATGCAGGCGCTGGCATTCTTTCGTCAGATGAAATTTGAGGGTTTCAAACCAACATTAATCACGATCGTTGGTGTTCTATCTGCGTGTGCTGATCTTGGTGCATTAGACCTTGGCCAAGTCATTCATGGCTACGTTAATAAGATGAATGTAGGTTCTGATTGCACTGTGTATAATGCTTTGATAGATATGTACTCTAAAAGTGGTGCTGTTGAAACCGCACTTAATATCTTTCAGACTATGGTAAGCAGAGATGTGTACACATGGACCACGATGATATCAGGGTATGCTGTTCATGGTGATGGAAAGAGAGCTCTTGGTTTGTTCATGGATATGCTAAAGTTAGGGTTTTCACCAAATGAAGTTACATTCCTAGCTGTTATTTTGGCTTGTAGCCATGCTGGGTTGATAAATGAAGGTAGGTATTGGTTTGATAGAATGCAAGAGTTTTATAATATTACGCCTAAACTTGAGCACTATGGTTGTTTAGTTGATCTTCTAGGGCGAGCGGGACTTCTTAAGGAAGCGGAAAGAGTGATAAAAGAGATGAATGTGATTCCAGATGCTGTTATATGGAGATCAATCTTAAGTGCATGTTTGGTTCATGGTGATAAAGAATTAGCTGAACTTGCTGGAATGGAAATAATAAAAAAAGAGCCTGATGATGATGGGGTTTATGTGTTGCTATGGAATATGTATGCTGCATCGAAGAGATGGGATGACGCCCATAAGATTCGAAAGGAAATGATGGAAAGAAAAGTACTAAAGAGGCCTGGATGTAGTTGGATAGAAGTTGACGGCCATGTGCATGAATTTTTGGTGGGAAGCAAAATTCATATTTTCCAAGATCATATATTTCAACTCTTGGAGGGAGTGGCCAAGCATTTGAAAACTGATGGCGTATTTAGTGATATGGATGATTTCTTCGTGGTTCATGCAATGTCTGCTGGTAGCAAAGCAGCCTTATGTTCATCAGAACAGTAAGTTGGTATGTGATGCTTGATCTCCCAAACTTTTATTGGCTAAATTCCTACTTCGGTGTTTTAAACAAAGTTGTATATAGTTCTTTGACAGTACATGTATATACTTCCACATTGAGCAGACCTGCTTCGTGCGCGGACCCTTTTTATTTATTTTGAATTGTTTTAATTAATTTGTATTACAATTTTTAAATATAATAAACATCTGCTTACATTTTTATTATTTTTAATCCTAATATAATCATAAATATAATAATTAATAAACGAAACAGGTCGGTACAGCACAGTTGGTACGTCTCGAGTTTGGAATTTAGCGAAAGTCGGTGCGGCATGGCATGGTACAACCTCGGTTCATATCAAGCGTATAAAATCGTTTTTTACTATAAGCTTAAGTTTTCAGGGGGTGCTGTTATTTTACAATAATCTACTCAAGCAAAAGTTGAGCAATGAGTTTTACCAAAGCGGATGGTGCGCTCGAGTTGTTGAAGGATTCTAATTTGGCAATAGTTTCAATAAGGTGAATATGGGAGTTAATTATGCCTAGTGGTAGCTTCACAAGCAGATAGTAGCCCTTAACTGATTAATAATGATCTTTTTGTTTTTTAAATTATGTTGGATGAATGCTAGTTCTGATTTTGTTACATGTACAGTTCTTTTCATTACATAATGTAATCAAGGTTTCACTGGTTCCTCTTTAGAATGGTAATGGGATTTTTGTTTTTCTTTTAAGAAAAAAACTGTTTTAGATTGGTAGTAAAAATTCTTCCAGCATGACAATAATGCTCATTGTGCTGTGCCCTTGCCCCTTAAGACTGGTTATAAGTTGTAACCTTAAGTTGTGTATTTGAATTGTAAATAAATAGAGAAGTAACTTTAAAGTACTCTTTTAGGATGAGGTGTGTATATATATATATATAGGATAAATCTGGCTGATGTATTTCTCCACAAGCATCATAAAGGTTTTCTTAAATAAATTTGGTTAGCAGATTATGAATAATATGAGAAGTCAGTTTTAGATTGTAGGGAAACTATATGACTTGCAAATGCTAAATATTTCATTGACTGGTGATTTAGTTCTTACAAGACATAGCAAGCCTATGCAGAACTTACTAAATTTTTCATTATATATGCCCTGCATAAGTAGTCATGAATACATGCTACATTGTTAAAAACAGTAGGAAATTATGTATGCCTCCAAAAGAGTACACGTCAGAAGTGGAAATGCTTACTGTAAAAACATACAGAATAATAAGTAGGTATCTACATAAATTAGATGCTTGTAAGCCAAATAAATGTAGAGCACAAAGATTCGAGATAATATAAGTCGGCCATTAATTGTACAGGTCAATGTAGTCTCTATCTATCTTATAAAAGCATGTGCTTATAGATGAGCTTTGTACAAAACAAAACGGTAACACAAATTGAAGGCTAATACAATTTTTGGAGGCTATTGTTTGCATGAACTGATAGTGCATGCATATCAGTAGATTTCATGGTATTATTATATGGCCTGTTGTCGATGCTGGATCTAGGTATGGCCAAGACTATATCTCTGTTCTTCCTTTGTGATTCTAGTGTTGCTTCCTGTAAGCACTTTAAAGATTTTTTATAACTCAAGAAGCCCATGAACCAGAACTCAAAGTCATCCACTGTAACTATCTGTATGTATTTCTTGTTCTGTCCGTTCACATCCTCAGTTGAGTTAGCTCTCTTTATCCTTTTCAAGGGTATAATAACCTGCAAACAATTTCTGTGTCTAGTTTAGAATATATTGTTCAGAGAAAATACTTTTATTCACAACCAAAATAGCATGGAGATGTTGCAAGAGTGATATGACACCTCTGATCACTACACAACTCTAACAGTGTTGTGATATGTACGATTGCTCCTATAAATACTAATAAATTTTCTTAAACATAATATTACAAAATATGGAAACAAAAATATCTCTTACTAATTGTTCTACTAAATCTCAAGCATATTTCCTACTAACTATTCTAATTAAATCTCTCAACTACTTATATTTTTCCTAATTTGTAGCATTGGGCTTCGGTCGTCGGTGGTCGATCCCTTTTGCCATATTCGATGACGACTAGTACATATCATGTTGTGACATACCTTGTAAGGAATCTTTGCAGCATCCCCTTTAGGGGAAGTGAGAACGAGGTACTTGTCGCTCTGGAATGCAATTCTTTCGTTAGAGATAAATAGAAGTCCTGATATGGGACCAGCCGTTGTTGACAGATAACACTGGAAAGCTTTCAGCAGCTTCTCTCCTTTCACTATGGAGAAATTTCGTCGGAAGACTTTCTCGATACCTCCTGCTTGAAGAATTCTCTTGCCTAAATTCAACTTTCCCTTCAAAGTTGCAGGTACATTCGACCCCAAATTAACTGCATAAGATTTGGAATATGAATTATTTATCAGCACCTTTTAAGAGTTTTTTCCTTAACTATTTATGCACAAAGCAAAATTTTTGATTCCTTACCATGTTCTTTGATGCATTTGGTACAACTGTTCGCCTTCTTGCTGAAATTGCTCATCCAATTCAAATGTATAGTCAATTTATCTGCATTTTCAGGCAATTTTTTTTTTTCAGAATTTCATGCCAGTTTTAGATCAAGTAGGCGAACTTAGAAATTTGACTTACTCTTCTTGGACTTGAACAAACTGTGTGAATGCGAGTGAAGAACTGCACCGGTAGGCTGAGGAGAACTGCTTGGAATCCCAACTACCTGCTCACTGCTAGTGCTCTTCATACTTGAGAAAAACTGCCTTAACTTGTTGCTTCTAAGCTACCCTTATTGTGTCCTGCATAAGGGATAGTCCCTATGGGGGGCTTTTATAAGTAGTGGTGACAAAACATTCAGTTGAAAGCCTTAAAGAAAGTTTTGATGATTCATCACATTGCAATCCACACTCATTCCTATGTCATCAGAAAATAAAAGGCATATAGTGAACCCTTATTATCAGGTAAAGATAGGTTTGCTTTAGCAAAAAGGCCACGTGGCTGGCATGTGCAATGGATTTCAAGGCTCCACTTTGTTTATTTGATTGCTTAGAGGTTTCCATGAGTTTAGGCCACCTTTTATACCATGAAGGAGTGACTAAAAGATGAGTGAATCTCACCCATCTCAACCCCGAGTCGCTCCTAGAGTCACTCCTTAAAGATTTTCAATGTTGAGGCGAGTCTTGTTGTGATTCGGTAAACTTAGCTCCCGGCACATATTTGCCGTGCAACCATGCCAATACATATTTATTTTATTTTTTCAAAAATGAAGTACCATGCGGTGCCGATAACTGTCGAAACAAGCACGTACCATCCAGCACAAACCGTGCCGATCAGCACGTAAATTATGCTACTACTAACAATAGGTAGGTAAGGTGAGATTTGCCAACTCACTTGTTGACAAACCACAGATGGGCAGCTGGAGAATCCTACTTAACATGGTATTTCATAATATTATTCTCGGCGATCACCGACAAATGGATGAGGTCATTAGTATTTTGTGATCTGAGAAAGAATATTTATCAGTTAGGTGCAGAATTCGAATTAATTTACACGGCTCCAAGTTGGAACCGGTCCAACCTGATGTGTAGCTCATAGTTAGAAGGAACCAACTTTTCTTTTTGATATGATGGATTAGATTGTAGGCAATGTTCGGCAGCCAGAGAGTGGGTCTGAAGAAGGTCACCATTGTATCATACGTGGAAATGAGTCATCAAGTTATGTAGGTCTGATTGTGGTTGGTGGAGACAAAGAAGCTTTTGATCATCTTACATTGGCTGGGAAGTGTAGAAAATGATCAGAGTAGTCTTATGAATTAAGAAAGCTTGTATACTTCTCTCAAGTAATTTCTAGATTAACTTCTTAACTTATTTTCTAATTGAAATTATTTCCCTTTTTCATTCATTTTGTTCTCAATTTTAAGCCTTAGACTATAAAATTAGGTTCCATATTAGGAAAAGCATCTAACAGTGCATGAAATCCAGTAAACTTCCATCATAATAGTAGCTTACGAATGCACAAACCAACAACAATGACATCATATATTAAGTCCTGTTCCAGCTGGATCTGGTGCTGGTAAAGATGTATGCATTCATGCCCGGGATAAGGATGTTTTTGTAGGATCTTCGGCCTAAAAATTCAACAATCAAAATAACACGGGTATACAAGCACACTAGGAAAAATGTCTGCGAAACAAAATATTAGATCGAGCATGTCCAAAGCAAATAAAAGAAACAGGTAAGAGATAAACAAAGAAAAAAGACATGACAATGACGACACATGGACAGAGCCCTATCACATATCATCTAAACAACGGTGTCACTAATTATATTTCTTTGCCATCATTTAGCTTGATCAATAGCTAAGTTTTTCCCAATTCTTACTATGTAAGGTAATGTGGGATGATTTTTTTTTCAACTTTTTTTTGTGAATTTTTTTCGTTTTCACTCGTTACTTACTGTTCGGTAGTTAGAATGCACAAATCATTGTAGGAATCAACTAAACCTCCTTACACTTGGTACAACAGCTCGGAAACTAGTTTTAGTTAATCAACTATCGAAACGCAAGCTGCGTCTCAACATTCGAACTACTGCTGCGGATGCTCCAGTTTATCGCTAGAGTGATTCCCCTGAGATGCTGGAAACGTGGACTCCATTCCATCTTCATTTATTTAGACTTGCTGCATTTCACACTTTTATTTCTCTTTTTTTTACATATGTTAAGAGTTGCCAAACGCTGCTAGCTCAACCGGTTGGCGGACATCTTAGGAAGCGTCATTATCTGATTCGAGTCCGCGTGGAGTGAAATTTTTCGTATGATTTTTTGGAAATATTTTTACTATGTGGCAGAATTTCATGTTCATGGAATGTTTGTACTCGAATTTTAGAGCATCGGTCAGGGCTGGGCGCGTGATTTTCGCGAGTTTGGGCGTACGAATTCTACCACAATAATTTCAAAAAAAAAAAGTGTTAAGAATTTGTAAAATCACTATTAACATAAGTGTGTAGGAGGAGTGGCTATTTCCAAAGTTTTCAATGTCTAATTTTGGTAAATTTAAATTCTGGCATGTGACATACATGCCGGTGGTGTCGTATCGATTGTGTTGATATACATAAATATTTTAGTTTTCGCTAATTAAATAAAAAATTATATTAATTTTAAAATTTTAAATATAAGATTTTTTTTTGGAAGGACTGTGCCGATAACTATCAGAATATAAATGTGTCGACCGGCACCTAAAATTATGGTTATTCTACAGTAATCTTCTTTAAAAAAATAATAATAATAAATTAAAAAAAAAAATTAAAATAAAAAATCTGCCTTGTGATGTGTTTGGCAACCGGGAGGGTAAGGGTAGAGAAGGATAATGGAGGGGGGGTGGAGGGAAGGATAATGATTCTTGAAAGATAGTTTGAAGAATCATAATCCTTCAAATAATGCATTTGCAATATTCTGTACTGCATATTATCCTTCATATTGGTGATGCATTTGCAATATTTTGTATCGCATATTATCCTTTATATTGTAGTTTCTTTTCACGAGGAAGAGAGCCCAGGATTTAAAATCACAAATAGGCATTATTGAATACAAGGTTTCTGTGCCTAGCCTCGAGTTTCAGCAAATTCTGATTTTGGCACGTGCTGACTGTGCCGATACTGTCCTGCCAACTATATATATATATATATTATTTTTTAAAAAATAAATAAAATAAATTGATTTATAAATTTAAATATAAAATTTTCTGCATATACCGTTCTTGTTGTGCCATCAAACCATGACTTAATATATATAAGCTGTACATGAGTTTTAAAAAGCTACTCCTGAACATTAATTTTTTGGGGTTTAAGACGGCCGATTTTAGTTTCTATCCTACGATCAGAAATATAGTGGTATGGTAATTCTTTCCAACTCATGTTTGTTGGGATTCGATCCTCCGACCTATTTTTTATAAGAAGCAGGCTGCGGTTGTCTCCCAGCACCTAGTACTGCTAGCTAACATGAACATTGTATAGTAACTTTCACTTGTTTGAGACTTTTGTACACTATTACTACACATTCAACTCAAAACCCAATTGGTGATAGTTGAAGAGACGAGAAACGTATATAACCCCGACTAATCCCGATTGTCGGGTACGGGACTATTCTTTGCAACATACACAATACAATGTGAAATTGGTGGTATGCAAGTTCTTCAACATCATTCCAAAGAACTGAAAAAGCAGGTATGTATGTACTCCTATGAACAAAAACTTGGCAGCACATCTCTAAGCTTTTCCTAGCAGTATGTCCTCTCTAACTTAGACCCGGCTCGGATCTCGGTCATTGCTTGTTCCAACAACTTGAACGATCTTTGATAACTCACAAAACCCATGAACCAGAATTCAAAATCATCAACTGTAACTATCTGCATATACTTCTGATTTGGCTTGTTTGTGTTTGCCCTTGTATTGGTTTCCTTTATCCTTGCCAGTGGAATAAGAACCTGCAAAAGTTACATCCTTTGGTTAATCAAACAAATACAGAGAGGTGGAAAATGGTAAAATCATTGTTCGTTTCCTTGAACTTTTATAAAATAGGCCGATGTAACCATGAGCTTCCAATCATATCCGCCACGATAACATTAAACTTCAAAAACGGTCTCTGCTAATTTTTTTTTAATTTTATTTTTTGTGCGTGTTAAGTACCTGATATTGCATTTTATAATAGTGTCACATCAGCTATTTAATAGGCGTAAACGGAAAAAAGATGATAGCAAGGTTATCGGAAACTATTTTCTGTTGTCCGTTGTTATCGCGGGGATGGTTGAAAGTTCAAGATGATAACGGTCCATTTTATAGAAGTTTAGGAGACTAAACAGTAATTTCGTCTTTTGCAAAATCCCAAAGTTTATCCAAAATTCATACTTGATTGAATTGTGGCACACTTTTGGGGTCTGTAGCACAAGTGTTAAAGATAAGAGATGGGAAGATCATGGAACAAACCTTGTAGGGAACTTTAACAAGGTTGTTATCAGGTGAAGCAAGTGTGAGGAATCTATCACTGTGGAAAGCAATCTTCTTATTTGAGACATATAGTAAGCCTGAAATAGGACCCGCCGAGGTCGATAAATAACATTGAAAAGCTTTCAACAATCTTTCCCCTTGATCCGTCGAAAAGTTTCGTCTGAACACTCTATCGATTCCTCCTGCTTGCAGTATTTTTGTACCCATGCTCAACTTTCCTTTTATGGTTTCAGAGATGTTTGGACCCAAAATGACTGCAAAAGTTTCGAAAATATACGAAATTTATGCACTATTTTCTCGCAAAATGGAGAAAAAAAACTATTTAACCGTGGAATTTCATGCGAAATGGATAGTTACCGTGATCGCGGATGCCTTGCACATAATTGTTAGCTTTCTTGCTGAACTTGCTCATCCAATCGATTCCAGAATCAACTTTCTCTGTATTCAAAAGCAAAGACCATAAAAACCAGATTCTCGTGAAACAAAAGCTACATAAAAAATGAAAAATAAAAATAAAAAGAGGCTATATAAAAATGATTTGCAGAGATAAGGTAACGGATCTTACTTTGTTTGACAGGAGAGGATCCATATGTTTCTGCTATGAGCTGATTGTTTACTGGCCGTGAACAACCGGCAGCTTTCCCGGGCTTTTGTGCTGCATTACATGTCACAGAAGCCACAGGAATGCCTATAACATGATCGCATTCTGCATACCTCATTCTGAAAAACAAAATAAAAATAAAAATTGTCGCTCCTCCTCTCTCTTTCTTTATATTTCTCGAAATATGAGAATGCTTCTCTTGGAGTTGGTATAGGGGGGATTTTATAAACATCAAGGCAACAGAAATGCTGACCACATTAAGGAAATGTAGTGGTTAGATGAGTCACCACTTTATGATTCAGAGTCCTTTTCAGGTCATCAGGATCAAAAGTATAATCACAGACAAGATGGAAAAAAAAAAAGATTGAAAGTTCTCTGGATCTTAGGAAACTAACTTTACTTCAAAGCATGTTTGATCTCATGCTAAAGTTTTGTGATTGTTACAGGTCCTATAGCAAGCATAGGGATGAAGAAAGATCAATGTAGAATAGCTAACTATACTTCGCAGCCAGTGAATAAGTTTTCTTTTTCTTTTTTTTTTTAAAAAATGAGTAAAAGACATTGCATGAATTAGAAAAAAGGCCTTGTCAGCTTGGCTGATGTGAGAATAAAAACAGCACAACTCTCACATTACAAAGCAACAAAAGGTAACAACTTAGAGTCCAAGCACCGGTAAGTAGGGGTAAGTCAGTCGCGTCCTCCGTGTAGTTGTAGGAGCACAGAAAGACCTTATGTTTTTGCTCGGGATGCATAAAGACCTCCCCAAGATGTAAAAGTGATATAACAGTATTGAATACAATGATAGAGCTTCTTGATCTCCCATTAAAGACTCGACAGTTATGTTCTAGCCAGATACAAGAAAATAGGGGATAAGCCATAAAAAAGGGTATACTAGTTTTATTTAGCCACTGTAAGTTGACTACTGTTACGTTACTCAAATTTAGTGCAGAAATTAAATGCCATATATACAGTTTTATACGTTGTTTACTAGTTCAACTCTTTTTCTTTTCTTGGTGCATGAACAGATAAGTATTTCTCTTCCATGGACAATTTTTTTATAGAGATAACGAGACGAAACCTTCCGTATGGCAAATATGAAATTATTTTATTGGATAATTTGTCAACTAGAGTCTTTGAACCATGGTCAAAGGGTAAATTGAGCGTGCGTCGTCTCCCGTCATGCCGTTGAGAATAGGCGCATATCTGCCACAATTTTCTGAATATTTTTTCTAAAAATTAAAAAAAAAAAATATATATCCGGCATGACAACTGACAGGACTCGAACTCAAAAGTGACGGTTCATGAACCACCCACTGCTCTAGTTCTGCTACTCTGCCATGGCCAACTTTTGGTTTTCTAAATTGGAATAAAATGGCTAAGAACAATTCAGTTTATAGTTTCAACCGCCGACAGTTGGACCATCGTCAGTTAGGTTTAGGTAGCAGGAGGATTCTTGATCATAGCTTTTGATTAGGTGGAGTTGGACATTTCATCATCCTTTTCTTTTTCTCCTCTCCAAGTCCTCTCAAGCTCCAGATATCATGTGCACTGACTCAGCACTGACTCGGCACATAATTGTTTTAATGACCATGACCTGGAGGTGACTTAAGATGCTTATCATTGAGTTGGTAGGTCATGTAGTTCCTAGCCCGACCTAAAAAGCCGGGTTCGATCCCGGAGTCTGTGAATTTTCTTAATGAATTTTATATCTCTTTAATTCTTCAAAAAAAAAATTAGGGAACAGACGTGTATCTACGCATATGTCGGTTCAAATGGTTCAGAATTTACAGATAAGATGGGATAAGACTTTGGCCCCACTAGATTTAAGCGAGTAACGAAAATTTATAAATACGTTGGATGAGGAAAAAATATTAATTAATTTATGAATAATTAAAGATGATAATAAATTATATATATACATTGGCGGAAAATGAGAAAGAAAAAAAAAAAAGATTAGAAACTTCACACTGTTCTAGTAGATGTTTAAAGGTACCAACTTTTTTTATTTTTCAATTTTTCCCAAAATGATCATTGGCTCCTTTTAACTTGCTGAGATGAAGTTAACGATAGGGATGGAATTGTTGATGACTATATATATATATATATATATATATGTTATTCTCAGTTCGATCCGAGAATAATCTTAGTAAGCTAACATCCCAGCTGTTGATTTCTCTGATCTAACAGCTGATATTTAATTTCATACTTAATGGAATAACGATTCACGTCGTTAAGTATTTAACGGCGCCGTAAATGTTAGAATTTCCTAGTACACGTTTCGTGGTACGCCGTTAAGATGACAGAAAATGCACCACTCCTTAACTACACGTTCCACATATTCCCTGGTACCGCATACTGCATGCGTGCGGGATCGTACCCAGCGGCGGTTGGGGTTTACCCCAACTCTTTTCGCAAGTTAGTATACATGTGTGCATATACGTGACCCTCCCTTCCCCAACTACAAGTTGGTGAGGAATGGCATGCACGTCCTGCGTTCATCTTTATATCTAAGAAAACTGCTCAATGCACACCATTAACTCATGTCGAGATCTAGTCCATTTTCAGTTTCCAACAGTTGGTTTCAGCATATTAGCAGTTCGTTTGTTGTTGTGTTTTTTTTTTCCGGTGATCATTTATCCTTTCGGAAGAGCTTTCTTGATCCCCTAACCTTGGAACTGATGCATGTGGAATCGGATAAGTGATTGGCGTGACATTCATCGGTGCACCAGGGACTACAGCTCCAGCAAGCGCAGGTCGAATCCCATTGGCCATTTGTGGTGCACCAGGCACAGGAAGAACAAGAGTTTCTACGGCAGATACAAGGGGCCCATTAACTGGCTGTCCTATTGCAGTACTACCATGTATACCGACCCCTGCGGGTGCCGTGGGAGGTCTTCGAAGCTCTTACCTCCCTGAAACCGTTGTTGCACCTTTCGTTTGGCCTGTGATTGGCCCTTGAGGAGTTGATACATCTCCGTTCACGACCAGACTGTTGATATCATGGATACTTGATCGCCTTCGGTCTCTGTTTATGAAATTCAGTCGGATTCTATCGCATGCCACTTATCCCGTGTCGACAGTGCTAATGCACTTTTTTTTCAATACCAAAGGAAAACTTTTAAAATAAAACAAAAACTAAAAAATAAAAGTATGATTTTTCGGCAAGTTCCATGGTATTCATACTGGTGCCGACAATTGCAGAAAATCGACATATCCCGTCAGGCACGAGGCAAACAACCAGAAAATAAAACCATGTTCCAGATTATTTCTTCACTTCTCAGAAAAATGAAGCTTATATATATTACAAAGCTAAACATTACTAACACAGGTGCGGCATACTTGGAAAAATAAAACAATATGACACGAGTATATGGTTTGCCTCTTCCATGAGAACTATGACCAATTTTCAGATTCTAACAATCAGGCATAAATGTTTACCATATTGGGAGTGACAGCAGCGTTGCGGAAGATCAATAACACCACAAGAGTCTCCAAAACCGGTCCTTTTTCCAACATTATCAACTTTTAGAGACAAATAAGATCATTTTTTACTGTTTTACCACTGTAGTCACTGGTCGGAAACTATACTGAAATTTGGAAAGGAATCAGTCAGGGAAAAAGAGATTTTTATAGAGGACGGTGGTGAGTAGCCTTTCAGGGATGGATATGGGTTTAATTTCCACCACCAGAACTACGATCCACCAAAGCGGTCCCTTACACCACCATTAAATTACAGACAAAAAATAAATGATACGGCAGCTAAACTCTCACAATATACCAAGATACAACTGAAGATACAAGAATAACAGCCTACAAAAATACCATCCGAGTTAAACAGAATTGAGTGCTTTATAATTTTTAGACTACATAAATTTCATCAAAATTTATAATTTTTATATTAAAATTTATCAAAACTTTACCACCATCTGAAATGCGTGAAACTTTGGTAGACTCTTACCAAAGTCTACCCTACGCTATCCTAATATCACTTCCGTATGATAATTCCGACCATATGGAATCAATTGTCCTAAAAAAGTGCTAGAATCTAAAGGTGAGAAATGAAAAGAACAGGCAAAACATAATAAAGTGGTGCTCATGCCCAGCTGCTTGCAAAATGAAGAGCTCTTACAACCGACTAAGCTAAATCTTTATACACCCACAGAAGACGACGAAAACAAAAAATAAAAACAGAGCCCATCCTACAATGGTCAACGTTGATGTTACGAATACAAACAACAGGGCTCCTAAAAATCTTCCAACTCCTTGATGTTCCCCTCTTCATCATCTTGCTCTGCTTTCTCTTTCCGCTCGCTTTCTTCCTTCTCCACCTCTCCTTTATCCTGCAATAAACGAATTATAATATGGTTTAAATACATAAAATGAGCAGGTTCAATCCTAAAAACACATTTGTGACAGATAATTGATCCCAATATACCGATGTATATTTATTTATTCTTTTAAAAATAAAAAATTTAAAACAAGCTATAAATTCTAATATACTGTGTCGGTTAATTCCATACCAACAATTACTAGAATAAGCACATATCATCCAGCACAAGTTATACCAATCAGTATAAAAAAAACTATGCTTAAAGAAATAATAATAAGAAAAAAAAAACTTCGAAAGTTGAAACAATTACCTCTGCTTCGTTCTCATCGTTCTCATTATCATTGTCATTAGCCGCCTCTTCATCATTGTGTTTAGCCTTCTCATACTCTGCCTTAAGTTCTGCTGCTTTCTCCAGATATGGTTTCTTCTCCTGTTACAAATACCAAACAAACAGCATTATTAAACTAAAATCTTAAATAATTCTCAAATGAGTTATTTTGATTGGGAACTCACTTCCTCAGTCAGCGACTTCCACTTCTCACCTCCAGCTTTACCGACCTTATTTAGCAGAAATCACAACAATGGTTAGAAAATTATAATTTTAAAAATTCTATTACCATTTGAAAATGAAAACTATAGAACTACCTCTGCAACACCCTTGCTATCAGGATTAGCTTCTTTATATGACTTCCTAAATTCATCCCTGGTATTTAAATAATACAAAAATCTCATTAGTATGTAGTTTATGGTGTTACGGAAGATCTCAGAAACTAACGAATGTGATATTAAAAGCAGTTGGGGGACGCTTAGGCATGTTAGAATTCTTAGATTTCTTCTCTTTTTTTGCCTTGTTATCCTTGTTTTCTGAAGAGCCAGATCTCTTCCTGTAACACGATTGAATTGCAAGCATAAGTGAAGCAGCATAAACAATTCATACATGAACAAAATTAACAGAATTTATCTCTTTTTTTTTTAAAAAAAAAGGGTAGCAAGTAGATCTTGCCTTTGTTCTTGCTTCTTGACCTCGGTAACTTTCTCTACCACCTGAGCCTCTGATCAAGATAAATAAATAAATGAAGAGATTTAACAAGAAAAATGTTGATTAATCTGGATTAAACTAGAAGATTAAAAGAATGTGTTACTGATAATGAAGCAATGAGGGTGTACCGAGGTTCATCCGAATTTTTGAATCGAGACTGCAGCTGTGCATGTCTATGAGTGCAACAGGTACGTTTGATTTGCAGGCATCACTGAAATAATTTAAATATAAATGAGTAAGATCTAAAGAACAGAGCAAAATCCTCCAACAAAAACAACTACTGATGAAATAGAGAGGCACAGCTACTGAATTAGAAAAATTAACTCATAATTCACTAGAATCTAGTTAAATGTTTTGATTGTAGACAACTGCAATTGGGTACCATAACATAATTGATGAAAATTAACAAATAGAAAACTAGAAACAGACCCACTGCCACGAGTTAATGAACACCAAATATTAATTATAACTCAATTAGAATGACGACCCAGATACTCGAATCGAAAATTATATGAATACCATCTCGTGAAGGCGCTGCCATCTCTAGCGCGCTTCAGCGCGCTTGATGCGGCCTCAACTCTCTTCCTTGGCTTAGGAGGGTTAGACTTCGAGGAAGACCCCGCCATTGCTGCAGAAACACGAGATCTAAACCTATGGAAGTGGAAAAAGAAGAGAGAAGAAAGAAAATTGGAGACGAAGAAAGCGAGATCTAAGCCGGCTTAAAAAGAGTGAATCAGAACGGGAAATTCAATCGGCGGGATAAATTTATTTCAATTAACGCGCGCAAATTCGATTTTTGTTCCCGCTGAAACTCGAACTCCATTACAATTTTATATAAGGACACCGTGGCGCACCAGAAGTCGAAGCGCTCATTTTTCATGGCCGTTGATTGAACAAGAGTAGACGGCTCCGATTGCTGCTTAGTGAAGCGAGAATGGGAACGCGGGCAAAGAAAATTTCACGAGAGTTCGCGCCAAATGGTAGTTTGGATCATGGGCTGTAGCAGGCCTTAAGCCCAAATTGGTTTTTGTTTGGGTATCCTGTTTAACCCGCATATATTTGTGAGCCATATTTAATTTATATATACGTAGGTAATTTAAATGGTCAATAGAAGATGTTGTTAGTTTTTGCTATTGGACAATCGTTTGTGAGTAATAGATTTATAATAGTTTTGTACCGATACGATGCACGGATAATAAGCATTTATAGACATAATAGATAATAGGCACCGACCTATATTTCACCAATCAATAAATTTTAACCTTTCGATTTTTACATGTCCCAAAAGCTCGTGTTGTCCTCCGTGAGATATAGAGAGGAAGACCTTTTTTTAGCTGACTTAAGAGTAAAAATATTGACGGAAGACTTTTTTTTGTGGGTTTTTCGTATCTACAACCGATCGATGTGAAATAGAGTAATTTTAATAATTTTGCACTTAAAGTGCTTACTGTATGTTCAAATTATTTTTGTTATTTTTAATCGAATAAATTAAAAGCGACCTTTATTCACCAATTAAAAGGATCAAATATTATATTAATTAACTGTGTTGAATTTGTCATTTTTTGGGTCAATCATCAGCTACAAAGCCTAGTACCTGAAGATTTTCCCTCCATTAATAAAATATGCCAAAGAGGAACCCTCAAAAAAAATTTATTGGGTTTTTTTGCATATCAGCCGCCCAAGTTTTCGAAGCAAGCATATCAGCCGCTGAAAATTTATTTTTAGGGACTGATTTATTTGCCTTCCAAAATAAGGGGGCTGATATGCAATTATCCTAATTTTATAATTTAGGTAGAAATATCAATTTATTATGTACCTGATGGAAAAGTCAATTCCCGTATGAAAAGACGGCTTTGGGGTCGCCATCGAGGCCGGAGTTGGAGATTAACAAAAAATGCATCAAGGGTTGGCGACGGAGATGGAGACTATTATCAGTCCGGCACCAGCTTGAGATGTTTATATATATATATATATATATATATATATATATATATATATATATATATATATATATATATATATATATATATATATATAATCGCTTGAGATGATATAGTTTAATTGTAATATATTTAGATTGTTTGAGTTACTTAGAGTTTTAATTTGATTAAGTGTTTAGTATTTTATAATTTAACTTTTGCTATATATCTTAAAAAATATTTTTAATTTCTAAAAAAACAAAATTAACGGGGAACTAAGACTCCTCGAACATGCTGGATCCCCTAATCGGCGGGAATGGAGATGGAATTTTCCTTCCCATCGAGGATGGAGATGGAGATAGAAAATGGGAATCAAGTTCGGGTCGTGATTTGCCTCGATTGTGTGAAATCCAAATTAGTCAATTAAGCGCCCACATTACAACCTAACCAAAGCGATTGGGATCGATCACTTACCGATGTGTCGACCGTATGTGGTTCTATTCCGATTCGAGTCATTTTCCGGAAAAGTTCAATTGGCTCTTCAGTTTCCACAAGGGTGAAAAGCACTTGCAAACACCAATCATGTTTTGCTTCTTTTGGATTCAAGGAATTAGATTTTTTCATGTTGATAAGAGTCGCTACAGGATGTGGATCTCTCTTACTCTCCTGTACTTTTCCTTGTTATGATACTATATGATTGATTTTCACGTCAATTTTAAGAAAAATTCTATTTTTGTCATTTTTTTTTACTTTATTAAATAGAAGATTATCATACCAAACTTTCAAACAATGACATTTTATTAAATTCTGTATCTTAATTTGATTTGACTTTTTTAGTATCTTCTTATGATGTCGAAAGACGAAAATATCATTATCTTTATTTTTTTTTTAAAGAGCAAATTTTTTCTGATAATTATTAACTTAAAGCAAAATGTATATATTTATATATATGTATATATATTGAAAAAAAAGTTAAATATAAAAAATTAGATTTTTAATATGTTCTACAACTTTGGTATCAAAAGTATTTTCCAAAAAAAACATCTCCAACTAGATATTTTAAGGCCGAATTCTTTACCAATTATAAAAATTGGAAGTCTGGAAACATATATTTAGAAATATTTTTTAAAAAATTTTGAATACAAAAGCTGTAGAGCCCAAAAAAAAAATTTATTTTTTTTGTATTCAAATTTATTTAAAAAAAATACTTATACACATTTTTTGGAGTGATTTGGTAAGTTGTTTGAACAAAAGTATTTTTGCTATTTTAAACAGTTAAGGGACAGTAAAATATCAAAACTGAGTAGATGCATTCTTTGTCCAAATCTCATTTTAACGAGGGCACTTTTGCGAAAATGTCCTTTATACGATATTTATGAACTATAAAAAGCATTTTGCTAATTATATCATAAGATTTGCCATTTGTGTTGTCCAAACTGTTGATGTGGTAGCTGAAATAACCATAACTTATCGTACGTAGCTGTTGACATGATCGCTAGATTAGTGGCTATACAATAAGTGATGGCCAATACTGTATTCATTATTAATCGAGCTGGTTCTCGATCGATTAATAAAGTGATCGAAAATAGAATGATTAAAAATGTAGCAAACAGAAAATGGCAGAAACACAAAGAACACACAGATTTTACGTGAAAATTATCGTTGCTAAGGTAAAAGTACGGAAGATCAAGCAAGTGAGCAAAGAGAAATTCACTATAAGTAAAAGAGATACAAGTTTTCACGAAACTCACAATTCTCTTGTACTAAGTTAAGACGGCTGTTTCCTCAAGAATAACTAGAATCCAACCGTAAGTACAGTGCCATAAACGGTCTTTTATAGACGCCTCATGGGCTTTGGCTAGCTAAGCGGCGGTTGAGAAAATTTCGGATCTCGGCTGATATCTCGACGTAACTGGGTTATTCTTGCGCCACGTAAGCCACTAAATTTCCAAAAGATTTGTTCTTGTAGTGGACGCGAGCATGGCAATAACGTGGAGGACGTAGTCTCCAATATATCCATTTGGGGGTAACTCGTGTGTCTGGCCGAGGTCCCTGAATCGTGCTATGGACCTTAGGCGAGGAGACCTCCGAGGTAGATCTCGGTATCACGTGTTCCTGATGTAGGCACGGTGCAGCTTTCCGAAGTCTGACATGCGCGAGACATCGGCATGTTTTTACGAGTCCACCTTCGTGGGCTTGTTCGTTTGCGTGCGTGAGCCTTACTATTCTTCCTATATATGACAGTCCAAGTCCGAGCTCCATTAATTATGATAAAATAATTACAAACGTTAGCAGCTCAAAATGGTAAGATAATATAGCTGATATCAACACTAGCTGAGGATCTTTTGATAATATTTAAAATTTTAGAATTATAACGGTCTATTTTAGTGAACTTAAGTGGTCAAATACGATATTTTGCCTTCATTTTCCTTTTTTTTTTTTTTTTAATTTTTGATGTTATTAGGAGTTTAATTCCTATCTCTTGAAGGCAGCTTCTATTTGGCATCCAACAAGTGTTCAACCAAAAATCTTTGCCGGGTTCGTTGGAAAGGCTTGATGTCGCCATGATGAATATCACGGGTGATTGCGACTCATTGTGAAGTGTGTCTTGAATTTATTCGGTAGTGCCATTTATTATCGTGTTACTTACTCTAATATCTTCTTTAATTTCACGGAATTAAATGAGAAAAATAAAAATTCTAAGTAGTCTTATATCTCGACCGAGAATAGTGTGCGTTAAGGTAAAATTCATTCCAATCAGACGATAAAGTTAATTTCAACCAGACATTGTTGGGATTCGAACTCCTGATCTACAATTTATGAAGAACAGTCCATGATCTCCACCTATGACCTAGTCGCACTATCCAACTTGGCCTACGTTGGTTGGTTAAAAAATTTTCTAAATAAATATTTTGAACTTTCAAATTATGGTTAATTTTTTTTTTTTAGCATAATCTATTTAGAGTCATCTCATTCGTCATGCGCACATACGCAGGGACACCTAGCTCAACCCAGGAGGATCGCTACGCACTCATTCAACCCACCTGGATTCCAGTCTTTTTGCGCCCAACGTATCCGTCACGTGTGCGTACCCGCTACCATGCTGAATTATGATTTATAAATTAATCCGCTAAACCGCTAAGACTTTCGAGTCCAAATATATATATTTAAAAGTATTTTTGGAAAAAAAATTTGAAAATTAAAAAAAAAAAATTGATGTAATTTAAATTTTTATATTCAAAAAATATTTCTAAAAGTATTTAGGGTGTCAAAATAATATATTATAAAAGAAGAGTTTATTTGTAAACAAAGTTTTAAGGAAGGGGCGATATGCAAACTTCTTTTCTTATGCTTTAGTTATATATAAACACACACACACTTCTTATAGAAGAATCTCATATAGCTATCATATAATACTTTCACAATAGATATATCTTTCTTAGCTTATAAAATATTGTACATGTATATGTCTGTTATCATTGCACGATTAGGCTCTTCGAATAAAGTTGGAAGAAATATCACATGCCTACTAGAATGGCAAGAGCAAAACATAATATATCATGGGATAATTACATATCAGTCCTATTTTTTTAAATTTATCGGATCAGTCCTTAAAAATTCGTTTTCAGAGGCTAATCCGAAAACCTTTTGAAAATAGAAGACTGATATGAAATTATCCGATATATCATAATTTCTGAACCGCATTCATCACAATAGTCATAACTGATATATCATTATTTATGAACAGCTTTCATCGCAAAAGTCGGAGCCGCCATGACCTCCGTTGTTGTATTTAGGAGAATCTATCCACGTAACAAATCTAGAAACTTCCAATGGGCTGCAGGTGATCACTATCACAAAATTCATTAGCTTCTTCATCATCAGATGAATAAGTAAGCTGCGGACCCCAGAGATCAGATTCTCGGACACAAATCCAGGTGCTATTGGCCACGTCAAAAAATATCACCGCCGACGTTTTTATTTGATTCCCTCTCAGGCCTGCCACGTAGGATGAATGGTGTGACGTGGTTGGATCTGTACGTCCACGTCAGTCACCGCCCTATCATCAGCAACAGTGCGACGAACGACCGTTGCTAACTCTTGACAGCATAGGGACGGCTACCCACCTCCCTGCTATAATGCTATTATAAACTAATTAAATATTTTACAAAATAATTAATATAAAATTTTTATAGATTGTTTGAAAATCACATTATTGTGTCAAATATGAAGCCATCGTCGAGTGTTACTTGATGGTTTAATTTAATTTAATTTAATTTGCTACTTGATGGTTTAATTTTTAAACTTATAGTGAACATCGTAAAAAATTTAATGGGGTTCTGCCGTTTCAGCACCTCGTTTTTCTTTCTTGCGCAAATCAGCCCCCGAAAACGCGTTTTCGGGGGCTGATTTGCTTTTTTTTTTTTGCAAATCAGCCCTCCGGAAACGCGTTTCGGAGGGCTGATTTGCGAAACCCCAAAATAGGAGGGCTGATACGCAATTATCCCAAATTTAATACTAATTTTTTGACATAAAAAATTAGGCTCAGACTATTATATATAATATACGTCAGTGTAACCCAAATTCGAATCAAACCTGTTAACTAAATATATAGTATGTGTGATATCTTCGGATAGTTTCACATCGAATATTGGGTGGATCACATATCAGGGTGTAGATCTTTTTTTTTCCCTAATTTTTCGTATAATTAATCGATTGTAACACCACCAAAGCAATATTATCTTACGGGCCCATATTTAGGTGCAATATATCACAACTTATAAAATGTATTATACTAATCTTCAAGAGAATGCTTATTTCATACTTTTAAAAAGATAATATTTAGAAAAGAAGCTCTGCAAACTAGAAAATTCACAAAAGTTCCCTCCAAAAGAGGACTTAGGGAACATGGAGAACAATACACCTCATGCGCCATATAAAGTTAAAGGTTATGTTCAAATCCACAGACTTCGCGAAAGAGTGTAGAAAATTTTCTTTATCTACTGGTGTAGGATAAAACGAAAATTCAAATTTATCTATATTAAAAATATTAGACTTTTAATTTTTAAATATAGGCCGGTACTAGCATAAATTTAACATCAGTACAAATTTGTTAAGTAAGCCCGATAAATAATTGAATTATGGGAATCTAAAAAATATTAGACTCATTATTATTTAGACAATGAAAAGAAACTTCCGGAGCATGGCTAATACATCTTACCCTGTACTGACTCCGTCCATGCGGAACTTATGATATTTTCTTGTTGTATATGAGAATAAGCTATTCCTAAGCTGATTATAAAAAAATTTGGACACAAATAAATCTCAGTTTAGAAGAGCCCTATTTAGACAATAAATATTTATAGGTAATTTCGCAGCTATGATACTGCATGTATAGGGTTCCTTATCTGGTTTGGGAGCGCTCAGTTGCACTCGAGAGGGTGCGCTTATACGTACCCTTGAGTTCAATTATATTTGTAAATATACAGTTGATGAACGGTGAGTCGAATTCATGACATGGATACTTATTGAGGCCCCGACCTATTATTTCATGTGAAGTTATTTTATATTAATCCTCTCTTTTTAGTATTTTTAAGTATATGCTAGCTGTCAAGATCTTTATGAATATATTATTATTATTTCCAAAGCTTCATCTATTTACTAATATATGTTTGCGATCATCGCTTGCACTTATTTACTTGTATCACCATCGTCTCGCGTAGAGACTGTCCAATTTATTTTTTAAAAAAAAATTCTTATTAATAGTTGCAGGATCAAAATATCGTGAAAAATAATTAATAAGTATTTGTAAATAACAATATAATTAGGAAAGTATGACAACATAAAAATGAATATACATGTTAAGCTCTCAACGTACGAATAATTAATGGACACATCATTATTCAAAACCGTATTAAATAGACATGAAAAGAGTAACGGACACGTAAACAACGTGGGGGCTGCATGAAAGCAATGCAAACATCGCCACCACGTAAGTCTTCCATAAATGCCACGTGGCTCGTGCATTCTCTTTTTTTTTAATATACATTAAGTAATAGCGGGCGGCGTATGTTGCACCGATGGTCAGGACTTAGAAATTCTTTTCATCCAATTTTAAATTTTTATTCTGTTAGATCGATATTTTAATTAGACGATCACTGATAGTAATACATATATACATTCATCAAGTGCGATATTTGATTTGTCTAAATATCAGTATATATATATATCGGTTCATAAAAGTCTCCTTCTAAATAAAGTCAAATATGAAATAAAAACCTTAATCTATTTTTCAAAAAAGTTAAAAGTTATAGAGAATATATATAAATATATATATATTAGGGATATAGTTTTCGAGCCACAATTAAAATGTGCATTATCAATCACCTATCCTTAAATATAGGTATAAATCTACCAAATTTTTTAAATATTTCTAAAAAAAAAACGAATAATTCGCTGTGGTTCTTATATATTATTTCAATATCATTTAAGTTCTCTATTTTTTTTGTTTTTTTACACTTTAGACATTTTCATACCTTTTAATACATTGTTGATTCCGACACACATTAGACACCTTACACCTTAACACATTTTAGTAAGTTTATGAGATTCTATATTAATTTTTGATACTTATTTCTAAAAAATAACACATCGACATTATTCTAATAATTTTTAATATATTTTTGATAATTTTTGACATTCCTGTGAAATGATCTAAGTTTTTTTTTATAAGAAAATAACAGTATAATATAATTATTGTTTTGGCTTGCTGTGCAAGTCCTCCATTTAAATATTTGTTACGACAAATAGGACACCGAAGGGATGATTTATTGATTAAGTAACCTACGTTACTGGTTAAAGTATCTGCGGCAGCCCACGTGGCTCAATAACAAGCAATTTAAATCGCCGTCAAATAAGTCATACAATAAGTGCCACGTGGCTGATTGCAATCAATTCGAAATCGCTATTGCCTAATTCCTAAGTAGCTGACACGTAGCTAAATTTTAAGGCATATGATGGAGATTGAGATATTTTCGAATAAACTGATTAATAGTCTATTTCACTTTTTAATTCCGTGGCTCATTGATCATACGTAAATAAAAAGTTATTTTGCTTCATTGTTTCCCTCGAAAAAAAGGAAAAAATATCTAATTTAGTACAATAAAATACGATAATATAGTATATTTATTTATCTTCATATTCATTGTTTCTCTCCAAAAAAAAGTTAAACGTCTAATTTAGTACAATAAACTACGTATTTAGTATTTGATATGATATTCAAAATTAGTCGGTGTCTAAATGATAATATCTTGTTGAAATTATTATAAAAAATTTTATACATAGCAAGTGTATTTTGCTCGACTGTCATTAATATATAAATATATTATAGTTATATACAATGATGAGTTGAGAATTTTTTAATAGTCTCTGCACACAAATTATACTATTTAAGAATATATTATGAATTTATATTAAAAAAATATAATATTGTCGTCAATATAAAATATCTCTATAATAATACTAAAATACAAAAGAGTATTTGGTGTTATCTTATATCCTAATATAATTATTTAATAGTTAAAATTAATTTACATTATATATGATAGTTATCATAAATATTTCATGTGAAGTTATAAAAGCAGTCCTTTTTTTATGTTCTCTATATTATATTTATTAACTATCATATTAGATTCATTTTATTTGTGAATTTATATTTCTTGATTTGTTTAAGTTTTTCTATTCTTTTCAAAAAAATATAATAATCATATAATCGAGAGAAGTTTTTTCTAATTATAAATTAAAAAATTTCTAATTAAGTTTGGAATACGTATCGTGGATGCGTCGTTTGCTAGTATAATATTATTAGCAATCATGCGTTACACCCCTTTTAGCCAATTTAGTTACCTTAATACAAGATCATTCAAGTTAGGGTGTATTTGCTATTGTAATAGATAAATTTCTGATGGTAAAGAAAATTATTTCATCTTCCCGCTCGCGCAAGAATAATAAAATAAAAAAGACAGAAATAGTACCATAGATGTCTTCCATACAAAGCAATTGGAGGAACATAATTTATTTTATCTCCTTACAAACCTATATCTTTTTGTGCGTGGCACTGGCATGATAGGTCGAGTGGTGAGGTTGGTGGCTTTTAAACTATAATTTATGAGTACAAATTATGGCCGCTAAAAATTGAATTTTGAGGCAAGTAGAGAAATTTATGAACTTTCAGTAGATAGTGCTTACTGGACACCTAAAAAATATGGGGCTTGAATTAAAGGCTTTTTATTGCGAGTTATAACGTTGAAACTATTTCAAAGACTAGTTTTAATTTTTAATTTCTTTTTATAGATTCTTGATTTTATAATTTTTTAATATCTTTAAAACATAATAACATATTAATAGTTTTAAAATTCTTAAAAAAGATAAAAAAAAATTATATCTAATAGGCTAACGAGTTATGTGTCGAACTATATGTATTTTTAAACCAAAACTTTAGTTAGTTTATCGGATGTAACTTAATATTTTTCTTATTTAAAATAATTTAGCCTATAAACATAAATTATATATATAATAAAATGTAAGGAAAATTGCGTTTCAGCCCCCCTAAATTTGGGGTCGCGCGTTTCAGCCCCCCGAAACGCCACGTGGCGGCACGCGCGCGCCGCCACGTCGGCGGAGAAACGCGTTTCGGGGGCTGAAAAGTCAAAAATGGGAAACGGGGGGGCTGAAACGCAATTTTCCCTAAAATGTATATCATTACAGTTATTATTTCTAAAATATTAAAATACTATATAAAAAGGCATTTCTTAAAGACGAAGAAGTTGCATATCAACTTTCAATTTTCAAAATTTTTATAAATTAGTCTCTAATTTTATATTCGTTACAAATTAGTATCTATTGAAATTTTTATCAAGAATATTTTTAGCTAATATCTAAATATTTTTTTCGGATAAATTTTTAATATAGAAAAGGAATATTTAGATGCAATTTGTAAATTTTGTATTTAAAATAATTATTTTGAGAATTCAAAATTTTAGAGAATTTAAAAATTAATTCGCTAATATACTAAAATTTTAAATATTAAAATATTTATTTAAAAAGAAAGCTATGAAAAAAATGATGATATATAAATATAACTTTTTAAATAAATAAATATAAATTAAATACTTTTGAATATAAAAAATGATGGTTTTTTAAATTTTTAAGTTTTAGAAAATTACATTTTAGCCTTCTAAAACTAACTTTTGCTTGGGTCAGCCCTCGGAAGCGGAAAAAACGTGCCGACATAGCGCATAACGTGTTGGCCATGTCGGTGCAGAAATATTTTTTCCGAAGTTGAAATGCAAAATATATGAAATCAAAGGTCGAAATGCAATTCTTCCTTTTAAGTTTTACTCGGTGCCTCGGTGGAGGGGCTGAAATATTGTACCTTCTCCAAATTCAAAAGTGTAGCAATTCAATCATTAATACTATCCTCTTCAATCTGATTTGATCTCTGTTTGCTGTGTTGTACCTATAAAAGGCTCCTCTTCTCTCCCATGGCCGTGAGCATAGCTCCGCGCCATCCCAAGTCTTTTTTCCTTCTTCTTCTTGCACCCAATCTCGACGCTCCTCTCATACCATTCAATCTTCCAATATCATAGGGTTTCTTAAATCACTGTTCTCGCCGTCGAATCTCCGAGCTCACTCGATCAAGTCTCTCTGTGTGTGTGTGTGTGTGTGTCTACACCAGCAATCTTGTAGTTGCGTGATCTCAATCCGGTAAGCTGAGCTCGTGCAAATTGTCCAGCTCTGGATGAGGTTGGATTGCTTGATATGTGATTTGCGGATTTCAATTTGGTTTTAATTTTGAGATACGCAATCTGATTGCGAGCTGTTGATCCATAATCAATATTGAATTATGGTGGTTTTATGTGGAGGTTTTAAATGATCTCTAACAGATTTTGTTTTTGTGTCGTTTTGCTTTATTTGGAGCTGCTGCTCGGCTTCTTCTTACTAATTTGTTGCTCTTCCTTAGTTGCTCTGCTTCTTGGTTTTTGCAGTTCGTGCCGAATCTTCAGTTTCTGCAGTTCTTTTTTCAGATACCATCAAGAGTTAGGATCATAAATTTGTTGTTTTCTATAGAGAATGTGGAGAATTTTTTACGGAGTTTTATTGATAGATTGATGGTTATTGTTAACTCCTTTGGAGTCGTATATTAATAAATCCATCGCCCTGGTTCGGAGTTTCTGCAAAATCGAATGCTAGACAGCATTCCTGGTTGCTACGTCTGGTTCTTAGTTAGATTGAATTACGTCTTTCTAAGTGTTTCCTGACATGTGATTAATCCATTACAAAAATGTTATTCTATTACGATGACTTATTTTGAGCTGCATTTGAACAATCTTCTCCCATTGCACTCATTTACGAATTTCTTTTTTTTTTTAAAAAAAAAATATTAATATAGTTGCCCCAGGTGAATTGGTACTTCAAAAGGGTTGCGTCAATGAGTCTTATATATATGTATCAAAGACAGGTTTATTTTTCTTTATCTCAAAAAAACGTTTATTATAGAGTGGAGTTTGACATACTTGAAAGTCTTTTGGTTTCTGAAATTTGAAGAAGGGTTTCGCAAATTGCCCGACACTTTCACGGTTCAATTTCAATTTCCAGTTGCCATAAAGCAAAGAAACCGACAGAACATGCTTCACGTATTTCTTGTGTTCGCTTGCTTCTTTGTTCCTAAATTTTTTATTTTATTTTAAAAATCATATACTATATTAGCTTCTATACGTTCTGACTTGCAATTTGTTGTGCAGGCATCGGATTCTGCTGCTCTGACGCGTCCGTATATTTCAGCTGTGGTAGGTTGGCAGCAGGTAATTCTGCTGCTCTTTTTTTTTTTCTTTTTTTCTTTTTGTTATCTTCTTTTTTTTTTTTTGATAAAGATGCCCTCTTTAATGTCACATCTCGCGAGTCTCAACATAAGACATTTGTGAATATGTACCGGTGAAGAAACTGCTCATCACCATGGTTGCCATTAACTTGGTTATGTGGTCATAATCCCACATGTCATATGAGCTTTATTGTTGACTGACCCATTGGTATAATGAAGATTTGCGTTTTATTTTCTGACCAATAGGTTCGAGTCACCATCGTAAGTATTAACTCATTTCAGTTTTAGATGCTTTCATGTGGTATTTGTTCTCTCCTATAGCAATCTCCTTCTCAGATTTATTGAAATTTATCATTCTCATTATTTTAAATTATCCTTATGATTCTAGATGACTCGAACTATTCAAATTTAAATAGTTTTTGTTCCTTGGCTTGTTTAGGGAAAATACTTTTGGAAGATGGGATGCATCACATCAAGACAAGATGGAAGTGGAATCAGAAGGCGGCCTTCAAATATCGGAGAGGTAGCAGTATTTGTTCCCGGGTTACGGGTTCCCCAAAACGTAGATTTCATTGAATCGTTAGGTAACAACTTACCAAAGAACCTACTTGAGCGCCTTTCTGCCATGAGAACACGAGTTGTTGTAATGGCTGCTCAAGAGGCGCCTACCCTAACAAGACGAAGAAGAATAGCAACAAGACATGGTATGTTTGAGTTGCAACTCTTAAAGTTTCTGACGACTTTAACTTATCGATAAGAATCATTTTTGTTCTCTTGTGCTGCAGGTGGCTCGCCACTATCTGATCTTCTTCAAGCTCTTGAAGACTATTTACCTGTTTTGTTGGGTTTGGTAAAAGAAGGTAATTCAATTTTTGTCAAACACTGAAGTTATTATGTGTTGCCCACATATGGTTGATCTAAAATAATAATATAATACTTTTGCATTTGTCTTCCAGGTAGTCAGCTGACGGACAAGGTACAATTTTCATGGATTAACCAGGAAGATGATGCAGAGGTATGTTTCTATGCCAAAGACCTACGATCCTTGAATTGTTTTTAGAGTTACGCAGTTATTTTATTTTATTTTATTTTATTTATTATTATTATTATTATTTTTTAGATAAATAGAGTTATGCAGTTATTAAGTTTCCTAATAACTCTTATTGGCTTCTACTTCTAGGAGACGGCTTTGGCAGCTGCTTGGTATGAGGTTTTGTCGGTTCTACATTTGATGGCCATGATATGTTTATCAGAGGCCAATTTATTACTTCTTCCTAAACCATCTAGAGATGGTTATCATCTAAGAGTTTCAGAAGGTTTGTGAACTTGCATGATTTATTACAACCTTTCATCAAGTGTTCAAAGGAACGATATGATTCAAACTATACTGTTGTCTTCTTTCAATACAAAGCACTAGCTAAAATGATGCTTTTGGTCGTGTACTGAGTAAATTTACCATTGTGGTAGGCAAAATATCATTCTAAACGTAGTTAGTTTGTTTATGTAAACATATATTAATTGGCTGATATATCGTACCTTGCAGACTGCAGACGGACATCTGTAGATGTTTTACTTAAAGCGGCAGGGTACTTAGATTGTGCTATTAGGCACGTTCTTCCGAACATTCCACCTGAGCTAAGGTTCTCATCTTTCTTCATGTTAGAAATGCCCGAAGGAACTAATAAACCTTGCTTACTCTATCATTCTTAGGTTGTACACTGAGTTTCTGACTATTCTCTCTGATGTTTCCGTTTTAAGGAATGATCTTCCAATTGACATTGCTGAAGGAGTGTTGCGGGCACAGTGCATGCAAGCATTAGGTCAGGTAATGGTTTCAATCATTTTAACTTGTCTTTTATACTGCAGAAAGGCTGAATATGTATTACGAAAGCTTCTTTCGTAAATTGTCTTCCTCTTCCGCTTGCAACCTTGATTTAACAGAGGGTTGACATAGCTAGCATCTGTACTTTAATTGGAAGATGATTAACTACATATGCATATCAAATATCAATATTGTATCTGCACATTCTCTATACTATTTGATTAGATGTCTTTGTTATTTTGTAAGCGGACGAGTTAAAAAGAAGTGCCTTTTTTATGTCTTTAAGCATATGAGAGTTCCATTGCTCCTGCTTGAATCAGTTTTGCTACATATTCTGCTGTCAAGTCGATATGGATATTACATTTTGAACTTAAAATTGTTTCAACATAATTCATAAAAGAAGGAGAAAATGGAAAGAAATCAGCAAGATCTGCAACTAAAAGGTTTAATATCCAGATATAGCATACCATGCTTTTGTATTGGCTGTGTTCTTTGATGAATATATATATATAAAGTGATATTTTGTCTTGGAAAAGAAGCAGCTTTTGTGTTGAGTAACGAACCTTGTTTTTACTTTTGAACTTTTGCTGCTTCTAGGGAGTAGATGTACAACTTGGATTGGCAATTGATAGTCCCAAAGCCACATTAGCAGTGAAGCGGAGGTTGGCATGTGAGATGGTCAAGTACTGGCATCAGGTATTGTCCTAAATCATATAGCATCTTGTGGCATTTTGTGTGCTTTGAACCATCATAATTTTAAAAATATAATAGACGAGTAGACACATTATGCAGTTGACCAAATAACATAGGAAATACATTGAAAAGTTTTGGTTTTTATGTCTTAGCTATTAGATAGTTTAAGCATGCACCATGGGTTACTGAATAATAAAGTGCTAGACCTTTATTCCTTGTGCAATTCGTCAGAACTACTAAGATTCTTCAAAGTACCCACTTCTAATAACCTTGGGATCTCTTCAAATTCTGGTTACTCGAAACAAAATTTTCTTTTCTTATCCATTTGGGTATTGGCTTTTTAGTAGTTAGCATTTTATTTTCTATTGAACTTCGCACAATTAAAACGATTTACAAACCTAAAAATGGTGTTTCACTATCTCCAGGTTAGATATATGGTGCTTATTTGCATTCTGCTTCATAGCTATGTTACCCGTCTTTAAACACGGGTTTCATACTCCCGGTAACATCTTAAATTCTGTTATGCTGGACAATTCTATGTGGATAAATGCTCGCGCCGGATCTAATATAAGTGCCGAGTCTTACAAAGTTTTATGCATCTGTTGGCATCTGATTTCTAACTTCGGAACTAATATTGTCTAGGCCGAGGAGAACATTTCACAGCTTCAATTCAGTGATGGTTGGGGAGCAAAACATGGTCTCTTCGTTAAGTGGAAATATGTTGAAGCAAAGGTATTTCAAAAATCCATTTTACCTTGCATTCTGGCCAGTGTGCAGGTGGACTTTACATGTTTAGGTTCTTCTTTACCTAGTAATAAGAAGACGTATGTTGATGGCTGAAATAAAATGAAATATCAACCAAAAAAGTACCTAAACATCCTTATTTTGATGCATATCAGAAGCGGACTTATGAAATCAGAGTTTTATGGTTGAATTCGGTATTAGGGCAACAACCAAAATTAAATTAGATACAGTTTCATGATTTTTTGCTTTGTTTCCACTTAACTGTCCTCCGAGTTAATATAGAATGTGATCGTCTGCTGTACCAGGCTGCAGCATACTATTATCATGGATTAATTCTTGATGAGGGTAACACAGAGAAATCTCACAGGATGGCTGTAGCTGCTCTTCAAGCAGCAGATGAGTTCCTTAAGGAAAGCAAAAGGGCCTGTGAAGCGTTTAATACATCGCCTCCATTGTCAAGGTTTGGCAGCAACATCCGTCCTTGAAATTTGAGTTTCTTATTTACACTATGGTTTGCGGATTTAGTATTCAATATGTTAGCAGTATGTGCGAGTTATTCTGCTTTCCCCCTCCTGTTAGCAAAAGAACCAGTGAGTTTTTATCTTTTAATCATATATTTGTCTCTTTTTTTGATCTAGACAATAATCAAGCATGGCTCAACATTTACTCAGTGATATGTCCGATGCGCAGGAATTTATGTTTTTTAATCCACAATTGATTGCCCAGTTTCTTTAGGAGCGTACATTTTTCTGCCAACTCATATATGTTCTGTAGAATGTTCAAATGGGCACCAAGTGATAATGTTTTGAAGGTCACAAAACTGAAAATTTTCCTTCTCGGGTATTATTGACCGACAGTTGGAACTGCTGACTTTTTGGTGCAGGAGTCCAACTCTGTGGGGATCTATGAAGTATCTAGCTGACAAGATACCCAAAGATACGTCCAACAAAGTGCACATTAATAAGGATCTCTACAACCAGGAAAGGTAGTAACTCAACTAGATGCCTGCTGAAAATGAAAACAGTTGACAATTTATGTGAACTAGATTACAAAAATAAGTATTAAATTGATGTCCAGTATTCAAAATTATCAACTGGTGGTTAATAATGCTCGAGCTTCTGAATGTTACTTTTGCAGGATACTTGAGACGGCTCCCCCATTGCCTGATTTTGCATTGGCACTTAAGCCTGATGACTACCAACTTCCTGCACCTCACGTCTCGTGGAATCGTGAGACTTGTAATCAAATCAAATCCCAGAAAGCATGCACATGAAGAGCATGCAAATGAGGAAATATAAGTAGCAATGACCACGGTCACAGCAAACTTATGCGGCCGCGCTTCTCCCAAACCCGATCACCCCAGATTGTCATCAGATGCCTATCTCGGATGGGCGTTCAAATGGTTATTATCTAATCTCTCTAGATATCCGAAGTCCAAACATCCATCAAGGAGCGATCTGAAGGCTGCAATATGTGGTCGCAGGGCTGCTGCTACCGTGATCGCAACCAGTTGTTGCGACCTAATGAGTTCATGATGGTTGTTCGGCATTTCTTGCTTGGCAAGAGGAGGGGATTTCAGTTTTCTGTTGTTTGCTGTAGAACTTTTTTATTATTTCCTATCTATACACACTTCTGATTGCTCCCTTAGGTTCTGAAAGAAGTATGCTTTTATGTGGCTTGTATAGTACGACATTATATAAAAGTATGTATTTGGTTGGTTGGTTATTCTTCAATGGCAGCAAGAACCTTGTTTTTATTTTTTTTTATTTGAGAAGGGAGTGATTGGGTCCTAGAGTTAGACTATTGACAACAAAGTCAGATCATGGCCGAGGTACTCATTCGGAGCATGACTGTATATATCTATTATTTTCAAATTTTGTCCTGGTGGGGTTCATGACTGGAATATCGTCGTAGTTAATTAACCAAATGAGACATCTTCTTAAAGCTTTTGTGAGTCTAGACTAAATACACCACCGAAAAAAAAATAGGAAGAGTGGTTGCTAAGAAGCTAACCCGAGATGCCACGAAATCTGCGGGCTCATTACTAGTCGATCCAGTGGGTAGAGCATGACTCTTAAATCAACGGAAAAGTTCGCACAGTAAGACTAGTAAAAAATTTACAATTCATGCCATCATAATGCTCAAATTTAGATGGTAAATAAGATTACACACCAATAATAAACTTGTTATTAATACCAACAGCAACTACTACCCTGTGTGCATATATATATATATATATATATAGAGAGAGAGAGAGAGAGAGAGAGAGAGAGAGAGAGCAAAAAAATTGCCTACATTAGAATTAAAAATAATCCTACATCAGCCTCAGCTAATGTAAAATTAGAGAAATCAGTTCGGAGCTACATTGATTTAACCACACATCTACAACAAAAAATACAACACATGGCATAATATTTGTGAACTCAGAAATTTATCAAAGTAGGGTCCTTAATAATATATAAAATAAACCAATGTTCTTTACTTTTCCAGAAAAAAAAATAAAATCACAACTTGCTTATAATTGTTCTACACGACTTTTAACATTTTAAAGACGATTAATTAATACTTCATTTGTAACTGTATCAAGTATATCATTCTCTATAAACATAAAAGATAATTATTCCAAATTTGATCGTCCATTCTATTACTCAAAAAACAAAAAAAAAAGAAGCTAGACTACTCATACTAGCTCGTGTGGGAATCACTGACGAAAAACAAACTCTAAGAAATGGAGTCGACTATTTTTGCATGTAGCAGTTGTTACCTAGGGCCCTGAAAGTACTTAAATCTTTTTAAAAAATTTGCATGAACCCACGACCACGCGGGTTAAAGGGGACGCTTTACGACTGAGTTAAGATTTCTATGCTGTTATCCATATTAGCTAGTATAAATACACATATGTCGATATACACTCAGCCTATACCACTTTTTGAAAAATTCAAGGGGGTGTCCCGGCTCCCCCCTCCCTTCTCTCTCTTGTATATACATGCGTCTGCCCCTGGCATCTCTTCACATCAGTAGCATAATACAAGCTAGACAAAAGCTAACTAGAAGTTGTGGTAAAGCAACAGGAACCAGGCACCGGTGGGGAAGGATTACCTTAGTCTCGCCGTCCATGTAGCAGCAGCAGAAGCACTCGAGCCACACCCATGAATATCGGATATATTTTATATGAACTGCTAAGTCTCCCGATCAAACGTCTGTTACTGGTGGTATAAGATTTCTACTGGCACCTGAAAGTCGTACTATCTATAGTTCAATTTCCTACTCCAACGTCTTCTCTCTCTTTTTCTTGTGTTGTTCTGAGAAGAAGAGACTGGGATAAATACTAAAGAAATAAACGAGAAAGAAAAAGGTGATTTCTGCTGTAACTCCTATAGCTTAATACTTAAAAGCGCGAGCAAGCGGATACAGAGCTTTCAGCGTCCGTCTTTGTAGTTTGTCAAGCTTTTTTTGAACACCCTCCGAAGATCCCAGTTGGGCTTCCTTGGAGCTATGTTTACGAACGGATCCTGCATTTCCCTCCTGTAGTTGCTGGTCGTGTGGAAGGTAATTTCTGAACTTCATATTCAGATCGCGCGCTCGTGCGCGCGCGCGCGCGCGAGAGAGAGAGAGAGAGAGAGAGAGAGAGAGAGAGAGGTTCAAAAATACAAATAAAGGGAGCATACGAAATATCAAGTTCTCCTGGTAACGACGCAAGACTGAGAATGTTGTTTAAAGAGAGAACGTTAATAACTACAAATGTTGTTTAAAGGTTTTATTACTCATTATCCATTAACGTTAATAGGCTAATTATTTTTTAACAAAAGAATTATTTTTTATTGGCATGAAGATGAAAGATAAATAACAAATTATAGGACACAAAAATATTATTTTAAATAAAAAGGTATATTTTTAAATTTAAAGTTATTAAAGATATAAAAATATAAATACTCCTAAAAAGTATTATTAATAATCGCCGTACTAAATTGATAGCATCACGTATAGTAAAATTCACATTGGTTGTTAAAAATATGGGAATAGGAAGTGCGCTTGTCAAAGTATAAGAGTAGCAAACTGTTTATAACCTATTTAGGTACTTTTTTTTTTATTGTTTTGGTCAAAATTGCTACCGAGATCACTTAATTTTAAGAAGTATGTGCAGCAATAAGGCAAGACCAATTGCGAAAGACCACCGTGGATAAAGCAACAACACTAGCTAGTGATTCACCAACTCAGAAGTCAGAAAGAGGAACGAAAGGAAGCAACAGAGTACCACATATTCACTAAGGAGCTGCTACAGAAAATAAAGAGCTACGCTAGTATACTAACTTTAGTGATTAACCATTTTAAACGAGTAAACATAAAATTGATATTAGTGATATTAGATACAGATAACATAGTATTTTTTATTTTTTATTTTTTATATTTTATTCTATCAATCTTTATCTTTATATTAGTATCACTATAATGTGCGTGGATTCATATTTATTTTAAAAATAATTCTGTATTTTGCATGCTTGCTAGTTTAGATTATTTTTTTAGACCGAAGACTGCACACATCTATTCCCGACTTTGCTGTGGCAAAAACTTATAATTAGAATATTATTTTTGGTTAAAACTACTGCAGGCCCTCAGGTCTCAATTATCCAACTTCGGGGTGAAAAATATTTCCTATTATACAAAACTCTCCACAAAACTCGTCGAGCTCATCCCAGGTCCTGTGAGACAACCCACGTTTAAAGATTCGTGGTTATTATCTACAGCATTTAGGCTCTCCAAAAGAGAGAATGCAAAAAACACCATCCAGACTCCATTACTACATCTCTAACTATTCATGTAGACATTCCAGACAAATTTATAAGTAATAGATACATGGAAAGACAGCGATTATATGTAGAAGTGCACAGCAATGATAGAGAACTCGAGCAGCAATAGACTGTCAGGTGTTGTGTAGCATTCGTGATAATAAGATTCAAAAGATATCACAAGACAATTACAACTAATTAAGCAAAATGTTCATGTGTGAGCGAATTTGAAATATAATGAGATACCCCCCCACTCCCCACACACCAAAAAAAAAAAAAAAAACATCCATGACAAACGAAACCCCTAGCACCGTATCAATACAAATAATTCCTTTCCGCACTGATACAACCGTCTACATTTCTTCAACCATAGTAGTACATAAATGTTGAGACCCGCAGCAGAAGAGAGAGATGGAGACAAAAAGAAGACATCAGCTAAATATACAACAATGCTAAAAAATGAAATACAGTATACCCCTCTCATAAAAAGTAAGGGACCCCAGTCCGCGGCCCTCTCATTTGATTGTTCTCCTCTGTCTCAGTAAAGAATTTCACTTCTCTCTCCTGTCATAAAAAACAATCATAAACTCAACAAACAGTGGTAGAATCAATATTACGTAGTAGAAAACAAAATGCTGCAAAGTCCTGCCTGAATGAATATGGAAGCATTACCCGAAAGTTCTCCTCAAGCTCAACATCAAAGACATGAAAAGCTGAGCTACTTCCCGCAAACAATGAACAAAGATTGCAAACTTAACGAAATACGTGTAAAATGAAACACCTATTGCCTTGTCGTATGGCCAATTGAATACTTGCAGCAGCTATATGCTCATTCGCACATTAAAATTATATGCAGGTGAACTAGGACATGATTAATCCTACATCAGCTGTAGAGCAGAAAACTATGACGAAGCACCAGTTACATTAACCCAATATACAGCTAGAATGAGGAATCACTCATTTGATTGCTTCCCAAGCATGGAATCACTCATTCACCAAATATACAACTAGAAGCGCATTTTAGGCTTGTGATTTACTGCAATGTTAAGTTTGTTATACCATTGGAAAAACGTGGCCAAAAATAAGTAGAACGGCAGCATCCAGATGTATATTTCATACCATTTTCTCATTGAAGCTCAATATGGAAGCAACATTGCCACACCGATAGCAGTAATTAGGAGCAGACCACACCTGAAAATGCCAAACTTACATCGACACATGTAGGACAAGCAACATCATCCGTTTAAACCTAGAGTACGATAGGAACTTACCGTAACTAGACCCTTGTCTTGGAACATATATTTCAAACCTTCTTGAACTAGCTGATGTGCCCGACAAACAAGGTCAAGGTTATTTATGTGATTGAACTGCCAACAACAGCAGAACCATATAAGAAGCAATTATTATAAAGCATGACTACAATACAAATGACAGGTTTTTATACCTCAGTGGTTACTCTGGATCCAAAGAGCCACCCTGCACCTCGGGGACTAACAGCCCATGTTTCAATTTCTTCAGGGTCACTCCACATGAGGTCACAAAAAGGACCCTCATGAGGAATTTCGCAGTTCCGATCAATAACTCTCATCTATTAAAGAATGGGGATAAATGGACAATGGGAAAACTTAACTGTTATGGCATGCAATGAGCACGAGACACAATAAGCACTGGGGCTAAGTAGTATTCGAATAGAAAAGTTCACAGGAGCAGCAGCAAGAAAGCAGAGGAAAAGTAAAGTTCATATTTTTATTAACAAAGTAACTGATGTGGTAAAATGTCATGAAAAATTGTGGATTTTATGTTCAGGACAAAGGGACCACCTATGATAACCATTTCTTTTCCGTGTTAGACCCATGGTTAGAAATAGTGCCATCTAAATATTTCCAATTGGTCAAACATGTGGACTGCCAACAATTTCTAACTAGACTGTATAAAGTGTAGTTGCTAAGCATTTGGTGCAGCTACCACTTTATGCTACTACGATACATAAATAGGTCCATGCACCCAACACAAAAGAAAAAAAAAACTAAACCTGATCAATCGTCCGAATATCAGGGGATAGACCACCATGGACACATAGCACCTGCAATGTTCAAGAAGAGTTACACATAAGAAGCCAGGAAGGCTATTATCAAAGTAAAAGTTGCTCTGAGCATACTTGAAAGCAAAAATTGAAAAAGAAGTACGGGTTCAAATTAGTTTAATGAAAATGAAGGATAATGGCTCACAGTTCCATCTATTATAGCTGACAGTGTGAGATAGTCAAAAACATCTGTGCAATATCTCCACGCATTGGCATTTCCATATTTCCTCTGGCACTCGTCATAAAAACCATAAACCTAGAACACACACATATTTATAAAAAGAATAGAAGACAACTAATGCATTACATATACCTCTTCATTAAGATTTATAATTATAGCAGGAAGTAAAGTAATATGCTAGGAAACTAGAACTGCTACATCATCGATAACAAGGATAGGAGATATTGAAACATGCACAAATATGCAGTGGGCCCTAAATTGGAACTGACCAGGACAACTAAAAGGCTCTATGTAACAAGTGTTCTTATACTACAAAGTACAAAGATGCCAACCGTTCTTACCCAAACTTAGAACCTTGTCAGAATGTCCAACTAACTAACAAGATGTCTTAACTTGTAAAGTCATACCTTGATGGAGGATGAGTTAAGGTTTAAGCTAATCACCACAGCCTTCAAACTACATATTAAGGATGAATTGAGGTTTAACACTATAGCTCCACTGTCTGAGGTAGGTTCTTCAAAAAGGAATTAGCATATTATAACATGGAATTTTTGTAAAGATACACTCTTTCCTTCATACTGACCAACAGAGTACCATAAGTCAGTTTTGCATGCGTAACAGAGTAAACGTCCAAGCTCTCCATTGAAGAGATAAGGCAGCAAAACTTTCAAACAATTTACAGATGGCATTCTATCTTAGTTGAGATGCACCATATGATGCCTTAAGAAATATCTGTTGATGTACATATTTATCTATCCTTGAAAGATCAGCCCATCATATCTTAACGTAGAATCCAGTCAAGCATCACACCAACAATCAAAGTTTCACATTGTGCAAAAATGTTTAATGTAAAATCCTAAAGGACCTAAACTCCTAATCCATTCTGTGTCTTCAAATAGTACCGCTATACATGTGGAGTCGTCAAACTTCATAAAGCTGTGTTCAATTGGCTACCACTATCATACAGTTGCTAAATCCATAGTACAAAGAGAAATTAATGTACCTGTGTTAGTTGCCTACTTTCATGGTTCCCCCTCAGAAGTGTTATATTAGCAGGATATCTGAAGGACCACCATTAAGGGATCAGTCAACGAAAAACAAAGGTTCCATTAAGGAAAAAGAAAGGTCCATTAATGAAAAACCTCCATAATTTCACAAGTAGTAAAAAACAGAAGCAACCTAACATAAAGAATCCAGGACTACAGCTAAGGTATGCAAGTCAAAAGAGAACAAAATTACTTAAACTAAGCCATTACACCTCAACAGAAGATGTATGCCTAAAGAGTGTATCGTAATATGTTCTAGCAATAATTGCAAATTTTAATTGCGTATAGTACCTTCATTTAGCATGGAGTACAATATAGCATTATAAGATTCATGTAACAAGAATAAAAACACAAAAGTGAAGGCCTTTCTAACAATATAAACTTTGTTCAGTGTGCTCATAAATTTATTGACATAGGGTAAGATACAATTACATTTAAACCCTCTTTTTTCAGTGGAGTACTGTTTGTTATCTAGCTATAAAGCCACCTCACTAACTAAGGTAAGCATAGAAAATAGAGAACAAATGCAAAAGCCATAAGCATTGCATGATTAAAGTATGATTATCCAAGACCCACCCCCTAAAGACTTTAGAAACTAGGCCTACAAAAAAGAAACAAAAACCTCACAGAAAAAAGTTTGCTACTCAGCTTGTACGCAATTACTGAACCCATTGAACAAGATAAATTAGGACAAACTAATAACACTTGCTGCTATCAACTAGTGATGCTCACCTGGCTTTCAGAAGCAAAAGAATTGTAAAAACTTCCAAACTGTTGTAGCCACGATCAACAAAATCACCCTGCAGGCAGTAACCGGGAGTTTTTAAGCATCAGTATTTTATGAACCAGTGCCAACACAACCACTGCACAAAATGGTTCCCTTTGTAGAACTTCACCATAAATATGTAGTTCGTCTCAGGAACATGCCCTCCTGTCTGGAAGAGCTTCATAAGATCATGAAACTGCCCATGTATATCACCACATACAGTAACGGGGCTATTGACAGGCTGTACATTCGACTCTTCAATTAAGATCTCCTTAACCTGTGAAGTTAAAACTACATTAGCCAAAGAAAATGGCAGACATCAATAATGTCCTACATCAGGCAAATAGAAAGCCTACCCATTGTTAGACACTTGGAAAGATTGGAAATTATTTTAGAAGACAGTTGCTATTCAATAAAGAACTAAACAATCTCCTGATAGATGATTCTAGTGTCCAAGAAATCTCATCATAAGTCTACAGATATAGGTACACCCAAAGGAGAAAAGGAAATCATCTAAATAAATAAGAATTTCCTTGACATGCAGTCTACGTTTATTGAAACTACTGGCAGTCATATCCTTGCATGTAAATGCCATTATTGTTTGCATGATAAAAACAAGTTACACCTACAACAAGCTAAACTATCCTTCCATATAGAAGGTATGTAGAAAACTGGCCTTCCACTTTCCTACTCAACCACGTGTAGGAAATCCAACAATCATACAAAACCAGTATAAGAGCCACTGTCCTACTCAACCACGTGTAGGAAATCCAACACTCATACTGGAAACAAGAATAAGCGCCAACCATCACTTAGGCAGCTAAACTAAATATGCCTACCACCTAGACACTGCTACCCTTGAAAGTAGATAAGGACACACCAAAGCACACAACTTTATCACCACATCAGAAAGGTGTGAGCTAGTGAATCTGATAAGAAAAAAAAAAATCGACAAAAAATCCCCATCTTGCTTTTCATTGCTTCAAGACCATTCTAAGAAAATACCATTTTGCTCCAAACCACCAGAAAAACAACCTTGTCTCTATCTCCCATATTCTTGTATACTACTTCTGTTACCTCCATTATGCATAGTCAGGGGGCCTTTATGTTCTAAGTAACTGCATATACTTGATACTGAGGATGCTAACCAACACCACAACTCTTAAGACAGGCTAATCAAAACCATCCGCCACTACCACACTTGGAAAGAAATAAAACATGATATTGGGTTCAGAATCCAGGGTCAATTAATCTGCAGCCCCAGTCCAAAAATCTCTTGCAATGTTCCCCTTCGTAAGTTTTCGTTCAATCTGGAGTCTCTTGTCAAAGTATGATTTTACAAAAGCGGAAGAATATTTCTTTTCAAAGGAAGTATAAAAGTCAATAGATATCGTATAATTTCAAAACAGCACAAGTATAACTCAGGAAGTACAGTTTCAAACAAAGTAAGTATAAGTTATCAAAAGGGAAGTATCTTCAGTCATATGGAAGCATTGTTTCAAAAGAGAAGGAGTATAGCATTCACATAACATGGATATAATATTAAACGGAAATACCTAAGGTACATAGCAATTGAATTTTAAACCAGACTTGCAGAGTAATTTTTCGCAGAATATACATCAAGGTCGATCACAACAAAGATAGCAATGCAAGACGAAAGACGGAGACGCCATGAATTTTTGGAAGAACTTACAATACAGCACAGCACCTAACATCAGCAGATGCATATTCGGCTAGAAATTGCAGGAAAACTCATACAATTAAATAAAACCACGTGAAGATTCACAAGCGGATACATATACGAAGTGGGACAAACCCAAGGACAATAATCGATTCATTTCCAAGCAGGCGCATACATCATGATCTCAAGTTTCTCAAATTTGATTAAAAGGCACAAGTAAAGAGTACCCGTCCTTGGCGAAATGAACGAAACCCTAGTTAGTGAATCAACTTGAAAAGTAAAATCTGATTAGATAGAGAACGCAAGTAGAAGAAAGAAAGAGAGAGTGAGAGGTAAAGATAGATGGAGAGAGAGGGAGAGAGGGGCTTACGTATTCGCAGAGCAGCTGGAGCTCATCTTCCATGAGGTGTTGGCCATCCTTAACCTTCGATATCCATAGATCCAAATCCATGTTTACCACCTCGTCGACGGCGATGTGTACGGCGGCGGTCGGCAGAGACGGGCAGCGGGACGGCGGAGACGGGCGTCGGGACGGAGATCGGGACGAGGTCTGCGAGGAAGAAACTCAAGAGTGATTAATGCAAAGAAATTATAATAATAGTAGGGAAATAAGAGGATAATAAGGGCAAATTCGTAACTGTCCTGATCTCTTCTAACAAGTTTTATGGGCTTTTTGCATTTTTACGCGCAACCTTTAATTGGATTTTATCTTCTTCTTTTTTCTTGACCGTCGAATTCGATTTCTATCCTATATTTCGATTGGATATTGAACGGTACATAATAAATCCTTCCAACCAAATATTGCTGAGATTTGAATTTCCGATCTCACTTTTATAATGAATAAGCCTTTAGTCTTTTTGTATCAAATAATTTATTTTCGATTGAAATGTGTCTCTTTGTAATATGAAAAGAATTTTTTTTTCTAATTTTGAAAAAGCAAAATAATTGTTATTATAGTAGTAAAATTTTTAAAAACAAAACAATTTTTTTTTAAAAAAAATTTCTTTCACATCTCTTCAGCCAATTTCTTTTTCTGTCTCTCCAGTGCAACCAGCGGCTTCTCCTCCTCGAGATAGTCCAACAAATGAAGCCGCCGCAGCATGCTGCCTATAAAATTATTTGAGACTTAACGTGAAATGATGAGAATATTCAGTTATATATATATATATATATATATATAATATATATATATATATATATATATATGTGTGTGTGTGTGTGTGTGTGTTCTCTAAACTAATTATTATTTTGATTAAATTATTTAATTTTCATTTCGGACCTTTTATATTTTCTAAATTAATTACACAAATTTTAAAATTCTTAATAATTAATATAAATACAATGTAACTTTTCTAAAAAATAAGAAAAAACAAAAGGCAAATCGAAAATTATTTAAAATGATACGTGGTACAATAGCTTTGATTATATATATTATTTATAGAGATTTAAAAAACATTCAAATTCGAAATAATTTTAGAAATGTTTTAAAATGAAATTTATTATTTTTTTAAATATATTATAGCATTCTAGTTTAATTTTCTTTCAAACTGATTTCTAAAGTTTTGGAGGCTATTTTGTCCAATCTCGGAATATATCCGGAAAAAATTCGAAGTGCATAATCATAAATTAATAATAACATTTATCTTTAATACTTTCATTTTTTATTTTTTTTTTTTTATTTTTTTGGAACAATATTGCGGGGACAAAATGTCTTTCTGATGGTAATTAGTTGGGAGATGGTCTATCAGTTTGTTTCTCATCTAATAATTTCAGCTGCACGGTGAAAACTTTCGTATCGAACTAGAACAAACGGCACAGATGAACCTCAAATTCAGATCTCTCTCTTTAAATTGAGTAAGCTGAAGCTATTCTCTTGCATACATTGCTTGAAGATAGATTGCTTCCTATTTCATTACAGATCTAACTATCTATCTTGTACACGGCAATTCTCAGCTAAAACCTCTTGAGTCGCATATCTGGATCTCCTGCTAAATGGTCGAAGTAGAATCTTCAGCTAGAACCATCAAGCCAATCCAACCAGATTCTCACTGATCTCCCAGACCTTCTTTGCCTTCTCTGAGTTGCTTGCCTCTTCCGATAGCTGGTTCTCAAATGATGCTGAATTTTTGTTCCAGTTCCAGTATACACCAGATTTTGTTAAGCTGGGTTCACTTACAACCTGAACCAAGGTAGAATGTTCTGATGTTAAATACTTTTAAAGTTCTGCAAGAAGCTAGCATTTGTTATGTTTCATTTATGAAAGTAATGAAGTTAGCAGTAAAAGGTAAATATATTCTATGTTTATTTCTTAGTTATTATTATTTTATTTAGGCCTAAAGCTTTATTAAATATGATATGCTCTGTTATCAAATTTACTGCGAACATTTACCTGAGCTAGTCTTTTGCCAGATTCTTCTTCTGAGACAAACCCTTTGGTAATGTACTTTTGGAAAGGTGGGAAGAGGAGGCGGAAGAGAGGGATGTGCTCGCGGAATAGGCCGGTGGTGGCAATGCAGCCGGGGTAAAGGGAGGCGAAAGTGATTCCAGTCTCCTCATGGAACCGTCTGTGAAACTCTTGCATCATCAGCATGTTGCAAACCTTGCTGTCCTTGTATGCCTTTGCACCATCAAATTTCCCTCCGTCGATCATTGCAGAGCTTAAAGAACCATTCAAACCACCGGAAAGGCCACGGAGGTCCCCAAGGTTTGCCTTGGGAGGTACATTTCCAGCTAGGGTGTTTGTGTTGCCTGATTATCAACATATAACCAGTCAGCATTAACCCAAAATTTCTTCTCTATAGCTTGTGTACACTATCCTTAACTATTTCTTCCTAGAGTAATAGGCGGTATTTTCGCCCCAACATAAAGGTTGGAGGTATTTCTCATAATTCTCCAAAAAAAAAACAAAAGAAAAGAAAGAAAGATAATATACAGCTGAGAATCACTCTTACCAGTAATGGAGCCAACAAGGATGAGCCGCCTAGAGGGGTAATCGGATTTGTTGAGGTCGTCAAGCAGCAACCGGGAAAGGAGATAGTGACCAAGGTGGTTGACACCGACACTCATCTCGTACCCTTCCACTGTATATGTAGGTTCCCTTGCTGTCGGCCGGTAAACAGCAGCATTGCAAACGAGCACATCAAGGGGCCTGTCAGATTGTCTGAAGTTATTGACAAACTGACGTACACTGTCAAGGGATGCAAGGTCGAGGTGCATGACGGTGTAGCTCTCCCTAGCCATGCCTGATTTACGGGCGGCTTTCTCTGCTTTGACGACATCTCTACATGCCATGATAACATGCCATTTCCCAGTCTCCGCGAGTGCCTTAGCGGTTGCTAGGCCAAGCCCTGAGGAGGCACCGGTGACGATGACAACACCCTTCCGCAACACCTTTTTTCCATGTGGGACAGCACGGGTCACTGATGGTGTTGAAACTGCTACCTCGGCTTTCACTCCAATAGCTAGGTTCAACCACTACAAGATTGAAGTCAATGAAAGTTCAATAATGAGAGGATAAAAGGTAATATAACAACAGCTCTATTTTAGCTTAAGAATTTCTCGAGTTATGTTACTTTACTCATTTTAGGAAGGGGGGTTTGCTTGTACGTATATAAATGATTTTAATATTACTTAGCGTCTTAGCTAAGTGCTGAAAACAGTTAGCTAACTTGTGGGCATGGACAATAAAATTCCTAGCTTGTGATTGAGCTGGGGTTTTCATTTATATAATTGAATTTGCTGTTGGTGCACTTGAATTTGTTAAATTTCAGTAAGCTTCTTTCCCATCCTTTTGTTCTTGTAACTCAGTACTTAACCATGCTTACCTTGGTCCTGGGTGCAGAGTTGATGTTAGATTTGACATACTCTGCGGCAGAAAACCCCAACAAGGAAGAGTCTCTGGCACCAAGAAAGGCCTTCCCCTGCTCAAAAGCTCAACAGGTTAGCTCTCAAAACACAAGATAAGACAAAGCTGTATTGCTTGCATAAAATGTTTATAAATAGGCATCAAATCACACAGCATAACCGTCACTAAACATATTAACTTGGAAATGCATGCATAGTCATTGCATGTAGCTCGAACTGTACCTAATTTTTTTTTTAAACACAAGTACAGTCTTCATCCCGGAATCTGCTCTATCTGAAGGAGACTATCTAGACCCGATACTCATGCGAACTCTCCCGTCGCAAGTGAGTGTACGTGCATGCTACTGTCAGCACTCGAACATATGTTTCTATACTGACGGTGCGAGAATTCAAAACTGAGTGACGAGGGTTCCTAAACCCCCGCCTATCCATGTGACACCCCGCCACCCCCAAACTGAATCTAATACTATCAATCTTTACGAGTAAGCTTGTTCCTGGTAGCATTTTTTATAAGACTAATAAGAGTTATATAGCGATTTACCTCTTTGTGAGCAGAGAGGGTTGCTGGGAGGATTGAGGCCTGTAGAGCCATACTGGATGAAAGTGGCTGTTGTTTTCTTGTTGATACCGAGAAAGATGAGGCTGGTGGTTCATAGAAGATGTGCAGTACACACTGCTTATAAAAGTGTACAGAGTCGGTCAATTGAGAGGGATATGGGATAATGTTTGTACTAGAAATTGCCACATAGGATAGATATCATCCAATTAGATTTCTCTGTTTGGATTTCTTTCTAACAGTTATTTCTGAAATATCGTCTGTTGCGCCTTCTCTTTCCTTTTTTCGAAAGTCTTGATTTTTTTTTTTTTTTTTTTTTTGACGATATTTCTGAGAAACTATTCACAGGAAAAAGACATAGTGTGATGATAGTGCAATCTTTGAAAGGCTGGGGGGCTCAAACGGATTGAGTTATCCACTTATCCCAGTTCCTCAAATGTTGACTTTTGAGCCTTGTATGAATCTAACGGCTTATTTGGTTCAGTGATTTAATCTTATGAATCGAAACTGTGAGTTTTTGAAATTTTTGAGCCACAGCACCCAGAACGAACAGTTAGAACTTTCGCTTTATAAAGTGGAGGTCTTGGATTCGAATCATACAAACGTCACCTGCAAATATAGAGGATTTATCCTCTCTATACTTCGTGATGGATACAACGGGTTTCGGATCTGTACATACTGAAAGGATGAAACTTATTGATTAGTGAAATATGGGTCGTTACCATCCGTAAATTATATTTTACGATGGTCACACAAAGTGGATCAGTTACGTGCAGATTTTTTTCCACATTAATCTAAAAAAAAAAGAAAGGAAGTTTTGATTCCAAAATACTTATGTGAACATTTGTTTCCTTTATTACTAACAAGTTCGTCAATCTCTTACTTGATAGTGAATGTACAGCTATGTATTCTTTTCCTCTGTTTCAGTTGCTTACTTTTGTATTTTGTACTTCAATTTTCCTTGTTAATTTAAGCTTTTAGGAAACCTGTCATCGAGTTTAATTTTAAATGTCTGCTATTTTTATAAATAAATGTGCATGACTTTAATTTTAAATGTCATTGAGCTTGCGTTATATGGTCTTACTTACAGACTTAATATTAAAAAAAAGGAATAATTTTATGATTATCAGTGAGCCAATGTATCTATGATATACAAATACTACCACCCTTCATGGTTTGTTAGAAAATGCATTCTGATTGATTTATGGGAATAAAGTGTTGTTGAAATATGACCTGAATTTTATTGCAGTCCGATTTATGTCTTGTGTCAGCCCAAATCAAGTTGAAGAAAATATTTAGGGGTCAGGAACGCCCACCACTAAATGTTCAGTCTAATAAATTTACAAATCAAACTAATAAGTAATTCGTGTTCAAATAGTCAGAAATTCGCGGCCCAAGCATTGTACGGAATATAATTTACGGTCTAACCAGTGGGTCCGGTTCCGTCTAATTATTTTGCGGTCCGGTTCGGACCGAACCTGTTCAATTTTACTCCAATTGCTAGTCCACAAAAGTGATGTTATTCAATGTCTGGTCCAGATTTGTTGAACATCTCTAATTGTGTGTCTAAGTTTTCTTCTTGAATTTACTATGTTTGTGATCATATTGAGGTATTAGATCTACCACTCTTGTTCTTCTACGTATGCTAACTATCGTGCATTCGACAGACTAGGCAATAAATCAAGTGCTCCTTATGTAAATACGATATTCTAATTAAATATTATTAGATCCGCGTATTTGGTGATCTTTTTTCACATCCTAAAGGCAGACCATGGCTAATTCGTTCATAACGAGAGTATATTTCACATGAACTTTGGTACTTAGAAGTCCGTTTACTAGCAAATACTTTGTTAGCTTACTTCGGTGATTTCGTGCGGGTGCTTGATGATTAAGTCTTTTGGATCATAATCTTATAATTTTGAGTGGGATTTGATTTATATAGGTCATACCAAAATAAAAAGCAAGCAAGCTGATGCAACTGAACAAAAAAGATCTTTATATCAGGATATATTACAAGTTCAACTACATAATCAGATCCAACGAAAGGGATTGTTTGCTCATGCATCTTCGAGGATATGTATTGAGCTCATCATAGATCTTAAGGTCCTAGTCTGTGATTTAACAAATTCGTAGTCTCCTTTGATAGTGTGAATGCTCTTTTTCCTTCTTCAATGGACAATACGACTAAGCTAGACCAACAAGCTTCTCACTTATATCCCACACCTTCCTCGCCTTGTCCAAGTTACTGGCTTCTTGAGACAGCTGGTTCTCAAATGATGATGAATCCTTGTTCCAGCTCCAGTACACTCCAGACTTCGTCAGGCTAGGATCACCAACTACCTGAACCGAGGAGCACGCACATGAGAAATGTTAGATAGTTGTTGGATTTAATCAAAATTTTCCTTCTCAGTTTGTTTCTAATCTCCACTAACTATAAATTATTATTTAGGCTTGAATTGAAGCTATGACATAAAATTACGTTACCAGTTAGTTTTTAGCAAAGCCAACAATGCCTTAGTTCTGTTTCAGTTTCTAGCAAATGGACATAGAGGAAAAGCGATCTGCATACCTGTGCTAGTCTTTTGCCAGATTCTTCTTCTGAAACGAACCCTTTGGTTATGAATTTCTGGAAGGAAGGGAAGAGGAGGCGAAAGAGGGGGACGTGCTCGCGGAAGAGGCCAGTCGTGGCAATACAGCCGGGGTAGAGGGATGCAAACGTGATACCCGTCTCATCGTGGTATCGTCTGTGGAACTCTTGCATCATCAGCATGTTGCATACTTTACTGTCCTTGTATGCCTTTGCACCATCGAATCTCCCACCATCGATCATCGTAGAGCTCCCCAGACCATTCAAACCGCCTGCAAGGCCGCGGAGGTCTCCTAGGTTTGCTTTTGGAGGCACGTTTCCAGCCATGGTGTTTGTGTTGCCTGAAGAACAATATCATAATAATATGATTAATGTTAGTTCGAAATCTACGTTGTCCTTAGTAGAATGCGATTTGAAATAGATTAATCTTATTGTCATTGCACTCCAAGAATTTTTTTAATTAATAAATAATATTAATAGAGAGAAACAGATAGTTTGCACCAATAGTTAGTCATAAATAAATAAATTCAAGTATTCAGACAATGATTTCGAAAATGCAGTCGCAGATTCATTACCTGTGATGGAGCCAACAAGGATGAGACGTTTCGACGGGTAATCCGATTTATTGAGATCGTCGAGTAGCAACCTAGCCAAGAGGTAGTGACCCAGGTGATTAACACCGACACTCATCTCATACCCTTCTGCGGTGTACGTGGGTTTATTTGCGGTCGGTCTATAGATCGCAGCATTGCAAACAAGTACATCAAGGGGCCTACTAGATTGTCTAAAGGTGTTAACGAATTGGCGAACGCTGTCAAGAGAAGCAAGGTCAAGGTGCATGATGGTATAATTCTCCTTGGCTATGCCTGAGGATTTGGCTGCCTTCTCAGCTTTCAGGTAATCTCTACATGCCATTATAACATGCCATTTTCCAGTTTCAGCCAAGGCTTTTGCTGTTGCCAGGCCAAGCCCCGACGAGGCACCAGTAATGACAGCAACGCCCTTCCGTAGGACCTTCTTTCCTTGTCGGACCGCGCCGCTCACTGACGGAGTTGCAATTGCAGCCTCAGCTTTCACTCCAAGTGCCAGGTTCGCCTTCTGCAAATGTTGAGCCAATAAGCAATTCATGAGGCAAATTTGTTGTTTTTCAAATTTCAATTAATTGCAGAAGAAAATTTGTGAAAGGTTTCGCTTAGGACCGACCTATGCAAGGACAAAATAGTCAACTTTCAATATTCCATTTTTGCCTAATGCAAGGTAATATAATTATATGCATAAACAGACACACACACACATTTTGCCTAATGCAAGGTAATATATATATATATATATATATATATATATATATATATATATATATATTGTTCATGCAGGCAACATTACATGCAGCAGAAGATGAATTTATGAGCTTGAAATCGGCATATTTGATACTATTTAAATCTCAAAACTTGTCTACTTATGCATAATACTATTGTTGCACTAGGCATATCTTGCGGAAGACACTTGGCTCGTGGCCTTTACCTTGCTCATGAGTGTAGGGTTGAAGTTAGACTTGACATGCTCTGATAAGGGATAACGTTTGGCCTAGGAACTGCCGCGTCGACGGTATCGACCAATTAGATTTCAAAGTTTGGATTTCTCTTTTTCTTTTTCAGATATTTCTGAAATATCTTCCTGCTGGGGGTGATATTTCACTTTCCCTCATAGCAGGGAGCAAGTGGTACCTTATCCAGTGGTCTCTTAGCTGCTTCTGTCCTAATAGCTCAATAATGGGGTTTGTATGGGTCACTTTGTAAGTATTGCAAAGACAACATTCCAGACTTAGGAGGTGTATTGTTGTCGTTTTTTTTCAGATTATCTTAGAAAAATTCTATCCATATTTGATTAAATTTTATATAATTGTCTATAAATAAATTTACAGCTGGCACACATGTTCCACCAAACGAGAGATTTCCAACCTTTCGGTCTAAATAGACTTAAAAGTCTGTATTACTTTATACATAATATAAAAAGAATAATCCTTTTATTCTAGCAGATGATGCTTACAAGATTCAAATCTGAGACTTCTACTTCATAAAGTCAAAACTATACCATCCGTCCTAGACATTGTGGACTATACTCAATAATATGGTCCCTCATTGCAGCAGAGTTATTGTCTATAGTATTGTAATAGGCTAATAGCAGCATCCTGGTTAGGCAATTTCCATGGAAGGATACACTCCGGCGTCTGTAAGATTACCGGTCCTAACCCTTGATAATATGTGTAGAGAGCTCAAAGTGAAGTCATTTGTTTTTCTGTTGTTTTTTTTTTTTTAACAAAAAAAAAGGCCATAGGATTTTTACGTTTTTATGCTTCCTCATCATAATTTAGATCGTCACTAATTTAGATCACGTTACCAACTTTTTAGCACATAAATGTTGTAAAAATAGTTGCGAACAACTAACCTGGCTCGTGTAAGACATCAACAACTTCTTTCTTAGAGAAAAATAGCATTGATACTTTTCAAAAAGACAAAAGGAAAACTTCATTTGTCCAGATACGTTTTGTTTCGGCTAAATACCCTGTTTGGTACCCTAGATATATGACAATTCACTTTTCGTACCTCATCTTGTATACGTTCCTTAGCGCATACATCGGACAGGTTACGTGATTGCGCCGTCCAATCTCCGTTAACTCAAGCTGACGTGAAAAGTGAATTTATTATCCGTAACATTGACACCTTAAAAACACAAATTTAGAAGTATTTTGAGAAAAACGTTTAACATGAAAGTTATAGATCTTTATGTATTGTATAATTTTTATGTTGACAATTTTTCATAAATATGCTTTGAAATATGTGTTTTGAAGCTCCAAAGTGTTAACGGATTTCAAAATTAACATGTTAGCCAGCTAATATTTGAAGCGTCAAAACACCAACTTCGGAGCATTTTTTGGAAAAAAATATTAAATATGAAAGTTGTAAATCTCATCCAAATTCTACAATTTTTATGTTAATTTTTTTTTTCAAAAAATATATTTAATTAGGTATTTTGGAGTATCGAAGTAAATAGGTAAAAATTTAACTCGATTTATATTTTGGAATCTCATAACACCTATTTAAAATTATGTTTTGGAAAAACTTTGAATATAAAAATTATAAAAATGTGTTTTGGGTGTCGAAGTTCAAGGGTAAAAATTTAACCCATTAAAATTTGGAGTCTCATAATATCTTTTTAGAAGAATTTTTAAAAAAAAAAAATTCAATATAAAAAGTATATATCATCTATTCAAAATTTCTTCCAAAAAATATTTTTACATAGATATTTTAGATATGTCAATATTAATGGATAAAAAATCTATTTTCCACGTCAACACTAATTTTAACGGAACCAAATGTCGTCAGTCCAAGGTATGGGCCAAGGCGCGTATATAAAAAGTGAATTTTCAAACAAATCGAAGTACCAAATAGAAAATTTAGCCTTTTTTTAAAAATATTATGAAAAATTCTAGATTTTTTTTTTGGAAATTATAGTAACTGTTTTTAAACACTAATCGGCCAACTGTTATTTCTTATACAGTTTTGAAAATTTGTCCTCAATAGTCATATTTGATTCTGCCAATAATAGCGATTGTATGCATGATTCTGCGATCAGATTTAGAATAATGTCAAATAAACATACGTTTTTAAAAAATCGCACAAATCGGTCTTATCTTTGTAACTTTTTCAAAAAACTTATGTTCAAAAACTTGAAATATTCCATACGAATAGCATTACCAGTACTTAAATTATAATATTCAGATTGATATATTTTAGTCTCGTCACGAATTTAAAAAGTGTTTCTGATAGGCTACTTTATGTTTTCATTTTTGACGGTTTCATTTGTTTCGGATTTTACGAAGCGGAGATTTTTTTCGCAGCTACCATTGCAAAACCGAGTGTCGCCATGTTCATATTCATTACGTGATTTATTGAACCATTCCCGCTTTGCAAGACATTCCCATTAAGCCTTCAATTTTTTTTTTTTCAAAAAAAAAAAAAACTTATTCAATCACCACAATACATATACGTATAATATTTTAGATATATATACACACACACACACACATTTATATTTACTCACATTTAATAAAATATACATGTACATACACATCGTATATATATTAAACACGCTACATTTTCACCACATACACTAAATTACACCTTTTTCATTCATAACGTCTATATATATATATATATAGACACACACACACACGCACACATACACACATACATACATTTATATTTACTCACATTTAATAAAATATACATGTACGTACACATGGTATAAATATTAAATACGCTACATTTTCACCACATACACCAAATTACACCTTTTCATTCATAACGTCTAGAAAATAAATTTTAAACATATATATATATATATATATATATATATATATAGACACACACACACACATAATTTCAAAAAAAAATAAATCGATAAATAAACCTTATTTTCGTAGATCTTGAGATGAAGTAGATCGGATTAATACTAGCTTAAATTTGATGATTTTTGAAAAAACTAAGTGATTTGGAGGAAGAAATTTGAGAAATTCGAATGGGGGACGCCGTGGAGAGACGAAGAAGAGAAGATGAAGAAAAAAGAAGAATAGGGGTGGGAGAGCTTGGATGCTGGGGGTGGCTTCAGCTGGATGTTGCCTCCTTGGCCCGTCTTGCTAGGGTGGCCCCGGATCACCATTCAGAATGACGACCCAAATTATTTTCGTAAAATTATATTTTTCGTTATTATTTTCGTATTTAATTATTAAATTGATATTAAAAAAATCACCTGTCTCATATAGAGAGAGGCTATATATATAAGTTCTTTACTAATATGTTTGGTTGTAATTTGTTAGATAGCTTGTAAATACATGCATGCTATGCTAAAATTGACGATCCTAGCAGGAATAAAAATTCCTATACGTAAACTTCAACCCGACCATCTGGATGAGAATACAAGAAACAGAAGACACAGCATTTTGCTAACATTCTCAGACTATGAAAATCATATCCGTTAATAGCTGTTTAGGGCAGATAATGAAAATCGACAAACTCGACAACCGAACCTGATATAATCTAAGAAAGGGAATGACCAGATAGAAGATCCATGAACATGGCAAAAGAACCATGATTTATTGATGATTGCTAGTGAATATACCTGTAAGAAGGCTGAATCTTTGACGCATTTGCTGTTCATTCGAGTTTCAAAATGCCAGGCTAATAGGATTATCTAAATCTGTAAAGAAGCATTGAAACTTTAGCTACCGGTAGAACCTAAACTGATTTAAGCTGAACAATCAAAGCAGATTCGCAAGAAAGATCTAGAACTGGACATTGACCTCACAAAACCAGTATTGGCTCAAATAAAAATATATATATATATATATACAAACAAAGTTTTTGAAAAATAGAAATCCCTAAGTACTACTATTGAATGAACGATTACATAAGTCAACAAAGTCATGTAAGTTTGATACAAGCTTTTAGTGACAACTTGGGTAATTAGAAGAAAAAAGATAGTTATACATGAGATTTTGCCAGACAGAAAACAAAGAGAGAGAGGGAGAGAGAGAGAGAGCAGAACATGCATATACTTTTCAAAGAATAGCAACAATGTGACTCTAGAAAGATTGACACAAACATATGAAGGACATTAAAAGAATACCTCATTTGCGATATTAGACTGTATATTCATGAACACGCATCCATTTTGTAGATGACCATTTATTACCTCTAATCACAGGGCATCCACCTGAAACTCAGTAAGAAACAAATACAGACAGTTACGCCAGGTTTGATGCATTTAATTAATAAAACTAGATAGCAAACTGAAGTCTTATCTTGATGCTTTATACAGCATAATTAGCCTTACTTCCACACGTAGAAGAAGAAAAGAAACACAACTAACCATGCAAACTTGATGGATCTAGAGAGGTATCAGGTCTCATGCTCCAAAAGAGCAAAGCATCTCCCATTTTCGGTTTAACAGAAAGCCCTGTCTTTCCACACTCTGATAGTTCATTGTAGTAAGGTAAAGAACTGCTGTTCGTTTTTGCAGTAGGGAAAACTGTTTCACCACCTTCTTCCACATCAGACCTGCAGTCAAGCAATAAACATTAACAATAACCATTAATTAGCATGTCTTCACTAATTAAACATGTAATAGTACAACTACGAAGTTCAAGAGATGGCACATACAGATACATGAGCATAGTAGCTATTCTTTGGCCCCCATTTCTAGTGTTGAATTCATCATTGAAGTAATCATTATGAGCTTCATACTTTTGACCCACTTCATAGTGGAGAACCTGAAGCCCCTCCCCATGCTCTGCAGAATTTGCACCATGTTAAAACTAGCAAAAACATAAAAATAAAAATATAAAAATAAAAATAAAAATAAATGAAACTCTGATGTAAAAATACTCAAGGATTCAACCAAAGAAAAAACCAATAGGCTTCTCGCACATTGAATTGCAAAACAGCAAAGATACGTAGCTCATGTGACGTCTACAGCGCTAAAGATTATTGATCTTGCAAGTTAAATGTGCAACACTTCAAAATTCAGACAATCCAATTTCATTAGAAATAAGGTGATATTTCCTCATTAATAGATACCTATCAAGAACCATTAAAGGAGATTTAATAATTCTTTCTCAGTCAAGGTTTCCTGCATTCATAAACGGCCATCCCAACAATGTATGTCTTCCAAGTTATATAAATAGCAGGGACCATAAAGATTGAGTTTTAGCTGTACCAGGATTTTATCTCTTCAGGCAAACCTTATCTTAGGCACAAATCTAGAAGAGTTACCTATTCCTCCAAAAGTCAAAAACAAAAAACCCAGTACCAACAAGAAAAAAAAGAGAGAGCGAAGTATTCCAGCTAAAAGCAAAAGAAATCAGGACCAACAAGAAGAAAAGAGACAGAAAGAACAAAAAAAACTAAGAACACAGAATTTTCAAAAAAAAAAAAAAAAAAAAACTTGAAATTAAGTACTTCCTATATAAAGGGTTCTATTTCTTTTAAGTGCTAAAATATTCAATCTCAATTGTCAGTTGCATGCCTTGTGAGCTGTGATGTATCTCCCATAAGTCCTTCCTAACGGCTAGGCCTGTCAAATCAAACTTTTGTGCCTGCATTATACCATTCCAAGTTTCAAGCTAAAATCATGCAACCTCTCACGTCTTCCTACTTTTACCAGCCATCATCCTGATATTAACTACCTCCATCAATTACATGCCATTCCAACTTGATGAAAATTAATTTATTTGAGCCCCATCCTGCCCCTACTAGATTTCTTGAAAGTTGAAAGTCACATAGATGACAAATCAGCCACCTTCTATCATTCTATTCACTTAGCAGTATATTTACAGATTCTTTAATGAATCAACATAAGAGTGCGTGAATATAGTATGTAAGGAAAAATGCACCTGAAGATAAAGCACCCAAACAATTTGAGTAGGACTAGTAAGCATAGCATGTCATCTAATTCATCATATAAGAACATAGATGATGGATATAAAGTAATAAGGGCGTAAAACAAAATTTTAATAAGCAAGAACACCCATGGGGGCCAACTGGAACAAAGATACCTGACAGGAATAAGCTTCTCATCTACTTGAGATCACTGGAAGTTTTGACGTAATGACACATGGTAAAATTAGAGAAGGCATAAACCTATTCAAACGTACCAACAGGTATAAATGTGTAATCTGCTATCCTTTTCTCAATTGATCGAATAATTTTGTCTCGTCCCCTCTTCAGAAATGTGCCTAAGCTGGTGCGAACCCTGCACGCAATGGATGGAATGAGAAATCTCAACCTGCTAGAGACAAGTTTTTTAGTTTGCAACATGTTTGGACCTGCTATCTTTACTCTTTCCAGTAGCGGAATCTACCACGGTGGACTTCACCATATGAGGCCTTGCAAGTTCAATCAGGTATTCGCATTCTTCTTTTGACTGATCACATACATATGCTGCATTAGGTATCTAGAACTTACTTTTAAAAAATAGAAATTAAAACCACAAATTGTTCATTGTCTTAGTTGTACAAACACAACCAGACGTGCCTAACAATAGCTAATTATGACAACAACGGACGTCGTGAAATAAAGTATATCACATTCAAAAAAAAATTTCCGTTGACCCACTGATCCTGAAAATGTTATACTTAACTAGAAGCAATGATGTTTCAGGTCTAACCAGAGCTTCTAGTCAGAGAGCTCAGAGAAATACGTTTTTCTTGCATTCTGATAATTTCGCTACATTATTGAGGTAGTGATATACAAAACCTAATATACATTTAGACATGAAAACTACTAAATAAAGAGCTGAAAAATATGTCCGGCAAGCTACATTTCTCTGATGAAATCAAGGGAATAGAAGCAGTGCAATTCTAACACTGGAGAATGAATTGGCACTGACCCCTTTTAAGTTTAGATGTCCTTGCTACAAGAAGATGCTTTTTATAAATATCCATTCTTGCCCAGTCTATGTTGTAATATCATCTAGGTGTACTGTGATCTCTTCAAAATTTGTAAGTTGTACATGTACAAAATTTGTCTATGGTTTCACTTGGGAAAAATTATATGATAAACTACAAATTGAAAGACAACTCAAATTTTCACAACCACAACCACATCAAAGAACTAAATCAACTTCAAAGAGAATAATTAGACAATGTGGGATAGAGAATTTGGGTTTGAAAGTCAACCAATACTAAGACTACCCTTAGATAGAGACAAGGTTTTGATGCCGAGCTGAGCCGAGTTTTAGTCAACTCTCTAGGCATGTGCCACCGCCACCGTGATGATACACATTTATTTGTCTTTTTCAAAAGTAAACAAAAATTCAGAATAAAATTAAATAATTAATAAGGTTTTTGCAATGTGCAGTGCCGATTTTTATCAATGCCGAGAACTGCAAGAACCAGCACATGCCGCTCGACATAGGACATGCCAATTGGCATATAAAGCATATGTAGAGGTATAAAATATGTTGTGCCGCCCCAGCATATTACGCTTATTCGGGCACAGAAGGATCAAGCTAAAGGATGAGCATAACACAGTGTCTACATATTAACTACAGCCCAACTAGCATGGCACGTGTCAGCACAAGGGGTCGGCATGTAAATATTAAATTTAGCAATAAAGAAATTCTTCCAATGAACGATATGAAACCATTAGTTTCATCGGCTCAACACATTACAAATTACAATGGCTCCCCAAAGTTGAATCTCAAACGAAATGCATCATCATAGAGAAAAAACATCAAAAAAGAAAAAAAAAATTAAAGTTGCTTTAAATGAAAGTGTACTAAGAACTATTCAAGTAGAAGCTGGATTCAATTAACAGGTTGAATTAACTTAAATTCTCACAAGATAAAATTTAAAAGGTCATAAGGTAGTTCCCATGAAACTATAGAAATGAAAACTCTCTGTCACTTAAGCTTAATCTTATATTAAATTTGAAAAATCAGCACTTGCTAATATTTTTTTGTGAAATCAACTCCCTAAACTATAAATTGCATGATCAGCAACATACTCTTAATAGCGTACCTCTATATATCTGTTGTGCCGGCATGTGCTGAGAATTCGGGCACGTGCAGCGCCAGCACGACCCACTTTAACGTGCCTAATTTATGAGCACCGCATGGCACATGACATATGTCATGCCAGCATGACCCACTATAACTTGCCCACTATATGGGCACCGCAAGGTCCTTGAACATGTTATAGCACGGCCCACTTTAACACGGTTACTAAATATGGGCATCATCTCATAAGTACAATCGAGTATTACAACAAGAGATAGAAAGACCTACATATGATATTTAGTGATTTGGAAAAAATCGTATGATAAGGTCACTAGAGAGGGGTTGTGGCATATTCTAGAGAAGAAAGGGATCTCCATAGCCAACATAAATCCGTTCAAGATATGTACGAGAATACGGTTACGTACATTAGGACAGTCGGAGGAGATTCAGAAGCTTTCCCTATTATGCACTGAGCCTTTTTTTTTGTTTGCCTTGATTATGGGTGAATTGACAAGGTAAATTCAAGATGATGTCCTCTTGTGTGTGCTTTTTGTGGACGATATTATGCTTATTATGGCACAAAAAAAAAGAGTTTGCGCAAAGGTAGGGCAATGGAGGGCAATATTGGAATCAAAAGGGTTTTAGGCTAAGTAGGTCCAAGGCTAAGTATAGCGAATGCAAATTTTAACCATATTGGCACTCATAACAAGTTTGAGGTAAAGTTGGGGACAGAAAGTATCCACAAAATGCGAGTTTTAAGTACTTTTGTTCCATTCTGTAGGAGAAGAAGATATAGTGATGTCAACCACCGAATCAAAGCAAGATGGTATAAAGTAAAACATAGCATCATGAATTCTGTATTTCTGTGCGATATAAAGTTTCTAACTAAACTGAAGGAAAAATTTCACCGTCATATGACACTGAATGTTAGCCAATTAAACGTCAACATATTCAGGGAATGAGGGTGGTAAAGACGAGGATACTGCATTGAATGCGGTCATTCTATCAAAGACAGAATCTAGAAGAGCCGATCAGGCAAAACCCAATGTGGTTCTATCGACACAAAATAAGTGAAGATGGTTATAATGGTTTGGTCATATCAGATCGAGACCAACAGCCGCATCCCTATCCCATAGAAAATTTGAAGAGTTTGCTAACGAGTGAAAAAGGAAGAAGAAGTGGACCAAATAAGAGTTGGAGAAGAACCATATGACAGGACCTTACTTAACAGAAATTAATGAACACTTAGCTATCGATAAGCCGGCTAGCAACGATAGTTCGTGTTAGTAAACCTTTGTCTAGATGACCTAGAATTTGGGCCATTTTCTTTACCGTCCTTGTTTGTCTTGATTGTGTAAACTGTTGTGCTTATGTGCTCGTGTGCTTGTGTGATGGTTTCTCAGAGCCAACGGTCTTAGAAAATAGCCTCTTACGGAGCATGGCTACGTACATCTTATCTTTTTCAAACCCCGTTCAAGCAGGACTTATGATTGGGTGGTTGTTGTCGGATGGTCCATTACATGCGTCGTGCCAGCACAGCTCCCTAAAGATTACAGGTCGTGCCGTCCTGACACACGTGCTGGGTGCTTTTTAGGAAAAAATTTCCAAGAGACCGTTCTCTAGAAATCATTTTCCCTTTTTACCTATGGTGAACCGACACTCCTAATCAGACGAATCTGCGTCCGACACGTGACCGCTCTCTAGAAAACATTTTCCCTTTTTAGTTTTTACAAATCCAAATTCTCAGCCGCCCATTCTCTATTTCATCTTTTTCTTAGTGCTCCATTGAATGACACTTAAATTATACTCGTTATTTAGTCTGTTTTAGATTAAATCTCCTTATTTGTTAATTAAGAATTGGGCACGTGTCATTCGTAAAAAAAAAAGAGACAGATTGTGTAGAACATTTGGAATCTCTTTCACACCTCAATTTAGATGAGCTTCCAATCAGAACACTGTTTCTTTTACTTCGTTCTCTACTCTTTAGAGAAGCTGTATTATGCATTATATTGGCAAATTTCTATAAGGAAATTCAGATCATTCCATGTTAGTTTATTCTAAAATTGGTATACGTATAAGAACAAATGAATTCCGTCAGTATTCAAACTAATAATCATCGTATACTTTCTGGTAAGAAAAATCACAGAACTGAAAAGATCACACACAATTCCAGCACTATACCAGGAAATTATGGTAGATGAAGGCCCTTGGCTCCCACGAGATCACCTCCGTCCACTGCTTCCCTCTGTGTCCTAGCCCTCCATCATCATTTCTGCGCCAAGAGAAACGAGATCTCGAATCAAATTCTTCAAGATCTAGCTAAATTCCACAAGATCAAACCGAAAGAACCACAGTTACTTATGCTCTTGAGCTAAGCGTGTGGCTGCGCGTTGGTGCTTCGCAGGAGGTCCGTCGTGGGATGATGAGGAGGAGGGGAGGTTGACGATGCCGAGTGCCATGAGCATCAGCAGCGCTATTGATAGGCCGATGAGAATTCCGAATGTTACTGTGTACATCGATGACTTGGGCAACAACGAGCCACGCCGCCCCGATGGAAATGCTCGCGCGTACCGCACGCCGCCGCTGCTGCCCTTCGCCATTGTGACTCGCGGAGATCAGAATGTAGAGATCCTCGCGGTCTCCGATAATCGAACTGGAGGGAGAGAAAAACGAAAGATATGTCAGTCAGTGACGCGCTAGCTTTCGTGAATTCGTGCTGAAGTTTTAATCATTTCCACATATTCGACGCGAAAAAAACAACAAATTGAAATTACAAAAATTAGGATTATTTTGTTGCAGAGTTTGAAAAAAAAATGATTTGGAGACACATTATTACGTCACCTTCGTAATACCATATCTCAGTTAATCAAAATAATGACGCCATCTTTAAATAATGTTAAATCTAACTAAATTGCAAACTAAGATACGGTAGTATGAAAAATAACTATAAATTTTAATTCAAGTAAATTAAATTTAATTAAAATAACATCATAAATGGTTTGAACTGACCAAGTAATAGATTTTTTTTAATTTTCTTTTAAATTTTTGTTGTTCGTTTATGTTTGTCAGATCTCGAAATCGTTGACGAGACACGTCGCTATAGTACGCCTTTTTATTAGGAGGTTTACTTTGTATTTACTATTTAGTATATTTAATAATTTAATATGGTTTGATAATGTTAAATTATGATAATTGTATTATTTGCTTGAGCTAATGGGACAGAGATGGAAGTAAGTAATTTTTATATGAAACTGTTATTATCCATTTTTGTCCCTATATTTTGGATTTTATTAAATTAACCCTATACTTTATTCATTTTTGTACCATTAATTAGCCTTGAGGAAATTTGATGAATAACTTACCCCTTTTTCAACCATGATATACTATTGGTCTATCCCTACAGGCAAAGTCTAATGCAATCTATTGATAAATAGCTATTTTAAACAAAATTGAATAGAAATTTGAACTAAATTTCTTTAAAATAAATTATAAGAAAAGCAAAATGAATGGCGTAAATGTGGGTCACTAGAACGTTAGAGTGAAAATGTTAGAGTGAAAATTATAAGAAATTTGAACTAAATTTTCTACTCTAATATTAAAAAAATTAATGTGAAAATGTGGGTCACTAGAACGTTCTAATCCGTAAATGAATGGCGTAAAGCAAAAACTAAGTTTGATGTTAGAGTAGAAAATCATATATCTAAATTTGGTATTTTAGGTATTTATATTGTGAGCAGATATAATTGATTTCAAATAATTAGGTCGGCTCATATGGATATTTACCAAGACTCGATGATGTGTCATTGTTTTCTCACTCTACAGAAGAAATTTATGAATTTTATGACCGTGGTTAATAGTAAAATCTCACAAGAAATTTCTACGCAGGGAGGGATCCTCCAAACTGGAGTTTTTATATAACGAATTACCAAATAAACCAATAAAAGGGAGTTTTTCTTATATTATATTAAAGAGCAAATTGGCTCTGATAAAAAAAAATACCAAATAAAATAAATTGCTCAGTCGCTTTGCATGTGGGTCATTGTCAAATATGTTTGAGGTCTATGATAGTGCTTTTTTTGTATCTAAATTATTTATAAAAATAATTATAAATATGTATTTTTGAATAATTTTATAATTTTTTTTATAAAATAGGAGTTTTTTGTTAAAAAATTTACAAAATATAAAACTTTTTTTGACAAAACCCATTTTTTGGCGCAGTCAAATCAGATGCTGATTTGACTAGCAACACAACAATATACCAATAACAATACTGCACTAACCGTCTGAAACATTCAGAATTTTCTAATCAAGGACTAATTTGAATAACTTTTTTTGTCAGAGTTGATTTGAATAACATTTGAAAAGTATAAGCTATTTGAAATCATCTACATTTTTTTACCCTGCATATGGTAGCTCTGAATGAAAAATGCTATTTGTTATGACATATGACCTCAATATATAGGAAACATGGTTTGGAGACACATAGGTTTGATCAAAAGCCTGCAGCGCAACCAATTAAAGCATTATCATGGGATGGTTCGAGCGAGCGTTATCTTTTCTGCAACAAGTTAGGTTAATTTGCAGCTAGCATCGAACCAGAAACACAAAGAAAAAGAATCATCTCGGACCAATATTTGAAAAATCGGCCGATGTGGAACACTGGGACGATGAGTCCTGCGTGATTCTAGAGCTAAAGTCGTGCAAGAAACCGGGCGGTGTTAGCTCCTTCTCCTTGAGCCGAACGGTTTAGACAACATTTCTAAAGCAAGGTTCATTGCGGGTCTTCTTGCTGCTGCAGCTTGTGTACAGAATAACGCAACTTTAATAAATCTGAGCACTTCTTCCTCGGGATAGTCTTTTAGATCTGGATCGACATTTCGAGTAGTTTTTGTTCTTTGTATAATTCCCATGTCTGTGAGATAACAAATACAGGCTCCATGAGAATTACAAAGTTTTTGAGAGACAAAAGTAGACACAGGTTTAAAACTATAATGCAAAGTTTAGGAACCAAAGGTATGTATTTGTATATTTGAGGGACTAAACTTTCCGCATATTTTGAGCTCAAGAGGCAGCAACCTACTCTTAAAATAGAGATCAGAGAGAATTTGTATTAGAATATTTATGTTAAACAGATCATATATGCTGATAAATATTACGAATAATGTCATAAAAGCCCCTACTTTTCAAAACTCGTACAAATCAACCCTGTATTTTTAACTTTTTCAAAAAACCTCTGGTCGGAAACTCAAAAGCATTCTAGACGGCTAGTGTAGTGTTGACAGCTTGTATCGTAATGTTCGGACTGAAGTTTTCCGGACAAGCTAAAAAGGTGTTCCAACAAGCTAACTTAGAGTTTTCAGATCGAAACAAATCTCAAAAACCATGATGCAAATCCATAGTGAAGTAATGAAGATTTGTTTATTGAAAATAGCAAGATTAAATAAACTCACCCATTCCAGAAGAAGCTTCTCTGGTTCTGAAGGTGCTCCTCTTGATATACTTCTTCCGCTAACTATTTCAACTATAAGGACTCCGAAGCTATATACGTCGGCCTTTTTCGTCAGTTGGCCATGTTTTGCATACTCTGGCGCAAGGTAACCCCTGCAATTAACAGCAATTATTAGTGTCGTAAGTACCCCAAATTTTTTTGGAGAGGGTGGGGCTCGACAGACCCACATGGTTAAGGCATTGACCCCGACCAGGAGGAGCAACAAGCTGAGCACTCATGCAAATGTGCAATGGAGGTGAAACTAATTTCCTTCCCAAAGCAACTGCCCTATCCGTAGAGTGGGGATTCATGGCACGTTTGTGTTTCTAAGCCCAGCCCAGAACCAGTCTTCCCTCCTCGCTCCCCGTAAATACCCCAATTTGATGGTCCTAATCTAAACAACAAATTTTTATTTTCTTAAGAAATTGAGCTTCATCCGGATAGCTTACGTAGTTCCAGCAACCCGTGTGCTGAGATGAGTAACATTGTCAGGAAAAAGTTTTGCCAAGCCAAAATCTCCGATTTTAGGGACAAAGTCTGTGTCGAGGAGAATATTGCTAGCTTTGATATCTCTATGCACAATATGTGGATCCAGTTCTTCATGAAGGAAAGTAAGACCTCGAGCAATGCCTATGCAAATCGTAGATCTTCTTTGCCAGTCCATCTTAGTCTTATCACTTTTCAACCCTGAAATATCAACGGATATTACAATTTTATGTTAAAAAATACACCTCTAAAATTGGAGTTTATGCTAGTTCAATTACCTAGTAGAGCTTGGTCTAGACTCCCGTTCTCAACAAATTCATAAACTAAAATACGGTTACCGCCTTGGACACAGCAACCGATTAGCTCTACAAGATTTACATGTTTCACATTCGAAATAACTTCAATCTCCGTCAAGAATTCGTGAGTTCCTTGTCTTGATTCTGCAGAAAGTACCTTGGCAGCAATTACCGCTCCACTCCTGTGAGACCCCTGTTAAAAGATAAATGACAAGACAAAAAAAAAGAAAAGAAAAGAAAGAAATTGATAGCAAAGTTTTACAACTTCCACCTTCCTTAACTCCCATGTTACGAATGACATTGCATAAAAACATAACAAAAGAGTAGAATGTGCAATGCAATCTCTGTGTCAATCTCCATGTCCATTAGGACAAATTTCATTGGGCAAATACCAGATCAGCCTCTATTTTTGAAACCAATACCATATCAGCCCCTTCCTCTTAAACTTTTAACAAATCACCCCCTCTTTCGTAAATCGTGCATAGATATTTTAGCTACTCACAAGCATTTTTTGGAAAAAAAATTAAAATAAAAATTGTAGATTTTGATGAGATCAACAACTTTCATATTTAAGGTTATTTCAAAAAATGCTTCTACACAGGTGTTTTGAGGCTTCAAAGCCTTAACGGGTTATCCACTAACCTGTTAAGACTTGGGAGCCACAAATCACCTACGTAGGAGAATTTTTTGAAAAATTTTAAATATGAAAGTTTTAGATTTTGATGAGATCTACAACTTTTATGTTAAAAGATTTTCCAAAAAAAATACTTCTAAATAGGTTTTTGAACAATAGAAAATTAACGGGTTTAAAATGAGGGATTTTTTTATCCAAAGCAAACAGTAGAGGGACTGATATGGAAGTCCCCCAATTTCATTAGACGTGTTGTTTTTATATTTTTTTCCTTTTCTTCTTATTTTAAGCAAAACCAAAGACTTGAATGAGGTATATAGCACAAGCAATGGGGTATATTTGAAACAACTAGCTAAGGATAATTTTTAAGGTTAACTGCGCTTATGTGATTGCATTTCTATAATGCTGTATTTAGTATAACGCGCTTATGAGGACCATGACGTAAACAAGGAGCTAGGATTGACGGTGGAGTAGGAAGGAACGACACCGGAGTTAGGTAGGGTGGCAACCTCACAAGTGGGCCCAGCTGTTGGCGTTTCTTCAGATATCTAAACGTACGCACGGTGTTGAGGTGCAGAAACGAAGCATCATAATAGATTATATTGCATGCGAAAAGGAAACAAATTTGTATGTATTGGAAGCAACTGAGCAGAAAATATACGTAGTTCTGCGTTTGTAATAGGCTTTGTTGATCATAACATATCGATAACCAAGTCTCAATGATTGTTGCAAAGACACGATCTTTTCATGTATAAAATGCACTGTAACGTCATTGAGACCGACGCTTTGTTTGGTATCCTATGCTAGTAGTACCAATGGACAAATGTGAGAAATTAAAAAAAAAAATCAGATTAATGAAGCTGCAACTTCAGTGAGTTAGTTCGAGTGAAAACTAAAGATGCCGATATAGAAAATTAAACCACATAAGAATGGTACCTTGTAAACTGTACCGAAACCACCTTGTCCAATCTTATTGTTTGGATGGAAGTTAGTCGTCGCCGATATCAATTCATCGTAAGAGAAGAGCTTAATGTTCTTGATTTCTGAAGATCCTGGCAAAGATAAATGACGCATCTAGTAGCTTCTAGACAAAATTACATAACACACCCAAAATGCAAGCATGTCACTAACACTGTGAAACACAACAATATTAACTTGGCAGGGTGTCGCGGTCGTAGGATGGGCCTCAGCATCCTCCCTACCAATGGGTACGCATACGTGCGTTCTCTCGCATGCGACTGGGCACTAGGAGTGACGGTGTCCTAGGAGACCCAGATGGGGGTCCTTATATAGTTAGAGCGCTAGCTCCAGGGTACCTAAGGCCTTTTTTTTAATTTTAAAGAAAAAAGAAAAAACTAGCATTAACTCGGATTTTCACCTACAAGTGGGATCTGCTACAACGATCCTTGTTGGTACTATGCTATTTAGAGCCACGTCATTATTCAATTAAGCAAACAACATCATTTCTAAGAGTTACTCAAATCTTCTAGGGCCTTTCCCCATATACATCTTGATAGGGGGTCATTTCCAACACCTCCGCCTAATTGTCACCACCTCTACCCCTTTTGTAGATCATTTGAAATTGCAAATATTCCAGAGGATATTCGACAACTTAAACATTTTCGACAAGAGACTCATCCTAGAGACTTCATGCAATCATTTTTGGCAGTGATACTGATAAGACACTATACTGTATTATAAGTTGCACTCGTTGATAAAAACTCAAGAGCACTGCTATTCATCAGGACCATCAGGATTCCAATGTAATCATAGCCATATACAAAAACGGGATAAGTGTGTAGATATTCCCATGTACTGTGTATAGCTATGATTATATCAGGGACATCAGGGTCTCTAAAGAATAGCTTCTCTAAAAAAGCAATGTAAATTTGCAAAACTAGGCAAAATTTACAACCTATGTCTTCTTGCGGAGGTTGCCGCCTTCTCCTTGCCAGTAATGCTGTTAATGCATCAAAGCAACCACAACCCATTTCCATAATACCAGCTGAAGATTTACTCAAAAAGATTCACATCTGCTACTCTCCTCTAAAGAAATATCAACTGCAGAGCATAAAAGAGAACCAAATTAATCCTATTTTTTGTATACTCATATACCATAAAGATAGAGAAAAATTTCCACTAAAATAAAAATCTTAAAATCTCCAACTTTTACTACCTCTCAAGGGGATAAATTAATTCAACTGAGTATATAGTTCCATCACCTTATTTACTCCAGGCAAAGTCTCATCTTGTACAATCCAATTGGGAAATTAACAATAAATAATTAAATAATAAAAACAGCTCAACATATCTTATACAACTAAGTAAAACTCTCATCTTTTACAATCCAGAATTACGATTAAAATACAACACAAATGCATAATTACAGCAAAAGACAGCTCTCTTTCCCTTTTTTCTGTCTTTTTTATGAGCAAAAAAAAAAAAACAAATTTGTCTTTCAACTTACAGGTAACTAAACCCTGCACTTCTCTTCAAGAATTCCTGCCGGAACACTGCTTTCCTCCTGAAAATCTAAGAGAAAATCAAGAAATTAACTGAAAAGTGGACACAACCCACTGGAAAATAATATCCCAGGGAGAGAGAGAAAACAACATAGGAGTACCTGTACTAAATGAGAGACTTTATTTATTATGTGACTATTTTAATTTAATATCATTTAGTGGTGTCTGGTTGTTAAATTAAATTTGGGGGACAAGAGAAAGCTACCAAAAAGTTTGCCAACTCGGACAGAAATTTTTTTTTTTTTTTTGAGAAAACAACTCGTAAAAAATATTGTTCGGCGATTTTATATAGTCCTCATAAATTTATTATATTGTACCCGTCTATATTTTATAAATCAAAATATTTTAAATTTATTATATTGTACCAAGTATAAAAACCCGTTCACTTTCAAAAGTGAATCGGACATGCGTTCGGATTGTTGACGTTCGCTTTCTTCCTACGAGAATCTCATCCCAGTTCCCACTTACCCTCATATTTTCTCTCGGGCTTGAGGAAAGGGGAAAAAGAAAAAAAAAACACCGTTGTTGCTACAGTATATGGTAGGAGTTAGGCGGATGTTTTTTTTTTTTTCTTTTCTTTTCTTTTTCCTAAATTAAACTATATCTCTATAGTTTTAAAATTGGATATTGTTAAAGTATTTTATTTTTGAAATTAACTATTATTTTTAGTGTTTTCCAATCAAATATGGCCTTAATTATAAGTTCCAATTTTGTAGTTGCAAAGGCTGATATACGAATACCTATTTTTAAAATATGGGCATTATTTTTCGACTCAAACATAGCTATTGCGGCACTTAAAACATACCTAAATGATATAGGATTCATCTTAGAGGCGCATTTTCAATCTTAGGTTGACCTGCTCCTAAGTAAGGATCGGTCATTAGTTGGAATTTTATAACTTTGTAATAAAAATTAGGTTATTCACTACGTTTTCAATACAAGTTAACTAAATTTGTGGCTGTGTAACTCCAAATATTTTATATCAGTTCAAAAAATAATTATCAAGCTGAGATTTTTCTTACTAAGTTCAAGGCCAACAAACTTGATTATGAAATGATATCCGGTAAAATAATTATGGAAAAACTCGTTATCTACAAAAACGATGTACATTAAATATGCTGCAATGTAGTTTTCAAAAGGATCCATAATCTATCTTTTCAAAGATTCTGGTTTAAAGTTCAAGTAGGCAACGTACGATAAAAGAGTTTCATGAGAACGGTGATGGTAGGAAGTCCATGGGTCAGAAAGCGACGCTAACCAAAATTCTACAAAACGTAACAAAAATGGTAACGACATTTTCGATTTTATATAAGTTTTTTTTTTAAAAAAAGAAAAAATTCAATTTGACAAAGTGAGAATCTAGAATAATTTGAAGTCATCACTTGACTTTGGTCTTTTGTCAAAACAAATGCAAACTTTAGTTGTTGGAAATTACATTTTGAGCTATAAATTTTGAAAGTTTATTAAAATATACAAATTGTTAAAAAATTAATAAATATTATAACTTTTCTTATCAATCGTAAATGTTTCGAAATATTTAGAGGTTCATAGAATTTTTATGCAGTTGGATCATGAAGAACCAAAATATTTTTATGCAGTTGTAAATGATATGAGTAACCAAAATATTTGCGACTATATTTGCTACCGACTTTTGCCTATATGATATTTTTTGATTTATTAGAATTTCCTTATGAGAAAAATCAGCGTAGGTAAACTTTTTTTTTAATCTATATAGAAAAGAGTCTTAAACATTGGCATTTATGTGCTGGTGTTAAAGATTATTTTTTTGAAAAAATATTGTAAGCGAAATAATTTTAGTCTTTTCCTTAATGAAAAAGTCTAGGCAAGAAAGAACTGAGGTTATGATTTTTTTATTTTTAAAATTATTTAAGTAAATATTATTTTTAATATATTACAGATCTAAAATCCAGCGATGCAGCTCAACGATACGTGCCTATATCTGGCGGAGGCAATTTCCAAAGATAATGTTTTGTAAATCTCACAAAATGATCTTGTAAATCCCACCAAGACATTACAAATTAATGATCTTCCAATTAACTCCCTAGCTCAAAACATTAGGGCTAATTTGCAAAATCTATGAATTTTCAAGTCATGAGACATAGAATACAAGTCATCAAATAACAATGATACAACTTCAATTTTCTTCCAACAAATGGTTCAGATGACCTGAACAAAAAGACCTGCCCAAAACGGAAAACAAATTATATGCATACCCGAGCATCGGTGTGCGCATAAGTACCCGCCAGCATTTCAAGACTTAATTTCAATATTTTTTTCCAATCAGTAGTTCGTCAAAGGGGATCCTGATAAATCAACATTAGAAATATCTGAAAGCCTCTGCCTTGCAGCTGATGATGAAAAAGCCGCCAATTCTGCGTCTAAAGTTGAGATGCTCTTTCGCTTCTGCGGTGGTTTTTCTTCTGATGCATCGGGAATTCGAAGCTTTTCCTCGGAACCCTCAAGAATTGGACTTAATACCGGAAACGGTTGGTTTTGATGCTGTAAAACCAGTGCCTGAACTTCCTCCGCCGTTGCTGGACTATCATCTGTTGCATACAATATCTTCTGAATAGCAGCAACAATCTGAAAGCAAATAAAATGAGTAAATGCTAATTATCCAAAAAAAAAAAGAGTAAATATTTTTCTAAGGAAAGTGCTATATATCTCTAAATCAAAACACTAGATCTCTAAATTGATGTTGACGTTCTAGGCATCGCGGTTATAAACACGTGATATGGATGAGTCTCTATCAGACAAAGGTGATGTTAGATTTTCGGATTTACAGCTGCTGCACTACTCATTTTCTTGTTAGAGTTTATGCACATCTACAAAATTATGTCGCTAAATCAAAGTCAAAATCGCTGCTGCATTACTCTAACGCTAAAATAAGCCAAAATTGCAACCAGTTCTACAGAAGACTATATTGCTAAATTAGTCAATATTATGTTGCTAATTAAGTAAAAATTATGCTGCTCCGTTACTCTTATGCAAATTAAGTCAAAATTGCGACCAGTTTTACAGAAGATGATAGTACTCTTACCTTTATACAGATGATTATACTGTTTAACAAAAAAGAACAGCCAAAAAGCAAACCAATAAACATTTTGGATATGCTACTTACAGGCAAGTGTTCCAACTCGGGTTTGTGACACAAGATCTCAATATCTCGCAATTTGGCAAAGTAGAAGTCCCTCTCCTTCTCAAGACTATCCACAAAAAGCTTCAGCTCCGTAATCTACATTTAGTTAAAAACTTACAACTATGTTACGACTCATAATCACCTATGAAGAATAGTGTAGCAAATTCATTCTGCATACCTGCTCATCATAAGCGTATAAGTTTGCAACGGACAATGTTGGTTTTGCAGCCTTATTTGATGTATTTGCAGAGTTTCCATCAGTCTTTCTGACTGCGTTAGAAGATTGAGCTTTTGGAGCTGTAGATGAAGATTTATGTGGCACTTGAACTGGCGCAGCCCTTTTGTTCACTTCTTTCCCCCCTTTGCACACATCTCTTCTTTCCAGTGCATTGTAGCTGCAAAGGTAAATAAAACCATGATAAATGAAAACCAGAGTACTAAAGAATTTCTTTACAGTGCATTTTTTTTCATATTGAAAAACGATTTTCCACAAAATGGTGACGAAACATAAAACTTGAAAAATGGAGACGATCACTTAAAAGGAAATATCTTTTAGTTGAACTTCACAAAACAACACTACAGGCAAACATATAGCCAAAACTATAGAGTATACAAACTATCACCAAAACAATGACAGAAAGTCTTAGCTGCAACAAGGCTCTTACAATAAAAGAATAGTAGCAATAAACTAGAAGATGAATCCAGATGAGTCATTGTCATTAAGGGTTAATGCTATCAAAGGAGTAAACAACAGACGGAATCCAAATCTTGATTACAAGATCTCATACTTTGTCACCAATATATCATATTATTACATTTCATGTGTACCGTTGAAGATGTTAAGGCTTATAAACCACTGATCAACTAAGGCATCACTGACGTGGTTCCATTCAGCCATTATCAGTAGGGTTGAGGCTTATAAACCGCTGAACTACGAAGGCATCACTGATGGTTTCTCATACTTTGTCATTATCTCACATATTACTGTTTCATGTGCAGGGAGAGGTGATGTTACCTTATCAACAGTTAACCTAAAAAGTCATCACTCATGATGATTCCAATAGTGTCATTATCATTAACTCATAAAGGGTTACACCTACAGGAGGAGTGAAGTCCAGACAGGAAGACAAAAAACAAAATTGCATACAAAATCCCACACCGTGACACCGATAAATAATAGTTAAACTTCACGTATAGGGGATCAGAAGAAGTCAACAGGACTATGTGTCTATAACCAATGTAAAACCATTAAACATGTATACATTATATTGAAAATGAGAAAGGCATATCTTTTCCATTTTACACATGAAACCTTTCCTAGGGATCAAGATTTTCTGGCAAGAGAATGAAATGCACATGGAACAGAGCTTTTCTTATTCAATAATCCTTTGAAGTAAATACTGCCACACATGGAACAGTCAATGGATATAGATATCATACTTGTTCATAAATCCACCTTTGATAGAGTCGCAGTATCTTTTCATCCATTGCATAAACTCAAGATTATCCAAAGGCCTGCCTTTGATTAGCTTATTCACATCAATATGCTGCAAGGCCAAAAGAACCATATAAGCAAAAGGGTTTAAGATAATAAAACATTTAAGTACACCGTAGAAGATCAGGGAAAAAAGGGCCTCCAAGACCAATATTACAGCACGGCTGCAAAATAACGTGTCAGCTATAAATATAAAACATTCCATGTGTACAAAGTCAAGTTAGAGACATATGTAATCAATTACTCAAGGTTTTAAATGTTGTTTCGTGTCGAGTTTCAGTAAATTTCAAATTCGAGACGTGCTGACCGTGCCGTGCCGGTCCTGTCGATAATTAAATATTATTTTTATATTTCTTTAAAAAAAAATTCAAAATTTTAATTTGTTTAAAACTTTTAAAAAATTTAAAAAAAATGGTCGCGTGCCTGCTCTCTAAGAAAAAAAAAAACTGTGGTCACCCGCACCTAAAAAAGAAATTCGATCGAAAGAGAGAGGGAGAGGGAGAGAGAGAGAGAGAGGGGGGGCGGGATGGTGCCGGCCGGCTCGGCATTGTCCCCGTGCCGGAGCCCGGCGGCTCCGGCACGAGCCGGGCGGCACGCTTGGTGCCACCCAGTTTTTAAAACTGTGCAATTACTACAGCTTAAACAAAGAAAGAGGAACGATTGTGATGAATTAAATGCCGACTGAAACTATAGAAAATTCCTTCATGTGTAACAAGTTGCAACTTACAACTCCAGCTTAAATAAAAAAGATAATAAATAAGATCAACTAGAAAGTCATGCGGCAAGCATAAGTACACATAACATAGGCCGACATATATTACCTGGTGACGTGGTGAAATATACTAACTCTCAATAAATGTGCACAATTTCAGGGTCATTTCGACCTCTTAGACAATAATATCAGTTTTGATGTGTATTGAAGTATCATTGGGCTCTACGCGATCGCCTAACAGCATATAATCTTATAGATATCACAAGGTACTCATGTGATTATTTTTTCAGACAAGGAGAACCTCAGCCATCCCAACAACAAAGTTACAAACCCACTTTGATTGTAAACATGCCCCTTATTCACCAGTAGGGAGTTGTATGCAGGTATCAACTGTGAAAGAAACTCCTACAGCAGTAGCCAACCACCCGCTCGGGTGGTCAATAGAATACTAGTACAGGACTAAATTCAAATAAAAGAGGAAGATAGATGAATTGGATTGGACCTTATTGATCTTAAGCTTGTTGAAAACATCCTGAAGAACCTTGTAGTTCTGGATCATCTCGTACTCATTCTTCGCATCGAAGTTGACTTTGTGCATCGGCACAATCCCCGGATGCGCCGCGTCCATCAGCTGGCAGCTGACCGCACCAGACGCCGCCTTAAGTTTCAACCAACAACATACCAATCAATCAATCATTCCAAAGCAGCCAGATCTGATACAGGAACTGAAAAAAAAAATCGTTACCTCTTCGACTTTGGAGAGATTGAGATGGAGAGTTGAGTTGATCCAGGCAAGGATCTCGCCGCGGCCGACGAAGTAGGCGGCGTCCATCATCCCAATGTTCGTAGCCATCTCTGATCCTCGCTCTGGCCTTCAATGGCTGCGAATAAAGGTATTTGAAGATTTTGATTTGGGGAAATTTGGGAGTGAACGTTGGAGGAGTGAGAGTGAAATTAAAGTTGGGGGTTTTGCAGGTTGGATACCGTTGCAATTCGAATTAATTCAAAAAAAGGGGACACGTGGCATAATATGAGTTCGTGATAGGTGAAGGCAAGCGGTAAGAATTGTCACAGAACATGGTCCTCATGGCCCGCGCGCTTCTAAGTGTTGCAAATTTAGCCCGTCGTTGGCAGAGTCACTGACCAGCCCGCACAATCGTGTCAGCCCGCCCAAGTCCAAAAATCTCGGCCCGCACGGCCTCCTTTTAGTCGTTGGCTCTGCCTGTAGAGCTCTCCTCTATACAAAGCTCTAGGCAATGCCGCTTAAGCGCTAAGCGCTAGCACTTTTTCTTATTATTTTTTTTTTTAATGGGATGATTGTCTAGGGATGCAAATCCCCTGCTTCCCTTCTACACCTATTTACTGTATCCACATCCGAAATAAATAATAACTTGTATTTTTTCGAAAAAATTTTACAATATGGCACTTTCGTTTAAAATTTCGTGCACTTTATCTTTTAATTTAATAATAAGTGAAAGAAATATGTGATTATTTACCATGTGGATATTGCGATTATTTCACCACATGGCACTTTCATTTAAAATTTCGTGCACTTTATCTTTTAATTTAATATTAAATATATTTTCTCTTACGAATTATTCATTTTTTTATTATACAAAAAAATATTGATTTAATTAATATTTTTTAATAGGACAGTATTGACCAAGTTGGTGATATATTTCTTGAAAAAAATACATTAACAATTAAATTGGTTTAAATTTTTATTTCCTACAATTAAATTTTGACTTTTTAAAAATATATTTTGATATAATCTATAATTTTTTATATTTAATAGTTTAAAAAAAAATATTTTTAAATATATATTTTGAAATGTAAAACATAACAGATTATAAACGAATGCTTTATTTGCAACTTGCAAAAGGATAAAGTGTCCTTGTCTCTCGTCTAAAAATCATGTTACTTAAGCCCTATGAACCGGAGCACGACTCCAAAATAGAATATTGTGCGCTAACATTACTGTATTGCAGGTTGAATAAATTTTTTTTTTTTTTTTTTTTTTTGATGAATTGAATAAAATATTATGAACCGAAATATATGTACTCGAAAATTTTTTTGAAGTGTCACCAACAGCCTCATTTGAAAGTTTGATATCGTCGGTGTTGCAAATTTAAGTAAAGGTGTTATAACAGTAATATTTTCTGAAATATAGGGCAAACATAATTATATAATGAGGTCCACTGATATTGGCTGCATGCGCTTAAGCAAAATCGCCTTTTATTATCTAAGAATATGGATATAAAAATATTAGACGCCGACATTGATACGGATACGACAATTATTAAAAATGTACATCACAAATACAGATAAAATTAAACAATAAAAATATAAATAATTTATATTAATTAAATATTTAAATATCTAAAAATATAACAATATTTTGTTAACATCCATATATGATATAATATTTTTTATTTTTGAGATAATTTTAAATACTAAAAATTTAATCACCTCAAAAAAAATTAAAAATATTTAATATTTAAATATATTATATTATTATATTATATTATCTACAGTTATTTACTGCTGATATTTTATAATTTTTTTTTCTCTCAAAAATTAAATTTCTTAAAAATATTAACATAAATACATACAGGTGTGTACTCCTATATAGGAGGTTAAACATATGTGTCGCCCCGCCCTCCCCCCCTTCATACCCCTAATGGATCCCTGATGGATTTTGCTAAAATACATGTATATGAGAGGTGCATATATCCGAAATATAACATTTAAGTAGTTATTAAAAGTTGAGACTAAGTGATACACAAAAGTTTTTTCTTTTGAACTATAGTAAAAAAATTTTGTTCTTAATCAGCTTACTCTTTTACGCTCGTCGTAACAATTAAATTATAGATATAACTGATCTATATCTGACCAACTGACGAGTTGATCATTTGGTATGAATAATTGGAAGGTCGTAATTTTCAACAGAAAATAAAAAGAATAAAATTTACATAATTTATAGATAATGCTTATGAGATTTTTTTTTGAGAGAGCAACGTGGAAAAATTTTGTCCGTAACTGATTCTTTTTAAGAGACCGTTATAATAGATAAATCTATGGCACATATTCCTATTTAATATCTTTTAATTATTACAAAGTTGAAGCCTTACCCTGAACATGCTGGCTTTCAATATGAGCAGGAAATCAGGATGGTTTGTGTAAATCATGACAAATCTGTAAATGCACCCATCACAAGACCATACTTTTAAAAAACACGATTTTCGAAATGGGAAGATTCAATAACTTTTAGCTTTTTTTAAATAATTTTTACTGGTTTGAATTGAATCTTCCCAAAATGAGCTGATACATGTGAAGTTTTGCTTGATGAGAGATTCTTAGCTGTTACGGTTATACAACATCACTTTATGTAATGGTTTAAAAAATTTATTTTAAAATATTTTCTGAAAAAAAATTCAACATTAAAATTGTAAATTTTGACGGAATATATAACTTTTATATTCAAATTTTTTTCAAAAAATATTTCTAAAAATATTATTTAGAATTTTAAAATTTAATAGATTTAAAGTATGTTTAAATATTTTAAAATCCGTTAAATTTCAAAATTTTAAAATACTTATTCGAAAGTATTTTTAGAAAATTTTTGAATATAAAAATTGTAGGTTTTATTAAAATTTAAAAAATTTGTATAGAAATTTTTTTAAAAAATAATTATATAATCTATTTTTTTTTTAATTTAAATATTAAAAATATATATACCGACGTAGCGCGTTTTGTTATAGAATTTGTTTTGATATGATTATCTGACAAAAGTAGTTGCCGCTTGAATTTCTGTTACCAACGTGGTCCTCTGTTTGTCGGTGGGTTGGTCCTTCGGATATCACCATCAACACGTGACTGCCCGATGTCACGTGATGTGTACTGACCCGTTTACGAAACTGCACGTGACATTCCCGCTCTGCGATGCAATGCATGGGCCTCTTTCTCACCCCACGTTTCCTGTTTGTCGATTTTATTATAGGGACTTTTTTGTATCAGCCTTCCGTTTTTCATTTGTATGTAAATTAATCTTCAAAAAAAAAAAAATTTAATTTTTTTTTTTTTTTGTAAATCAGCCCACCAAAAATAAGGAGAGCTAATACGCAATTTCTCGTTTATTATACTAGTTAGAGCAGTGGAGTAGCTCCACCGATGAGATGGGTTTTTATTAATTATTGAACATAAAAATTTGAGTCATGTCTATTGTAATTCAAATATAATTTTTTTTTCAAATTTTCAAAAATATTCTGGCCAATAAAAATTAGCGTTTACCGAAATTAAATTTTATGATTAAGAAGCCTCTATAAAAAGTCAGAAATTTAAGCCTACAGTAAATAGTCGTTGGAAGAAAAATTACTAATATTGTCCTCTATTTTGAAATAAGATTGATCTCGCTCCCTATGAATACTCATGAGCAGACTAAAAACTTATAAAAGTAATAGTAGATATACAACTGTAGTCATTAACGTGTCAGAGGATTACACACATTTAAAATTTTACTTACTGATAATAGTTTAAGATTTGTGATTAGAATATTTTTACTGATAAAATAATCTGATATTTGTTGTATTAAATTTGTTAGCTATTTAACTATAAAAAAAAACAATTAGTAAAACCCTCTTTTTTAAAGATCATATGAGTGATGTGCCTGTGTGAGTGCACCGACCTCCACAGGGTAGCACATGCTACTTCAACAGGAGTTAGGTCGGGGGTAACTTTTGAATTATAATAATAAAGTCACCAATTACTAAAAAATTACATACGGATGTTTTTTTTATAGGTTTGGATCGATTACGGATAAAAATAAAAATAAAATTTAAAAAAAAATATATACTATAAAAGTAAAAAGTTGGTCGTTTTAAGTAGGGCTGAGCATTATCCGAACCTACCCGAAAAACCGAACCGAACCGACCCGAACAAAGCCAAAATTTCGGGTTCAGTTCGGATCGGGATCGGTTCGGGTCGACATTTTCATAGTTCGGGTCTATATAATTCAGTTCGGATTCGGTGGTCAAATTTCGGGTCGGTTCGGGTTGGACCCGAATTATCCTCACGAGTCATGTATTAATTAGTTTTTTTTGGTTTTTATGTGCTAATTCTTTCTATTTAAACAAAATATTAATGTTACAACTATTCGGGTCGATCCGAAGCGACCCGAACCTACCCGAATTCGAGTTGGTGTTAAATAAAAATAATTTGTGATGCTATTCGGGTCAACCCGAACCAATCCGAATTTTAATCGGTTCGGATCGGTTCGGGTTGAAATGAAATTCGGGTCGGCTCGGGTCTGAAAATATTTGGTTCGGGTTGGCCTTAAAATTTCGGTTCGGGTCGGGTTGACCCGAATGCTCAGTCCTAGTTTTAAGGAGGTAAGAGGGCACGCAATGTTTGAAATTAAGAAAAGAAATAGTTACTAAAATAAATAAGGGGGTCTTTACTATTTTTGGAACAAATATTGAGCCTAAATTCATTGCATTTATACTCCCATGTGTCTTCTTTCACATAACCTAAAAATGCAATTTATCGTGTATTTATCAAATAGCGATGGCAAAAATGATAGAATCAATGCAGGAGTGCTGTAATTGTTTTACATAGATGCTGCTAATGCACGATGGAGATCGATTCTATTCGGTCCTTAGATATTGATGATATAAGATGTTGAAAAGGAGCGATATACATAATAACTATAAATAAAACTCAAATATACTTAATTGGCATTTTGTAGTTTATGCCCCTTTGGATTTGATATTTTTGTAACTTCCAATCGATAGGAAATGTGTCTATTTATCATGTGAATTAATCAAAATATTCTTAATTTTTTTATTTAAAAAAATTACGAATACATACGAATATCCATGAACACTCACGTTGCTTGTGTGTGTTCGAAGTACTCAGGAGTGTTCGGAGATTTGCATATCAGTCCTCATTGAATCCTATGTTACAAATAAAATTCTCGTCTAAATTTATTATTTTTTAACTCATAAAAAATATATTTTTAAAAAATAAAAATAATAAATAATATCAAATATTATGTTAATATTTAATTTTCTTTTAAATATGCTTTCAAAAAATAATATTATACTTTAGATTTTTAAAATAGCGGATAAACATACTAAGATTTTAGAGCATCAATATACTTATTTAAAAATATTTTTAAAATAAAATAATATAAAAATAATAGATTACATTAATTTATTTCTTTAATTAAATATTTTTTAAAAAAAATTATATATAATAATAAAGAAATTTCTAACATAAATTTTGAAATAAGAAATGGCGTTTTAAATAAAAATGCAACTATCCCTAAATTATACCCAATGCTAACTCATGGGATGTCTGATTGGTAGTCTAACTGCATGGAATAAAAATTGTAACCTCTACTCCTATTATAAGTGTTTGGTTGAAAAAATATTAGAATTGTAACGTCTGGCATAGAAATTTGATTCTATTATTAGAAAAATTCTGATTACCGGTCGATATTTCACCGGAATAGGTTAGAGGATTCAACTAACTCATCACTGCTATATTAAAAACTCTAGATAATATGCTATGGTAAAGAAAGAAATTACACCATATATTGTATTAAGTTTTTATCATTTTTGAATTAAAAGCATTTGTGTTTGCTTTTTTAGGATTTATTATTTTATATTAATTTTTGTTAATATTTACATACAATATCTTATTTTAGTGGTAGTCAGAATGATTACATTTTTTATTAATCAAATTAAAAAATAATTAAAATATTAATTTAGTAATTAAAATTTATTCTTATTCTTTATATTTTATATAAGAAACACAATATTAAAATTGAATTTCGATTTTATAATATACCAAACGTTTTACTAATTTTCTATCATTTTTATCCGATTTAACTATATTCGTCCAATTCTGACTTCACAACCAAATCTCACCTATAATCCAAACCGTCCGTTCCGCCGTACCTTCCGCAACACTCCACCGCCACTCTTATCCAGTCTCGTGCTACACTCCGAGTCACTCTCTCCCTCGTCGCGCCACCTCTATTTTTTCCCAATAAACTACACCATGCCATGCTCTCCCTCTCCCACCTACTTCCATCTATACAGCGCAACAAACTCCCCCTCTCTCCACCTCTTATTATCAATTTCATTGTCCTCACTCTTATCCTGGGATCACAGGGATCTTTCAGAGCTGGAGATCAAATTAAAGCACGTGCATGGGGCCATGGCAGCCGATCAGGATATCTTGTGGCGAGATGTAGCGGAGCTCTGCATCGGTAAGCCGCCGGTAAGGCCGCTTCTGGCGACGGCGACCGTCGACGATGCATTACGCGCTCTCAAGTGCTCCGACGAGCCTTGCCTTAGCGTCTGGACCACCGACGGCAAATCCTGCATCGGCAAGGTCAGCATGGCTGACATCATCTGCTACATTTGCTCCAGCGACAACATCGCTTGCCCCGCCTACGCTCTCAAGGCACCTCTCTCCGCCGTACTTTTTCCGCCACTTTGCTGTACCACCGCCACCGTCGCCGTCGTCCACCCAAAATCCAGGCAAATAATTTGCTTATTTTCTTGTTTCATTCAAACAATCGGTAGACTACGTTAATCCAAATGCTTTTCACTGCTAATTTAGGGGAAAAAAACCTTCTTAATATGATGCGACACAAACAAGCTCACTTCATAAAAATTGATTTTGGAGTAGAAAAGTTTTACGATAAAATGTTAACAGATTCAACAGTTATTAAAATAATTTTAAATCTGTTTTAAATTGATTAAATTTTAAAATTTTAAAATATATTTTTTTAAAAAAATTAAATCTAAAAATTATAAATACCGTCAAAATTAACAATTTTGATATTTTAAATTTTTTATTATTTTTAATATATTTTATTGAACGTTATTACGAGCTAATATATTATAACTATTTCCAAAAATCTCTCGTCGGAGCAATTTTTAATCGGCAAATGAGAGCGATATAAAATCAAAATATTTTAGACTAAATAGGATAAAATTGACTACGCATATGATACAAACTTTACCCTTTTTAGCATCCATGAAACGTAGGAGGTTCACCCAATCCGGGTCGCACCGATATTCTAATAACATACTGAAATTTAATTTACCTAATTGGATCGAACCAACTAAAATTTGTATAAGTTAAACTGAAAATAAATTTAAATTATATTTAAAAATAAATCATAGAAGTACGTTATATATATATATATATATTATTTAAGTAATTTTAATATTAAACATAAATATATAAAGGAGAAAATATGTCTTGTCCGCTAACTTAACCCGTCTAGATCGTCGCAATCCAAAGATCAGTTGTGTCCCTAGATCTGAATAAGAGATTGAACCAAACCGGTTCCAGTCCGTACCAAAACAAATTGACTGGTTCGGTCTGACTTTTTTCGTCCGAACCGACATATGATAATACTTCTAATGAATGGTTCGGAATAAAGTTGGAGATGGAAGGCATCTTTTAGAATGTGTTCAAATACTTACATTCATCTTACAGGTAAATAAAAGAAATAGAGATAAATGAAGAAATAGATGAAGATGTAAGCCATCAAATCATAATATGATGGTATAAGTGATGAATTGCATTATAACTTTTATACTATTAGGAGTTTCCGACTAAGCTAAAAGAAAAATATTAATTTATTGCTATAAGATATATAATGTTATACAAAATTGAATATTAGCTGGCTAAATGCCAGCATATCCAGCCGATGAAAATGACAGAGGTATTTTAAAGATAGAATCAAGAATGAGATGTTTAGACAAAAGCTCAATATGGCTTTGAGGACTAGATAAGAGAAAACATTGCAGTAGTTTGGTCATGACAGACCGAGTGTAAACATCTAATGAGATTTTTATCTTGTTAGAACTAGATAATAATTTAGATATGAATCGAGCTAAGTGGTGGAGTGAATTCTTTTTTGTGACGCCGTAGTTTAGATAACCTAGATAATGTGTTCTTCCAGCATGTTAGTGGCACTTTAGAATTTGTTATTTTTGCATAGTTGTGTATATCCTGCTTATTTTGGATGTGCTCGATCTTATTATTTTTTTTTCTTCAAGAATTTTTGTGCTTAATGCCGTGTGTCTTGATTTTATTTATTTAGGCTGAGCGTCAACAGACAATCTCTTTTTAGAACATAGTTGTGTACATCATATTCTTTTAAGACTCCGTCCAGATGGGACTTACCCCACTTAATTGTTATTTTTATTTTGTTGTAATTATACATTTTTTTAATATTTATTTTAAAACCTATTATTGAACTTGCATTATTAATTTAGAGGTTTTATTGTGATATCACGGGAAATAGAATATGATAGTGGTTTTTTATCCGTACTATTATGTTGATTCTATGGGATTGTATAGAGTACTTATATTGGGCGACCACTCTTATAATGCCATCACCTATATGATAGGATAGCACTAAATTATATTTTAACATTTCATGGTAAGTAGATATATTAAGTTTTGAAACTCAGAAATATTTAAAAGTTTTAAATATTGTATAATTTTACTTGCATGCTTGTTGTTTCAAGTGATTTTTTAAGTTTAAAAAATTGGTAAGTTTAAAAAATTGGTATGAATAGTAAATACTATATGTTAAAATTTAATTGATACAATATATAATATGGATAACATTTCAGGGATGATCACTGCATATAACTTTCCTGCTCTGTGGGTGGGGGACTCTTTATTATTATTTTAAAAAAAAAAAAAAAAACGTGCAGCATTGGTGAAGAATTGCAGAAATAAAAGTTGTGTCATCATTACAATTTATTTTGCAAATTTTACAGCGTTTTGCAAGCTCTAGATATGATGTTAGAAGGCCCACAAAGTCTGGTGGTTCCCATCTTTGGCGGCGGCGTGGAGCGAAAAGAGCTCGTCGGCTCCGGCACTCCGGCGGAGTACTGCTGGCTGTGTCTGGAGGACTTTGTTCGCTACTTCCTCAACTCCATCGCCCACTTCTCTCCTCTCCCATCCCTCTCCATCGCCGATCTAAACCTCATCCGTCCCGCCGTCGCCGTCCGCCGCCACGACCCCGCTCTCTTCGCTGTCCCTCTTCTCCGTGCCGCCGCCGCGGGCCACAATTCCGTCGCTGTTATCGACGACTTTGGCTGCCTCGTCGGCGACATTTGCCCCTCCGCCTTCGCACACTGCAACGAAACCGCCGCCGCTGCCGTCGCCGCGCTAACCACCAGTGAACTCGCTTCCTATATCGATTGCTTCTCCGGAAACTCATCTCTAACCTCCCTCATCCGCTCTCGCCTCCATGAGAAGAGCCTCGAAGGAATGCTAGAACTTCTAGACGAAGACTCGTCGCTGCCATCTTCTTCAACGTCACCATCATCTTCCGCGTTAGGTTCCTCGGGATCGTCGTCGTCATCGGACGAAGAATCGACGGCGGAGCAACAGAGGCGGAGGCTGAGCAGGCGGCGATCGGGCAGCTTCTGCCATGCAGAAGGTGCGACGGTATGCAGCCCCAGGAGCTCGTTAATGGCAGTGATGTTGCAGGCAGTGGCGCACAGAGCGACCTATGTTTGGGTGGTCGCCGGCGGCGACGAGAAGAAGCTCGTCGGAGTAGTTGTTCTTGATGACATTCTACGTGTTTTCAGAGATCACTACGAAGGTGAAGTGCAAGTTGGGCTTAGGTAGATCGTTAGTTGGTAGTTGAGAGCTGGAGGATTTTGGAGGTTAGTTTTGTATTCTTCGAGTGAACCATTCCGATATGAAAATGCATGATAAATAATTTTGAAAGTTTTTTTTTTTCTGAAATTATGGTAGAAAATTTTATCCTTAAAACAGAAAATTTCACATCAAGACCTATTCACTTTCTTGGAGGAGTATGGGTCTTTATGAACGATAGCTTTTACTATCTTCTTAGGTGCGTGCAGGCACGACTACGTGTATAGAAATATTACATCAGTGTGGATTAGAACCCTAAACGTATGGTTCCTACTCATATCGCGAATCCACTACTGCGTATCGCGGAGATTTGTATTCCGCCTCCTACATTCACGACAACCATCTTCCCTCTCATCCGGCAGTGAGATTTTACTCCACCACATTTTCATCGTGCTTTGACGATCGGAGAAGTGACGCCACTACTGCATATTGCCTGGTGATGGAACAGACCATCCACCATTTGAAAATCACCTCCCGGTCCTCACCCCTCTGTGACCTTGCTTGCTTTTCTACGTAAACTAGTCCAATGTCACCGTCAGTCCGCCATTGCGAACGCCTCTCTGGCAACCGCCCGTAGCCTGCTACCTTTGCTGTACTTCGGGGGACATGGGTTCATAGGATGGGGTTGACCGATCAGGGGAAAAGTTTCCCGGTTTAGAGAAGCATTTTAGCCTTATTAATTTAATCACTATATGGAAAATTCATCGTTATTCTTGAGATAGCGATGCGGAATGTGTTATTCTTGCGATGGCGAGGCGGAATATCTTATGCATTAGACACTATATTATTTTATTAAATATAAATTTTTAATTATATTTCTTCTATTATGATCATAAAGTAAAAATCAAATATATATTATCCTCTGTTATGCCGTTGAATACAAGTGCATATCTATTACAACCTTCCGAATATTTCATTTTATCCTACATTGCAATGGACGTCCTCAAAACATATGAATGATAGTATATGACCACTTATCTTGTCAATTGAGCTAGTCCTCCAGGAACATTGAAAAATTCATCATCAGTTATGAGATATGTACTCTCTTGAGGAATTCATCATCAGTTATAAGAACTTTTTAACAGTAGCAATACATATCTATTCAAGTTCATCTCAATATACACCTACACTCTTGAGGAACATATATCTCATATCACTGCAGTACTTATCCACCCGAAAAAAAAACATCTAAAATATGTTTACATGCCAAGTATCATCATAATGGTAGCCTTATGACGTATATAACTCATGGCCGTGCATATAACTTACACTTCTCCAAGACGTGTCGCTTCAGTCATCACCGTCTTCTTGGGGATCAAAATCCCTGATCTTCACATCGGCGTCTTCTCCATACTGGATGCAGTTGTCAATATATGATAAAACATACTGAATGCTGCATGACAAATAAATCAAAAGAAAAAAAAATTACTAACCAACGCATACATAGCTCACTTTTAAACAAAAAATTAAAGAGGAAAAAAAAACTATTACCTGCTCTCCTTCCTTAGATCTAGCGGGATGAAACTCACCATGCTGAAATCATCAACCTAATAAGCAATAAGGACCAACTGAGTCAACCGTCATAATTAAGTATAAGCAAAGTTGATGACACAACTAAATTACTCCGTGTTTCAAAAACTACGTTTTATTACCCAGGGCAGCAATTTCTTTCCGGAGATATGCATCATACAAAGTACTCAAGAGTTTGTTGCAAGTTTAACACTAATTAAAACTAATAATCGAAAAAAATACCGGAAAACAGGTAAATAAAGGAATAACCTCTTTAATATAAACTTTTACTTAGAAAGAGTGGCTCACCAGTCTTGCAACAGCTTTATTTAGCTTTTGATACTGCGGAGCCATGTATTGATTCAACTGCGACAATAATAACTCTGCCTCGGGATTGAGAAAACTATGCCCAACAGAGTGTACTGGTAAGAACATAGCAAAAGAGAATAGGAACTGTACAAAATAAGTGAAAGTCGAAAGTAACGAACTCTTCAATGTTCTTCTTGTTTGTCACCAAGTCCATTTTAGTAATTATATTGACATGGGGAAGCTCAAGTTGAACCATTGCAGAAAGAGATGTCATGCAACCACTTATGTATTTAGTTACATCGACGATGAACTGCAACGACAACAATTTTATAGTCATATTACGTACAACCAGCCCCAAAAAAGGGATTCAAATAATTAACCTGATGATTATTTATTAATTGAAACAAACCTGTGAATCGAGCAAATAGACCGCACAAACGTTGAAATTTTTCCTCTTCAGGTGCTCCACAAAGTTCTTGAAAACAGGAACATGCATTAGCAGTTCGATTTGACCTAGAAGATATCAGAGTCACTGATTGTTTAGACAACACATCGTCACAGTGATTAGTGCAACAATGACAAAGAATCGATTGTCAGCATTATCATCTACTGATCTCTATCGTTGTTTGTCTTAGAGAGATGACAGAATAATGAGGATGGCAAATTAGCAAATAGATAAGAGCTCTGAACCCATGGGATAGATCCTATAGACCATCATGGGACCTATCTCTAAAACACCTATCTAGAGATATTGCAAAAAAAGAAGATGCAACATTAAAGCTGTAGAGAATAATAAAATATGCCACTTCCTAGTTCAAAGATTTGGATAAAAAATCTCAAAAATCATGTCGGAACTCTTCCACAAAACTGTCGTTTTTTTACGTAATTCATCGGAGTTTTTTGGGAGAGTTTTGATATAGGTTTTAACTTTTTCCGAAAAATGTCGACTAGGAAGTGGTGTATTTTATTATGCCTCACAACTTTGTAATTCATTATTTTCAAAAGAAAAAAGGTTAATCCTAAACATGGAGCCACTTTCCCATGGAATCACGGTAGGACTAAGAGAAGATTGCCAAGACTCTTGATTAGATAAGGTTGATAGGCTCGTGATATGAATTACATTGAAATTCAGTAATTCCACCTAGTTTAACCTCTACTAAATGCCCAACTAATTTGAACTTCGTAAGAACAACACGTTCAATAACAGTGAGCAGATAAGTACTGTCAAAATATATCATTTCAGCACATATTACTGAGACCGACCAAAACACAATTTATTGAATGAATAAAGAAGTCAATGAAATTGAAACTATCTCAGAATCCTCATGACGCATGCTCCCTACTTAAACTTGAATATTAAACAATCCTCTTCTTTATGAAGCTTTTTTTAACAACAAAATTTTTGCACAGGTTTCCCTTTTTTTCCTCAAAATAATTCAAAAGCCGTAACTGAACCTCAATTAAAAGGCTCTATAATCCACAAAAGAGGTACCTGGACAATCAAAAATTAAATAATCATCATCCAAGTAGTTCTCCAACTCTTCATCCAGCCAGTCATACATATTTTCCTCAAGATGCCTGAGAATACTTTAAGGAAAAGCGACGGCCCCATTGTTCAACTTAAAATAAATGCAGATAAATAATGCTCTATATATTATCAAAATTACAATAAATATATAATTCTCTGAAGGTCAACCAGTATAGCTTGCATTGAGAAACAACACATACAGATAATCAATTCTTACTGAAAGAGACGATAACATCCATAAAATAGGTTTTTCCAAAGATAAGGCCATCTGTCTTAGCCATTAGCACCATAGTCGTGTGGTCATGCCCTTAGGTGACGGCCATGAGTTTCCAACAGTTAGTTTAGTTAACCAGACACTAATAAATTAATATCTAGTCCAATGTGGTATTGGCATGGCATGCTTTGTTCGTTTTTGTCCTACACGATAATTCCACAATTCCACATCATTGGCATGTAACAGAAGTTAGTGCTTCGCTAGCAAAAACCAGCTAATTACGCTCAAACCTGTCAATTCAGGGTTATTGGGATTAAAGAAAAACTCAAGGTCAGAACATGCACCATTGAAACGTTCTTGTGGGCGAGCATAGTCTGTAGGGTTCTAGAGCATCCGGTGTACTATCCCATATACAAATTATATAATATAGCATCATCTCTATGGTGCAACATTTTAACTTAAAAAAAAAAGGTTGTAAAGTGCTACATAAAACAAGAGGCCAATAGCAAAAGACTTCAAAACTAATAATTAATGTTATTGCTTCAGTAACATTAACACAATCAACTCTTGGATTCATAAAAACAAAGGAAATAGGAAAATTTCAATAGTAAAGGATACTCCATGCAGTAAATAAGACCTCCATTGGGACCAAGCCCGAGTTCTTCCATAACATCATCAAGAGATATAAGTTCCCTAATATCTGTAAAAAGAAAAGAACAACGCCCAATTTAGCAAACTCAAATAGACAACAAATTTAACCACCACATTGGATAACAGCAAATTACAAAACACAAAGCAATTAGAAAGGTACCCATTGCCACTGGATAGTCAAATCTCTCTGCAGCAGGATCAAGATTCACTACATGTATCGATCTCCTCATAGTCTCGCAATGTTGATACAAGCTAGAACAGTAAGTTGACTACAAAGACCAACAAGTACAACTTAATTCCACTAGAAGAACACTAAATATACTAAACAAATGCATTTTTTAAAGCAAGAATAGAACGTGTCACTTGACTAGTCATTCCAAGCTCACCAAAGGTGAAATTGACCCTCCCGGGTGAGTGTTAGAAGATGGAGGACTGATTATTGAAGTGGCACAAACAAATAATATCCGGAGTGCAAAATAACTGCAGATTAAACAAATGATACCTTGCCGCTGCCGGCGGGACCGATAACAAGTTGTGCATAGCCCATTGTTGTTGTCGCTTAAAAAGTTGAAGGAAATTCGAAAAATAAACAGAAAAAATTATATGGAGTGTTCGTTCAGAAGCTGCAGAACAGCGATGAATCAAACTGTCAAAGAACTAGAAATCACTTTGATGTTGTTCGAATCTCCTGCCTGAAAAGAAGACATGAATGCCTGTTACATAAGATTGATATCTAATGTCACTTTTAAAAGCATGATTACCCATTTTGAAAAAATAGAGGATCAAATTCCTTTCTTGAAGTAACACAAACAAATAATCTTCCAAAGTGTAAAATACCTGCAGACATAGGCAGATCCAGTACATAGCCAGTGGAGTCAATTGAACAACTCAAAAACTCTGAATCTAAAGCACCAAATCGTTGATAATTCCTCGCTCGGCGGTAGTACAGAAGCCGGAGGCAGAGGAATCAAGGGAGGAGGATATTCAGTCGGCTCGAGAACGATGGTCGGGGGGATAGGGTCGCTGAAACGGGGGAATTCATTTATATAGTGGATTGAGGCTTTGAAGCCAATTGGGCTTTAACAAATTTTTGGGCCCATATCGATTTTGATTTCTAGTGTTCACTTTTTTTTTCTGTTTCTTTTTTTTTCTTTGTTTTTTTGGGTAAAAAGTGGGAGGCTATGTTCGTGATAATTTTATTATTCTAGAAGAACTAAGACTACTTATATCACAATAAAAATAAAAAAAAGAGGCGTTGGAGGAGATTATTCTAGTAAATAAATATTGATCGATAAAGACAAAAATCATTATGTTGAAAATATAAGACCTAATTGACTTCTCTAATATGCTGAAATTATACCTCCTGTTCCTTACCAAAATGTGCATTTAAATCCCAAGTTCATGCTTTTAAATCCCAAGTTTCATTTTAGCTGAAACATTTTCCAGCAATCCCACAGGTCCGCATCAACGGCAAGCAATTCCCCAAATCTATGTTAAAATCTTCAAGCTACTTTCCCTTGGCGTTACTCCCCCTGCTGTTGCTGCATCTGTAGTGTTCACTTCTTCAATGTCTAGAAATTTTTGATAAAATATTAAATATAATTTTCGAAAGATGTTTCACTAAAAAAAAAGAGATTTGATCTTACGACATACAAACTGAAATTTAAGAATAGTTGTGAGGACTTAGTAAAAGATTTTTTTTTTTTTTTTTAAGATCAGCGTGGAAAAAATCATGTCCATAATTAACCATCTTTGAGCGACCATCGTAACATGTAAACTCACGGGTGACACTGATTCCAGTTAAATTCTTTTGAATTTTATAAAGTGTTTCCTTTGGGTAGTATTAATATTGTTGGGTCCAGCGCGTACGCCTGGCGGGTCGAGCCTACGTGGCAAATGCTTGCGAGTCAAGTCGGCAGGTTAGAACTGATTCGTGTAGGATAGGTCATGTTCGTTGGGCCAACAATACTGTATGGGCTGGGCTGGTTGGGTCATGGTTCACGTAGATAACACCGCGAGCGCAGATTGTCCCACATCAGTTGAGGTTGAACTTGTGTTCTGTTCATATGTGAAGAGATAACTCCTTAGACTGTAGCGTCGTATTTTAAGCTGAGCACCGGTCCTAATACAATTTTTTTAAAAAAATTGTTTGGATATAATTTAAGGATTCTAAATTTTTTTCGAGTTTAGAAATTATTTTGAGATCTGTTAAAATTTTGGAACTTTTAAATAACTATTAAAAAATAATTTATAAATAATTTAAATATTAATTTATAGTTTATATTAAAATACAAGTTTGATATTAGAAATTTTTTCAAAACCAGCTTTAGATAAGCTATTTGTACACTACTCGTGTGTACCGTCTTGCACTGGCCAATTTCGACATAAAAGATGTATCGGGTCAGTAGACCCGTTATACTGGATAGGAGGGGTCGGGTCTCAATGTTGAATCGGGTAGCCCGACCTGGACGGTATTCACAACTCACCGCACACAACTCAATTAAGTAGGGATGGACCACCTCCAATACGTATTTCGAAAGTTTTTTATGGGTGTGTTTGGCAGCGGCTGGTAGCTTGTAAATAAATCTAGTTTGTGCAGCTAGTATATCTATCTAGCTGATTCTTCTAATATTTAGCTGATTTTATAATCTAACTGATTATTATAAAAATATTTGGTAAATGAAACGTCTTAATGTAGCTGGTAGTTATAAAATGACAAAAAAAGATTATAAATAGTATTTTACTCATATATATGATTGATATTATTTAAATTATTAATAATTATAATATAAAATAATAATTTCGCAACCTACCAAACATTTAAAATATATATGATAATTTTTTCCTAAATTCTAATTACGTTGCCTAACATAAGGTCACGGTAGGAGAGGTTGCGGGGGCACGACGGTAAGATCGTGGCGGCGAGGGCAACGGTAGGGTTTCGAAGTTGCCTCTGCAATAACGTAGGGAAGAGATGATATGAATTATATAGTGACATATATTGTAATAAATATATAGAAGATGTGTATTTTAGTAAATGGGTACCTACCATCTAGCAGCTTGTCGTCACATGCTAGTGGAGGTAATTTATAGAAAAATTAATCTCTAAATGTTTTTTTTGTTAAATAAAATATAAAACCTAAATATTTTAATTATATTTATAATTTTAGTATATAATTTTTTAAAAAAAAATATTGACTATTGGAGCTCCATAAAAGTTTTGAAAATGATTTTTAAAATTTATTTATACCTGTTAGGCCTCGTTTGGTTTGTGGGTAAGGGTATTATTTACCTGGGTAAAGACTTTACTTGGGTAACAAGAGGGTAACAGTTACCCACGTTTGTCAGACGATTAACAATTCCATGGGTTTTTAATACCAATGTTTGTTTTGCGGGTAACTGTTACCCATGTAACGGTTACATGGGTAACAGTTACCTGCAAAACAAACAAGGGTATTAAATACCCAAGAATTTTTTTTTGTTTATTTATAAATACTCTTGAATTTGTTCCTGAAAAAACAGATGCAAATTACAATCCATAGACAACACTTTGAAAACAAATATCATTTTAGCAACTTATAAACAAATATCATTGCTTCTCCCTATTGCAGGCATGTGCATAAGTGTTTAACATATGAAAATAGCACTTACATTCCTAACAATTCACATATAGCACATCTAACACATATTAAAATCAGCACTAACACATCTAATAATTAACTCATCTAACACAATTCACATCTAACACATCTAATACATATGAAAATCAACACTCATTCCTAACAATTAACTCATCACAATTCACATCTAACACATCTAACAATTAACACATCTAACAACACATCTAACACAATTCACATCTAAAACATCTAACGATTAACACATCTAACACAATTCACATCTAACAAGTAACACATCTAACACAATTCACATATAAAACATCAACAATTAACACATCTAACACAATTCACATCTAAAACATCAACAATTAACACATCTAACACAATTCACATCTAAAACATCTAACAATTAACACATCTAACACAATTCACATCTAACACATCTAATAAGTCTCTAACACATTGCAACATGCGGAAATGATACCTTGCTCGAGGCGGGATCAGTAGCCGGACTCCAGGCGAGATCGAGTATAGATCCAGGCAGCACGCGGCGTGCTACAGGCTTAGATCTAGGCAGACGAGATCGAGCAGAGAGAGGCGAGCTACCCGGCCTTCTACGGGCTTGAGAGTCGCAGGTGCGGCGAGATCGAGCATAGGTCCAGGTAGCACGGCGAGCTAGGGGCAACCGCACTGAGCTGCGCGGCTAGATCGAGCTCGGATCAAGGCTGGACGACGAGATCTAGCAGGTTGACAACTGCGCGGCAAGACCAGAGCTGCGCAACGAGGTCCTGCGAGGTCGAACACCAGCGGTCGGAGGTCAGGCACGGCGCGGGGAGATTCGCGAGCAGGCGTGGTGAGATTTCCAAGCAGGCGCGGCGAGATCTCGGAGCAGGAGGCATTGCGGTGCGCGGCGTGAGGAGAGAAGGAGGCGAGGTCCGGTGAGGTCGAACGCCGGCGGTCGGAGCAGGCGCGGCGAGAAGGAGACGAGGCGTGCGGAGAAGAATGAGCAGGCGCGAGTCGGGGGTGAGCTCGCGGCGAGGGTAAGGTGTTACCCGAGTAAATCGGTACCCACCTATTTAGGTGGGTACCGATTTACCCCCCAATGGGGGTAAAATTTTCCATGGGTATCAACCTACCCATGAACCAAACGGGGTAATGGATGGTAATCGTTACCCGAGTAACAATTACCACCCATTTACCCCCAAACCAAACACAGCCTTAATGGATTAAACTCCAAAATAAATATTTAGAAATATTTTCTTGAAAAGTTTTGATTATAAAAAAATATAAATCAAAATTTATAATTTTTTTTATTTATTTTTCAAATATATTAAATATTAAATTTAAATTTTTACTATACATTATTAAAAAAAATTTAAAAAATGCGTGTCCAAGAGGATATGCCCAGCTGAGCCGCCTCTCTTTCTTTTGTCTTCCTCGTTCAGTCCCAAAACCCTAAGTTTGGAGCTTAGAAGTCGTCTCTCCGTCTATCTAACCAATTCTCTGTTCTGATTTCTAGCGATGGCGAAGAAGAAGGAGAAGAAGGTGAACGTATCGGGGAAGCCGAAGCACTCTCTGGACGTGAACCGCGCCAATGGCGCCGGCGCCGATAAGAGCTCGCGCTCCGCTTCCACCGTGCGGCGGCTCAAGATGTATAACACCCGCCCTAAGCGCGACCGCAAAGGAAAGATCCTCAAACACGAGCTTCAATCGACGGAGCTGCCTAATACTCGCATCGAGCCTGATCGCCGCTGGTTCGGTACGAGTTTGTTTAATCAAAATTTAGATTTCATTGATTTGGTGTATGTTGAGTTTAAGTTCACGCAATTAACATGTGGCCTTGGGGAATGTAGGGAATACTCGCGTTATAGGTCAGAAGGAGCTGGAGTTCTTCAGAGATGAACTGCAAACCAGGCTTTCTAGTAACTATAACGTTATATTGAAGGAGAGGAAGTTGCCACTGTCCCTTTTGAATGATCACCAGAAGGTTAGTTGTTAAATTCTCTGTTCTTCTTCCATAATAAAGAGAAAAATGTAACGGGAATATGTTCTGAGGAAGTGGCGCCCTTGTTCGTATGTTGGTTGGGGGGGGGGGGGGGTAATGCTTCTTGTTAGACCAGGAAACGTACTTCTGGCCGTGCTCTGGACGTTGTATTTCCCATCTTTTGAACAGAGAAGAAATATATTCTTACAATTAGCTCAATTCACTTCAGAATAAACAATGTTGGTAGCTGTTGTGATTACATGCTTACCTACACACTCAATGTCGGTATTGTAGGAAGGCTTGAACTGTGATAGTCTCTGAATGCAATGCAGACTTCTTTATGGTGACTAGATGTTATATTGGAAATTTTCAGCATGATGGAAAGGCACTTCATCAAACCATCTAAAAGATTCCGGCTGTATTTGTCTTTCTTTTTTAATATATCAAAGACCTCTTTGTCGCTGTGCTGAACCTTCATTTGCTTCTTCTAAAACATCGTGTTTGCTAAATGCTTATGTCATGGTTTTGTATTCCGGAAGGCACATGCCGGTTCCATAGTTATAGATACTGTTACATGCCATAAAATCTTTTTTTTTTTTTTAACTTTATTTTATCTGTTTAACTTTTTAAAATAAAAATAAATGTGCATCGGAAAGGTCGGCGTCACACGACACGACCAGCATAGTCGGCAGACTCGGCACATGATGAGGCATGAGTTCGCCAAAACTCGAACTCAAAACTCAGCTAGGCATGTCACTAATAACTTGGCTTATGTTCATGACTTATCAAGGAGAACCAGAAAATTCTTTCTAGCCATCATGTTTTATAAAGTATTTTCCTAAGAGGGCTTAGCTTTTCTTAAGTTTCTCATGAGTATCAGAATCACTTGTAACTTACAATAGTAACTGATGTTTAACATCTAATTTTGATAGCAAGCAAAGGCACATCTACTGGACACAGAACCGTTTGCTGATGCATTTGGGCCAAAGAAGAAGAGGAAGAGACCGAGGCTCTTGGCATGTGACTATGAATCGTTAGTCAAGAAAGCAGATGGCTCCCATGGTATTTAATTTGTTGTTTGTTTCTACTATTGCTACTTTTTGTCTTAATCTAGGATCTTCTTTCACAACAATTGGCGGAGTTGTTGAAGGGTGCCCCGCCTAGCGCGTAGGCCGGCCAGAAGTTTGCGCTCACCTCGTTTCAAGGTTGGCCAACGTTCAAAAGGCGCGCGTCTTCTATGCCCGGGCACCTTGTTCCCAGCCTCGCCTAGACGCGCCTTTTAAACTTTAAGCTAGCCGCAACTCTCAAAAAGAAAGAAAAGAGAAAAGATATTCGTCGGAATCCTCAACTGCCAGCACCAATGTTATCTTCAGTCTACCAAAATCTGGCTACAAGGGAAAGAAAGATGTGCATACCTGCTTGTGAGTGAGACGGTGATAAGAGGGTGGGGGGGGGGGGGTGGGGGGGGTAAGACAGAGAGAGAGCTTTTCTTCCTATGATATTGTCCACTCCTTTTAATTCTTTCCGGAGTTTAATTGTAACATTCACTAGATCTATAATCTATTGCTCTATATGTGATCCCAAACTTACATGTGTTACAAGCTAACTATCTAGATATTTACATGTTAGTGTACAAATACCAATATGGCATACATTAAACTATCATATTTTTTTTAAATTTTGGCTTTTCAGACAGACAATACGGAAGTATATTATGAGTTTATATTAACTTATTGGTAAGGACTTTTGACATGTCGACTTAACAATTGAGTTAATAAATCAACTTAAACAGACACAGCATATCAAGGTACTGCTACTTCACAGCGTGCGCCTCGTGTTTGTCATGCGCGCACCTCACCTTCGGCCTTCAGCCTAGGCTCCAGGATCTATTTTATGCCTCAGTGCGCCTTCGACAACATTGACACTTGGCTCATCAACTGATTCGGGGTTTTTGGGTACTATTATTGCCAAGTTATCCAATATCGGTATCGGGATTCGTATTTGCTATTTTTTTTATAATGTCTGTCATACAATTTCGGCCTATATTGGCAGTAGTAGTGACACACTATCGGTGTTTTTGATCCGTATATCGGGCAGTAGCTGTCATATGGTCGGCGATATCGCTAATACATCAAACCATGATTAAAGCAGATTTATATGTGCAAATTCCTCAAATAGATTAAAAAACTTTGAGAATCCTTCCGTAAAAATCTCTTATACAGCACCGGATTTTCTTACTGCTATTGTTTTGTATAGTTCTTTTTCTATTGTAGATCTTCTTACTGTACGTTATGTTTGAAACTGTTCGTTGTTTAATTGTAAGATTGCTAATGACATCAAGTTATCTATTTTGCTCAGACATTAAATATGCAAGCATGGTGCACATCTTCTTTGCTGTGCCCTGTATTCTTTACCATGGATGTGGTTGTACCGAGCTTTTGTTGCAATGGAATAAAAATCCTGCATAAATTCGTGTTTTATTCTTTTTTTTTTAATGTCGAGTTCCTGCTTTTTGTTTTCCTTTTAGATGCTTTTGAGCAAAAATGTGCTTCCAAGTCAGGAGAACAAAATGAAGATGATGGTTTTAGAGACCTGGCAAGGCACTCTATGTTTGAGAAAGGGCAGAGTAAACGTATATGGGGTGAACTCTACAAAGTGGTTGACTCGTCTGATGTAGTTGTTCAGGTTTGTTGCTGCTGCTTCTTACCATTAAAGCGTTTCTGATAACTATGTTGAAACTGTTCGATTAGTAGGTCAATAATTGGATGCATCTTATTGACTTCCAATTTCTTTGTTTGTGTAGGTGTTGGATGCTAGGGATCCCCAAGGAACTAGATGCTTTCATTTAGAGAAGCACTTGAAGGAAAACTGCAAGCACAAGCATATGATTCTACTTCTGAATAAGGTTTATCTCGATATCTTTGTTCATGTTACTTGATTCCATTTAAAATTTGTCCATCTCTGTAAATTTTATTGCATAATTTGTAATTGTTATGGCTCTCGTTGTCAGTGTGATTTGGTTCCAGCCTGGGCTACAAAAGGATGGTTGTGGCGTTTATCGAAGGAATATCCTACTCTAGCATTTCATGCAAGCATCAATAAGTCATTTGGGAAGGTGTGACAAGCTCAATGTTTTGGCTTTTTTGTTGAAGCAATGGACCTTTATATTACTGGGTGTCCACTTGATGGTGCAGGGTTCTCTCCTTTCAGTTCTTCGGCAGTTTGCACGGTTAAAGAGCGACAAGCAGGCTATATCTGTGGGATTTGTTGGTTATCCTAATGTTGGAAAGTCATCTGTTATCAACACGTTAAGAACAAAAAATGTGAGAATTCCCTAGATCATGATAACCTTGTAGACTTGTCTTGTTGCTGTAGTTCTGTCATATGTAGTCTCCAAGTTGTTTGTCTGATGTAGAAAGACATCTTCTTCCACAAGGAAGTATAAGGTGTATCAGGCTTATTTAAACATGCATAAGCGATTCTTCTGTAGGTTTAATCTGCTTCTCATTGTATGGGAATTGGAAGTAGCTTAATTAGTTAGTTGATGGTAACCTTTGTCTTTTCTGCATGGCAGACTACAATTATCAGCTTCAAAGTAGAAAGGTCGAGTTGGCCCCTAATAGCCACAGAAAGAAGGCTGACTTCCTTCTATACTATCCATTCCTCTCATGTTTGGGCTCCCTCCATTTGCTTCCCAAAATGAATTTGGTTGATAGGACTCATCTAATTTGTTCTACTTGCAAGATTGCACCTCATCCTTGTTCATTTGGTAGTATGACCTGTAGTTACACCATTCGAGTATACTTCAACACAATTTAGGAAGTTTGTGTAGTTGAAGTTGACCTTTCATTGTATTTTCTTTTCACATTTAAATAATACTAGCATAAGGGATAATTTCTAATCAATCCTGCTTTTTAAAACTCATAAATAAGTCCCTACTTTTTCAGGTTTTTCAAATTAGCCCCTTGTTGGAAACTTGAAAGTGTTCAAGACAGCTAGTTTAGTGTTGTATACGGCTAGTGTAATGTTGCCATCTCTTGTATCGTAGTGTTTGGCTGGAGTGTTCCGGCAAGCTATGTTAGTGTTCCCACGCGCTATGCTAGTGTTCCAGTCGAGCTACATTAGTGTTTCAGTCGAGCTACCTTTGTGTTCATGTTGAGTTGTGTTAGTGTCCAAGCGAGCTACTGTAGTGTTGTCATTTAAAGGGTTGATTTGAGAACCTTTAGGACTATGTTAATGGAACTTGGGCAAATAAACTAGGTATTGCAAACTATCAACTTTGGTGTATCTGAACAAATGGGTGTCTTGACAACTTAAAAGGGTTTTGCATTCCGTTTGTAAAGCAGATACTAAGAATGCAAGTAATGCAGATGTGGCTTCTCCTTACTTTGACACATGCATTAGAAAACTAGGGGAGGAAATAAAGATAGGCCATCTAGTGCACAGTCTGAGCAGATCGTCAAATGAGAAACCTTTTTCTGCATTGATGTTTCTAATTATTGTTTTGCTCTTTTCATTTTCATTTTTCGATCTTATTATCATTGAATAATGGGTCCAACAATTTTGAAGCTCATTTTCAGAAAAATCTAAGTATGTAATTCTGTTCTTTTGAAGGTATGCAAGGTGGCTCCCATTCCTGGGGAAACCAAGGTGTGGCAATATATCACCCTCACTAAGCGTATCTTTCTAATTGACTGTCCTGGAGTTGTCTACCGAAATAAAGACAGTGAAACAGATATTGTCCTCAAGGGTGTGGTATGTTTAATTTCTCATTCATTTGATTGACTGTTGTTGAGTTCTCTGCATAAGAAGGCATAATCCAAGCTTTGGGCTGCTTGACAGGTACGTGTTGAGAATTTGGAAGATGCAGCTGAGCATATTGGTGAAGTCCTGAAACGTGTAAAGAGTGAACATCTGCAAAGAGCATACAAAATAACAGAATGGTAATGATATCTTAGGATCTTCCTACAAAACGTGTTTTTCTTCTGACACTTTATTGTGTGCTTAAAAGGGGTGAACCCAGTTACCCAGCAGCGCACTGGTAGGAGCCCTCTCCTCGTATTGGTGTGGGTTCGAATCCTGGCAAAGCCAGGAGGGAAACATTCACTAGATCCTGAAAAAAGGGAGCGCTTCGCGTACACGTAGCCTAGCCAGAGCTTGCCCCCAGAGCCTGAAAAAAGGGAGCAGTTCGCATGCTGGGTGCACCTTTACTTTATTGTGCTTGCACTATGCAAATGGTGCAACAGTTGGACTAGGAAACAAGATTTCAGTTGGGCAATACTCGTAGTTGACCGGCTTATATGTACAGGACTGATGCAGAGGATTTCCTTGCCCAGATATGCAGGTCAACAGGAAAACTATTACGGGTATTTTTTCTTTCACTAATTTGAATCTTACTAAGCAGTACATTCATTCCTTGATGAAGATTCAAATAATCTGCAATGAACTGCATGACTACTTGTGTTTTTAAAGTTCACTGTGGACTCTCTGAGGATGAACCATTCTCTATACCCCGTGTTGTAAGATGGGGATTGACAAGATTTAAGGTATCAAAATGGGTATGAAGGTTGTGAATCCTTTGGAGCGACATGAGGATATATATCCTTGACTCAAGCTGCAAATAACCTATTATGATTTGTCGCGACGTCAATTGATTATGCAGTATTGTAGTGTTGAATTTCAGCCAAAGATGCTTTAAATAGTAAAACTGTGAAATTTATACCAAGTATCTTCAGAATTTACAACAGTTCCATCAGAATGGTGTTTTCCACATTCGATTTAAGCATCCGGATTGGGTTTGTTTTGATTGTTTTGTGTCAGTGATTGAAATGACAAGGATTCAAGAGCGTAGACTGTAGACCCTTGTTTGACATTTATGTGCATCTTTGTGCTTGGGATATGCTGATCTTTTCATTTTCGTCACAGGGGGGTGAGCCAGATCTAATGACTGCTGCAAAGATGGTCCTTCACGACTGGCAAAGGGGCAAAATTCCCTTCTTTGTTCCACCTCCTAAGCAAGAGGAAGGTGAACCTTCAGAGCATTCTGATATCCCGGAGGATAGCGGAGAACCTACTGTCAGCTCAGATAGAACAGCTGCAACTATGAAAGCCATCGCAGGTATAATATCATCTCAAAGGCTCAAGGATGTTCCTTTCCAAAAGGATTTCATTGTCGACGATGAGCTAGAAAAGGGTACATTACAGTCAAATAACGAGTCAGAAGGGGGTGAACCAGAGTCAGACAATGAAGAACCAGCACTATAGAACCAGAGTCGGGCAATGAAGAACCATCACTAGAGCTAAGAAAAGAAGATGAACCATCAAATGAAAACGAAGGATGTATTAGATTTTAGTAGCTAGCTTTTTAGATTCCTTTTTTTTCCCTTTTTTCTGAGAAATGGTTTTAGCTTTCAATTTTGTAGTTATCATGCAATATTTCCGGATATATTCGAGGGGGACGAGGTTAATTTATTTGTGTGGTCTTTTACATGTTATGCCTTATGAGGTGGTATGGAAGAAGCAGTTGTTTGTACTAAGGTTTTGATCTTTATGATTAGTTGTTAGTGCGATCAAGGTAATTTATGCCTTATGAGGTGGTATGGAAGATTTTTGTTAGAAATTCAGTGCTGTCTTCTTAGCAAATTTTCGATAAAAAATTATATTCGCCTCACAAATTGCCCTATTATTGCTGTGTTATATTTTCATTGTATAGTGAAATTTTGTGTTCCTTGAGTTGAACATGATTTATCATTGTGTTATTAAAGTCGTCTTCTTTTAGGTGAACCTATTGCTGGTTAAATTTTTTACGTTCTATTCTAAGGATTTAGTGCAAATTCTTCCCAAGATTTTGATCATTGCCATATGCGAAATCTCTTCCAGGATTTTTTTTTTTTTTTTTTTTTTTTTTTTTTTTTGAGCTCCTGACTAGTCCAGCGAGCTTAAGCTATCCACCCCACCCAATGCGAGATCAAACCTGCGACCTCCTCATTGGGGGAGGATTTTTGATGCCACGCCGCCCAAGGGCGGCAGGTATCTCTTCCAAGATTTATTATTTTAGAGTTGCGAAGTTCTTGCTGTCTGTTATGCTCTATGTCGGTATGGAATTTTTGTTGGGTCACTTAGGTAAAGGTTGTTCACGATAATTTTACAAAACCATTCATGGAAAAAAAGACGGATACCATCAAACATTCCTCTTTCGCTTAAATATTATATATATATATATAATATTTAAGCGAAAGAGGAATGTTTGATGGTATTTTATATCTTAAATAATATTTAATAGTTAAAATATATTTAATTATATATGATAGTTATTATAAATATTGTGGCTTATATTTTTTAATAAGTTATAAAATTATTCTCTTTTTTCTCTTTTAAGTATTCTCAATATAATTTTACAATTATATTAATTTTATTTATAAATTTATTTTCCAAATTTTCCAAATTTATTTTTTTTAACTTCAAAAAGTTATAATATTTAAAATGGGTATTAGTGGGAGAGGTAAAAATATATAATATAATTATGAATTAAATAAATTTTAAATTTAACTTATAAAATTTAAAAATTATTTTTTAATTATTTTTAGCACATGGGTATGACATTTCTCTAGTGTGTGTGCGCGTGTATAATATATATATATATATATATATATAAGAATTGTCAGCCGTTCTTTGGCCGTTGCACCTGGACGGCGGCCAAGATCGACAAACAGGTCATCTCCGCGTTGGTTTCAATACAACACCAAACACTGTTGTCGCCATTTCCCTTCTTCTTCTTCTTCTTCTTCCCCTCCAGCAGTATCACAGAAGCTCAACCGATCAAGATCGCTCTAGAATAATCTCTTACTTGACAGGAGATCTGACGCCGCCGATGGGACGCCTCGTCCTCCTCTCGCTTCCGTTGTTATTCCTCTCCCTGCAGCGATTCGTTTTTGCTGGAGTTGGCAACTCGTCTGGTAGCTCGCTGACCCCGATTCCATGGGATCTCTACCATTCTAGGTATGCCACAAAGCGTCGCGCCTTGCTCGATCTGTTTCATTTTCGTGTATTAAATTCAATGCATAGCGTTTGTGTCTCTTGGGAATTGCGAGGTCTTATTTATTTATTATTTAATTTTTTTATTTTTGAGATAGAGGGAATGTCCGGGATGTTGCCCCCAGCCTGCTTTCTCTGACCGAAGGGCCCGGTGGCAGGGAAGAATACATGAAAGTAAACTAGCGCCTTTGGTCTTTGTGGGTCTCTACCTCATGACACATACACCATCTTGCATGATTATGCACCAAGGAAAAGCGAAAAAGGGTGGCTGCTGGAAAACGAACCCAGTTCATAGCCATGTACATACCAGTCAGCCCTCTAACCGGGGCACAATCGTGACGTCTTTGCTAGCAACATTCTTTCTAATGATGATTTGCTTGGTAAAGATTGAAGCTTACTTTGTTGATAGAAGCTTGGTAGGATTAGTATTCTGTAGGACAGAGACAGGATTAGTATTCTCCTTGTAAGCAGTGAAGTGACTGTGTAATGTGTAAGCATTGTGTGCGGCTTTAGTGTTAACTTTTAAAAGGTTGCTCCTGATTTTCGTTTCAGTGAGTCTTTGTTGAAGGAAGTCAAGGCTCTTGTGAGGCGTCATCCAGATAGGTTCAATGTGAGTACATTAGCCCATTCATATGTCATGCTTTTTTTATTTCATCAAAAACTAATATATGTTGTTTGGTTGGTCTTTTAACAGATGGAGATAATGGCAGCGAGTAATAAGGGCTATGTTGCAGAAATGCTAGTCGTGACATACAACCATGTGAAGCAGAATGCGACCAACAGCCAAAGTTTCGTATTCTTCTTGTGGGTATCTAACAATTCTAAAAGTTCACATCCAGTGAACACTGAATGTGTATTTACAATGTCAGATGATTGTGCATTTCCTAATTTGATGAGTTAATATGAGTGTTAGATTTCCTCTTTTTTATGGACTAAGTTATGTATAGCTGATTCAGAATCCCGATTCAATATTGCTTAAGAATTTATTGGTGTATTCTTGACAGAACATTCCTTGTCTTCCAGAGCTTTGGACAACATGGGAGAGAGCTTATTACCTCGGAGGTGGCGTTGCATCTTCTTTCTGTTTTAAGTGGAGAGCATAGGCTGCATAAAACAAATCCAGTTTTGCTAGAAAATACATTGGACAGCCTTGTTATTAAGGTGCTCTCTATGACCATTTAGTTTGACTGAATATTTGGCTGTTCGTTTGATTTTTGCTGCTTTATTTTTCTTTTGTTTGATATAATATTCAGGTGTTCCTCAGATATCATCTCTTAATACTTGTTATAAGTTTATGCTCATTATTCTAATTATTAATTTACCAAGCAGTCTCTTAAATGTTGTATAACCGATTTTATCAGCGTAATAAATATCTATTTGATTTTGGATCTTCTGTTATTACATTTGGAAATAAGATCTTAGCGACCATAGAGCACATATTTGAAAGACAGGATGTTTATCAGAGAAGCATGGTTTCAACATGATAATTTTTCTTTAGATTAACTTGGGGAAGAAACCCTATACCAAGCTCACTTAGTGGACCTCTAGAGGTGGTAAACCCATGGATGGCACCGATCCGTGTTCTATCAACAATATGACAATATTCTAAGCGCAACACCACCAACAACAACAAGAACAACAATCCAGTAAGAATTCCTGCCCTAGCAAGGTTTGGGGAGGGTTTGATATATACAACCATACCCCAAACGAGGTTGTTTTTTGATAGATCTTTAGCTTGGGCAGCCAAACACTCAAAACACACCGGCACACAAGCGAACAGATCTGCAATGCTTGAGCTTAGACCTCACCCATCCAAGCACGCCAATATTCTTAATGCACATGTAATGGATAAGAATGATTTTATGCAATAGCTGAAAACTGCAGGACCTTAACTTCTGCTTATGATATTCCCTATGATGTTGGAAAGTAGCAATCTCATCGCTTGCACAGAATGAGAGTCATCATATGGCTGGGTATTATTTCAGTGTACTCTTTCTAATGATACAAATAACTTGTTATTATATAACTGCAATAGACTGACATACATGTGGGCCTTGCAAATGAATTTGTAATTCACTACATGAAGGAGTTAATTTCTTACGCTTTTTCCTCTTTTTTGTTGATAGATTTAAAACTTTGATATTCTATAAGTTTTCCATCGATATGTTTTTGTATATGTTGTAAATAATGCAATCTGACTTGAGGTGTCTTTAAGATGTTCTAGGTTGTGCCAATGGAAAATTTGAACGGTCGAAAACTTGTCGAAGCTGGGACCTCTGTGAAAGAAGAAATGGTAATGTATAGATTTTTTTGCGATTTGATGTGTATATTATTACGTCTTTCAATTATGCAGCTCTGGTATTCTATTACCAACAGGAAGAGGAGTTGATCTCAATAGGAATTGGAGTGTAGATTGGGGCAAGAAGGAGAAGGTTAGCTCTTTTGTTTATATTAGGGAAAGTGGTAGTGGAATTCTTTTGTATATGAAATCTATTTCTTCTTTTGATCAAGTTTATGTAAATCTGGTTATTTTGATTTTATTTTCTGACCCATAACCCACACACACACACACACACACACACACACACACACAACATATATATATATATATATATATATCTTGCTTATATCTTAGTTGTTATTCTAAGGAACACACATCTGTATTGCTGGATTACAAGAGTAACAGTAATGGGACTCCAAATTGGATAATCGGGTCCTTCGTTGTGGACAAACAATTCTAGACATTACTCATACTTCTCATATTATCTTGTGAATGTTAACATCTATAAAAATCATCTTGTAGCTGCTCTCTTTGTAACTTTCCTTCAATGAAGAAGTTTTGACAAGTTGCCAGGACGACTAAGTGTGCTTTGAAGAGTATTTTTTATTAAAGATGCTTGGTGTTTTACTTAGACTTTCACATCGGGTTCTCTCTTTGGTACTTTTCAGGACTATGATCCATATGAAGAGAATCCTGGTTCTGCTCCTTTTAGTGAACCTGAATCTCAGATGTTGAGCAAGCTTTCACGATTATTTGATCCTCATATTTGGGTGAATGTACACTCGGGGATGGAGGTATGTAATACATTTCTGCTCTCTTATTATTTCTTTGAGATTTTTCTCCTCACTACCTTTGTTTTTTCTTTTTCTTTTTTATTTTTGTAATTAAGCACTATACCAATTTGTTCTTCAGGCTTTGTTCATGCCGTACGACCATAAAAATGCGACACCAGTTGGGATCGTTACCCAACTAATGAGATCAGTGTTGGAAGACTTGAATCATCAGCACTGTGGAGGCAGATGTTTAGTTGGTCCTGGTGGGGGCTCTGTTGGGTTAGTATGATATCTTTAATTGATGATTTGTATGATAGGAAGGAATGTAATGCCTAAAGAAAGTCTGATTTCAGGTACTTTGCACATGGTACATCCACGGATTACATGTATGATATCGTCAAGGTGCCGTTGGCTTTCACCTTTGAAGTAAGTCGTATGCTTAGGAATACCAAACAACCATTAAACCGTTTGAAGCCATGTCACTAACTCTTTACTGTTGAGCAGATATATGGGGACTCATCAGCCTCAACCAAGGATTGCTTTAAAATGTTCAATCCAATTGATGTAGCTTCCTTCAGTGTAAGCAGTTTTACCAAGGTTTTCAATGCCAAGCCGAGCCGAGTTTCTGTAAACTCAGTCAGCACGTGCCGTCTGTGCTGGTGTCGTGCTGACCGTGTTGATATTTTTTTATTTGTTATTCTTCAAAAGTAAAAGTAAAAACTTAAACATAATTTAATAATTTATATATAAGATTTTTTAGCACGTGATGTGCCGGTTCGTGCTGTGCGATAACTGCCGGAACAAAAATGTGTTGTCCGGCATAGGCCTTGCTGACCGACACGTAACTTTATGGCTTTAACATCAGCAAAGGATTTTGTTGCTTTTGTTACAAGGGAATGACGGGTAAACTAAAATAGCGACATTCAATTTGAAATTATGCAAAAATACGTTATGAAGAAATTGGTAGAAGATCATGGTTAAGCAATTATCCTAAAAGAGTATTTATATTCTTTAGATGGATTAGATTCTTGTCTGTTCTTACCAAAGCTTGCAGAGTAATCTGTAAAATTATTAATTTCTGTTCTACTTTATCAGAATGTTGTGGAGAATTGGAGCTCAGCATTCCTCGAGCTATTTGTGGCAGGACCTCATCAACTGAGCAAAGCTCACAACTTGGTTTCTACTGAGCTTGGTAAATGGGTCTCTATGAGTGGTCTTGGAGATGGAGGAATGTTAGTATCCGGGAGAGAAGGCAGACGTTCTGATGGACTTGACCTTGGAATTCAAGAACTTAGAACTTATTTCAGGTTATTTATGCTCTCTTGTGTATTGATAATGTTTATGTTCTGTTCAAGAATATCAAAGAGCAAATCCAGTCAAACAGCATCAGGCATAGCTGTCTGAGTCTTCATAATGCACTGGAACTAAAAGGCATCGAGATAAACAGAGATGATGCGCGAAAGATAGAGGGGGTTGAAAATTCTTTGCTCGCCAACTTTCGAGCATTCTTCAAGGCAGGAGAACATGACGGAACAAAAGATTTTTGAAAATCTCGAAATGGCGGTTGAAGTTTTTGAAATGAGCTTACTGTGCTTGTGAGTTAGATGATTAAATGTAAATGTTGTGTCCTTGCTGTGGCATTGGATATGATTTTCGTGCTGCTACGCAGCAGATCTTGCCTCGAGTCACTGTTTATGTCTATTGTTTTTCTTCATCCTGTGCTCGTTTGGTAGTGTTTAAATTTAGTGATCTTGCATATTAATTGCTACTGACATGAACTAGACCAGAGCATGAATTTCAATCTTAGGACCGATTCAAGGCCGAGATAGTTGATCCAGGACCCATGGTTACCATTGATTGGCCCAAGGACAACCTATTGGCCCAAGCAATAGGAAAGTGTTTTTTAGAATATCAAAAACTTAATTATACACAAAAGCACAAAAAAAAGGTAATCTCTATGTTTAAACAAATAGCGGACACAAAAAAATAGTTTTATATCACAACGTAACGAATGCAAGATTGTTTTTTTTTTTTCTTTTTTTTTTTTTGGCTTTTTCTTTCTTTTTTGGATGCGGACTTAGCAGTAATATTAAAAAATTTATGGGGTTTCCTCCAAAATATTTGTTTTTTTTTGTAAATAAAAGATAAGTATCTATTTTGTTCGTTATACAATCTTATAATATTTTGATATGAGTAAAAACATAACTTCAAAAGATGCATGTAAGCTTCAAGACTCGTCCTCATCTTATTGGAACGTCTAAAAGTTTTAAGATAATTGCATTTCAGCCTCCTAAATTGGTGGTCGCGTGATTTAATCACTCGAAACACAGAAACTCGCCACTCACTCGAAACACTGAAACTCGCCACCCTGGCTTCAAACCCTGCGGAATGTAACCTGCAATCTAGATATTTCTCAGTTTCAACCCCAAGAAACTTTTTTTTATTTTGGTTTAGGCTAATGTTGGTTGGTCTCATCGAGGATTTCGGTCCCAATGAGCATTTTTTCTAGTTCAGCCTAATGTTGGCTGGTCACATCAGTTATAAAGCTCTTGGGAGGTCGGTGGGATGGTCGATAGGCTTCTTACTTTTGACAAGCAAGTCGTCGACACTCATGATATCTTCCCGAATCGAGACGAGCGCCTTGTTGACAAAAGTGCTGGAATGTAGTTCGAACATTCTTGAGGCCAAACGGTAAGACCGGATAGTAATTAATTTTGCTAGCTAATGTCGTTCACTCTTCGTCGTCCGGACCATACTGATTTGGTTGTGTCGAAGTAACAATCCATGAAGGGGAAGAGTTCGCGCCGACAGCGTTGTCAAGAGGACGTCAATGCTTGGAAAGAGATACAACTATATAGATACATGTGCTATTTGACGTTGTGCTTTTCGGCTAGCATGATATCGTCTGGCCGCTATGGATACTGGATTTCACGGACGGATCCAGCCTTAACACCTTTTGGACATCAGCTCTAGCTGCTTCCTTTTTGTCGCTTTTGCCATACCGCTGATCATAGGGGTTGTCGACACCATATTTTTACCACATAAAAATACATCTGGCAACACGAAGCACATCTTGACACGCACACACCAACGGACTTCACATTTATATATTTATCTAATTTGCGATTGTTCATGCCAAAATAGAGTATAAATCCAAAAATATTATAATAACATATAGAGTATTTTTTTTTTAAGGGGTGCTGTGAAAATGTACCGTCTTCACGATACATAAACGGCGAATAAGTCTAAAAATTTCAAAAATACTTTATTCGATTTCTGAATTTTTCATTAAAATTTAGGTGCCGACTCCAACCCTTCCTCTCCTCCGAAGGAAGGTCATCAATAGGTTGACGTTGAGTCGTGGCAAATGATTGCTGGTTTGATCCATGGCATCTCAGAGGTGCTGGAAGCAACGACTTCGGCGCTTTCGTAGATAATTAGAGCTCATTCGGAGGGAAGACAAGCTGGATAGGTAGGATTAGGTCTTCGGTTTGGAAAGGGGTCATACCGCAATTGTTATATTCCAACTTCTCAATCGAAAAGCATTCGGAAAATTTTAACATCACCAGACTTTAGATAAATTTCTTAGCTTGATGCTATTGCGACTACAGCCGCACTTAGTAATTTCAACTTTTTAAGTTAAATAAGATACTAATCTACCTCAAGCTATTCTCAGATGAAAAATACTACTCACCCCCAACAAACTACCCAACAAATCACACACAATCAATCTCCACCACACACATACCTCGTGATCCGCACAACTTTCTCGTGATTCGCACAAAATATCAAAATTACAAATATACCCATCGTAATGTGTGGTCTTGATTGTGCCACGTCAGCATGTGTGATTTATTGTGTGGTTTCTTGGGTGTGCATAGCAAAACCCTTCTCAGATTTAGTAAAACCTGCAAGCATTACTACAATATACTATCCCCGTTACAAAATACTCCAATACTCACCATTTAATTATCTAGTGGTTCACATTAAAAGAGACATACAAAAGTATAATACTTACTGTATAAAGATAAAATACAAGTACATAGTTACCAGAAAGATAAGCTAACTTACTTTTATAGGCTATTTTAATTTGAACCATCATATTTGAATGAATTAAATCTAACCATTCGATAAAAGTTATTAAAAACGATAATTCCATGAGAAGTATTAGAAAAATCTTTAATGATTTGCCCATTCTCATCAGCAAGCATGAAGTTGCATCACTAGTGTATCTGGCGGAGCAAGTTCCAACTTTCCTGCTGGATTGATAATCAAGCAAATGATTTTATTGATTGATATCAAAATCACTCAAAGATCTAGGAAGCGTATAGCCATTAACCACTATTTTTGCATTTAATTGCATATACTAACATACATTTTGTTATAAATTTTACTTCAACCATTTATACAAACCCTTCTCTTTTTTTGTATATTCAAACAAAAAAAAAGGCAAACCATTCTCGAGCGCAGAAATTTTTTTTTAAAAAAAAAGCACTTCACTATTAGCAATTATGGATATTTAACAACAAAATCGAAAATGTTTTAAGTTACTGTCAAATGTAAGCATACAACATGAAAAATAAGGTACTACATTTTATAAGAACCTTGCGCGCTAGCCAACTTCTATAGTAGCATCCATGAAACTACGCAACACCCAACGATGGCTCCAATGTTGGCCGAAAACATCAGGCAAGCTCTTGAACTGGACATAACATAAATGATGCGGCCAAAAAAATAAATAAATATTCTTCAAATCCCCTTGAAATGAATTTTAAGTTCTGCAAAAACATGTGACATGAAAAACAGTTGGACAAAGGTAGGTAAAAAATGAAGCAACCCCAACAGAAGTGAACTCATACCTTCAATCTTCCTCCATGGGAACCTCAGGAACATCCCATCTATCTTCCTCGATTTTGTTATTAATCACGGAGATTGGAGAGGGTAATGTAAATTAAGGAAACAACCAACATGAATGTACATACCTTCAATTTTGACTTTATTGTAAGCACATAACACCTATTTGTTCTTTCCTAAGTTCTCTATTTAATATAGTCTTCTATAGGTTAGTAGAATATGTTTATATCCACAATTCTATGTTACCTGCGAAGTAAAGTGAACGTAAATATAAAAATCCAAATCCAAGTTCCTGTCATGAAAACATTGTTAATCATATTACAAGGATATAGATTGACATCATGTCATCTGCATTCTCCCCACGAATGTGGCTATTCTTCAGTTCTCTACGGATCTCAGGTGTAACCTAACACAGGGAGAAATCATCTTTTGTTGTAAGTCAATCTTTCATAATATATGACAAGAGAAGAGATTAATATCAAAAATCATGTGCATATAACAAACCAGATGATGCTTTTGAGTCTGAATTAATGTCTCAAGATTGTCCTTGTCTCCCTTTGTCAATTCGTTTTTGTACCTGTTGGAAAAAACATGCAAGGTATAAACACATTAGGACGACCCATAAAAATGGCTAAGAGATTGAATTAGTACCACAAACAAAATTCTATAACACAGCCTTATGTTTCCACTGACATTGGAATAGCTAACATCAGAGTTACGCGTAACTATTTCAGAAATGATACTAATAATTCTCACGGAAAAGAAACCAGAAACAAATTTTATTTAGTCCATTACATCAGCAGAAATAAGATAATCTAATATGTAATGGGAGAAGATCCATGCAGTGCCATAAGAGTACACTTTGCTCAAGTCTTTAAAGCAGGCTAAACTTTCAGCCTCTAATTAAGCTATCACCCATCTTCTATCAAAATTCAAGGGCAATGTGGTTGACATGCCTGTGATTTTAATGCTAGTAATATTTAGTATTCTTTGTGATGCCTTTACAAAATAGTGGAGCAATTGCAGAGTTCAAGAACTATTTTGTCTCCTCAACCATTAGCTCATCAATTAGGAGAAAAGTAGGATAGAACAAAAAATAAGCAAGTATTTACTAGAGTACAAGAGTTTACCTTTGAACAAAGGCCAGAAGTGATTGATGCCAAATGACAGGCATCATCCTTGTATCCTCCAAAAATCTCATAAAATGGGCAACAACAGCATCAAGAACTCGATAAGGCAACGCGTATTTCTTGTCCAGAAACAGCTTAATGAAGTAACTGCGGTTGGGAAATATTGATATGATACTGTCAGTTTCTTAAAGAGTTTGGCTCTCTAATAAACTATATGAACAATGATATTGGACCATCAAAGAAAATACCAGAAACATAAACAAGTCCAGTGCAAGTATAAGCATCCATATTCAAGTAAAGAAGACGATACTAAACTTAATTCATCCACAAAAACAATATTCAAAGGTTATTCTAACTTAAAATCTGAAGTTGACAGACTATTTTAAAGGGAGAAACTTAGGCAAAGTTAGTACATGCACTGCTGGAATCGAAAACATGGTTTGCTAAGAAAGAAAGAAAGTAAACACTGCAAGAGAATTGCCTCACATATTTTCATCAAGCAGCATGATTAGTAATTAGGTGCTGATATATTAAATATGGAAGAAGTGAAAAATAAGTTTTATAGAAGTTAAAGATCCGGGAATCCTTCACTTATCTGCATGAACAATGAAACTTTCAATATGAAAGAACTTGTTGTAAACACTATACAGTGGGTAGAGGCCATATGAAGACCCAGAGGGCGTAGCTGTAGCTAATGTTACATAAGTACTTACTAGACCTCTAATAAGGATCCCTATGATACCATTGTTCGGAAGCAAAATATAAGACATTCTGATATACACTTAACAAGGGAGCAGAACTACTTGTTTTATAATAGGATGACATGATTGTTAACTTAATAGAATTCATGCACTCATAGCCACCAACAACAATCTAACTTCCAGCCATTATAGATAGCAATATATTGTCATCTATGCTCATATATTAATTAAGAATAAAGAACACACATCTATATATAGATTTAAGTCGACAAAAAGTCAGCAAATATACAATTACACATGATCAAACAACTAATTGTTAGATTGAAGTTACAGTAGCACTTGACAGTTAACATGAAACGTACCTTGTAGTTCCACAGTACTCCATCTGGGCCAGATTCAATAATGCAGCACTGTTAAAGCCAAAATAAAATATTTCAACTGTCATCAAATGCTACACAATGAAAAAAAAAAGGATACAGAACAAAACACACCAAAAAGGATCCTTTACCTTGACTGAAGAACAGGAATTGAAACTTTTTGAATAATGCTTCCAATTATGACTGCTTCTCTGAGCGTGCAAGTACCTGACTGCATGTAAATAGCAAGTAAATCCAGTTAGATAAGACTTGCTGAATGCTCGACTACAAGATATTTGAAAGACTAGCATAAAATAGCTAAATTTGAAGTAATTAAATCTAGTTACAGAAACTAACCCGAAGTAAAAAACAAACTGGGTAAAACTTGCTACTAACTTCTAAAGAAGCTAAAGCACATATAATGGAATAGCCTTGAAAGATCAACAACCTCTACCAATTGTTTTAACCTTCTAACGAAACACATACAAAGACTAGAAATTTATGCATATATGGGATGAGAACATATACCGTTGCACATTAACTATTGTGGTGTGTTAACAAACCTGGCAAAAGAGGAAACAAAATCCCTATACTCATACACATTAAATAACTAGAATAGTCGGGTTATAAACCTGACAGAGAGGAAACAAAATTCCCTTGAAGAAAGCAGCAGGCTTGTATAGAGACTTCTTTAGTGACTGATAGAGAGCAAAATGAAGTCGCTTATTCTTTCTGATATCCTCTCGAACACGTGGAAGCAGAACAAGTTTATAAAATCTCTGGGCCCTTCCGGCAGATAGGTTTGATGAAAAAATTCGAGTTGCTTGGTACATCGCGATTGGCGACCATTTCTCGGGTTCTGTGAGATACAGTACATCCTCCCAAACATGCATTGCTGGGATGTGCTTAAATGGCTTGGGAAATTTTCCACTAGTATACCTACTAAGAAGCTTTCCTACCCTACAATGTATGCACCGCACTTAAATTTAGTGGAAGAACATAAATAATAAAAAAAAAATTACTTCAAACAGAAACAATTATGTACCCCTTGTATAGATTGATAATGGAGCTATCCAATTCAGGAAGCGGGCGTGCTTCTGCGGCTGCAAGGTACAAAGCTAAATTAACAGCCTTAACATATCTAAAAATTCAAACAAATAATCTGTCTATTATTCAAAAGCGCAAAACAATTCACAACAAAACAAAGGTTTTTTATCAATAAAGAAAACTAATTACCTGCAGTAACTTCTGCATCCTTCTCTTTGATCCGCTGAATGATGATATCTGCCAGAGTCAGCTGCGGCCCTGCATCCTTTGACATGAATGCTTCCAGAATTCTCTCATCCTCCTCGTCAATTGCTTGCTAAAATAAAAATTGATATGCATTTCAAAATCTATCAGCCGCTGGACTCATGAGCCTGAAAATGAGTCATCTAGAGAACAGCTTAATAATAACCCACAGAGACGCCATCCCAAAACCACGTGAATAAGGGTGGTGATGTCCTGGATATTATTAGCATGTCCCAAACCCCACCAGGCGATACAGAAATAAAGCCACGTGATACTGAACTTGAACCAGTCCAGAGCACTCAGGGTGGCAGGGCCAATGGCACCGCTCCCATATCATGAAGCGAAGGTTGTAATTTCAAATCCACGGCTGCTCCCCAAAGGGTGTAGGGGATATGTCATCTTTGTGCGAAGGGTGAAACAAGAGTACAGGTCTCACCAAAAGGCTGGGACTCCTAGTTGATGGAACATAAGCCGGTACCACCCTTACGCTTACCACCTCTACAGGTCCACGACATGAGTTTGTAAGGGTTGAGCATCAAACGTTAATCTCACAAAAAAAGGACAACAACTTGAACCTCGACTAGGAGAGAAGATCAGAGTATTACCTCCTCATGAGCATCATACTCGCTTAAAGCCTCCGAAAGCCCGTCAAAGTTATCATCCTCGGCATCAGAGGAAGCGGCGGCGGAGATGGCGGCAGAGATAGCAGAACCAGCGGCTTCTCGATCCTGTTCGCGCTGGATCTCACGCTGCTGCTCGATAGATTGCTTGATGATTTTCGAGCTAAGATCAGAGGATATGAGACGATTGTTACCCTGGTGCAACTTCGGCACCCGCGAGCGCTTCCTCGAGGATACCAGCGACGCATTATCGTCGTCTTCTATGAGAGATTGACGGTGCTTCAGCGGCGCTGGCTGCTGTTCGCGCTGCTGGTTTCGCTTCTTCCCTGCCATCACGGGCGGATCTACTATATAGCCACTGGGGTAAATTGATCCCACTCAATTACTTTTGAAGTGGAATTTGAAGTAACAAATTGGAGATGAATGTATCACCGCGGCGGCGCAAAGGGCGTTGATAAATACCTTGCGGAGCCGGAGGCAGTGCGATTAACGGAGAGAGAGAGAGAGAGAGAGAGAGAGAGAGAGAGAGAGAGAGAGAGCGCCGCTGCAGGTTGGAACTAAGGGGGAGCGAGAGAAGCGCCGCTGCTGGTTGAAACTAAGAGAGAGAGAGAGAGAGAGAGAGAAGAGAGAGAGAGAGAGAGATAACCTAAATGCGGTGCCGTGAGTCTATTAGGCCTTGCTGGAGGCCTAATTACTAGGCACACATTATGGTCCAGTTTGTTCATGTCCAGTCCAATTAACCTGATTCATATTTCAACTCTTTGTGCCTACATCTAATATTTAGAAATTTATAAAAAATAACATGATATTCATAATGAATTTAGAAAAGTTATATAATATACCTACAGAATCTTATGTTTTCTACGGTGCATAGAATGTATAAAATCTATCAATATCAACTCTTTGTAATAATATAGTTTCTTTTTACAGGTAGAGAATATTCTAATAGATAAAACTACCAAATATTATTAACGAGTAACATCACCTCATGCGAACTTCTATATCCAAAGTGGAATATAAATAATTATACTGGAATATAAAACACCACCAAGTTTCTCTTATGTTTTAGTATTATAGTTTCATTCTTATAATGCACCCTATATTAAGTTCTTAATCGTCTTTTTCTACGTTATAAATTATATTAAGTTCTTAGTCCATCTTTTTCTACATTATAAATTCTTAGAATGTAGAGAATAGATGTTAGCTTGTCAGTGTTTAAATTCGCAATTTTTTTTTTTGACTGAAATATTTCCTTCGACATCCATTCCAATATTTATCTTATGCCAACAAACATATAATGGTTTCAGAATTTCAGGTATTTTTTGAGTTAATAAAATACAATGTTTATTGTCAAATTAAGCACTCTACCAAAGCTTCTATGTACTTCTAAAACATGACTTGCTAAGTTTAACATAGGTTGCATTATAATTATCTGCCCGTTGTTTGTGGGCGCTATAAGAAGCCCGTTATTTTGAGACCATAACCTGGTGGGCCAAACTTTCAGAATCATATGAGCTAAATTTCGTGGGATTATCCCAAAATAAAGCTAATTGAAGCGTGGATTTTAATTTAAAAATGGAAATTTGGGACAATATCGTTGTTAAAAGATTTTGTTAATTTAGTTCTTCTATCATATGGTAATTCAATCAGTTGCCCAAGTCTCTATGCATTGTGTGTTATTAAATCTTATAAATAACATATGTATTATACTTTTTATTTAATCTATTTAATTTTTTTAACTAATTAATAATATAGGTGTTATTTATCTACGGGATGAGATGATAAATGGACAGAAATCGGTGCAGAATTTGGATTCATCTGATAGAGAAGCTAAAATGGTTGTACAAAATTGTTTAAGACAAAGAACATATGGTACTATCTAATGAACGTGCTTGGGGTTTTTCGACATATCAGCCCTACTTTGTAAATATTTTCAAATTAACCCTACCACGTCAACAAAAGCAATGGTTGATTTAAGCCTTGAGAAGTAGAGGCCGATCTGATATAAATTTGAAAAAATGGATTAATTTATTATTACTTAAAGTGCTTTATGCGAAGTATTAATTTAGTTAGTTAGACTGGGTGCTTAGAGGGGACGACGCTTATTCATTCTGAAGTTCGGATTCAAGTAAGCATAATTTAGAAGAAACTACTGCACTACTTCATTCGGTTTCTAAGTTAGACACCGAACTCCGCTGTCGCATACCATAAAAAATATTCTATGTTTAATTAAAGTACTAAAAATCAGTGCTCTGAGTCGAAGTTTAGGTTTATGGATGGAGTAGCGATGGTTGACATTCCGAATTTAGTAAATTGACCGACTTATAAAGGTGTTGGATTTCGGTATTTTTAATATTAATAAAAAAATAAAAAATAAAGGCGAAAAAGATTGAGAAATGAGCTCTAGGATATGACCACTGCTCAAACTCTGCCTGCCGAGTAAGTCATACGGTGGACAGTTGGACCACAACCGAGTTGAATGAGCCACGAAATACTTTTTTATTTTTAAATTAATTAATTCTATCCTGGAAGTTATGATGAAAATTAATAATGACGAAATAATGCTGGCACCATCCGGCCGATGGAATACTATGCGCTGCCGCATTAGTTCTGACAAAAACTATTTGCAACATAGGATGAGTTGATATGCAATATTCCCTTTGGACAAAGGACATCATCGTTCTAATTCCAATTACATGTTAGCTTTTAAATTATACCATTCTTCTAAATTTAAATTTTATTTTTAATAATTATTAAAATAAGCCTATATATATATATTTAATTTTTTTTTTTTTAAATTGCAGTTCCGTGTCCGTGCTACATACAGCTACAGCAATACAGGTTTGCTATAGCGGGCCACTTTAAATCTTAATAATTTCTCGGCAGAGATTGGTTAATCAGTTGTCTTTTTTCTTCCAAAATTTAAATAGTGAAAATAACTGGAGTTATTTAAGTTAAAATGTTACAAAAATGAACATAGTTAAAGTTTTATAGTTATGTAACTTTTTTTTTTGAGAAAACGCTTGCTGTCATAATATTTTAAGGTATATTTTAGTTTCACAATGACTGTTTAGCAATAGTAAAAAAAATAAAGTCCAATTCTGGATAAAATTTTTATAATAATTTTTTTGAAAAAACAAATTGACGTTCCCAAAAATAAGATTCACGGTATTTACAAATCAGGCCTTACATATCAGCACTTTGCTAATCAGCATTATCGGTGCTGCCACGTCAGCATCAATTGGGCTGATTTATAAAATTTTTATAATAGGAAGACTAATGCGTTATTTTTAAGAAAAATCTAAATGAAGTGGGCCAGTCAACTTTCTGAAAGCCCGCAACAGTAAAAAAAATGTTTTATCACGTGTAAAATTTTCAACTAATTATTTACCGAATGGTTCAGATTTGTCGCCTTTTAACCTCTTCGTCTAAATCGAGGATTGTCCAGAAAACGCAGCAGTTTTTATTATAAGTCTACTTACGTAAAAAAAAGAAAGTAAAAAATATAATATTTGAGTACATAATAGTATAATATTACTTACAACTATATGCTCCTGGTATTATATAGTATTTTACTTTTTAAAAAAAATTATATAAAAAATAAAAAATAACATAAATACGAATACGTTTGTCGGACACTCGTTTGGCATGTCCATAAACTTTATTGCTATTATTTCTTGGATACTTTTCTGACATATCCGACATAGGTGCTGGTGAGTCCAACTTGCCGGTGTTGGATATTATATGGACGAAATTTTGACATGTCTCTATTTCCTATCAATATATATTGTATCAACCTTCAATACAGCAATGAGGGATAAAAGGAAGAAAATATAGAGGGAAAAAATTAGTGCTCCATGCGGTAGGATATAACAATTAACAATTCCTTCTAAAAGCTTAACGAAATACCCTTTTAAGCCCTTAATCAAGGATAGTAAAGATGTGGTTATCTTACTTATTATGCATTCTAACGTTGCATAATCTAACACTTGATTTAATATTGCATAGTATTGGTTCAACCTCTCTCGAGTCGATCCATCACTCGTTCTTATCTTGTTCCTCTTCCGCAGATATTTGATGTCGCCTCATCTGATCTCTTGGACCGGTGAAATTGACATCCCTCAGTCATTTCGTGCCCTTACCTTAATTTGGTGTATCTGACTTGAATGTAATAGCCGTGTTTTAAATGGAATATTGCAAACTCTTTTATGGGTTTCAACAATGTTAAATCTCTTATATTTTTAAGCAGGAACTATGCACGATACGGACACATGATGGCGTATATTCTTCTACACCTACCTGAACGACTAGCTAGGCTGATCTATCCCCATCTTACCGATACTTAGGGCTTTTATTATCTTTGCTTGTATACTATATACCTTGCTACTTTCTTTTCGGCTGAAGTGAGAAATTTTCTAGGGCAGTCAATGCTTTTACTCAAACAAAAAAAAAAAAAAAAAAAAAAGAAAAAAAAAAAAAAGAGATAAACCTTATTGCGAAGTCTAAACTTATAGTCATATGCATAAAACCTGCATATTCTAGCCCTTGATCTATTTATATAGTAGAGATATTCCCAGATCAACTACGAACTCTTAACTTTTAGGTTTTAAGCATAATTGCCTAGGTATAAAACTTATACGTTAGACTCCATAAATAAGGAGCCATCGATGAACCACCCTTGGCACCGTGGTGTGGCACAGACGACGACAGCTGGACTCGATCGTCCCGCAAAATATCTAGGGTTTTTCCGGCCTCTAGGACGCGGATCTTGGTGTTGTATGGAGAGCATGCTAACAAAAAGCATTAGAGCGTACATTCTCTAGGGCTGATTATGGACCAAGGACCATTAAACTGAGAGTTTTTGGGATCTATTTTGGGACCATCAGAAAACATAAAAAAAGGAAGAAATGGTCCATGCATGTTAATATTCTTTTCTCCTTGCTCGTTCGTAGTACTACATTCTGCAAACGCCAGTACTGATGACGACGATATTGAAGTGAATATTATTGTTCGGGATAATTGCATATCAGCCTTCCAAAATTTACGTTTTATATTTTAGCCTCCGAAAATACGTTTCAGCGCTGACGTGGTGCACTCGCGCGCCGCCATATCATATATTTTTGTATTTTCGGAGGCTGAAACACGTAATGTTATTCTTAGGGGGCTGATATGCAATTACCCTTTATTGTTTTGAAAGGTAAAACTGAATGCTTTGTCATGGCAGTCTCAGTCTGAGCTGTTCCACTGAGCCCAGCAGAAATTCACCAGTAATGGTCTGAATAAGGCTACATTTTCCAATTAATTTATCCAAAAATCCATACATACTTATATAATATATCTGGGTTAATTTTTTAATATTTGGTATTGGATCTTAATAATGTAGGAGTGAGGAATTTTTTAGATTTATGTGGAATAAAAAAAATTTTTGTTGTTGAATTGGTTAGAAGATATAGAATTTTCTTTATTGTCGACAAATTTTTGTAAGTCATGATGTATCCTATGTAATTAACTAGTATTGGTCCAGTTATTTAGTAGAACTAGATATTAAAAGATGATCATGGTCTGTTCCTGATGAAGGTTAGATCGAAAGTTCAAATCATAATAGAAAAACTACAATATCGCTTCGTTGGGCAAAAATATAGGATAAAAATCGAATTTAATAATTACATATAAAAAAAAATGTATACTATGTAAACAAGTCAAAGTTCTGTTTTTTGGATTTTAACCTTCTACTCAATTTTCTATCCTATATTTTATCTAATTATTGTAATAAGTGAGATAATATTCTTTAATATTATTTTAATTCTTAAAAAAGTAGGCCTGAATGATATTATCCATATCAGCTAAAATATTTAATTTTGAGAATGACTGTTTTTCACACCTTCCAAATTCCAATGTATACTATGAAGCCTATGTAAACAGCTTACATTTGAGAGGATTCCATGCATCTCATAGGCAAATCATTGGAGCACCTGATCGTGGATGTTTGTATTCCAGAGTAGGCCAATGGGATCGTATTTGACTTGAGATGTAGCCGATGAGTAGAGGTTGTTTAATCTACATGCTATGTATACATTTTTTATTTAATCTATCTTAACATCATTTAAAATAATTGAAAATAAAATATGTGTTTATTTATCAGATAAATGAGCTCGAAAATACATTAAAAGTTGGAGCAAAATTTGGAATCGTTTTTATAGCCTCTTTCGTCCCTTTTCGGAAAATACGTCTATACAGGCATAGAACTCATGCGCTGCCGCGGCCATATTTATAACTATTTGTAAAGATGAAGTGTCACGCAAACAAGAAATATTAGTAAAAATATTTACAAATAGAAAGTATTATTACAATTAGTCTATTCAACACGATAGTCCATCACCACACCTAATTAGATATACTTTTGATTATCTGGTATTATATTAGCATAAAATCAATATACATTAACTTAAACATAGTTAGTCCTTTTATGTTGATTTAGGTACTAGAATAATACAAATCAGAATAATCCGATGCAGTACTAACGTCAGGAATCTAAACTCCTGCTGTAAGATCTAGTGAAGCAACGACCTAATTATATTGGGATTGTCATCTATATAATAGAGATACTCCTAACTAGTCTTCTCATGTCTTGCTCACAAGCAAGGACCTACTTATATTGATAAAAAAAAAAAAGCCTTCTCTTTTCCTTACCAAACACCTTATCTATATTCATATATATAAAACTGGGAGATAAAAGTCGTTATGCCACGTGGCATTTTGAATAATTTTTGATGTGCCATATGGCATTTATTTTTATTTTAAATAAGCCATGTGGCATATGTATTAATTGATAGGAATTTATAAAGTCATATAACTTATTTGAGAAATATGAAAGGTCTAACATTACAAAATAAATATTCAATTAAAATAATAATTTATAAATATAATTTAAATATAATAAAAAATTACTATAAAAATAATTATATTATTATTATTTATTTTTTTAGAATAAATTTTTATCATTTATAAACTTTTTTAACATTATTATTTATATATATAATTATATATATATATGATTTGTAATCGTGTATCGCACGGGTGCAAAATTAGTATTAATTATTACTTTGTTTGCTGTGCTTTTGCAGATTGTAGAGTACTCCAATATTGTGTGTGCTTAAAGAAGGTGAATTTATGTAGCTTCTTTCGGGGCCTACTTAGTTTATTCGGCTCTTCAATAGTGATGGTATATGTTTTGCCATGTCACTTCTTGTAGGATTAATTCTGCTCAGATTGCTACAGAAAATTGACAAAATTGAAGGCTTATTATGATGGATAATAGGCTTCGCAGAATAAAAGAACTAATTCTCGAATATTTTGAATAAATTTATAACTCGAGCGGCACATGAGCATGGTGGAGCTATACGGGGCTTGGTTTGGAGGCGGGGGGGATCGTTCCTAACTTGCAGGCCAATATCGTTTATTATATATATTTTTAAAAAATATTTTAATAAAAAAATTATAAATTTTAATTAGATCTATATATTGAAAGTCTTTTTTTTTTTAAATATGTTTCTAGATAGGTGTTCTGAGACTTCAAAATTTTAACAGATTTAAAAATAATTTTTAAAATATGTTAAGATGTTATGACTTTTGAGCCCAAGAATACCTATGCAGAAGTATTGTTTTGCATAGCTTTCAATATGAAAATTGTAGATCTCATCAAAATCTATAATTTTAATATTTAATTTTTTTTTTAAAGTACATGTAAGTATTTTTTAAGGCATAGGAACAAAGAAGAAGGTAAGAGGATCCGACCTTTATTTATCTCATCCCTACATTTTCAAAAGATCAGTCCAAAAATTAACTTTTTTTTCAAAATTCATGCACAGTTGAACTTTCAAAAAACCACCTTCTACTCGAATAATCTAATTCCTAATTTTTAGAATGATACTGACAGTGTGCCAATTGCCAGCTGCCGACCCACCAATGTTATTATAATAAAATTATTGCTGTTAATTTTATAATTTTATTGTCAACTATATTTTATTGCTATTATTCTATCTTTTTTAACTTAGTTGCTATCATATTTTTGTTATTACTGTCCTGAATATTGTAGAGTTATATATTTGAATTTGTTTTTAGTAATGAACAATATTTTATGTAATATCGAATAACATTCTTTATTGCGGATATTTTTAGTTCCTCCAAACCAAAAATTCTGACTCCGCCATTATACATGACCATCAACATGCATCGACTTTTCGACTACTTTCTGATTATTATCACTCGGATACACAATATGCAAGCCATGAGGTTACTTATGTAGTTATGTTTTTAGCAGGACTTTACCTATGTATAGCTAAAACTATAACATTGAAAGTTTCATCAGCAAGAAATGATATGCATGCTTCTGATTTTTGTTGCTGATCGTATCTGTGAATATTGTTGGGCAATATTTTGGTACTACGAATGCATAGAATAAGTACGCAACTCCACAATTTAGTTGGTGTTGTATTAAAGAAAACATTAGATTACCTTTGCTAATGCATGCACCGTCGTTTTTATTTGGATTGATAAATTGCGAAGGCGGCCATACATTCAATATTTTACAAAAATATTTGAATATATAAATCCATACATATTTATCTTCACATCTATAAGATGTCGGATTGACCATCAGATCATCAAAATCTATACCTTCTGAAGATCAAAGCACTGTTACAGTTATCTCCAAATGGGATGCAGATCCCCTACTTACTGCACCCTGCTCTCCCCCCCACACCCACTTACTATATCAATATTCGAAATATTTACCAACCTATATTTTTTCAAAAAATTTCTAATATAATATTATAGACTTTGATATTATATATAATTATTATATTCAAATATTTTTTTAAAAAATATTTTTAATTGATATTTTAGGACTCCAAAATTAACGAATTTTAAAATATATTTTGAATCCGTTGCATCCGTTAATTTTAAAATTCTAAAACATAAATTAAAAAATATTTTTTAATAAAAATTTTAATATAAAAATTATAAATATACAATATCAAAATTTATAATTTTTATATTATTTTTTTAAAAAAAAATATAGTGTATTTAAGATGCAGGTGAAGTGGAGTGTAGGGAGTGAGAGTAGGAATCTGTATCCCTCCAAAAAGGGCCGAATTAATATATGTATTCCCACAACAGTAGTAAATTGTGAAGTGAGCGACAAAAAAGACAGCATATTAATTCGAATCTGATATTGATCTGCCGCAAGAATCAATTAAATTAAACTCTGGATTAAATACAAATCTAAAAACGAGCAGTTGACGAATTAATAGTCATTTAATATTAATTATAGTTATTTGTATGTTGTACGCCTCTCTCTCTCTCTCTCTCTCTCTCTCTCTCTCCTGTCCTCTCCGCCTCTTCGTGACGACTGTAAAAAATGAGGCAAGCAAATCATTCCACTTTACCACTGACCTTCGATTTCTACCGCCATTTTTGAGAAAGTACGCAGTTGTGACATCACAGACTGCAGCCTGCTTTGCTTAAGCTATGCCATGCCGTCTACAGCTAGCTATAAGCTACGCCTCTGAGATCATGAACTGAAAAGGAGAGAGACAACAGGGCTAACCAATGTTTATTATATAAGTTAATTTACTGAAATTCCTGTATATTATTTATAGAGATAATTTTATATAAGCTCCCATTTTTTTAAATTTATAGAATTAATTTTTGAAAATATATTTTTATGGACTAATTTTTTTTAAAATCAGTCTATAAAAATACATTTTTAGATACTGATCCGAAAACCTTTTAAAAATATGAGACTAATATAGAATTATCCGTTATTTATAATCACTTAATTTTAAAAATAATTATATTTGAATTCTCCTATTTCAACATTCATATATTTCAACCTTCAAAATATACGGTAAAGAAGCTGAAATACAATTCTCTTTAATTTTATCAATTTTTTTAATATATTACTCTTTTTTAACATCTATTAATTTATTTCTAACAACTTTAATGTATTTTTGATATTTTCAACACAAGTTCGATATCCTACATCTTCATATTTTTTAAGTAAATTTTTAATATTTTTGTATTAATTTTTAACAGATTTCTAAAAAAATAATATTTTAATATATTTTATATAATTTTTATCAATTATTTTATAATTGTTAACACTCTTCAAAAAAATTTTAAATATAACTTTTTTTTAAGGAATGAACTGCATTACAAAATAACTTTTGTCTAACGAACAACTCTTCATATTCTATATATATATATATATATATATACAGTACAACGCAGTAGAAAACCAGAGTAGACGTGCGATTTGCCAAGGAGAAAGAAATGGACGGTCCACACGTGCGGAATGATTGCTTTTTGCTATCACGAGGCGGCTGTGGATTCTAATGCTCATGATGCATCTACAAATTTATAAATTAATTACCAATAACTTAAAAATATCAGAAATCTTAAAAATATTTTTTTTTTACAACCGCCTGCATTTAGTTTTGTTTTTTTTGTCAATTAATAGATACATATGGAAGGTTATGAAATAGCGTAGTAAATAGATAGGAGTTTAAAATTTTTAATCAGCTTCCACTTTTTATGTCGTTCTACTCTTTTTCAGTACTTGCACTGGAATTTAAAATAATAATTTATTTTATACCGTAGTCTATTTGTAATAAAAATACATTTAAATTTTTTTATAAAAGATGTAAAAAATTGTAAAAAATATGTTAAAAATTATTACAAATATGTTAAGATGTTATTTTTAATATAATGATATAAAAATTTAACATAAAAATATAAAAAATTTATTGGAAAAATATCAAGGGATAAGGTATTAGATGTATATCGGATGTATCAAAAACGTATTCAAGGATGTTATAAATATATTAAAAGATATAAAAAGACTAGAGTGCATATTTTTAAAAAAATTTAAGTAATATTGAAATAATATGAATGAACTGCAGAGCAGTTATACAATTATTATCATGTTCATATATTTCTATATATAAGTTGATATAAGTGTTGTAACCTATTTTTTTGGATTGAACTAAATTTGTGAGTATGTATTAAGACCTGAGCTGGAAAGAGAGTATAACTCCAAATGGCTTCTTTCACAAAAATAAAATAAGCCCCAAAATAAAAAGAAAGAAAAAAAACTATATATAGGTGGATTCATGATATAAGTATTTTTGTGAAATGACCAAAAGTTTCCAAGATCAGAAATGAATCAGAAGGAAGAGGACTCTCTTCACTATTTTTTGTCTACCTAGCTAAATACGTGGATGCTCTCTCTCTGTGTGTATATATATATATATATATATATAAGTTTGCTGGTTTGGAATTTGGAAAAGCGATGACGATTGATCTCGAGATGGGTGCTTCTTATCTTGTCCCGAAGATGCAACAGTTGGTGGAAAGCGAGGGAAAGCCGACGTGGCCGGCGGCGGAGAAAATGGAGCAAAGCAAACTCACCGCCGCCGTCTCTATAGCCGCCGTTGGGGAAGCAGTTGTTGCCACGGCATCGAAGTTTAGAACAGTGTGTGTGTTTTGCGGTAGCAACGCCGGTAAACGCAGCTGCTATCGCGACGCCGCCGTCGAGCTCGGCCGCGAGCTCGTAAGTAGTTAATCGTTTCCTTCAGTAAGTGGTCTATGTGTACACAAACAACACAGAATTTCTAAATATCTAGTTCAGGTGGCGAGGAAGATGGACTTGGTTTACGGCGGCGGGAGCTTGGGACTGATGGGGTTGGTCTCGCAAACTGTCTTCAGCGGCGGCGGCAATGTCATAGGGTAGCTAATATATGTTTAATTTGTCTTCTGCATTAATTTATATCTTATAACACTGATTTTTCTTGCTGTAGGATAATACCACCTATGCTGATGCACAAGGAGGTAGGTTTATCCTCGTCTTTTTTTTTTTTTTAACTTTTCCTTTCTTTATGATTTTTCAGAATTAAACAGCTAATTTTCGGTTTATAATGAACATATACATGGAGTAAAAAGATAACAGGAGACATGGCTGTGGCTGTTATGCACCAGAAGAAGGCTGAAATGGCCCGTCACTCTGACGTTTTCATCGCTCTTCCTGGTCTCTTTTTCTTTCTTTTCCGTCACGTCTTCTTCCTTTTTTTTTCCCTTTTTTCTTTATCTTCTCTGAGTTTCTTGAACTGAAGGTGGGTATGGAACGCTGCAAGAGTTACTGGAGGTGGTCTCATGGGCCCAGCTCGGCATTCACAAGAAGCCGGTATAAAAAGCTCAAATATATTACTGTAGTATTTTTAGAAGAAAAATAAAATCTTTAAATTTTTATGATGTTTTTAAGACCTAGGATTGATTTTTGCAGGTGGGTCTGCTGAACGTTGATGGATACTACAACTCTCTGCTAGCTTTCATTGACGAAGCTGTTGCCGCCGGCTTCATCAAGCCTTTCCAGCGCAACATCATCGTCTCCTCGCCCAATGCCAGGGACCTCGTTCAGAAGCTCGAGGTATATATATAATATAATTCAATCGTGTTCTTTGTGTTTGTACATGTTCGGTTCATTTATGGAGTTTAACTGGAATGGAGCAGGAGTTCGTGCCAGCGCAAGACGCAATTGTGGCTAAACTGAGATGGGAGATGGAGCAAGTAGGAAACAAGAACTCCCTCAACCCTGAAATCCACCGCTAGGATCAAATATTTGAGTACATGTTTTGCAATATTCCAAAATGTTATATATATAATATATAAAAGCTTTCGTCGTAGTTTAGAAGCTCCACTAGCGTATCTTATCATATTTTAATTCCATGGAGAACACATGTACTGATGCTGCATAGCTATGATATTTGAGCTTTCGTCGTAGTTTAGAAGCTCGACCACTGTATTTTATCATATTTTAATTCCATGGAGAACAAATGTACTGATGCTGCATGACTATGATATATATATATATAGAGAGAGAGAGAGAGAGAGAGAGAGAGAGAGAGAGAGAGAGATGCTTATTTTGAGAGCCATTTAAATATTAAAAGAAGGAACGATTATTGTAAGAATGATCGTTTTTATGTGATTATTTTGGAAAGTAAAGAGTAATAATTTTTAAAGTATTTGGTTTATTATTTTAGGGCTCTAAAGTTAACAGGTACAACGAGTTTTAAAATTTAGTTTAAAATTTTCTACTTTTAGAGCTTTAAACACTGATTTAGAAGTATTTTTAAAATTTTTTTAATATGAATATTATAAATAATATTAAAATCTATAATTTTTATTTTAATATGTTTTTCGAAAAAATGAAAGAACATAGATGTCGAAGTTATGTTAATATTTTTTCGAAAAAAATGAAAGAACAGAGATGTTGATGTAAGCTATAGCATAGGAGAAGTTATTATATGCTTAGCGCGGTAAAGCAAAATAAATTATTTAGAAATTTTTAAAAAAAATATAAAATAAAAAATTTGATGAAATATAGAATTTTGATTTTTTTAAAAAGTAATTCTAAATAGTTATTTTGGGATTAAAAAAATTAACGCTAATAAAATGGTTTTAAAATTTATTTTAAATTCGTTAAAATTTTAAAAATATATTTCTTTTACCTCATGTCGTGTAAATAAATTTATATACACAGTGCAGAATCAAATTTGCCGTAGCATAGTCTCAGGCGGTAATTTGTTTCTTTATATTTTAGTTTTGTTGTCTTTCTTTTTGGTGTGTGTGTATGATGCATCAACTGCCCTACTGTTCTGTTGCGTACCCTCAGTGACCTTACGTGTTTTTTGTTGACTCTGGTGTGGCTCGTCGTCGTCTCCGGAACAATTTTTTGTTTTTTTTTTGGGACAGTTAGTGAGGAGGGAGGGTTGTCCTTTGGTGGCCGTGGTCAGATACTGGACCGCAACGATCATCATTGGTTCCCTGTAACTACACTGTGCATTGCTGTATGTCCCCATCCGGGAGGGGAAAGAAGCCTGGAAAATATTTGTTTTCCTAAAATTTTTGTTAAATTTATCACTAATAAATAAACAAAATAATAAATAAAAAAATATTATTTATTTATAGACTCCTATTATAAGGAGTTTTATTTTAGCGGTGGAATAAAGTTTTAATAATTTTTATAGATTTATAGAGAGCTAGTGTTGTTTAAAAAGTCTGTGCAACCTATTTATTAAAATATTTAACATTATTGGCTCAATGAGCACGACTAAATTTGTACCGCTCTGTTTTGAGTGACGTACAAAATAATTTGTTATATATAATTGGTACAAGTGCTCCTTATATAGATAAAAATAAGGAGACTTATGTATCAACTCCTATTTTGGAATGCGTATTTAAATAAGCCCTTTATTTATCATTCCTATTTCATATTTTAAAATATTTTTTTAAAAGAAAATTAGAATGCAAAAATTACACTCAAAATCTTTTTTTATATTCTAGGTATCTAAATAAATATTTTGAGATTTTAAAAACTTAACAGATTATTTACTAAACCGCTAAAACTTTAAAGTCAAAACATATAAATTTAGAATTATCTTTTTAAGAAATTTTGAAAAATAAAATTGTTGACCACATTTAAATTTATCTTTGTATATTTAATTCTTCTCAAAAAATACTTAAATTATCGTTAATATTTGAAATAAATTTCTAAATAATGGCTGATTTGTAAAGATTTAAATTTAGAGACTGATTTACAAATAATTTGAGAATTTACGGACTAATATGTAATTTTTCCATAAAAATATGTTGCGATATAATATTGCTTCTTTCTAACATGTGAAATTTCCGACATATTTTCAAGATGGCTTTACATACTTCTTCCTTTAGTAAGTTTTTGAAATGCGAATCTTTCTAGGATGTGTCTGAAAATTCTTTGGCTAAATTAGTAAAGACTTAATAATGAACTTCTTTTCTGAAAAAAACGAAAATATGATTTTTCATCCGAAATAATACTGATACAATTAAAATTATACTCTATAGTCGGAATATATATTGGTATGTTAAAGTGCTGGTAAATTTTTCCTTAAATAACACTTAAAAATCTGTACATATAAAATTTGTGAAATAGATCTTTATGATTTCTCAAAAAAATGCTATCGTTGTAGGTATCAGAACTTATAATATAATTAGAATCATATATAATATATCAAACGAAACTAGTGTGTTTAACTAGTTTAATTAGAGCCCTACCATATTTTGATCTTTTATTTTTGTTGGACCAATTGGTTGAACCGTATAGCACATATGGCCATTTATGCTTGTAGTTTAGCATCTCTTTTTTTTTTTTTTTTTTTTTTAAAAAAAGAAAGAAAAATGGAATTACAAAAAAAAGTAGCACCTCTATAGATGGATCTAACGGTGATATGTCTTTTGAAGTACATATCGTAAATTCGAACCCTACAGATGGCTCTGAAATACGAAATGAAAAATTTAGCAAATTTTTAGTTGGAGGTTGCTAATATGATGGCTGAACAAAGTGTCAGTACTTTACGTCTGATTTGAGATGTATATTAGGTTGGAATTTTATTTTATACTATGATTCCGTCCTAATACGGATTGATAGATCAATGTTAAAAAGTGATTCCCTCATATTAGAGATTGATATATCGAAAAAATTTTGTCTCGTTGTCCTAAAAGAAACAAAATAATGGTTCGGGTATTAACTGAAGACCTCTGATTATGTGGTACGATAATGAATGAGCTCCGCTCATAGTATGCAGGGTAAGATCAGTGTGACTGAACAATTGGATCTCGGGTCATTTGCGTTTTTGTCGCCTGCTCAAATAATTTAAAATTGTATTCTTATACCTTTCATTTTGAAATTTGAAATGACACTTAATCATATAACAAGGTGAAATCGCTTTTTATCATTTTTTTAAAGGACTATTAATTTGACAAAAATATTTCCTAAATAGTAAGTAAAAAATTATAAAAATATTTTTTGAATTAACAAATATATATTATTTTATAATTTTAAATTATCGATAGAGATATAAAATTATAAATACCTCTTGGATCTTTCACTAAGAGGAATAAAAAAAAATTGAATATACAACTATAGAGCACGAAGAAATTACAATAATTTTTAGTTCAAACTAATCGAAATTTTTTTTAGTTCATTGAGGTATTATTAAATTAGTTTTTAGTAATTACTTTTTACTTTCTACTGTTCGGTGTCATATGACGGTCATCTTCTTCGCGAATCCAGTTCTGAAGCTCTTACGGCGATCCTCCGCCACATTTTTTGTCGTTTTCCGGCAACAACGTCATTCCTGGCGTAATGGGCGATGACGGTGGATCCCATGGCCGTCTACTCCGGCCTCCGAGTAATTCAATTCAGTTCAAGAACATCTTCGATGCCTCCTCCTAAAATCACACGCATTAACCAACGTCCAAGTAATTCCATTCAGATCAGGGACTTTACCTTGCGCAAAGTGACTGCCGGCGGAGAGTCGGTTTGGCCTTTCGTTGGGTCGATTTCCCACGTACAATTTGCAACACAGAGGGTATGCTTTTGCTTTGCGCTTCATGACCTTCGGCGTTCCTTGGTGTCATCTCAATTTCTCCGTTGGCCGTGGCTATCTTTCCACATGTGATGGGATCGTCTCCGTTGGCCGTGGCTATCTTAGCACATACGATCCTTATGATATGTAATTTGGGCCATTAATCCGGCCAATACGTTTTACAAAATTTTTTATTAAAATTTCGTTGATATTTTTTTACTTATTTATAAATATTTTTATAACAAAATTTAAATTATAAAATATCAAATAAAATATTAAAATAATATTAAAATAATATTAAAAATATTTAATTAAAAAATTATAAATAATATTAAAATCTATAATTTTATAATTTAAAATTTTTTTATAAAAATATTTAATGATTCAGATGCCACAACACCGATGAACCCATCTTTTTTTAACTCTGAATAGGCATTGCGTCCTGCTGTGTATTTTTTTCCTTTTCTTTTGGCCCGTCATTTGAAAATTGTTATGTAATTTAATTTTAATCTTTAAAATTTTTGATAAATTTTAACTGTGAATTAATTTGCTAATATCTATAATATAAGTAAAGTGAAAATAATATATAATTTTATACTATACGACACATAAAATATTTAATAGTTTTAACATTTAAAATTATATATATTTTTTGTTTAAAATAAAGAAGCATTAATGATAGACTGATAGTCTATTCGTATACTCTAATAAACATTAGATTAAATTTTAAAAAATTTAAGATAAAAGATAAATTCTTAGAATTTAACAAATTCGAAAAAATATAATAATTATTAGTTATAAATTTATTATTATAATTTAAGTATTATTATAAGTTTTTTCAATAAAAATTATTTATACTGTCAATTTATCAGCAAACTTATATTTAAACTAAAAATTCTTAAAAAAATTCTTAAAAAATAAATAAATTTTTTTATGTAAATATTTAGTTATTTGGATAATCCATTCGTACACAAATTTGGTTATTTTAAATTTTTTACAGTCATGTGCTAGAACTTGTTTGTAAAATAAATGGGTAGATGAGAAAATTGTAGATGATAAGTATAGAGATGAAGTTAATGATGGATTTAAAAAATGCACAGCATCGTTCATAAATTTATACATTAACTATAAGTTATGATTTTTAGATAAAATTTCTCTAAAAATAATAAAAATATGTTTCGAACCATAGAATGTAATGCCAAATGAACCTAAAGCAAATTACTTTATGAAAAAAAGAGTACTTTAAAGACTAGTTAGATATAATTTTAATAATTTCAAACACTAGTTATCAAATATAATTAAAATATAAGTTTATAATTTATTATTTTTCTAAAATTTTCTAATATTTATTTTTGGCTGTTCACATGAGCTATAATAAATAATTGCACAAAAGTTATTCAAGTAGGATATATAAGGGGGTATAAATGTTTTCACTTGCGCTGGAACTATTACGCGTTTGTGTATACGAAGGGGCTGATTTGCAAGTTATTGATGGGCGTTGATAAATATAAGTTTATAATATATAATTATTATTTTGCTAAAGATTTTTCTAATATTTATTTTTGGCTATTCAAAATGAGCAATGATAAATAAGTCCACAGAATTATTTCGCGTTTGTACGTAAGGAAGGGTTAGTTTGTAAGTTGAAAATAAGAAGACATATGCTTCAGCCTCCTATTTTTTTAAAAATGACAAATTACTTTTCAAAAATAGAAAATTAAATATTAGTACTGAATTTGTACAGTCTCTGTGCGCTATCATAGTATATTTGTTTTAAAATAAAATTAAAACTGATTTGTTTAATTTTTTTTTAAAAAAATTGATAAGTAATTAATTTATGAAAATAGATGCCTGATTATGTGAATATTTGAAGTAGGGGTTAATATATATTTATCCTTAGAATTGTTTGTAAGTACTCATTAGTTTTGGGAGGTGATGAATGATATGACAGCTAAAATTGTCGCATCGCCGCATCGCAGCTGTGTGTGGTCTTGTTCATACCGTGCAAGCTCCGGCGAGATGTTCTGTATAGGCGCTTCTTTAGATTTTGTCATAAAGGGATATAGGGATTTCTTATGTTTGCCGAATAGTGTTTTACTCTATATGTTGTACTTATTCTCGTTTGCTAAGATAAATCAGCATTTACAGCTAAGGCTGAGCATTCAGGTCAACCCAAACCGAACCGATTCGATCCGAAATTTTTAAGACCGACCCGAACCGAATACCTTCAGATCCGAATCGACCCGAATTTTATTTAAACCCGAACCGACTAAACTTTGGATCAATTCGGATTGATTCGAATAACAGCACAAATTACTTTATTCAACACCAATTTAGATTCGGGTCTGTTCGGTCGAGCCGAAGAGTTGTAACATGAATGTCTTGTTTAAAAAGAAAAATTTAGCAAATAAAAATTAACAAAAATTAATTAAAATGTGATTTGGGAGGATAGTTCGGGTCCATCGGAACCGATCCAAAATTCGACCACTGAACTCGAACCAAATTATGTAGACCCGAACTATTAAAATGCCGACCCGAACAGAACCCAAAATTTTGGCTTTATTCGGGTCGGTTCGGTTCGATTTTTCGGATAGGTTCAGATTATGCTCGGTCCTATTTACAGCTAAATATTGGGTGGACCATGGCTGGTGGACATACTCTAGGTTTAATTAACATCTTATATCTTTGAGATCCTAAGATGAAAGTAGGCACAGATTTTCAGCTAAATGTAGAGTTTTCAAAATTAGCATTGATGCTTATATTTTTACGAAAGCTATAAGATTAAGGTGGTCGGATATCTATTGCAAGGTCCGTCGACTACAACAACGTTTCAATGGAATATTTTATTTACTATGTCATTTTTGGAATAAGTTGAGGGGGCAATTTCGTGGATCTCCTTCAATAATTCAGGGTGCTGGAGACCTTGAGGCGTATGACACCTATCTTAAGTCTCTTCCAGTGGATACCACAGTAATGACCTCAAAGGGAATGTCTAGAACAGCATAGTCGGCACGGCACGATCGGCTCACTCGGCACGTCTGGAGTTTAAAATTACTGAATCTCGAAACGAAACGGCACCTTAAATCTTGGTTACGCACGAAAGTTCCATGTAAGTCTATAGGATTTGCAAACTCAGCTTTAGGATGTAGATTTTAGATCGAATTCAAGCCCTTACCAAAAGATCTATTTGATCACCTCGCTGAAAAACAGGTCATGAGAAAGCAACCACAGAAACATAGGCATTAGCCAGCATAATATAATGGACGAATAAACTGAGCGTCGAAGCTATCAGCTCGGCGTGCGCCACGAAACAAATGCAATCGCATCCGAAATTTGTGTTGACAGTAGGCTTCGATTTAAAGTGCCAATTGCTGACACACTCGCTGGCTTCTTACTGGTGTAAATCATCTGAAGTTCAACCCGGACGGAATCATAGCTCGTTGTTCATATAAATATTGCAGCTTCTGACTTCTGACTTACACCGGCTTCCAATATATAGTAGAATAGTGAAGATACGCCCAAGTTGTTACGTAGACGACGATAAATCTGCATTTCGTTGCAGGTCGATCTTCCAAGCGTAATTGGACTATCAGAAGCATTTGTCAAAAAGCTTTCTTCGACTTTTCGATATCGAATTACCAACCGATGAGATGAAAACAACGAAAAATCTAAGGGACTTTTGCGTTCCCTTTGGACAGCCTTTCTTCTTCGGTACGATTGCAAAGTTCCTGATAAATTGTCAAAGCATGTGCTGCAAAATTCTCCATGGCCTCAAAGATTTGCCTCAAACTTGATTCAAGACTGCCTCCTTCGATCGTGTGCCGATGTACAAGACTGCCATACCCATTCAAGGAGAGACCATTTTGAGAATGAGAAGATACTAGCGCTAGCTTCTTGTTTTGTGCATCCACTGCCCTGCGCATTTGTTGCTCCTCCTTGTCCAATATCTTTAATGCAGAACCCGTCTCCGTATCAGCCAAGGCCTTTTGGCGGCGTTCGATATGGTGCTCTTGCCAGAGTTGTAGAATATTAGCAGCAAAAGACTGCATAGCATCGAGAACTTCTCTCTCAGAAATTCTAGCCATAGCTTGTGACCAATAATTACAAGTAACAAAAATAGGAGGAGCACCAAGTCTTCCCGGAGAAAGCGGGGAAATCCCGCCAGGTGTCACTTCAGGTCCATTGTGGATGAATTTCAATAGCCATCCATTTATAAGGTGAATATAGTTCTTCTGAGCATTAACCCAATTGGAAAAGTTTGTGACCCAATCCAGCATCTCAAGTTCAAGTCGACGTGTTGCTTCCAGATGGGCATCAACGAGCAGTCCTGTGGAAGATGTGCAGTCAAAAAGCTTCTTTGCATCTGATACGGCTTGGAACTGAGAGCGGTGACATTGCAGCATATTTCGCCACATTCTTGTGAACCTAGAAATATTGATTATTTGCAAAAATTTATGAGATAGCATATAATGAACAAATTGTTAGGGGAAATATAAAACATAATGACAAAGGCATGATATTTGGAACAACTGATATACCTGAGAAGATATAGATATTAACGTGAAGTGCAACATTCACCAGATGTATTGAACTATTTGTAAAACATTTTGTGCGTGATCTAAAACCATGTTATCTTTCGAAGATGCAGTTTATAGCACTTTTCCTGAAATCTTCAGTTAATGCTCAAGCGTTTAGAGGCAGTGTTTGACAGATCGTATGAGAACCAAACAGATTCTTTTCCCAGGATAAGGAAAAAGATACACAAATAGTATAACAATGAAAAGACTTCCCAGTCTCTCTTTATTGCACTTAGTAGAAAGAATATTAACAACATCTAGATATGGAAAATTATAGATTATCCCATGTTTTCTTGAAAAGTTATTTTTTAAGCTTTCCTCTTTGTAATTTTAATAATAACCCCCTAATTCTAAAATTCCTAATTTTTTACCCTTCTACCCCCCATAAAATGACACTAATACCTTTGTTAATAGCTGGAATAATTTCTTTATCAGATTTGTTTATGATTCAATCCATCTAGCAGCGAAGCAACAGCCGCCACGCTGGCATACTATTATGGAGATTCCAAACATCTATACTGGGAATTTCAGATATGGCATTATCCTACTGTGCATCTGGTGATTAACATTCGACGGATTGTTGATGATATTTGAATTCACCATCTTAGTCACAAGCCTGCGCGGCCACTTAGCCGAAATCACTTCGAGTAACAAAAAGAAAGAGAAAATTATATATGCGTACTATAGTGGCTCGTTGTAAATCCAGCTTGGAAAGTCAAGAGGAAGACGGACCTCGTGACATAGGACAACAAAAATTCCTAGGGACCAGCCTCTGACAAATTCAATCAAGACCCATCATTTTATTATTTACTGGCACTTATTTGAAAAAGTCAAGAACTATAATGCGAATAATGAACAAACAGAGTTATAGTTCAAAAAGCGTGCATCTTTTGAACTACAACTTCCGCGATCTATTAGATAGTTTTTTCATAAAATTTGAACCATACAATTGTAGGTCGCAGCAACTACACAATATCATAGTTCATAATTTTTGAAAAATATAAAAAAGTTATCAAATAAGCCAATCCGTAAAAAAGAAATCCTAGAGAACGGTTTCTAGAAAATTATTTTCCTGAAATCCATAAGAAAAAAAAAAAAGTCCTGAATACACGTTCTTCAAATTATGATAGCAAAACAAAACAAACCAAGTGTAAGTTATATATAAATGTAGAACATTAAATTTTTTCCAAGTTCATTGAATGGTTAAGAGTTTCATACCCTTGTATAAGATCTCTAACTTGAGGCCACAATTCTTCATCTCTCAACTTGTTTATCTTTTTCGTGATGGAGTCTACAAACTGAATTGCAATTCTTATCCTTGTAGATAATTTCTGAATTGTATCATGTGTTGCATCAATTTTTTGTGCTTCAGCACCTTTTCGATCAAGATATTGCAGCTGCTTGCAGCACTTGTTAAGTAGTATCCTCATCTTCTCCTCAGCCTGCAAAAAAAATCCATCCTCTGTTAGCGCAAATCCTCCGTGCGGGATAAATATCTGAAGAATTTGCGTCTGGAAGCCAAAAAAAAAAAATATATATATATATATATATATATATATTCCATTTTTCAGTTTTAACCATCTTAGTACAGTAACTTTGCCAGTATAAGCAGCTATTAAAAAAGAACAGTGCTTTACAAATATCATATTGCGGACTCAGCCTCGGAAAGTCTTAGTTGTTATGAAATTGCGAATATCCACTAACATGTACATTAACCAGAAGCAAGTTTTTCAAAAGAACAAAACAAAAGTAATGAAATTGCAAGCCTGATTGGCTGATTGAACTATGTTGACAGTTTCCAACTATAATGGCCTCTCAGTCACACGGTGGATCGACTGGTTGGCCTGTACACGCCCATGCCACAGATCCTAGCTACAAACCCACGGTACTGCAGATTTTCGAAGGAAATTTCTCCCAAACAACAATGCTGATGGTGGAGTGTGGGCGCCACCCACCGATCTGCTGGGTTCCCGGTCATTATCACAGCATTTAAAAAAAAAAAAAAGACATACCCTGACTTCAGCATGGAGCTTTTTCTCCCACATGTAAATCTTCTGCAATGTTTTTGAAAGGCTTCTGTCACCCATTTCTTTGTCTTCATCAAATACAAACCAATCTTTGCTTGAAGTTGGAGTGTTTAAACTCGTCATCCCCTTCGATGACGCTGCTAGAATAAAAATACAGAATTTTAAGCAAGCTTAAGAATCAAGCGATCTTTTAAAATTCTGTAATACAAAAATGACTTTGGGAATCAGTCAATCCAACACATACCCCTACTCTTCTTGGAGTACGGAAATTTCCCAACCTCGAGCATCAGAGATATATTATCAGCACAATCAGACGCTTTGTTGAATTGCGATTCGATCTGATCGATTAACTCCGAAAAATCGCCAGATTGACGAGTTGCAGTGATTTTTCTGCTTACCACATTCTTCTCCACAATGTGTTCGTATCCAGCGTCGCAATGCGGGCAGCATTCATCATCACGACCACCACCATCACCATCATCATCATCATCATCATCGCCTGTCGACGAGCTCTTTCTCGAATAGGTACTCCCCGACTTCACTGCTTCTTTAACAACAATCTCACACTGTTCATCATCGTCCTCCTCGAGATCAGGAATGCCTTCTTCTTCTCTAACCTCCCTAGAACTGCGGCTGGGAGTGTACGTCGACGGTGAATCCGCCACCGCCGACGACCCAGCCGCTGCATATACTTTGCTATGTACATTATCGTACGACTCGAACGGATTAAGAAATTCCCACCCCGAAACCCTCGGCGGCGACGGTGGTGGCCCCTCATTCGCCGGAGGCTGCGGCGGGCCACCGTAGTAGCCGCTGTATTCCGCATAGCCGTAGGGATAAGCATAAGAATAAGAAGGATAAGAAGGATAAGTATAGTGGCTGTAGTCATGACTAGAGTAAGCAGCAGTTATCTCCGGTTGCTCGACGAAAGACACCGCCGGGGGGGTGGGTCCCGTGCGCGCGTAGCTGACATGGAATGTGGTGGTGTGTTCGCCAGAATGCTGCAACACGGGAGGTGGGGATGGTACAGATTTGCGGCGGGGAGGGAGATGTAGAACGGGGGAAGAGGGAGCGGCGGCGGAGAGGGAGTGGGAGTGGAGGAAGAAGCGGAGGGCGGCGCCGACGGAGCGGAGGGAGGTGGAGTAGGCGGCGTGGGAGGCGGCGAGGGAGTCGTGCGCGCGGATGGCGTCAGCGAGGAGGCGGGAGCGAGTGCGGCAGAGAGCCACAGCCTGCAGATCGTCGAGCTTCGAGCCACCGCAACCCATGGCAAGTGTAGCAGAGTGAGCGAGTGTGAGAGTTGAGCAGTAATAATGTTGACCGGCTGTGAGGATAATTAAATATATTGTGTTTCTTGTCGAGTTCAGATCTGTCCTGCACTTAATCTTCTTTTTTTTAAAAAAAAAAAAAAACAAAAACATTACTTTTAGTAACGATAAAACAAAATTTTACAAAACACTATTTAACGATAAAAAAGACACTAAAATTCAAATTATTTAATATATATCAAACTTTTAAAGTAAATAAAATACACATAATTATATTAATCAAGCTTTGGTAAAGTTTTAAAAAAAAAATTACATCAAATTTTAATTAGTTTTGACAATTTTTAATATTTTTTTAAAAATTATAAAATTATAAATCATATTAAAATTTATAACTAATTTAAAAAATTTTATAATAATATTTAAATATAAATCAAATAAATCGATAAAAATTTATAAAAGATTTTGTGATTCGTACTGAATCAATGGACAATCCAAATTCGCCACCAAAGGTGATCAACTATTGCAACCCTCGTGTGCACTCAAACTTGGATGCAGTATTGGGTAATAACTTAGATTATATTCAATAACTTAGTTTATTTTCAATTTTCTTATGAAAATATTGAATATAATGAAAACAAATTTTTTTAAAACATATTAATGAGTCAAGACAGCCCTCAAATTTTTTATATAATTTTGTAGATTATACCTCTAAAAAAGCTTTAAACAATAAATTAAAATAATAACTCTTAAAAATATTTTGTTGTTACGAGCGTTAATGCATTAGTATAAAAAAATAATTGCCCCTACCGCACCACCTACAAATTCATCATAAAGTTATATTTTGATGATATATATAATTTTAATAATTAAAAATATTTTAAAAAATATTTTTAAATAATATAAAACTCTAAAATTTAACGAATTTAAAACTTAGTTTAAATAAATATTTAAATTCGCTACAAATCCGTTAAAAATTAGAACTTCAAAATATTTAAACATAATATATTTTAAAATAATACTAAATTTTTAGAACTTCAAAATATTTAAAAATATACATTCTATCTAAATTTATAATTTTTATATTAAATTTTTAAAAAATATTTTTATTTTTATTTTAATTTTCAACTAAATAAATTATAAATTTAATAAATTTATTAGTGCATCTATTAGTATTACAGTGTGCTTGTTAAAGGGACGTGGGTTTATCCGGATTCGAAAGAGACGGAGAGTTGAACGCCGTCATCATCGGCGTCGGTAAAAGAAAGCACTTTTATGATTAGTGACAGTCCAACTGACTTGTTATCTCTTTCTAGGGCTTTGCCGTATAGCCTCCGTTTTTCAAATTTACGTAAATCAGTCTTCGAAAATATATTTTTGGAAGCTGATTTGTAATTTTTTTTTTACAAATCAACCTTCCGAAAATACGTTTCGGGAGGCTGATTTGCGTATCCCCGAAATAGAAGGCTGATACGCGGGGGGCTGATTTGTACACTCCCAAAATAGAGGGGCTGATACATAATTATCCCCTCTTTGCATCTCTACCAAATATATTATAATAATTTACTATATCCCAAAAAAAAAACAATTAACATAGTTCCAAGTTCCATAGCTCATGAATGATCCCCAGGTAAAAGAGAGATAAAAAAATGCTAAAGAGTGCTCCGTATATTAGTCCAAAGCCTTTTTTGACCAACTAGATTCAATTAAATTAATAAAATTAAATATTAGAAAAAAATTAAAAATCTTTTCATTATAATCGATAGGTTAAAAGTTTAAAAATCACAGTTATTTTTAATTAAAATTGTTTAGTCAAATTTTAGTTTGTAAATGAATCTAGGTCAGCCCTTGCATCAATTTTGTATTATAAATAACTCGCTTATTTATTGTTCGTTACTTTTCATGTCACTATTTAGATTCTTAGAATCATTTAAAAAAAAAAAAAAAATTACATACAATTTTTTCACATTATCACATTAAATTTATTTACTTATCACATTATCACATTATCACATTAAAACTGTGGTCCGTAAGTTAGCGGTGACCCAGAAAAAAATTTCGTCTCGTTATTTCAAAAAAAACATTAAATCTATTTACTTATATTCATAAATTTTTTTTTAAAAGAAAATATTTTGAATACGAGAGTCAAAAGTCTTAGCAGATTAACATAATAGTTTTTAAACCAACTAACACTTTAAAATTTTAAAATATTTATTTAAAATAAAAAAATTATATATTACATCAGAATCTATTTACATATACATATCTTCTCCAAAAAATATTTATATAATAATTAAAATATTTATGATATATAGGAGTTGATTTATAAAGATTTAAATCCAACAATTGATTTCAAACAGTTAAACAAATCAGGATTGATATGCAATGTTGGGTGCTCTAGGAAAAATATAAAATTTTGTTAAAAAAATTATACTTTATAAAATTTAAGCAAATTAACATTAAATAAAATAAAAAATACTAAATTAACTTTAAGAAAACTATTTTAGCTTGCCCGAAATAGGTTTTAAGCTTGAATGCAACATCTTAACTTGAACACTAAACTAATTTTATGAAACATTAAATTAGCTATCTATAATATTTTAACATTTTTAACTAGAAATTTTCTGAAAAAGTTAAAAAGGTAGGGATTTATAAGAGTTTTAAAAAATATGGAATTTTTTCACATTATCAAAACAAAAAGAGTGAAAAATGGTAGAGTGCTCGCTAAATTAGTCCGAATACACCCAAAAAGTGTGAATGAGGCTCATCTCCGAGCTATTTATACGTATGGAAAGTAAGACAATAAATATTAACCTGAAAGCTTTTTAAACTGTAATTTATTTACACATAATAATTTAGCTTATCATTAATCTTGAGTATTTCAGAGTTAACTTCCGGACTAAATTTATTATAAAGCATATTTTACTGCTACATAGTTAACAATTGATATCCCATGCGAACTTAGATTAATTTTGGGAGAAAGTTTGGGAAAGTTTTTAGAATGTTGCAGCATTAAAATGAAATACTTTGGGCTAACTTTTAAATAATTTGAATTATAGCGTTATATATTATATTAAATTTCAAACTTTTTAATATTTTAAAAAAATTCGAATAAAAATTTTATAAAGTATTCCAAATTTATTTATTCCAGAATTTTAATTTTCTAGAAGGTATATATATATATATATATTAGTTATGTATTTACATATTCAGGTCGAGCTGAAGATAAAATTTCTAAGCCCGTATCAGCGATCGTTAGCTCGATAGTTTGATTAAGATCAATGATCTAGATCTTATTATTTGTGATAGGATCTGAATAATTGATCAAAATAAGATATTGACTGTTGATCTTGATCAATCTATTTGATTTGACGGTTGCTGATACGATTTTACAGATATTATCGGAGAATAAATTGTCTATATATATACACATTTTGAAGTCAATCTGTAAGTTCTATAAAAACATCAGAGATTTTTCTGATAACAGTTTTACAAAACAAGAGTTTTTTTTTTCAAGAATTCTTTCCCTTTATTATCTGTGGCTGTTGCTTTCAGTAGATCCAGTAAACTAGTAAAGGCAAAGAACAAAGCTTGGTGTTTACTTTAGTCAGCTTTTGAGCTCATGAAAGTTGTGGATGAAAAGTTATAATTTGCACTTAATATTAAAAAATTCAGTCAGCTCAGCTGGTTGATACATTTTATGAACTCCAGTTGTTGCTGATAATTCTTTAAAGGGACCAAGTATGGTGACTAGTAGTTGATTATTGATTATTAATTGTTTTTAGCAATATTTTAACATAACTCTCTTCATATACCATGGATAGTTAATCAGAGGTAAGAAGAGGATATATTATTATTCATGTTATTAGCATATTTTTCTACTTCTGGATGGTAATAATAGTAAACTAAATGCCATAATTGTTTTTTTGATTTTGTTTATATTATTATATTTGGTTAGTGGTTTAAAAATGGGAAGTTCAAACAAACTTCCCTCCACCATTTTTAAAACTTTTGAAGTTTAGATTCTTTCTTAAGGAGCTTTGATACTATTTTTAGATTTTATTATTTTTTTTTTTTTGAAAAAATTGAGTTTGGATCTAACAATAAGATAATACAGGATGGATGAGCTGTGTTAGATGTTGGGAACAATAATCTTTGGTTGGCAATGGTGTACTTTGTCCTAACCATGGTTTATAGAATTGGTAGCTCCGTAATTGATATAATTGGATCAACATCTATTAATCCTAGTGCGCGAGCTCATTCTTGACTGATGCTATAAGATTTCGAAGATAGAGTTGACTAAATAGAGTGCACAAGCAGTTAGACAAACATAAAGTATTTTTAGTGAAAATCTTCAATTTGGACTATGGTAAATTTATAGGTCGTACGCAACCAGTAAAAAAAAAATTTAGAAAATAATTCTTGAATTGCCTTATTCAGCTTCATATTAGCTAAATAAAGAGAGAATTTTTTTTTATATATATAGGATTACCTACATAATATCATAGTTTGGATAAAAATGGCTAGTTCGTTAATATATATATATATATATATATATATATATATATATATATATTTTATGCTTACAGTTTATTTCTAAAAGATTTTGTTTGAAATTTAAATTTCAAAAAAAGGATGGAGAAAGCTTTGACATCTACAAACAGTTATGCACAATACAATTGGCAACTGCAAACAATATTAAACAATCACAACTGCTCGCTGATTGTATCCTCTCGTGAACTATATTATTCCGCAATTAATTATAAGAAAGTACAACAACAAAATTCATTGTCTTTTCTTTTCTTTTTTTTAAAATAAAAAGATCGTATTTGATAGTATTTGTTGCAGAATATACTAATTTATTAAATAATGTTATATCGTAGGTATGTTTAGTAGTTCGGTATCATTAATATAAAGTGTTGCCAAATAGATTTTATTATACCTTATTAGAAATGTTTGAAGGACCGATGGAAATGAATGCAGTTTTAAAGAAAATAATATAATAACACACCGAAAAATTATTTTGTGAAGATTAATACTGATATTGATATTTATAAACTCATTTGTCTATTAGCTGGTTTGATAGTGTGCATTAAAACTTCTAGGGAAAAGAGCAAGCATTAACTATTTTGCACCATCTTTGGTGAAAGGTAATAAAAAGGTGCTTTTACGTAATAGTCCACCTATTTTATTTATTTACGTTTTGGCTTCCGAAAATGTGTTTTTGTGCCACCGTTACATCGCACGTTTTTATATTTTTAGGACTGAAACGTGCGAACCTTAAAATAGAATGGTTTAATTTGCAATTATCCCTAATAAAAAATGACATGACCCATCACAGCCAGACCAAGTTATTTCCTACACCAACCAATTCTGATGAGCTGTATAAATACAGCATAGGCTCCCCCCTCTTTAAAACACCAATTGAATTCAAGGCACAACACAATTGCAAAAAGAAGGTTTCATTGAGGCATAGGCATTAAAACAAGGAATAATGTCGGAAAAAAAGAAATTCATATTTTATAAAATTCGTATAAGTCAGTTCCTAAGTTTTTTTTTTTTTTTTTTATAAATAAAAATTTGGTAAGATATATCTAGATGTTCAAGATGGACAAACGTTATATTGGATCGGACATCACGATGTTATCTGCTTATATGATGGTGTTAAAAATATGATATTTTGCCGAGCAAGTATAATATTTCAAAAAAATAAATGAAATATGTTAGATTGAACAAATATGTTATTTTGTGCGAATAAATAAGATATTTGATCGAGCAAATAAAATATTGATTTTGAGACGTCCCTTAAAACAATATGCTTGGAGAAGATGAAGCAGCTCTTGAATTGAGAGTTTAATGACCATAAAAAGAAGATATTAGCAAGAGAAGGCTTTTTAAAAGTAGTGGTTTTTTTTTATATATATATAATAACGCTAGGCGCTTTAATAAATTTATCAAAAAATTAGCAATCCGTGGCTAAAAAGTAAATTAAGAATATTTTTTAAAAAATTTCTAAAATTTATATATTTTAATAAAATTTATAATTTTGATAATTTTTTAAAAATATTTTGAAGCTCTTAAATTTAACAAATTTAAATGAATTTCAAAATTATTATTAAATTGTTAATTAGAGTCCTAAATATTACTTAAATTTTTTATTAAAAGTTATCAATCCGATCGAAATTTATGATTTTTATTTTAGAAGTTTTGGTACAAAATATTTCTAAAATTTTATTTTTTTAATTATATAAATTAATTTTTAAATGAATCAAATAAAAGTTATTTCCTTTTTAAAATATCAAGGAGTAACATGGATTTTTTTTTATTTTAAAATTGTTTTAAGTAATAATTATAAAAATAAAATTATTTTCAAGATTTATTTTCAAAATTTTCTTGAAAATGATTTTACTTTATAATGATTATTTAAACCAATTTTACATTTTAAAAAAAAAATAAATCAGTAACCTTTGTATTTTAATGTAACAAGCACGTTGCAGCATATTTCGGTTTTATGCGAGTGACCACGCTCATCTCTAATTCCATGTTAGAAGGATCAGGATTCAGGGTCAGACCAGGGGAATAGATTTATCATATTGGCTACCAAGCGAGGACCACAATTTTTTTTTAATCCTTTGAAGGTTTATAAATTTATTACTATGTAAATGGTTAAAACATTTGCATATTTTGTTTTGGAATAATTACATATCAGCCCTCCGAAATTTACATTTTATAATTCAGTCTATAAAAATACGTTTATGTACTGACGTGACGGCGCTCATCACGCATTTCCGTATATTCGAATGTTGAAATAGTAACTGTTATTTTTAAGGACTGATATATAATTATCTTTTTTAGATTTTACAGACGTGCCTCGGCAGAATGTGTCTTGTCTAAACCTTTATTACAGGAGTATGACTATATGTGATTTATTTGACAAAAATGATATTATTATTTTTTTTTTTTTGATGATGACTTTAATTATAATATTTAATGTTATTCTTCTATAATTATGGGGAGAAAAAATAACTAAAAAAAAGCGATTGAAGTTTATAAAAATGTAAGAATTAAATTCAAAACTTCTAAAAATTTATAGTGCTTTTAAATGTATTATATCTTCTTCTTTTGATGTTACTCTTCTGGGTTAAAAAATATAATAATTTGCGGAGAAGGAGTTTGTTTCTTCAAAACAAAAATTTGGCTGTAAAGTGACATTGTTATAACTTAGTTTGCAATGAGGAAAGTTACAATTTAATTTAATCATCCATCATTTTCACTCGTATCCATGTCACTCTTTAGCTTTGTTTAAAAACAATAATATTAATTTTTTTTTAAATTTTTTTAGTAATAAGGTGAAAGTTTCTGATATATACTAAATTATTTTACTGAATATAATTTCAACCACAGTCTGTCAGACAATGATCAGAAAATAAAATTCTGAATTAATATTGGTCTCGACATATTATTGAATATATGCAGTTACATACCACAATTTAGATTTTATTTTTTTAAACGCAAAAAGGATTCCTACATCATATTGCATCCGACGAAACTTAAATTTATAAATGACAATTATGAACCATCCATCCCACCAATTAATTATCTGTCCGATAGGTTTTATTTTTATAAAAGGTTGGGAAGCTCAATTAATTATCTGTCAATATTCGAATCTCCAAAGTATTCTTTATAGGGAATAGTCTTTTGGTATTCTACCAATATTCAATTTTGCTAGCCAACTGGTCCGCGCTGATTAGTAAAATCCAATTAAATAACCCTTTAAGGCGCTATGTTATGGATTCTTGCCCTGCATCAGAAGTTTTTCTCTAGAAGATCCCTATACACAGAGGGCCACAGAGAAGAAGCCCTGGGGAAAATAAAGTTCATGTGGCTCTGTGTCTGTCTGTATATGTTCTTTCCTCTCCGTCTCATACATGAACTGGTCCTATCACATACACCTAGCATATATACTTATTAGTTTTGGCTGATTCTTATCCAACCATTACAAATATGATATTTTATGGACATTTACATTTTTATACCTATAGTTTAAAATAATATTTTTATATTTCTTAATTTAAAATTATATTTTTATACTTTCTAATACCTCCCTTCATCCTATAAATTAACAAAAACGTTGTGATTATCATTTTTATTAAAAACAAGAGCATTTTTGTCATTTCACAGGTTAAGAAAGTATTTGACACGGTTAAAAAAGTATAAAATATTGGTACAAATTAGGGGATTATATTTTTGTAATTTTATGTAGTTATAAAAATGCAAACGTCCAATTTTTATTCCTTCCAACCATTAATTGGGAGGAAATAAGAAGCAATCTCCGACCCCCACACCTAACATGCAAGCCCCCAAGACTCTAGTGTGTGTATTTTTTCTATTACTTAGCTAGCAAATATAAAGAAATAAGCGAAATGATTATCACTAGCAGAAGCTTTATAATACTTAGGATATAAATGTATATTTATACTTTATTTATTAGAAGTTATATTGACATACTATTTTAAGATAATTTTAACTATAAAATTGAAAAGCGTATAACACACATAATTGATAGATTAAATTGTTCTAAAAACAATAAAAAAATATGTTAGATAGATAAAAATCTATCTTAAAACAATTAAAAATGTTGATTAATTAAACCTTTGAAAATTATAAAAGTTGAAAGTAGTATTAGAAGTCTAAATAGTGGAGAAAATTAAAAAGATATACATCCTTATGCTTCAAGCCGATGGCTGAGACTCATGAGCAATATTTTCTGATACAAACAATATCTTTTTTTTTTTTTTTTTTTTTTTTTTTTTTTGAGTAAGTACAACCATCAAGGCAAATAAACTTTTACTAGGTTAAAAAATGTTCAGCCCTCGATGTTGGCTGTTAATAAACTAAAATAAAATTCAGCCACCTAACGAAGTTCACATACAACCACACAAACTATAGAAGATATATAGATTCTCCGGCGACTAACTGTTGCGCTAGATCGTTACACCATAGACAAAATGAGCTGTTTTTTTTTCTTTTTCTCTTTCTATGTTTTTTTTTTTTTAAAATTTTTAATTTTTGGCTCGTTTCGATCAGTACAGGTCCTCCAACCATATCATATTACCCAGGATATGCATGGAGGGGTGCCATGAAAGAGGAAAAGAGGATACGGCGAGAAGAAGAAGATAGGTAGAGAGGCCAAACGAAGCGCTACAATATTTCAACGTCTAAACGCATTTGCATGCAAAGGATTTATGCCCAAAGATGAGAATGATAAGCACTTTTGTCGACTTTATTTTGTTGCAAAAGTCTTGAATATCCAGCTCATTGCAAGGGCAGCAGTGGCCCAATAAATAAATAATTATATATATATATATATATATATATATATATATATATATATATATATATATATATATATATTTATTTATTTGTGTGTTTTATCGCAATTTGTAGTTACACATATTTTGTTTGGCAATAGTAATATCCCTAGCTCAGGAGATACGAATGTGAGAGTGTGTTGACCGGACGTAGACAACACTAAATTATTGAATTTTGGTATTTATAATTTTATACCTTAAGAAATTTAAATTTTAAAAATTAATTTTTAATTTAAAATAATATTTTTATATACTCTTAATTGTATAAGATAATAAAATTATTCTCGTCAAATTATTCTTCATTATTTTTAATAAAAAATTATTATTATTTTATATAATTTTTAAAAAATAAATTAAAATAATATATATTTTTATATTTTAAATTATCACAGATATAAAAGATGTAAATGCCCGAATTCTAACCAAAAGTTGAGGATCAGGATCACTCGAAAGATCCACTTTAATGCATGTAAGGTCTACGTCTTTTGAAACACGCCCTTAGAAATATGCTACGTATCAGAGCAGACATCCTTTAAATTGCATGAATCATGACACCTTATGGGCCATAGAGGATATTGCACCTGCTGAATTTTTTGGAATTTTGTCAAGAAAATTTCCATTTTACAAATATTTAATAAATCAATTTATTAAATCAACAACTTATTTATTTGAGCCAACATCTTATTTGCTCATTCCAAATGTCATATTTATTCAAACTTATACTTCGTTTGCTTGTTCAATACTTATTTTATTCAGGACATCATATTTATTCGTCTAGAATAATGTATTATTAACATTGTGTTATAAGCTGATAATATTGTATATGTTTGCTTGACCAAATCGTGTTTATTTGTCCGGAAACTTAAATGTATATGGTTATAATTATTTTGAAAAAGTTAAAAATATAATGGCTGATTTGTATTAGTTTTTGAAAAGTATAAGTTTTCTTTTTCTTTTTTTTTTTGACATTATTCGGAATTTTTTTTTTTTTTATTGATTTAGCCACAGTTCGGAGGTTCTTTTATCCTTGAACAAAAACACATCTGTAATTTGTGTCGGCCTACTCAAACATATGCAACAAGTACTCAAACTTATTTTGTTATGTTATTAGAGACTAAATAGCTAGAACTTGCTTCAACTACTTGAACTTAATTAAACCTAGACGAAATTGCAAATCACCCCTGATTTCCAAAGATTGTGCAAATCACCTCCCTCTTATAAATTCTTGACTATTATATAAATATTTTTTTAAGAAATTTTGAACATAAAAATGTAGAGTTCGATATGATCTTAAATTTGTTTTCTTTAAAGTTTTCTTTTTTGAAAACCTATTTTAAATAGATATTTTGAGAATTTAAAGTCTTAGTGGGTTTAAAAATTAAACAGCTATTTAGCTAAGATTTTGAAATCTCAAAATATATATTTTAAGAAGTATTGTTTTGAAAGTAATATTGAGTATAAATTTTTGTTATCTGATTTATAATTTTTATATTAATTTTTTTTTTCTAAAAATACTTCTAAATAGCTATTTTGGGGTGTGAAAAATAACGAGTTTGAACTAAGGGATTTATTTGTTACTCGCAAATCAATGCAGGGACTTATTTATAAGTATCCCTTACACCTAACTCCAACATTATTATTATTTGATGTGGAACATTATGATCCTTTATATTTGTGTAGAGGTGGAATCTTGCTTAAAAAAGAATAAAATTGAAAAAAAAAGTAGCTACTTGATGTTTTTAAAAGGAAAGCAAAAAGTTGGAGAATTTATTTAATAGAAAATTCAGTTATAGTACCATAAAACTTTATTGTAGAAAATTTAATTGGCACATAAAACTGCACAAGGACCCAATTTATTTAACAGTAATTGCAGAACTTTCTTTTTAAGAAGTCATTATAGTACTATTGCAGTACTAAAATATAACCTAAAAGAAAATTTAATGAAGAGTTACATAACAGTCCTTTAATGCTTACAAATTTGCAAATAAATATCTCTTTTTAATAATATTATTTTTATATTCCAAAATATCTATTTTAAAATATTTTATTGAAGCAAATATTTCTAAATATGTATTTGAGGCTTTCAAGTTGTAACAACTTATAATTAGCGGCTTAGCAAAGATTTTAGAACCTTAAAAAATCTATTTAAAAATACTTAAAAAATTTTGTATATAAAAATTATAGATCATATCGAAATCTATTTTATTTAATATTCAGATATTTTTTTTTTTAAATAGTTATATAATAGTCAAACTATACTGATACGAACTTCGAGACAAACTATTTTATAAGAAATTTAAAATAAAGAGCTGATTAACAAGTAGTTTGAGCAACGAATTTCTTTGTTGATTAACAAGTAGCTAGTTTGAACAACAAAATTCTTTGTTGATTAATCAAAGTGCCTTGACAGTTTCCAATTCTTTGGTGGTGATGCAACTGATGTTTGCTAGATGTTAAAGATTAGTACGTACCAGATTAGAAAGAAAGCTGAGAAGATTACATCTTTTGGTAGTACTATTATTGCAAGGATCTGGAGAATGTGGTGGAGACGATGAACAATGCAAGTTTTTCTGCCAAGTTTTTGGGTTGGCCGGGAAGCTGATTGGCAGAAATAGTGAATAATATATAAAATATAAAAGAAGGCAGTATTAGTGTCGTTAGGGTTCTACTATAGAAGATAAGTTCAAAGCTATTTGGAAGAGATGAAGAAAGTCTCCAATGGCGCCTCACCTTTATTACCTAGCTTTATATATTATTAGAGAGAGAGAGAGATGGCTTCCATCGTCGTCAACAGGAGGACAGAGCTACAGGTCAAGGTACGGTGGCACGACACTTCATCGGGGGGTTAACTTGGGAGACACGGATGGAGGAATTGTATCGATAATTCGAGCAGTTCGGAGATGGGAAGAGAGAGCTTAGAGAGAGTGGAAAAGAATAGGAAAAAAAAAAGCAGAAGAAATAAAAAAAAGGAAGTTAGATTGTTTTAAAAAAATATAATTTTGATATTTTACACGATAGGGATAAAAAAATATCAAATCGAATTAAGGAGTATAAAAATGGTAAATCCTATTATGAAAAAGGTTAAAAATGCAAAATGTCCAAAATTTAATTATGGTTCCATTTGAATATGTAGCAACCAAAGCTCGTGCCTTTCTAAAGAGGGCAGGAAAACACCTTCACGTGCATGGAAAGTTGGCAACAGTATTCACACGTGGCCTGCCACCTGCATATTCTCGAGCCACGTGGGAAAGGATCATTGGTCTGAATAAATTAGTAATTAGGGTTATAATTGAAAGTTATGTCTGGATGTTAAATATACTAATATTTATAGGCAATTTTTGGACATTGCAACTACCTCTAAATTTTTTAGATGCTGAAATCGGGATTCACACAATCAGTAGATTTATCTATTATGAACATTCAAAATAGACTGATAAGAAATAAAATTTTCCACGATAATTTGAATCAGACCTATCTAATTAAGCATAGTAAGATAAAAATGGCAACAGTAAAGTTAAAAAGTTGAAAGACAGTGTCCTACTATAGCTTGGACGTTGCATTTAGCCCTCATGTGTATAATCTGAATACCAAAATTTATAAATTTGAACGCCACAGCTGATGAATTACAGTATCACTCTCAAGAGTTTAAAAAAAAAAAATTAATAATAAAAAGAAAACTAACTACTTTGTCCTTCTAAAGCCAAGGACTAGCTAGTAACTATTCCTACTTGTCCACCTCTTCTTCCCCCTACTTTCGCCAAACAGGCCTAGAAAGATAACTAGGTCGAAATCCAAAACCTTATTGCATGCAGGCTCCAATATTAGACCACGAAGTATCGAACTAGGACACCATTGTTCCGGAGCCGTGTGCGCTCAGATTAGTCGATTTGCTATTCTAGTTAGAGATATTGTATAGATAGCTAATGCTTGTGTTTGGGTAGGATAACTAATTAAGTTCCTGAAGAGGTGGTTTCTGAATGTACATTTTGTGGTGATCCTTTCTCATATACAAATTGATTTCTCTCCTTAGTTTCGACAAGTCCGAGTGGCACTTCATCGCCGAGATTCTAGAGATTCCTCCCTAAATCCCTAACTACTGTATATAATTGGCTTTCAAGTTAGTTAGCTCTATTGCTCTTGGACTTGTCGTGATTACTATTTTGAACCATGAAACTTATCCAACATCGGATCTCTATCTCAAGATTCACCGTTCGTTGTGAGATCTGTATTGTTTATTTTATACAATAGTCATCAAACAATAAATATTGGTATCGACATAGATGATATAATATCACAAGTATAGGCTTAGGTATTAGGGATATAGACACTTGGCATCAATTGACCCCACTCAGATATTGTGAAACTAAGCCGTCAAAGCAGTGATAAATACCTCCCTCCGGCGGCGGGATCAGAAGCGAATGCAAAGCAATCAAGGGAGAAGGAATTAAGGAAATTCGGTTGGGTGGAAAAGGATGGCCGGGGGATAGGGTCGCTGATGGGCCAGGAGATTTATTTATATAGAGGATTGATGCTTTGAACCTAATTGGGCTCTAGCCTTCTTTGTTTTTGGCCCTTTTGATTTTGATTTCTAGTATTCACTCCTCCAACGTATAAAACTTCTTTTTCGTGGAATATAAATACTTAGAAAAGTAAATATCTGCAATTTATTTAAAAAATTAAAATTTATCTTATCAATATTAGCTAAACATTTGTGTGATATTATTTATAAATTAGATATTTATATAAAAAGACACCATTTAAATTTATACACCAAAATTAGTCATAAAATATTTAATTTTGATTAGTTGTGACCATATTTTTTTAAAAATATAATATAGGTATTTGTAAAAGAAATTTGGGAGAATTGCATTTCAGCCTCCGATTCGTACACTTTACATATCAACCCCGGATTTCCACGCTGATGTGGCTACGCACGTTGCGCGCCACGTCGGCAAGTTTTTCTGTTTCCAGGGGTTGAAACCTAATTTTCTAAAGAAATTTCTAATCACTACTTAATTTTGCACTAATATGTGTAAATTATAATAAAAGATAGCAATATAAAATTAATTATTTGATTTTTTTTGCAGATAAGCACATAATAAACCATAATTAGATTACATAAAAATTATATCGATCATTTTTAAAAAATACAAATAAAAGAAAAAAAAATAGAAAAGATTAGCAAGAAGTATAACTTACAAGATATTATATTCATTGTTAGCAAATATATATTACTTGCGAATATAATAATTAATAGTAGCTCTATTTGTATCAGACGTTTGAATTATTTATTAAATAAGAAAGTAGTAATATATTCATGGACCTCAGCATAGGTCTCACACACACACACACACACACACACACACACACACACACAGATATATATATATATATATATATATATATATATATATATATACATACATATATATTAGTGAGTCCAATGGACCTCAGCACAGGTCTCATGTTTCCTGACGGGCTGACGTCCCATTCTCCCTTTTTTTTTCCCTGGATGTTAGCAAAACATTAGCTTGTAGTTAGCGTCGTTAGTAAGTTATTATATCAGTAATTCAGTCAACCAACGGAAGGCATACAGAATTTTATGTGGTTCAGCTGATTGTGCATCATACATCTATGGGAGTAAAATAAAAAATCCATTAATGATGCTACAAGGTTGATGGAAGAATAATAGCGACATTCCTCTACGTTAGGATGAGGAATGTAAGTAGAGTTGCTGCGCTCATGGTAGAATACACACTTTTATGTCTTTCTATGTCTCTAGACTCCTTAAGCTATTCTCTCTCTCACTCGTCTCCCCTTCCTTGCAGGTGAAGATGTATATTTATAGTGCCGGCCGGCCGTCGTTTATTACTTGTGCACATTAACTACGATGGGATAATTGAGGTAGGTCGGAAGTGTCGGCAACCAATCACAATAGTGCTGACTACCCTATCGTAAATTTCTGGATCCGTCACTGCTATCCGGCTTACCATCATTACTAGTGTCAGACCCAAGTCATGGTACAGTCGGAGTTACTTAGGTAGGTGTATGGACCGTATGGTACAGCATAGGGTGTTTTGAAATTGTCCATAAAATGAATAGAACGTCAAAAGATTATATAGTATATAATACTATGTACATCACATAGAAAAAAGATACGTAAATTCTTCTCGAGTCTAGTTGGGAGGGTACGTAGGTTGCGCTTTTTGAATTTCAGCTAGGTGATAAAAACTTTATAATAATATATCGTGTTTTTATCGATATTTAGAATAGAAATGAAACTACATATTCAAGATAAAAAAAATACATAGTTTTTACCCAATTACAACATTAAACAACAGAATGTAGCACTAACTTTAGTACGTCTCCTCAATCGGAGTGGTCGGTGTCGCTGCTAAGAATTTCACGGATGGTCGTCACCGGCTGCTGCTGCGTTGTCATCGTACTCGGCGGTGCTACCTCCATCGCTCCTTCGGTCTCACCTTCTTCTTCTTCCTCCGCAGGCTCTTCTTTATCAATCCTATCTAGAACAAGAACGATACCCATGGCGAACGCAGCGTCACAGCCCGGCCGGAGCCTGAGACAGAACACGTCTCGACCCAACACAACCTGTGAATGGTGCGCGCACGCGTCCACCTTCCGTGCCACCTCCGCCACCACCGTGGCGTCGGCGGCGGTTTCGTTTCGCATCACCCTGCAGCTCCGCTGCGCAAACGATCCCTCTACTTGGAAAGTAACCGTGGAGCTAAGAACTTCAATTTCTACAGAACTCTTGCTCCCTCGTGCACCGGTGAAAATCGACGGCCGCTTGATTGTGAACAGCGGCGGCTGGCCGTTGTCGCCGTCACCGAGGAAGGCTTCCCAACGATGGTGCAGGCTGGGCCAGCAGCGGCGGAGCGTCAAAATAGAAGCTCCTGCATGGTCCATTAACACAAGCTCGTCGGTGAGGGTAAGAGAGGGAAAGGCGGGGCCGTAGTTATCTACGCGAAATACGAGCTCGCCGGAGGTGGGATCGTAGACGGCGAAGCCGTCGCCGGGATAGAACAACGATGTTTTTCTTACTGTCAGCTCTCGTTCAGCGTCGCTGCAATACTTCTCTCCGACCACCGCCATCAATTCCATACTATTCTTATTCATCTCTAAAACTTGAAAAACAAGTTCAGATTAAAACACAGTGATGGTGGTCAGATCTGCTGCGAGTTGCTAAGATCTCTTCTCAGCCAGTTTCCTTAGATTTTGTTTTGGTTTTCCGAGAGAGTTTTATTTTCTTTTCTCCGTTGAAAGAGAACATAATAGACATATATTAATACTTGACGTGAAAGCCGGATTCAATGAGGTTAACAATAAACGAAGCCAAGATTTTGATGAGGAGGTTCCAGAGAACAACGTGTTTCCTACTTTCCGGCGAACATGTATGGCTAGAATTGCACAAAAATGACGCACTTTGCATGATTATGAAGTCCAGAAAGGTCGCCTACGATTATTATACTCTTATATTTCCGAGGCGAATAAGTTATATCTTAAATTAATATAAAGATGGAAGAGTTTCCGATATGAACTTTTATTTTTTAAAATATAAAATTAATTTTCAAAAACTAAATAATATACAATTAGTTTATTTTTAGATGCTGATTTATCCAATTTTTAGTACCAAAAAACTTATATGTAATTAATTAATCCTATGCAAATGGACAACATTTCAATTTAATTCATTATAAATGTTTATATCTAATTCGACGGCTTTAGCTTAATATTTGAAAAATAGAAATTATTTAAAAATAATTTATATAATTCTAAACGCACAAAGGCAGATTGGAGAAGATGAGGGGTAACAGACTTCGTTCCGTTTTAGGAGATGAAGAAGTCCTGAATTTAATGATTTGGGCCAGGTTGTGCAAAAATACTGCTATTGCGTTGCTCCTATGATTTCTTACTGAAATACTATTTGATCCCATAAAATAGTACAAAAATAGTCCGAATAGTTATTCCGAGGCGTAAAAAATACAAATCGGATTATCATTTGGGTTAAATATTTGGTCCAATAGTATTACTCGGCTTCTTATGAGTTCAAGGTTCATTCACCTTTTCTTATAGCTAAGATTATAAATTAGTCGAGCTGCTCATAACGGAAGAGATGTTCACATCAAAATGTAGGGAGCATTTATGAAGGTTCACATGAAAATTATCGACGTAAATACTCATTTAATGGAATCCGCAAAAAGTAGGGAGCATTTCTGAATGTTCATTTCGGACAGTAATGAAGAACGATTTTCTTATATGATGTTCACTCTAGTTATTGCATTAAATGAGTATTTACATTATAAATACAACCTAATATAGTAATATAGCTATCATGGATAAGCTCAACTTGTACTCGTATTATCATAGTGAAATAATTTCTCTCTTCTCACCTATAAATATAGACTTGGGCTGAACTTGTGTTCGTTGTTCTAGTGACGGTTTTTCCGTTGTCTCTCTTTGTTTGTCAAATTCATCAATGAGAATTCACTTGCGAGAAAGCAAGGCTTAAGACAAATTCTTTCAATCTCTTTCTCGAAATCATAGAATGCAACGCACCAGAAATCCTTTCTTTTAAGAGAAGTCGAGTATTCATATATTAAGATTACCCCGACTATCTTTGCGAGTGAAGATTCACGAGTATCCTAACATTCTCAGATATATAGAATGAAGTTTCTCGAAATATCTCGTGTTGGTGCGGAAATGAAGTTTTTGTCGCGCTCACTCCTGAACTTTGACGATGCTCCGGCGATTCCTCCGGCGACCTTGGTGACTACCAGAGACACTCACTTGTTAACTCTCCAAATTCTTTTGGAAATTACTAAAAGTAACTTATGGCTTTCCATAAGTCTATTCTCTAATATATATGTGGTCTGCTATATAAACCCGATTGGATCCTTGTCTAATTTGGACTCGACTCGAGTCATATGCCAACAGTGAGGATAACCGTCTTAAAAAATTTCTCTTGTGTATGAGCAAGACACACGGACATTTATATGTGGATCACAAGACTCACATAAAGATCGTTAGGTTAGCTTATCACATGTGTGTCCACGGTTCGACGGAACCTTGACATCCAGCATCTAGGGTCAGCTGTTGGCGGGTTGAGTTTTCTGCTGTTCTAGCATGGTGGCTAATTATACGGGGGTTTAGTCCAGTGGAGGTTGGATAAATAGGACGAGAATTGATGGGGATGTTTTGATCCTCGTCTCCGGATGACATCTGCAGCGTAGGGCTCGGCATCCTAAAACTAGGGCCATGTATATGCCATCTATCATTTATGAGATTTGGGTTATAAATAGAAAAAAATTATACAGTGCGGGCGTGAGCAACGCTGGATGGTTGTCATGTGTATTATCATGATGCTTCTTTATGAGAGTGGAACCCTCCGTAGTAAAAAATAAAGAAAAATTCATTTCAATTCCGGCGGCACATCAAATATAGTACAAATCACGAAAATTTTATATAAAATTTTATTATTTTACTTAATATATTTTTAAATATTTTTATAAAAAATTTTGAACTATAAATTAAACAAAATATTTAAATTTACAACTTTATAGTTCATAATTTTTTTTAAAAGTATTTAAAAATAAATCAAACAAAATAATAAAAATTTTATATAAAATTCTGTGATTCGTGCTATGCTTGATGTGCGGCCAAAACTAGAGGAAGTTTCTCTGTGGTCGCACCACAGAGGATCCCATCTGCTTATTTATCTGCCGTTTATTGCAGTAGATACATATGAATAAATAAGAAAGGGGATGTAGCCTACTTTTCTATTCGCTCATCAAAGTTGTTTCCGGCCGCGCCACCGGGGATCCTCTTCGCTGATCACATCTTGCCACAATGTCTGATGTGGTCGGAGATCCTCATCTTGACCACCGCATTTTTGCCGGAGTTAGTAAATTACTTAAAGTTTTTAAATACTAAATGTTTTTTTTTATTTGAGAAATATGAGGTGGATAACTATCATAGTGTTTCATTCATTAAGAAATTGAAAAAACAGACTTACCCATGGGACAAAGGAGATATCACAAAAATAAAAAATAATAATAATAAAAAGGAAAAAGGTACAACAATAGATAAATAAACATATCAAAAAATAACCAAAAAGAATATTTTAATAGATCCCTCAATATTCAATCCAGTTATATACGATCAATCTTCATATACTCGCTGGATATCTTGAAATAATGACCATAGTTGTTTTGCAGTTTTTCTGAAAACTCGATTATTTCTCTATAACCAAACCTTCCACCATATGACAGCTACAAAGAGATCATAGCCATTCCTCCATTCTTTGCATATGGTTGTTTTACACCATAATGACCATATTCTACGATATTATTTGGAAGATCTTAGATATACAGCTTCGAAAGTACAATATTTTTATATCTGAGTGATAAATTTGTAATACATAAACAAATTAGTAACAGATTTTTAGACGTCTCCACATATGGGACAAACCTCAAGATGATTCCAACATTTTTTGATAAGATTATCAGCAGTTAATAGATTTTTCCTTTTAAAATTTACTTTTGTTGTTGGCTTAGCTTTGATCCATCCACATCTGAAATAACATATACCATTAACATCTGGATATGGCGGTGAAAGCTTCGACAGTCACAGGCTGAAGGAACTTCGAATTAGTAATTGAACGATTATTGGAAAGGAAATTTATGGAAAGAGAATTTTAGAAGAATGGAGAATCAGAAGATTGACGTCCTCTGTTTCAACAAATCGTAATATCTATGGAAACGTTGTGTGCTAGTGGGACGAGACAGATGGCAGTCATCCAACGGTGCTCGTGATAATAGGGTATCTGCGCCCGCGCTGTATAAAATTTCTCGTTAAGTAGAGGGGACTCCATGTTTATCATGAAAAGTCGGCTACATGGTAATGGCTAACTCTAGTAGGCTTCCTGTGATGTGTAATGCTGAATCTCGACGGGCACACCCGATCGGCACGAAATCGGCTCATTTGGTCAGTCTTGCTTGATTAGACTGGTTTGCGAGTTCATATGAACTAAAACCTTTATATATATGCTAGCTTGTAAACCGAAAAATAAATTGTCAAATATGTATTTCAAATTTAGTAACAGTTATATCAAGCTTTTTTTTTTGAAATTGTGCTCAGTAAAGCATTACACAAACAATTTATACAGTTTAAATGCTACTTTTTTTATTAACTTTTTTTTTCTTTTTCATTAGGTGGCCTTACAGATAAGATGAACAAAAACTACGATTTGCATCTCCACATAAGCTAATTGATGCAGTTATGGACAGTAGCTAGCTGTTGATCATTCAAAGATACTCATATTCGTACGTGTAAGATTTCGAATGATCTTTTCTGGATTTGCTTTCTAGCTATTTCTCATGTCTTGATTCATATATATATATATTTTTTAATTTTCAAAGCCTGTCTTTCGTTATATCTTGACAACAAATAACAGTCTATTTTCTGAATTAATTTCCTTATCACATCTTGAATATTGCAACTTTGTTAACCTACAAAGTCAGTGGTAGGCCTTACCGTCGACATAAGCGCATGAACGTTCAGATAAAGCCATTAAGAAGCACGTAATTGATATGATGTTAAAAATAAAAAGAAAAAAAAGAAGGAAACTTGTCTTAATTATACGACGCCATGTCAGGAGACTTTAGGGTAGCTTACTTTTTATCTTTCCCGCTGTATTATATATATATATATATATATATATATATATATATATATATATATATATAATATAAAGAGAGAGAGAGAGAGAGAGAGAGAGAGAGCAAATGTCAAGTCTGTTAGCCAGAAAATCACAGATGAATGGACGAGGCCACATGAAAGTGGCCCTCTAGTACCTACACCAACTTACAAGCATACCTGAAACTTCAGCAGATTTAAGCTTTAATGCCCCACATTTCTTCCAGGTCACTGAATCTAAATAATTAAATAGATTCAAATCCGTTGTCATTTCTCATTTTCCACCAAGATGGTTGAAGACTTTCAGAACTCGGATCATATGCGTACTCCCATATGCTGTCCTTGTTCTTATCTGCTGCGGACATGTTGAAATGTATAGCAGTCTGAATCCTCATTTTCATATGAGGGCCCAGTATTAATGCATGGGGCCATATTGTCCTCACAAGTTGCCTTGGACACATCGATGATCTGCCTACTGAGAAATATTCTGACGTTCTTCCTGATTTTGACAACCCTTATCATCAGAAACCAAATTTTTTCAAACTACCAAGGAGTTAACATCTTACCTACTCTCATAAATGATGTCGTAACCAAGACAAAACATGGACCATCTCATGTTATCTTCAATCTTCTCTCCTTGCTTGCTATAAGTAGGCCACAAAAGTTAGAAGATCTTCCGAACTCATCAGCATACCAAAACTTTCATCATTACGTTCTTTCTTGAGTACATAGAGCACTGTTTGGCAATGAAGTGGCAAAGAGTTGCACCTTTTGGGGGGAGGAGAACATATACTGTGCATGGCGATGCTTCGTCCGATTCAAATGATTCATGCAGCTCTCCAGTGGCAGAGAAGGGGCATTTTATCGTTTATTCTTCTGATCGAAGGCGCTTCATGGTTCCGTTGGCATACCTCAGTAGCAGGATTTTCATAGAGCTTTTTGCAATGGCTGAAGAAGAGTTTGGACTTCCAGGCGACGGGCCTATTACTTTGACTTGCAATGGATCATCCTTGGAGTTTTTGCTTTCTCTGCTTAGAAAGAGAGCCAAGGAAGATTTGCAGAAGGCAATAGTCAGTGAACTACTTAAGCAGCAGCATTCACACCGTATTATGTCATCTCTACGGTACTCTACGGCACAACAAACAATTAGCAGTTCATAGATATTGACATTGTAACTCCATAGAATTTGCCGATATAACACTTTTGAGGTGTGAAGTTCACGCCCAAATTCTTTTCTGAAATAACCGTTAACAGTATGTTATTTGACGCCAATAAACTTCTAACAACCTCACATATTTTCTCTAATATTCAAGGTTTTAAATGCCATTTCGTTCCGAGTTTTGATAAATTCTAAATTCGAGACGTACTGACCGTGGCGATAATACAATATTATTTTTATATATCTTATTATATTTTAAAAGTTACTTTTAAAATTTTTAATTTAAAAAAAAAAACTAAGTGGTCACGCGCTCGCACAGGTGGCGCGACGATAAAAAAAAAACGTCGCGTAGTGGGCGCAACTGTTCATCTTTCTTGAGAGGAAGATGAACACTTTCAAAAAAAAAAAAAAAACTGAGCCGGCCGGTTCGACACCGTTCCGGACGGCACGCAGCGTGCCGCCCGGAATTTAAACCTTGCTAATATTTACGAAAACAACCTCCTTCGGATATAGCCGCCCTTGAAGTAGCTGTCTTAAAAAAACCTAACCAAGTGAGTTAAAATCTTGACAATATAAGATTCACAAAAGGAGGCAATAAATCCATAAAAGTAATATTGGCTCATTATGGTCAAAAAAGAGCTCTGCTTCAGAAGCCTAAGTCTGGACAGTTGTAGGAGTTCAAACATGAAATGAAATACAACTTTCACTTCCATGTTCTAATCTTTTCATAAAATTCCAACATTTTGTCATATTTTGTGTTAAATCTCTCACGAGTCACACGCAAGCTACTCCTCTTAAAGGAGGAGGACCAAATACAATCAAGCCTACACCGATAAATACAATTTAAGCATTACCTCAGTGAGGTGCCTCACCTGACTTCCAGCAACCTTGCATACGCGTGGGTGAACAGCCATCGATAAATCATAAATGAGCTGCTCAAAATCATAAAAATTGCTTGCAAGCGGCCGAGTGCTGAAATTTGAGAGAATACATTCAGTACTCTTAAAAGAACAAGTCAACAACTCACATGATCATAGCCCTTCTGATGTTGGCCGTTGAAATACATTCAGTACTTAAAAGAAGTCAACAACTCACATTATCATGGTTCTTCTGATTATTTACCAATCCAGCAGGACATGTTACATTTTCCAGTAAGTGAAGTCACTCCAGTCAACATGCGCAGAACACAGATCGGTCGTATGACATTTCTCCCAGCAGACAACATATTAATCGATCTTTGGTACTAATTACTTCAGATTTCCTTTGTTAAAAGACGTTGGATTAGATCTCTCACAAGTATATGAATGAACATCAGTATCAGTCGAGTTAGCCGTTCAGATTATTTCTTACTAAAGCAATAAATTGCCATTACAGATGCCGCACACATGATTCCAGCAGAGCATCTTGTCTCGCAAATAATAAAAATTGTGCCTGAAAATAGCCATCTCTCTATATCATACAAATATTCAATATGCACATATAAGTAAAACACAAGAAGCAGATATCCCATTCTATCCTAAACGAAATGAAGCCTTATGCGGTCCAAATTCTCAAACAAATATAAACATAAATATAGATAAAAAATAAAGTTCCTACCTTTTAGATCTTAATTGACCTTGTCATTTGGCATTTCAAGTGTTGACTTTAATGCATTGCCCCACTTGACTTCCAACAACCCTGCATGTAGTTAGTTGAGCAGTCATCAACACATCTTGTATCATGTGTGAGTATGACTTCACAAAAATGAAAATCCAATGCATATAGATACTGAAATTGTAAGTTATCAAAAAGTGGAATTACACCAAATAACATACTTTCTGAACATGCAAGATAATATGATATGGGACTTTACCTTCAAGGATATAATATCTGAGGATATACAGCCAAAATGTACCGACAAATCTTGTGTGCATTAATAAACAATCAACATAGACTAGCCTTGATTTTATCCTGTCCCCTGCATCATAAGTATCATCCAAACCCATCCTTACAATCACTAACACTTGAATTCAGCTTCACAAAAAATGCTGGCTTGCAAAAACATGGACCCTGCTGGATCATTTCATATCCAGCGAACAAATAAGTCTGCTCCCTCATCTATCCTCCACAAGATCTAAAATAATAGATGTTGCACCAGATGTTCTTCCTCTTACTATAAGTACACCATATTGACCATAGCTCTTGCACTCATAAACATAACCACAACTTGCTTTGCTTCATTTCTTTAAATTTTTGCATGATTTCATGTATGTTTAAGTTCTTTCCAAAAGTGATTATTTCCAGATAGGTTTTGATCCAAATTTATCATTTATATACCTTCTAATTATCGTATGACATTGTTTGTCGGATAGGATATGCTGTGACATACTTTGATGCTACTACTACTAGTAGTTGTACAGTTCTCACATAATTATGGCAAGGAGATATTATTTAATTTACAAAAACAAGAAGAAAGTTTCAAACCAATACAGCAGCTACGTATCTATAGAACCTTATCTTGCAATATGCAAGCGACACCAGAGAAACTTATGCTTGGGATAGTTATATTGAATATGAAGGTTGGGTTTGTTAATGAATACATAATATGAAATAACAAGAGGCGGATTTCTCATGCTTTTAAAATTAAGTAAGATGAGCAATCTCATCTTCCCTATGTAGGAGATGAAAAAAAAAATTAGTTGAGCAATCCACAGAACATCATGTATATCTGCACCAACTAACACATGTCAGGATCCAGAGGAACAAAATCACATGATTGTGGCCCTCTTTCACCAAGCGATAGTTGCGTGAGTGGTGAGTGGTCAGTAAACAATGCACATGATCTGCCTGAACTGGATGAATAGCTCCGAAGATGGATAAAGGCGGTAGGACCGTACTGTACTCACAAGCGATTGGGGTGTAGTTATAATCAATTAATGGAGACAAACCTTGATCTTCCCTCAGATTATCCACATCTCCGTATCACCCAAACTGTTATCTGTGATCCGCTAAGGTACTGAAAATTGAATTTTTATAAATCATTGTTGGAAAACATGGACCCCCGAGCATTATTTCATATCCACTAAGCACATGAGTTGCTAACTCGTATCCATCACGAGATTTTCAACAATCAGCATTCTTCGTCTTACTATAAGTACACCATACCGAGCATAGAGCTTGCACCATCAACATAACCATATCTCCTCTGCTAAGTTTGTTTCCGTGGAAAAAAAAAAAGACAAGAGGCTTCATATCAGTTGGATATGGCAATAAAGTGGCAAAGGGTTTCTTCTTTTGGGAGGAAAAGAACTTCTGCTTCTCAAGGTGATGCTTCACCGGATCATTCCAGTGCTTCATGCAGCTCTCCTGTGGCGGAGAAGGGGCATTTCATTGTTTATTCCTCTGAGAGGACACGATTCATGGTTCCCTTGGGTTACCTAAACAGCAGCATTTTCCTAGAGCTTTTCGCAATGGCTGAAGAAGAGTTTGGTCTGCCAGGAGATGGACCCATCACTTTGCCTTGTGATTCTTCATTCATGGAGTCTGTGTTGTCCATGCTCAGAGGAAACGTTACCACCAATGCAGAGAATGGCCTGCTTATTCAACTATTTAAGAAACATCATTCAGGCTGTCCTTTCTCTGTAGGATGCCAACAACTAGAAGTTGTAACTGGCTGCTGATCAATTTCATTGATATTGTATAGTCCATCTTTTAAGTTGTAAAATTCACAGAACTTCGCGGCGTAACATTGCCCAAATTCTATCTCAATATAGAATTTGATCCCCATAACCATCTCATACATTGTTTGTCACGTCAGAGAAGTTTATACTTTGATACTAACTACTCCATATGAAACTCGATTTGCTGCTAGCACCCTTTTTTGAGAAAAATTTAAGGGGATACCCAGGGATACAGTTGACCATGGAAGAATAATGTCCGTGAGTATATGTGCACAGACAAAATTATGAAAAAATACGAGTGTGTATTAGAAAATATCATAAATTATATAAAGGTATCTCCAGAATAAGCATAGGCTTGCAGGATACGTAGTTGTCTCTATAGAACTCTTAAAGATTCAGCAAAGCGCCTTTCATGAGATGAGAACGATCTCTCCCCTCTGAATGAGAGGGCCTGGATCAAAACCCCAAGCGTTGACCTTCAGGAATCCACAAAGCAGTAAAATTGTCTGGAGCAACTCATAAGCTGCCACATAAACCATCTTGCTATATGGTGTTCAATCAATCACAAGAATTTTCCTTCTTAACTATGGAGGATGTAAATTTTGAATAGACCAGCCGACAAGCAGATGTGATAACTCAACAGATACAAAGCATTTGCTTTAATACATTGCAAAACCCGAGTTAATATTGTCTGCGGAAAATTGTAAGCCGTCCTAATATTTCTTGGTTTTTCTTACTTACGATTTCTTACTTGAGGTATCCAGATTCCAGGTCCTTTGGACCTTCTAAAATCCTGCCTAGTGAAGTGGTGAGTTCTATAGCCGTGCTCTTTCTACAATATTCTACTAAGTTAACAGAACAAGAACATGTGCTTGTGGACCCTCTAATTCCTCCTTTACCAACAAAGAAATACAAATAAACCTAATTTCTGATAAAACAATGGTGGATAAAAGTTTAACCAACTTGCAGATTTTTTTTACATGCTTAATCTCAGCCACTTGTACCTTCTGGGTGTAGATTCAGAGCAGTATCCAACCACGCACATGACCTGCTGGAGACTATTAATGGCATACGGCGCCATCAGGAACTACAAACATTAATAAACAGGTCATAGATCATGCTGCATATTAATTCTTGCATTTTAAGTATTTTTTATTAATGATACTTACGAAAGGCACAGCAAATAGCCAAAATCCTAGAAACGTCACTCATCTTCGACGATTCAACTTAAACCAATACACTTTTTCCATTGAAACCACAACCTCTTTGAGGAATAGATTATTATTTTGGGGATTAAATGCCTTTCAGTCATTCTAGGTGTAGCAGGCAATGAAATAGGCTAATTTTATGTGCTAGTGAACTAAACAGAATGTATACAGTTATATATTTAGTTTCCTTTTCTCCTTTTTATAAAAGAAAATATGCTATGTTTAGTTCTGTAAGTTATTCTTGAGTTGATTACCAACTAATACTATATATTCGGATCGAAGAGTGGCTTCCTCATCTAAACCCATCACATAATTTTGCTCCACACTATCCAAACATGTTCCCAGTCCCATAGGTTTATAAATACCATGATCTTCTACACCACAGCAACTTTATGTGTATACCAGTGAAGGCAGCCGCTACTTGATTCTTCAGGGAGCTCTTCAGAATGTCAGAATAAGAGTTCGATCTGCCGAGTGATGGACCGATTACATTGCCATGTGATGCTACTTATTTAGAATGCATAATCTCATTGATGAAGAACAGAACCACACCATTATTCATCCAAATAGCAAATTTTCAACAGACTCAACTTCTTCATGTATTCTGAGTTAATAAGCTTCATTAACTTCATAAATTGTACATGTACTTTTTAAATCTTGAGAGAAATCAGATTTCACATATTCATTTGCAGTAGTATGAACACTTATACAAAATCCACTAGGAAAATTGAATTGTAAATAAATGGGTTTGCACATATATTAAGAAGATGAATATGCATAGACTACCTGCAGATGCAGGAGTTAGCCGTATGCAGACCATCTCGATGTTCTATATTCAAGAAAATCCATACCTAAGGAAAATGTTAACCATATATGTACGCATACTACTTCTCGATTCCTAACATTAAATCTGCATTTCCGAAGTTGGGATAGTCTTGAGAAATTTGCACCCTTGCTTATGCATCTAGTTACTGTACTGAACATTTATCTTAAAAAAGAACAAAAGAGAAAAGGTACACGTAGATGGTTTGTAGCACTGGAAATATGGATAATTTTGTAACTAACATACAGTTTAAAGCTTTCAAATTTGGAATGCATTCCATCGCCACCAGATTCTAGTTATATGAGTTAACATATAACTCCATATATGGTTAACATTTATGTGTAACTCCACCAAATTTCTGTTAACTCATATAAAGAAATTTCAGACTTATTTCCAAGCTAGTGATATGCACAAGGAAAATCCTGATCCACAGTAATTTCTGCAAAATCCAGCACATGTTTGTGCTTCTCCCAATCCAGACATACAAACTGAGATACTTTTATGCCCTGTATTCTTATTTGAGCATGGCAATCTAAACATAAACGAAAGGCGATTCTTCAGGAGACCGGACGGTCCTAACACAATTAAGATTATATTCAATGCGTCTGAATATATACGATATGTAACCGAAACGACATATCGGTCGACTGAAACCCAATCCGAGAGCTTGGAGTTAGAATTAAAGGAATATTGGACGACCAATCCTTAATTCCGGTTGACCGATAATTCCGTGAATCCAACCTTCATATAGTTTTCGAAAATTGTTTTGAACATTTCGACTCGGGTTTAAAGGTTTTCAAACATTGCCTTATTACTTGAAATTATGATTTTTAACTTGGTTTTTTTTCCGGCGTGTTGATCATTGAATTTTTGCATGGGATTTATATCTCGTAATCTAAAAATGTCGTCATAAATCTGGTCTTTCGACCTTTAGAAATGCCGGGATATTACGCTACACATATCGCATACTGTCTATAATTACGATTATATCATAAATCTGGATAGTCTGATAACAAATGTTCCTGAAGCCCTTGCTTTTCAAACTTGTTCACGTTCAACTTCTCAAAAATACCATATTCGTTTTCAGCCTCTCTCTTGAAAACCGTGCAATCTATTTTTGACTGTTATATCAGTTTTTTTAAAAAATTAAACATAAAAGTTATAAATCTTGATGAAATTTACAACTTTCATATTGAATATTTTTCCAAAAAATATTTCCAAGTATATGTTTTGATGTTCCGAAATGTTAACGGATTTTTGATCCGTCCCGTTAACCCGCTGAAATTTGGAAGCCTCAAAATACCTATATAGAAGTATCTTTTTTAAAAAATATTGAGTATAAAAGTTATAAATCTTATCAAAATCTACAACTTTATGTTAGAAAGTATTTTCAAATAATGCTAATACTATGGTAAAAATAACATTACACGCGATATGATGAGGGGCTAAAATAGAATTTGGTTAAGTGTAGGGGCTGATTCGGCCTACTTTGTCCAAGTAGGGGCTGAAAAAAAAACATCCCAATAATAATGCTCTACTCTAAAAGCTTGCTTGTGGAATTAGACTACCGACCCAAGGTCCTAGAATTTAAGGGCAATTCATGGCATGAGTACAGCACCAAAATCTTTGTCTTCATGATTTTGTCGTGAATCAGGCGGGCGGTGGCCGGAACTTGGGTAGGATAAGCCCCATGCTTTGCCTTATCTGCAGTTACATACAGTAGGTAACCTACAAAAACATATGGATATCTGGAAATTTTGCCAGTGTTACTTTGCCTTGACTAGAATATAGTAATAGGGAGATGCTGAGTGCACGAATCAAAACACGGAAAAAATCATATACCTTTATTTTTCCATGCGGAAAACGTGTTTTCCATCACTGTGAAATGTGTTTTCCATATGGAAAATATGTGCGCGTGATTTTCTCCATATTTTGATTCATGACATGAAGCATTTTTTATAATAATACACATGGTTCTATTGCCTAGCAAATAAAAACAAGACAAGAAAATGCTTCAGAACGTGAGAATCTCATGCCAAAAGAGTTGAAATAATGTCAAAAAACCCCTAAGTTATAAAATCGTAAAAATTAGCACATATATTTTTAACTTTTTCAAAATAATTTCTAGATGGATATATCTATGTCTTTTGGACGAGCAAATACGATGGCGTCTTGTGCCACGGTGTTAAAAATTCGATATTCTATATCAGCAAAGACGATGTTCCGGAAAAATAAAAAATATGTTTGTTCGAAATAAATTGTTAGATTTGAAGAATTGATTTATTAAAATTTTCAAAGTATGGATTTTCTTGACAAATCTCAAAAAATTAGACCCACATGTAGTGAGGGGGCTTGCCTTTAGCTTTAAGGACCTTCGAATTTATGTCACTTATATCTGGCATTTCTATTCATCAGAGCTATCCGAACTCCTAATATAATCAGTTAATATACATTACATTAGAACATGTATAGTACATATAAAATGCATTGAATGTAGTTCTAATTGCAGCAACGCTATTAAGATTTCCTAAAGAATGGTATTTTTGTTACTCAAACATCGAAAATTTGAAACCTCCAAGGAAACCTATCATTTTTTTTTGTAACCGGTATTGCCGTCATAATCCGTTATGCGGATCAACCATATGGAGACTATCTTGGGACACATATGTGCACCCGTTGATAAAATTTTATTTCCACTAGCATGACGAAAAATCAAATCTATAATAGTTAAGTTTTCTGAGGTCCATCTCGTCACTGCGATATCCGGCAACTCTATGATAAGAAAAATTATTTGGGTAAGATTTGCCGAAATGGGTTGCAATAACCATGTGTAGTTACAAGAATGCCTACCCTCCCTGTCAAGAAAACCCCAAGGCCAAGGAAACCTATCATGAACAAATCACCAACAACTTGGCTAGCTGATGAGTAAAGTTTCTGGCCCATGTGTGGTACAATTTAAGTACTATGCACATTTCACATTGACAGAAAGGTGCAGGACTTGTTGTAACACAATGCAATACCAAACTGGATGAAGGACATACTGAATCAGACTGTCGTGGGCCGAAAGTGACGAATCGCTGGAACCAGACATCAAAATCCTTAGGCAGTTGCTGTGTCCAATCTGGTCACATGGTGTTGCTCCTCTATATCATGACATAGGGATACCTCCACTTGCCCTAGTTGATTGCTGTCTTCCATTTCTCTTCTTATATATATATACTTGACACCAAGGCCTTGTAGTTCAACCAACAAATCCTAATTTCAGCGAATCGATCCTTCAACCATGTTGAAAACAAAGCGGATTATCGAGATGGCTAAGAAGTGGCAGAAGAAGGCTGCAATTGCGAGCAGAAGAATTGCGCCAACAAGTAGCAACTCGAACAACTGCTCACCAAAGACTAGTAGTTCTATTGTTGCAAGAAAAGGGCATGTTTATGTCTATACCGAGCATGGAAGCCGGTTCATGATACCATTGGAATATCTAGCAGAGAACATATTCATGGAGCTTTTCAAGATTTCAGAAGAAGAGTTCGGGTTGCCGACAGACGGGCCGATTATGCTTCCTTGCAATGCGACTTTCTTAGAATACATAATCTCCTTGATGAAAAACCGAGCATCGCAGGATGTTAAGAAGGCATTGGTTACATCCCTTGCAAGCAGTCGATGCATCTCCGCTGTTTCCCGGTCATTCTCAGAAACTCTACAACAAAACCAGATTCTATACGGATTCTAAAGACGCCATTGTACTCTCCTGGTAGGCTAGTTCAATTGGAGGGGTCTGTGGCTCGCGAACCATCGCTCATAAGTTTGAGTCTCGTCTTTTGCAATACGGAATATAAATTTTTTCGTATTTCAAGAAAAATTTTTGAAGGTTGTGGCAGACATCATACTTAACGGCGAGTCGGGTGGCAATATACATCCGGAATTTTACTCTTTAATTCAAGATTGTGGTTAAAACTCTGTATAGTGAAATAATATGGTATTTGTCCTAAGAGAGGTTTTGTCTTGTTAGCTACTGAGAACCCTGAATTGTACATACATGTCTCTATGCAAATTTGATATAATCCAAGATTTCACAATTTCTCTGTCTTCCTAACAGCAAAAGACTTGAAACTCCATTGAAATTATTAAAAGTTGCTCAGTGTAAAAAACTTGAGTTGGGATTTGGGAATAAGCCAACCAACCATCCCTATTTAGTTAATACTTAAAATTAGGGAAGAAAAGCATGGAGTGCCAATGATTGATTCTGATTGCTCCCAAACTCCAGATGATCCTAATAAATAGCAGGGGTCAAATTATAATGATACTTTGAAAATTTTACCAATATAATGCTGCTACAGGCAAAGATAGTCTCTAAGAAAAGAGAAAGAAAAAAAAAAAGATCCATCATTTGTCTGCATTAATCTGGAGCTACCCCACAGACATTATCACTGTCTATATTTCCTAAAAAAAGGAGGTAACATGATATCACAGTGGTATAAAGAATCTCTATCTTAGATTCGACTTTTCGTGCCGTTAATTATGTATTTACAAATGCTGCTATGACGGGTACAGGCACATGCACCACCTCATGTGCAATGAGGTACTCTTGGAATGAGAGTCCTCATGGGAGCGAGGTGCAAACAGTTGCGATCAATACTTTAGCTCCGGAATAGCACCCGAGAGTGTGTGTGTGTGTGTGTATATATATATATTATATATATATATATAATATATATAACGGGAAAAACAAGTCTAGATATTTATCTTTATTAGCTATATACTTACGTATAATTTAATATTCTATATTTATATTGTTTATTTTAGATATAATGTATTAAAATAAATAATGCAATATCTTCGATCTAAATGACACAATCCCACTTTTAGCCGGTTCGATCTCGACTGGACCTATAAATTCTGGTCCAGTCCACAATCCGCAATCTGCGCCCTACATCATACGCAAGTCCAGTCCAGTCCGGGCTAGATGAACGCCATAAATGAGAACCATAATTATATTTCAATTTCTGGAAGCAAACCCCGCAATAGAGATCAGAGACGACTTCCTTCTATAATAAGGAACTCATAATTAATCTACCTTTAGCATCAAAAGATTCGAACTCGCACCGGTACAGCTCCCAAGTGTCTCAAAGTTAAGTTGATTCAAAATGAAAAGATATGAAAACAACAAATTCCATTACAATGTCCCAATTTGAGAAGAAATGAACAGAGCAACTATTGTTTTGCTATTTCCTAGTTTTACCCAACGGGAATATGAATGAATATATTGAACAGGATCTGTCTTATAAAGCAAATATGGTTGAATAATGCTCTAAGCATGAAGTATGCATCGATTCCTGCAAGAATTGCAGTACTGAAAGTATAATGGCAAGGCCAAAAAGGGCTTAACAACAAACAGAGAAAACACAAAATCTTGCGCCACCATTATAGAACATATGAAGAAGTTACATTGCAACAAAAAATACAACTCTTGAGATCCAACCACGATCGCCCAAGTTAATTCCCGTGTGTTGCACCCGGACGAAGAAAACTTATTAGGATTTAGGAAGGCCGCTTCCGCATGCTGCTTTTGTCAATAATCACACTAAGTAAGAAATTGCTTGTCAACTTGGAAGACTTCTGATATGTCCCTTAAATGTCTCAACAACCACATTTGCATCAGTAATTATTACCAATATTGAGTGCTATGGAAGTCGATTCAATAACTACTTATCATATCCACGTTCGCATTAAGACTAGGTGTACATATTTGTCATTTAAAAAAAAAAAAGAAGAAGAAACACTTCAAGACAATCTAGTGGGACGGCAATGAAGTGCGGAGTGTTGCAAAGCTATTACATTGATAGTGGCAGCAGCATTCTCCGCCTGTTTTTCCTATTTTTCTTAACTTGCTTTGTTATTTTCATGCAAACTAAAAAGAGTGCTGCAGCACAAACCAGGACAAATGCAAGCCGCATATACCTAAAATACAATGAAATTGCTGCAAACACAAGAAACGCAAAAATCAACAACTCCCATATTACAGATGCCACATCGATCCTGCAATCATTATAATGGATGTGTTAAGATGTAATAACAAAAATAAAAAGAAAAAACTACTTTAGCTTAAACATAATTGTCAACAAAACAATATTTATATTAGGTTTTCTTCCCATGCCACTCTAACAGGTACAAGGATATACAAAATCAGTTATAAAACGTAGATTACTGCATACTTTTGATGCTAAAGGTAGTGACTAAAATAAACTACACAAGCGTGCAACAGAAGCAAAGCCACTTGACCTTAATGAACAGTTTGAACACTAAAATCAAGAAGTAGGCTATTTGAATGGCTAACTGATATAAAAATTAATAGTACAAAAATATAGGTAGACAAACTAGAGAAAACAACATTACATAGATGACAAGAACAAAACAGACTTTTGGGTTTAGAAGGCATTGGTTTTAAATTATGAAACTCTTAGAAAAAGGGTAATATTACTTAGTAGGCCTATTCAAAATATAGCTCCTGATATTTGTTAATCTAGCCTCAGGTTGCGCTAACTGAGGCCAACAGTACAGAACATAAGAAGGTGAAATCCGTGACATATATAAGGTGACACCCCTAGCCATCATTGGCTTACAAGACATCCAAACTATCAAGTAAACGATAAGTACATGATGTGCATTGACTTTACCCACATCAACAAGGCATGCCCTAAGAATAGCTACCCCCTTCCCAACATCGACCAGTTAGTCAATGTAACAGCGGGACATGAGCTGTTAGACTTCATCGATGCCTTCTTCGTGTTTAATCAAATCAAAATGCACTCGGTCGATCGAGAAAAAAAAAGAAAATTCAACCACCGAAATTGGGACATTTTTGCAAACACCATCATGTCCTTTTCAATTTGGAAACAATGGAGAACTTTCCAATTTAGGTCGGACAATATTTGAACCCCTCCTAGGAACTATGACCGCAACTGTGAACGAACGGCTGGTTAAAAGATGATCGAGAGAGGACCATGTGGAAAACCAACAATAAACTTTCAATCTTATAAGAAATACAATTTATGGTTTTCTAGTTATAGAGGAAGCCTAACTCTTGGGAAGACAAATCGTTCTTCTATTATTTATGAGCATTTAGATTGTTCCATGATCTTATGGCGATATGCGATAAAAACCAAATTTTGACTACTCTCGATGAAAGAACATATTTTTCCGCTCCGGGCTCATGTATCAGGATCCAGGCACCTTACTAGGTTATGGTATGTACACTCACACCACAGACAGACAGCTAGAAGCTGAAGTTACAAACAATCGGGTTCATTGCCTGAAGACAACGCACTCACAGAAGAAATTTGTTATAGCCAGGAAATGTTCTATCCCATATGAAATGCACATCATATACTGCAGATCCCCACTGCCAACATCTACGTCCTATTAGCATGAGACATGGACCAGAATCGTTACGTAGCGACCCGGGATTCTGTTCAAAAAGTATAAGGGCCAGGCAAGCTAACCAATCAGCTTACATCAGCACGTCTCCCAACAAGAATTAGCTTGAGAGGATGTATGTACCCTTGCTAGAATACTATGTAATAATTTATCATTCATGATGTAACTTATGAGGACCTCATTGCACTCTAGATTATCTAAATAGCTCATTATTAAACGTGAAGCGAGTTCTTTCAGCTCTCTACTTGGGCAAGCTTACATAATCTTATACTCTCTTTTACCATTTAGCAAAATGATTTAATCCATTGGTCCTCTAGGTCCCACAATTTTCTTCGTTGGTTTACCAATGATTTCACGTAAATTCTTGTGTCATTACTTTATATTTGCCTACTTCACCCTCGTCCTTGTGTGCCCCTTGCTATGGGCTTCACAACCTCCTCGAATACTTTTGGCAAATCGGTTTCGCCAGTATTATTTAGTGTCTCCCATTGGATACTGGCTGCTGGACTTAGGTGCCAAAAATTATTGATGGGTTGCTGATCTCCACCCAGAAATCTGATTGTTGTAGATGCTGTTCGAGAAAAGCAGCCTATATGCTTTAACTCAGAAAATTCCAAAGGTGAAGAGCTACATGTTTCATAGCACTCAACAAAAGCTTTCGTTTCTAAATTTTCTTTCTTTTCTCTAATCACAATTCTTCTGATAGCCGATATAATATATTATTAGTGGCTTCTCAGTAAGATCCTTTCGTTGTTACACAAATGATCCAATACTTAAAATATTCACTATTATAGATCTTTTTATCTCTAGACTCACGACCTTATTATTATTTCTTCCCTTACTAGACTTATATAGTTATATTACATATCTCAATCTTCGATCTTTTCAAAGAAAAAACTTTTTAATTGCAGTACATCTCTCCAATGCTAAAGTTTGGCATTTACCCATGCCCTTTTTGCATATAGCATGACAACATTATTAACGAAAAAAGCACCCACCATTTACATTATTTTAAATCATAACAACTACATTATTTTGAGCGTGTCTCATAAATCCATCCATCACCAAAGCAAAAAGATAGGGCTTAGCAAAACTCTTAGTACAAACACATTGTAATGGAAAGCAGTTGGCGATATCAACAGCAAATTCGAAAACCCCCTTTTTTTTTCTCTAAAAGCTTACCAAGTACATCTGTTGATATCCTATCATAAGCCATCCCAAGATCGATAAAATTAAAAAATCATATGAAAATCGCGTGCTTTTATCTTATTTCTCCACAAGTATCTCAATGGTTGATCTACCAGGCATGAAACCAAATTGATTTAGATATTCAAGCTCTGTCTTAAATTTTGCTCAATCTCTCCTCACATGTGGCTTCATTGTGTGATTTATCAATATTTACTGTAAAATTGCATGATTTTGTCCCTTTTATCTTTATACCTTCCGTAATTTCTTTCTGTTTTAAGCAATTTCGGTTTTATCTTATTAAAAAAATTATACTTTACTATTTCAGTAAACTTTTTGTTTCAATTCTATTTTGTTAACATACCACTATATGTTTATGCACTAACCCTGGACAACATTTTCTTTATTCTTGTGAATCATTCTTTGCAGTAAACCTATTGCTCATAGCTTTGACAACCAAAACTAGCGTGTGATTCCATGATTTGCAACTATGCATAATTGCTGAAGTCCAAAACAGACAATTAAGATACATGAATGATGTAGATCTACTACGTGGCGAAGATCAGATGAAACCACAAGATTAGCTAGATATGGAGATAGTTTATACTACATAAAAGTAAGAATGATATAGGACTAAGCTAACCTAGATGAAGATGCGTTTGAGGCGGAGGAAAAGAAAGAGACCGATGCCCAGTCGTGCTTCGATCGCATCTGGTAGTCGCGCAATTGCTCCGCCAAATTTGACCGCGTTATCATCTCTTCCAAACTCTAATCCCTCTTTTCTTTTCATGTACTCTTATCTAACAGTAATCCAACATCGACGGGAAAGCAAAAGTTGGCAGCGTGATCTCGCTCGCAACCCTCGTTGCCGGAGATCGTGACTATTACAATTTGATTGAATAATGTAAAATTCTCTTTCAATCCGGCTCAGCTCCGTCGCGTCAGTGGAGAAGTGTGGGCCGTCGCCGACGAGGACGAGGAGGAGGAGGGCCGAGGAGCGGATGCGCCTGGAAAAGGTTGCTTTTATATATATATTTTTAATTTGGATTTTGATTTTTTTTAAAAGTCCTCCAGAGCCTTAAAATTAACCAAATCCATTTTTAACCCTGTCCAGTGCGAATTGGTGTGCAAAGGGGGCCAGCTCTGAAGCTCTGTTGGATTATTTAATACTGCAAAATTTTGACAACACAGAATAACTTTTAAATTTACCAAAATTTGGAATTATACAGTACATTTTATACATAAATTTACAAAATTTATTTATTTGTCATCTATTTTTATTTATCATTTTTCACCCATCATTTTCATTTTATATCCACTTCTCATCCATATCTCACCTTTCACCAACTCCTCATTTACCCACTTCTCACATTTCACTTTGTACCCACTATTCACACGCTTTCTAGTTCCTACTTTTCATGCATATTTCTCATTCACTTTTCACTTTTTATTTTTTAATATTTTTAACAATTTCTCATTTTCCACTTCACAATTTACTCAGTAGAATAAACGGCTCTAGAGTGGATGATGTTATCTCAGCCACGTACTTTTGTATCGCACTTCCAAATCAATCCCTATTTCTTATACTAACACAAATACAAATATATAAGTATTTCTTACAAAATTTAGTCTTTTCCTAACTTATTAGGGGGTTTTTGTCAACACAAACTCTTATTTCTCAAAAAATGTATAAATTAGTGCCACAAATGAAAATATTAAATTGGCTTACCAAAACCTTCTTCTGTTCACAACATCTTTTTAGCTTATCTAAAATACTTCTTAGTTTATCCGAATATTTTTTAGCACGTCTGAAATACTTCAGAAGGAAAACGACGACACCAACACTAGCAACGCTACGTTAGTCACATGAAGCACTAAACTAGCTATCTAAAAATATTTTGAGATTCCGACTAGAATTTTTGAACAATATCAAAAAAGCAATAACTGATTTGTACCAATTTTAATAAGAACAAACTTTTTTGACATTTTCCAACTTTTTAAGAGCGTAACATTATATGAAGTTAATACTGAATTCATTTTTGTATAAATTTTTCATTGTTCAACGTCAAAACTGAACTTCGAACATTTGGGACCTTCTAAGTCGGTATTTAGGTCAAAAACAGTTTTTTTTTTTTTTTTTTTTGTTCCTTTAATCTTGCCGGCCGTCCGTCATCTCACCAGCCACATTACAATGAGTAACTGTGCTAAGTTTGATACAAGAGGAGGCAGCAACTATGCAGCTATATCATGGCGGATGAATACATAGCCTAATTCTTGGATCCAACACTAGCCCTTTATCATTGAATCGCGAATAGTCACTATATTTCAAAAAACCATTTAGTAACGCAAAACGAGCTTAATAGTGCAACAACAGCACGAGCTGTAAAACTTTCCATACTGTAACATTAAAAAAAAAAGGGTGTTTGATAGAAAGAAGAGGAAAAACAAGTTTTAAGAGGTGCTGAAACTAAATTGAACCATTGATAAAGTTCAATTCACAACATAAGTGTAAATGCACAGCTGCATTATGGATGACCCCATTTCAGGGTCTTCCAAAAAAAAAAAAGAAAAACAAGTCCCGAGTTATCTCTTTCATTCAATAAATCTGCAAATAAACAACACTCGCACGGGCACATACATACACAGAGAGCGAGAGCGGGAGAAGTGCACCTTTTTTTCAATAGAAAATACACCGTATTTACCGCAAAAATTAAGTAGTTCTACAAAGAATTACACCTTTAATATAGAAAAAGCTGCAATAAGACGTCAACAGCAATAATCATAAGGATGTTATACCGGCAGAAATGGTTGGAAAAAAAAAATGAAAAATGAACTACCGCTAGAAACCACAAAGAAGGCTAAGAGGGAAAAATATAAAACAGACACATCAGCAACATCGGCACGACAAAATGTCGAGACAGGTATAAGGTCTTGCCATCGCCTCCAGTTCTTCCACTGTTGGAACTGTTTCCAAGGTGTCAAAGCTCTTTGGAACGCAACAAAATATGTATATATTATTACAAATGCCTTTACTAAAAGGATGGACCCTTGGAGAGATTCCCCTGTAATCCAAAGAACATAGTTTACATGTAATAATCAGATGGAGGATACATAAATACTTGCACAGTCGTAAGAACCACTGCTTCATAACGTACCTAAGATATAGAATGCGTCGTCGTCTCACAAGTTCATAAGTTGTTTGATTCGTTACCACGAGATAGCTACAGAAGTATATCAAAGTTAGAGCATGTGAGTGGTCAACTGACAAACTTTACATACTTCACTATTAATTTGGAGTATTAATTTGGACATAACAGTGTGTATGTCCTCTATATTGGAACTAAACAATATATATCAGCAACTGAGATGGTTGTATGAAAAATGTGAAGGAAAAAGTTAGTAATGTCAATAGTGTAGGCCGGCCTGACCCATACTGCCAGGGCACCTGGCTTGGCTTGGCTCGGCTCTTGACCTGCCGAGCCAGTGCAAGGGTGCAGGCCGGACCGACCTGGCCAGCTGCTTATTTAAGGCAGAAAACATTGAAAAACACAGTGCTAGCAAATTCCCGGCTTGACTTGAGCTGTTGCTACAGTACCTTTCCGAGCAGGCCAGCCTTCGGCCCGCACAAGCAGACTTTTTTGACATAATTTGAAAAAGTGACGTGTAGTCGGCCAGACATAATAGCATCTTGAGAAACTATCTCCTAGGATGGCATTTTTTAAGAAACAAATCAAACAAAAAAGATATTAAATCATTTTTCACAATGCCGCTAATATGCTTATGGGCATATCATATGTCAATAGTAATGATACAGTATGCTGTCGGACATGTTCGATGCAGGTGCCACATAATAAGCCAAATTGCCACTAAGCAAAAGCTACTTTTATTTTGCTAGGTAATTTATTCTAACAATCAAGACTATATTTGCCTTGTCTTTTTTGTTATTGCACTATTAGTCAGTAGGTGCAGATTATGATCGTATTAACTCATTCATAGTCAAAGGAATCACTATAATTTTTTGTTTTTATGAAACTACATGATTCGATAACAATATGAGCCACAATACTATAAAGCCAACGTACCTATGAAATAAAAGCAACAAAAGCAAAAAGATGCCACAAAAGAATAATGTTGCTAAAAAGAAGACTGCAATTACATCCTGCCACCTGAAAAAAGGGTCCACAGATGTATAAGACAAGATAATCAGTTCAAAAGAAAATGTAAAATTTGTCAGCACATATTCAAAGAAGCGACAAACAAGTACGCCCATTCAATATTACCAAAACAAAAGATAAGAATGACGTACCATTCCTTTCCAGTGTCTGACCTCAGAAAAACAATGTAATATACAATGGTCCATACGCAAAGAATTGATTCTTCAAAAACAAACCACCTATAACAGGAGTTCTCGTTATAAAAAAAAGGCTCGTAAAAAAGCAAACAAACAATAACAAGATAAAAGATCATGAAATCATTGTTGCGCTACTTTAAAATGCTACGAAGGGCATGAAGATAGAATCCTAGCTAATGTAACACTCTAGTTCAAGAAAATCTTTACAGATTATAGGCACACCTACCCACGCAATGAAGACCCAAGCGTTTTTTGTATTGTTTCAAAAGAAATCTGACAAAGTGAAAGATGTAGCTTTCAAGGCACAAAAGAATAGCTATCCACAGCATAACAATGGAAATGTGCACGAATCCACTATATTCGTGCAACTGAAACCTGTTAATGGAGGTAGAAAGCTGCAAAATGTTACATATAGCATTGCAGATTTCATTAGTAACTACTTCTAGTTTACATACTTTAGCTTTCGAGTAACTTCATAGAACCAAGGTTTTCCAAGACAGCCTACCCGAGCTCCGTAAATCAAGATCTCGGGAAGTGCCTACCATACTCATGAATGCCGAGAATTTAATTAAGGTCATATTAATATTTAATACACATAAAAGTAAAAACAGCCAAAAAAGTGAAGAAACACAAAAAGAAAAAAAAATAAACAAAGGTCACGTATGTGTGACCTTATCTCAAGCGACGTGTCATGTAAAAGGTCACAGCAGGGGAGAGGCTTCTTCGTCATGTCATTAGTAGTGGCGACTGGCGCGATCGGCAGTGTGGTTTTAAAATTTTCATTTACATATTTGGAACGGCCGATTTTGACCATGACAACTGTTGCCGTTACCGACCACCGAAGCTGGGCAGCGATGGGTGGCATGGCGCGTGCCGCTCGCCACTTAAAACCTTGCTTTAAAAAAAAAAAAAATCCAAAAATTGTCTAATTTGAAACTGGGTAATCAAACCCAACACAACTCATATCGACTGTAATGCTACGTTACTTCTATAGATTTTAAACTAAAAATTAGGAGCACATGGGAGGCAAAGATATCTATCTCTCCTTTTTTGTGTTATATAATTGATATAACAAGAAAATTGCAAACTTTGATTTAAACTTACCAGAACCGACAATGATTCCTTAAGCCAATGCAGGTACCAAGCCACACACAATGATGGTCAAACTGGAGAACACACTTGTCACAATCATGGCAATGCCTTGAACGCGGAGGCTGTAATGAGAATTCGCTTTTCAATCCATGTATATAACATAATATTTGAATAAACAAAAGATGCTAGCATACATATTGCTTGAACTAATATTTTTAAGGCATAACTTCAGAAAACTAGCTATAGGAGATCTTATTTGGATCACCCCAACTGTTTTATAGTTCATATAAGTTAATAACTATAGGCAAGTGAAATGCAGCAAAGAGAGGACAGAGGATGGAGGCTGAAGTTGCTTTTTTACTTGTTAGATACAACCTCACAGCTTATAAACAAATAAACTGATTTCTGTCCAATAAGATCAACAAATCTTTGTTGACAAAATGACAAGTAGAGTTCACAAAGGTTTCTTCTAGTGAATAACTAACTACGAGAGGCTCAGGCCAAACGTCACTATCATCTGCTAAATCCTGAGTAGCTTCCGGAGACAACATTATCCCAGCTACGGCCAACCCTTGGACATCACCCATTTGCTTGCTTAAAAAGAAGAATTGGGGGGGGTAGAGAAAGAGAGAGAGAGAGAGAGCTACCTGGATGATATTACAATAGCTGCAGGACCAATTTCTGCAAGGGAAGGGTTGACGCCATAAGATGGTAAATAATTAAGACATACACAAGCAAAAAGTCTTTTGTACATATATTGTGGGGGAAAAGGAATTGTAGACAAGCTGAATGATAATATATAATATTACATAATATAATGAGAAAGAGAATGATAAGTATATTAACTTGTAGCAGAAATATGAACTGCTACATGCCAACAGAAGAAGATGCTAATCCTATGTTTCTGTAGTGTTAGTGCACAGCATCTTTTTCTTTGTACGTTCACACAGATGTGCGTGCATATTCATGCATAAAAGCAATTTATAGCTATGTGTATACAAGTCCCAAGGCCTATTTCCATAGGAACACAACCTTCAAGTCCCAATGGTGACATTTTTCAGAAGAACAGATTTCTTTGCAAAGTATGTGTATGTGGTATAATCTTATACGCATTAATATAAAATATTGCAAATAGGCTAATTACTAAGTTTTGGTGAATCTTCTGACTCAAGCAGTTATACTGTATACACAAGAGAAGTATTTTTCACAAGGAAAGAAAATAGGAAGAAAGAATAAGAATCATTATGAGCAGTATGGGAGAAAAAACGTCAGGACCAAATTAAATCACCGAAGATACCTAACCAATAGGTACTCATAGGTTTTTGGTGGCATTGTGGCATTACTCTCACAAAAATGAACTTTTGCCATCTCTTCTCTAACAGATCAAACAATTCATAGATGACCTACATGATTGAAATACGTCTTTACTTTAGTATGACCAAATTCTTAGCAATCTACTTATTGGAGGACTGCCAAATGCGCACACTTGCTCTACTATCAAGATACTTTGCAAAGTAAAAGAAAAAGGGAACAATATGAAGCTTATATACAAACTGAATGTAGTTAATAAACATCGGAACAGCATATGCCTAACATACCTAGAAGGTTAAGGTGCAGAAGGTTTGGCAATATATACACCCACATACTATTTTGGACTTCATGATATGGTGAGCGAGAAACAATCAACAACTAGTGGCTCTTTTACCTGCTCGATGATCCAGGAGGATATAAATCCATCACTAGCTTCAACCATGACGAAGAATTCTTACGGGAGGTACCTCTTTCAAGTAAGCTTGCATCCGTTGAAGATATAAAACTACCATTTCTTGAAGCAGATTGCCTTTGCTTAATCATCAGAAACATGCAAAAGAAAGCATGCAAAAACAAGATTTTATTTTTCATCAGCAGATAACACAGGGTCGAAGAAAGAGACAGAATATATTATTGTCATTACAGCCCCATACATTGGATCCCTCGTGAAGGTAGCATGTGTTTCATTTCCAGCTCTCATTGCATCAATTACGTACCTATGATGGCAAGAGTATACGCATAACATAATAAGCCATGGTGACAGAACCAAACTCAAACATCTAACTTCATTTGCTAGTCTAGAAGTCAACGAACGACGATGGAGGACGAAATGTTACCCTGGTGAAGAACCAGATGTGAAGAAATATTGGAATAAACAGGCAACAAGGACCACCATGTACGATACGCTAATCCTGAAATATAACACCAATTGTAAGTAACAACCAGAATATCAATAATCTTCAACTCATAAAATTTAGATAATGTGATAAAATAGCAAACACCAAAACGAACATGCATCAAATCTAAACTTCAAGCCATTTAAAGAAGACATGTCCAATAACAATTAACAAAACAAGTCTACCATGTAGATGCAATTAAAGCAAACAATAAAACAGAGCACCTAAAGTGTAACTGACTTTATATAGAAGATAAGTCAAAGACTAACTTTGCAAATTTCTTACTATTGCAAGTTGTATAAAGTTAATCCGTGAACCTAACTAATTATATAACCATAACCAAACAGAATGTTATAGCTTTTAAGTTAATTCGCGAGCCTAACTCATATACAACCATAACCAAATAGATTTTTATAGCTGCCTCCACTTCAGACAAATAACTTTACTGGCACGAAATTTACTCATCATTCTCTCACACACCAGAAAGCTTAACAAGCTAACACAATGAATCCTTAAGGGACATTAGAACTTATCCAGTACAGTAATCATCCACTATCAGGAAACAGCGAATTAAATGTTTGGGCCCATCTCCACCCTTCATCTCCTAATATCCAATCCCAGGAAGTGCATTTCACCCATCTCCACAGCTAAGTTAAACAGAGTGATCGAAGGAGTGACTGGTGAAGCTAACCATACTGTTTCTTTTATTTTTTCAGGATTCTAGTTTTTTTCTTTTAAAAAAAAAAAGATAAACACCATTAACAAGTTTACAGCACCTCCCTACTATAGTTTAACATAAATTACTTTGGAAATGACTGTTTGATCCCACAACAAGTTTCACCTTTAAAAAAATTCCTCAATACTCTAAATTCACATATCCTGATATACACAATCTGAACTCGGCTCCAATACAGGGACAACTGTAAGTACAAAATTTTGATTGAGGGTGCAATATAATTTGCGAAATTACTTTCTTAATCTCCGTACAGCATAAGTTAAAAAAAACAAAGTAGACGAATAAGTGAGAACTGTGAGATCGAGAAATTAATTACCAAGTCTGCTCAATCATCTTGCGAATAAAATTGCTGTCCAAGGCGACTAGACCGCCAATATAGATCGCATGCAGTACCACCACCATCACCTTCATCGCCGCTGAAGATCTCGTTGCTGCACCACGATGATCAACCACAGTTTTTAATCCAACAAAAATGAAACAAAATTATCAGAACCTTGAGAGAGAGAGAGAGAGATTACGGGAGAAGAGACAGGCGCATCGATCGCGGGCGTTTCGAAATCGGGAGCGGAGTCCGGCGGCGGCCATCGTGGAAAGTGGGAATTCCACGGCGAAGCAGCTAATATTTTATTTATTATTTATACTTAACAGATAATAATTTATGATCATATTTTGTTAGTTAATAATAACTAATAAGAGGAGAAGAAGGTGGTGGAACCGTGGAAAGAGAAAAATAAGCGAGCGCAGAGAAATGATAGGAGGGTTGGTTATGGTCGAATCCAAACTCTGCCATCACCAACTCGTGGCATCTATTTTTTTTATTAAAAAACAATATTTTTGAGGTATAACTTTTTTTAAATTTATAATTGATCTACTATATAATTATCATGGGATTTGCTATACACCTCCAAAAAATCACACACTAAATCACACATGATGACGTGGCACAATCAAGACCACACATCACGATTGGTATATCTGTAATTTTGATATTTTGTGCGAATTACGCGGGAGTTGTGCGGATTACAATGTATGTGTGGTGGTGATTGATTGTGTGTGATTTGTTGGATAGTTTGTTGGGGGTGAGTAGTATTTTCCAATTATCATAACATGTAAATTCTCAGATAATACTCATCATAATTTTCATATGATTATTTATAGATCGAAAAGGATTATAAACCCTTTCTGTCACTCAAATCTTGTATAGGTATATCCACTGATTGCACTTTACAAAATTAAAATTCTGCTGACGCCGAAATTTTAACCCGCTATCAAGGTGAGCCCCCGGCCACTAGAATGCAGAGTGCATGGCCAAACTTCTAAGTTTTAGAAAAATATTTTCATCTTCTTTTTTATAGGCATTTTGCATTTGTATACCCTTCTATAATTAGATTAGACTTTTTATGCCTCCTAAGATATAAAAACATATAAATTTAATTACAGCGAGGTGCAAAAACGTAAAATCCTTCTCTTTTGTTCTACCATCCATCGTCCTAAATTTCCGTTAATATAAATTTAATTAAGATACTATCTAACATAAATTGTAAGATTAACTTCTTTATAATTCTAGCAAATTAACCAAATCAAAAAAAAATCTAAACAATAAATATATTATTATATTCTATAACTATGATTAGCTAAAGAGAAAACAACTTTCTAAAAACTCCTCGTCTATAATTCACACATTCCAATGTACTACACATGATCCAAATGCACTTAATAACCGTGCTCTTTGTCTAATCACATGTAGGAATTAAGAAATGTAGCCAAGCTGTCGACTTTACTAGCTATAAAAAAAGGGATAATTGCAAATCAGCCCCCCTATTTCGGAGTTCGCAAATCAGCCCCCCGAAACGCGTTTTCGGGGGGCTGATTTGTAAAAAAAAAGCAAATTAGCTCCCGAAAATGCGTTTTCGGGAGCTGATTTGCGCAACTTTGAGAAACGAGGGACTGAAACGGCAAAGCCCCTATAAAAAATGACCTATTTAATAAATAATGTTAAAATTTCAGATTTAAAGTATGCATTAATGAGCGATTACTAACTCAAAATAATAAATTAATTTAATATATAATATTTGTTAACTATCTATTTCTTTTTAAATAAATAACATGAGGCGACGCGTTGCATGTCACTATGAGCAAAAAGAACCTAGTTTCTATGCTAACTAACTACAGGAGGCTTATTACTTTTGAAATTTGAGCTACCTTTTAATTTTCTGACCGTTTGCGCTTATTATTTTTGAATTTTTTTCCTTTGTTACCTTTAATAAAGGAACTACTAAAAAGTAGGAATACACAGATCCCTTATTTAATTTAAATGATAATAAATCCATGTCCATTTTATATAGAAAATAAAAAAATTCAGATTAATTATCAATTAAACAAGTCCGAACAAGACAACGAAAAAAAATACTATACTTTAAAGAATGTTAAGTTGGAAGAGTATATATATATATATATATATATATATATATATATATATATATATATATTAGGGTCACAAAAATACAAACATACATTTTGTTTAGATAAAGGCCTACACACATATGTTTCTTATGGCCGCTCCTTGTGTCACTCCTTTTATCTCCAATTAAGGTTTAAACAAATAATAAATAAAATAAATAATAAAATAGTCTTTTTTTTTAAATTTGACCGTCGAGTTTAATTTTAATTCTACATCTCAACCGCATACCGAACATTAAACGGTAGATTATTACAATTAGATATCGCTATAATTCGAACGTTCCACCGATTCTTCATGAAGAATAGAGATCTTGGAACTCTATATTTTTGAAGGTGCAAATTAGTGTATGTCTTTGCTAAAATATCAACGTTGCAGGTGCTTATTTGAAAAAAAAAAAAATTATGAAGTGACGTATGTGTCGATCACAGAGTTCGCTGAGTGTGTGTTTGTGTATATCGCATAAGTTTGTAGCTTATAGCTTGTAATTAGTTGGGTAAAATAATTAGTTAGGTCAGTTGATCTATAATAATAAAGCGTAAAAGCAAATTTTTATAGTGTGATATAATTATTTAACAATTAAAATAAAGTTAAATTATATAATAGTTATTATAAATATTATGTTGTTTATATTATATAGAAATTTATAAAATTATTTATGCTAGTATGTGTAGTAGTGTTTGAAATAGACTATTCCATTTCTTCATTTCTATGTGCTAGCATGTATCAGCCCATTTCTTCATTGTGCTGATTTTCATAGCTTATGGAAAGGGGACTGATATGCAATTATTCCTTCTTTAATTATCTTTAAAAATCTATAATAGGGTCACATGTTAGGGCCGTTTCCCATGAATTAAATTTCAGAAAATATGCATTTACATGTTTGCCTTGTTTTTTTTCTATTTATTTAAATTTTCAAATATTAATTAGTAGAAGAATTTTTGGTCTTACAAAAAAATTGTGAATATAATTTCAGACTAGATTTCACTAGTACTGATCTAGTTGGTTAACGTGAAAGAAGGCCATAATTTGGCACTCATTAATGATAAATTAGAAGTTCAGCATACGTGATTTAGAAATGAATTACCGTACATTTTTGTTTGTTGAGATATATGATTGAAATCGAACTCGACAGTCACAAATCTAAAGGAAAAAAAATCAAACAATCTAAGTTTTGATTTTGCTATTTTTAAAAAAAACAGAAAATAAAGAAAGAAAAAACTTCTCATTTGACACCACAAACTCTCCTGATACCTATCCCTATAATGGTTCAATTTCTAAGACGGACTTATCAGTCACTTTATCTGCCAGTACGGTAACATCGGTTGTTTACGCCTGCCAATAATATTAAAATTTTTCGGTTAATAAAATGGGAGATTTACTTATCAGCCCCTCCTAAGTTCCATTTTTGCGTTTTAGCCCCCCCTATGACGTAGAGGCCCCCGTTTACTGTTTCGACAAATTTCGGACAAAAATGCCCTCGTACGTATTATCAGTTCGGACGCTAAAAATATCTATTTAGAAATATTTTTTGAAAAAAATTTCAACATAAAAGTTGTAGATCTCGACGAGATCTACAACTTTCATGTTGAAAGTTTTTCCAAAAACTGCTTCCAAACATGTGTTTTTGGGGTCCGAAATGTAGACCTCGGTCCGAAATCCGCTGAAAACAGTTCGGACATTAAAAACACCTATCTAGAAGTATTTTTTGAAAACATTTTGAACATGAAAGTTGTAGATCTCGGCGAGATCTACAACTTTCATGTTCAAAATTTTTTAAAAAAATACTTCTAGATAGATGACCTCAGTGTCCAAATAGCAAGGGGTATTTTTGTCCGAATGCAGTTGAAATTGATAATGATGGTTAATGTGATGGAGATGTGATGGGGAAGGGGTTGATTAGTAAGTTTTATAGTTTGAGGGGGGGTAGATAGTAATTTTCTTTAATAAAATTTAGAACGGTACTATATGAGAGTCTACCAATTTTACGAGCTTAGAAAATGAGTTCGTTACAGGTTCGTTCCCCCTCGTTAATTATATATTTATGGCATTCAAAACCGATACATGTTTGACTACAGAATTCCAAGAGTTAAGGATCATAAGTAGCAAGAAATTTTATATGAAATCCAAGCAGACGTTCAACCTTACTATCCTCGAAAATGTACATTAAAATGGGAATTCCATGTGTTTCCTAACATCAAGGCAGATTAAGAATCCAACAAAGTTAACAAGTTTTTAATTAATTCCACCTTAAATCCATATATAATTTTGACGGTGTCCTATATATTATTAATTAAAATAAATTTAAATTATATAGAATAATTATTAGATATTTATGTGGTTTATATTTCATAAAAATTATAAAATCATCTTTTTTTTATTCTCTTACTATTTATTTTCTCTCTCTTTTGTCCATTAAAATTCTATTTTTTCAATCATGAAACCGGAATATTAATCACGTTCACTTTATGTAGCAATCATATTTCCACGAGACATATAGTTTACATTTTTTTTTACTGCTGCAATCAATATATTCTACTTTAGTGGCCACCATCATCTTCATTATTATTTTTTAAAAAAAGAAAAAAAAAAAAAGAAGATGCTCTGCACATGCACATGTTGAGTATCGTAAACTTTACGTAACTTTCAGCAGTGTGGTCTTCGCTTAACAATTAACATATAGCTTGGACGTGTACTGTTGAAAACTTTTGCACTCTCAGGCACCCTTATAACTTTTGTCATCAAATGGCCCCTCCAATGTTTTAGGTCTTTTTTCTCTTTTTTTTCCCTGTAATTTCAGGTTTTTGTTGGGCCGGTAAAGAGAGTGTGAACGATTCTCAATTATAAGTTCTTTTTTTTTTATTTATAAAAAACTACACTTCATGATAGGCAAAAAATAAAAATAAAAATAAAGAAAGACAACAACAAACAACAGTAACATCACACGCATGAATCCTGCCACGGCGGAGTTTAGAGAGGATGAATGAATGTACATAGCATGCTCCGAGTGAGATGCTTTCATTGGACTTCGGTCTAAAAAGATAAAACTAGACACAGTTAAATAAGCGTATAATTTTACAGAACAAAAAAAATAGCATTATTCTACCCAAGCACAAACTATACATATAATATAACATTAGAATATAAAGTTAGAAATATATAAAATAAAATAAACAAGAAATAAACAAGAATAATACAAATGAAATTACATAAAATGTGCTATATTATCTTAACTACGATGTTATTAATATAAATTCTACGCGCCACTCCGCTCGATCGAGAATTAGATATTCGTCAACTTCTAGAAAACTAGGTATTGTTTGATGGTTTCTCTTCAAATCTTTATAGACTAACTTTTTTTCATTTTTTACTCACTTATCAAGCTTTTACATCCTCTCATTAATGCAATTATTGATCTTTGCTTGACATGTTTAAACTATTACAACCGTCTTTGCCTCATCTTGTCTTTAACGGAGGCTAACTAAAGTTTCGTATGATCACTTCATTATAGATTTTGTTTTTAAGAGCATGTGCGCAAATCTAATACATTATATTTATTTTGCTATCTTCATCAATTGAACATGTTAGTGCTGAACCGGTCAATATCCGGAGCTATACAACATAGTGGTCTCATAGCAGAACGATAGTACTATTTTTGTAATTAATCAAAATTTTGGAGTTTTAAAAAATTTGTTTAGTGATAGTTTTTAAAAAAATTAATATATAAGTGCTAAAACAAATCAAAATTGTTGGAAGGAGATTATGGCATGCTTCTTATAAAAAAAAAAATGAAGGAGTTCGAATTCTTACAATATCTGATTTTGAAAAATTCTTTTTTAATACGTATCATTTTGAAAGTAAAAGTAATTAATAATTATAAAAAATTTATTTTGAACAACGACATAATAATGTTCCTAGAATCTACCAGTACATCACCGATTCACACTATGATTAAAGTTGCTTGGTGTCCTCAGGATGGGTAAAAGATAACTCGGATGGGTCATGCAAATCCAAAGGTGTGGCCTTATGTATTATGGAAAGTTGCATTGTATATAATGCGGAAGATTTTACTATACATATCTAAAAAATCACACAAAAAATTATATATACTGATATAGTATAATCAAAACTACATATCATGATGGATATATCTATAATTTTGATATTTTTTCGGATCACAAGAAATTGTGTAGATACGAGACGTATGTGTTATGGATATTAGTTGTGTGTAATTTATTAGAAGTGAGTAATTTTTTTCTATTTTTCTGACAGTTGAGCTTATATGAAAGGTGAGGTGAAGTAGGAAACAGACTCGACTCTCTTGCTGCATTATTTGGAGTATGAGCAATTACCTGAGAAATATCAGCACAATCTGTGGCTAGATGCGAAAAGCTTCTATATGAAGATTGGGAGGTACAGATTCAGCACATTATCGTCAAACTTAGTCGATGATAATCTTACAGAGAAGATATTGTCACCATCCCATCCACCTCTTCTGGAGGTAGCTAGCTTGATCCAATTTGTATAAATGGTATTAATATATCGAGATTAATAAAATATAAGAGACATAGTCCTCCTTTTGATAAAAAAACAAAATCTAGTAATTTATTAGAATTTTAAAGTATCAATTAAGAGATGATATGGTACACCGCACTTCACAGTTTCCTCTGAAACGTTTTGTCTTCGTCCGAAAATACCCCTGATTCTCACGCAGCGGAACCTGCTCGGTCTGCCGTTCAGTTTCGCTGTCCAATGCCTACCCCCAATGCCACCGGGCATGCCTGACCAATGTACCATCGTGGCAGGGCAAATACGTCATTTGCTGTCTTTATGTTGTCCCATTTAACTGTCAATATATTCCAAATTTATTCAACAGAATCAAAGTTTGTTGGATTTTTATCGATCAGTATTGGCGGGTTGGTTAGCTGGACTAGATGGTAGAAAAAGATCATAATTTGCTTCGAATAAAGGTCAGTTTTGAGATTCGAATTCCAAATAAATTTGGAGTGATTTATCATCCCGCTCCGTTATCTGTCAATACGTAGAGTAGAAACAGAACTTGTCGGCCACGAATAAAAAAATATTGGGATTTTAACAACTTAACCCTTTATTTTCCAATAAATCAACCAAACATTATAACTCAACTCCTTATTGAGATCAGCTTGTAGAGTTGCTAATATTTGACAAAGCGGTGGCTGATTTATTAATAAATAGGCTAATTTGGAAGGCCTTTAAAAATGTGGAGCTAATTTATATTCATTCCTTTCTTTTCAATTTTTATTAGGAGGGTCGGCCGCATTAATTTTATGAAGGTACCATTATTCAAGAATTTTTAATAATTCTAATATATTAAAGTTACATATTATTATTTTTTTAATACACTATTTTATAAAAGATTATAATATCATATTTCGGAGTGTGTATGTTATATTGTTACACGCAATATAAAATTCTAATTGTGTCATAAATTTTGATAATTTTAATAAATAATAGTGCTCTAACTTTTGTACTGTGCAGTATTTTGTTTGGAACCAATTAAATCTCAAGTATTTTTATTTCGACGTTATATAATCATTATACATCTAATTTGTTACTGTACATGTTTACAATATAATCGATATATTGTGATCATAAAATTGTAAATATACTTTTACGTTTGTCATTTTACTTTGAAAAGTTTAGTTCCATACTTTACCGGAATTCGGTAAACGGGATGTGTTTTCTCTATTTATATAAATAATAAACATAAATACTGAAAATAATAGAGATTTACTAATATGTAATTGTAGACTATTATATTGTTAACTGATAAAATAGTAAAAGCTGTCTTAACTTCGAGTTCATCTTTTGTGCAAAACATAAATATTTTCTATCTAAAAAATTCGAATAATGTCGAAAAACATGCCCGCTTTTCAACCTCTTAATTTCTATTTTTTTAACTTTTTAAAAAATACCATTATCGAAAATTTAAAAATATTATGGATGATTAGTTTGTTGTTCTAAATGCCGAATAGTAGTGCTCTAAAAAATTATTCTGGATAATCTAAAAGAATATTTCGCACAAATTAAAAAAATATTTTCAAAAAATTAGCTTAATATGAAGTTAATTTGTTCAAGTTTAAAAAGCATGAATTTTTGACAAAACCTCTATAATTTCTATCTAAAATTTTGCAAAAATTATATTTGCAATTCGGGACTAAAAAAAATCTGTCCAAATAATATAAGTATTAACAGCAAAGTTGAGATATAAAATTTGTACTAATACATACACTGTCTGTGCTTGCTCAAATAATGGATATATGTAACTTACCTTTTTTTTCCTTTTTGGTTTCTTACTTTTTTTAGGAGTTGTCTTGACTATCGCACTTCTTTTACAGCTGGTAAGTTATCAGCACCTTCTTATTAAACTTTAATATTTTCTAATAGTTACTAAATTAAAATTAAAATAAATTTATAAATAATAAAAAGTTTTTTAATGTGTTTTATAATATTGTAAAAAACTATTTTAATTTCAGTTCGGAAATTAAATATTTTTTAAAAAATTTTAATATTATAATTTTTAAAATTTGTAAACAATGGTTCTGGAAATTTTTCAGAAAAGTAATATTTATCTAAAACTGTTTTGCAAAGTTAATTATGGAACACTGTTCAGCAAAATGTTTTAGAAAAAGCGAATAGTCTATTTTGTCAGTTGTCGTTTTCCTCTGCCACCGACGCCGTTGTAGACCTCCACAGCGATAAGAATCCAGATTATGCCTCTTGTCTCACGATGATTAATTGCGACCGTCTGATCATACGGCCCAACCATCCCAGCGTAAATTTGTTAATACTCCGATCACGATTCCAATCCAAAGACTAAGTAACGCGCCACGTGTAACCTTTCCATGAAGTCCAACCCCGTCGGTAGAAAAGGAACAAAAGTTCTCTCTCCATCTAATAATATTTCTAATTTTTATTTTTATATTTTAAATAATATTTTAAGTTGTATGTCACTCAAAAAAAGTCCATTCAATCCAAATCATATCCAAAGTGATTATCAATGCCTGATTAGCCAATATATATATATCTGAAATTGAGCATTCAATTATTGATAAACTAATCTTAACCTCGGATAATTACACAATTAACTTTAAAGAATATATAAAATGGCGTTGTAGGACCCTACCTATAGCCATCCTGCTAACAAAAAAAAAAAAGACACGTCCGCTGCGACATTGCCCCTCCTTCTCCAGCTTTTTTCTCTTTCTTCTTCATTGCAGACGCCCTTCAGTATCACTTCTTAGTACTACCAACAACAACACTGATTACTTCGCGCCATTCTCTTTTCACTTTTTCACCACCCCTCTCTCTCTCTGCTTTCTCTCGCTGTCTCTCTCTACAGTTGCTGCTCCTTCCAGAGATCCATCCATCAATGGGGTGAGTGAATCAGATCAAAAGTGGCATCGAAATCACTCGTTTCGTCTCACCAGTGCTTCAGATCTACGGCATTGTGCTCGGTTTGGTAGCTCGATGGGGAGCGTCTCGTCAGAGGAGCCCTCCGAGGGTCGCTGCGGCAGCTACAGCCCCAGCGCTGACATTAGCGAATCTGAAACATCCACCGACTTATCCCCCACTCCGTTCCGCCGCGCCGGTGGTCCCTGCGCCTCCTCCTCCGCCGCTGCCACCGCAGCCGCCGCTGCTTTCAGTGATGTCGTTATCTGGGACGGCAAGCTCCAGAAAGCCGGGACCGATTTCTCAGGTCGAAGGATCTGTAGTGTGTCTTATGGATTACCAACATGATCTCTTGATTTTTTGGTTATGTTTGATTTGCAGAAGTAGAGTTGATGAAGGAGAGATTCGCGAAGCTCCTACTCGGCGAGGATATGTCCGGTGGTGGTAAGGGCGTCTGCACGGCGCTCGCAATTTCTAATGCCATCACTAATCTCTCCGGTCAGATCCCTTCCCCTGTCCACCCTCCCCCTCGCGTCTTCATAATTTTACCCCTTTTTTTGTTATATCAGCTTATTTCTTGTGTGATTATCATATTGCAGCAACTGTGTTCGGTGAACTGTGGCGGCTGGAACCACTGGCGGTGCAGAAGAAATCGATGTGGCGGCGAGAGATGGAGTGGTTGTTGTCGGTGAGCGATTATATCGTCGAGCTCATCCCGTCAGTTCAGGAGTTCCCAGGTGGCGGAACTTTCGAAGTCATGGTCTCGCGGCCGCGCTCCGACCTGTACATGAACCTCCCGGCGCTGAAGAAGCTCGACGCTATGCTTCTCGGAATGCTCGACGGATTTAAAGATACCGAGTTCTGGTACGTCGATCGCGGGATTCTGGTGGCCGGCGAAGACGACAGCGGCGGTGGCAGCGGGGGGTCATTCCCGTCGTCCTCGTCATTTGGGAGGCCGTCGTTGAGGCAGGAGGAGAAATGGTGGCTTCCTTGCCCTAGGGTTCCGCCGAAAGGGTTGTCAGAGGAGTCGAGAAAGAAGTTGCAACAGTCGAGGGATTGTGCAAATCAGATACTCAAGGCAGCCATGGCCATCAATAGTGGCGTCCTTGCCGAGATGGATATTCCTGATGCGTATCTGGAGACTTTACCTAAGGTATAGATGTATTTGTTTTTCTTTTCTTAACGTTTTAGCCAAGGTTCTCAAAATTGGCGTCGGTCCTTTTTTCGTGTTCGGTTTCTATCCTGCCTCTCAATTGGGAATGGAGCGGTACGGCGAATGCCTCCCAACTTACGCTTGTAGGAATTCGAACCTCCGATATATACTTTATGACGGAGGGCAGGCCATGGTCCTTCCAGCACCTAGCCCCGCTAACTAACTGGATCAACACTGGTTGGTTGCCGCATCGGTCCTTCAAATCGGCAGTATTGGCCAATTCTTACATAGTATTATTTTGTCACGTTTAGAACTTATATATAGTATGATTTGCAACTTGAAGAGCTCTTGCTATGTTTGGATTGTTTGTATATGTGTGCTATTCTGGAAAAGTAAATTCTGAGTTGTATGATATTAATTCCATAGCTAAGAACATATCGAATTCTATATCTAATAGATAAATAGTTACTGTAATAGAATCTAGAATTTCATTCTGAAGTAATGGTCTTTTCTTTATTTGCCTTGTCCTTTGTGATTGTATATGCTTCAGATAGTCTGTTTTGACATTTAAGTTTCTTACCTGATTTCCCTGTTCCATTTGATGCTTGGTTGGATCCGAATGTTTCCTAATGTACCACAAATGATAGTCTAGATTAGTAGAATGAATGAGAATTGTGGCTAATTTAAATGAAACACGATGCTGAAGGTTACTGGACCAACATCTTATAAGCAGAACTATCTTCCTAGCTTGACAGTTATTTGTGATTCATTCCTTTGAGGTCATTTCTTTTTTTTTCCTTATTGCGTTAGTAAGATTATAAATGCCCCTCATCTGTTTTTTTCCTTATTCTTTTTTTCCTTATCTTCCTAGTTTTTTTCCTTTTTTCTAAGAAACATAAGTCGTACCTGGTGTATTTGTACTTCACATTTTGATTTTTCATGTAGTAGTTTGGACAAAATATTTAACTTTTTAAGACTTTTTTACGTACATTATAGAGTTGAATTTTGATAGTATCTCGGGCATTTTGCATTCACAAGTTAAATTACAAATTGATGCCACATTCCACATCTAACTGCAATGGAAGTCATCCTGAAAAATGATCTATTAAAGGGGGGACAATCTATGTGCTTTGTTCTATGACATGTACCCTGCTTTTGTGTGGTGTATGCTCAGCAATACCTGTCAGTTTGATTTTCTTTCAAAATTTTCCTCAAGTGGAGAAAGTATTTCCTAACAAGGGTTCTGAATAGTTTTGAGTGAAAGGTTTCATGTTGTTCCTTTCCCTAAGATGATGATGTGTTGCTTAAATGCAATCATTGGAGATAACAGGTGCTACTTCTTAGGTGTTCAATTCTCTGAGTAAGATTAAGAAAGATCATTTTGTGCAAAGTTGATGCAGTGATGGCACGAAACTTCTGTTCTTCCAGTATTGTAAAAACAAAAATTATCAACATCCCGGCACTGGTGTGGTACTCCCCTCTCAAGCAGGCAGTACTTGGTTCAATTTCCTGAAACGAAATTCCATTGAAAAATCAAAATGATTAGGATAGTGATAAATGTTGCGTGGATGAATGAGCTGCATTGTACAAGGCAAGTAATCCTGAGTGGCTGACTAGATAATTTATTTCAGCCAGAAAATATAGGCTATTTAAAAGTAAGGTTTTAGGGTTTCCTCGAGCTTTTTTTTTTTTTTTTTTTTTTTTTTTTTTTTAAACTGGAATACCTTATATACCCTCCTTTAAATGGCTCCTTTTTACTTTTTTTTTGATCGATAGTCGTAAATGTATAAACTGTTTTACGCTAACATGACAGTTATAGTCTTATCTAGAGTTTGTTTCAATTATTTCTGGCAGTTACTTTCTGATATCAAATAGCGTCTTTTACATTATAGTCTTATCTAGAGTTGTTACAATTATTTCTGGCAGTTACTTTCTGATATCAAATAGCATCTTTTACACTAAGTTTTGGGGTATATAAGTTGCTTCTCTTGACCGGATTGTTATGATGTTTCATTTTGAAGAAGGCTTCCCATTATTTAAACCATTGCATATTCGTAGATCAATGGTGCTCTCAAGCAAGTAACCGGCACCAATCCTAGATTACATATTATATATTCACGCAGCACCTTGGGCTGCCGGCTAAAACCGTTGTCCACAAGAGAGTGCATGTGATTTCAGTTTCTCGAATGGGAATCACTGTGGACCAGAAAGCTCAACTTACAAATGTTAGTTTTTTAGGTCTATAGTTCCAATGCTTGTAGCCTTACTGTTCTCATATTTTTTGTAACTAGTGAATTTATTATATTATAGAAAATCTTAATAATTATTATACTAGATCTTATTTTTTCCAACTTTCAAGACTATTGTGAAGTACAGCTTGCACATTTTAATACATATAGAGATGCCATCACTTATGTATAGCCAAAGAGTTGTTGATCTCATTGTGTTGGTGAAGTTTCCAGCTATTATGCCTGCTATTTGTTATAAGAAAAATGTTTATCTGTTTGATCTGCTGATCGCCAGCTAATTTTACTTATGTTCCTGCAGACTGGAAAATCTTGCTTAGGTGAGATCATCTATCATTATCTTACAGCAGATCAATTTTCTCCAGAATGTCTCCTTGATTGTCTAGACCTGTCCTCCGAGCACCATACATTGGAAATTGCAAACAGAATTGAGGCAGCCATACATGTATGGAGGCTAAAAGACCAGAAGAGGAATTTAAACCATTTAAAGAGGAAAAAGTTATCATGGAGTGGGAAGGTGAAGGGCCTTGTAAGTGACTCAGAAAGAAGCCAACTCCTGGCACAGCGTGCAGAGGAGCTCTTACAGAGCCTTATTCTCCGGTATCCTGGCCTTCCGCAGACTGTTCTTGACATGAACAAGATTCAGTACAACAAGGTATCTTCATCATCTTTAGTACCTAGAGATTGTCCTTATCATATGACGATGGAATTATTTCTCAATTAATAAGATCTGAAATTTTTTTTTGAGAAACGAGCACTATCCTCATCCAGAATCCGACTCTACCTGGAAGGAGGCTATCCTGGGCCTGATACCCAAGCGAACTCCTCCATTGCATGTGTGCGTTACCATCGCGCTCGCACATACTTCCCACAAACTGACAGAGCCGGAATTCGAAGCTGGATGGGAAGGGTTCTAGAGCTTCTTGCCCATTCACTACGAAATCCCGCCACCGGCTTATACCTGACATGTTTACATACAACCCATGGAGCTTTTCTAGCATCCAGATAAAGTGAGGTTTATGGAGTTCGTTTAATCTTCTAATTCGATGTTGTATGACACATGAATCTTCAACGAGAACCTTCGACTTATATAGGCTTCCTCTCTGAAACATAAACAAAACTCAAATAATTCAGAAACTTGTAAAACACCTGATGATGATGTTCAAATTTTCTAGTTATGTTGATAGAAGCTAATGTTTTTATCTTCTTTTCATGTGATTGGGTATCACCTTACTCACTCTATGCTATAGGATGTCGGGCAATCCATCCTGGAGAGCTACTCCAGGGTCATGGAGAGTTTAGCCTTCAACATAATGGCAAGGATTGATGACCTGATATATGTCGATGATGCAACTAAGAAATCTTCGGCTGCAGAGTCTGGCTCTTTGTTTAACCCCGGGGGACATGGTGGTCTTCCAATTCAGAAAAGGATTTCGCCTAGTCCTTTCTCAATTCAGAACACTCCCTACGCCTCCCCTTTTGGTACCCCAAACTTCTGCTCTTCGACCCCAGTCACGGGAAGTCCTTGTAGGATACAGCCTTCATTAAGCAAAGGCGTCTTTCGGGGGCAACGGGATGGCAATTCTGCTAAGCTGATATCCAGCGATATGGAGGTATGGTCATACACTGGAAACCTGAGTGCTAGAAAAGATGCAGGTGAAGCTCCTGAAAGGGACTGACCAACATCTTTGACGTGCTATTTTATGTGAACCGCAAGATAATTTATCTTGGCTCCCAATTTGCTTCGGGATAGGGAAAGTGCCGGTGGAAAGTGCCGGTGGTTGATAGGCTAAAGCCTTCTCATGTAAATTCTTTATCGTATAGAATGACATATTTCAAGTTTTCTTGTATAATTAACTTAGTGAGGATACATTGTAGGTGTACTTGGTTTTTAATTCATTGGTATCAGATATTTCGGAAGGAAAGACTTGAGCTTATATCGATCTGTTCAATATGACCACTGCAGAATATGATTAATATCTTCAAATAGTTTCATGTATGTGATCTCTCTATCTGTGTGTGTGTGTGTGTGTGTGTGTGTGTGTGTGTGTGTTTGTGTGTGTGCTTGAGAAAAACAGGGAGGTGCGTTGTTGATTAAGCCCTCTATCGATAGAGCTTTGTCGTTTCTGATTTAATTGCGGAAGATATAAGAGGTGATAGTATTATGATTATTAAGTACCCGCCTGAATGCTAATATTGTGCAACCCGCAGAAATAATAGCTCAATTCTCCAGCAGGTTAAAAATTCTTGCTTGATATGTACGAAAAAAACACGCGTACCTGTCTACTAGGTCTAGAAATAAGTAGGTTTTTTTTTTTTTTTTTTCTTTTGAGGTTATCGTAGATAATTCGAGCGTACACTTTTATAAGGAGCTCAAATTTGCAAAAGACCGTCGCAACTAACTCTAATCGATTTTGAGATCCAAGGGTGATGTTAACGCGACTGGGCTGACGTCAATTGGCAGCTCACATCTATTGGGCGGATATTTTTTTTATTTTCTCTTACTGATCCACAAAAATAAAGCCCATCTTTGACGCCCAACGCCGTGCAATTCGAATGGCTGACGTCTCTGCTCTGCCGCAATCCCAACACGTGTCATCGTACGCCCAGCTGTTGTTCCTTATCCACAATTTATCGGACGCGGCTCCCCTGCTTCTGAAGCAGGAAGTAGGAAACGGACGGCCGAGATCGGCCGATCCGAAAAATACGGATCTCGAGATTTTGTATAAAATTTTCGCCGATTTATTTGACCTATGTTTAAACATTTTTTGAAAAAATTTTGAACTACAAAGTTATAGATTTTGATGAGATCTACAACTTTATAGTTAAATTTTTTTCGAAAAAATGCCAAAAAATATATCGAAATGATGATAAAAAACTTAGATAATCATTTTGATATATTTTTTGGCATTTTTTCGAAAAATCTTCAACTACAAAGTTGTAGATCTAATCAAAATCTATAACTCTGTAGTTCAAAGTTTTTTCAAAAAATGCTTAAATATAGATCAAATAAGTCGCCGAAAATTTTATACGAAATTTCAAAATCTGTATTTTTTCGGATCGGCCGATCTCGGCCGTCCGTTTTCCTACTCCCTGTTTCAGCCGAAGCAGGGGAGCTGCTTCCCAATTTATCCATTCCTGGGCCCCACTTTTATTTTACACCTGTCTCATCTCAATGCACAAATCCTTATATGATGTTTTGTGACTAATAATTAACCCTTTTTTTATTTTGTGTTGCAGGAAAAGTGAAATGCCAGATGAACTCCAATTTTCAAATTTATAGCAAATCCGCCGCTTTCTATTGCTTTTGTTTATAATTTGTATATAAATATTTTTAAAATTATTTTTATTATTAAGGTTGTAAATTTTATAAATCTAATTTAAATATTTTTTTAAATGAATACTTTTAAAAAATATTCTAAAATTCTAAATTTTTAGCAGATTAACTATTAACTTATTAAAAATTCGGAGCTTCTAAAGAATATAGATAAAGCCATTCAAGTTTATCTCATCCATTCCATGCAGATATTACTCCGACAGTATTCCTTTCATGTCATTGACGCAGCGTGTAGCGTTCAAACATCATCTTCCCACGCTATTTAACCATGATCAATTGATCATCATCTCCACTTAACACCAACAAAAATACAAACCCCGGGCCATCTCGCTAGATGGCGCTATTTCCACACCACTAAAGCTCGAGCAAATCAAAGATCATCAATGGCTGCTGCTAACTGTGCACACTACTACCGTCTTCTCTCCTCTCCATCAGCAACTCGCTTCACACCCGTTCCCTCTTTTCTCTCTCACGCAAAATCTCAGCAGCTGAGGGCGATTAGCACCCAGAATCAGCGACGACGATCCAGCCTTTTCAGGTTTAATTACTTTTCTCCTTAAGATATATAGATTATTGGTATTTTATAATTTTTGATAATTAAGAGTATATATTGTGGAGACCTTTACAATGTTAGATCAGTGGCTATTGACGGAAGTTGGGCGACCGTCAATCATAGAGTACCGAGATCGGTGCCGGTCCAGCTTGCGCGTGAGTTACTTCTCGCCGGCCATCGGTATCTGGACGTCAGGTGAGAAATTGTGACGGTTGATCACGTTCTTCAATACCTTTTTTCTTTCAATTAACTGAATACATAAGGTGTTGATAGTATAATTTTCCCCCTATAATGATATTTAAAAAAAAAAAAACTTATTATTATTATTATTGTTGGGTGAATGGTTATGTAGGACAGAGGATGAGTTTAATGCTGGGCATGTCGAAGGGGCCGTGAACATTCCTTACATGTTCAAGACAGGAGCAGGTAACATATTATGGAATTTCTTGGAAATATTTCTAATTAGTTGAGATCCAATTAAATTTAACACCCAACATATTACGGAAGGCCATGGAGATGATTAACACAGTAACATAATCAACGAAGTAACATAACTTTTTGGTGGTCTGTTCGTCTTTGCTTGAGCATCCTATGGCCATCTAGATCCGTCTTCACTCGCGGCAGCGGGGTGCCGAGCAGTACATACCACTGGATACCTCCGGCAGAGACACAAATTTTGCCATTTTATTTCACAAATACCATCAAATTCACCAAGATGGAATACAAATTCAAGGTCAAATCCTACTGCATCATGAAAGGTGAATAACAAGTCCTGGCATATACTTATGTGTAATCTGCTCGCAAGTAGAACAAGTTAGAGGATGTAGCAGTTTGACGCGAGACTTTTTTTTTTAATTCTTTTCTTGAGATTATCGTGAAAAAACCCTCTCTGTACGGCGAAGGGCTGTTTACTTCAGCTATCGGACTCATTTACTTGCTTCTATATTACATATATACAGCTTTTGATAAGTAGTTTTTTGTTGTCATGTAGGTATGATAAGGAACCCATATTTTGTAGAGCAGGTGGCCTCGGTATTCGGAAAGGACGATGAAGTCATAATTGTATGTTCATTTATTTTGTTCTAGGAGATTTTAGAGATATTTTTAGAGTTTCCACCTTTTCTTACATAATTATGCCTCTTCCTGCAGGGATGTCACAGTGGTAAGAGGTCACTCATGGCTGCAGCCGATCTCATAGCTGCTGTAAGTGGCTCCTATGCAATTCATTTCGGCTGAATCACACCATAATCGCTGAATTATATTCGATAAACAGACTAAAAACAGGTTTCAAATACGATATAATGACTGCAAATTGCTGGATTGTTTAGCATTTTCCTTCGAGGGCTTTGCTATACACCCCCGGAAAATCATATAAGAAATCACACAGGCTGACGTGGCACAATTAAAACCACACATCACGATAGATATATCTGTAATTTTAATATTTTTTGCGGATCACGAGTGAATTGTGCGAATCACGAGGCGCGTGTATGGTGGAGATTGGTTGTGTGTAATTTATTGGATAGTTTGTTGGGAGGAAGTAGTTTTTTTCTTTGAGAATTTGTGTTTTCTTAACTAAGGGTATGTCTAGCGACTGTTACCACCTGGCTTTATTAGGAGGATACTTCAATCCAGAAATATCCCTTTCACACAAGATGGCGCCGTATACGGACTCGTTGCGTAATTTTACAATGCGCAACTGACGGGACCAGAAGTCGGAACTGGATGGGTAGTATTCTTAAGCCCCTGTCCATCTATTGCGACACCAATTCTCTCTCTAAAGCATTTAATAACTAGATAACCGAGCTTGCGAAGGTTACATATGTTGATTTGGAATATACATGCTGTATGCAGGGATTTACAGGAATAACAGACATTTCTGGCGGTTATTCTGCATGGGTACAGATTGGACTTCCCATGGATCAATACTTCTGACTGCAGCTGAACATGGATCCACATGTACATCTCAGACTTTAAAGTGTCAGAAGTTCCATTGCTAATCACAGATGAAGCAGGGTGGTCAACGACTGCATCAGGATGAGATATATTGTGGAGAGATGAAAGCATGTAGATAATTCTAATTCCATTAGATTAAGTATCTAGTCACATGTACATAGTGTTTCATGAATAACGACTTTTCTTAGTCGGCTATGTAGGCAATTGGTTGGATATTGTGACAGGTGGCGGAATTTTCACCTCATTAAGTTGAGATGTGGGTCCGAATCACAAAAATGCCACCTATGACTATGGGTGAAAACGAGCCGAGTTCGAGTCGAGTACCACTGTACTCAACTCGGCTCGAGCTCAAACTCGAGCTCAAGCTCGACGAGCTTCAAAGGCTGAGCTCGAACTCGACTCGACTCGATAAATCTAAAGCTCGAACTCGAGTCGAGTTTGGCTCGATTATATCAACTGAACCGAGCTTGAGTCGATTCGAGCTCGAGTCGAAGTCGATTCGAGCCGAGCTCGACTCGAGCTCGGCTCGATTGCATGAATTATATCAAGCTCGAGTCGAGCTCGAACTCGAACTCGAACTCGCTTAAATAATTTTGTTATAAAAAATATTTGAATAAAATAAAAAAGCTCGTTTAGACTCGCGAGCCTAACGAACCGAGTAACACAATGCTCAAGCTCGGCTCGTTTAATTACTCGAGCTTGAATTCGTGCTCGAACTCGACTCGAGCTCGATAATGATCGAGCTCGAGCCGAGTTTAAACGAGTTCGAACCCGAGCTACTCGTGAGCAGCTCGTCTCGTTTTCAGCCCTACCTATGACGATATAGGAGATTTATTCCTTCAGTATTGTATGGTGGTTACCGGCTTTTGGATCTATTCAAAATGAAAAGCTAGGTACATTGTATTGGTTGGACATCGATCAGTGCCAACAATAATTTATTTATTAGGACGGTTGCATAAAAATAGGCCAATTGCGTATAAATTTTTGGGAAAATTGCGTTTCAGCCCCCCCGTTTCCCATTTTTGACGTTTCAGCCCCCCGAAACGCGTTTCCCCGCCGACGTGGCGGCGCGCGCGTGCCGCCACGTGGCGTTTCGGGGGGCTGAATCGCGCGACCCCAAACTTAGGGGGGCTGAAACGCTATTTTCCTTAAATTTTTTTCACAATAATCTCAAAAAATTGTAATTTTTTTATGTAGCCGCATTATGTCCAAATTATAAATGCAGGTATGGTTGATCTTTTAATTGGAGGAAGTAGGAATGGTTTATGTGATTCATAAACCATACGCTTTGATTTTGAAAAATATCGCAAACTTCTTAGGTTTACAGCTGGTATTACATTTTGAGATTATTTTATTATGTATACTTACTGATGACTTCATGGAAAATATTGTTGGCACAAATTAGTTATTCTAAACTTTGCCCACAACATACCTCACAAAAAATAATAACTCAAAACTTCTCCGAAAATATATCCAAAAACATTTTGGGATTGGTGAAATATACGATATCAATTGAATTAATGCTTTGGGACTTGTTTTGGATAAATTTTTGGCTGTTTTATTGGAAAAAAATTGTAATGCTTCAGACATAAGTTAAAAATTTATACCAAATTCACGAAATCTTATAAGTAGATATATTTTTGAAAAAATTAACTATAAAATTATTTAAAAAAAATAAAATACATAAAAAATATTAGTATAAATATTAATTTTTTATGTATATTTTTTTTTTAATTTTGACATATTATTTTTTTTTAAACATAGTTTTAACTGTAAAATTATATATTTTATGTTATTTTTTAATAATTTTGTAGATAATTATTTATATATGAATATTTTTGAGTTGGAGTTTTGAGGCTGGGGCAGTATAAAACTTCTTTGTTGAGATTGTGTAGCATTATCGCAATCGTATAAAATTTTGGGCAAATACCATATGGCCCATATTAGCTCCTGACTTCTTCCTAATCATCCAACTCAACATTTTGATTTTCTAATTACTGTTTTAATTCTTTTAAAAAAAAAAAACTATTCTCCTGATATTCGTCCCCTAAAAAATTCTTCTTTACCGACATAAGCCGAAAGTATTTATTTTGCCTACGGCATCCCGTAAGATAGTTAGCAGGCACGACTAGTTATCATGGCGGGCACGGTAATGCATACCTCCGCCTCCCTCGCAAACTCGTATCCTTCAGCGATCTACTGAAGCCTTAATTTTATTTGTAAAAATATTAACAAATCAACGAGACTCTCTGGTTCGTGTCGAACCATTAGTTGGGTAGATCTGTACGAATTGATGATAAAGTCGCTCTCAATGAGGATGATTGTCACGAAGTAGACGTGTTCGACGAAATGCTGACTTCGGATTTTAAACTCTCACATATGTTTGAATACAGCAGGCTTATCGTCGAGGGTTGCGGATGGTTTTATGCAGAGATTTTATTTATTTAATTATTATTTGTGTGTATGTACGAGAGGGACGAGCTGGTTAGTGGTTACCGGGATTATGGCTAATATTCAACCATCTACTTTATTCGCCGAAGCAAATCTAGTTCCATAGAAAGTCAACTTTGCCCCAACCATCTAACTTTTATACGATCGTAATAATAAATTTATGAATGATACAATATTTTTCCAGCAAGTGTCTCACCCTTTTGTTCACAGTGATCATTCTTTCGCTTTCAAGACAGTATTGATGCTTTGCTTCTAAGGTTTAAGTTTGCCTGCAACTACTGCGCAAAAAATTTCCATTCAGAGCATATTTTACTTGTCAATTTATATTTTATACTGATATACAATGATGACCTCTGTGACAACAAAATCAAGTTACACATACTCACAATGATCTCGGTATATATATATATATATATATATATATATAATATATATATATATATATATATATATATATACATATATATATATATATATATTGTTCAGTTGGTTAGTAGAACTATATTTTGTTGTTGATATGTTTCTGCAAAAAATTAGATATTTGAGTCCACAATAAATATTTATTGAAAAGAGAATTATCCAAATTATTCTATTTCTAAACATGATTAGTCTTACCTTTTGTAGGGGTGGGGATACTCTGTAAAAATTTAAAAAAAAATATATTCTAGAGGAGGACATTAGGTGACATAGGTTTTCCTTAAGCTTCATGGTCCAACTGACAGCAGAGTTTGGATATTCTCAAAAAAAAAAAAAAAAAAAGGTTTTATTTATAATAATGTTGTATGTTGAAAGCTTCAAACTCTTCGTAACAGTTTAACACAATGTCTGCTGCCAACCTTCCCTGCACCAACTATTCATCCCATCACGTTCATCTGAAAACAAAAGCAAAATCTTCCAAATTTCATGGGTAGCACGCCTCCATCCCCCCCCTCAAGCCCACCTATTTTATTTCAAAATGTCAAGGAATTACAAGGAGAGCTGATGAGAGATGGGTGAACACCGGAGATGGCTCGGCACCGTGCGGAGGATGTTCATTCGATCAACGTGCCGGAGAACTGCTGCTATTGACGCCAAGGACAGCACTGAGATTGTCAGTCTAAAGGAAGAAACTGTTGTTACCGAAGCTGTAAAGGAAAACAAGGGGAGTCAGAACAAGCGCAAGTCGATAATCCGGCGGGGACTCTCATTGGAAGACCTCGCCGCCATCAAGATCCAGTCATGCTTCCGGGGTCATCTGGTATGTCTTGTTTTTATGGAAGAATAAACATGTGTTATACATGCTAAATCATGCATCCCTTATACAAAAACAACAACCCAGTGAGGTGCTGCAGCTTTGAATAGGGTAACAATGTAGCAGTCATGTATCCGTTATGCATCTAACAAATTGTGAGCCGCGCGTGTGGAGGACCGAACAATATTTCCTTACAGCACAGCTGAATAAATATTAATGTAACACCTCGTACAAATACCGACTTTGAAACCTTTTTTAAAAAACTAAGTAGAAAGTCGTGCATTTCCTAAAAGATTATATTAAATTTGTTGAAAAAATATAAAAGTTTGGTGCAATATGCCATATATTGTTGGGTGCTTGTTTAAAGGTCTACTTTTTCAATTTGTCGAAAAAGCTCCCATTTTACAAACTTGTGCAAATAAGTAATTTTTTTTTTTTTTGAAAGATTTACAAAATCAGTCCAAAATATATAGAATTTTCTCAAAATTTTTTGTCTTACAACTTACAAGACTTATTCAAATAAGTCATTAATAAAACTTACAAAAAGATATAAATATATATTTTTTCAAAAACTTCTGAATATAAAAAAATAAAATTTACTGTAGTTTATAATTTTTATACTAAATATTTTTTTAAAAAAAATATTTTTAAATAATAATTTTCTGTGGCAATGTAGGCGCGGAGGGCTTTTCGTGCACTGAAGAGCCTGGTGAAGTTACAGGCTATTGTACGAGGAGTTTGCGTCCGGCGGCAAGCAAGAATCGCAGTACGCTGCATGCAGGCGATGGTGAAGTTGCAAGTGAAAGTTCATACAAGGCAGATGACAGAAAGGACTGAAAAGATGAACACCTTACATGCAGTGCAGTATTAGAGAATAATTGAAGCTCTCTGCATTTTTTTTTTTTGGTAATTAAAAAAAAAAAGCAGAGAGCTCTGCGATGAAATATTTTAATGTAAAACATGCTCCTTTTTTAAATTGATATTCTGTTTTAATGTTGATCATTTCAATTTTAGCTTTTCTTTTCTAACTTGATCATAAATATGAAATGTATTTTGGTTAAGATATATCTTATATCAAAACCATGCATAACTTATAGCTTGTTTTTACCAATGGACCACATATCTTTGCGCCTCAAATAGTGCTATTTTTTGGTTACATATTTGTCCTTGAGAATTGAGATGATAGGAAAAAAAATACTTACTGAAATACGGTTCAATATCGTACTAATTAAAGTAATATGCTACAACTTCTGAATAAAATTTGGTACATATAGCGGATAAATTTTTACATACCATTTTTATTTACATACCCTATTGATAAATGGATTTTTTTTTTTGTGAAAAGTTATATATATATATATTGGATTACACTTCCTGTATTTGGAAACTATACTCCTATATGTTGAAAATAAACTTCCTGTATCTTTTCACAAAAAAAGAAAAGAAAAAAGAAATATATATATACACACACAAACATTATTTTTAAAATTATTTTTATTAAAAATTACAAAAATTAAATCGAAATCAAAATTTTACAAAAATGATATTGGGTTGCTATTTAACAGACGATATTGTCCTGCGTAATGCACACATCCGCGCTAATACTCCACATAAGACGAAAAATTATCCATTAAAGAGACGACCTAAAAATCACATCGAACTTTTAAAAAAAAAACACTTTGAATTAGAATGACTTTTGGATCGCCTCTCAATTAGAATGACTTTTGGATCGCCGACCCTAGTGCCCCCGTCGAACTATTTGTGTAGATTGACGAATTTCAGCAAGGTAATCAACTGATTAACCTCAATTTTTATTGAAATCAACTGTAAACACTTTGAATTACAGCTACAAATGGAAATGACAAAAAGAAATTGACAAAATCGAATGAATTATGAGAGAGAGCATGTTTTTTTTTGGGTAATAAGAGAGAGCATGTTCTGTTCAGCCAAATTGGTGAGTTCAGCAGCTGCGCTAGGCCCTATTTATAGGTAGAAGATGATATTGGAAAAAAAAGTTCTACCATAAAACGTTTATACCATTTCAACATAGATCTCTTCGTATTTAATTTAAAATATTTACGATCATTACTCTTTACTCAAAGAGGTACTACGGGTTTCACGCTCGGGACCCTATTGGATCGTGAGGCTGCAGTCTCAGCTCTTTACCAGCTCTTTCTTCTATTATCCCCTTGTATGGTAGTGGGTTGCTGTATGTCAAATTGATTGTTATTGCGAGCTATGTTCGGGTGAAGGTGTATTTCTCTCTTGGATTGTTGTGCCGTATTATGACCTTTTGGATTGTCTTTTGATGTTGTATATTTGTAACGGTAAAACCTGTAACTCATATATTTTTTGATTAAATGTCAGTTATTGACTGATATGATGTCCTTAATATATGAAGGTAGTGCATGTTCTTAAAAAAAAAAGGAAAAAAAGGGTACTACAGAAAATCATGAACAACAAATTCGGTCTGATTTCGGACTGTTTTCTTAGACGACTTTTTTTGTTACACTGGGATTAGCACCCACAAAGTACATGAATGCTAGAAGAAGATGGAAATAAAAGCATGTCTTTATTTAAGCTGCTAGAATTTTCACAATCAAACATTACAACATCCGTCGAATTCCTTCTCCTGCATCTGCACCACCTTCGTCCACGATGGCCGGCATCGTATCCTCCTCCACCACGCCATCACATTCTTCCTCGACGCTATTATTTCGTACCCCCTTCTTCCCGATTTATTCACCAAATAGTGAGTGTTTGGCATGAGCGAGAGATCCGCAAGCGTAAAGTAATCCCCGGCCAAGAACTTCTGCTCGTCGAGATTCTTATCGTAGATATCGAGGACCTGGGCGAGTTTCTTCTCGTTGGTCTCAACGACCTGCATGTCGGGCTTCACGGTGAAGGCGAGGTTGAAGACGATCTTCGAGCTTGGGCCGTCGAAGTACTCGGCCTCTATTTGCAGCCACCGTTTGATGGATTCCCTCTCCCGTGCCCCGGGACCATAGAGTCTCTTGTTTCCTTGTTCTGGGAATTTATCGCATATGTACTTGCATAGTTCCTTTGAGTCCTCTATGTATGAATATGTGGAAAAACTTATATGTATGTTAAAGGTGAAAGTGTGAACAAAAATGCAGGAGCTCCAAACATTTTCCAAAATTTTTGGAGAAAAATGTGCAGATGAAATTTGGCTAGATTACTGAAGAAAGAAGGTTGATCTTAAAGAGTAACACCAGACCTCCCAAAAAATGTACAAATTTCACCCAGTAATGAACTTCAATTTGATCATGCCTTTTTTAAGTCCAGCTTCTAAACTGTCCGTCCAAATAAATTCTTAGTTTTTGGAAAACATCAATTTGTGTTGTAGAATAACATTGGTTGAAGAAATTTTGAAAACAAAAGTTGTAAAGCACACAGAAATTCTTTCTTTTGTATTTAATTTTTTTTTTTCAAAAATACTTATATATAGACATATATTTGTTTATGGAGTAATTTTGTATTTTTTGAAAAAAGCAGAGCTTACTTGACATGGTTTTGCGAAGTTAGGGTTTTTTCAACAAACCCTAGATTTTATATGCATAAAGTTTTGGAGATCTAGGATTTTCTGAGTGTTAAATACACTGGACTACTAGCGCACAGCTGTATCTATTCAAGTTAGCGTCTTTATTTTTCTATATCTGTTGCTATCTCTGTAGTTAGCCTTTCTTGATGAATTTATCGAGCATCTCAAATTAAGTAAAACAAGGTTTGTTGCTTACCACACTTTATTTCTGCCCCATGCTTTAAAACAACCTTACCAGAGGGGTCCTGCAAAAAAACTCAAAACAAAAAGTAAATAGCAACAAACACACACACACACACACACACACACACACTGCGTGGTTCAGTAGTTGGGAGTCTCTCCCATCCATCGAATGGCACGGGTTCAAGGTTCAATAGTGCCTTCGTGTGCCCGGGAAAAATCGGCTCTTGCCAGGTGCATATGACCCACGTGCATGGTGGGATATGTTCGGCGTACATCTCCTCACCCCCGCTGCACAGGCCGTCCTCCACTTTACTGGTGGTTGAAGCCTAGTGGGTACCGTAAAGTCCCACCCATACAGTTGTCCTTTATACACACACACACACACACACGAAGAACTAGCAAGTGTGAAAGAAGGGATAGTACTGTATGATGTTGCTTGCCTGTAGCCTAATAAATTCAGGAATTTCTTTTTTTCCTTTATTATATGTAGCATTTGGAATGAGCTGAAATTTGATATTCTTCTCAGATAAGCATGTTAAAACCCTAGCGACGTCAGTGGAAGCTGGGTGCCCGAACACTTGAACGCTCGCCATTGATGACCCTCTTTCTTGATAACACTGGATTTATGAATGAATGATCTGAAGACTCGCACCATGGCAGCGAATTTAAAGAGTTGGCAGGGTAAGGAATGATGTTCTTTCTTGGGTGCAGGGTTAAGGAAAAGATAAAGTGTTAAAAGTTATCTAAGATTATGCTTTTCCTAAAACCAATGCCACCTAGTTGTCCCGTAGAGCATCATGCAAAGAGAAAAGCTCCAGCTAGGAAGGTAAACATACATATGAAAAACATGGAATAATTTCAAAACACCCATCCTTTTGTACCGTCCTCTTAATAAATTTTTATTTTTAATTGCTAAATCAAGCCAAACATATATATTTAATTATTTTTTTAGAAATTTTAAATTAGAAAAAAATAGATTTTTTTTGGGCTCTAAAATTTTGGTACTGAAATTGAAAAATACTTTTCCGAAGTCTTTACGATGTGAGAAGCTTCCTTAACCATCATAAGGAATAACTTGTTAGCCTCCTTGGTCCCTTGAATCTCAATGGTCTCCCCTCTCCCGTTATCGCATTCATGGTGATCCATTCCCCCAGTCGACCCTGACCTCCAGAAAACTGAGTGTGCTGAGGAATAATCTGAGCAGTAATACCAGATTGAGAAGTAACTTCCCCCACCCCAGCAGGCTGAGCAATGTTTTACTCCTTAGAAGCAGACACAATTTGCTCCTGAAGCCTTGTAAACATTTCCCTATTAATTGTCTCCTTCTTCTTGACACAAACATAAGCCTTGGAAGTAGTGTGAGGCACCTTCTCCTCCACTTCTAGTATGATGTCATCAGGTAAACCACCACATTAATAGACTTTGACGAAATACACATTAGTGAGATATGGATTTTTCTTCCACAGCACCGATTGTGAGGACACAAACGCAAGATGATAAGTTTCCAAATCGCCCTGCATCTTGATCTTCTGGAGTTTTTGCATTGGATCTAACAATTTGTGCCGCAGGAATCTCAATCTTATGGCATCAACAAACAAATCCCAGGGAACTCCTTCTAGCACTTTGTTTATGACAAAGTTCTCTATCCAATCAAATGAATCTTGATCAATAAAGAAGGGCATTGCCGTCCTCACCTTCAAATGATCAGGTGTGCTATAATGGCAAAAATAAGCATCAACTCTCCTAACCTAGATCTTAGGATTTTCCTTATCAAAAGTAGGAAAGTCATTTTAGGAGGCTTGTATGCTCCGAAGACATTCTGATTTCTCCCACTTTGCACAAATCCACGGGGTCTGGTACGAGGGGTATGATTATTAGGGGAGCTGTCCAGCACATGAGCATACACTGCTACTAGAAGGCATATTAGGATTCAACGATGTTACGGGGACCCCCAGATTAATATTTTGATATGCTTGAAGACTTGCTAAGAGTTTCAAAACCTTCTCGCCTTGCCTCTTGAGCCAATCCTGTCGTTCATTCAGATGTTGTATTTCTACCGGTGAATCATGTAACTCGTATATTTTTTGACTAAACGTTAGTTATTGACTGATGCTTTGTCCTTCATATATGGAGACAGTGCATGTTCTCACAAAAACAAAAGAAAAAAGAAAAAAAAAGGGAGGTATCATGAACGGACAAGTTCGGTCTAATTAATACCATGTTAAGAATTAGAGATCCACTCAAAAACCTTCATATTTCTTATTTCGTACTGTTTTCTTAGACGACTTTTTTTATTACACCCCTGGGATTAGCACCCCACAAAGTACATGCTAGAAGAAGATGGAAGTAAAAGCATGTCTTTATTCAAGCTGCTAGAAATTTCACAGACAAACATTACAACATCCGTCGTATTCCTCTTCCTGCATCTGCATCTGCACCACCTTCGTCCACGATGGCCAGCATCGTATCCTCCTCCACCACGCCATCACATTCTTCCTCGACGCTATTATTTCGTACCCCCTCTCTCCCGATTTTTTCACCAAATAGTGAGTGTTTGGCATGTGCGTGAGATCCGCAAGCGTGAAGTGATCCCCGGCCAAGAACTTCTGCTGGTCGAGATTCTTATCGTAGATATCAAGGACCTGAGCGAGTTTCTTCTCGTTCTTCTCAAGGACTTGCATGTCGGCCTGCACGGTGAAGGCGAGGTTGAAGACGATCTTCGAGCTTGGGCCGTCGAAGTACTCGGCCTCGGTTTGCAGCCACCGTTCGATGGATGCCCTCTCCAGTGCCCCGGGACCATAGAGTTTCCTGTTCCCTTGTTCTGGGAATTTATCGCATATGTACTTGCATATTTCCCTTGAGTCCTCTATGTATGAATATGTGAAAAAACTTAGTGTATATTAAAGGTGAAAGTGTGAAAAAAAATGCAGGAGCTCCAAAATTTTTCCAAAATTTTTGTAGATGAAATTAAAATGTGCAGATGAAATTTGGCTAGATAACTGAAGAAAGAAGGTTGATCTTAAAGAGTAACACCAGAGCTTCCAAAAATGTACAAATTTCACCCAGTAATGAACTTCAATTTGATCATGTAATTCGCTTTTTTAAGCATCACGTAGTTTGATTTTAGGAATACTGTCATATAAGTCCAGCTTCTAAACTGTCCCTCCAAATAAATTCTTAGTTTTTGGAAAACATCAATTTGTGTTGTGGAATAACATTGGTTGAAGAAATTTTGAAAACAAAAGTTGTAAAGCACACAAAAATTCTTTCTTTTGTATTTAATTTTTTTTTTTAAAAATACTTATATATAGACATATATTTGTTTATGGAGTGATTTTGTATTTTTTGAAAAAAGCAGAGCTTATTTGACATGGTTTTGCAAACGTTATGTTTTTTTCAACAAACCCTAGATTTTATATGCATAAAGTTTTGGAGATCTAGGATTTTCTGAGTGTTAAATACACTGGACTACTAGCGCACAGCTGTATCTATTCAAGTTAGCATCTTTATTTTGCTAGATCTGTTGCTATCTCTGTAGTTAGCCTTTCTTGATGAATTTATCGAGCATCCCAAATTAAGTAAAACAAGGTTTGTTGCTTACCATACTTTGTTTCTGCCCCATGCTTTAAAACAACCTTACCAGAGAGGTCCTGCAAAAAAAACTCAAAACAAAAAGTAAATAGCAGCATATATATATATATATATATATATATATATATATATATATATATATACATATAAAGTGTGCAAGAAGAGATAGTATAGTATTATATGGTGCTGCTTGCCTGTAGCCTAATAAATTCAGGAATTTCTTTTTCTCCTTTACTATTATATGTAGCAGTGCGAATGAACTCAAATGCGACATTCTTCTCAAATAAGCATGCTAAAACCCTAGCGACGTCAGTGCATTCTGGGTGCCCGAACACTTGAATGCTCGCCATTGATCCCCTCAGTCTTCCTCTTTCTTGATAACACTGGATTTATGAATGAATGATCTGAAGACTCGCGCCGTGGCAGTGAATTTAAAGAGTTGGTAGGGTAAGGAATGATGTTTTCTTGGGCGCAGGGTTAAGGAAAAGATAAAGTGTTAAAGTTATCTAAGATTATGCTTTTCCTGAAACCAATGCCACCTACTTGTCCCATAGAGCATCATGCAAAGAGAAAAGCTCCAGGTAGGAAGGTACGTAAACATATGAAATCATGGAATATTTTCAAAACATCCAGCTGCTTTTGAACCGTTTTTAAAATAAATTTTTATCTTTTCATAATTATTAAATTAAGCTAAAAATTTATATTAATTAATTTTTAGAAAAATACACACACACACACACATTGAATATGAAAAAGTAGATTTTAATATACTTTACAATTTTTGTATTAAAATTTATTTACAAAATTTATAAGTAGTTAGTTTATGGCTTCGAAGATATTACTGGTTATAAAACTTTGTAGCATCAAAACATTTACTTAGAAAATTTTTTTGAAAACTATATTGAATACAAAAATTATAAAGCACACAATTTTATTTTTTAAATATTCAAATTATTTTTTTTAAAACTACAATTTATATACATATTTTGAAATAATTTTATAATTTTTTTAAAAAATAGTATAAGTTTATTTGACAGTGTCACAAAGCGGGGCTTTTTTTTTTGACAAAACGCCATGTTGACATATGCATGTCAACAGAGGATTACGTGAGACTCGCATGATAGGCAAATTCTGCGTGGGCTCGCACCATTATTTTGGTGCGGGCGTAGCCCAAAAAAAAAAAAAAAAGGTAATGTGTACTTAATTACACATAATTTTTTTTACTGCACAAGAGCACTAAAATGATGGTGCGCGGGTGCGCAGGACAGAATTTGCCTACATTATGAGCCTATATGCCAACACACGCCTTCAGTGGCGGCGAAGAATTCTGCATCTGCACCACCTTCTTCCATGCTGGCAGCATTGATATCTCCTTCCACCATCCCCCCACTTTCTTCGTCCTCGTTATGTCCCCTATCAGTAGCACTATAGCACTATATTTGTCTCGTTTCATAAACATCCAGAACCTTGTGGAGCTTCACTTCGTACTGCTCGATTGCCGCAGGTTCCTGCTTGAAGCCTAAAAGCAGCGCCAGTGCGAGCTGCAGCACCAGGACATAGCTTGGCGGGTTGAAGCGCTGTTGATCGAAGCTCGCTCTAACGGCACGGTAAATTTTACAATGTTCCGGACATTTTGTTAGATGTACAAAACTCACAAAAAATCTTATTCAAAATATTTTGTTCCAGACATAAGTTTCGTTATTTTATTTTATTTTTTTAAAATTGAACTACAAAGTTTAGAAGAATAAAATACATAACTTTATAGTTTAAATTATTTTTAAGATTATCAAAAGTGTTAGTATAGATATTATTGTATTTAGAAATAAAATTTTTATTATTTAAAAAAATATTTTGATCTATAAATTTATGTATTTATCTTTCTAAGTAATTTTGTAGTTTATTTTTTTTTTAAAAAAATTTATAAATATGAGTTATAGTGAGTTTGGTGCAAATAACGAAACTTATGCGTGGAGCATTATAAAACTCAAACTCTCTAATAGAACATTCTCTTTTCGTTTATAATTATAATATATTACACATTTTCTTATTTTCATTCGTTTGCTATAATACATCTAATTGATATATTGGTCAAATTATTTCTTTTAAAAAAAATTGAAATGATAGAGACTATCGATATTAATAATTTATTAATATCTTCTTAATTATGCAGTTATAGTTTTTATAACTTAAGATCCATGCTTAGCAAACTAACTAAAAAAAAAAACAAATAAATGAGAAATCTAATTACATAAACATGTATGTCTAGTGAATGGACTACTATGACAGCAGTTTTGTAGCATCCGAGATTCAACTTCTAGAGCCAGCATGTTTAAGGTAGTTTCTAGATCACGTTGCTGTAAATATGTTTTTTTGAAAAGCGAGGAAAAATTTTCCGGAGGTATACATTACTGCAAATAATAGAGTATGCAGTGCAGAATCTGCAGATCCACGAAAGGTCTAGGACACCTGGTGTGGTGTGTAGTATTTTTGTTTTTTCCTTGAACCTCTAATGGTTTAACCGATAAAACTGGTTGGATTATCTTACATATTTCAAAAATAAATAAAATAGTGGAAAACGGGGACTTGGCCGAAGGGCTGGAGTTTGAGGAAGCCGAGGGACTTGTGCAGGCCCTTGGACATGGACATTAGGACATATCAACGTCGACGAGCTCGACGTCCACGTCATTCTCGAGAAATATGAGAGGGAACGGGAGACATCGGTCGACATAGGCGAGCCCCAAGGCCTTCACCTTCGCTATTGATGAACGATGACGTATTGACGTGTAGAGCTGAGTGCATGCTGCTCGGCTTATGCTGGAGAGAAGGGGAGGGGATAATCCACACCCAGCACACCGCACACTCCGGCTATTATCCGTTTTTTTATTTGATTTGATATGCATTTCTTTTTGACGGAGGGGCTGAAATGCACATAGGATGAACTGGTTTTATAGCTCTATTACTCTTACTTGAGCATGCTGTTAGAGACACATTTTGCAAGAAACCCCTTCATAATCAGTTTTGGCAAGGTAGGACCTTCATGCTTTATGAGTACGGCTGTTGGCCCTTGATCAAGGCATTGCCTACCACAAGTTACTAGATACATTACATGCAGTCCTGTATTAGCTCTCCAAAATAAATAAAAAACCTAAAATTTTTCATTCATCCATCTAACGTAGCTCCCACCAGTCTACATCGAGTTTAACACATTTTTTTTAAAAAAAATGAGTTATAAAATTGTAGATTTATTTATTTTTTTCTATCACTTTTAAATCAACAATTTTCATTAGAAAAAACTTACGAGCCTTCAACAATTGTTCAAAAGAGGGGTGCGTGCGTGTGTGTGTGTGTGTATCATTAGACAATTTTATTTCTTCTTAATTTTTTCGAACAAATTTGTATAACAGAATTACAATTGTGATGTTGTAGTTATCACTTCCAGAAAACATTTTATAGTCAATTTTCTAAGGCGGATCAACGAAACTCCTATAGACGTGCAGAGAAATTTTTTTTTTTTCTAAATTACCAGTGGTACTAATTATGCACTGTGAAGCCTTTCAATGTGAGCCTGAAACACTGTTACCACAAATGTTATTGATGCGATATAATGTGCTTTCAAAGACCCTAGTTAATCGTTCCAATGACCACAATCAAAATTTTGCATCAATAAGTTGCCGATATAGACCTGGTCACTCCTAAGAAAACTATAGACAATGTACAACGCATTTAGGTACAAGTTGAGGTTTCTTTTTTTTTCTTTTTTTTTTTTGAAAATGCAGTAGTAGACAATGATAAAACATTTATTTAAAGCTATAATAAACATGTCTTTATTATTCTACTGCTTTTCCTAAGATTACACGGCAATAGAATTGTAAAGCTGAGAAAAAAACGACCAGAATCTAAATGACAAACCAAAAAATTGTGAAGCTGGGCTTCTGATGCTGTATAATTCAAAACGAACTCGTGCTTCCCGTGCAATGTTTGTGAGAAATCCATGTGCACATGTCAGTGGCCTCGTCTCAAAGCCGAGAAGAACCCTCCAGAAGACTTGGGGCAGTGCTCATTCTCTTCCCCAACCTGATCATTAACTTAATTAAGACCGAATGAGAGGCCAGCAGCATATGAAAAAGCATACTAGCAAATTTTACATATATCTACATATGATATATAAGCAGACCTCTTTAGCAATTTGTTGAAGCGTTTGAAGGATTTCTGAGAAGTCAGGCCGGAGTGTTGGGGCTTGCTGCCAGCATCTCTCAAGCAAGTTCACTAGCTTAGGACGAGTGTTCTTTGGAATGGTCGGCCTTAGACCCTAAATGGACAGAAATAGCTTGAGTTTCAACCACGATTCTATGAGGAAAAAAAAAAGAAGCATAAACGCACATGCCTTTTGTTTATAAACAAAAAGAGCATTACTATTCATTAGGGCTCATGATGCAATCAGAACCATACGTAATGTACCGGGATATGTATGGTACGCATCTAATGCCCTGTGCATGGGTATTATTGTACTAGGCGTATTAGGTCCTATGAAGAATGATATTTCTGTATAAAAACTTTGACAAGAAAATAGAGAAAATAACGGCAACAGCCGGAGCTGCCGAAGGCTAAAAAGTAAACCGGCAGATACAATTAGCTCATATTAGCTCATTGCAATCTGTCGAGCTATGTGAGACAGAAGAGACGCGTACCTTTTGAACTACTCCAACAGCAGCTTGTAATGGTGTCAAGTACTCATACGGAAGCTGCAACGCAACATATAAATAGTTTTACGTAAAGAAAGATTTTCTTCATAAAAAATAAGCTTTTTCTGACAATAAAATATTCAGTAAATTACCTTTCCTGTTAGCAATTCCCAGAGGACAATTCCAAAACTGAAAACATCAGCCTTGTGATCATAGGGCTTGTGTTCTATGACCTTCCATTGAAGAACTACAATGATAAGAATGTGTTTGTAGAAATGCACCCTTATAATGAAATACGACAGAGAGGATAAATCCAATAAAGCAATGGTTACTGAAAACACTAAAAGATATACTATGCACGGAGGATTTTTTTGAGCAGAAAATGTAGTTCATACTAGTGTGATGACGCTCAAATAAATAATATACCTGGTACTCTAATCAGACAAATTGTGCAATAACCTTAGTTGAACCCAAAACCATTTTGAAACGATGTTTAGACAAGAACCACAATTACGGCTTTGCACGAATTTAGAATGATTTATGTTCTTGAATCTAATAAATTAGCTTTTTAGTTGCTCATCGAGCTCTCACTTCGGGAAAAGATGCCCGCTATTCAGAACCACACAAATGCGTCTATGTACCAAAGACCAAACATATCTATCAAAACCTTTTACACATGTTACAACATATGCACGAAGTGGATCGAAACTAACAAGACAAAAACTGTAAAACCACCTACCTCAGGAGCCATCCAACGATATGTCCCAGTTTCTGCAGTCATAACTCCAGATTGAGCTTTGACCCTTGCAACTCCAAAATCTCCAACCTTCACAGCCTGCATAGTGGAAGTCAGTAATACCATAAAGAAATGAGACGCTAGGACAAGCTTCGATAGTATCTTGCAATATCGACTAGATAAGACACGCTATAGCAAGTTGAGGGAATCACAACTAAACGCAAGTTAGAATTAGTAATCAGTAAGAAGCACAGACGCCCACAAACCATAACAAGGAAAAAGAGAAAACCAGTTCAGTTAATTTGTGCTAACATATTTAAAGGACCATTTGCTCAATAACTTTAAGGACAGTCGATAATGGATATTCAAATATATTTTAAACTTCTCACATTTTATAAGTTTCACTTTAGCTACAGTATAGAGCTGATTGTACAAAATAACATACTAGCTACATAAGGAGTGTCGAACCTAATCACTTGAAGCTAGAAATAAATACATAATCAAGACATGCAATCAATCCTACCTCATTTTCATCCATCAGAAGATTGGCAGCTTTCAGGTCTCGGTGAATAATATTATTTTGATGCAAGTAATTCATTCCCTTTGAAACATCAATTGCTACTTTGAGCAAAGCAGGAAGCTTGAAAACACCTTTCTGCTTGTGAAGGAAGTCATACACACTTCCGCCAGACATATACTCTATATGAATTAGCAAATCAAGTAATAAGTATAGCCAAACCAATCGAAATTCCTGAGTTCAACAACTTCAATAGTTATGCACTAAATAATTTTCCGTCTCTTAGGACCCTTTACCTGTAACGATACATAACTTAGGAGGTCTGGTGCATGCACCAATAAACTGCACAACGTTCTTGTGCCGTACTTTTCTGCAATAAGTATGAACCATGAAAATGTAACAAGATAGTTATAAAGCGAAGAACACAAAGTATTATTCAAACTCTGAACAACTAGCTACTTGAGATAACTTCCTAAGGCAAATAACTTAAGGATTTAAAGTGAGTGTGTGTCCTCAATTTGAACCTGACATTTTACATGATATGATAGCCTCATACTTGGAACCTAAACCTTTGCACAGGACATGTCCACATGCATGCCTGGTTTAGGCTGTAATGCTGAAAGGATGGAACTGGCCTTCTGCATTAGTGCTAAAACAACGAGGTCAATATGGGAAGATAGAATGTGGAGAAGTAACCAATACACTCCCTCCAAAAAAAAACATTCAACAATCAACACTTCAGATGCCTCACATCCCAACAGGAAGCTCTCAGATCTGTCCTCCATTGGAAGTTGTTCATGTTGCTAAAATGGCTCCATTCATCTCTAGAATTGCGTAGATGAAGAAACTTTATGGGCACGGATAGCAATGTATTCTATTAGTTTCAAATAGATGAGATTTTCCATACTTGAAAAAAACAAGTCAACAGATCTCTCTCCCCCCCCTCCCCCCCCCCCCCCCCCCCCCCCCCCCACACACACACACAACAAAAAAAAAAAAAGGGACCCCTCAAGGCAACAGAACTTGACAGCTTTTTATTGGTTATTTATCATTACAAAACAGCTCTCAGGATCTTCCATTCAATAAGATAGGCACCCATTAGCAACCATATCTTCATCTCCAGCTCCCAACAAAATCAACCTCATGCAAAATCATCTTTCTTGCATATTTCATGACCTAGATTATACATGAAACATTTAAAAAAATAATAATAACTCTGCACAATTCCCTTTCACTTTAGTGTTTTTAAGTAGCTATTTTGTAAATGTTCATTGCAATGAATGACAAATAAATTCAAAAGCCAGACAAGCAATTGTGAGGTGGAGCAACACGGATACACCTTTTACATGATGCGGTATAGTCTGATTCTTAGAGAAATTAAAGAATAATTAATTTCATGGTTTTTTAAACAACCTCATTATGTAGACTTCTTGGGCAAATTCTCGCTGCATATCGTTGTCCAGACGTTCAGGCTTTAGCACTTTAATGGCTACATCCTGATTGCAATAGGATCCCCGATAGCTTAGAGAATAAAAAGCTCGGTCAAGACTCAAGATGAAAGAAAAGCAATGTTGCATTGATCTGCAATTTTGGGTCATCAACTGATTTCATTTAAATGAATAGGAAAAACTTACAGGTCACCATAAGAACCTGCAGCGACCTTATTTTCAAATTTAAGAAGCCTAAGATCAAGTTCCCAAACATCGTTTTCATCTGTTGGTATTTGGACATAATCAGCCATTTGAACATCCTCAACTTCTTTTTTGACATGTGGACCTCCCATCTTAACCTGTTGATCTTCCATCTTTAGAAACCATGATGAAGGCCTTAAAGTTGTTTGCTTCTGCAATAAAAACAAGGAAAACTTTTACAGATCATGTTGTAAAGTTGTGAACTTTCACAAACCTATGTCAGTTACCACATCATGAAAATAGACAACCAAAAAAATAATAAACAAATAAATAAAATAGTATAAAAAATCAACTCAGAGAATGGATGTGAACAAAAGATCTTTGTACTTTATAATCTCAAGATGTAGGACAAAAAGGGGAGAAGGACAAGGAATCAAATCTAGACGAAATGCCTGCCAAGAAGGATGTTAAATACATGGCACGTACTGATCCAGGGAGGTTTAATCAATTTGCAGAAAAATATCTATGGCTCTTATTAATAACACAGGTTCGGCACTCCACTGTATATGCAGCAGTATGTCAAAATCTATGGTTGGGCATGTCATTACTTGCTCATTCTAAATGGTCTAAGCCTGTTTATTCATATGCAACAAAGGAGACTCCACAAAAACTTCAAAAAGCAACAGTGATCCCTCTCGTGGCAGCATATTCACGATCCTGCTTCCCTCCATTTTGTGCATAAGATCTATCATAAAATTGATCTTCCTTGTGGACGGGAGTTGAAGACTCCACAAAAGGCCGAGATCGGCACAAACCTAAAGTGCACTGTAGTGCCCAACATATTTGGAAGGCATCATAGCTTGCATAAACTCGTTGACATACATCAGACCATCATTTCCATATCATATGGATTTATCACTTCGTAAAAATCATAGCTTTCCTTGCTGTCCAAAAATCCAAAATGGAATTACCGCCACCCATTCATGTGGTAAAGTTACCTTTTGAAGCTGCCAAATGAAGAACATTATGAAGCTAGGTTTTATATGAAGGACCCAAGTTTGAGTAATTCTTGGCAGCCGCATAAAGCATGTTACCGACCTTTAATTGAATGTCTGTATCAAGAATAAGCAGCTATGTCGGTTATATTTTATTTGGCTTCACTGTCTATCGGAGTCCCTCCAACACAACGACCTCCATAATTGATGAGCCCAGAACTGCACAAGAATGAACCATATCCAAGCATAGGGAAAGGATAACTTATTTGCTGGTAGAACCAAACAATTACTATGACCGTAAAAACGGATGGCAATTAGCATAGGGAACGTGAAGGTTCTTTATACAGTGCATATCCCATTCATCATACTTACATATGTGTACAATCTATTTATATTTGACCACAATATTTCATAATAGCGAAATTGGGAAGACAATACCTTCAGCTTGTCAACTTCTTTCTGCACTGCATCTCTAAGCTGCTCTGTTTCCTAAATGTTAGAAAGAAGGGTTAGTATTTACTGAGACGAAGTGCATAATGAGAATTCAAAATGACTATGCAAACACACGGTAAAAACATCTTATTATCCATAGTCAAGGAGAAATGAAACAGCAGGGAAAAAGAAATATCGTCCCCATATTTAACACCACAACTTCAACAAGTATACTTCCCACACCGATAGCCTATCACACTTCTCCTTGCATTCGTATTAATTACCATAAATTGAATTGTGACTGGTGTAAAAACCTTTCATGTGGCTTCTTGGGGGATGTATAGGATTCATAATGTTGTTGAATATACAATTATGTAAAAGTATCTGGAACTTCTTTTTTTAAATACATACAGAATTCATAGCATGACACTGCACTATTCTGTTAAAATTTAAATGGCCCATATTATATTTTTATAAGGGCGTTCATTCGAGACTAATAAGTGGCGTCTCATGCAAATATTAGTACCCATAGTAAGCCTATGCATAATAATATTCCTACCTCACAACTCACGAATCATTGGAATGATAGATGATCCTAAACCCTTTCTTTGTGTGCAAAGCCCTATCACATTGCAATAGCGCATTTATGACGGTCCATAGGCATAGATGTGTCGTAAAGATATGTTATTGAACATTATGTACTGTTGTAGTGACTAGGTGTTTGTCGTCTTCATATTACAGATGCTCTTCATTGAAACTCTTGTATCTCTTTTCTAGTGATATACGGATATATTTGGAAGTTTACGCATTAAATATTTTCAACAACCATAGCAATGATGCTGTTTGTCTCCATTAGTAAAAAGCCTGTGGAGATGATGTGAGGACAAATAGTGGAATGTATATAATTGTCTATTCATGTTCCTAGGGTATTTCTTTCCTATAGATGGCAGTGGCAGCATACTTGGGACTCTGTTCTCTAAGGATATCATTCTATGCTGTATACCAAGTGAGTAATCATACTAATAATTGAATCTATATCATCTAGAAGGCTATTTGGATTGAAGGAGTTGAAGCTATATTGTCTCTTGAATTGACTGGCGTAGATGAATCATAAACATATGTTATTGAACATTGTGTACTGTTGTAGCGTCTAGGTGTTTGTCGTCTTCATATACAGGTATTCCCGGCATTTTTTACAGATGTTATTGAGCTATATTGCCTCTTGAAGTGAATCTATAATGCTCTTTTGTGGAAGCTGATACCTCCGAGGACAAGTAAAATGGCTAAACTTCACTAACAAGATATAATTCTAAGAATTTGTCAACAAATCGAGGCTAAGCACGTTATTTCATCATCACTCACCTTGCAAGAATAGGTCAAACAGCCTATTACCTACATATACTCTTCCACCTACAGTATTACGGCTCATAGAGGATGACAGATACACAAACACAAATTACATTTAACAGTTCGAGTATTTGTTCTACCCCAATAATCACAGAAATAAAAGAATTCTATTTTAGCATTCAAGTAGCAGGTTATCCAAAACAAGACCCATAATTTGATATTTGTTCTCAGAAAGAACTATTTGCTTGATTTAATTGAAGATATATCTAAGTGGGTTCAAGGATTCATGTTGCTGACCAACCACTTACTAGGAAAAGGCCTTCTTGGTGGTGGGTGTTGCAAATGAAAACTCGTTTATGTATGAAACATTATCTGCTCTATGAAACATAAAAGTTTAAATCTTCAATTGTTCACATCCAAATGTAGATTGGCTAAAAGACAACCAAATCTGAGACAAGCCACAGAAATGAAGTACGTAATACAGTAAGCACCTGATACATGAAAGAAGAAAGGAGCATACCTCGAAAGGCCAACCTTCAACGACAAAGACATCCAATGAGTAGCCATCATTTGTTGAAAATACATGGGCTTCTTGAATATTAAGGCCAACTTCCGCAAGCAAAGATGTTAGCTACACATTCATCCAACAATACAATGAGCTAACCAGCATAACAAACTAAGGATGCCTATTACAGGAAGTTCAATGTTTTCTGTAAACAAACTCCACATAATTTCTAGAAGGGAAAAAAAAAGTAATCATGTTACGTTGAATTTGCTAAGTACCACTGAAAGCATGCTCAGTCTTTTCTGATATAGCTGTAGATAACAGTTAAAATGCTTGACACTGACCTGTTTAATGCTTCCATGATATTTTCAACTAACGTATTCGCTTGTTTCACAAAAATACGATTTAATTTTTATTTCATTTGGTTTTGGTATTGACATGGCCGTTTGGTTTTAAATCGCTATAACTCGGATTTTGACTTGAAAGTCATTATTTGAGTTCTTAATTTATTCAAATTCATGAGAATTTTCTTAATTTTATTTAAATTTCCATGTATCAGTCACCCCCAAATTCGTGTATCCTAGAAGTTAGTGCTACTAACGTCAAAGCCGTCCTAAAAATGCATACAAATTGAAGTCATTTTACATAGAAAAAACACACCATATGCTGAAGTCTTCTGTGATTATCATCACATATACTAGATTAGGATAAGTTAAATTTATTATCACTTTACCTACTCAGACTGGTAAGCTAGCTTAATCAACTAATTCAGTTATAAGCTTATAAAAGAAAGTCAGTCGAGTATTAGGAAGCTTTCCTTCCAAGTTTCAACAAAGTATAAGCCAAACAATGCCTTTCAAGAAAGAGCATGGTTGTGTAGCAGGTCAAAAGGATTTGAGCATTATGAAGACATAGATTAAGGGTCGAATCTAAGTTGAGCCAAAATTTAGGATTATACATTAGAATTTATATGGAGAATATCTACTATGATATATTGGTATTATGATAGAAAATTATTTGGAGTCGTATTAGATGATATTTAGGAGGCATACTTGGTAGGATCACAGAGAGTAGCCTCTATAAAGATTTAATGTACTCTTGTTTTTTTATTATGGAAGAAACTAGTTTATTTTTAGATTATTTAGTTCATAGAAAGAGTAATTATAAAGTAGCCATTGAACCGCCGGTGTTTATTCGCCACGTCCAAGCCGCCGACAGGAGCCGAATTGGTTGTTCTATATTAAATGGTATCATAGCAATTAAACATGAACTCCTGCCGCCGCTGCATAGGGCTAATTTTATCTCATTACCACCACCGGGTCTTAAAAAAAAAAGAAAGAAAAGAGAAAATCGAGCATCATCGTCTCCATCTCCTTTAGCAGCTCACATCAGCCTCGCCGGTGCATCATTTTCACCTCCTCCGCCCGTCCATCACCGCCGCCATCATCTCTGCTAATCACGCTGCCACCGTCTTCTTCTCTAATTGCTATATCTTACGTCCACTCATCTTCGCCATCCGCATCATTGTCGCCGCTGCGATCCCTCCGTCAATCACCGTTGCCGCCATGGGCGGATCCAATGTATACCAAGTGGGGTCAAATGACCCCGGTTGATTTTTGTGTGTGTGTGTGTGTGTATATATATATATATATATATATATATATATATATATATTATTTTGTTTGTGTGTGTGTGTGTTTTGTGTATTATATGGTGATTTTTTTATTATTCAAAAAACAAAAATATAAAATTGTTTAGAATTTGTGTAATTATCTAAAACATCCCAAAGACTTACGAATATCTCAAAACATTCAAGAATATTTCGGGACATCCCAAATTTCATAGAACATCTCAAAAGTACTCCAAAATACTTATAAACACCCCAGAACATTTATGAACACTTAAGAAGTTTCCGTAATACATACAAGTACTTACAACCACCGTAAAACACCTACGAACATCTTAAAATTTTATTTTGTTGTTGAATAAAATTTGATTTTTTTTTTCATAAATTTTTACTTATTTTTCTGTATTTATTATAATCAAATGCGGAGTTTGAATTTATATTTTGAAGTGTTTTTAGGCGTTTGTAGATGTTTTGAACTATTTTATATTATAATTCAGAAATAAATACTTATAAATTTTCTGAAATTAATATGATATTTAAATAGTTAGCACTCTTATTATTATATTATCACAAAATATTGTTAGTTTTTTCTGACCCCACTTAACATAATTCCTGGATGCCACTGGTCGCCGCTCTCCGTCAGATCTACTTCAGATCTCCATCTTCACCTATTATTGCCGCTGCTGGACCTCGTTGTTACTATTGGTATCACCGCCGCTGTCGTCACCATCACCATCTGTCATCGTCCTTTGCTGCACTGTGCCAACTTTCGTATTAGCAGACGCTCCGGTGTCGCTGCTATTCGACGAGGAAGAAGGCGACTTTCATACGAAGGATAATTATTATTTCCTTTTTTGTGATTTTTAGTCCAACAGCTTCATGAGCATCAAATCCAAAATTACAGCCCAAATCTGGACCCACCACTGCAGAGTTGCAAAACAGAATTGGCTACATGTGGATCAGTTCAAACCCAAGCCATCCAATCTGAAAAGAAAGCAGGGTTCATTGTGCTTACATGAAATGTTCTGCTATACATCATCAAGAGTCAATTCGTGTCTCACATATCATCTGTGTTGGTCCATCTATATTTGGGGATCAATCTGCGTCGTTCCAAAATTACACTCATCATAAGTCAATCGACTCGTGTCTCGTGGATCAACCTGCGTTGATCCATCTATATTTAGGAATCGATTGCGTAGTTCAAGAATTACATATCACGAGTTAATCTGCGTCGATTAGTTTCTCAGGGATTAATCTGTGTTGGTCTATTCATAATTTAAGGATCAATCTGCAGTAGTCCATCTATAATTTGGAATCCATCTGTGTTGCTCCAAAACTGCACATCCCTATGAGTCGATATGCGTCAATCATGTCTCATGGATCAATTGATGTTTGTCCATTCATATTTCCGGGATCAATATGCATTGACCCATTTATGATTTGGAAATTGATCTGCGTTAATTCACACCATTTTTCAACATCGATCTGTGTCGGTCTATAGTTAATGAGAATTGGTCAGCGTCAATGACAACATTAAGTTGATATGTGTCGATTTTTGTCTATTGCCAACCTTGAGGACAAGGTTGTTTAGGAAAGGAGTGGAATGTTCTGTACAAGGTGAAAGCGATTCAATCAGCATTAAGACATAGATCAAGGATAAAGTCTGAGTTGAATCAGAATTGAAGACTATGTATTAGGAGAGAAATTTTATATGGATAATATTTAGAAGGATATATTTGTATTGTGAGATATATTATTTGGAGTTCTTTTAGGAGAACATTTAGGAAGAATATTTGGTGGATTTCAAAGGACTAGTCTCTATAAATATTTGATGTACTCTTTATTTTTAATTATGAAAGAAATCAATTATTTTAGATTATACAGTTAATAGGAGTAGATTAATTATAGAGCCGCCACCACACCGCCACTCTAATAGCATATGTGTTATTGACTTGCAAGTGTCCTAATGTCATTTGAGTTCAAACTGAGGCATACCTCTCTCCCTTTACTTGTAAGATATTGATGGACAAAGACCTATATTACTAGGACTCATTGATTTACCACACCACCCGTGTAGGATACATATCCGGCTCTTCAAATAGGTCTGGATACTTGGGCATGATCCTTCAATTATAATAGAAAACATGAAAAAAAGTAGGCACACTGTGTTGGACACTTCCCACTAGTCCGACACTTCTAAAGAGTCCAAGTAGCATACATAAAGACCTAAACTCCAAGACACGCGCCTCTCCACAAGGGGCAGTATCGACATGAGCCCTCATCAGGCTAGAAATGGTATCTTCAAAAGATACTTTGGAGTTTTATAAATATAACTTATATTTTGGCTTCATGGAAATGTGGTAGTCTCATAGGATAAGGAATAATAGCAAGCATAACTAGAAAATACTGGACTATAAATAATTAGAAAAGGGATGAAACGGTTAAAGTATTGCGAGTACACCTACTTGTTGCAATGAAGAGGACGAGGCTAAGCTAAGCATGAGAAGATGAATTAAGATTATATGAAGAATAAAGGGAGAACAATTCGAATCTGGAATGGTCAAATTGGCTTTGCAGCTCCAAGGAAACCTCTAAAAGTGAAACGAATAGTGAAAGGAAATCTAGGCAGATTTGGATTGACAACAGAACATCTGCAGAGAACAAGCCCAAGTATTACGTAATACGTATAATTCGATAAGCATTTAATGTTCCACCTCCAAAATTGCGTAGTTTTAAATTGCTTCGGTGACACTTAAACTAGGCATGTAAAACACATCACTAGTGAGTAAAGTTTCGAAGAGCACTTATACGAAGCATCCGTTTAAAGCATAACTAAAAGAACAGTGTATTACTTGAGTGAGAAGCTTAGGTCTATCATCTGCTGCAAAGGTGATCTCATGCATTGGCCTGCAGTCGTTAAAAGTACAAACTGGACAAATCAGAGACTCTCAGTATAAAAGAGTTAAAAAATCGCTAAATCTCAAGCACAGAAAGAGCAAAATGTTTCGCAATACATAAATTGTTGATAAAGTTTTACAAGAGGAATGATGCAAATACTAAAAAGCAGCTTAGGGAAATGGCATCTCTTATAGTACAGCATAGCCTACATTAGTAAGCATTTGCATCACCAATTTTGTTTATACAAAACTACAAGCTCAGAGAAGTTACTTCTAATAAAGCAACGCTTTGATCCAGCGGAAAAAAGCTGATTGATGCAGGGATCAAGTCAGAATCAAACACAAAGTCCATGTCCAAAAGATGGTTTCCGGTGCCGGACGGCACGTGCCTGTTCCGACAGTTGTCGGCACGGCACGTGTCAAAAAATCTGATATTTAAATTTTTTAAATTAATTTTTTATTTAAAAAAAAATAAATAAATATATATCGGCACGGTCGGCACGTGCCGGGATCTGAGTTTTCCGAAACTCGGCTCGGCTCGGCACAGAAAACCTTGGTCCAAAACATGTTAGTTGAAATACCAAAAGAATATTCAAGGTTACAAAGTCATTTTTCAGATCTAATGACTGAAGGGTATTGGAGACTGAAATAGATGAAAACGATTTTCACATATGTTGTGACATCTTCCTATTGTAAAAGAGAAAACTCAAATATCAAGCATTTGTTGCTTTACCTCATGACTTGGGAACTGGCATTTCCAACACTTCCTTCCCGTTTGCTTTGTGGGCTGCTTGCATCAAGAGCAAGTGCCTCCAAATTTGCAGATGAACCAAATGCAGGCGGAGGATGATTCCTAGAAGATGTAAACAGTTACAAAAGATTGTCAAACTCAAAAAAGAGAAACCTAGAAGAAGGATGTTGCCTTAACTATGCTGAAGATAAAATAATGCAGAAAGGAAAGAGAACAAGGAAGTAAAGAAAGTGATACCTCGGCCTGCTAAAGTAATTTGAAGTAGATTGAATGTTTTCCTCTCCTTGTGTGTCATGGCTAAGAGAAGGACATGGATTTGCATCATGAGCTGGAGGCACCTAAATAAGAAGGACATCACACCGAGATGCGGGCTAGCTATGCAACTAAAATAATTTAATGATTGCAGCAAAAAGCCTAAATCAAAATTCAAAATTCCTGGAGGAAAATAGGGTACGTTCTTTGAACGGATTTTGTTTTGATTTCGGGAATTTCAAGGAGCACCTTCATTATGTGGGAGATTCATATGGTTATTTACCTAATCAACATAAAAGAGAAGTTCATGCAATCAACTCTACCTGGACTAGTCGAACATGAAAGACTGGCCTATTGGCTGGATCCTGCACAAGCTGCAGTAACTTCTTGTGGACAAGAACATCGTCCGCTGTCTCCACATTCACATCAATTGCATACCTAAGAGGTAGGATACTAAGACTCCAAATTAGATTAAACATAAAAATCAAGTAAATAAGAACCATAAAAGTAAAACAATATGACAGGTACCCAGAAATGACCCTACTCCAAGACGCTATAAGGTTTATAATTTTCAAAGCCAACCAGGTTTATGCCTATTAAAATTCAGCATCTTTGTTCATCGTACAAGAAGAAAATCGACATATATTAAGAGTCTTAACACAAAGACTGATAACACCCTTCCACCGTTGATTCAGTTCGAATAAAACATACAATTCCGAAGGGAAACTCCTCAATCGCTCAAACTCATCAGCAAAAACGCTGGTAATATTAGACCAAATTTCACATTCTCCAACATTATAAGTGAAATAATCCAAAAAACCAACTTTCTAACCAAAAGAAAGATCATAAAACAACAGTTCACAATGCATCAACCGGTCATAAGAAAAGTAGAAGCCATCAAATCGCTCCTTCTATGAATCTATATATTCGCTAACAACAACACTAATAATTTAATGCAAAACCTAAATAACATGCTAGAGAGAGAGAGAGAGAGAGAGAGAGAGAGAGAGAGATTGACCGAGCGGGGAGACGATTGAAGTGAGACCAAAGCTCGTTTTCGAAGGAGGTATCGGTCGCATCGTGACAATTAGAGTTGCGTAACCGCCGCAGAACCTCGGTATAAACCCCGAGCTTGTACCGCTGTTGCTGCGACGACGACTTTCTCCCGTGAGTCGGCGACGAGCGGCTACTGCAACTCTCCGTGTTCTCCATTGCCATTAAACAAACAAACCAAAGTCTCACCGTCCACAGCGATCACCCACGATAATTTTCATCACGTAATCTTGTAATATGTGGAAAGAAAGGTGGGGAAAAGATCGAAGATGCGCGCGGCGATGCGAAGAAGAAGATGATGATGAAGGGACAGCGAGCCGCATCATTTTATATCCCTGCGCGCATTCATTAATACCTGGTACCTCTGAGAAGGTCCAGTCTTGGGAAGTAAAGAAATAGACGAGGCGAAAATCAGTTGGTTGGTTATCAAGAGCGTTTCACGCAGGCTGGACTTACTGCTGCTGTCCGCTGTTTTGTCTAACATGTATACTACGTATATTTGCCTTCGTACGCTTATATAATTCAAAATTATATTTTTATGATCCTCTAAATTAAATTGATATTTTATATTCCACTTAATCATATCAAATAACAAAACTGTTAATTTTCTTATTTTAAAAGACAAAAATAGTTAACTAGACGAAAATAATTTTATTATGTAATATGATTAATAAAATATAAAAATATTATTTTAAATTAGAGAGCATATTTTTTATATTTTTAAATTATCGGAATATAAAATTATAAATGCCTCTTGTTTCTTTATTGGTATAACGTGGGATGGGATGTCATTGTTACATCCAAATCTTTAGTCCTCATTTTTTATCTTATTATTTTCTATCTCATTATTATTTTAATAATAATAGGATCGACTTGCAACTACTCCAATATCATATATTTACACGATTTAATCACCCATGTGACCTACGTTTAGAAAGGTAAATGAGTTAAAACACAGTAAACAGATTGATGGTGGAAGTAATGAGGAAGATAGTGTAATCCCTTATGTTTAAAGCATGTTTAGAAAAGAATATTTCTTTCCTTACTTAAAATCTTTTAATATGCATTCTCAATTATGTGCTTGTAGTATGTTCTCTTTTGGCTCTCTCTATGTTGTCACGGATATATATATATATATATATATAGCCTCATCCGACACTCTCCTCATTAGTATATATTAGATACAATGTGATATAAGGGGGTTGGAGAATCGGTCGATTGTAAAGCTCCATATTAGCCTATTTATCCAACGCTTATATTTGTTTGAGATTCTTTTACCACGTATCAACTGTTGGTGAAGATGGAATGGATGACGAGTTGACCTTATGACAGCAACACGGTCATTCGAGAGTGTGTTTGGTATATGTCCCCTTGTGGCCAGGAGCGAGCCTACCTTTGAAATAATAGATTGTGGGTGAGCTATCAAATATCATATCATTATTAATTATCCTGTTGAGTTATTGAACCTGCAATAATCAAGTAAGTGAGCAAGCTGACCCGTTGTATTAGATCCCTACTTATAAAATTTCTCACATGTTCTAGTTTGATCTCTAAAGTCGATTCAATATGATGACACACATATTATTTTTTTTATGGAGTATTTGGCGATTGAGTATTTTTCTTTGTTAACTAGGAATGAAACACGTGCCAATTATCAAATTAATTAATGAGATAAAAATTAGGATCGAAAAACTGAATTCAGCAACCTTCGAAAGGGGATCCGAGCCGCATTGCATTGTTATCATGCTAAATGAGCTGCCACGTTGCTAAAAATTATGTGAGTGGTGTTTGGAATAAGATAGCCAGATCAGCAACAGAGAGGAACAAAAATTATTTGATTTAAAAAAGCTGACTTAGCATATCGGCCCCCATCAAGTCTCAATTTTGCAAATAAGTTCTAAACACATTATTTGTTACGCCAACGTCTATTAAGAAATTTAAAATTATATTTTAAAAAAATATTTAAATTTTACAAATTATAAAATACATTAAAATTTAATTTTTATTATATTAAATTTTTTTAATAAATATTTCGAAGTAAATATTTTGAGGCTCTAAACTCTTAACATGTTAGTGACTAACCTGTTAAGAACATGTTAAGAGTTTAAAGTCTCAAAATATTTATTTAGAAAAAATTTAAATAATAAAGTTGTTGATCACATTAATATCTATTTTTTATATTTAAATTTTTTTAAAAAATATTTATATAGTAATTAAAATATTCTTGATAACCTATCAGCGTTGTTCCAGTTAGTTAGCGGAGTTGGGTGTTGGGAGGAGGTCAAAGGCTTATTTCTTATGCAGAATAGGTCGGAGATTTGAATCTCAATAAAAGTTGGTTGGGAGGGTCTCGACCGTTTACTACTAAGTACCCGATCGAGATGTATGATAGAAATCGAATTCAACGGTCAAAAAAAAAAATCTTGATATAAATTTTGAGATAGTGACTTATTTGTAAAAAAATTAAAATGAGAGATTGATTTACACAACTTTTAAAAGCAGGGACTAATATGATATTTTCCCTTAAAAAAGAAGAAAGGATAAGATTACACAGCTCGATGTTCTCGTCACATACATGTTAAATATTAATATTAGCAAGGATTATGTCTGAGATCTAGTTAATTAAACTATATAATGTTATAATATTGGTCAAATCTTATGTTAGGATGGAGTTAATTAATGTTTATGCTGTAAACTACGTGGTACCCTAACCTTAGGGGCAGGGGCGGATCTAGTATGTATCCATGGGTATCAAATGATACCCCTGCTTTCAAATTAAAATATAGGTATATATATTATATATATACTATACATATAACGAAAACCACTCAATATCACTCCGCCTAGGTTGATCCAGTGGTTTTCAGCGAATTCTGCTTGGGCGTGGTCGCGGGTTCGAGCCCTAGTTGCAGCATGTTTTATTTTTTAGTATTTATAGGAATGAAATGGGCTTTAATCAAGGCCTAATGGATAATAAAGCCTATACTTGTTTAGAACTATTTTTATATTTTTATTTTCTTTGGAAGTATAATATATATATAATCAGTAATTTTAATAGTATTTGTTTATATTATTATTTTTAAATATAATTAGAATATATAATATAGTATTTTGATTTAAACTGTTCCTTTTTTTAGTACCTTATTGTAAGAAAAGAAATATAAAGTGTTGTGATCAATGAATGTAGAATCTTAGGTTATTGATATCTCTTCCTCTCAACAACAATGCTGCATAAGCTCCCCCATCCCCCTCCATTTCTCTCTCATAATATCTATGCCACTCTCTTTTTATATGTTATTATGTTAATCAAGCTGCCTTTGATTTCGCCATTCACAAGGTATTTATCCCGCCCTGCTGATCATCTCCAATTTTATTCGTTAACAAGATTTGATTTGAATAATTTTAATTAGATTTATAATTTGTAGAATGTTGAGGTATTATTAAAAAAAAGAAAGAATCAACTCATTCAAATAACTTCGTAAGTTTCCATCCCTCTCTCAGAGCATCAGGCAAATAGAAAGTCTATTCTAGAGTATTATCTAAATATACGTGATGAAGTTAAGATATTATATTCTAAAAGATCATTGTCAACTACGAAATCATAATTTTTCTCAAATTGAGTTTTATGGGCACATGCGTCATTTTAATTCTTCATGATTTTATGAAAATTCGACGAGGTCAATTGCAATGTAATCGGGTTTACTTTTATATTAATAATTATTATTATATGTAATCAACTTTGTTTTGTGAAAGTTGTGACCATTATATATAACTGAACTTTTTTTTGTATTATATTTCGATATCCCTGCGTAAAATTTCTGGATCCGCCACTGCTTAGGGGCCAATGAGATCTGAGTAAGCACTCTCTAGGGTTTGCTCCATGTAGGGGTGAAAACGAGCCGAGTTCGAGTCGAGTACCACTGAGCTCAAGCAAGGCTCGATTGGTTTAGCTCGAGCTCAAACTTGAGCTCGAGCTCGACGAGCTTCAAAGGCTGAGCTCGAACTCGACTCGATAAATCTAAAGCTCGAACTCGACTCGAGCTCGGCTCGATTATATCAATTGAACCGAGCTTGAGTCGATTCGAGCCGAGCTCAACTCGAGCTCGGCTCGATTGCATGAATTAGACCAAGCTCGAGTCGAGCTCGAACTCGAACTTGCTTAAGTATATTTGTTATAAAAAATGTTTGAATAAAATAGAAAAGCTCGTTTAGGCTCGCGAGCCTAACGAGCCGAGTAACACAATACTCAAACTCGGCTCGTTTAATTACTCGAGCTTGAGTTCGTACTCGAACTCGACTCGAGCTCGATAATAATTGAGTTCGAGCCGAGCTTAAACGAGTTCGAGCCCGAACTACTCGTGAGCAGCTCGGCTCGTTTTCAGCCCTAGCTCCATGAATACTATTGCGGTTTTCACTTCTTGTTTACGCATTTTAAGTAGGATACGGTCTCATATATCGTCGATGGAATGTGCCCGGTATATGCTGTGTTACTAGCAATGCTTTATATTGATTTGTGTGTTGCTATGTCCGTCATGCTTACCTATAAACCGATGACTAGTGTATATAAAGTAAACGCGAACATATCCAAATGCTATGTAGATAATGTATGAGATGAATAGATTACAAATTGAAAATGTATTATCGCTGCTATTACTCTTAACAACTTTGAAAGCAGTAGCTAAATCATAATATTGTGTCAAATCTTCTATGATATCATACTTGAGAATGTGTCAAGAATATGCTTTGCAACTACTAGAAAAAGAATAATATAAAGCAGAAGGTTTATTGTTACATAATTTTTTTAAAAAAGTGCTCAAGTGAAAAATATGATCATCGCCTATTTTATAGAGGTTTATAATATTTAGATTTTACATTACCGAATAACCTAATTAAAAAATCAAAGAGTTTCAATTAAAAGTCATTGTATTACTAACACTTAATATTTTAATATTACTTCGACATTCCTCTCTAACTTAAGTGAATCATAAGTTTGGAAAAGATGAATATCGTTTACTAATATTACAAAGTATTATTATCGAAGTGTGCAAAGAAACTCGTGTGATGGACAATGTGGCACACTATGATGATAGGAGATACCAATAAAAAGTTAGTTGATTAGAGTTGATTTCATGACAATTGTTAATTGGAGTTGACTGTAATAACCTCTTGTGGATAAATATATTGGTTGGAGATGTATAGATGATAAGCATGATTTTTATACATAAATTTAGCATTGATTATACACTAATTGTATTATTTGTTGGTTGTTTGCAGGTCAAAATTGTTAAATTGAAGTAAAATGCGCATTAAATGTTCAATTGGTGGATCGGAGCAATTTTGCGTTATTTTGGATAGATTTGAAGCCCAACTGAAGCCTTTGAAGCTTGTGAAAAATGGAAGAAAACAAATAAGTAAATGCAAGAAGAAATGAGGGAAAGCAACTCAAATGAAGAAAAACTAAAAGGAGAAAATTTTATTTTGAAAATTAAAGAAGAGAAGAAAATGAAGAAGAATGTAAAATATAAATAGGAGGGGAGACATGCATAAGAAAAGGATCTCGTTGGGAGAATAAAGCTTGTAATTTTAATTTGTTTTTATCATTTCTCCATGGAATAAAATCTTCGAGGACACAATTTGTAATCTAACTATGAAAATATGAATTCCTTTATCAAGTTATTCTAGAACATAGTTAATTCAATATCGAATGTTTCACTATGCTTAATGCTTTTAAGTGATTGATCACCACTTAAATGAAACGATGATTTATGATGAGATTGAGAAATAAATCATAAACAATGCTTCTAGTGAAACATACCTCGAAATCATGTAAAATAGAGATATTTACATAGAATTCGTGCAGCAAATGAAGTCCCTAAAAAATAATGCGTTTCTCTCTGATCAACCTGCATAGAGATATAGTAGGTGATGAGAGAGAAATAGTTTTAATATTTATCGAGAGAGAATATTAAATAATAAAAAGGACTTGCTGGAAATTGAATTAACATTGTTCAGAGTGCTAGATAAAAGAATTTAGATTATCATAGCGAATGCAAATTGTGTACCTCAATATCATCTTTTGGAGAATTTTTAATTTGAATTATATTTTTTTAATCATTTCGGTTGTTAAATAAAATCAGGATTAAATCTAGGCCGGTAATCAATAAATTCAGTCTCCGAGGAAACGATACTCTATTCACTCTTTATTACTTGTGCGACTAGTGCGCTTGCTAGAATTTACGCATCAATAGACCTTGATTGATAATCTGATAGATGAATGTGTTTGTGTCATCGATATTCACAGTGATACTTGTTTGATCGATGAGATCAGAATGTGATGTCTCACATAAGCGATCGAATTCGTTGAAGTTGTTGAAAAACAGAAGTTTGCACACGAATATTTGTAGCGTAGCTCCAACTATATATGGCTCGGATACCAAATTGGTAAAGATTAGTATAGAACTAAATTATAAATAGATGCTCAAATGAAAATATATGATCATTTACATAGAGATTCTATAATAATCTTTTTAGAAATAACATAATTTGAAAATTGACATTGTTTTCTATAAGAAGTTATTGTAATCCTTACATATAGCATACCAATATTACATTAATGACAATAATAAAATACAAAATTATTACAGTGTCATTGATATGTTATTAAACTGCGTTGAAGTTTTACTTGTGTAAGAGAATATTCCCATTTCACTCATCCCTTTCTCCTCTAAACTTCCTTTGAAGTGACTAATGTTCTTGGTATATGCAATAATAGAGTAGATTATATATATAATCTCCCAATCTGTAGGTAAAAGAAAATTTTTTAAAGTAATTTTTTGAAAAAAAAAATTATTATAAAAGTTTTTAAATTTTGATGAGATGTTTATATTGAATTTTTTTAAAAAATACTTATAAATATATACATTTTGGGCTCCAAAACTTTAATATATTTGAGGAGTATTGTAAAACTAACTTTAAAACTCATTAAATTTTGGAGCTTCAAAATACTTATCTAGTTTTTTTTTTTTTTTTGACAGATTTTTAATATGAAAGTTATAAATATTTTCAAAATATATAACTTTTATGTTTAAATTTTTCCAAAAATACTGTTACATATTGGTAATTTTCAATTCTTTTATAAAAATGGTAGTTGGAAACTCTTGTATTCCATACTAGTTTAGTATTTCGTGTACTAGCGTAGTGTCTCAAGTACTCATATCACGGTGTTCCAAATGAGTTAAAAAAGTGGTCTCAACGAACTAAAAAAATATTCCAAATATATAAATTAATATATTTATTAATTTATTTGTTCAAGATTTACAAAGGAGGAACTTTTTTTTTTTTACAAAACTTCTTTATTTCTTTTTTCTCAACATAAAAATTGCAGCCTCGCGTATATATATAACAGCTATTCGATGGGTCGTACAGAAAGTAAGTCGGTGTCAAATCCGTTGTACCATATAGTATCTTAAATAATAGGCAAAATACCTTTTTTAGTCCCTAAACTTTACAAAAATATGCCTCTATAACCCTGAACTTTAAACTGTACTCGCGATAACCCTGAACTACGAAAAAACGCCCACGATAACCTTGCCGTCAGTTTTTCCGTCTGCCGCCGTTAATTTGCTGACGTGGGAGTTTTTAAATTATTTTTTAATCCATTTTTAATTTTTTTAACTTTGTGGAGGGACAACTATGCTTTTATATGTATTTATTTTAATCAATTTTTAATTTTTTTAATTTTGTGGAGGAACAAATATATCTTTATATATATTAAAATGGATTAAAAAATAATTTAAAAACTGCCACGTCAGCGAATTAACGGCGGCGGACGGAAAAACTGACGGCAAGGTTATCGTGGGCGTTTTTTCGTAGTTCAGGGTTATCGCGAGTACAGTTTAAAGTTCAGGGTTATAGAGGCACATTTTTGTAAAGTTCAGGGACTAAAAAAGGTATTATGATGTACAATGTTGTATTTGTTCTTAATGTAAAGAGGTCACATGACTTTTCTATTAGTTGATAATAATTTAAGTATAAATAGCTTAAAGAATATAAAAGAACTAAACTAAAATTAAATTAAATATAATAATTTAATCAAATGACAATTAATGATAGAAAAATGATCTATATAAGTATTTAAAAATATTAATAATATATATAAAGAAACTAATATTAAAAAATAATAATTACAAAATAAATTTTTCTTAAATAAAAAATAATAAGATATATATATATATATATATATATATGAGAGAGACACACACATATATATAGGTGAATGGGCGCACTAGTGTTAATGTATCAGCATGTAGGAATCTCAGTGGTATGGATTACACTACGCTAGCTAACACAGATTATAAGAGATTATTTAAAAGTTTTGTTCATTCATTTGACGTATTTTTTAAATATTTAATTTTTAAAAATAAAAATAAAATTATAAAATTTTAATTTTAATATGGTAATTTATAATTGTGTAGTTAAAAGTTTTTTTAAAAAAATAATATTTGCTTGCGTGGCATAACCGGGACATGCGACTCGGATAATGATCGGTCAGCCCCTCTTTTTAAAAGTTCTATCGTTTCAGCCCTCCTATTTTGTATTTTTCATTTTTGGCCCCTCTCTCGTAATCCGTGTCCTTCCGTTTTGACCACTGTATTAGTATTTTTGGAAATAAATTTCAACATAAAAGTTGTAGATTTTGATAAAATCTATAACTTTTATATTTAACATTTTTTCAAAAAATACTTTTAAGTAGACATTTTGAGACTCCGAAGAATTAACGGATTTTAGATCCGATCCGTTAACCCGCTAAAATTTCGATGTCTCAAAACATCTAGTTTAAAATATTTTTGAAAAAAATATTGAACATAAAAGTTGTATATCTCATCAAAATATTCAACTTTTATATTGAAAATATTTTTAAAAAATACTGATACAATGATCAAAACGGTGTTGGACATAAATCGAAGAGGGATAAAAATGAAATAGTGTAAACCATATTTGCCAATCTAGGGGCTGAAAAAAAAAAGGCGCCATTTCTATACCCTGGTGCATTGGCACCAGTACCAGGGTATCCGTGCCCTCTAGCACTACTGATGTGGTTTGACTAGATTTAACTAGGGGTTCTTTCTTTTCAGCCCCTAGAAGGGCAAAACATGTCAATATCAGCCCCTATATTTTACCTTTATCTTTTTTAGCCCCTCCTCGATATTTGTGTTGTGCCGTTTTTACCACCGTATCAGTATTTTTTGGAAAAAATTTTAACATAAAAGTTGTAGATTTTAATGAGATCTACAATTTTTATATTCAACATTTTTTCAAAAAATACTTTTAGATAAAGGTTTTGAGGCTTCAAAATTTTAGCGGGTTAGCGGGTCGGATCCAAAATTCGTTAATACTTCGGAGTGCCAAAATATATATTTAAAAATATTTTTTGAAAATAATTTCAACATAAAAATTGTAGATTTCATTAAGATCTACAACTTTCATTTTGAAAATTTTTTCAAAAAATACTGACATAATGGTCGAAAATAGAATGCACAGTTTTCAAAAGAGGGGCTAAAAAAGAAAGTGGTATTTTACAGGGGCTAAAAGAGAAGAGGTTTGAAAAGCAGGGGCCTCTTGATCATTATCCCATTTAACTAAGCACGTTTAATCAGGCCTTTCCCTGACCCTTCAAAACCCAAAAAGCTAAAATTTTCAGAGCCAAGTACTTTTTATAAAATTATTGTTGAAAAATTTTTATCCATAATTAATTAATTTTTATAGTAATAAATAAATTAACAAATAGTATTGATCTATATTTTTATCTAGACAAATTTAAAATTTGGTATTATTCTCCGCAGAATAGATAACTATATTATTTTGGCTAGTTATATCTTATCGAAAAATAATATGTGAAACTAAAAAGACGGTAGTAGGATAAAAGAACAATTAAACGTCAAATATTATTCATATCAGTTCTAATTTTTTCTGTACCAAACTAATTACGAAGAATATTAATTTTTTTTTCTTTAAAAAATAAAATATTGATCTGGAATCCCATGATTTAGACCGTGAGCAAATCAATCGAGCCTATGAGGGGAAATTAGACGCCTCGCAACTCAATCATTAATTTGAGTCTGAATTACGTCCATGCCCAGCATTAGGGGTGTTCATATACCGGTCCGGACCGAAAAACCGGACCGGACCGGTCGGTTCGGTCCGGTCCGGTCCGGACCGGTTAAAATCCGGGCCGGTCCACGGTCCAGTGTTTGAGTAGATTTCGGTCCTCGGTCCGGTCCGGTCCAAGACCGAAAAAACAGGGGACCGGACCGAGGACCGGCTTAAACATCAGCTGGCCGGTTTAAACAGATCCCGGACCCAGCCCCCTAGCCCAGGCCAGTCACCGAGGCCCAACGCGTTGCCTCGCGCTCTCGCTCCGCGGGCCGCGGCTCCGCACCTCTCTCTCTCCGCGGCACCGTCTCTCTGTCCCTCTCTCTCTCACAGGCCCTCAATCGCTGATCAGAACGTGATCACCGCCATCCGCTCGTCATCATCGTTGCCGTCGTCGTCGATCGAAACTAGTGGAGTCGTTTCGTTGCTTGTCCTCGCCGTCGTCGTCGATTTAATCGGTCGAGACGGAAATCGAGATGTCGTGTGGACTTGGCCGGCGAACCTTGCTGGCGAGAGGTGTTGTGTTGCGTGCGAGCCTGACAGGCAAGAGGTGTCGTGCCGGCGATCGAGATCGACGAGACGTGCGACGGTGATCGAGACGACGTAGATTCACAGCCCAGATGCAGCTCGCGCTCGCGGACTGCGGACCGGTCCAAGTTGGTCCGGTCCGGTTCGGTCCAGCTTTTTTGCGGTCCGGTCCGAACCGGACCGGTCCGGTTCGGTCCGGTCCGGACCGGTTGAACACCCCTACCCAGCATAGTTGGGACGTTATTATCATTGTACTTTCGCTCAAAAAAATTCCAGAAAATAATCATTTCTACATGTTTTTACTAAAATTTACAAAAAGCTCAAATAATTCTTTTTAAAATTATCTTAATCAATAATTATAATTCTAAAATTTTTTATAAAATTTATTAAATCGTCTGTTTAATAGACAACCATATATTAACGTGGCACCATCTATCAATGTGATAATATGTTGGTTAAATATCGACTGTTAAACATGTGATGAAAATGTCGCATGTCTAACAGAAGATCGTGATGTCGTCTAGGGGTGTTCAACCGGTCCGGACCGGACCGAACCGGACCGGTCCGGACCGGACCGGAGACCGAACCGTGAGGGAAACTAGGACCGCGGACCGGACCGAATATAGACCGGTCCGGTTCGGACCGGACCGCAAAAAAGCTGGACCGAACCGGACCGGACCAACTTGGACCGGTCCGCAGTCCGCGAGCGCGAGCTGCATCTGGGCTGTGAATCTACGTCGTCTCGATCACCGTCGCACGTCTCGTCGATCTCGATCGCCGGCACGACACCTCTTGCCTGTCAGGCTCGCACGCAACACAACACCTCTCGCCAGCAAGGTTCGCCGGCCAAGTCCACACGACATCTCGATTTCCGTCTCGACCGATTAAATCGACGACGACGGCGAGGACAAGCAACGAAACGACTCCACTAGTTTCGATCGACGACGACGGCAACGATGATGACGAGCGGATGGCGGTGATCACGTTCTGATCAGCGATTGAGGGCCTGTGAGAGAGAGAGGGACAGAGAGACGGTGCCGCGGAGAGAGAGAGGTGCGGAGCCGCGGCCCGCGGAGCGAGAGCGCGAGGCAACGCGTTGGGCCTCGGTGACTGGCCTGGGCTAGGGGGCTGGGTCCGGGATCTGTTTAAACCGGCCAGCTGATGTTTAAGCCGGTCCTCGGTCCGGTCCCCGATTTTTTCGGTCTTGGACCGGACCGGACCGAGGACCGAAATCTACTCAAACACTGGACCGTGGACCGGCCCGGATTTTAACCGGTCCGGACCGGACCGGACCGAACCGACCGGTCCGGTCCGGTTTTTCGGTCCGGACCGGTATATGAACACCCCTAATGTCGTCTGCTAAACAGGCAATGCTAATATTGTCTGTCTAAAAGACGCTCGGACTGCCGCCCAACCCTTCTTAGCCAGCCTCCCACTCCAGCTTCCGCCATCCCCCTAACTTTCACTCCAACACCAGCGGCCCCAATCCCCCTTTAGCTTCTTCACCTTTCTCACATATAACATATATCATATGTCCCCCGCCCTTGTGCGGATTGGCAGGGGCGCTCGTCTCAGGAAGCGAGCACCCGAGTTCGATTCTCCGGAGTGGCTGAAATGCGGATGTGCCCGCGATCGCGAGGTTACGGCGGCAGCGTGAAAGCTAGTGGCTGGATAACTCCCAGTACTCTATGTCTGGTCCGGGAGGGGACGTCAGGCCGGAGTTTTACTCTCCTACGCGTACCTGGGTCCAAAATGGTCCTATAGGTGTGCGTAGAAAACTGTGATCCGTGAGTTAGCGGAGATCCAGGAAGAGGTTTCGCCTCGTTATCTCAAAAAAAAAAAAAAAAAAAAAAACATATATCATATTTCTGATTTTATTCTATTCATTATACAATATATGACATAACAATTTTTTAAAAGATCACATTAACACAAATAAACTTTTAACAATATCAATCTGTTAGCAAATTCAAATACAAAATAAGTATACTATAAATACATTATATTTCATGCTTTTTTCAGTCATTATACAACATATAACATAATAATATTATAAAACAACATATTAAGTTAAATAACTTTTTATTTTAATAATACCACTCTATTTAAAAACAAACTCAAAAATAAAATAATTATTTTAAATATATTTATATCCTATATTATTGATTTTGGAGGTCTACTATTTTGTTTTGACCTCTTGAATGGTAACCGATAAGTCGATGAGAATGACCATGTTGTTCTGATTGTTGCAGCTCTACAGGAGCATGAGCTTCTTGCTTATACTAATTTAGACTTTTCATTTTTATTTTTGTATTATTGTGGAGCTTTTTTTTGTATTATCAATTAGAAATATTTTTTCAAACAACTTTTAATAAAAAATTATAACTTTTATATTATTTTTTTTAAAAATATTTTCGAAATATTTTTTATTTTAATCTCTTTTTTCTAGAGAATTTTTTATTATAATTTTTTTGAAATATTTTTTTAAAAAATCATTCTTTTTATTTTCTAAATATTTTATAAAAAAACTCATTCTTTTTATTTTTGAAATATTTTTATTTTAATCATGTAGATCAATGAATTTTTTATTTTTTGGATTTTGGAGGGGTTGGTATATGTTAAAAAAAAAGGCACCAATTAGAAGATGATACATCAGCAGTGGGAAAATTGCGTTTCAGCCCTCCCGTTTTCCATTTTTGACTTTTCAGCCTCCCGAAACGCGTTTCCCCGCCGACGTGGCGGCGCGCGCGTGCCGCCACGTGGCGTTTCGGGGGGCTGAATCGCGCGACCCCAAACTTAGGGGGGCTGAAACGCAATTTTCCTAAAAAAAAAAAGGATACTACCATATCAGCCCCCCAAGGTTTGAAAATGTTCAAATCAGCCTCCCATTTCGAATTTAGGTCAGATCAGCCCCTGGTTACTGTTTGGGGTTTTTTTTTGGACGAAATTGCCCCTATACCCGTTAACACTTCAGACACCGATATCATCCATTTAGAAGCGATCTCGGAAAAAACTTTGAACATGAAAGTTGTAGATCTCGGAAAGAACTACAACTTTTATGTTGAAATTTTTTCAAAAAAATACTTCAAAAGTTATGTTTTTGAGGTTGGAAGCATAACGGGTCGACCCGACCCGACCCAAAATTGCTACAAATAGTTCGGACATCGAAAACACCTACCTAGAAGCATTTGCTGGAAAAATGTTGAACATGAAAGTTATAGATCTCGCCGAGATCTATAACTTTCATGTTCAATATTTTTTCAAAAAATACTTTTAAATAGGTGATCTCGGTGTCGACAACAAAAGGGCAGTTTTGTCAAAAAAAGGTAAACAGTAAATGGGGGGCTGATTTGGGATGTTTTGAAGAGGAGAGGCTGATATGGTATAGGAATTGAAAAGGGGGGCTGATTTGGTATTTTCAAAAAAAAAAAAAAACTCAGTCGTACTATGTACTTTTGTCTTATCTAAATGGCTGACTACAGTCGTACTATATACTTTGTCATAGTACTTCAGTCGTACTTTTGTCTTATCTATAAACGAAGCTGATATGGAAAAATGCCTTTTTTTTTATGAAAAATGTACTCCAAATTTTTAAGGGTCCTTCTTAACATGGTTCTCTCCAACGTGCTATAAAATTAAATATTGTGAACTTTTTTATTGCATTTTTTTTAATCATATCTTAAATTTGATAAAATATCAAAATATAGGGCAAATATTCGGCTGGCCTCTGCTTTTCAAACTTATTTGTGTTCGGCCTTTAAAAAATATTGTATTCATTTTCAGCACATCTCTTAAAAATCGTGCCCGATATTTTTTATTACTGTATCAGTTTTTTTTTAAAAAAAATTTATAGCATAAAAATTGTAAATCTTGATGAGATCTACAATTTTCATATTCAATAATTTATCAAAAAATACTCCTAAATAAGTGCTTTGATATTTTGAAGTATTAACAAATTCTTGATTCGATCCGTTACTGTTGAAATTTTGAAACTTCAAAATATTTATCTAAATATATTTTTTTTTGAAAAAATATTGAATATAAAAAATATATATCACATCAAATATAATTTTTATATTAAAAATATTTTCAAATAATATAAATATGATGAAGAAAATAATATTACACGTAATACGAGAAGGGGTTTTAAAAGAATCCGGTTAAGTATGGATGTTGATTGGGCCTACATTGCCCAAGCAGGGGCTGAAAAAGAAAAACGTCCCAAATATATATTTTATCATATGACATGACACAAAGATTTTGAAGTGAGTAATAAATTATGTGAATTTTAACTATTTTTATAAATCTATTATTAGAAGCGACAAGCGATCGGATTTTCCAATGTTATTATTAGAATAACAACTACAAAAGTAATAATAATTATATAATCTCCAAAATCATGTCTTTAGATCCTGATTTTTTAATAAATAAACACATCTGAACTTTGAAATAATAACATAATCTTAAGTAGAAATTACCCCAATGTGGATAGAAAGCTAATTAGATAGGAAACCGTCTCTCTCAAACTGATTTACCAAAACATTCATCAATTTATATAGTTATAATAAATTTTGAGAATATTTTTTAGAAAAGTTTTTGATATTGAAGTTATAAATTTTGATAAAAATTACATTTATATTAAAAGATTTTTTAAGATATACTTTTTTTGTTGTTCTGACCATCGAGTTCAATTTTTATCCTATATATTAACCGAATACTGAGCGGTAAATGATAGATCATTCAACCAGATGTTACTAAATTCGAAAGTTTATAAAAATAATTTTAAGTCTCGCTTTAAACTTTTTAAACTTTGAAGTCTAAAATACCTCTTTATTTTTTTAAAATTTTTAAAATAAAAATTGATAATTCCGTCAAAATTTATAATTGTTATAGTAAAAAATTTTCTAAAAAGCTCTCAAACTTTATTTTATATTTTAACTATATGAGTTGGTGGATTTGTTGACGTGACTAGCGGTATCCATATATATATATATATATATATATATATATATATAATATATAATGGTTTACACTCACTTTTGTATTCATTCACCACATGATTTTACACTATTAAGATTGAACTTATTTATACTACTATAATTAAACTTATCAACGTTTATATTTCAACTTCCATTACTTATTGTTAAACTTTAACTTTACTTTTTTTTTTTCCATTTTTCTAATTTTTTTAGTAGACTAATTTTTTTTTTTTTTAAAAAAGAAAACTTGCACAGAAGATGGTGGAGTATAATTGCTTTATCATCACATGAAGGAGAATAAAAACAGCAGCAAGTTCAAATAGAAGCAACAAAAAGTTCAATTAAAAGCAACAATCCATTCAATAAAAATGACGGCAAGGTAAACTAGTAGTAGAATGGTAGAATACTGAGTAGATTATCTAGTTTTATTGATAGAATAATGCTCTTAGATTCAAATATTTAATTAAAAAATAGTCTGATTTATGATTAAAAAATATCGATTCCGCGGTATGAAAAAAATTACCGTTTGGACTATTTTTGGACTAATTTATTGAATCTATAACTTTTTTGTTATTTGATATGGTTTGATCCGATTAAACTAAGCACGTTTAATACACGCTACATCCTCACCAATTCATCGGCCCTCCGAACCCCAAAAAGCTAACTTTTTGAGAGCCAAGTAGAAAACTTTGACTAGTTATATTATATATAAACCAATCAGAAAAAAAAAGGTACTAGTATGATAAAAGGATAAAGAAACTATTTTTTTGGGGCATTTTATGTTTTCATGTCCGCCGCTAATTAGATTTAGTTTTTTTTTATGCCCCCTCATTAGATTTGGTATTTTTATGCATCCTTATTTATACGAAATAATAAAAATATCTTTAATTTTTAACCTGAAAAAATATAAAAATATGTGAACACCAACAAATACATACGAACACTTACGAATACCATGAGCATCTACGAATATCACATACGAATACCCACAATTACCTACCAACACCCACAATTACATATGAACACACTACGAACATAAAAAAAAAAAAAAAAAAAAAAAATTGCTACAATGTTCGAGCGTGTGAGTGTTTGTAAGTGTTCACGCGTGTTCGTGATGTTTGTAGGTGTTATGGTGTTCGCGTATTTTCATATTGAGAATATTTTTGTCATTTCAAATGATAAAGAGCACAAAACACTAATTCCATAGAAGGACAAAGTCACTAATTCAATTATATAGGGTATAAAAACACAAAAGGCTCGTTTTTTAAAGAAAAAAGAAGAGGATGAAAAGTATCATCGACAATACTTTATTCACTAAGAAAATGAAGAAATAAAAAAAATAAAATACGAGTACTAGCTAAAAGCTCAAAGCTCATTGTAAAAGAAAACACTAAATAAATTTGATCGAGCTCGTACGACCGATATCTTAAGCGTTTGAAGCTAGAGGTAATTAAGAAAATTTCGCAAGTAATCGTAAAAAAAGTTTGGGCCGAGGTAAAAGTACGGAACATCTGCAACTAATGAGAGAATAATCACTAAGAGTTCGAAGACATAGGTAGTATTTCGTTCATTAAGAAAATGAAGAAACGACAAGATAAAAATACAAGAACTAAAAGCTCATTGTAAAAGAAAAAGCTAAATAAATATGATTAAGCTCATATTCGACCGATGTTTCAATTGTTCAAAGATAGATATAGCTAAAACAAGTTCGCAAGCAATCGCAAGAAAAGTTTTGGCTGGAGTAAACCACAAATTGTCTGCGACCAAAGAGAGTATCACTATAAGTTGTCAAAATGATATACAACAAGCACTCAGCATCTAAGTCACAGCTCTTTGAATAGCTCGGACATACTTTTTCTGTCTCTGAAAGTTTTTTTTTGGAGACAAAGGAATTTCCTACACTGACATTTAGGCCGATTCTATATATATATATATATATATATAATATATTATATATTATATTATATATATATATATATATATATATATATATATATATTATATTATATTATATTTGAGCAATTAGGGAGAGTACATAAAATCAGATCGACGAGATTCGGAATGCTCAGTTAACGCGTCTCTTGTTCACCATGTGTTATTAGTTAGACTGCTCATGACGGATTATTTCGCTCAATGCAACCATTCTTCCTTACATTAGATCGACCGAAAGAACTCAGCCAGGAACATGGTCGGAGATGTAATAATAAGTCATATAGAAAAAAATAGAGTACAACAATCTCTGTCATAATCTCTATTTGTAACCTTATTTTATCTTTAAATAATTTTGCATTAGTTCATTCAAACAAATCCACTAAATAACAGCAACAAAAAGATCAACGTGATGTGAGCTTCTTTGTAAAATTATCCGTCATCCACATTTTAGAAAAGAATATTATTTTCTAGATTTATTGTTACAAGCTTTTCTTAAAAAAAAACACTTTTCAAAATATGAAAAGCTCTATTTTTTTTTCAAAGTGAGAAATTATGATTGTTCAAGAAAAATAAAAATGATGATGTTACTTGTTGGTATTAAAGGGCCAAAAATAAAACTTTCTGAATTCGCCTAAAATATATGATAACGTCATATAAAAATTATAAGAGAATGATATATAGTGTAACGACTTTGATAACCTTATTTTCTAAGTATAATATATAAATATCCAGCATACAATATCAAGAAATCTATAATATTGAACTGTGAAACATGCTTCCATTTATACAAATTTAAAACTTACATATAATATATTTTTAGAAAAATAAAAGAGATGAGTTAACTTATTGTTAATAAAGAATTTTCCACTGTTTAAAAGTAAAATGTGACAAATATGTCAAATATCATATATAAAAATAATAAAGGATGATATATGGTGCAATTATTTTGATAAACAATTTTTCTTTACTTATAATGTAGAAACATGCCTGCATATATACAAATTATACAAAAATAAAATGCAAAAAGTGATTAGGATAATCAGTACATCAGATTTTAGCATTCAATGAACCTGGGCAGGAAGTGGAATTTCATCATATATAATATGTATATCTAGCATTCAGTGAACCTAGACTGGTAGTGGAACATAATCAGTAAATGCATATTTTACCATTTTATGAACCCAGAAGGTTACTTGAGAATATATAATATATATATATATATATATATATGTTAGATTGATTGACTTGTGCAAACAAATATAAGTCATAGTTTGATAGCCAAAGAACTATATACATCAGGCCGTTAGAGATTTATGAATAATAATATTTCTATATTTTGAAAATTATGTAACATAGGAGAATGTAGATGTATATGATATATATGCTTATTAATATAACAAAAATCACATTAGCATGTGAAAAGTAGCAAGTACAAAGCTAAAAATAATTTTCGTTTTGAAAAAGTGAGAAATAATTAGTTTTCAAGGGAAAAAAGGGTGATTGGGCAACTTATTGCTATTAAAGAAGTTCATAGGAACCAATATCTGAATTTCATAATTGCCTAGAACTAATAGAAGCATGTCACATATAAAAGTAACAAAGGATAACATTGTGCACAACGACTTTGATAACCTAATTTTTTATATTTGTAAATATGAACATCCGGTGCTCGTTGAGAATATGTTAAAAAGATGATTCTAATGATCAAATATATTAAAATACATTTGTATCTACACAAATTAGAAGAAAAACAAAAGTTGATCCTAATGATCAGTATATATGGATGTTTTAGCATTCAATGAATTTGGACGGATAGTAGGACTTGATACGAACCCACCCTCCCCGGGACTTGATACGAACCCACCCTCCCCCCCCCCCAAAAAAAAAAAAAAAAAAAAACAACACACACACACACACACACACACATACATATATATATATATATATATTATATATATATATATATATATATATAATCAACAAAAATTATACAAGTTGACTTCTGTAACAAATAAAAAATCACTTTTGGGACATAAAAAGGTTGGAATTGCAAATCCAAAAACCCACTTTTCTTAAAAAAATGTGAAAAGTTATGATTTTTTAAGAAAAATAAAAGTGATGAGTAATTTATTGCAATTAAGTAATTCTATAAATTTTTTGAATCAGTCACCATCTAAACTAATAAAGATATTTATGTCGTAATATTAAGAAATTCATATCATATATGAAGAAACACGATTGAGTTTATACAAATTATTAAAAAAAAAGATTAGGATATTAGTATATGCATGTTTTCTATCTTGGTCTCCGCAAAAAAAAATAATAAAAGAAAGAAAGAAAACGTTGGCAACTTGTAATTCTCAAAAGGTTGAAACCCCTGTGAATTGCCCATGGCAGACAGTTCTGGGCACGTGGGCATATACCATAATTCAGGCCTTGTTGCAACCCAAAATAACAATTCAGCAAACCAACTAGGTCAGCCCAGTCCGAACTAGGCTAAGAGGTAGGGATGTCAATTTATCCCGGACCCGATAAAAAATTCGATTCCCCTCTCTAGAAAATTTGGGTTTGGGATTGGAGATTCCTGGTAGGGGTCGAGGACATGGATCCAAAGAAAGAAATCCATCGGGATCGAAGACGTGTATCAAAGAAAAAACTCCGTCAGGATTAGGGACCGAAATCAAAAAAATTGCCGAGGACGCCAACCCTGACCCTGCCCCAAAATATTAATATATAAATATATTATACATTCTATATGACATCATTTTAATAATATTTATATATTTTATGTTGTTTCTTAAAAAAGATAATTGGGGAATGGTGATTCTTTGTCCCCGCGGGGCGGGGATAGGGCAGGAATTCTCTTTCCCATAAAATACGAAAATGGATATTAAGTTCGGATCGAGGATGAGGAATAATTCTTTCGTGCATTCCCCTACCTGTTGACATCCAGGCATGCCTGTATGAACTAATAGTTTATTTTTGGGGAACATGATAAAAGCTCATATGTAACGACTAAAAGTCATGTATTTGATGCATGAGATCACCCATTGCGTCGCGCTTGAGACTCGCTTTTTTCTTGTAACTGTAAGCCCTTAAAGGCCAACAACCATCATAGAACTAGCATCATATTTCATTTATAGTGGAACACATTTACAAGAAACTTTAGAACTCCTGGCAGCAATTTGCTCCCCATACAGTCCTGTGAGAATAAGATTATAAGAATCACGTAAGCACATGACAGGAAAACAAGAACACCACAATATCAAATCAAACATATGCTCACAATTACTTACCCAATGGGGTCGACGAGTGATCAAGCAAATCAAACATATGAACAATGGGCCTAAAACAGTGACCCGCATTGCACTTGGCGGGAGCACTAGTGTGTTATCAAACATATGTACAATGGGCCTAAAACGAGAGTAGCCTCTCTCTGGGCTCCCAAGCAGGGCCATGTCTCCTCCTTCGGACCTGCGGCTGTATGGTGACCTACGTACGAGGAGGAATAATCACGTCCACCACGGTAAGGAGAACGCCGTGGTGATCGCCGCTAGAAATAGTCATCACGTCCATAGCCTCCACGGTACAGCCTGCCAAAGATATATAGATAGTTAAATTATACTTAAACTTTTAATTATTTAGAAGTAAAAAGTACTCTGCAAAAAAAAAAAAAAAAAAAGAAACGCCTTGAGGTAAATAACCGGACCGATCATTTAAAATATACACATATTAAGTGTTTTAGAGTTTGCTAATAGTGCTTTTTTGTTTGAATTTAATTTTTATTTCCTAGCATTGCTCGTCATGCCCAAATCCAAAGATCTCGGTGCATATGATTCCAAATGCGCGGTCTCCATCGTGCAGTTCGATATGTTTCTCATCTACCCCCGCAGAGAGACTCATTTTATTACAGTAAAATTCTGCAGTCATGCTCAAGCATCTCACGACTGAAGCAAACGCACGCTCAGATCATCACCTCCGGCGTCGCCCACAATCCTTTCCTAGCCGCCAAACTCGTCTCTAGATACTCGGACTTTGATGAACTCAATCACGCTCGCGTAGTGTTCGACGAAACGCCCCACAGAGATGTCCTTCTTTGGAACGTAATAATCAGAGGCTATGCCAACTCGAACTCTCCTCGTGAGGCTGTACATCTCTACGCACGCATGCGTTGCAGCTTTATTCATTCAAATTGTTACACGTATCCATTTGTTCTGAAAGCCTGTGCGGCCTACGGCGATGACCGACCTGGCCGGACGGTGCATGTGCACGCTTTGCGCGATCAGCTTTACGATCATTTATTTGTTGGGAATGCGCTTGTGGCCTTTTATGCGAAATGCGGGAAGGTTTTAGAAGCACGAAATGTGTTTGATAGAATGCAAGTTAAGGATCTTGTCAGCTGGAACTCCATGATTGCTGGATACAGTCAAAATGATCATGCTTGTGAAGCTATTTTTCATTTATATTGTATGGTGCATGATGATAGAATGAGCAGACCAGACTATGTGACTCTTGTGACTGTTCTACCAGCTTGTGCTGCAGTTGCTGCTGTACAATCTGGCATGTGGGTTCATTCTTATTCCATAAAGTCTGGAATGGAATTGGATTCTGGGTTGAGCAGCGGCCTTATTGGAATGTATGCAAACTGTGGTCATTTAAGAGTTGCAATAGATGTCTTTGATAAAACTTATGATAAGAATGTTATTGTATTTAATGCTATGATACGTGCTCACGGGATGCACGGGAGTGCTTCTCGAGCCATAGAGCTCTTCTTGGATATGCTAGAAAAAGGAATCAAACCAGATGGTCTCTGTTTTATCACTGTTCTCTCTGCTTGCAGTCATGGTGGGATGGTTGATAAAGGTCAGGAGATATTTGGCATGATGGAGAAGTATGGGGTGCAGAAAGATCAAGTACATTATGCTTGCATGGTGGACATGCTAGGACGTGCTGGTCAGTTGTGTGTCGCTGTTGAGTTCATTAAAAGCATGCCACTGATTCCTGAAGTGGATGTTTGGGGAGCGTTACTGGGGGCATGTAGGGTCCACAACAACTTGGAGCTTGCTGAAGAAGTTGCAAAAAGATTGACTGCTCTCGATCCTGGTAATGCAGGACGATATGCAGCATTGGCAAGTATGTACGAGGATGCTGGAAGGTGGGAGGATGCTTCCAGTGTTAGAAAGGTAATGAGAGATAGAGGAATTAGGAAGGTACCTGGGTGCAGCATGGTTCAGGTGGATACTGAAGCCCACATGTTTGGAGTGGAAGATGAGTCACATTCCATGACTCCTGCAATTTATGTCGTCTTGAAACAGCTAAAATTGTCAATGACCGAGGAAGAGAATGAGGACCAGGAGGTGGTTGCAGCGTCTATGCCTTGATAATAAGCTTGCTACGAGAGCAATGTACGTACTGAGTTTCAAACACATTGATTGAGTTTGTTATGAACTTCCTTTGTCTTGGCTCTTATTTGGCTTGATTGTCATGTCTAAGAAAAGCTTACTTGTAAAATGGATAACAGTCCCTCAGTTCTTCAAATGGTTGATTATCTGCTTACCTGTAAGATGTCCTCTTTTTTTATGCTGTGCTTTTTAGTGTAGTCGATAGTGGAGCTTGATTATGCGCTGGACTTGAGGGGCATATCAAGAAATGACATTGGTTTATCCTTGCATTGTTTGAATGTGAACCCTATGCTGGAAATTCCATGGCCGTGGCATCACAACATTAAGTGCCAAGATGAGCAGACTTTTTCTGAACTTTTCCAACCTTCGATGTGCTATGAGAGGGGTTATGTTGGAGTAAATTTCAGAATATAATGTACGAAGCAAAAGGAGTGGGGGACTGCTCTGTGTGCTCAGTGACTGAAAGAATATGAAAGCCAAGAAACTATCATGAGCTGAAGCAAAAAGGGATCTACAAGTGGATCCTCATTAGTGGAAAAACCACAGATGTACAGAATTTGCAAATTAAATCATAGAATAATTTTCTATTGGTAATTCTCTATGTCTGGAGCATATTCTATTAGCTATTATTAGTTTAGATATGTTTCTGTTGTTAATTCTAGCTGTTACGTCAGTATATAGAAGTAACACAAATATGATGCTGACAGTGTTTTTCATCTATCAACTGTTATTAGTTAAGAGCCTCTCATGGTTCTAGCAGCCTTGACAGAACCCTAAAATTAGTTACAGTCATGTGAATATTAAGTGGTATAACAAGGAAACTCAAAACTATGGAAACTATTATGTGTATTCTTGACTTGAGGTCCTAGTTGCAACAATTAGGTAATTAAATTACCATTTATTCCTTTGAAACTTATTATTATTAGCTTGACTTTATTGATAACTTTGGTAAACTCCATTGGGCTTTGTAATCCTGATTCTGTGGGCCATGCCATTTCAGAAAGAATATCTGCCATTCGAGCCAATAGCTCATCCTACTACAACACTACTGTCCCTCTCCATCTATGTGTCCACCTTCACTTTTCAAGTCTGTACGTGCGCTCCATTTCTCAGAGTAACAATATGTAAAACATCAAAAGATGGCCAGCTTAACCTCCCCAGTAATGGAGCATATAGAAGAGGTCTCAAATCTTGCTTTTAGATTGTAGCACATGCAAAACTGTTAAAAGATAGTATAGAGTAAACTTTTTTGTTTTTTATAATCATTGGCGAAAACTACTAACATCATCATCTAAATCATCTTTGTTTGGGAACATCTAAGGTTGTACAACCCATGTTTTCTTGTGACATTTTAGCAAGGGTTTGTTGTCTAATATAGTTAATTGTTACTAGTCGGCTTGGTCCATTAGAGAGCTAGCTGGGTGCTAGTTCGGAATAATCCCACATCAAGAGTTGATGAGGGAGTTGAAATGCTTATATAGCATCGGCTCTAGAAGACTATGAAATGGGTCCACCCTTTTCCGGAGGCTCGGCCAGTGGGACAACCGGAGGTCCACTTCTTTTAGGTGGCTCGGCTAGTGGGACAGCTTGTGATTGGTGGTACTAATAGAAGGAATTTATATAATGGTATCAGAGCAAATCCTTGCCAAAAGTGTGAGGGTCTGGCAGGGATCTAAATCTCACATCATCTAAGGAGATATTTGGACAGTTCCTATATGTATATGTGGGCGACGGGAACATCGCATATGTAAAGTAGGAAGAGTGTAGCATCCTATTTAGTTGTGCCAAGTCCGTGTCCTATGACCTATGAGAGAGCTGGTTGGGTGCTAGCTCGGGATAATTTTATATCAAGAGTTGAAGGAATTTGATATGCTTATAAAGTATAACACCATTAACTGGATCCACCTCTTTTGGAATGTTCGGCCAATAGGCGGCTGGAGGTTGGTGGTGCTACTACGGAGTGTTAAAGATCGGTGACTTGGTTACTAGTGGTTTATGTGCGTAGGGATAAGATAGAGAAGTTGGGTGAAATTGAAATAGAGCTTCGGACGCGTACCAAAAAAGGATTAGCAATTATTGAGGTCATTTTTGATGTTATATGCCATTTTCTTCTTATCGGCTATCGATGTCATCTTTCTAATATTTGAATGCAATTATTGCGCAATTTCTTTCTGTAATTATTCTCAAAAGTGTTGCAGGCGATGCATTGGAAAAATTGCAAAGATGAATATTACAATATCATGTTATGGTCTATCATAATGTTTACTTGCCATGCAAAGCTATTCTTGAAGGTCCAGTTTAATACAAGTGATGTATCCTGTAGAAAGATATAGACATTGGCATTGGCTATGTGATGAAAATATTGATTATTTTACTTTGAAGGTCCAGTTTCCTGTGGAACGGTATGAGGATGCAGAGCAACCACCAAATGTTACTTTGTCCGTATTTACTCACAGATTGCAACATTTTCGACACCTCTCTGACATCTTTGGATCATGTTGAAAGAGGTTTTATTAAGTTAAATTCTTTAGATCTTCCTTATTTCAGGTAATGAATTTTCTTTTATTTCCAAATTGTATCCTTTCACGTTCTAGCAACATTTTCTTTTAAAAATATTTTGACTATTATATAAATATTTTGTGAAGAAATTTTGGATACGACAAAAAATAGATTTTTATTTACTACTTTTATATTTATTTTTTTTTAAAATATTTTTTTAAATAGATATTTTGAGACTTTAAACTTTTTGTGTATTTAAAAATTAATTCACTAAAATTTTGACCCCTAAAATAGCTAATTAGAAGTATTTTTTAAATATAAACAAATATATTTTAATGTGATTTGTATCAAAGTTTTTTTAAAAAATAATTTTAAATAAGTGCTTTAGGGTGTCCAAAATAATGGATAGTAAATAAAGAGTTTATTGGTAAATAAAGTTTTAAGAGAGGGACGATATGCAAATCTACCTATTTTAAAAGTTAAAAAAAAATGAAGAAACATCCATGTTTTCAGGGATGATGCAAAGCTACAAGCCTACAACAGCGGCTTCCGCGTCCCGTCGGCGCCCCTGTGTGCGCACTGCCGCCTACACTACACATATAGAATTCGGAAGACCGCACATAATAATAGTATTTATTGTAAAATGGCAAGTGCAACAGAGCGCGGCGCGCCACCGTCTCGGCGCACACGCAACGCGCTTATCGACCTCCCCAATTATTAACTTCCAGTCTTCGTGTTGTGCATGGAGACGGCCCCCCCTTGCTGCATGTGATCGGCTGGTCATAATTCAGAATCTGTGTTTTTTTTATTCTAAATCCATTAAACTAAGTCTTCCGATGACATCAAATCAGATTTTTTTTTTCTCAGTAGAAAGGATTATTCTTGCCTTATATCAAGAATACACTATAAAATATGGTACAAATGTTCTTCCTTGCTGCTTGATTTGGATCTGACTTCGGTCGGATAGAGCAAATTGTGGCGATATACAATCCCTTGGATTTTCTAAAAAACAAGCGTATAATTACAACCATTAACAACAGTGGCAAATAGCTTTTTAAATTCGTTAATTTTTAACGTTTTTTGAGGTATTTCTTGATTACATTCAGCAACTCAACATTTCAAAATCTTTAGAGAAGGGAAGAGGGGCTGCGATCCTTACTCAGATTGATGGATATTTTGTTAAAAGAATGTTCCCTAAAAAAAATTGGCCAAAGAAAGTGTTTCTAATCAGTGTGGTGCTTTAGTGTTAATGTATTTTTTGAGAACACTCCAAACATTAGAATATATATTTAGAGATATTTTTTTAAAAGATTTTTTAATACTAAAATTATAGATATTTTTTTAATATTCAATTTTATATATATATAATATATATATAAGCTTTATTTAATAATTTTTTAAAAAAATGCTCTCTTTTTTTTTTAAAAAAAAGGACATAGTATTTTTGTTATTTTATATCGCAAAAAAATTAGTTGAGGGATTATTTTTGGCTAACAATAATTTAGGGAATACCATCCGGAAAATGCCCCTGATTGATTAATCACGTGATGGTCTCACTCACTCACATATACATGTAACTAACCATGATTTTCTTTTGTGAAATAACTAACCACGATTTTTGGTGCTTATTTTAACCAAGAGAGCAGCACATCCATGCTTGAGATACAAGCATCTTTTTGTTGGTGCATTTTGGTTTTTTGGAATACATCAGCTACATTTTGCAATGTACTATTTAGATATTTTTTTTTAAATTTTTAATGAATATTCCTATCCCATAAGATATTTGCACGAATTTGAATCTCCAGACTTTGCTAATCAATTGAGCATTTTTTTGGGTTTCTGAACGAGTATCTTCAACCCCAGATGTAAGACTAATCTCGCTCGGAGAGTGGAGCAATTACAGTACCTCCTCTCCTAGCAAACGTATTTGTGCGGATTCAAACCCATGACAATGCGGATGTTTCGTCACCATTTACCCAATCATGCTAGCCAATTGATATACGCCTTTTTTCCTGGTTTTGTTGAGTGTCCGTGAAGACATCATATATGCAAATCAATGAAGTTAAGAAACTTAAACATTTAAAAGAACTCAACCTATGGCTCTAATCTATTATATCAATATATACTAATTCATATATGTTGACATGAACGAGGACAGAACCTATTATATCAATATATACTAATTCTATGCCTCTAATTTGTGAACTTGTATAGGTCGGTAACCTTTATATGCCTCAGACTCTCAGTTCATCGTTCGAAGCAGACATGGCTCGAGTCTAGCTCCATTATCTTGGGGTAGAAGCTGCACATTATCCGAATTGATCCGAACAGATCGGAATAAAGCTAAACTTTTGGGTTCAGTTCATGTTGTGTTAAGTTCGAGTTGGCAATTTAGTTTTTAGGTAGATGTATTTCGGTTTTAATCGGCCATTCAAATTTCAGGATTGTTCACATGAGACCCGAAATTAAGTTTTATATAACCTATGTTATAACCAGCAGTTTATTTTCGGATCAACATGGACCATTCAAACTGATCCAAATTTTAAACAGCCTGGTTCAGTTCTGGTTGGAACCAAATTTGGTTCATATCGGCTTTTCAGAATTTAGGTCAGTTCGTGTCAGGTCGGATTGATCTGACAGCCTTATTTAGGCTATATGAATACAAATATATGATATATAAGACATCATAGGCTCATAGCTTACAACAACTATGCCTATATTTGGGATGACCAACCACATGTCGCATAATATTAATCAAATCAACTAATAAGATTAGTTTCATATCCCATCACACCAGCTCAGATCCATAACATTCGGTGTCACCTTCTCTACTTAAACCCCCTCTCGCTTCCATGGCAATGCACGCAAACACAAGCCAGCTGATCACGAAATTAATGGAGCACAAGATCGCGGAGGAGAAGCCCAGGCGTCGGAAGACGGTAACGTGGTCGGAGAACGACGTATCTTACGGCGGCGGCAGCAATGAGAGCGGCACTGTGAGAGTGAAGATTGTGCTGACGAAGTGGCAGCTCAAGCAGATGCTCGCCGCCATTAGTCCCGACGACGGCAAGTCGCTGCCGTTGGAGCAGCTTCTGATCGCGCTGCGACGGCTGCACGGGAAGAGAATGGCCACGGCGAAGTGCCGGAGTAGGTGGAGGCCCGAGCTGCAGAGCATCCCAGAAGAGCTGGGAAATTGAGAGCAGAAGTGCCGTCTTAGGGACCCTATGCTCATGACGTAATCAACACCCCACATTCAATATATCACAAAATGCAACATAAAGATTTTGATATACTGTATGTTATCTTAATTATATTAAAAAGTCTGATAGTTGTGATTAATAGTGGGGCTCATTGGAGACGAAAAGCAAAATCTATGACGTTTCTTCTTTGTTAGATAAACAGCAACATTTATGATGTTTCTTCCGCGCGCAGTCATTTTTTTTTTCTATTGACTAGTAAAACCGAGCTAGTAAAACGGTAAATAAAACAACAACCCTATTATATGAGAACAAGATTTTACAAAATAAAATTTTACGGTTCTGGTTTGCCTCTCTTTTCAATCATTAACCTCATCGTCTGATGATGGTTTGGCCTCTAGTTGACTTCGTAACTATTTTGGCTAAACTGTATGCTCTTCCCTCATCAATCTTGCCAGCGTCTAAAAGCTGCGAAAGTGATCTAATCTTGAAATAGAATTTGCCAAAAGATTTGGTTAAGAACAAAGAAGAATAGGTGTTTGGTTGATTTGTATGTAGTGTTGCACAAGATACATTATTTTCTTTTGTAAACTTTCAAAGCGTACCAGCCGAAAGTTCTAAATTTAGACGGTGCACTCATATGGATGTAGTATTTTATTATTGCTTGAGTTCTCTGGATAATGTAACCAATGGGCTGGGTCGCCTACATGCTAAGGGCGTGTTTGGATTCCTGCATTTGCAACTCGTCTGCCGCAGTTCAAAAACGGGAGTTAGAACTCCCTTGTTTGGTTTGCTGTGGTTTGCGGGACCCACCACCCAGCTGCTGCAGTTCACATTTATCCTGCCGCAGTTCGAACTACGCTCGTAAAGGCCGCAGTTGGAAATCCTAATATTTCGAACGCGAGTGTTACTGTTTGCTGCATTTACAACTCGTGAGTTGCGTCCCTCTCTCGCTTCTTCTTTCTTTTTTCTCAGATCTTCTCCCCCCACCAATACAAGTCTGTCGCCTCCTCCTGCGGTGGACATTCATCGCCGGTGTTGCACCTCCTGATCGCGCTGCCCATCACCGGTGTAGCTCCTTCTCCTCCTCCGAGCTCCGAGCATCTCCTCCTCCGTCGATCTCTCACTCCTTTAATCCGTCATACGAAATTTCATCGTCGAGCTCCGCCGAGAATCACAGTAGTACCGCCGCCTTGAGCGGAGAAGAAACTGTCTGAGCAGTCGTCGTGGGAGGCCTCAGACTCGGAAGGAAACGATTATTTTTTTCGGCTAGGTCGTGGTCTTTTCGAATCGAAGATGCCGATGATGGAGAGCTTGATCGGATTGGTTAGTCTGATCTAGCAATTTTGCACTTACACGGTTCTCAGCAATCAAAGCAGCAGCTAGGGCTGAGCATTCGGGTCAACCCGAACCGAATCGACCCGAACCGAAATTTTAAGGCTGACCCGAACCGAATACCTTCGGACCCGAACCGACCCGAATTTCGTTTCAACCCGAACCGATCCGAACCGACTAAAATTCGGGTTAGTTCGGGTTGGTTCGGGTTGGCCCGAATAATAGTAAAAGTTAATTTTATTCACTACCAATTCGGATTCGGGTCGGTTCGGGTCGACGCGAATAGTTATAATATGAATATTTTGTTTAAGAAGAAAAAATTAGCACATAAAACTAACGAAAACTAATTAAAATATGACTCACTAGGATAATTCGGGTCCAACCCGAACCGACCCGAAATTTGATTACCGAACCCGAACCGAATTATATAGACCCGAACTATTAAAATGCCGACCCGAACCGAACCCGACCCGAACCGAACCCGAAATTTTGACTTTGTTTGGATCGGTTCGGTTCGGTTTTTCGGGTAGGTTCGGGTAATGCTCAGCCCTAGCAGCAGCCAACAATCCTCTGTCCATGCTCTGGAAGGCTCAACCTTCTGTTGTCGTCGTCAGATGCCAGCTAATGCTATAAATGCTTGCTATAAATCCGTCTCATTTATGTCTAATAAAAATGGTTAAGATCTTTATTAAATTCTTACTGTATTGATTGAAAAATGATCAAATGTCATGTTCGACTGGTTTAATTGTAAGTGATTTAAGTTCTTTTTTGAAATTTAAAATTCTTCCTTGCTTTTTATGTTCGTGTAGTTGTTAAAATTTTCGAAATTTAACATTTAAAAGTTCATTTTTTTTTAATAACATTATCAGTATGTTCATTAATATTTTAAATTATTTTATGTATGTTTACTACTTTTTTTTTAGTAATTCTTAATAATTTAGTATATGATTATATCATATTATAATAACTTTTAATATTACATAAATCAATTCCACCAACAAAAAAAAATAGTAAGGCTTAATTAAGAAGTTGAAAATTTTTATCACATATATCATTTAACATTTTATAAGATTATGTCTATATAATTCTATAATACTTCGTAAACTAAAAAAAAAAAAAAATGGGAGGTAAGTTTACCGCGAGTTACCATATCCGTCCAACTGCATCAAACCAAACACCAGATTTTAAACTGCAAGACTCAACTGCATTAAACCAAACAATAACTTTCCAACTGCAGTAGTTTGAACTGTGCCTAACCAAACACACCTGCTGCATTACGAAATCAGAAAATTACAACTTCCAGCACTTCTAACTGCTGCATTTCAAACTGCATCTCCAACTGCATCAAACCAAACAGCCCCTAAACTTCGTTGCAAATGCAGATGAAGAAGAAACTTGTTACGGAAGCCACTAAGGCACCTGCGAGTCACCTATTCTATCTGTTTATTTATTTATCATATCCAACTGTTTATTAAGATTTATAAAATGATACCTAATGTTATGGTTAAGGCTTTCACTATTATATTTTTTCAACGAAGAAAAAAAAAACGCTAGCTTCAACATTTCTTCACAGGCTTTACACATATTTGGACTCTTCCAAAAAGCCATAAAATTTGAACGAAGGATTTCCGTCACCGTGAGCAAGGATGGCAAGCACAAATAAAGAAACGATCCAAACGTTGCTACATTGCAGGCAGTAGCTCAGTTCAAAAATAATAATTATATATGAATAATAATAAATAAAAAGAAGAATGTTACATGTGTTATAGAACAGCTCAAAAACAACCCTTCTACGAAAAGAGAGGCATTCAACTTAGTATTCTACAAATTTGAAAGTACACAAATTAGAACAGCTTGACCTGACGAACTTAAACCATATATAGCATAATAGACTGGCATTGGTTCCCTTCCTCAAAGGTCATCCCCCCAGTCGAAGATTGACCAGGAAGGTCCGATTCAACATCGATTCCAGTAAAAGGGAACTGTTTTTGTTTCCCGAAATCTCTATCTCGACAAATAGAACAGTCAAAGCTGTATTACAACATTTATGGGTAATATCGGCAGTGTTCATTCTTAGCTACCCTTCCAAGCTGATAACATCTAAAGGTATTAAGTAACATGGCAATTCCTTCGACCCCAACAAGTACAGTAATAGCTGCAATCACCGGCTGCTTTTGTCGTCCTTCTCGTTAGTTTGTGGAGTGTATTGGCTAGTAGATGATGGAGAATAGCCTGGAGCAGTCGGTGAGTAACCCGCAGTTGGACTGTATGAAAGAACAGGAGAAAAAGCGGCGGTCATATTGATATGCCAAATAAATGATACAAACAAACAAATAAACAACTAATTACAAAAAAAAAAGGCCTTTGCCAACTAGACGGGGCCAATTACATGAATCCTTGTACACCATTGTGCTCTACTTAGAACCGTGAGGCATACCTGTAGTTAGGAGAGCTTGGACTATAATCTGGTCCAGAACCTGAATTGTATGGACTACAAAACAGAAACAAGTTCAGCATTTCAGGATACAAAAACTACTAAAATCTTGATAATGAAAATGGGAATTCTTGTTTCTTCAATTTGGTGCAGAACAGCAGTACTGCATAATAAATTGAAAGAAAAAGAACTTTCGGACCTCTAAGAAAAGTTAAAGACCACTTCCTGCCCGAAGAAAAAAAGATGCGGCTACTTAAATATCTTAGTCAAATTTGGTTTCTGCCACATCAGATCCCTACCTTTTTGTTTAGTTACATGAACAAGACCAAAGGCAATTGCAATTTCACCAAATCCCGTTCCAAATGTTCATGCGGAACATAGTTACATGATCTCTAAACAGACCTCAACAAAATGAGGACATACCCAAGGAGGAAGCACAACTAGCATGATATGATGATCTACATAGATGCCAGAAGATTGCATTGGTACAAGAATTATAAGAAGACATCTTGACTCGCATCTTTAATTTTCCCATGAAAGATGAACGTCATGCAAGATCATTTCAATCATGACGAGACATACTTATTCATGGCATACTACAACAGGATGACAGTCACAGAAAAGGTTTTAGCACCATAACTCATTCTGCTGTTAGATTTATCCCCTCAAATCGTATGCACGCTGCTTGTCACAGTGGAGATCCAAATTATTTGGAAAGAGTGCAAAACGAGTACAACCACAACTTTAACCAGATAGTCCACAATTCATAGATTCAGAGTTGCTCTCACGTTTCTCTTTCTGTATTTTTTATTTTGACAAACATGTCCAAAAAGAGAGTGCATCAAGCAAACATTTTGAAGTACCAAATGAGTTACTACCTAAATTCCCTGCTAAAAGACATAACTTTCCACACAATTTGAACAGCAACAAACTCGGACAGACTAGTATTCTGAAGTAGAATTCTCACCTGGTTGGACTGTAAGTAGGACTTGAAGCTGAGTACGTGGGAGAAGTAGGAGAATATGTTCGTGCTGTGGGGCTACAACATTATCAAGGGGATTAGATACTACATAATGCAAGGGCCAAAGCAACAATAAAAGAAATATATAACAAAAGGGGATATGCCCCGTTATAATTACCTGTAAGATGGAGACGAAGGTGACATACTTGGACCACTTGGGGAATAGGCAATAGAAGGGCTATATTTGGCAGAAGGATTGTAACTTGGAGATGTGGGACTGTAAGTGGGAGAGGTGGGACTGTAACTTGGCGAAGTTGGACTATAACCAGGAGAGGTGGGGCTATAAGCAGGCGATGTAGGGCTATAGGAAGGTGAAGTCGGACTGTAGGAAGGTGAAGTTGGGCTGTAGGATGGTGAAGTTGGGCTGTATGAAGGTGATGTCGGGCTGTATGAAGGTGACGTCGGGCTGTATGCTGGTGAAGTTGGACTATATGCTGGGGAAGTTGGGCTATAAACTGGAGAAGTTGGGCTGTAGCTAGGTGAGGTAGGGCTATAGCTAGGGGAAGTTGGACTATAAGTGGGTGATGTAGGACTGTAATTAGGCGAGGTGGGGCTATATGTGGGAGAGGTGGGACTGTAGCTGGGAGAAGTAGGGCTGTAACTGGGAGAGGTAGGGGAATAAGATGGACTAGTAGGAGAGTAGGCAGGACTAGTTGGACTATACCCAGGAGAACTGGGGCTATATGTAGGGGAAGTTGGACTATATCCAGGAGATGTGGGACTATATCCAGGTGAGGTGGGACTATAGCCTGGAGAAGTTGGACTATATCCCGGAGATGATGGACTATAACCTGGAGATGAAGGACTGTATCCAGGGGAAAATCCGGGAGAAAATGCCATTCCACCAACATAAGGAGAGAATTGAGCATCACTTATTGGTGAAGAACGGATATTTGGGCTCAGAAGGTAACTCGGCGACATCATTCCCTCGTGAAACGGTGTCCCGGTAATTGGCGAACGGGCTGGAGTCATACCAAACTCCAATCCCTCCATGTAACTAGGGAGTTGAAGTTCAATAGCCTGCTGCAACATCTGATCGTTCAAAAATAATGTGCAACCTCCGGTTCCAATCGGTGCAAGCTGACCGAGCATGATATTCTCAGTAACTCCTCTTAGATAATCTGATTCAGCATATACAGCAGCATCCAAAAGAATATCCACAGTTTCCTCAAATGAACATCTCATTAGTGGGCCAGTGTCGTTCCTATTAATACCATGCCGAGTAATAGCCATCAAGTGACCCCTATATGTCATTGTGTCGCAAAGAATAGCCAGATGCCTGTAGTTCACATAGGACCCGTCAAATGAAATAACCACTCGTAATTCATCCAGAAGTGCACGACGGACAGCCTCAATTCCAAGAACTTCAATCACTTCAATCAAATGGTTACTTGTGGTCCTTCTTGCATCAACATCTTCATGGCACATGACCGCTAAGAGGTTAACACCTTCTGTATCAAGCATCCATTCTAAATCAGATTTGAATCCTTCATTTTCATCAAATTTCTGTACCTTCCCTGACTTTATAAAAACTTTATTTATATCAGGAATGCCACGGAGAGCCATTTCTGTTAACATGTTGCTTTCAATCTTTTTGAGAAATACATCATCTTCAGCAGATTCATCTTGCAGTTCCCCTTTAGGAGCATCATCATTCATTATACGTATACGGAGAATGAGTTTCTCAGCATTATCATCATTAAAGATGCAAGTCAAATCACTTCCAAATTCAGTATTAATCTTTTCTGCAATGTCTGCCATGCTCAACTTCTTATCAACCATCATCTCTCTGTTTAATTCAATACGAAGCAGCCAAGGAGAAATTTTTTCTGGAGCAATATCTTCATCTGGCATTTCATAGTAGGATTGCACGAATTCCACATCCTCTTCAATTACTGTGCTTGTAGGATCAGGATCATACCATATCTCAGTTGCGTGAGTCACACTACGTAGGGTAGTATACTCCAGATCACATTGCACAGTTTTGGCCAATTCCTTTGTGCTAATTTCAGGTTTCAAATGAACTGATAGTGACGGAGTTTTGATCTTCTTTGCAACATTAATGATCTCTCTTAACCTGGGAACACCAAGAGTAACATTCTTTGCACTGACACCAGCATAGTGAAAAGTATTCAAGGTCATCTGTGTAGCTGGTTCTCCAATAGATTGAGCAGCGACACATCCAATCATCTCACCAGGTGCCACCAAAGACTGCAAAAACCGGGATTCAACTTCACCTATTACCCACTCAAATGCTTCACGAGTAAGCCTATATTCATTTAGCACTCGCTTGCTGGCAAATGTGCTACGAAGCAAAATGTTGAAAAATAAAGTGGCGTTCTTCTGAGCCTCCATGCTCAAGAAATCATCACCAGGGACAACTTTTAGCCTTTCTTGGAGTTTATCAATGGCTTCCACAATTTCCATAGGATGCATATCGGAAGGCCTCCTCAAGTCAACTTTGAAAGTTTTCTGGGCATTCCATATGAGCCTCTTTAGATTCACTGGCAGAGCCCAGGACTTGTCTCCTGTAGTTGCTATCTCTGTGCATAGTTGGTAACGATCGGCTTCTAGCTTTTGAACCTCAGCATCAAAAACATTTCTGAACTCACGGATTGTTTTCAAGTCTTCGACATGTTCTGGAAGCATGTAATTTGGATTCCAATTTCCATCATCGATTTCATATCTATATACTTTATCAAACACTGACTTTTTCATCTTCAAGGTATCCAGAGGCTGGGACTCGATCCAAACAGAATCCATTCCATCCTCACCATAAAGAAACTGAATTACATCCCCCAAGGAGTTTCTAACTGTACCATCATATTTGACCATTATGTCCTCCATGGCTTTTACAAGACGCCGTTGGATATACCCGGTTTCCGAAGTCTTAACTGCAGTATCAATTAGACCTTCTCGACCACCCATGGCATGAAAGAAGAATTCTTGTGGGGTTAAACCACGAAGGTAAGAGTTCTCCACAAATCCACGACTTTCAGGTCCATAGTCATCTTTGGTAAAATGAGGCAGTGTCCGACCAATGAATCCAAAAGGTATACGCTTTCCTTCAACGTTCTGCTGACCCACACAAGCAGTCATCTGCGAGATGTTGATAAAACTTCCCTTTGATCCAGCAGTAACCATGGCCTTGAGATTATTACTCTCAGACAAGCTCTTCTGAGCACTACTACCAGCATCATCACGAGCCTTATTCAGGACCTGAAGGAAAATGAACCAGTTAAGAACATGATAGAATAACATGCCACTACAACCCCTTTTCTGTTGCAGGAGGGGAAAAGTAGAACAGAAACTAACCTGGTTAACTCGGTTTTCAAAGGACTCCATCATAGTTCGTCCAGGTTCAGGCTCTAATAACTTCTCTTGAGCCTGCTTAATAAGGTCCTTCACATCATTTTTGGCTTTTGATATAGTTTCATTAATTTTTTCCATTGTTGCAGCATCAGCAATGGTGTCGCCAATTCCTATACTAAAGCCATTCTGTAAAAGCCAATAGTTGACAAGCCATTGTGTGTGCCCCAGAAACTTACGCGCCGCATCTGGACCAACTTCTTCCCTGCATTTAGACAGAAATATTTATGAACAATGGTGCAACAGAGACATAGATAAGAAATGAAAAGCCCAAAAATATTACCAAATAACATGGATAAGACTTCCACAAGATGTTCCCAGGGTCTTTTTGCATAGAGTTCCTGATAGCAGCTCACCCTTCTCAATTCGAACTTCAGTGTCTCCAGGGGTTAGCGCCGAACCCTCTGAGTCGGAATGCCATGATGAATATCTGGTAAGATTAATTTGCTTTGGAATAATAAGATTAAATACTTGCTTCCCAGTCCACAGAGGCCGAGGTTTCAGAATGGCTGGAGCAGGTACTTTCCCCTCAAAATCTTCCCACCACATCAGAATATTCATAAAAACATCCTGCAACACAAGGAGAAGACCTTTCTTACTGAATGGCCAAAAGAGAAGAGACGAGAATTTTGCTGGATTAATTATACACAATGACAAAGAGGACAAAGCGGACTCCTTATTTTATTGTGTTTGTGATTCATACCTTTTCAATAAATGTATCTCTTTTTGTGATCTTCCGACATCCTAACAGTGTATCCTGCACAATACCCATAACGGGCCTATTTGACTGAGGTGAAACAATGCACTTAGGCACCATCATCAATTCCAGAACTTCCGCTCTAGTTTCAAATGACTGAGGAACATGCATGTTCATCTCATCTCCATCAAAATCAGCATTATATGGAGAAGTAACTGATAGATTCAATCGAAAAGTAGAGTAGGGCATAATCCTGATTCTATGCCCCATAATGGACATTTTGTGAAGGCTAGGCTGCCGGTTAAAAAGGACGAAGTCCCCATCTTGCAAATGTCGCTCAACCTGCAGAATAGGAAGAACACGTTAAGAGAACTTAACTTGGAAAAGGACGCCTAGCAAACAGAAGCATTCCATAAACTTGCCTTGTAACCAAGCTCCAAGTGTTGATCGCTGCTTTTCTTCAAGAAACGAAGATCTAGTCTCTGGCCGTCTTCCCTGATAATGTACTTTGCACCAGACTTACCAGGTGGCGGATGGGGCCCATATTCAACAAGTTCCTTCAGCCTATTAAGCCAGAATCATATAAGGCACAAGAAATAACTAACAATGCAAGGAAGCACTGAGCCAGCCACAAGATATACCGTTCAATGTTATAGGGCGTCACAGTCTCTGGATATGTCAAATTTAAAGCAATGCTCCAAGGAACTCCCAATTCGTCGATATTTATAGTTGGGTCTGGGGTAATGACTGTTCGTGCAGAAAAGTCAACACGCTTCCCCATCAGATTGCCTCTAATTCGTCCTTCTTTAGCCTTAAGTCTGCTGCATATAGATTTAATGGGCCGTCCAGATCGTTGAGTAGCCTGCACATTAGAATGTAGTATTTGGTTACCACATTGCAACAATTAAGTGTAAAAGCTTAACAATAGTAGTTGAGCATACCCTTGGCTGGCCTGGAAGTTCATTGTCAAAATACGTTGCGACATGAAATTGCAACAACTGGGCAAACTCTGTAATGATATGAGCAGGAGCTCCGTTTCTCTCTTGTTTCCTCAAATTGTCATTACTTCTGATTATCATTGCTAATTGATGTGTCAAGTCATCCTGTTCGGCATTCACATTATTAGAGCTTATTACCCTACTTTCATGCATAAAAATTAACACGCTTTCATGCCGAAAATTTCCAGAAAGACTCCCAGGGCAATGTCACATAGTAATCTGAATCGCAAGAAACTACATGAATAAGGCTAAGCACACACCTCACTCCTTGATGAGGTATCCATCATCACAGAAGGCCTCACTGGAGGTGGAGGAATGGGAAGCACTTGGAGTATCATCCAATCTGGACGGGCATACTTAGGATTCAGGCCTAATAAGATGCAGTCATCATCAGTTATCCTCTTCAGTACACTAAGGACCTGCAGAATATTCCAAATTATGAAAATATTATATCGAAACTTCAAAATACTTATGTATTAATTAAACAAATTGATAGAATGTCTACCCTTTCTGCAGAAAGAACTTGCTTCCTTTCAACAGGCTCGGGAAGCTGTTCTTGGTCATCATTTTTCTTCTTTACAGCCTTATACTCTGCAACCATTTTCATACCATCAATAGTAATATTTGGTTGCTGAGCACCGCAACCACCTCGACTCTTCTTTACAGGTTCATCTGTATCCTGCTGTCCGTCCACATCAATATCATCACCTCCTGAGCATTTTTTCTTGGTTTTACACGCATCGTATATTCTCCTTAATCTGTTCTTTGGGTTTCTAATTCTCATAGCAAGCTTAAATCGCGCATCATCCTGAACATAAAGGAAGTATACGACATAAGTATCCACAAAAAAACAGATTATTATAAACAGGATAAGTTATATGCGAGCACATCAAAATCCTTCCTACTGAGCACTCAATAACAAACACAAACAATATGATCCATTCTGCGGCCGCACCTCCTCGGCGAGGATCTTAGAGCAGTTGAAGCAAACACAACGCATGATGGCGAGCACAGTCTTCATGAAGCCGATGTGAAACATGGGTTTAGCGAGCTCGAGGTGGCCAAAGTGGCCGGGACACTCCGCCATGCCAGCCATACAAGTCTCGCACTTGAGCTTCCGATCGATGGTACCGAGCCTGAGATCACTGAGGCCACCGGGCTTCGGCTTCCCCCTCTCCATCGTTTCTGCGTGCTGAATTTCGGCCACCGACATCTGCCGGATCTCGTCGGGGCTTAATATCCCGAACTGAACGCATTTCACCTTCGCCACCTCCGCTGGCGAGTACGGAAACCTCGCGTCCATCTCCTGCCCGCCGCTGTTAGGGTTTCTACACAAGTTCTATGCTAATTCGCTGCTAGGGTTAGCCAATCATGAAAGTAAAAGATAAAATTGAAGCTCGATTTTTGTGATTTTTAGGATTTAGATTAGTTTGATCGTTCAATTTGATGGAAAGGATTGAAGAATTGGGGGAATTGAGAGTACTCCGCTCGTGCTTCAGAGCACTCGCGGGTCGCGTTTAGGGGAAGAAAGAGGAATGGGGCAGGCAGAGATGTTATAAATAGAGGAAAACCGCCGCCTTCACTTCGGATTTAGGTCTGGCGGCTTCCGAAGACTTCAATAAATATATATTTTGAGCAAATTGCATAATTTGAGGTGGAGGCTTTATTTAGCGAATTTATCCAAAAAATTCTACTATATAAATCTTTTTCAAAAGAATTACCACACAAAAAGCTATCCATAACCATCTCACTTTGTTTTTTTCATCTCGTTGTTAGTGTAACGAGCCTAGTAGTTTGGCTGAAATTAGGCTTGTAACTTTGGAGCCACCATGAGTCTTGGCTAGCCAAGACTAAGCTCATGTAATAAAATTTTTTAGAATTTTTTTTAATATTTCTAAATAACTTTGGCTACTTAAACATAATAATGAACATTCTAGAGCGACAATGTTAACTGTTGGTTTGATTTCATCTTAACCGTTTAGTAGACCCTTGGCTCACTATAAATTAAGAAAAAAAAACGATCATTTTTGTAACATCCAGAAAAGCAACCCAGTTCAAATTTAAGCAATCAAAAGGAGTTGGACAAGTGCTATTCTTGTGATTTTCAATTATTTTAACATGCTTTTAGAGTTTTTACGAAAGACTGAGTTTATCAATGAGCTGCATTCTTGCACAGAGTTTGCTAAATTCCTGTATAAGACTTGAAAAAAATTTCATAACTTTGTTTTGCTAAATTGCTATATAAGACTTGAAAAAAATTTTCATAACTTTGTGATACCGGAAAAATAAATAATTTATATTGAAAACTTTGTTTGCGTATGAGCAACACATTCTGAAAGCCACATGAAATGAGGATTTATATCAAATCTATGATATTAAAAAAAGTACAACATAGGGTTAATAATGACTTTAACAGATCCCTAGTTTATAGTCACCGGAACTTGTCCCCTTACTTCCTAAGAAAAAAAAAAAAAACGACCACTTTGTCTCGGAGAGTAAACACTAAATATACCAAGTGAGACTTATTCTGGACACACGAGTCTTCAGTTCTATCCAGTTCGAAGGGTAAAACTTATCGATTAGTGAAATATTAAACGGTACAATTTATAAGATTTATTTGTTACGACGTTTGTACAAAAATAAACAAATGGCAAAAAAAATTTCGCAATAATCTTAAAAAAAAAAAAAAAAAGTAAGGCATAGCAAAGCAAAGAAGGTTGCAGTCCAACTACTTAACATTTCTAGACATTATACATACATGAGAAAACAAAACAACATAACCATAGACATTTCGAAGAATGATATTATTGTTTTCGCAAAAGAAATTCTACTTTAGAAAATTAAATGCAGATACTCTTTTCGTGGAAGTTATATTAACCACCAAGTTTTAAGGTGACTGTTTACATTTTTTTATAAATTACATAGAAGAAATTTTGTCCGTAACCAAACCATTTTAATGTTACAACCATCACAACTGATAAACCTACGAATAATACCAACAAATATTCCACCTACCGAAGATCCAACCTTCATTCTTAGACAAATCCGGATCTAAGCCATATTATTCTCCACGAGGTATAGAGAGAATTAATCATCTACATCTTTACAGAGGACATATTGCGAAATTCGAACATAAGACCTTCACTTATAAGATAAAAGTCCAACCATCTGTCCTATATGCCTTGGTGATATTGAAGTTAAGCAAGTCGACTACTACATCCAGGTAAATATTAGTTCAGTTCCATATTTCATCAGTACTAATTTTTAGAGGTCAAGCTCCACCACCGCCAAATAACAGTTGCAGCTCTTGCACCGTGTTTCAAAAGCCATAGCAGGCAAATAGAACAGCTGTAGATGTTGCATTATGTTTGAAAGGGCATCGCCGGCAAGTAGAACAGTTGCAGCTGTTGCAGATATTGCCTCTTCACAGATTTCAGACAAAAATAATTTGTTGCGGTCATTTGGAAATCTCGCGTAACCCGTCCAACACCGCAGAAAAATCAGAGGGTGGTGGACATCTGAATTGTTTGAACTCCCGGGTGTATGGATGCGTAAATCTGCAGAATGGAGTACTTAAACATTTTCACAGTGAATCTTCAACCTGTGAAAGCACAACATTAATATAAGTAACGAAGATCATTACCCAAGTGATAAAGCATGGAGGCAAGGTCTTTCCAATTTGGATAATATGCTCGAGAGACGGCCTTGATAACTTGGAGAAGTCCTTGGTTTGAGCAACGAAAGTGCCATGCCGATTGTGCTTCCATAAACTTCATCGCCTAAAAGAGGAATCCCTAGATACTTTGCATGTGCTCGGATCTGCTTCAGCAAGACATGCAAGGTGGTTTGGTATTAAAATTCATAAAATTTAAAAAAAAAAAGAACAAAAATGCATAAACAACACATAAACATGACCATAGCAAAGTTTTTGTGCCGAGCCGAGCCGCGTTTTAGTAAACTCAGATCCCGGCACGTGCAACCGTGCCAATTGTGCCATGCCGTGCCATGCCAATATACATTTATTTGTCATGTTAAAAGGAAAAGTAAAAAATAAAATAAAATAAAAAAAATAATTTAGCAATTCATATATATGGTTTTCTGGTGTCGTAGCTGCCGGAACAGAGATATGCCGTGTACAGACTGCTCGAACCGGCACGTAAAACAATGATCTGTAGCATGAATTACCTAACTAAGACTGGGAAAAGCAATCTTAATTTCCAAATAGCCATCATTCAGCACACTCACCCACCCACCACACAGTCGGACAGAGAGCCCAACTGCCAAGGGTGACTAAATCTAAAAAAACAACAAAATTATGAGACAACTCTTCAAGTAATGTTGGATATATGACTTTAAGAATTATATGATCCCTTACTCAAAGACGACTTGCTATGCTAACACTATAAAAAATAAACCGCATGGTAGAGTAACTAGAGTTCATCCAATCACGACAGCCATTTAAAAGTCGTATCTTTCAGCTCCAGCAGCATAAGACAGCTTTAAAAAGCTTTTTTGTATGTAACTCAACTTTGAGCAATGATATCTCCTACAGTATCACTTAATAAAGAATTGAAGCTTGTGCATAGCGATTCTGTATATCTCTTTATGTGGAACAGTTTGCCAGGTTCACCTCTCATTACAACTTTTTTAAGAGAAGCAATTCTAGTGCTATTTCAGTCAAATATTCAATGTCTATACCTGGTGAGTACGTCCTGTTTCTAATCTCCATTCCACCAAAGCGCACCCACCACCAGACAAGATCTCAATTACTTTATACCTGTCAATATTAGTAGTTCAGTATCAATATCCATATTCTCACTTCTCATGTCTCATGTAATTTGGTTTCGCTACTGGTCAGAATGAGCATTTGTGCTTAGTAGGCAATCTGATACCAGAGATGATACAATTTATTCCTAGATAAACGAAGCTATACCGAGGGTCTTTTAAGGAAACATATATTTCCCCGAGTGCGAATTCTTGAGTTGAAAAAATCTGCCTTTTGTCACACTCGGGAAAATTTCAACTTGCACTACTCAAACTTTTAAGATGACAAACAGGAACAGACAAAGCGAAGGAGATATGATTCACCTACTAGCTGCATAGCGAGCGTGTCTACTATTCCCCAACCCGGGAACAGCAGCCATACGAATCCTGTTATTAGAATCACGAGCTATTGGGACCTCAATTCGCCCAGAATGTGGGGATGGGACTCCAGTTGTTAGGCTTACATACACTCTTTTTATGGTATGTGACTTGAATTGCTCTGCTAAGTGTGCGTGGGAATTTTCATCCTGTGATGCAGCAGAAATTTGCATGAATATTAAAAATATTCAGTAAAAATAAATATATAACTAAGATAGTAAAAGCACAAAGGCATGCAACGTAGTGGCAAGTGCAAGTCTGTGTAGCCCTGGAGTTATTAGTTTGACTACAGTTAGCCCTCAGTTCATCTCAAAAAAGAAAAAGGAGAGTCGAGACTAAAGATAACATATATTTGCCAAAAAAAAATCAGAGATATAGAAATGCTAGACAAATCTCAATATAACTCTAAATTTACTTCTAAAGTAATATGGACATCATCCGCACCACAAGTTTAAAATCATGGTGGGACTGGGATCTCCCAACATGCTTGTAAAGTTGTGTGGATAACTTCAACATCACTTTAATGTCAAGTTATTAAATTTTAGAGGAACTGAGCATTTTTGTTAGATATATCTACAGAATGTCTTAGAGCAGTATTATGTTGCTTTCTCCTATGGCTATGACCTCTAGGGCTATGCAGGACTGCTCAAAATTGTCATACTAACTGTAAAAGAAAATAGCCCCAACCAATAAAACCTAAATTCTTGAACACTATGTTTAAGCCCTACAAAAAAAATCAATTTCTTACTTGACTATCAACAAAAGAACTGTTGCAGGTAGTAACTATTCGAGCAAATTAGACTATAGCCCACGGTATCACAAGGTTATGTTCGCCTAGGCCTGTGACACCGGTACTGTTTACTCTTTACAAATTAAAACCTCAATACTCTACTCACAACTTCTCATGCTCTATTTGATAGTGTCTGATACTCATCTACAAATTTGACACTCAAATTCGATACAGGGGGCTGCAGTGTAGAATACTTTAAACAATCACTCTACGCAGAATAAAGAACTCACCTTGGCTACAACAAGCAGACCGCTGGTTCCTTTGTCCAATCTATGGACGATACCTGGTCGAACAAAAGCCTCGTAGTTTACTGAATTTTTCTCTTGCACTGGTAACTCGCTATTATAGAAATCATTCAATATGTCATCATCAGAGAAGCCGGAACTTTCTCCAGTTTCAGAACAGGGATCAACAGAGTTGTACGAAATTGTTGGAAGACTACAATGATGAAGAATGGCATTTACAAGTGTACCATTGGCATTCCCAGGCGCAGGGTGAACAACCTGAACATGAATCACATATTTATTGCTACTAATTTACGCTGAACATGGCTCTTTGTAGTACTATCAAGATCCTGTAGAAAAATTACCATATGTGCAGGTTTATTTACAACAAGAATGTGGGCATCTTCATACACTATATCAATAGGTATATCTTCAGCTTCAGCTCTCAAGGGTTGTAATTGACATACCGTGCATGAAACCAAATCCCCTCCTTTTACGGTATGTGAAACCTGCAAATTAAATTCAAAACCTACTCAACCAATAAACAGATAACTACATGAAGTTACACGAAATGCTTCCATACTTGTTTGCTATCCACTAAACAGAATTAAGGTATCCTTGGTCTCCAAGATCCATCATTAACCTCATTTTAGGAATGCGGGGTGCATGACTTGCAATCATCTTAGTGTTGTATTAAGATATATCTCTTAGAGGTCCATTATCATAAAGTTGGACACTCTAAGTGGTCCTTTGCTTACAAATGCAAAAAAGCTCCGTAAATTCTTTAACATTTTACCCAAAATCCAAAATTTTCGTTTTTAACATCACGCACTATTACTTTGGAGGAAATCCGGGACAAATTTTGGGAGCTCTAGAGTTCGTACATTATATTTTTTAGTGAAAACACCTATTATGTTGCTTCTATTTAAACGTAATGTCAGTTTATCGCAGACCTTATCAACAAGGCGACCGTTAACAGTGACGAGGCCAGAGCGAATGCTGGACTGGACACGGGCGCGGCTGACGTCAGGAATTCGCGACGAGATCCACGTGTCAATCCTGGACTTTCCATCGCCGGCGGCGACGCGTTCCTCCAGCCTGAATCCGGCGAGGTTAGCACGGCCCGCCGGCAGCGAAACGTCTGTTACCTGAGCCAAATATGAGTCTTTCACCTCACTAAACGAGGAGGAAGGTAGCTTGGATTTGAAGGAGACGCCGGAGAAGTGACGCCGGTGTCGGAAGAGGGCGACGGAGATGTAGGGGGAGGCGGCGCTGGAGAGCGCGAGCATTTTCAACGGAAGAAAAGTGGGGTGAGGTTCTTGGCAGATCCACAAGTGCATTTTAGCCCGAATTCTTGGCCCTCTTATGTCGTACAACGGGCTGTGCCGATAAAGGGAAGTGGAATCAGAAATTAGAACAGCGTCGGTTGATGTTTTGGTTTGAGAATGAAAAATATGAATGGATATCAAATCCGAACTTTTTCTTTTAATTATCGAAGAAAATCTTAGCCGTAATTGGATGATTTTTATATAGTTGTTATAATAAATAAATCCAAAATCACATATGTCTATTTTTCAATCTAGAAATTTTTATTTTTCAGTGTGAACAGATTCAAAAGTACATATTGTTCTCTGTAACATATGCCGCATCCTTCATATGGTGCTGTTGTATCGCGTCTCGGTTGTCCTCTCTGAAGAGTCAAATACATGTTGCCATTGCAGATCGTATGATGTGCAGCGGTTCTCTCAAAACCTTCATAAACATGCATAGCAGGCAATACTATATTTGGATTGATATTTCCGCTTGTAAATGATCACTGCATTCAACTCTTTCTTCAAGAACTCTAGTCCAATAATCATCCATCTCGCCTATCAAGATATCGATGCGGTTGATCCAATCATCCATCTCCTGTTTTATGTGTGATCCTCCGCACAAAAACCATAATATCAGTTTCTAAGACTTCAGCTCTCCCCCGATGTCGTGATTCTTTGTAAGTTCCTTGTTCTCATGATGGTCGCTCCATCACTGTGACAAGTTATTACAAAACAAAAACTATATATATATATATATATATATATATATATATACTTTATTGGTGTTTTGATGAATTATAGTAATTGTATGATGTCAAGGAGGATTTATGGAGAGAGTTTAATGGTCAAACAAAATATGAACGCATGTAACATTTAAAATGTACATGTCAAGAAGAGTATCCTAATTCCAACACCTAATGCGTTAAGTGTTCATTTGTAATTAATTGGGGCCTCTAATGAATATGACATAAAACACATTCAAACTTATGCAATTAATTGCCTGAAAGATAATAATGCTGATGCAAAATAATCTCCAAACAAAAATCATTTTATAAAACAAAAATGTAGAGACACGCTGAAATTCGTACTTGGCATTCATCGTGACAAGCACTGTTATTATTGAGTTTTTTCTTTAATTTTTATTTTTAAAATGTTTATAAAAAAGCGAACCCCTATATCTATAATATTTAAGCGGGAGGGGGGAGTTGCTACAGTGCACGCCCCCACCCCCCATATATATATATATATATATATATATATATATTTATATGTAAATATATATATATATATATATATATATATATATATATATTTAAAAATATATATTATTTTAATTAAAAATACAAAATAAAAAATTAACAAATAATATCTTATATCATATTTTAATAATTAAATAAACTTAAATTATATATGATAATTATTCTAGATATTATGTGGATTATATTATTATAAAAATTAGATTTATTATTTGCAGGTTTTCTGTTTTTATATTTAATTAACTAAGATATTGTTTTAATTATCATCTGAAGAAATATAAAATATAATAAATTAAGAGAATTAAAAATATCTTTTAATTATAATTATGTAATTTATAATTTTTACTAATTATAAAAATTTAAAAATATTTTTTTAGTATTTTTAGCATGCGGATCATAGATGCGTACTTCATAAAGAGTTAAATACAAGGTAATATAGAAATTGACATTTATCCATCGTATCAACAAAATTAAGTAATTTATGTAAAACTAATAATATTAACTAACCATAAGTATTAAAATGTTTTAAACTAGCTTTATTCATACGAAATTTGACTGTATAAGATATATCTTTTTTTGCCATAAAGGAAGGGACCGGATCCCTTATGTCTTTACTAGCCTTCATAATCCAGTTCCACTTACATTAAACTTTAGTAAACTATAAACCTCCAGCAGAAAAATAAAAATAAAAATATGTGGCCGTAGTAGTAATATGAAGGTCTTTGCTGTGTCATCCGTCTATTAAATGCTTATCTTCCACGTATTTAAGCAAAAGTAATGAGTCGGTCTCATACTTTACTTTTCTAAAGTTCATACTTTGCTACTTGTAATTCATGCAGGCAACCCCACAGTTTTGCTTCGATTACCAAGCAACTTCCCAAGTATATCCAAATCACCACTGGCATTGTGGACAACCCCTCCTGCCGACGATGATCCCGTTGTCACAGGATTAGGATTATCATCCTTGACCTTGTACGATACTTAGCAACTCTTCCTTAGTAATGTCTTAAGTCGCTGAGCTTAGACTTCAAAAGATATCGTTTGTGCTAAATGTAGAGAATACAAGAGCAGTACTAGTGGAACTCTTGAATGTTTCGCCTAAGATTTGAATGGAATTTCTTGAACGGTTACAAATGAGTTAGGGGCCTTATATTTATAGAACCCTAAGATCTCAATGGATGGCCAAGATTGAGCCAAATGTATGACTAGAATTACAATCTAAAGAATTCATACTTCTTGGCCGAGCAACTAAGGACTTTACAATACTCAAAGGAATTCTAGAGAATTTCGAAGGGTTGGCTTGTCCTTGTCCTCACGCAGTCCAGACACTGTCTAGGCGCGGCCAAAGGGCAGCCTAGGTGGCCCGTGACACCGTGCACTTGCAGGCTCCACTGAGTTAATCTTAACCCACCCCTCTCCGGCGGTTTCCATGCTACATGAACGATACTTTGCACCGGAGGGGGTCCTTCTCTTGAGCTCTGGTTGGTACATAGAGATGCTAAAAAAGCCTATGGTCCGTGGTCCTTACCTCAGCCCGGCTCGCCGGGCCGTGGGGCGGGGCGGACCAGCACGCGGGCAACTCACGAGCATATACTATATAATTATTTATTATTTTTAATTGGGCCAGCTCGGCTTGGCTCGGCGGGTTGCCGGCCAAGCCGGCGTAGCTAGGGGGCGGGCCGAGCCAGCCCACTCCGTCTTAGGCACCGTGCGGGCCGACCTGCAGTCCGTATTAAATCATGCGGGCCGGCTCGGAGGTCCGCATGGTTTGCACCACTATTGGTGCAAGCATACAGGCCACCATCACTAGTTGCACCTTAGGATGGATGGGCATGACTTCTCCATGGGACATGCACCTGTCACGCCAATCCCACAGCTTGAGAATTACACCACCGAACAGATGGCCCCAGTCAAAATCAGTATTGACACCGGCTTCCAAGCTTAGGTTCCAATGTATCCAACAAGGCAAGTCCAAAGCAGCAAAGGTATCCCCACCCAGCAACCAGAACTAGTTGTGTCTCGGCGATCGCTCGAGACGTGGCGGATATCTTCATCAACCAGTTTGCATATTATGCCGCATATCGCACTCTCCGCTTAGGCCTCGATCTCCTCGCTTTCGACTGCTCGGTTAGTAGTCGGTCATGAGCTATTAACCACAAAAAGGACCGTAGCCGCTGTGGTCCTCTACATGCCAGATTCCTCTTTTTTTTTTTTTTTTTTTTTTTTTTTTGAGAAATAATGTGGTAGAACCCGCCACAGTCGCTTCATTCAATTAGTCAATAAAAAAGTAAAAATACAAAAGCAAAAATATAAAAAGTATGGAGCTAAAACAATTCTATACAAATTAAAAAAAAAAAAAAAGTAGTAAAGTTACAGAGCTTTGGGCTAATAAGTCCCAAATAGCCGCCCGTAATGCATGAGATATATCATTTACTTTATATAATATATTATTTTGCATCATGTAGTTTACTTTTTAGCAATTCATAATTTACTAAGCGGCACATAGTTTTTTTTAACAAATTTCTACTTTGCAAAACTCGAACAAATTAGTTACTCATGAAAATACCAAATTAGCTTTTTGTAAAAAAAATTTTAGCTCTTTTTAGCTCACACAAATATTAGAATAGTTTGTTCAGAATACTCCAGTTCGAACATTACGATACTAGCACTGACAACACTAACCTAATAGCTGGAATGCTTTTGAATTTTTGACAAAGCGTTTTTTTTTTTTTTTAAAAAAAAAAATTGAAAAATAAGAACTGATTTGTACATATTTTGAAAAGCATTTATATTATTACTTTACTTTTAGCAATTATAGATGTTCTAATCTATGAGATCCATATTGGATTGGATTGACGTGGGAGACCTACATCCAAAGCTAAGAATTAACTTACCAACTCTTTGATTGTTCTCAAAAATTTTAAGAAATAAGGAATTTTATCTCAACTCCATTGGTGGTTGAAATAGTTCAATCACGATGTCATTAGCACATATGATGCTTATAAACATTCATTTAATCCCAGGGATCACAAGTTATATGCACGCACTTTTTTTCGTCTAGAAAACCAATTTTCTTCGAAACAATATATACTATAATTAGAGCAATTATAAATGTACGCTACAATACATAAACAAAATCCATGGTGCCGTCAAAATACTTTTAACAATATTTCAAATATTGATGAGATATTTTGCCACGGCGCTCTTGGCTATCTTTTCTTGTACAATTGCATGGTCCCGACAAGAAAATGATATCAAAAGCAACCGAAGTATTGCTTTATTTTAAGTAGAAAATAACTTTTTTTTCTGCAAAAAAAAAAATATATTATCTTCAAAAAAGTGGTAGGTTTATGCTTAAAGCAAAGGACTCCTGATTAAAAAGGGACCCCTCAACAGACAGTTTGATAATCAACATCAACCAATATAAAACATTCACAAGACTTGAAGAGCTGATTTTTTCAGTCATTGGGGACTTGCTATATTAGTCCTTCTACTGTTTATTCTTTGCAAATAAATCCCCAATTTTAAACTCTTTTATTTTTTTATATCTTAAAATATCTTTTTAATGTATTTTATTTAAAAACTTTGAAAACAAAACTTGTATAGGATCAAATTCTACATTTTTTTTTGTGTTTTCAAAACTTTTTCAAAAAAATACTTCTAAATAGATATTTTAAGACTCCAAGTCTTAATAGATTAGTAGATAAAAAGATAAAATTTGGAACTTCAAAATATATATGTATAAATATTTTTTTTAAAAAAAATCGAACAGCAAAATTATAGTTCACAATGATATCTTTTTTCTTTAATCAAATTTTTAAAATAAAAATAAAATAAATAGTAGGTAATTAAATTCTTGACACAAACTTTGAAAGGCGCTGATTTGTAAAATATAAATAGTACAGAAACTAATTGGCATAAGATTTAAAAGTTGATCTGGCATTTGGCCTTAGCCATTCCAATCTTCTCTTTGAATTCTTTATCCTTCTTCAAAATTTCAAACAAATAATCAATTATAAGACAAAAAGTAAGCAAATATTGAGATGTTTGGTGACCCTACCAATATTACCTTAAAATATCTAGTACATTAGCAATCTTGTAGAATGTTCCATCACAAGGACTATTTACTTTCATTATTAAGAATGATTTCTGATAAGAATTTATTTATTATTAGTGCCCACTTCCGTGTATTACTGAGATTATTGCAAAAATGACTATTACTAGTTTTTTTTATACAAATAATGTAATAAATAAATTTATAAATATTATTCATTATTCTATTAATAGATTCGAATATCTATGTTATAATCTACAGCGCACAAGGTAAATAATTTACGTTCCTGCATATAATGTTTGCAGAAGTGAAACTTTAGCACCTACTTTATTATATGAAGGAACGCTGAAGTATCCATAATTTTTACCAAACATTACCAAGGATATCTGGCCCTCCATCATCATAAATAAATTGGTCAGAGAATTTCCCTCAAAATATAATAACATATTAAATATCCACCAAAGCTAAGGATGTGTAAAATTTGGGTGATTTATTTTAATATTTGGTATAACATAAATAAAAAAAGATAATATTGAAGAAACTCCTAGAATTGCATTAATTATTCTGATTGTTACTTCAGCTTTTAACTTCCATACCTGATTGTGAGTTTGTAACTTTTAGGGGTGTTTACATTTTTTATATCCACCAGAATTTAAAATTATATTTTTTGTTTAAAATAATATTTTTGTTTTTAAATTTTATAAAATAATAAAATTATTTTATTATTTTTTTTAAATAAAAGTTAAATTTGTTACTTTATAGAATAAAAAAAAATAAAAATATTATTTTAAATTAGAAGAGTATATATGCTTTTGCAATTTCAAGTACCCTCCCTTGAGCTCCAAGTATTCCTTCTTTCTCTGCCTATATGTACCTCTCTTAATGCTCTCTCTTTGATTTATATAACAACACCAGGACATGGATTTCCTCGAATCCTCTCGGTCGTCGTCGTCATCATCTTCTTCTTCTTATTTTCAGATGGACTTCAGCAGGAGGGAAATAAGTAAGAAGAGCTTCAAGGCCTGCCAAATGATCAACAAGTTTATACGCGCCGTCATCGTATTAATATTCGCTCTAGGTAAGTTCGAGAAATCTCAAATCTTTCTTTACTTCAGACAAAGCTGATATGAGAATTTTCTAATACAGACATTACTTTTATTCATAAAAAAAATATTTAGCTCCTTTATAAATAATTTTTATACATACAAATATTGAAATTTTTGAATTTTTTTTTGCAGCTGGTTCAATAGTAGGGGCTGTAACCGGTGCAATAGTAGGTGTGACAACAGAAACAGGAATACTAAGGGGGGCTGGTGTTGGAGCCATATCAGGAGCTGTTTTTGTAATCGAAGCTGCCGAGTCGTCGAATTTAGTAATATGGGATTCATATGGACCGCGCATTTTCAACATTCTTGATGCGGTATGATGAATTGTTTTGGTATTATCTCTGTCATCTTTTCTAGAATTACACATACATTAGAAATAAGGGGTTTGTCACAAAAAAAAAAAAAAAAAAAAAAAAAAAAAAACCTTTGATCTTTTAAAAAACTTAGGAAAATATATATATTTATATATATAGTTATAGAAAATATTTTGAATACAAAAAAAAAAAAGATCTGGGTGCATTCCACAACTTCGGTATTCAAAATTTTTATAAAATTTTTATAAATAGATGTTATGAGACTCTAGTTTCAATTACTATATACTTCGGAGTCTTAAAACACATATTCAAATATATTTTTCGAAAAAAAAATTCATACAAAAACTGTATAATGCATACAAATTTATTCAATTTATATTCAAAATTTGTTTAAAAAGAAATTATGTATCCATTTTAGCTTGATTTAGCAATTGTTAGAAAAACAAAAAGAGTTTATTTGGAAGAACTTACAAAAACAGGGGTCGAATTGATATTATTCCTAGAAATAATTGAAGTTGTAGTAATGAATACAGCAGATAGATTGGGTCTTTGGCCTCTTGACTGGAAGACCTATTCATGAGAAAGTTGGCCTTGCAGTGCAGACTGCAATACAGAATGAGGTTTATATCTTTCTTTTCTTCATGCAAATTTATAAAAACAGTAATAAAATCTGGTAAATAATGATTTTTTTTTCTTAAATACAACTCCAAATAATATTAACCAGATTACGGCAATGGACTTCCCCTTCGTCGAGGGTCTAGATGTCTGCGAAACCTACAGAGCAAGAGGCATGCCAAGAGATGCTGTTGAAAAGCTCCCAACCCTCATCATCTCTCGGAATGATGGCCGGAATTCTTCCGGGGAGTATATCACTTGTGCTGTCTGCATTCAGGTAATTGAATAATTTCAAATCAGCCACTTTTTTATACCGTCATTTTAAATAAACGTATATTTTTTCTTGTGATTAATAAATTACGCTAAAACATATATGTTAATTTTTTTAAAAAAAAATTAATACAAAAAAAATTCAATGTGCTCTACAAAATTTGTTTAATAATATTTTTAAAGACAAAATTTTTCGAAATGGGTTGTTACTGTCACACCAAAATTTATAATATTTTGCATTCAATTTTTTTTTTAAAAAACATACTTGCGTATATATATTTTAGAATGAGTTTGTGAGTTTTCAGAAAACCAAAGAATTATTGACAATTTTACAAAGCAGGAGTTTTTTTTCGACAAAACCCCAAACTAGAGTCCCAAAAAAAAAGCGGTACTGGAACTCCCAAAATTTGTCACAGAACATACCCTAAAGATTCAGATAATGATCGAACTATGAGCTGCTTAAATTGAACTATGAGATGTCCAAAAATAAAAAGTTGTAATTGAAGACGATAAAACTGCAGTCATTTTTAAATATTTGCTGTCTCTCTGTTTCAGGACTTCAGAGTTGGTGAGAAGGCGATAAAACTGCCCCGTTGTCATCACGTTTTCCATTCACAATGCATCAGAGGATGGCTGCTCAAACATGGATCATGCCCGCTATGCCGCCAATGCTATTAGATTGCTCAGATATTGCTCAGATTACCCATCCCGATGCGTCATCCAATTATTTAAATTCTATTACATAGCTACCAGTCTTCTGTAAATTTTTACTCGACAAAGTACTTCGCTATACCTCCAGATTAGTTTCCTAACCTTCCTTTGTACATGCAAATACCGACATTTTTTTGAGATAACGAAGCAAACTTCTCTACGGGTCTCTATCCTTGCAAATAAAACGTTTTAAGGTAGTGATATAATAACTAAGCCCTTAATATATTCGAAACTTGGATTTAAGACATGACCTCCGGGTACACTTGAGATTTAGGTGTTAAGGCGTGAGCCCTTGATACGCTTGACCTTGGGGATTAATGGATTATGCATTGAGTCTTATGGTCAAGTCTTAGGCGTAGACAAGTTTGAGCCTTAGATGTTAAGGTTTGAGTCTTGGTGGCTAAGGCCAAGCCTTTAGTTGCTTGAGACGAAGAAAGCTTCTTCAAGGCTTAGAGGCTCTGCGATCTAAGCTGAGAGGGTCTAGGTTGCTGAAGTTTCAAAGGACCGAGGCGTCAAATTTGGAGGGTTTGAATCGTTGATAAGACCAGCAATACAGTTAGGCATCAGTTATCAAGCTAGCACATTAAGCATGTCTCTAAACGTAATGAATCAGAAATCAGGAGTTAGGGTTCCGTTTCCATTCAAAAGAAAATGAGTAATATAGCTTTTTGGAGTTGAATCGTTGATATATTACCTTACGAACCGGCTTCCGTACTGCTAATTGGCATATATTTTTCCTTTTATTTTATAATTAACTAAAGTATGATCATATTTAATATTTGATACCATCACATCAAATATATAAGGCTGTGTAGCCATCAAAACAGATTGATTTATCTTTTTTTATAGGTAAAACTTCCTTACCTCATAAAACAAAAGAAACGAAAAGATGGTTAACTAATATATAATCCCATATTTGCTACCACATCTGCATCTACTACTTCATATGTAGAAAGTTTGTTCTTAAATCTACGATAGAAATTACGGATACTAGTACAAAAATACAATACGTCATGATATAAAACATAACAATTCTCAAAAAACAATAATAAAAAATATAAAAATAATTTATTTTAAATATTTAAAAATATAATAATATTTATATATAAATTTTTGATGTCACTAGGACAAATTTAAATAAAAGAAAACTTTAATTACAATAATAAAAATATATAATATATAATATTTCAGTATATAATTATTATATATTATTTACTGTCATATATTGTTAGTATATTATATACTACTAAAAAAATGAAAAAAAATAACATTAATTTGGACACATATATCGGACACTCTTATTTAACGTGTCTGACACGCGTGTCCAATTTTTTTTTTTTTTTTTTTTTTTTGGAACACTTATCTGACATGTCCGACATGTATCCGGCCATATCCATAGCTTGTGCATATCAAATAGTATATGAAATAACATTTCAGAATGTTCGTACTTTCTAAAAAATAGACTAAATAGCCACCAACACGGGCATCAAGATTATCATAGGGCGTGATCTAGTTTGGACATAGAATAGGTTTGGTGGCTAATTTTGTATCTTCCTCCACATCACAAAACATTTATTTACCAATTGAAATCTTACCTGCTCACATATAATATAATAATGACTGATTTTCGATCAACTTATATAAATATGAACACAACTACAGAATAAAATCTCAAGTCTGCATTCTCTTGGTATATTATAGAGTAGATGACTTGCCTCTAACTTCAGAACTAATATCTGTAATCGGAAAAAAAAAAAAAAAAAAATAACCCGCTCTACAGTAGACGGATGCGGACTCATGAAATATGATTCCGGAGCTACAGCTCCACCGGTCGACATACCTGATCCCGTTAGGGGCAACCACTAGCAGTCTTGATCTCCTAAATCTCACCATAGAAAGATATAAGTCTATGTATCATATATGAAAAGAGTTTAAATTAAATTATCAGTGCTAATAGTTAATATTTGACCCCCCTTTTTTCAGCTACCAAAGTGGCGAGCAAAGGAAAACTTATCTGATCATCATATAACATATAATCACAAAGACGCAATCTCCAAAATATTTCCCATAAAGACAGCACTCCTCCAGGGCCTGCTTCCGCGGAAATCAATCATCAGATCATATCAAAATCTTGATTTGTAGAATGTATAAACATACACTAAATCTATCACGACTCAAGTCGTTTCTGATGTTCAACATGTTTTAAAAAAAAAAGAACTACAGATATAAAACATCGAATTCAGAGGTGAAAAGTTTTATTCAATTTACATATGCAACAAAACATGGAAGACGAATGACAGGAAAAGAAAACAGGAAATTGGAAGTGGATAGACTCCCCCGTAAGTCCTTGAAAGCTCCAGTTTTGCTTGGAAACAATCTGAAATCAGCTTTGCATGGCTTTTGTAAGATTAATAGCAGACGGGACCTGTAGACCCTCCATAAAAACGATATAATAAAACTTAAAACAAATACAAGGGGGTAGTCCAATCTTAAAACGTGTTTTTGGTTCAGTACAACAGCTGCGAAAGACGACCTCTAAAAATTTCTCTAAGCTAATGTCTAAAACTGACATGGCATCCTAGCACATTTAAGTTAAATAGTGGGTCCCATAATGAACCTAAATGTGTGGTGTGCAAGATGACTTAAAATATTAGTTTAGAGATCTGTTTAGAATCTCTATCCCTGTTGGCAGAGGAGGTTTAATCAGGGAGTACCGAGTTTAGTAGGAGTTGTACAAGGTGCAAGAGACTTGGAAGGCAAAGTGACACCACCACCTCTTACAGAGAGGGGAGACTTGCTCGAGCTGACCCTGCTCACCAGATTCTTATCAAGGAAGACAACGATTACGGTAATGTCATCATGGAAATGCCTACGGACCCCACGATCGATTTTCTTGAGATCAGAGTATCTCATCTCTCTCTTCTTGGCTGCTTCTTGAAGGGCTGCTTTAACCAGCCTCTTAGCACTTCCCTGCAGGTTTTTTTCGCAAAGAATAATACATCAAAATTATTTTCATTATATGGAAATCCTATTAGAACAAATCAAGCAGCTCTCTTTTCCTTCATGCATAGAGAAATAATTTTCTTTTTTCAAAATACTACATAATAGTTCAATGGAGTTTCTACGCCAATCAATAGCAATAAATAAGTGCTCACAAACACTACAATCTACTTTTTTTCTCAAGATACTTGAGGTTACCGAAACTAACTGATAGTAAGCATACATAAGTTCTTAGAGAAGGGTGAAATAGGAAGCAATTCTTAGCAGTTGAGCATGACCATTTACTAACTTTGGTCAATAGACCCTACTACCACCTTTTGTTCCATGCTTCCAGCAAAGATATCACAACCTAAACTAAAATCAAGTATTACATTACTACCAAAAATTTAAGGTAGATGTGTGCAGTTACACAAGTATAACGAAAAACTAACATAATAGTATTCAACCATAGTTAGCACCTTTAGCTTATCGTCTACATAGTTCAACAAAATACAGAAATAACTTAATTTTAACCTATATCACCAGTTAAATCAGCTCCTAACCCATTCATTGGGTCAGAGGAGAGGTTTATAAGAAGCCAGTCAAGCAAGCATCTAGTATGTATGAAATAATTGACACCTAAATAGAGGAGAATCTTCCAGAGCATTACAACAAGAAGACTCATTGCTCCCATAGATTACTAAAATAACCGACTTCGGTAAACGCGCTCAATATCAAACTAGATTGTGAAACAAACAGTAGACATAACAGAAGAAATGTAGAAAACACTACCACAAATTAATTCAGAAATTGCGATTGGAAGAAATAAATAATCATGAAAAGAAAGTCTAACCATCTAGTTGCAACAGACTTAAAATAAGCATGCTGAGAGAATACTCTCCTAATTTATGCCTACAAATACAGTGGAACTTACACTACGGGGATTGTTTTGGACAATATCCACTGCTTCCTGATTGCTAAGGTGTTCCCAGAGCCCATCTGATGCAAATATAAGAAATTCGTCTTGTGGTTGTAGTGGATGAACAAATATCGCAGGCTCTGCACTGAGGATTGGCCTCTTAAAAGGCTCACGTAGGCGAAATTTTACATAAAGAGGCTCCCTATTGTATTCTGCCTTCTTAAGGTAGACATCTCCAATGGATCTAGATATCTGCAAGATAACCATAAAGATTCTTTAAGGAGGGTATGGAGTTCAAACCTAAAGTATCGGTATAACAAAACACAAAGAATAGGAGTGGCACGTAATCATCCTAACTACTTCTTTGTTTATATATTACAATCTTCCTTTTAAAAAAGTTAAAAGAATAACTGTTAAAGCAGCACACAAGCAGTTAAGGTAAAGGGCCATATCAAGATAACAAAACTTGCAGGTGAAACAATATAAGCAGGCAGATTAGGAGGAGAATATCATAATGCATAAGCATTAAAAATGCATAAACAGTCCCATTTGGATACTCTTTGAAAGGAGCTCCAACATGCTGATCACTTCCTTAGTTTAGGATATGTATATCATAATCTCCAAAGCTTTAGGATATGTATATCTGCAAAGCTTCCATGCTACTGTTGTCTGTTGATGCCCTTGAAGTAAGAAAATTGTATTGACAAAACTACAGAAGGCGTGTTCTTTTTTTTTCTTTTGACAATAATCTCAAGGTAGTATAACAGAACCTTGATGTAGCGCAGCTATTAAAATGCACAGCAACTATGACATATTAAAAGAAGGGCACAACCAATGTAGGACCATAATGGTCAAAATTAGATCTTCAATCATCTTGATTTGTAATATTTCGTACTTACAAGTTATAAATCTCTTCGGAGCACAGTATTTACCATGTATTTTACATTGTCGCCAACTCAACCACATATTCACACCTCCTAAAACAAACTTTGGTCCTTTTCAAAGAAAATTATGGATGGTAATATGTTACATCACACTCCGGTTGCACCACATGCTAATTACAGAATATCTTCGATCAGAAGCGATTATCAGTATCAGTTCTAAATTGATGGGAAATCCGTTTACTATCAGTCACCATTGAAACTCTATAAGGAAACAAAAATAGAGTACTTACTGTGGGAATAACATTGTACCAAAAGAACTAAAGCAAAAATATTAAGTAGATGATAAAGCAGCTCTAGAAGATAAAGTTAACCAATAAAAGTCCAGTCTCACGTGTCAAATGTTTAGGGATCCCAAAGAAAATCAAGTGCGGTCCCATAAGTCAATATTGGAAATGAACTGCCACCTAATTACAACCCAAATGAAACTGCAACTACATGCAACTTATGAGGTGACAATTCATACGCAATATATGCAAGATGAATGACAAAAAGACGTCAAGGTGACAGAAAACAGCAAAGACAAGAAAGACTACCTGGATAAGTCCCTTTACACGCCAAACATTATGCTTCAGAACAACGATCTGGGAATCATCGGGATGCAAAGCCTGCAATTCTTGTCTCACAGACTCAATAGCTGCATTATGCTCCGCTGATAACTGTACTGCCAGGACCTCTCCAGTTGCTTTAACAAGTCTTGCTAATACGACACGGGAGTCCCCTAGGTTAGCCACATAAAGAGTTCCACTGCATATTACGCCCACTAAGCAGCATGAGCCAACTGCTGCAATCTGAGGTTTAATAGGCCATTGTTTCGTGACGAGGGAATGAAACCCCTCTTCAGTTGCTTGAAATGCCTTTCTTATAACATCTGCTGACATTGCTTGTTGCTCAGCCGTAAACCCTGCTAGTCAAAGAGTCAAAATAGTTCAAACATTAACACCACATCAACAAGACGATATCACCTATAAATATAACATAATCTCCTAACTCGTTCTCTTTTCTTTTAAGATTTACGAGGAGAAACCATGCCCGTAACTGGCCCAATTTGTGCGACCGCCGTAACATGTAAACCCTCGGATGACATTCACCCGGATTCCACCGTCAGACCTTCGCACCCGATTCACGTGTTCAAGCAATACTCATACATCGGTAGGGGATTGTGTACCCCTCCTGGCGCTATGACCTTTCACAGACAGACCAACCGGTCTGCACCACGTGGAATTAAAATTCCGAGGACGCATGGATTCGAACCCGCAACCGGGCACTTGCCAGTTGGGCTGCCTAGCACGGGGCCTCCTGAATAGTTCATAAAAACCCATAAAAAAGCTAGGAAAAAAATAACTATTACAATATCAACAACTTACTCTTAAGGTGGTGAAAAAGATTATCATTGATATATCTCGATGTCTCAGGGCCACCATGCCCATCATAGACACCAATAAATGTCCCATATGGCCCCGAATCGAGTGTGCTGAGAGGACCAGACTCTAGTTGGCTCTGGTCCTCAAGCAGATTATTTGCTTGAACAACAGCCATGGAGAATTCTCCATTCATGTGCTGTCCGGTGTCCTTATACCAGAGTAGACCATCCTGTCGCCCAGCAGCGTCACCACCAGCTTGCAAGGACTGTTCCAATGACGGACGGAAACAGGATCGCAGGAAGTTCATCAACTCTACAAACATCCCTCATCTCAACAACACGCGTCTTCGAGCCCTCGACATCAAACCCCCCCGAATTCACAGGAATTATATTTATTTTACTTCGATCTCAGTTGCAAATCGTCAGCTCCCCTCTTCTTCTGCTCTGCAGTTAACAAAAAGAAACAATGTTTTTAAACAAGAATAAGACTAAATTCAAACTATGCTTTTTTATGCTTGCCGATTACCTCAAAATGAATTCTCTTTCACAAAAATAACATAGAAACTAAACCAGAATAGCCATATTTGAAGACCCAATACTTGAATCACAAAGTCAACATGATAATTACTACTACCTCGCCAATACAAACAACGAACTGAATAAAATAAACATAAATACTAATTGATGAAAACCGCATCGCAAATGCGGAGGAATCGAAACATGGGCGATATCGTGAAAAACAGCTCACATAGTCTAATACCAGTTGTGACTACTGTAAAGAAAAGCCAATCAAAAGCAGCCAAAAACGCCACGCAAAAATCCTCAATATAGAAATATCTATTTAATTATGTCAATATCTAGAAGAGCCTCATTAGATTAAAATCTCGAATCATCAAATTTCCAGCATAGTAATTACCACAAACTAACCAATTACAAGAAAGACCAACCTTTTTCAATTCAACTGAGGGTCATCGGCGACGCGGACTTGAGATGGGGGTAGCGGAGGACAAATCCGGTGAGCAATTAGGGTTGGATGAATCTGTGACGATCGCCGGCGGAGAAGGTTTAATTTTATGGAGGAGATTGATAAGAGAGAGAGAAAAGGAGAGGAGGGAGTCAATAAAAGGAGGGAGCGGTGGGTGCCACCACCACCGCAGCGCGCAGCCTCCAGCGCACGAGCGCGAGATCCATCGAAGAGAGAGAGAGAGAGAGAGAGAGAGAGAGAGAGGGGGTAGATGGGAACGCGTAGGGTGAAGTTTGACGATAATTGGGTGACTTTATTTACCAACATCTATATTACCATTGGTACGTTTGGCAAGACAGTGAGAGATCTGATATTATTTTTTAACATGGAGCTATTTTTAAGATACAACCAAATTATAGATAAATATATCTAATTATTAAAATTAAAATAGTTTTGACCAAAAAAAATAAAATAAAATAGTTGATTAAAGTTAAAAATGATTCAACAACTAAAACAATAACATAACACATTTTAACTAATAAATAAAATATTATTTATGAATTTAAATATAGAGTCTAAATAAAATTACAAAATATTAGTAATCGAAATCAAGTTTTCGAGAAATAGAATATAGGTTATTAGATGCAGACATGCAAGATTTAGAGTTTGATAGTGTAATTATGTTATTGGATATAAAAACGATTAAAACTTTCATAAGCGTAGCAGCAAAAAATTTTGATAACACAAAAGTTAGATATTTATGTATGAAACTATCAATCATCTTTAACATTATTCAATAACGTGGATATTTCCGACTGATTTAAAAATAATAGTTATGAAAATCCGAACATAAATGGTAAGAATTTACGGGGAGTTCATTTAATATGTTAGACTCAAGGCCACTATGGATCTAATCCAACTTGACCTAAAGGATTATGGTTCGACTCACTTCACTATTTTTGCATCTGCATGATTGTTATTTAAACCATTATTACATCTTAATGTTAAAACATTTAATGGTGAATGTAAGTGATATGATTTGATCTTTTTTTTTAATTGAATGAGCATTATTTATCAATCACAAAAATACTCTACACCTCTAACTTTTATCTCCAAATCCGTCGCCAAACTTCTAAATAAATTTAAATATATAATAGTTAGATAGGTGGTACAACGATTTAATACACAATAGATAAATATTGATAAGATGGAGTAGAGATCATTTTAGATATGTATAGCATTGTTCTATCAAACATTCATTCTATCTACTATTTTTCCTTGATCAAATCTCTGTTATTTTCATCTATTGAGCTAAAAGGATTATGGATTGAATCAATTTTCGGCTTTTATAACACTACAAAAAAAAAGAAAGAAAGAAAGAAAGAAAGAACAACCGACCGCAAACACGTTCATTTTTTTTCCCATGAGTAGGGCAGGCAACGGGTTGGGGTGGCGATGGAGGAGCCATCCCCTCCTGCCCCCGCTTGGGAACTAGTCCCCATCCCAGTCCCATTCCCTATGGACGGGGATAAAATGTCTTCATCGAGCCTCAACTCGACCAGTATAATGAATACTCAAAGACTGAGGTGGCTAAAAATGCTAATGCAGGCAATCACAAACATACAAATTTGTTTACGCAGAAACCCTCGATCTCGATCAAGGTAAAATCATGAGCATTTACGCAATCGGGGATAGAAATTCACGAAATATGGACAAAAATTACAAATCTCCTTCACCTCTCAATATTTTAATATCAACATTGATTATAGGAGTTCTCTGTCTAAATATTTTGCCAGGCGGTTGGACCAGCTATTTATAGACGTTGCTCCTGATCTGTTAGAAAAGTTGGAGATATCAGATCTTGCGAAGATCCAAATTAGCCGGCCAGCAGTCCCTTAGCGCACACCATGTCGTCTCACGATCATATGCAACAGTTGCGGTGACCAATTCTTTACTTATTGGTTGTCCTGGCATGCATGGCTTTGTACCTAGCTGAGCCTCATATATGCTCGGCCTCATACATGGTCGAGCGTCATATCTATCCGCCCTCAGACCATATCACACAGCCTGCTCCATCGTCGCATGGTATCTCCTTGGCTGACACGCAGCAGGCTAAAACCACGCTATAGAAGATGCGGCAGGGGTGGTGACATATGTTAGCACGCCTGTCAAAACCTTGGATGCTGCCTCAATCCCACTGCGATACTAGGTGCCTTTTGATAACTCGAGTCATACCGCACCACATCATTAGGTCTCTCCCGATGCCTCAAGTTCAACCAAACTTCATCTTTGCCTCCCGTAGCTCGGGTCCTACTGCATTACTTGGTGCCCTTATTTTGGACTGTGTCGTCCTATAATCATATATGCAATTATGGTGACTAATTATTTACTTATTGGTTGACCGGCCTGCATGGCTTCGTACTTGCTCGATCTCATATCTGGCCGAAGCCTTGTACCTGCTTGACTCATACCTATCCGGTCTCGGACTATGTCATACGGCCTGCTCCATCATGGCATCTGCTCAACTGACACGTGACAGACTGAAACCATACTATTCCAGGCCTCATTGCCACAAATTCCACCAGAGTTGGTGATACTCTTGGAAATCAATTTGTAGGAAATCTTTTCTATCTTGTGAGCATCTATCTTCTATAGTAGGATGTTCATATACGAGGCAGATGCTAGTCTATCCACTTAGCTGAAGCTACGAAGTCAGGCATCACATAAAACAATTTCCACGGGATAGGCTGGAAGCTATACCGAGCATAGCCGAGACTACGAGATCAGGCAGCCAGTCCAAGTAGAATCGTGCCAAACCGAGCAGTCCCGGTAGACCGAGCAGTTTGAGGCTGTTCAAGGCCTTCTATAGATTGACAATCAGAGTGGGCTTCTTCTTTGGAAGCTATAGATGCTTGTGTACTTCATTTCTGGTCTGGAGCATTAAAGTTTGGAGTGAAAGAAAGTGAGAGAATTACTTGTACTTGAGTATAGAGGCTCGTATCTCTGTCTTTAAGAAGAAAAAAAAAAATCTGTAAGGAAGTGTGTGTACTTCCTACTACACTTTCTTTAGTGGATTTTGTCGTTGATCGCGTGAATGCCCCATAAGTTTTCTTCGGTTTATCTAAGGATTTTTATGTAAAAAACTATTGTCTTATGTGAGGCCAACTTATAGTGGCCCTATTCCCGCGTCCAGGGATAGAATGTTTACCGTGTGCGTTGCTGCATTATACGAATTTAATATAGAAGTTTTGCCGAAAGTTTATTTTGGCCAATAGATCATTTTTTAACGAAATTTAGTTATTTCTTTGAACTTTGGAATAACTTGTATGCATATTATATATAGGCAGAAGTCATTTCGGGATTTCCATTTTTCCAAAAGTTTCTTGATGATGTAAAGAAAGTGGCATTAATCCCATCTTGCTTTTGATATATAATTTGTGCTGGCATTGGTTCAACCATTTAAGGCCAACAATATTAAAAGGTTGAAGAAAAGAAGCTTTATATCAAGCCAAAAATGGTCCCAACAAAATTCTTAATCCAAGGATCAAACATCATGAGCATGACAATGACTTTTATCAGCTTTTTTTTATTTAAAAAAAATACTTTTCGAATCAGCTCACTTTTAAATTTTATTTCAAAATAACTCTTATTTGCTGGCATGAGCAACCCAGACTTACTAATTCAACAGGGATTGATTTAAAAAAAGAGAGACTCATTTGATATTATTTTAAAAAATAAAAACTCATTCTGATCGAGCATAATTTCGACCAATATAATTAGATATCGAAGACAGATGTGGCTAAAAAGAATGCGTAAACAACTACGTAGAACTCATGAATTTCACATAAAAACTCTTAAGGCAGACCGAGATAAAACCACAGTCGATTATGAGGCCAGCGATATAAATTTATGAAAAGTGCTAAACAATACAACTTTCTCACTTCACTCTATTGACCGAGGTCACTAAACCGTGGCCTTGATTATAAGATTTTATTCTTTCTTCCATACTCCCGGCCCTCAACTTATAGGTGTCCCATACAGGCCTGATGATGACGGAAGTAATAGAAACCTGATGACGACGGAAGTAATAGAAATAGTGGGAGTAATGACAGTAATAAAAGTAGTGGGAGTAATGGGTTAACCGTTCAGCTTCACTAAAGCTCGCCATATGTCAAGCCGGCTAGTCTCAGACTCGCGGCTTCAGCTCTGCCTACCTCGGCCCTGTCTCTGTCGGCTCATTTTGGACTCGCGACCTCGGCTCTGCCCCTATCAGCTCGTCTCAGACTCGCGGCCTCTACTCTACCCCTGCCGGCTCTTCTTAGATTTCTATTCTGCTCGAGTGTCCGTCCTCTTGTAGCCATGCATTCATGATGATTTCTTCCTACAAACTGGGCCATTTGATCGAACATAATCTCAACCGATGTAATTAGAGAGTGATGGCAGAGGTGGTTTAGAGAAACTCACAAACAGTCATACATAATATAGAAATTTTACGTAAAAATCTTCGATGTAGACCGAGATAAAACCACTGGCAATCACGCGACCAATGATAGAAATTCACTAAAAGTGATAAATAGTATAACTTTTAATTCCTCACTTCGTTTTATGGATCGAGATCACAAAACCTCAACCTTAATTACAAGAATTCTCTCTTTCTTCCTTTTCAGCCATCTTTAACTAGTGGCAATGACGATTATTTATAAATGTCCCACGTAGGCCTACTGATAACGGGTTGTCCGTTCAACTTCACTAATGGCTCGTCATATAATATCTTATATACGTTCTCGAGTACATTAAATCCATGCTATCGCATCTGTCAAAGCTGCTTATGAAAAAGTTTACTTGATCCTCTGCAATATTTTTTTTTTCTTTTTTTAAGGATAGAAATCATAGAAGAACTGATTACATCTATCCACCTAAACAAATTCGACCCCATCTAGAAAGGTACTTGCACCGAACGCGTAGAAATCTATCACACGCTGATGCGTCGTGCATGATATTATTCATAAAAGAATTTCATGGCCGGGACTGGGACACCAGTGTGTGTATATATATATATATATATATATATATATATATATATATATTATATATATATATATATATATATATATATATATATATATATATATGTATTTGTTTGTAAAGACAATTTAAACGCTAACTATATAAAATATAACAAAGAATTGACTATTATAGTGACAAATCAGTATTAGTTTTTGGGTCGTTTATATATAGCACATTAAAATTTATTTTTTTATATTTATTTTTAAAAAAATATTATACGTACATATTTTAATTTGATTTAGTAATTATAAAAAAATAGATCAATTTAAGAAACACTATGTAATTATTCGTTAGTTTTTTGCCTTCCCTAATTATTTGATGGAGATAGGGGTGATTGGATTTCTTGGACACTAGATGGATAACGTTGCAAGTGATTCTTCTACTTTTCCACCATGTTGGGCCCTCCCTCCGATGATCAGTTCGGCCATCGATTAGGAATATTACATATTAGTTACTGTTTTTATACCTTCATTTTAGATGTATTTTATAATTACTAAATCAAGTCTATACATATATAAGTATTTCAAGAAAATACAAATCGAAAAGTTTGATATTATTTTGCAAGTATATTATTAAATATTGATACTTATGTGTTTTAATATTCAACATTTTAACTGGCTATAGCAATGTTGGAGTCTTAAACAATCTATTCAGAAATATTTTTTAAATAGCTTTTAACACAAACATGTGGGGCACATCAATTTCTTTTATATTTAAATTTTTTCAAAAATAATTCTACATATATTTATGAAGTGCTTTTGTAACTGCTTTTTTTTTAAAAAAAAAAGAACTTTTGAAACGATTTTGAGAAGCATGAGTTTTCTCGATAAAACCTCTAAAAGTTATTAGATAGTGCACCTTTGGAATATAGCGGTGATTTATTATTTAAAAATGCTAAAGCTTCAAATCTTTCTCCCAAACAAAAGTAAATCAAGCTCACTTTAAAATGGCATAGTTCACTTTGAGAATGCTATGGTTCACATATATTATGTATTTTTTTTCAGAATATTTCAGGAAAGGGAATTCAAACATTATGCATCACTTTTTCTAAGAAATGAGCAAATTTATTTTTTTTAATTTAAAAATGTAAATGTTCTATAATAATATATGATTACCTTTTTGTATTTTTTTTGCCTATGACCTGAGTCATACTTGCTAAAATTTGAATCCCTGAGAAATAGACCGTGATCTTTTCTCAATATTCAGTTTATTAATCAACTTAGCAAATGCCAGTCGCTAATTTACTGGTATTTTTTAATGTTATTTAGTTTTATCTTAGCTCCTTTCTTATGCCCTCAACATGATGGTTGTTTACCATTCTTGCCTATCTTCTTTTTTAGATAATGAGACGAACTATTTCATGAATTAACCCTCGATGTTACTAAAAATACTATTTTCTAATCACGATCCATCAGTCTTTATTGGACTGAAATCACGGTTAGAAAAAATAAAATTCCAACCTATTATGTGTCCCGAGCCAGATGTAGAGTATTGTCCAGCCACCACATTAGTTAGGACCACTTGTGGATTTCGAACTTGCGATGTATATTTTCTAAGGCGCACGCCACACCGCTCGATCCACGAGCGTAAAACAACAACTTCTATTGTTACTGCCATTTCTTTTCAAAATTAGAGAGAGAATCCTTCCTGTAACACGCCTACTTAGTGGACACCCTTGACAAATAAATTCGATGTCGGTATTGCATGTATCGAAGCTGGATCATGTGAATGGTTTCTGAGCCACTATGTCAACTAACTCAACCTCAATGCCGTGGGCTGTTAACTCGACCTCACAGCCATAGGCTGTTACTGCCGATATGGTAACGCATTACCACCAGCATAGCATATGCAGACGCGCGTGATCGTTCATGGCGTCATGAGGAGTCGAAGTTGGGAGGGAGAGTTCCGGCCCATTCACTATGACATCCCGTCACCTATATTCATGAAGATGTCAGGGGATGCCCATAAGAGATTTTCTGTCATCAAGTTTCCATGGCTTCTGCTAACATTATTCTTAAAATAAATAAATAAATAAAAAGAAAAGTTGATCTCACTGATGTATAGAACTGGATGTAGATCAGACCTAATCTGGTTGAATCCATTAATATTTTTTTTTTTGTTTTTTGGGAATAATCAGCATTTTTCGTTATCCAGCTCAATCAAGAAGTAAACTACCGTGTAAATCCATGCATTATCTAGAAGATGAAACTATCAAGGTAGATATTATATAATTCTGACGACTTCTGTGTGTACGTAATAGAGGAAACATGCATAGAAGGAAAATTTTCAGAAAATATTAAGAATAGTATTATCTCTCGTAGGACCTTAAAATGGTGGACACTGAGAATTAAATCTAAGATGTCACGATCTCTAAGTCACACGCGCACTTGTCGACCGTAAGGCGCGGGTGCATTTTCTTCTCTGGTCTAGATAGCCTACCAGAAGAGAATTACATGTTTCTTTATGCTGACTTCTAATTACTTTCTTTGAATTTTCTTCCAAGTCTAGTGTAGTTGCCAAAAAAAAATAAAATAAAATATGCATGATATGTATAAGTCACCACAAGTAAAGATTCAGAAAGTTATATTATATATATGTATAAAACAAAAAATTATTAAAACAAGTAACAAACTCAGCAAATTTCTAAAGAGAATGGATTGCGTAAAGCTATATAGTTTTCGAGTATCATGTAAAGATAACGACGTGTAAACCGCCTAAAAACGTAAATTGTCTCAAAACTTAAATAAGAGCAATATTTTCTTTTGAGATTTACGAGGGAAAACCATATCCTCGTAACCGGTCCACTTAATACGACCATCATAATATGTAAACCAACGAGCGACGGTCACCGCAGTTCTACCGTTAGACCTTTGCACCCAATTCACGTGCTCAAACAATGCTCAAACATCAGGCAGAGAATTTTCACGTCTCCTGACGCTTAGTCATTTCACGTGCTCAGTATCCGGTCGCGATGTATGATAGAAACTGAACTTGGCGGTCAAAGCCGAAAAAAATGTTATATGGGCCTTTTCTATTTTTTCTACCCCCTACTAATTAGATTTGGTATTTTGTGTCCGTTAATTAGATTTGGTATTTTTGTGCCCCTTGTCATGTGAAATGACAAAAATATCCTTAATTTTTTATTCTGAAAAAATATGATAACACGCGAACACCTACAAATACCTGCGAACACTTACGAATATCCGCGAACACCTACGAACACCTATGAATATCTGCGAACACCTACGAACACACAAACACCGGCGAACACCTGTGAACACATACCAATACCCACAAACATCCCATACGAACACCCACAAATATTTACGAACACCACAAACACTTAAAAGCATTTACGAACACCCACGAACATCCACAAACATTTATGAACACACTACGAACACCCAAAAAAAAAAAAGAAACTGCTACAGTGTTCGGGGTGTTCATGGGTGTTCGCGTGTGTTCGTATGTGCATGTTCGTGCGTTTTCATATTTTTTTTAGAATAAAAAATTTAGGATATTTTTGTCATTTTACATAACAATGATACAAAAATATCAAATCCAATTAGGGGGCACCATCATAAATGTTAATTAGTGAGGGTATAAAAATGCAAATGACCCAATGTTATATTTTATCTACCAAGTCCAACCAACGTGCATGTAGCATCAACGTATCTGATAAACTATCATTCTCTGAGTAATGATCTGATAAAGTTTCTAAATGAACCAAAACTCAACTTCAGTAACCATCTAGGGTTCATGAATATTGTTATTATTAATTGTTATGATAATGACGATGATTATTCTTCTTTTTAGAAAAAGGAGTGAAAGAGTGATGCGGTTCAAATGCGACGGCTTTGCATCCTGGATTAGTCTTCTAAGTGCTTGCATTGCACCCCTATATGTGATTTATTTTACTACAAGAAACGCCGTTTATTAGGGATCTTTGATGGTCCTGATATTATCTAAACTGTATGTTTTATATCGGGACATGTTTACAATTTGGAAAAAACTACTCACCCCCAATAAACTACACACAACCAATCTATACCACACACGTGCCTCGTGATCCGCACAAAATATCAAAATTATAGATATATCTATCGTGATGTGTGGTCTTGATTGTGCCACGTCAGCATATGTGATTTCTTGTGTGATTTTTGGGTTGTATAGCAAAACCTAGCACTGCTATTTTTACTATTACTGTTGTTGTTAATATTAGCTTTTTGAAGTCATCATGTGATCATCAGTTTCATTGCAATGTTCAATCCCATAATGTTGATTCATTCTAAGTAATTACATAATTTATTCACAATTTTTATACCCCTGATATTTTAAAATTATAAATTTTTCCTCTAGTTCAAAATGACGTTTTTTATGCCCTCTTGACCATGTAAATGACGAAACTGCTTTCATCAAGTTAATTATCATCGTTTTTTTAAGAAAAAAAAAATATGGACAATTTTATCATTTTACAGAGTCAATGGGGCATAAAAATTTCGTTTTTAATTAGGATGTATAAAATACAATTTTGAATTATTAGGGATATAAAAAATACAAATATCCCTTTTTTTTATTTAGTTATGTGCTTGCAATACCTTGATTTAGGAAAAATGATATATTTATTTTATATTCGTAGAATCATAGCTATGTCATTTCGGAATGCTAACCAGCTTGCAATTTTCCTTGCGAAAAGTTATCTTAGCTCTCGGTCAGTATATTTTTTATTTGCGTACACAAGAGATCATTGTTGTATTAGACTAGTTTTGAATTCGTGCGATGCACGGTTGTTAATTACCAATATAAATTATAATATTAAAAACTTTTTATATTTTAATATATAAATTAATAATTATTTTTATTAAAATTTTATATTATATATAACAATAATGATAATAATATAATAATATATAATTTAACGATTTTGATCAAATTTACACCCGTTTAATGCACATATGTAAATTATATATATATATATATTATATATATATATATAAAATATTATATATAATATATATATATTATATATATATATATATATATATATATATATATAATATAATTATATATATATATAATACTATCGAAAGCTTATTTTATTGTAAATATATTAATTTTATATAAATTAATATTTATTTTTATTAAAATATTATACTATATTTATCACATGTAATTAGAGAAAAAAATACCAAATTATATATCTAAAATTACGACTTTGATCACCCATTTTAATATATTATATATAGATTATTAAGAATTTGATAATGACCTTAAAATTCTTCATTACATAGTAAAAATTACGATTTTGATCACCCATTTGTATATATTGTATATAATTATATAGATTATTAAAAATTTGATAATGACCTTTTAAATTCTTCTAAATTATTATTATTTATCTTTAATATATAAAGTAAAAAATTATAAATTATACTTAGTTTTTATATTTAATAAAATTATTATTATATATTAAGTATGCATTGAATTCAAACTCTCATTAAATATGTGATTAATTATATATTTATTATAGTTAAGTGACACATGTCACATGATAAGATAATAGGGACGCCATGTGGTATATTGTGAGTTATAAGAAGTGCCACATAGCGCTCAACTATTTTAATACCGAGTTTTCTATATATATATATATATATATATATATATATATATATATATATATATATATATATATATATATATATATATATATATAGATTCGGATGTATCAAGAAATTTTCTGCCTAGATTAATAAAGAATTAAGGACTATCCCCTTTTTTTTCCAAAAAAAACAAAAGATAATACAAATTAACGTATAGACTCGACCCAATTCTGTCCAGTCCATACCTTTGGGTCTAATAGGTCCAACGGGTTGGGTCGGGTCCAGGCCTGTAATCCTCGTTATCTGGGTTGGACATCGGGTCTGCTAAGCTTAAACGAATGGACCCAACCCAACCAACCTTCACATTGTTTCTCATATGTCTGACTACTATGCTTATGTAAATTTTGGGAAATCGAATTTGCAACGGTCCCAATTTCTCTGTCTAGCCTCAAATTTTGAGTCCATACATAGACCCCAACCCGAGTCGTCTTTGAATAATCAAACTCGATGCATCGTGATATTCGTCAGTGCTAGCGTACTGTCATTTTGTAATTACCATTTAGATATTTGTAAGACAATTTAAGAAATGTACAAGTTCGCACAATTTTTATTTCGTCATATTAACTGTGAGGAAGAAGTTAAGCACTTAATCGTCATCCTTTCACGATTGCCTTCTTCATAATATGTTAACTTAATAGGATTGCAAAAATTACTAGGTCTAGTTTAACTTGTTTAATTAGAGAGGATGTAATTCAAAACATATAAATATTTTATTGGACAGCCTCGCAAAAATCATTTGAGTCGGGTAACACTAACATTCTATTTCTTTCTTTCTTTTTTTTTTTTTTTTTTTTTTGAGCATCTACTTATGATTAATAATTTAAAATTAATGTGAGGTGGCCATCGGACGATCCAATAGAACGAAGGAGGCTCAACCCAGAAGGACAAAACAAAAAGATATGATGGGAGGGTATCCTATCGTGCCGATGTGCTGCCTGCAACGCCATCATTTAACAAGAGCTTTTCTAATATCACTTAGGTTGTTGAGATATATTCTTAGTATGAGATAGAATTTTCAAATTTTTTATTGTATAATTGCTCAAATCTGCTCTGGTAGGAAATATAATTTTCTAATATCCCTAAGGTTGTTGAACATAACGATACTGATACCACATAGAAAACTATTGATAGAAGATGGGAATAATCCATAAAAAAGCTAAATTTTGATTTAAAAACAAAATACAAGGGCTCATCAACAGTACAAAATTGATTTTTTTTTTTTTGAATTTTAAAATTGTAGATCTAAATAGACTTTATAACTATACATAAAATTATATTTTAAAATTATGATTCATAATTTTTTAAAATTATTTTGATAAAATGCAATTCGTTTTACTAGGCTGAGCCGAGGGTGCTCCAAAAAGCACATTTTTTACCAATAATTTTATTCGTAAAAAATTCCTCAGCTAGAGATGCAAAAAGTTTGGTCTGAATTATTAGATTGTTGCCGTTGGCCAGTCTATAGGAAGGACCATAGATTGATCCCAACTGAACCATTCATGTTCCAAAGTGGTAAAATTTTATAATGAAAAGTTTACGCTCACTCGGTATATATTTTTCTCGTATTTAAATTAAAAAAAAAATTATGATTATTTTTTAGAAAAAAAAAATTTTAAATAAAATTTGTAGATTTTGATAAAATCTACAATTTTTATTTTCAAATTTTTTCAAAAAAAATGCTTACAAGTAAATAGTTTAGAGTTCTAAAATTTAACAGATTTTAAAATAGTTTTTAAACCCGCTTCAAATCTGTTAAATTTTGGAGCAGAAAACATATTTTAAAAGTATTTTTAAAAAAAAGTTTGAACACGAAATTGTAGATCTCGTCAAAATCTATCATTTTAATGTTAAATTTTTTTTAAATAAATTTTTTTAAATCGTTATATGAAGTGACGTAGTGCAACCGTTATACAAAAAATTCTCTCGCCACAAGTGTAGTCCATATAGACAGTATAGCATACGGCCTAAAATTGCAACACTATCCTTAGCTTCGCAGAAGTTTTGGTTTAGGTAACCCATTCAAATCAAACTATCAGGTCCGAGTGGTACAAACTACATGATCCAACACCTATAAAACCAAATTGACACTAATTCCGCAGAGAGAGACATAGACAGAAGGGAAGAGAGAGAGAGAGAGAGAGATGGCAGGAAAGGTCCTTCACGACAGTTTACTCGAGCAAGCTAAGGATGCAGACATTGACGAGATACAGAGCTGCAGACAGTTACTACAGTTGGCGGTTGAGGAGAACAAGAAGCTTTGGTACTTAGCGGGCCCCGCCATCTTCACATCGGTAGCACAGTATTCTCTGGGAGCCGCCACGCAGGTATTCGCCGGCCATCTCACCACTCTTGAGCTCGATGCGTTTTCGACGGAGAACATGGTCATCGCTAACCTAGCCTTTGGGATTCTGGTGAGTTTGAATTTGCCGGTTTGTTCACTGTAGAAGATACGTTGACTTGAAATGGTTTTGAACTTGAATGGATTGAGTTCTATGTGGCTTTGACTTGTGGGTTTAATTTGTAGTCATTGTGTTTGTGAAAATGACCTTGCTAGCAATTATTTGATACATGCATAAATGAGAGCTCGTCAAAACATATCTCATAAGTTGCAGTAATTTGTTGATAGTGAAATTTGCTGCGTATCATAGTCATAGATGTACTGTTACCTAATCTATGGATTTATGGATGAATTTTGTCCAGTTTACCTGTATAACTGCATCCATAATAGAAGTAGTTATTCATGTGGGAGATGTAAAACTGTTTCTATAGATTGACATGACAATTGTCCTGCTAAAGAAGTAGCTTCACTGCCTATAAATTTAGACTTGCTTATGATGAAGAGCACTGCTATATCTCAACGAAGTTTCTTTCGGATTTGTAATGAAGTTCTATTTTTTTCCCTATAGTTTGGTTTTTGAGGCTATAATTATTAGTTCGAAAACTGAATTATCACAAATTTAGTGAAATTTGCGAAGAGCTTCATGGCACAAAATATTTCTCTAAATTGGGAGGAGATGGCAATTTTCTTTTTTTTTCTTAAAGAACCGGAGAGGGAACTCTTGCAGTGATTCATTAATTAAGAAACCGAATAAGCAAACAAAAAGGAAGCAAAACCTCAAAACAAAAGGAAATAAGAAGGGGAAAAAAGAAGAAAAGAGCAAGGAAACACCATAAATAACTTAGAAGAAGAAAAGACGTCTCTTACCTAAAGAGATCGTTTCCCAGAAAGCGATGATGCCAAACATATGTAAGCTCATGAATCTCTTTCAAAATCAGTCCTCCAGATTTTTATATCTATCTTGAAATCTTGATATTACATCCATTCCATAGGGTCCACCACGCTGCTGCCATATACAGATCCTAACATGGCTTATAATATTTTAAAGTGTAACCTTTATCCAATGCAAGATGGATTCTGGAAAGTGGTGAGTTCCCATTTCTTCAAGAGGAATACGCCGAACTCATGTGCAACAAGTGAAAGATACTCCTTATGCATACACAACATACACATACTGAAATCTACCCATACCTGTTTACGTAGCTTATCAGATGGAGTGGCTCAAAATAAATTCGTAGCTGGTCCCTAGTAGTACTAATCTTGAAGATCTTTTACTGGACTGGCTTAAATAGTAGTTAGAGGATCTCAACCACTAAATTGTTAAGTTAATATCTTCAATAGAAAAAGTTTTGGACTTCTTCAGTTACAACAGCGGTGTTATTTTGTGTATTTATATATGGTTCTCAAGTAAGCAGATTTTTTTTTTCTTTTGAAAAAGGGTTAAACATAAGAGATGTCTGAGATAGAAAAAGAACAAAAAGACGACTACAGGATTGGGGCATACAAGGACAGTGCATAGTAGTTTATGATTAATGTCATGGTACATTGGAAATTAATTCAAAGACCAAAATGTGAAGCACTTAAATAAAGATGAATTAGCAAGTGCAAAAGCATATAAGCTGAACAATAAAGTAAAGAAAAGGTAAAATGCTTTGTTCTAATTTGATAGCTTACTTGTGCTAACCTTGACAATGCGGCACTGAATTGATCACTAGAACTTATTTTGCGTTGGTTCTTGAAGGTTCATAAAATGACTATTTCTTGTTCATTTACTTTCCAGTTGGGCATGGGAAGTGCCTTGGAGACCCTATGCGGCCAGGCATATGGTGCAAAGAAGCTTGACATGCTTGGCTTGTACATGCAAAGATCTTGGGTCATTCTATTAACCACATGCCTTTTCCTGCTACCAGTCTATCTCTTTGCAACTCCAGTTCTGCAGTTAATCGGACAGGACAAAGAGATATCCCTCTATGCTGGAAAATTTTCCCTCTACATGATCCCGCAGTTATTTGCCTATGGGTTAAATTTTCCTATTCAGAAGTTCTTGCAAGCCCAGAGCAAGGTTATGGTCATGGCTGCTGTGTCTGCTATTGCACTTGTGTTCCACTTATTTCTTAGTTGGCTTTTGATAATGCAACTCAAACTAGGCTTGGTTGGTGCAGCTGCATCGCTTAATTTCGTTTGGTGGTTTATTGTCGTTGCACAATTTGCTTATATAGTTTCAGGGAGCTGTAGCAGTGCTTGGAATGGTTTCAGTTGGGGCGCTTTTAGGAACTTATGGGCATTTGCTAAACTCTCCATAGCCTCTGGAATCATGCTATGGTAAATTTTCTATATAGTATGTTTTTTTTTCTGCTGTTAATAATTCCATTAAAACTAATGCGAAAATGATGATGCTATCCAGTCTGGAAATTTGGTTCTTCATGATCCTCGTTGCGCTCGTAGGACGATTACAAAATGCTCAGGTAGCAGTGGCTGCCATGTCGACTTGGTAAACTGTTTAGTTCTTAATTGAGTTGGGAGTTCTTGCTCAACTTGGAAAGTATTAGTCTAATTTCTTTATTCCTTGCATTTTAGTGTGAATCTCCACGGCTGGGTGGTCATGATATTTATAGGATTCAATGCTGCAATTAGGTAAATTTGCTTCTTAGTACTATAGCTTGCATGCTGCAGTCAGACATGTATACCATTTGATAAGCTTTCTAAGTTTCTTTCAGTGTGAGGATTTCCAATGAGCTAGGGGCCGGGAGGCCAAGGGCAGCAAAGTTCTCTATAACGGTGGTTGTCTTTATATCAACCATAATGGGCCTCACCTTCGTCGCCATTGTATTAGCTCTCAGAGATGTTTATGGCATTCCATTCACAAATAGCTCAGAAGTTGTTCATGCAATATCTAATCTTGCTGTGCCAATGGCCTTCACTCTTCTCCTTGACAGTGTACAACCTGTTTTAACAGGTAACTAGTTCGTCCTTCCCCCTAATCCCACCTTCTCCCCTTCCTCTTCTTTTTTTTTTTGTTCTTTGCTTGTAGAGCTTGTAAATAGCAAGATTTTACGTGCCGGTTGGCATAGCCTATATCGGGTGACACTATTTGTCCTGATAGTTATTGCACGGTGCTAACTGAAAAACTTTATATTTGGATTTCTAAATAAAATTGAAATCTTATTTTTAGTTTTTGATAAATAAATAATAAATATATTTATATCAGCATGACACCATCGGCACGTGCCTAGATGTGAATTACGGTCGGCTTTGCTCAGTTTGAAAACCTTAGGTAAATACTGTTCTTATTGAGATGGCTTCTAGTATAATGTGTGATTAGCGTAAATCGTTATTGGGTTGTATCCCAAAACTAATTTCCCTTTTTCTTAATCTTTTGAGTAATGACGCAAGATTAAATAGTAGATTTTTGGAACTTCATATGATTAAGCTTTTAGAATATGAATGCAGGTGTAGCAGTAGGTGCGGGATGGCAGTGGCTAGTGGCTTACATTAACGTGGGCTGCTATTACGTTTTGGGTATTCCGATTGGCTACCTTTTGTCATTTTACTTCCATTATGGAGTAGTGGTAAACTCGCAAACCATATTTATTGTGCTATTCGTCAAAAAATGATACTTGCACTGTCCTAGTCTTTAATATCTACTTTGCAAGGAGATTAATTGCTTTGATGGCAGGGAATGTGGGCTGGTATGCTAATCGGCGTGGGCTCACAGACATTGATACTCATTGCAGTCACTTTGAGAACTAACTGGAACAAAGAGGTGTCTATAACTCGCAGCCTAGCTACTACTTTCCTTGCTGTAACTAAGATCACTTCTGAATTTTGAAGCATTTCTTTTGATCTTTTCTTTCCTCAGGCAATGGCAGCTGAATCTAGGATAGTAAAATGGGGAGGATCTCTAGATACGTCGGAATATCGTTGTTCTACCAATGACAGTTCTAAACTTTGAAGACCACAAGCATATAGTTTATTCTAACCACTACGAATCCAAGGATCCAAATCTACTTTTTCTAATCGAAGACATACCAAATTTAGATATGCTTGACTGTTAATTCTTCGTCACTTGCTATTGGAACTATAAATTTGTTAGAGATTTATTTGGTATGAGTTAGGTAGGTAGGATTTTATTTTATTATGATTTCCGATTATGTTACTTAGTCAGCAAGTTATTTAGTTCTATAGATATGAGGATAATACATCCATATAGTAATGCAGTTTGTCTGTTAATAAAAATTTTACGTTTTTATGCGATGTTTCTTTCACATGATATCAGAGCAATTGTGATCCTAGTGTTCTTTAAGTTATACTACTGTGCTCGTTTGGTTATCTTCTATGTCATGATTGCGGTCGGAATTCTAATTTTCACTACTTTATAACTTCGACTTTGTGGCGAGCCTTTTAAAATTTTATTTGTTATTCTTTGAGTAAGTGAACTACTTAATATATTCACCGCCATTGCATCTTCTTCAGCAAATTATTGAAATAAATCATCATCTGCTGTGTTTTTGGGCTAATTGTTACTTGTAATTACAAGTTTCTGCTGTAACTTGAAAATCAAGTATCTGTTGTAATTTGTTGAGATTTACAAGATGGGACTGTTGTAATTTACAAGTTTGTAAATGCTAGAGCAAAAGATGAGACTGGTTGACAAGTTTGCCAGATCCTTCCACAATCCCATGGATGGGTACGGGTATCTACTTGTCACACATGTCTATCCGTTATCCGCTTGACACACGGCAGGTCAGACCCGATCCGCCCGTTGGTCAAAATACTTTAATGAGAATTGCTATTCATCAGGCGCCCCTGATGTCCATGATGTGATCTGGACTGTTCAGAGCACCTCAGAATGCGTTTATGCGCATCTCGAGGTGCTCTGGATTGTCTTGATTTCATCTGGGTTGTCAGGGACCCTGATGAATGGCATTTTCCTACTTTAATACATTTCTAAGCCGTGGGATTTGGCATTTTGCGTACATACTTTTACTTGTTCTATTTGGATGAACTATTTTTGAACTTATAGGTAGTGAATTTTGTCCATATATATAATTATATAAAGCTTAATATAAAAAAGTTATGGCTTAAGGTCAGTTCAATTTTTGCAATAAAGCCGAGCCAAGTCAAATTGAGTAAACTTGACTCAAGTTGGCTCGATTATATTACTTAGACCGACTTTGACTCGAATTGGAGCTCGAACTGGAATGAGTAATCCTCTTGTAAAAAAATAGCTGAGTAAAATAGAAAAACTCGTTTATGCTTGAGAGCCCAACAAGCTGAATAATATGACACAAATGTTCGATCTTTAATTAATTGAGCTCGAAACTTTGCTCGAATAAAGCTCAAAATTCAAGCTAAATTTAAATGAGTTTGAGGGCCGCGCTGCTCAATTCGACTTCACCTTTACTTCCCAACCAAATATGATAATTCCATCCTCTCAACACAACATCAATGACATTAAAGAAAATGCTTATTACATGGCTAGTGGCTGGGTTAGCTATGTCGCTCTAAACCGCGCCCGAAGTCGAACCAAGGCTCAGTCTAGAACGTGCTAGATCTGCCAGCACTTTAATCGGACGGCTGTAAAATTCTTCCCACGTAGCTTAAATTTCTATTCTCCGTCTTTATAATTTGCTCTTAACCCTAGCGGTCCTTTCAATCTCCCGCGCCGGCTTGCCTTGAAGGTGAGGCGAAGATCGTCCCGTGACTGAGCTTTCCTCGACCGAATCGCCCATATAAGGTATCAATATGTCTTTTTAAAAAGTTCTTTCTTTTTGGTCTTTTATGTAAAAAAAGATTAGATTTGGTTCTTAAATAAAGGAGGTTTGATTCTCCTTCCGTTTTTATTTGAAAGTTTGCATTTTTCAAATGCGTATTAATTGGATTTCATTTTTCTTTATAATTGTTGCTTACGAAGTCTTGATTATTCATTAATTTTTTGGGGCTTTTGTTGAATTTTGTTGTACTTATCCTGCTAAAGATGGATCGGTACCAAAAGGTGGAGAAGCCAAGGGAGGAGACTCCCATAAACGAGAATGAAATTCGCATCACAGCTCAAGGGAGAATGCGCAACTACATCACCTATGCATTTAGCCTACTCCAGGTCTTTATATTATACTTGAGCACCTTTTGAAGAACATTTTAATATACTCTCAGGTCTTGTATGTTTGGATGCAATAAGTGTAAATGGAAGAGTTTGGTTTCATAAAATTTAGTTTAATCTTAACTATCAATTATCTTAGTTTAATGTTATTTTATTTCTTGTTATAAATCAATGTTTGAAACAATTTACTTTAAGTGATAAATGCGTTAAAAAGATTTTAAGACACGTATGTACCTGGAAGTAGAACAAATCGTATTTAGAAGTTGGGTAGAGATGTATACAAGAATTTAGGGAAGTGTATGTATGTGTTTATTGTGCATGGACAAAGATAGAGGGGAGTAATGAACAAACTCAAAGTCTATACTTCTCCTTGTTATGTATTTACTTGGGATGAAGTAATGGATGCTTTCCATATATGCGATGTAGTAATTTCTTGGATAAATATTGTGATATGCAGGAATTATTTGGGAAAAATGTGATGTAATCGTCAAGTTTTTATGCCCTTGTCGCATGCATCTCTGACTTTTGTTATGCTGCCTTGTTGATTTCCGCTGTCATTGACCAACAGGAATAAAAATCAACTTTGATACAATATAGCGCACTTTTGGACTGTTTCAATCTAACGTATCGCTTTTTTTGTGAATCATTATTAGTCTCTTTTCAACTTTTATTCAGTTCTGGCTTGGAAGATTGCACTTGTGGATTCTGTTCTTGCGGGTGTTCTCTATATATGTTAGTTATAGTGAGTTTTAGGGAAATAGATTATATTTGGGCCTGCTTACTTAGATATGAAAGTGGGAAAGTAAAAAAGTTAGGTGAAAAACTAACTTTCCTTGTTTACTTTTAAAAGAAAGGTGACTTTTATTTTTCTTCCACTTTTTATCATCTATGTAATTTTCAGTTTTCCATTTCTTTTTCAAAGACTAGGAAGTGGAAAAAAGTAAATATTATTAATACTTATTGATGGCTATTAATAATTATTAATATAATTGAGTATTAATGTATTACTAGTAATAGATTTATAAGTTTATAACTACATAACAAATATTATGAATTTATTTTACAAGTTATTAAATAACTTAAAAGTATAATAAAATTATTAATTATAAATTTTATAATAATTTTTAATAAATTAGTAATAAGTTTTCTTTCAAAAATTTATTAATGAAACATTATTAATAAACAACAAATATAAATATACCAACTTATTTATTATTTATTTATCATTTAAAAATATGAATATTTCGTTAAATAAATATTATTTCTTAAATTATGTATTATAATCCACATCTTTCAAACTACTTCCACCCCACCATATCTTCAAGTAAATAAAGAAACTCAAACGCACTTTCTCACTACTTTTTACACTTTTTACTTTCCTACTTCTCATTCACTTTCTCTTCACATTTAAAAAGTAAAAACTAAAAAGCTTTTTAGGAAATATTTTTGCTGTATCCATATAGGTGTAAGGCCTTTGTGACATGGTAAGACATCATACTGACACGATGACGCAGGAATTTTAAACAGTACTGGGACACAATTTGGCGGGACAAGGCAAACTTGTTTTGATTGTATGCTTATTTTATGAATATAAAGATAAAAAAATGTATATTAAACATTTTAAATATAAAGATATATTCTTGACTCTCATTTGACTATAAAAAACATATATATGCAACTTGTCCTTATACTTATTAGCGCAAACTTGTCATCATAATATATCACTTAAATTACTAGAAATAATAATAAAATAGAGTATAGGCTAAAAAATCACAAAATGAGGCTCATACGATGTTATATCACATATTTCCTATTGCAGGTATTTGCTATACTAGCTCAAATTGTTTCTCGATGCCATGGGAAGCAGATTAATTACTCAAAATACATCATAATACTCAATATCACTTGGTTATCAAAAGTTAGTAGAGTTCATTGTGAGCTCATCATTATCAACTTTCTCGTATACTTGGTTTACATAACAGTAATTTAATATTATTTAGTCAATTACTATATGTTATAGGTTCTTTAACCAGTCCTTGTAACTGTTCCTCACTGAAATGTCAAATAATCATGACATGTCTGATGGTGGACATAGAAACGCGTGTTTGATGCTAGTCCAACACAAAGTTATCAGAGGCCAAGGTACCTGCTGAGGTGTAAATAGTTTTTTTGGTGCCTAGGCGTAAGGCACATGGTTCTGTGGTGCCTAGGTGAAAGTTGCATAGTTTTTCAGGTGCGTAGACATAAGACGTGCAACAAGGCACATGCGTGATAGTTAAAAAATGTAGCCAAGAATAGAAATAATAATAAAATCAAGAAAAAATACGCAGAACAACAGTTGCTAGGCTTTGTATTTGAGTGTATGAGTTTCTATTATGCTGATGACTGAGTGGGTGATTAGATACTTATCTACTTTTTTTTTCTTTTATTAAATTTAGGGAATCCATAAGTCGCACCAAGGAGTGCCTAAGCACCTCCATAAGGTGCATCTAGGCGCCTCCACAAAGGGTGCGCATGTGGGCTATGCCTTGAAAAGGGAGTTGTACCTTAAATTGAGGCTGGCGTTTTTTTGCTCGGAGAACCTACTTTTTAGCCAGTGAGCCTTGACACGAGGTGAGGTACGCCTAGACGCGCCTTTAGCAACACTGGTCCGACACATATACTGCACCATATGAGAAGTGTGTGCTTCATAGGGATGACATGTTCATCTTGCGATAAATCTCTTTGATCTAGGCACGTTGTTGTTATTATCTTGTGGACATCTCAGTTGAAGAATATTGAATTTTTCTTTATGATGTTTTAGTATATTTGTTGTTGTCAATAATGACTTGTTCTATTTTTTCGTTTCATGTTTTGATAATTGGTCTTTAATGGTAGGTTTATGCTTTCATTATATTTTAGAGCACGATTGAGGGGTTTACCTCGTCTGGATAACTTTTGCTGTTATATATTTGATTGTTTGCTGTTTGACAGAGCATGTCATGGTGTCTTGTATAATACATTTAGTGATTAGTAGAAGGGATTTATGTATATGGAATGAAGTGATAAGAAAGGAAGCAAAGTTAAGGGGCCTTCGTTAGTTACTTCTATGAAATATTTTTGTTGGTTTTTGATATCCTTTCTTATGCATATGAATGTTAGTAATAATCGATCAATGAATCTATTATGTAATCCTACGTTGTTGTAACCTGCTTTTTCTTCTTATGCTTTAGGAAAAAGGTTCAAATGAAATTGTTTTCAAGGCAATGGGAAGAGCTATTAACAAGACTGTCATGATAGTTGAATTGATTAAGGTATTATTCTAGCTTCTTACTAATCATTATTATTGTAGACAGATAATTCATGTTACATTGCAATTAAGAATAGTACACCGATGTGCTGTTTTTAGTTGCTAATAGCCGGATGTTTATATTCTTTTCTGAATGCTTGTTAATTGTCAACAGAGGCGGATAGTTGGTCTTCATCAGGATACATCTATCGGTTCAACTGACATAACGGATACATGGGAGCCGTTAGAAGAAGGCCTTCTTCCGTAAGATTACTTCACAATGGTCTACTGGATGGATGCAGTTGCTTCATAGCTAATCTATATCTGTCCATGAATTGTAGTTATTAAGGAGATTCTTACTTTGTTTTTCATCTAGGCTTGAGACGACAAGGCATGTTTCAATGATCACGATCACATTGTCTAAGGAGGAGTTGGATAAATCCTCATTTGGGTGAGTAACATAATATCTACATTGCAAACTGCTTTATACAATTGATTTGTGTGTAACTTTCTAGATTTCTTAGAGTATCAATATTTATTACTCAGCTGTAGAAGTTGTGCCATCTTTTTATGAATTTGTTTTTTTTACTGTGGTCTAATGGCTTATATAGTTATATCAACTCAGTATGAGTGTGGTTCCCAATGGATTAATCTTAGAGCTGTTCCGTTTTGCCTACATGTCATACATTCACCTGCCCTGCAGGCTAACAAAAAAAGTATTAATAACATGTCCAGTTTGTGTTAGCTGGAGGTTTTACAATTTGAGCTTTAAATAATTTTATTCCTACAAAAATTGTTTTTTACCCCCTTATAGACAGTTCTTATTTGCAGTTATCAGCCACCCCTACCGAAGGAGCAGGTGAAACCATGGACTGAATTCGATTATGAAGGAGGTGGTGAGTTATTAAACTTTTTCCGTTCTCATATCTGGTTAATTATTATTTTTTGACATATCTTGTGCATTCCAGAAGCTTCACCCCGTGGGCGAGGCCGTGGACGTGGTGGTCGTGGTAGGGGAAGGCCTAGGAGTTTGGGTATGTATGTTAAATAAATCTTACAGTAGACATGAAGCTTTTGATATCTTATGCGGACATGATCAGTGATTCTGTTATCATATCTGAACAGCAAATGGTAACATTGCACCGGATTATGCCGATGGAGGGTGGGACAACAGAGGACGTGGGTATCACAGGGGTGGTAGGGGCCGTGGCAGAGGCTATGGTTTCCGAGGCCGTGGAAGAGGTGGGTATGGTGGCTGGAATGACTATCCTCAAGAAGCCGGCGGCTATAATGATGAAGCTCGTCCTGTTCTCAACCAGGGCCGTGGTATGTTAAGCAAAGAGTTAAAAAAGTTATATTATCCCGTGCATACTATTTTCTTGGCATGAATCTAGCGGCGCACTGGTTGGATTTTATCCCATCTAGTGCTTTGATGCGGGTTCGAATCCTGCCAAAGATAGGAGGAAAACACGCTTCACGAGTTAGCAAATATGCGTGTGTACACATGAGCCTCCCCCCTTCCCCCGGGCGCCTGTATAAACACCACCTAAAATAGCTGGTGTAGCGAGTGGCCTCCGCGCCCTGGTTTCGCTGTATACTATGATATTTCTTCAATTTGCGCTTGAATTCTTTGCTTGGATAAACACCATCTAGAAAAAGGGACTAGTGCAAGGAGTGGCTCCGTGCCCGGGGTTCACCTTATACTATGGTATTTCTTCAATTTGCACTTGAATTCTTCAGTTCGCCAAACTTTCTGCTACTTATATTGGATAATTCTTTTGAACATCTTTTAAGTTGTGCCATGTCTGCTGTTAGATTCCTTGTTTTTGCATTTTGGGAAATTTTTATTTATGTTGCTTGCTGCTTCTAGTCTTAATTCATTGTGGATTTTCACAAACAATAGCACTTGCACCAAAGTATACAAAAACATCACTACTTTAAAATAACCCCACCATTATCAGTAGGGGTGAAACGAGGCATGTATCACTAAGCTCGAGCTCGACGAGCTTACAGAGACTGAGCTCGAACTCAGCTCGGGTCAAAAAATCTCGAGCAAGAGAGGTTCGATTGTATAAACTAAGCCGGGCTCAATTTGAGCTATGATCGATTGTATTAATTAGGCAGAGCTTGAGTCGAGATCGAGCTCGCACCCTTTAATCATCTTGTTGTAATTTTTTTTTTTAATTTTTTGGGATAAAATAGAAAATCTCGTTTAGGCTCGCGAGCCGAGCTGCCGAGTAACACGATGCTGAGGTTCAGCCTGTTTAATTACTCGAGCCTAACCTAGTGCTTAAACTCGGCTTGAGTCCGGCATGATTCGAGCTCGATCCGAGTTTAAACGAGTTCGAGTCCGAGCTGCTCGTGAGCAGTTCAGCTCGTTTTCACCCCTAATTATCACCATGCATACAAAATTCAGGGACTAAAATGCTAATGTGTGACAGTATATATATATACTTAATAAAAACTGTGAACATGATGGGATTAAATTGATGTTCTGTATAGATATTTACTGAGATTATATATGTGCAGGACGTGGTCGCGGCAGAGGACATAGAGGAGGGAGGGGCCGTGCAAATGGACCGAACCACGCAGGTGCGAGTGGCGTGTAAGTCGAAGATCCTTATTTAAAGTTCTCTTGTGTTGGATGCCTGCTCTTTATTCAACGTTATTGCTTTATGAATCTATCCCGACATGACAATCACATGTATAAGCTGCCATGGTTTTATCGTGGCTTTTTTTTTCATTACTTTTTTAGGCTTTAGGTGAAATCAATGTAATTTTAGAAATTGACTAATTGTAGAACTGTGACCAACAACAGAGCAGTACATTCTTTTATTTTTTACCCCCCAAGTGCCCCCTCATTCTTATTGTCCACACTTTTTTTTTTCATTTTATTAAATTCTTTGGCTATGCATGATAAATAACATAGCCTATAAGATTTCAAATGAGATGAATGTGGAGCTCCAGCAAAATCCGTTCAGTCATACGATATGCCGGGCCGATGGATCGTTGTGAGTTTTTTTTTTCTAATATGTTTACCCAATAATTGTATGATCTTTCCTAACAAAGTGACATAGAAGGCATGCTTTTGGAAAAATGCTATATATTAGGGACGCTGGCACGCACGAAAATAATGATTGGATGGGAAACACGTTTTTTGTGCGTGTGACGGCGCCCGTGATCTGTAGCATGACCCCATGTTTTTTTCCTGTTTGGTATTGCTCTATGTTTTGCTAAGCCTGTTGAAGTAAATGGAAATTTAGTCAAAATAGGCTTGATTCGGTTGTCATAGCCGTCGAATTGGGCGCGACTGTTGCGGGCCTGGGGATCCTAGTTAGGTGGTTTGCAGGTGTTTGGTCGTTTTGACTGTCTGATATACTCAAATGGGCTGGTTTTTTTATATATTTCTTATCAAACCATGTATTTCAATTGGATTATATGAAATTTTAGGTTTGACATCTTTATACGAAAGAATTTTTTTAACAGAAAAAGATTTGTGATAACTGCTCTTGATCGTTGGCATGGTTTATGTCACCATGCATGATAGCTGATGCACTGTAGATTGATTTAGTTCGATTTTTTTTTTTTTAAGTCGATTAATTTCATACATAGATCATATACAAATTCTTGAAAACAGTTCTTTGTGGGTCAAGGCCATTCTTTGGTTATTAATATGGCGTTTGAAATTTACAACCAAACTAAAAGCCTGTGAATGGATGGTAATAATTCACTATAATAATCCGGATTTAATATCCTATAAAAAATTTTAAGAAAAAGATTCAAAACATTTATCATCAATCTAAAAGATGAAGTACTACCTGAGAACACAGTCACGCATTTATAATTTACCATCATATAAAGTCACAGAAATTATCACGATATCATATATGCGTATTACGCACAGAACATATTTTTCATGTGGCTCTGTGATATTTTCATGTTTGGCTCTCTATTTTGTAGTATTTTTCTATTACAACATTATAGGTACAGAGATTTGTGGGAGAATAATTCCGTTTTTGTTTTATAAAATTAGTAGTTAGGCTTGTAGATATCGGATAATATCTTTAAAAATTGTTGTAGATTATTTGCGGTTTCTTCGCGCAGGATGCTACGTCTAATTTTCCATTAAATTCGGTGGAAAATGTTAAAATCCAGTGAATATCCGAGCGGAATTCCAGAAATTAAGGATGGCATGAAGGTGATGCACGTAACACTTTTCTTAACGAACTAGTCTTCGAAAATTGAAGCTGCCAAGTGACCCAATTAGTTATGACCTAGACTTAAAACACTTGAGTGGCCCATTATTGACGGACCCGTTATACGTTAGCTTCTCCTAATTTCTCCACCTCAACTTACAATCATGAGGAACTGACGGATTTCTTCCAATAAATTGTCTAAGCCTATGAGTTGTTTTTTATTTCACACAAGAAAGGAGGAAATGACGTGTACATCCTTATCTATAAGACCGCTGCTAAGTGCAGTAATAAATACACCAGATTGCAGTCCGTTTGATTAAAATTTAAAAAAAAAAAATTTAAGGGTATTATTTGGAGAATATTTTTTCCAACATAAATATTATAAATTTAATAAAATTTATAATTTTTATATTATTTTTTTAAAAAAATACTCCTAAATATATATTTAGAGATCTAATCTTTAACGGATTTTTTATAGCAGCTATAAACTCTCTTTTTGAAATCCGTTAAATTTTACAGTCCTAAAATATCTATTTAAAATATTTTATGAAAAAAAAATTTCGAAATGAAAAAAGTTGTAGATCTAATCAAAATCTATAACGTTTATATTAAAAGTTTCTCTAAAAAATACTTTCAGAATTGTTTTTATTTTTTTAATCATGTGGATTATTAGATTTTGGTGAATTTGTGGATAGTGTGGTGGGGAGTACTAGTATTTTTCTATCTATAAACTATATAATAAGCAGCAACTAAGTCAATACATATCGAAAGATTTTTTTTTATATTTGTTATAGTGAAAATCTATTATGAAAAAATAATATGGGTAGTAGTATTTAAAGCAAAATGTCTATAATAAAATAATATAAAGTGGAGAATTTATAAACGTGGAACTTTTGGTTATCCGTCATGTGTTATAAATTTAATTCTATTGTATATAATTTAATGTGATACGTACGTGTCTTCTTATATTCTTTAATTAATTTTTAGAATAAGTCTTAACCTACGTACGCCTATGCTCACATGCTACAATCCAATTTGAATGAAATTGTAGAAATTAGAAAATTAAACAAGAGATGGAGAATCTAACCAAGTCAAAAAATATGTATATATATATATATATATATATATATATAAAATAGTTATTGTTTATTGTTTTTTACCGCTTATAAGTTTTGTAATCATTATTTGCAGGAGACACTTGCCAAGAATATTTAAAAGTCCGTTTATTATCGAATATTAAACTTCCTAAGATAAAAGATAATATACTAATTTTTTTATATGTGTACTTTCTATTTAGTTTTTGATTAGCTAACTATTTTTTATTCCAATGAAAAGTATGTAAGTCACACAGTAACATGGTATGCTTTCCTTGCCCTGAGGTCGATTGCGATTGAATTTCAAATATCTATATATTTATTTAAATTTTTTAATAAGAAATACTACTTAGGATTGTAAAATATTATAAATTAAAATTAGAATATGGTTGATCCTATCATACACAAAAGTTGTGTGACCCACCAAAAATCTATATTCAAAATATTTTCTCAGATTTTATTTTTTGAGTGCTATGCTGCAATTTAATTTTACCTCTCGAGTGAGTGGTACGGTAAATTTTTTCTGACTTATAATTGCTGAAAATTTTTTTTGGTGTACTTATACCTTCAATCTTTTTTTCATGAATAATAAGCCAATATCTTTTCCTAACTTCAAATTCCGCTCCTATATACTAAATCTATACCACTATTTTTTAACCGGTTGCCAAAAGGCAGAATCACTATAGAATTTCTGAGATTTTTTTTTTTTGAGATTATAGTAGCGAAATTCTTAATACGAGCGTATGCGCCCGTAAGACCTTAAATTCTCGAAAAATTTTCACGTTTACTTACGACCAATGCTTTGGGATTCAAATACAGATCTTTTATGAACGGGAGCTTCTAGTACATAGTACAGAAGATATTCCCTCAAAAAATTTTATAGGATCTCAATTTCGGATGGTCATATTTTTTGACGCTCCTCTCAACCGGTCGAATTAGTCGCGTTCGGCAATTTTGGAGTTATTCACTTTTTTTTTTTCACCTCTGTTAGTATGCATCAAGTAATTGATTTGAAGAAGAAAAAGAGTGTGGGGTTGATGAAACACAGGTGGCAAAAACTCCTTTGGCCTTTGCTTCCTACACCGGCGATCGTCATCGACTCATCATCATCATTTAGCATGCATCATGCTGGTCTCGCTTGCTGTATGAAGAACAATACCAAATAAGCTTACAAACTTCAACAAGCTACTGCGCCCATCACCCTCAGGATAGATAATAATAGCGTTTTCGCGTAATAAAACAACGTCTTAAATTCTATTAATGCAATTTATCTTTTGATTGACAATATGAACATCCAAATATGTCCAAATCGAAATACTAAATTTTTTTAATTGTTGTCCATTAATTTTTTTTATTGACTAATATACAAAGTAAATCAATTAGTAACATAAATTTTTACGGTATATGTTTAAAAATGCGCAAAGTGAAACTTTTAGATTGATTGAGACTTCTCGACTAATAAAATATTAATCGATGCGAACTAGATATATCTGTTATAATGGTTATACAAAATAGAATTTTTGAAAGATTATCTTAACCAAAATAAAAAAGAAAAGAAATCCACAAGCTACTGCGTGCATGCGGCGCATCGTTGAAGCTTGAAAGCTACCGCGTTCAATTTCAATCCACTGCTATATATAACCCCGCACCCCTTTCTCTTCTTACCTCCTACTCTCTGAATTTTGTATGATCACACATATTTGATATCAAATTCTTTAGTCTGCAGAGAGATTCATTAGGGTTTATGTGTGCCGCTAACTCCAGTACTCCACCTTCAACCAAGTTCTCCTTCATGAATTCTTCCTCAGCTGCTGGTGAGTCCTTTTTTTTTTTAAAAATATTGGAGAATAAAATGATTAAGATTCATGCATTCATAGAACTTTAATTCGTTCATGAAGTCGATATATATTTTTTCCAATATTTTTCATAACACATGGATCATGCATTCAATCTATTATCAATATGAGATTCGGATAATGATGAGAGAATTTCATGTTTCATTAGCAGTTACATACATCCTTAAACTTTCTGAGGGTCTTCTTGTTGTCCAAGTAACCCATGCATGGTTCACCTCACGTAATATGAAGTGTTTTCAGTTTCCTTTGAGTGCAAGTAAGAATGCCCGAGCTTTCTTCCCCAAACATCTCACACCAATTTCTGATTCTTTATCCAGCTATCGATCATAATGAGGTCACAAATACGCCGCCGCTGCTTCGCCGGAGTTTAACAGTAGACGAGGAGTACGCCAGAGCCCTCCGAACTAAATCCTACGTTGACATCTGGGACAAAGCACATAAACAGCTCCGGCGATGCAATTCCTTCTCAACCATCACTGTTGCCGCTAAAAATACTTTATCCGGTGATGAAGATGGTGACGAGGCGGCGGGGTTGATGGCTTCTCATAATTTGCGCCGTCATTACTCTTCGCTTACAGACGTACTCCTTGAGCCAGTGCGGAAGAGCTCGCTCGACTCCGCCGCCGCCATTAAGGTCCTATTAGATTATTTTAACGCCACAGCTGAGGCCTCCCGTGCGTGCTCCGACCTCCTCGCCTCCATCGACACCGCGCGACTCCACCATCGCGCCCTCCGCCTCCTCCTCCTCAGCCTCTCCCGCTCCCCGGCTGCCGCCACATTCGCAGATCTGTCCGCCCTCCTTGCTCTCGACAACCCTCTGTCGTTGCGCAACCTCTTGCCCTTCCGAACCGCTCACGCTTTATTCTCGCTGCTCCTTCGCCGACTCACCGTCGTCCGCCAACGCATCAAATGGAGGATAAGATTCGTCAGGTTGTCGAAGAGATTCTCTGTGCAGGCGTTAGCCGCGATCTGCGGCACGGCGGTATTGGCGGCGCTGGCGGTGGCGACGCACGCGGTTGCGTTGGTAGGCGCGGTTCCTCTAGTGCTGGCGGGGCCTCGGGTGTCGATGTTTGGGTGGTTGAAGAAGAAAGCGAGGGGGTTGAGCAAAATGTGGTTGGAGAAGGCGGCGGCGTCGGTGGACGCAGCGGCGAGGGGAGCATACATAGTGGCTAGGGACATGGATACGGTTAGCCGCATGGTACAGCGGGCGGAAGGGGAGGTGGAGCACGGACGGGAGGTGGGGAGAATGGTGGCGCGTACGTGTTCCTCGTGCGAGAAGGATATGATGCAGCAGGTGTTTCTTGTGCGCGAAGTCGTGAAGGAGGTCAATGATGACGAGAGGGGATTCACGGAGCGGCTCGGAGAGCTCGAACAGCACGTGTATCTGTGCCTGCTTACCATAAATAGAAGCCGCCGGTTGGTGGCGGAGCAGATCGGTGGGACGGAGGCGCCGCCGTCCTCGCATGGAGACTCCGTGATTCCGTTGTGAATTTGTAAATGGCGTCTGTTTCATTGGACATAGAGTTTATTTTTTTTTACTTCTTTTTACCTATGAGAAATGAGAAATTTTATACTGATTCTTTACAGCCAATCTTTAAAATTTATTAAAAAAAAAAAATCTTGATTGTAAAATTACTAAAATATATAATTTTGTCGTTAAAATTATTTTTAGATAAAATTAAATAATATATCAAATACTAAAATATTATATAATATAAATCAGTACTTATATAATTCTTTTTGATAGATCTTTTTATGTGGTATATGGAACATCAAAACACACATTTCAAATTATAAAATTATGTATATTTTTTCACTTAGTTCGAAATATATATTAGTTTAAAGGACAATTGCATATAAACTTTAGATTTCAAACCTGATGCAAATCGATGTGCATTTCAAATAGTTTATAAATTAATATACATCTCTATTTTTATATTATATAAATATTTTTTTGAGAAATTTTTGAATAAAAAAAATAGAATTGATGTGATCTACAACTTGTTGTATTCAATTTTTTTTAAGAAAATAATTATAAATAGGTATTTTGAAACTCCAAATTTTAGTGTGTTTAAAAATAATCTACTAACCCTCTAAGACGAAGGAGTCTCAAAAAATATATTTAGAAAATTTATTTGAAATAACTTTAAAGACAAAATTAAGACTTTGATTTGATTCGCTATTTCTGTGTTGAAAATCTTTCTAAAAAAATATCTCTGCAAAAGTAATTTAGAGTATTAACGGTTATAAATAAGAGATTTATTCGTAAATCATGTTTTGAGAGATGGACTTAATATACAAATCTCCTAAGTTTTACAAATAGTTAAACTTATATATGGAGCATTTTAAAATTTGAAATCTTACTTTCAAGATTATTTAAACTATGGGTCCGACGTTGGATCGATTGGGAGGGGCGAGTGCGTCCCACACCAACCACCGTGTTAAAATTAGACTCATGGGTAAGGCGAGTGCGTATCACACCAACCACCTAAAAAACGCTAGTCGCAGCAACTCCACTGCTGCGAGGAAGCACACGTGTGCCCGCCACATGTGACAGGTGCGCGTGGACGGACCAATAGCTTGACGGGCTAAGTCAGAGTGCGACTCCTTCTGGATGCATCCAAGTGAGATGGGATGGCAGTGCCATAGGTCTCCAAAAAACGATTATGTTAACTAATTTTCTGTAAAGGGCATCTTTTTGAACTACTGTCAAAGTCCATAAAAGTTTTTCTTTTTAAAGAGTATTACGATGAAATCCGTAATGTGAGCCTATGTTCTCATAAGATCTCAAACTCGTGTAAAATTTTCATATCCAGCACCAACCTACGTTCTAAAATTCGAATACAAGTCTTACATTAACGAAAATTTCTGCCATTGAATATAGAAAACTTTTTGCGAAAAATTCAGCCCCATTCCCCATCGAATATGAGTGGTGACACTTAAATCGCTCCCATCCGGTCGAGCAATCAGCGCTTGGCAAGCTCATATAAAGTTGTAATTATTTGCAGTCTGCAACTGTCAAAACACTAAAAAGTGGCAGAAAATTACAGCCTACGCAAATAACTTCCTCTCATTACTATAAAAAATTTCATCTTCGACGAAAAACCAAAACATAGATGAAAATCCAAACGATAACGTTTCTTTTTCCCAACTAATGAAGTCGACGAGCGGAAAAAAAAAACTGCAGAAAGTAAAGTCAATTACAAATGTACAAGATTTATGTGATTTAGCCAAAATCTACATCCACGAGATAGAAAGGGAGAGCACAAACGCGACAGCGGCAGGGTGTGCCAAGAGGAATGAGCTAGGGCGATGACGAGGTAAGATTTGGGATTGCTTGAGGGCGTTATAAGTCGCATTACAATGGGGCTATCGAAGAGTGATATTTGAATCTGACTCCCCCTTAGCGATCGAGTATAATGGTATATCAGAAGGCTCCAGTTCAAATATATATGTACATGAATGCGGATAAATGATGAAGCGAGGATAGGAGATCCACTTTAACTATACATATTGAGAGACAAACTGTCTTGCAGATTATTTAGCCAAGGGAGCTTTTATTTTACATATTGGTTTGAATCTACTTGTATCCCCTCTACCGGAGGTTAATATTTTACTTTCAGCTGATGTAAGTGGGTCAAGACTTCAAGAAAGATAAAACGATAAGGAATTAAGTCCTTTCTTTTATTGGAAAAAAAAATCATATAAAAAGTGATCATTTCTTAAATTTTGAATAGTAGAAAATAAAAAGTGAGTTGATCATGTGGAATCAGCTTGTCTGGTCAAAATGATCTTAAAAAATGGTATTCTTCAATGAGGTTATGAGGTCGTTAGACGAACCTATGAACTTTGTTGTTGCAGATTACAAGAAAATGATCCATCATATGACCTGAAAAGCTTCATTTGGGCTTTCATAAACATGTTTTTGTCTCATTGTTTCATTTGGCAGTAATATGGAACAACGATTATTTATTATTATATCTACAGTTCTTAAGTTTATTGGTTTCTTGAACTTATGATTGAATTGTCAGGTTCTTCAGTTAATTTTTAAAAGTTGTAGTTCCTTCAATTGCATTTTTTTGTTGCCCTTTCTGAGGATGGAGGTTTAAAAAACCTTAAAATATTACATGTCCTGAACATGCTGAGATTTTTTTTAATTATTTTTTTATTTTTTATCGTCCAAGTACAAAACTTAGCGTAGTTGGGTGATACAGTACAGGCTCCTGGCGGAGTAGCTCAGTTAGTTGTGTGGGCTTATGAATTATTACTTATAAGCTTGATTCCTGTCCATTTAGTACAGAATATGATTTTTTTTTTTTTCTTTTTTGCATTTTTAGAAAAAAAAAGTTTTAAGTTTGTGGCGGGTGTGTGTATACACAATAACATATCAGGAGAAACACAATTTTAGAATTTTACTTTATGAACACTGGTCTTATAGTCATTGGTAAGAAAATGCACCCAGTAAAGGCAAATATATGTTTTAATCTCCTAAAACACGGTGAACTTGCCTACGTCGTTGTTGTCGAATAGTTCGGAGGCGTACGAGGGCGGAGCAGAGGTCGGAGGCCGTGAGTTCACCGTCGTCGTTCTGTGGAAGTCTGGAAGAGTTCGGATGCGGGATGAGGGCAGAGCAGAGCTTGGAGGTGGTGAGCGCGCCTACGCTGTCGCTGTCGAAGAGCTCGAAGGCGGGACGAGGGCAGAGCAGGGCTCATAGTGGTGAGCTCTCCGTCGTCGTTGCTGCCGAAGAGCTGGCAGGCGGAACGAGGGCGGAGCAGAGCTCAGAGGCGGTGACCCTACGCCGTTGCTGTCAAAGAGCTCGCCTTTGTCGTTGAGGTCGAGACGGACGCACTCTCGTCGTGCTACAACACAGGTTGCACATCTCCTTCTGTGTCGCCGGCGACGAGGACGATGACGAGAATACTCTTCTAACCTCACGCTGATTCCTACGCGGGTGAAAGAGATGAGTTTAACGGGTTTGCAGATCGAACCCGTTAAACTTAATATCACCGGATATATATGACCCGTTAGCCCGTTAAAATTTAATCCAACCCGTTTATCACTGTGCAGAAAAATAACAAACATTATTAAAAAAAAAAAAAAAAAACTATTATCCTAACAGGCGCAGACTAAAAAGATAATGGTAAGACTATCGCCGATGTTTTTGCATAAGTCAAGAATATCGCAAAAACTAGTTTACGTTCAGAATAATATAGGTATATTTGAGCAAAGGTTATGTGATTAAAATATATTTTTGCCTTCTACATTTGTATTCTGATATATATAGGTATTAGACGTGATATCTAGGTCACTTTATTAGAGATGTGTAGATAAATTAGGGATCCTAGCATGCTTGGATCTAGATATCGAAGTCTATCGGAATACCTCGATTCGATGCGGAAGCGTTGATCTCGTCGTGCTCACTCCCGAACTCCGGCGATCTCTCCGGCGGCGTGGGTGACTACCAGAGACACTCACTCGTTCACTCTCCAAGTTTCCAAGATATCACGAATGGAATTTCGTGTGGCCTCGGGTGTCTATCAATATGTATATATAGAGTGAGTGGGTAGTTACCGAAACTACCCGGCGGTTACCGTAACCGCAAGACGGTTACCGAGCCCATATGGATGCTTGACTCGGACTCGACTCGAGTCATGCCAACATCTCCCACTCAAGCATCCATCAATGCTTGCAAACATATTTTATAAGACTCTTTATCATACTGGAAAATGGAGAGTGCGACCGGACGAGATATAAGAGAAAGATATTATAGTAGTGTTATATCAAGCTGCCACACACTGACATAACTCCACTATATATCTCGTCATGTACCCCGAAACCTATATGAATCACACAAGATCCAACATTCTTGATCCCTCAAGATTATTGAAGCAATGTTGATCTTTTACTCACATCTTTACGCTCATAGTTATTTCAGACACTAAGCTGATATAACTGTCTAGACAATGAGACGTAAATCTCTGGGTGTGAACATATAGTTTCTTTCTTAGTCACATATGACAATTCACACTGACTTGACTGCTTTCTTAGACATGCTCCTACAGACCGAATCATTCTTGGTCTTTGTACACATGCTAAAGTAGCAACATCAAATCCTTACTTCATGTCATAGTTCTAAGTCCCAAAGGGCTACAGTGCAGATTTTAGAATCTACTGGGCTCACACAGTGATGAAGCAGGGATCCATTCATCACTCCCACTATTTGGTCGGTTTAGCACATACGTATGATATGTATGTTACAGTGGGATTCCCTCAATTAAGAGGACGTGTCATATACCATTATATACTCCCACTATACGAGCCTTGGCGTAGGTAACTTCATCACCTACCCTGAGTTCTTTAGCAAGTCACACCTCAGTAACTACTAAGAAACTCACGCTCGGCTTTGATAAGCTGAATTGGAAAAGAACAAATCTTAGGTGATTCCCAATTCTCGACTATTTCATCATATAGTCTCATCTTGATCGTATATCAAGGCGACAATTATGTATATAAATCTTTCTCCACAGTTGCTTGCACTTTGTAGTGCTAGCTATATACATTGTCTCATCCTGCGTGTTCACTAGACACCAGGGCGGTTGCCTGTGTGAGAGGGCCAACCTCACAAGCTTATTGACACTTAACAAAATATACACAATGACATCACTAAGTTGTCTGACAAAAAATAAAAGAGGCAATCATGGGGAAAGAAATTGCTCAATTCAATTCTGATGGAGTTTCAATGTTCATACAGTCTAGTACAACATTATATTTTACATAAACCCATACTCCTTGCATGTTTACAGAAAACGTCATTAGGGAGAGGTTTAGTAAAAGGATCAGCAACCATATCTCCAGTAGGAATGTACTTCAAAACAATCCCACCACGTGCAACGACATCTCTTATAAAGTGATATTTCTTTTCGATGTGCTTCGACTTTCCGTGGTACTTAGGATTTTTTACGTATGCAATTGCAGCAGTGTTGTCACTATGTACAACAACAGGTTCATTGCAATGAGGTGTTATATTCAAATTCTGCAGAAAAGCCTTAAGCCAAACAGCCTCTTGCACTGCTGCGGTGCATGCAACATACTCAGATTCCATCATGGATAAAGCAACACATGTTTGCTTTTTGCTGCACCATGATATTAATCCTCCTCCCAGCAAGAAGGCATAACCAGAAGTCGATTTACGCTCATCTTTATCAGCACCTCCATCTGCGTCGGTGTATCCAGTCAACTTTAGACTTCCACCGCGATAACATAAGGCTAGATTCATCGTACCCTTAAGGTATCGAAATATCCTCTTGACAGCAGCCCAGTGAGCGCTTCCAGGATTACTTTGGTATCTACTGACCATACCAACCGCAAAACAAATGTCGGGTCTTGTGCACATCATTGCATACATTAAAGATCCGACAGCGTTGGCATATTTTTTTGCCATCTGCTCTTTTTCTTCTTCTGACTTAGGACATTGCTCACAACTAAGAGTCTGGCCTTTTGCCATTGGAGTTTCAACGGGTTTGGCATCTTGCAGTCTGAAGCGTTCTAATATCCTTTTGATATATGCTTCCTGAGACATACTCAGTAATTTCTTAGAGCGATCCCTTTGGATCTTTACTCCTAGAATGTAATCTGCCTCACCCATATCTTTCATGTCAAACATGGAAGATAACCATTGTTTAGTAGCCTTTATAAAATTTAAGTCGTTTCCGGCTAACAAAATATCGTCCACATACAGCGATAATATAAGAAAAACCTTATTGCTTTTCTTAATATAAACACAGTGATCTTCCTCCATCATCACAAAGTCGTTGGAGGTAACGGTTTCGTGAAACCGAAAATACCACTGTCTAGATGATTGCTTCAAGCCATAAATTGAACGTTTCAAGCGGCACACTTTGCGCTCTTGTTCAATCACTTGAAATCCTTTAGGTTGATCCATATAGATCTCCTCATCTAGTTCTCCATTGAGAAAAGCTGTTTTAACATCCATTTGATGTAATTCGAGATCTAAATGTGCGACGATAGCCAGTAGAATACGAATAGACGCGAACCTCACCACTGGTGAGAAAGTCTCTTCGTAGTCTATACCCTCTTGTTGGGTAAAACCTTTAGCTACTAAACGAGCCTTATATTTATCGATTGATCCATCCGCCTTTCTTTTGATTTTGAAAACCCATTTGTTTCCAATAGACTTACGTCCTGGCGGTAAATCAACCAATTCCCAAACTTTATTCTGGGACATTGAGTTCATCTCATCTTTCATAGCTTCCAACCATTTGTCGGAATTTGGTGACTTTATGGCTAACTCATAAGTAGCCGGTTCTTCTGCATCTACAGAAGCACACATAAAAGATTCTCCTTCAATCTCATAACGACGACGGGGAATTTTTATGCGTTTACCTCTACCATGAGAACTTTGAGGTTCCTCTTCAATTTGGATCCTCCCACTATCCAATGGGTCGCTCCCACTATTCAAGGTATCTAAATGAGGTTCTGACACCTCATTGTCAATATCTTGTTCTAGTATAGCGCCTCCGTCGGAAGTAGTTTGGTCTTGTAGCTCATATAGCTCAAGGTCTTTCTTAAGTTCACCAATATTTGGAAAATCATTTTCCAGAAAATTTACATCACGTGAATCAATCTCGACCATCCCTCCATCCTGATGTTCACCATACATCACATATCCCTTTGAGCCTGTAGGGTATCTTATGAAGACACACTTATTTGCTCTAGGGCCTAATTTCCGTATCTATGGAAGTATTGTGAACATATCCTGCACAACCCCAAGGTCGTAAACCTTCGAGATTGGGTTTCTCTCCTTTCCATAACTCATATGGAGTTGAGGAAACAGATTTTGAAGGGACACGATTCAATACATAAGCAGCTGTCAATAATGCATCCCCCAAAACTTAATTGGGAGATTGGCCTGTGCCATCATGGATCTTACCATGTCTAACAGTGTTCTATTCCTTCGCTCTGCAACACCATTTTGTTGCGGAGTATAAGGAATTGTCAACTGTCTCACTATTCCCTTTTCTGCACAAATTTCTTTAAATTGTTCAGAAAGGTACTCTCGACCTCTATCAGTTCGAAGAACCTTAATTGTCCTTCCCTTTTGGTTCTCTACTTCAGCTAAAAATCGTTTAAAACAATCTAAAGCTTCAGATCGATGAGCCAAAAGATAAACTGAACCATATCGAGAATAATCATCTATAAGAGTGAGAAAATAAAATGCACCATGACGCGCTTTAACGTTCATTGGACCACAAATGTCAGAATGAATCACGTCTAATATGAGATGCTCTCTTTGCCCTGTCCTGTCCAATATGACCTAGTCTAGCATGCCATTTTACAGAATCACATGGACTTGCAGAAGAAGAGGCAATAAAAGTAGCAGAACTAGCATTGTCATAAACATCAAACTCCAAATCCATTACAAAGAAATCATTAACTAACCGGCCATTGTCGTAACACACATTATCCAAGTAAATGTTTAATACAGAACCTTCGAAATGGAACGCAAAGTCTAATTTTAACATAGCTATAACTGACAGTAGATTACATCGAACACCAGGTGCATACAACACATCATGTAACAATAGGGTGCGTCCATTACGCAGCTTGAGTTGGTAAGAACCAATCCTAAGGACTTCAACGTTTTCTCCGTTTCCATTGTGACATAATAGTTGCCTTTAGGTACTCGACGGTAATCCACGAACCCCACACGATTCTTAGTCACATGCTTGGTTGCTCCTGAGTCTACAATCCAATGATGAGATTCATAAGCAATATTAACATGCGCACACACATAAGCGCAAGAATAATGAGGTTCAAGAGTTACCTTCTTCGGCTCAGTGCAATCACGAGCGAAGTGACCCTTCTTGTTGCAGTTATAGCACTTGACCTTGGCTAATGATTTCTTTCCACGTTTACCACGTGGGTGTTTGAAGTTGTTGCCTTTTCTTACCAGCTGGCCGTTTGCCCTTATTAGCGTGGGACTTCTTTCCCTTGCTAGTTCCAGCTGTGGCTTCGTCAACCATCGCAGTCGCACGGATCGTCTTAATACGCTCCGCCTCAAGTTCAAGATGGCGTGACACATCATCAAAGGTCCGTAATACCTTCATTATGAGTAAGAACCAACTTAACTTGACTCCAAATAGCATTATCAGGAAGTGAACGAATCACACTTTGAACCTGTTGTTCATCACTAAGATGTACCCCAGCTGCCTTCAATTGTCTTATCGTGGCAGACAACGTCCTCAGATGTTCTGTCATGGTGTGATTGGGATTCAGCTTGTATTAGTCAAACTTAAGGTTCAATGCCCTAAGTCTGGTAACCGTAGTGCCACCAAAACGCAATTTAAGCTGGTCCCACATGCACTTTGCAGTAGGGAAGGTTTCAAATTCTCCGATCAGATCATCATGCATGCAGCTTAGCATAGTAAAGCGTGCACTACGATCCTTGTTAAACCAAGCCTTATATGCTTCCATATTCCTGCGGTGTTGGGTCGTATTCCCTTCCTCAGGTGGTTCCATAGTGTTAGTTAATGAGTCGAGAACGTCTTTCTCGTTCAGTAGGTATTGAATCTTTCGATGCCAAATGTCATAATTATCCCCATCTAGCTTTTCATTGCGAGAAAGCTCAACGATGGTGGCCTTGGTTGCCATATCACTCTACAATGTATTATTATGCACATGTCAGAATTAAGTGTATATTTTGTCTCTATGTGATCTTATCGTAGAATTTTATTTAATAGACTTTATTATATACGTTGTTCGAGGGTGTCACTGTACAGATCCACGATCATCACATTGTACATAATAAAGAAAAATAAATGAAATTCATAAAGATCATGTATCGCACATAAAATACATTATTTTATAAAAGTGCGAGAAAATTGAGGACTTATGTAAGACGTATTCTTACAATCATAACAGTAAAAGAATGCATCACATTTAATAAGAATCAAAGTCATGATTAAATTAAACATGCGAACTTTGTTCTACCGAAGCATAAAAGTGATACAAAAGCAACAAGTTCTTTTAACTGAAATAAACCTAATACAGCATACTAAGTCTGCATTAAAAAACTACATTCTTAGAAAAATGTAAACATATGAGATAGGACTTCGTAGCATTCCATTCCTCCATCCAGATCTAGAGCGGTCTAGTATTTCAATTCTTTCAGTGAGAGAAACAGATCCTCCACAATGAAGAATTTCAGATAGCATACGTATTAAATGCATTATGTGTTCTCTTCTAGTATGCGCAGGATTTCTAACATAATTCCACATTTGTTGTCTTAATTCAGCCCTATGCCGAAAAGATCTGCGCCTGTGTTGAGGACCTCTCTCCCAAGAAATGAAGCAGCTGAGATGCCTGGCCGTATGCCGACGTATCTCCTCATTTCTTCTAATGGAGTCACTCAACCACACCATGTCCCGTCTGGTCAAGGTGCAGAGCGTCCTAACCATCTAGCACATGAAGAGAATACCAAAAAATTATTAAATAATGCATATACATGCTAGTCATACAATTTTAAGCATGAATTAAAAAAAATCAGTAATTACATTAATTACTGGGCCAAAATAATAAAAAAAATGAATTAAAAAAAAATTCAAAAGTTGGCCGCTTAAGGCCTTTTAGCGCGGAAATGGGCCGCTTAAGGTGTCTGGGCCGGCGCGTTGCTTGACAGGCACGGAGCCTGGGCCGGCGCAGAGCATGGGCCAGCGAAGTCCATTTACAGCAGCCCAAAAAAAAAAAAAAAAACGCTTCGATTAAGTTAATATCCGTTAACAAATAACGGATCGAATCGGCGCCCGTTAACCCGCTAACCGTTTAACATTTAAAACAATTAATCATAACGGGTCGGTTATGACCCGTTAACCGCTACCCCGCGAGTCGCCCGCACGTCGCGTAACCGCCCGCGACGTGTGGCGCGGCGCGAGAACCGCCCCCGCGGCGTCTCCCGGCGGCTATTCCGGAGGAAATCAACGGCTACGACGACGAGGAGCCACGATCGCGCATGAACACGCGTCCATGCAGCGTTTCGGACGTTGTTTTCGTCCGGGAATCGCACCCTCCCGTCCGCCGTGTGCGGCTCGTCCGGCTGCGGCGCAGCCCGCGCGGATGCCAAAAGGGAGAAATCCATCGTTCGTTGGCCGTTATCTCTAGTATGTCCTAGATTAATCTTTGTCGCTCTTATCTTTCGGTCGCGGGATCGGACCCGAAATCGGAAAAACCGAAATTCCGGCGGCGGCGGCGGGCCGCGCCGGCGACGCGGAAGCACGACATTATCTGCTATGATACCAATGTAGATAAATTAGGGATCCTAGCATGCTTGGATCTAGATATCGAAGTCTATCGGAATACCTCGATTCGATGCGGAAGCGTTGATCTCGTCGTGCTCACTCCCGAACTCCGGCGATGCTCCAGCGATCTCTCCGGCGGCGTGGGTGACTACCAGAGACACTCACTTGTTCACTCTCCAAATTCCCAAGATATCACGAATGGAATTTTCGTGTGGCCTCGGATGTCTATCAATATGTATATATAGAGTGAGTGGGTAGTTACCGAAACTACCCGGCGGAGTGGGTATTTACCGAAATTATCCGGCGGTTACCGTAACCGCAAGACGGTTACCGAGCCCATATGGATGCTTGACTCGGACTCGACTCGAGTCATGCCTACAAGATGAAACTAATTAGAACACCACATAGAAAAGACTGACCTTTTTACTTTATTTCACTTTATCATACACTTCAGATAAAATACAATAAAATAACATCACACGTAGAACAAAGAAAAAAAAAATCCGACAAAATAACTAAACATGCTATAAATTAGATAACCACCAGCTAAAAAAAAAAACTAATCTTCAGCGAACAGCTCTGCAATCCAACCGGACTTCATTTCCAGAACCAGGCAAACTGCTCATCTTGATCATGGACTGCACGAAAGCTCCATTAAAAGCTTCGTTGGAGCTTGCGAACTTGGAGACCAGAGCTTTCGTTTCAGGGTCCGTCATGAGAGCCTGGTCTGAAGAAAATAAGCTCTTCCCCAGAAGAAGCAGCTTGAAGTAAGAGTTATCGAAAGTCGTCCCGGTCGAGTCCATCAACGATCCCGCATTTTTGACCTTGTTGTGCGCGGGGCAGATACGGCGTAAGCTAGCGGCAAAGCCAGGGTTCAGGGAGGGATCGACGTCGTGACTGGCGTCGAAGTTGTGGATTCTGTTCTGGAACGAAGAACAGTGCGAAAATCCGAGTGTGTGGCCTCCTGTTATGGGCAAGAATATGCAGTTAAAATTAAGAGGTTCTGCAAAAAAATTCTAGCTTTTTAAAGCTGTTATAAATAAATTATTTCTCGTTTAAGAAATATATATATATATATATATATATATATATATATATATATATATATATATATACATCCGAAAATTTATTTACAACGAAAATTCATTAAGCGTGCAAAATTTTTTCTTTAATTAAAAGAAAGGAAGATATGTAAGATGTTCGTATTTATATGCTCCCATAATTTAAAATAATATTTTTATATTTCTAATTTAAAATAATATTTTTACATTTCATTAGTCCTGTAAAATAATGAGAGTGTTCTTGTCTTTTTTTCAAAGTCAAACTCAATTAAGTTGAAGATGACAATTTTGTTATTCGTAGAATAATTATGAGTATAAAATTAAAAATTTTGTATTAAAGAATATATTTTTGCAATTTGAAATTCTTAGACGCATAAAAATGCAAATGCTCATTATTAATTAACCTGAGAGTGCAACGAGATCTTCGGAGGAGAGGCCGCGCTGGGAGAAGCTCTGCGTGAGCTGGGAGAAGTTGAAGATTGGAGCCGGCAGCTGGATCGTATCGCTGGCCCTTGAAATTGTTCCATCTTTTCTCCCCTTTGGTACTTCCCATGATGGACCTCCTGACTGTAAAAATACTTAAAAATTATCAATAATCAGTAATTGTTTTCACAAATTATCAGTATTCCTTTTTCAAAATTTGAAGAGTATGTCTTAATATTTTATGTGTTTGAGTACCCATTTCTTAATTTTTGTAAATTGTCTACTCGTACTCCTGAATTTTATATTATTTATTTTTTATACTTCTTAACCGTAAAGTTTACTTGCTACATGACATCAATTGATCACCAAATAAACATACACATTATTATTAAAATAATCAAAGTAAATTCCAAAAATCACCAAACAGTTAATACAAATCTTTTTAAAATGATCAAAACGGATAAAGAATTAATTATTGGGTAATTAGTTCGTGCCACGTAGTACTAATGAGCGTCATGTCGGCAGGCCTAACGTCAAAAAAGTTAGCCTATTAAAAAAAAAATTCAAAGTAAAATGATGCAAGTTGGACAATTTAAAATTTCTAAAATTATAAGGATTCAAAGTAAATAAACTAAATTTATGGATATTAACCCAAAATGAGTCTAGAGGGAGGATAACCTATCAATGGAGGCTGGAAACATAGATATATCTAGAAAGGCACAAAAGGATTCCCACTATTTTACATAATTTAGTTCCCATGCCCTTTGTTTCGTTGAGACGTACCTATCATTGGTTTTATAAAATATATATCTATAATTTTATTTATTCCCTCTTACCTACTTAAATAGTTATTCTTAATTAACCATTAACTTAATAATAATAAGCCCGTGATACTCTTTCTAATCATGTCTTACATATAGAATTGACCCGTTTTGCGTTATATATGCTCGTGATACTCTACTATCTTAATAAGCTCGTGGTAAATTGACGAGAGTGTCACAAACATATTTTCTACCATTCTAGGAACGAATAACAACAGCACAACCCAGTAAGAAATTCCGACTAACGCAGATATGGGAATTAGAATGTTCTTAGTTATATTATGAAGAAGGTTGTTTCTGATAGACCTTCATTTTGGGTAACCAAACACTCAAGCACACGGACACACCAACAAGCAAATAAATAAATTTTCAGAGCATAAATTTATAGCACAAACGCCTAAACACGCTAAAATTCCTCCCAAAATTTTTGTTGTGTCATTCTGAAAACCCTGCATGTAATATAGAGGAGGATACGGAGAAGAAACAAGTTCAATTACCAGAGCAACTGAATCTCTTGCAGCGAGAGCAAGGATGTCGGCGCAGGAAACGACTCCAGGGCACGTCTCTTCCAGTGCTTCCTTAGCGTTGTCTATCACGTAGAATGCATGCAATGATATGTTCGGTGGCCCGTCCTTCTCCGCTTGGTTCTGCCCGGTCGAGTTCAGCAGCACTGATCCATCGCATCCCTAGCCAATCAAATATAGATTAATATTTCATAAGGTTCATCAAAATGCTACTTATCAAAAACAGTTCGGCTCGATATGTCTTATTATTGACATATTAGCAGCCAACAATTAGGGTTTTTGGTGGGCGCCAACTAGCCAAGAACTAATCAATGGATTCAATGTTAGTCTGGTAATAGTTTTTACGTCGTCCGTGCTAGATCGAATAGCGTGCCCAAAAAATTTTCTATAAAATTATTAAATTAATTGTACTTCTTAATTTTTATTTTTTAAATAAATAAATATATATGGACAAGATCGGGATGGCATATGCCAAGATATGAATTTATCAAAATCGGCTAGCCTCATCACCAAAAACCTTGGTCTTGATACATGTTATAATTAGAACGAGTACGATAAATATCGTAATTGCACAGAGAAAACTACTAATATGTATATATATATATATATACCCTGATGAAGCAGTCATGGAAATGCATCCTGAGAAGTGCTGCGGGGACCGTGTTGTCGTTGGCCATCGCCTTCTTGACGGCGTTAGTCACCGTAGCATCGACGTGCGGGCAGGTTTTTGAGTAGTAATCTACGCTCAGAGCGTTGGTCGAATGGAGATTAATGGAGAGAACGAAGATCAAAGCAAAGCATGCAGCTCTCCCTGCCATTGTTGTATTTTAGGTTTATTCCTCTGAGAAGAGCGTCTGAATGTTGGGGGAGGAATAGATGGTGGGGTTTATATAGTACAAAGTAGGGGAGATTTGTAGATCCGTTAGAGAGTTTTAACGAAATTTAAAGTTAATTTGGAGGGAGATTTGATGATCTGGGAGATAATTAATGGTGGATAAAAGTTTTTAAGTGTTTGGTGAGGAAGAATCATTATAGTGGAGTAGTGTTGTTGAAGCAACTTCATCTTTTATTGGTAGCATGTACAAAGTTGGACTGTATGTCTTCCTGTCTGAGATTATCCATGATATGTTTGTTGGATTTGTACACCAAATACCTTCATCAATTAGAGAGAGAGAGAGAGAGAGAGAGAGAGAGAGAGAGAGACTGAGAATAAAATCATTATGGTGTTTGGTAAGCCGTTGGATGAAATAACTTTTTGTGATCAACGGTCTAAATCTCATCTTCATTATTGTATAGATCTTATCTTGTAATATAAGATCCGGACCTCCGATCACAGTCAAATTGTTTGATCCAACAATCTATGACGCATCTTTTGGATCTTATTCTCCGCTCGACTTGAGAATGGCCTCTTTATTAATTATTAGATATTATTTTCTTCCACCAAGCCTACTTGTTCGTCACCTTAAAATAAGTTTAACTACTGTTACCACATGATATCTAGAGTATTTTGTGATATATAACTCTGATTACTTTTTTTTTAATGCAAATATAGCAATAACAACAACCATATTCTAGCGATAATCTCGCCTTCGTGGAATCTGAGAAATATAAGGCGTACGGAGCCATATCCCATATATTGTTATTTTCGTAGAATCTTCGGCTTAAAAAAGTACCATTTGGCAATATTAGTATTATGATCTTGTCAACCTGCTACTGGCATTAGATATTACAGTAGTAGACCCTTATCTTAATTTTAATTTACAAAATTAAAAGGATCTTGGAAGCAGATATTATAATTTTGTTAGAAAACAATATCTAATGAAATAATCTGATATTTATTATAGAAATTTTTTTTGCATCTTATTTATCTCAAAAAATGATATTAGAAACTTACGAAGAACTTAAATAATATATAAAATCATAGAGTAGAGAGCTGTTGAACTAATATTGTCGACAGTATGACTTAACTAAAAGCTTTCATCTATCCATTAGGTTAGGAAATAGTCACATCTAAACATAGTTTAGGTTCCACTATCATTATCAGTGCCTAAGCAAATTTACACATATTGATATGGTGTGCATTCGGACTATCACGTGTCAGCAGAATAATTGACCGCCAAACAAAAAGAAAAGTCCAAGTCGTATGACCGAAGTGACATACTGCCGAGGTGTCCCTCCTCATACCTTGGAGTAGCCAGGCCAAGGCCGACCTCAACTCAATTGCCGACCCGCACTACGACAGATCCGACGTCTAGGCGTAACATCTGAAGTCTTAGCGTAGGCAACCAAAACCGATACCGAAGTCCAACGTCTCTCACTCAACCGAGGCCTCGGCGTATTGACTAAGCTCGCACGAATCCTGAATAAGTTCAGACTGAGTCAGTCGCGTAACCGCCGCATGAATATGGAGCAGTCAGTTACATACTATGCCCACCAGCGAACGTGGTAGCTTACGTGGCATAAAAAAAAGCATTTAACCCATAATCTTCGCCAAATCCTCTATCTCAGCAATCGTCACGACCTGGACAGTGCACAATAGTGCCAATAAAAGATCACCCGGAAAAATATTGACATGATCCAACTTCACGCACTTGAGAGCAACTAGAGATAATTGTGATTTAGTGACTTGCGCTAAATCGAGTTGTGTTTTTAAAAAACCATGTAAACTGAGGTGTTGTTAACCTCGGTAGTGAATGAGAGAGAGAGAGAGAGAAGAGATATTGTAATCCTCAAATCTTAATGCACTTCTCGGCGTTGGTTTACGTGAATGTCCGTAGTTTTTTTCTCGTGTTCTTCAAAAAAATTTACGTAAAAATATTTGTGTCTACTCATTTTTTTAGCTTCTTCTCTTAGCCGTGAATCACTTTCGAACGTTTCGTTAGTCGACAGAGATCAACTCGATCACCTATAATCGTCACATCACTACATAATTTTTTTATAGTAACTAAATCGATGGCGATCGATAAGATTTGAAATTCGGCCCTTTTGTACAGTGATATTTTAACCGCTTATACTATTATATTCTCTCTGTACGTAAGTTGATGTCAACACTAGCTTATAAAAAGATAAATTTGAATTCGAAACTAGCTTATGAAAAGATAATTAGCCTTTTTATAAAATATTTTCGAAAACTCTTTCTTTTTTCATTTGATTCCACTATATATTTAGAAAACATAATTGTGAACCCTACAACTAATTAAATATGTGGGATTAGGAATCTATTTTATTGTAGATATGTAATAAATAAATAGATGTGCATTTAGCATTGCTAAAAAACAAAGAAAAAGAAAAAGAATATAAAGAAGGGAAACATACAGGATGGCGACACATCATAGCTGCAGACAGCAGTCAACCAGAAAAACTCAAATATATTTCGAAATTAGATAATAATTAACAACATTATCGCAACTAATTTTAAAATCATGAAATATCGACCACATGCGGCCTCCATGTGAATATCAACAGCAGTGAACTATTCAAAATGAATAAAAAATGGACTAATTGCACATCATTTGAACTATGCAAATCAATCCTCATTTCAAAAAATTTGTAAATCAGTACATCTCCCGATATTTATGACAAAATCATTTCGAGTACTATATAAGTATTTATTGGAGAAACATCGAATATGAAAAGAAAAAAAAAATTCAGTATGGTATACAATTTTTTTGTTCAAAGATTGTTCATATATATATATATATATATATATATATATATATATATATATATATATATATTATATATATATATATATATATATATATATATATATATATATATATATATATATATATATATTAAGCTTCCAAACTTCCAAATTCTTAATAAGTTTTAAAAATAATTCGCTAATATGTTAAAGTTTGAACCTTCAAAATTTTTATTTATAAATATTTTTTGAAAAAAACTATAAAAATAAAAAAAATAAACTTTAATGTGATCTATAATTAGTATATTCAAAATTTTTTCAAAAAATAGTTCTAAGTAGTTGATTTGGGACGTAGAAAAAATAACAAATTTAAAATAAGAAGTTTTTTTTTTTGTAAACTTTGAACAGTTGTAGCAGCTGATATGCAACTATACTTAAAATAATTCTCCCTAATCTTTCCTTCTTCTCGTTTGGAAGAGAGTGACGTGTTCAACATAAATTCAGCCGTTACAATCAGATGTAGCCGATGTTTTAACCACTTGTAATATTATTTAAAATTTCTCAGATTTTATAAGTTTAGAAAAGATCTAAGGGTACTTGATTTAGAACGGATCGGATCAAATCCATAGGTTAAAACAATAAGAAATAAAAGGTAAAATAAATAAGAAAAAAATAGACGATAAAAAAGAAACAAGAGTTTTATTCCTTTTCTTTTTCTAAATTTGCAAGTCCACCCTATTCATGAATCATATAAACCGACTCAAAGGATCAGATCGGGTCTCCGATTGCACCTTCTATTATAATAATTAATATGGAGTTAATTAGGTTAATGATAGGCTTAATAGTTAATTGCCGGGAAAATTATAAATAAAAATGTAATCAGGAGCCAGAAAGACCATGAGAAGATGCTCAATTAGCTCTTTTGCAGCATGATCATGATAATAATTACCCCTCAATGATTCCATCTATAATTAAACTGCTAATTGTGAAACAGAAAATTCAATTTTCACGAATTTCTGATAGTTCTAATACAATCAAAACCATATATAATATATCATAATATATATTACACATATTTTGATATATATTATATACTCCGATTGTATCAGAATTATCTATACCTCTAATAATTAAGCAATGCTCTAAGAATAAACCTAGTCCTATTCTCAGAACTATTATGATCAGCATTCAACACTATCTTCAGCCACATGCAACACTATTTTCACTATCCGTGACACTTACTTCCGGCCCGACACAATTTTACACCGTGCGTTATACTGAGTTTTCGACATTATAATGTATTTTTGTTTCAGGGATATGGCTTTTTTCATGATAATTAAGACTGTAATAAAATTTCAGGCTAAATTCAGAGAAAGCCTTAATATTTTCTTTTTCTATATATCTTCCCCCACTCATGTGCCTAATTTTGTGACAATGAGAATTTTTAATTGAAATAAAACTTTTATTCTAAGGGGAAAAAAGAGTACACAGCATTAACATGTGATTCCAGGACATATAGGCATAGACAAAACTAAGGGCTACTTTTTTAAAGGTAGCCCCAAGGAAAAGGATGAAACTATATATATGGACCATATCACAAAGTTTAGACTTGACATAAACACTGTTTATCTAGAAGCCTAATACCATCCACTTAAATATACATTTTTATTTTTATTTTTTTGAGGACATGTAATATTGCCACGGCTACACCCTTAAAATTCAGGTGTGTAGAAATACTAGCGTAGAAATACTAGCTCCATGTAGGGGTAAAAATAACGAGTTCAAGTCTATCACCACTTTATTTAAGCTCAGCTTTGATTGTTGGAGCTCAAGCTTGAGCTCGAACTCAATTCGATTCAACAAAATTTATGAGTAGTCAAGCTCGACTCGTTTAAAATGATAAAATTAATTTAGGCTCGCGAATCTAACGAGCTGACTAATATGATGCTCATGCGCGGCTTAATTAAGCAAGCTTGAAACTTTGCTCGAACTATGCACATGCTCGGCAAGACTTGAACTCTAACAGAACTTAAACGAGTTCAAGCCAAAACAGTTCGTTTTCACTCACAGCTCCACCTGATAATTCCACCACGTGGCCACGTAGGTACACGTATCTAGGGACACATGCATGCATCGCAAAGGGATAGAGATGCAAACATGAGAGTAAAGCCCGAGCACTCTACACTCGTCGGACCCCCGATGTTAGGGGCTACTATACACCGACAACTCAAATATAATCTTGCCCCGTGCAAATAATTTTGAACATTGTTAGATCATAATTTAAGGTGGTTGTGGAGCAGCCATCACCAAAAGCTTGTAGTCTAAGGTTTTATGCAAACAGCAGTTCCTTCTTTTGTCCTAAATCTAAGCATTAGATTATAATGGGGGATTTGCTGGCCGCCCTAAGATGTAGTAGGAAAAGACCCGCCAACGAACTCCTTATCCTGTCCCCATTCGGACTATGGACGTCTAAGATGGGTCGTCTCATATTTGAATCCGTCAACACTATTTATAAAGATACGAAAGATTTACTGTTTCTATATTTTATAGAAATAATATCGATATTCGGATCTTAATCGAAAAATTAAAACTCCTCGATCGTCGGAAGATAAGCCGTATTATTAGTAAATTTTTCTGTTGTTATGGTCCGACAAAATATGGCGTTATAGACTGACCTTCTCTCTATAGTAAAAAATAAAGTATTGTTGCATGTCATAATGGAGAAGGATGGTTGAATCTTCCTTGACTTTGAAGTGCTTCAAAAAACAGTTCACAATCTTAACTTGAAAGTTAAATGGTTTATTAATGAGCTGCTACTTCAAAAAACAGTTCAAAATCTCAGCTAACGAAGGATGAAAGAGAAAGATCCCCAAAAACTGCTACCCTTGTATATATATACGATGCACAAAATCGACTTTGAAACCATACTATTTTAGGCATATATTTATCGCATTAATCTTTAGAACTTTAAAAAAAAATTAAAATTTTTTTTATCCGGAACTGAGAAATAATGATTAATGAACCAAACACTCCCGATCAAACTATACATCTTACGTGGGAAATATCTCGAGTTCGAGACATCACAACATCACTTGAGAGAACAATTTACATTAAAGCGACTTTATATTTTTGCTCCGGTTTAGCCCGCCAAAGGCCTGGGACCAGGAACACCGAGAGGCATGCCTAGCCAGATATAGCAGCAAAAAAATAAAAAATAAAAGAAAAAAAAAAAATCTTGTTGACCTATTTCTGGGTCCAATAATTGATCATAGCCCAATCAGCAAAATATTATTGGACTGGACCTAATACTTGAATCTATTAAATTCTTACATTCATTTAGCCATGTTCTTTGGGCAAGGCTACGACTCAAAAGCAGAAAAAGGCAGGAAGAAGTACTCTTTCTAACTCCGCAAGAACTCTCCTCTTGTATCTCTTTTCTTATTTACTCCAGACTGATACGTTTTTCTTTTTTTTAAAAAATGAAGTTAATGTTTTATTCTTTCAAAAAAAGGCATGTTCTATTGTTTGAATCCTTTTGCATTACTTAACATCTAAGAATCCTGGATCAAATTATCGAAGAAATTATCATTCTTACCTACGTCGTGGAAAAAGCATGGAAAAAACGTAGTAAATGGTGGAAAAATAATACGGATCGCTATCTGATCATCAACTTTTTAGTGTAGACTAATTTCGAATAGTTGATTACTGAAATTATGACAGAAAGTGGAAGGTTCTCAATACTGTGGAGATCGTTTAGAAATAAGAATAAATGACATATTAGCTCCTCTATTTTAAAGACCGTATAAATTAATATATGAAATTAAAAATATGTTGCTATGACGGCGTGTGTTTTGTCACATTAATATATATATTTTTATTTTAAAAATTATATGGTCCAAAAATAAAAAACTGATATACAACCATTTCTAGAAATATTCCGTCTGCTAAAACATGTTTCAATATTTCAGTAGGTCTCTAGACTTCGGCCTATTTGTTCTTCTAGGAAGCAAAGTATTCAGTAGATAGGGTAGCAGATTAGATCAATAATCAGTTCCACTATCTTAAAAAATTATGTCCAAAAAATGTAACCTATTTTTTGGGAAAACCAATTTCCTCATGATTCCCTTAAGGAATAAATACTTACCAAAAAATTATGGAATTTTTTAAATTCCATAATACTTACAACAAAAATTAAGTATTTATTATTTACCAAAAAAAAACTTACAACAAAATCAAATTATGGAATTTTTTTATAGGATTTAGGGTCTACAAAAAATAGTTATTATGTTCGCGTCACGTTTCAAATAATTTTTATATATACTATATCATATTTATTCTTATTCTAGTAATATATTATAAATAAAATATAATTTTAATAAAATTATATATATATATATATATATGGTAGAGTACAAAACTAATGATACTTTAAATTCTCTGTAATTTGCTGTATGGATATGTTGGTCTTTAATGCAACGGAGGTAATAAAGTCCTCTTTAATTGTGCCATTACGTGTCCCGTCATCTTCCATTTGAAAAAATTTATTAGTGAAATATTTACGTAACGTCAATATTATTTTTTTATATTTAAATAAAAATAATTATAATTATTTCTAACTTTTTATAAATAAAATTTGTAAATTTTAATAAATTTTATAATATTTATATTTAAAATTTTAAATTTAACGAATCCAATAAATTTTAAAATTATTTCAAATTCTTTAAATTTTAAATTTTAAATTTTATTTCAAATTCGTTAAATTCTTCTTCTCCCTCTCCCCTCTCCCCTCTCCCTCTCTCTCTCTCTCCCTCTCTCAAGTCTCAACACCTTCGAACTCGTTCGATAAAACAAGAAAGACAAAATAGACAGATATCGATCCAACTCCTTCGAAATCGAGAGACTCAACCGGACAAACACCGCGCTCAGCGGCGGAAGATGATCGTCTGCGTCGCCGTCGTCGGCACCAGGTACGCCTCAGTTACAAAAACCATACATATCATCCAGTTGATTGATTGCTTGACAATTTGATTGCTTGCGTGATTCCCACGGCCAGAATAACCGGCTGTACTTGCAGAGTTTCACCCACGCCGAGACGCGCTCTAGCTCCACCAACGTCGCCCATTGCTCCCTCGATGTCATCGATGAGCGAGGTAAACTGTGCTGTATTGGTCTGTTTTGTATTTGGATCTGCCCGTTTGTTCTCAATTTTACTGGTGGAAAATGTACCCGGTTCTTGTTCCAGTGTTATGTTTTTACCAGAGATCATCAGCTAATTCTGCTCCATGGGTGTCATATGGATAGATGTACTAATGTGTATAACTGAGCATGCATGATACTCATGTGTACGGAGTCGGTGCTACGGGTCATGGTTATGATTCCTTTTTAGAACTTGAATTTACAATAATGAAGCTTGAGAAGAATGTTAGTGTTTCTTCTCAAAAAAAAAAAAAAAAAAAAAGAAGAGAGAGAGAGAGAAGAAGAAGAAGAAGAAGAAGAAGAATGTTAGTGGTTCCAGAAGGGTGCTTTATCTAACATTTCATTTTAAGGACACTACGACATCTTTGCCACATATGTTATCCAATTTATAATTTACAATGATGCTGCCAATTTGACTTCAAAAGATAATTTCTTTCCTTTCTCTTCGTGAGTTGTGTTGGTCTTACTCCAACTTTTGTGCTATCCAAGTCCATCCACTCCATTCTAAATTCCTAATCATAAGTAGATAGGATACTTATTTGTCTCTAGATCTTTTTGGTTGCCACTGATGATGATTAACGAAAAAAAAAAAACAAAAGAATGAGAGTTCGTGTTTCGTGATTGGCCATGAGAATATATTACTTGTTTATAGGTAAGGTGATGTCAGAAAATCTCGAAGGGCATTATATGATTGTGGGTTTATCTGAACCAGCTCCTTAATTTTGCTATAAGATAAATGGAAATCCTTATTAGACTTTTAATTAAAGAAAGTTTATCATACAATTTTCTAGATTGGATACAAGCACAAGGGCTCGTGTCACATGGGCTCAATCAATAGGACTTTGAAACATACAGGAGCATCAAGCCATGGAGGAGCCATAATGGATTGGAAATTGGCAGGATATATAAAAAACAACCAGAACACACTATTGGATCAATGAGGAAGTTTGCAGACAATACTGTCACAGCTGGGTAGCAAGATATTTAGTCGTATTAGGAAACTAAGAGTTATGGCTGTCTACTTTAGGTCCAAATAGGAGTTGGATCAGGAATCTTATAATTTGAGGAATCATGTTATGTTAATGTTATCCAAGAATTCCCACATAGCTTTCTTCAACAGAATCCCACATAGCTATTGTATTCTCATTATTGCTATTATGGGGAAATTAGTATGTGAACCAGAAATCTGATTATACTTCTCTTGCTTCCTCGGTGTAGTTATACAGATCCAAAATAGAGAAGTTTCATAAAGGCATAAATTAACTTAAACACTTTGCTTTTGTGAATATTTTGACATAGGCACCAAACTCTTCCATTATTTGACATTTGCATCCATAAAACAATATGTGGTCTACGATTAAAACACAATTTGTAGTTCGCTGTTTGGATATGTGTAACCAAGTTATAATTAATTTTGTGAGATATCTTTTCTGATAGCACTAAACTTATGGCTGGAGTTCAGTTTTGTTCTATTCATGAACTGGTTCTAATTTCTCAAGAATTAGCATAAAATTTGTTTAATGTATCCAAAATTTGGTCAAGAATCTCTTTGGAAACCATGTCTTCATAGGTTGTTGAAGATTTCGACCAAGATAAATCCTAATCACCAAAACTTCCGAAGTTGTGGGAAGTGGTTACTCGATTCCCATGGTTGTACACATAATCTATAGTCTATCAACTTAAGTCGGGTAAGTAAGGAGATGTTTCAGATAAGAGCGAAGTGGCCACATGTTTTATGACGCACGGAGGTTTTAGCTTCTTAAGTTAGCAAAGGTAAATTATTATTGTCAGATGGAGACCCATATCTTACATTTTGGGATTTCCATCATCATGCATGCCTTTCCCTAATCTTTTTCAGTTCTTCAAACTAATTTTTGTTAGGTTTTTATGTCATGTTCATCTCAATGTCATTAGCATTAATTCATTAAATAATGTATACAAAAGATAATAGGTCCTTATTTATTTCAAGTGGCTTAAACGGCTGTAGTTTCCAGCTTTTTCGCGTGTAGTGTTCTGTGCATTTCGATTTATTTCTAATCATCTCCTTCATTGGACCGAAACAGGGTGTTGTCTGTTCGTTCCCGTCTGAAACACACTTGGAGACGCCGTTCTTTGCCGTCTAGAGCACACTTGGAGACATCATTTAGTTCGAGAACATCTGTATCATTTGTTAACCATGCCTGCAACTATTTCCTGTTTTTAATGCTCAACACTTCAGAAGGTTCCACATTACACATGTGGATGCAGTTTGAAATCCATTTCACATTCCAGAATAGAAGATATCATCAAAAACATTTGCTCATGGAGTGAGTGGAATAGTCAAGTCTTTTCTATCTGGGTGGACTACATAGACCATTTTGTGATATCCAATCTTAGGTGAAGTAGGCCTTGATATTGATCTAACTCTCCCATGTATTATCTCACATCTAATTGGATCCATATGTAAAATCCTTGTCAGCATTTCCTTTGTGCGTGCTCCACGATATTTTTTGTGTGCTCCTTCATGGAAGATGTTTGTTGAATTTTAATACCCAATTTGGTCCAAATGTTTGTTGAATTTTCATACCCAATTTAGCTCGTTCATCTAACAAATGTTTTTATAAAAAAAAAAATGATTCCTACATCTTAAGAACACCCTCAAAAGTACAGAGACATTAAAATTTTGTACTATACAGTATTCTATATTATCGCAAAAACAATCTGTGTCATGCTCCGACCAGCCTCGGGCCTCCGTCCAACTGCACCGCTGGATCTCCTTGAAAATGGTAGACCATTTGGTTGGTGTCAACTCTAAAGGCCTCCTCGTTAATGAAGGCAATCTCCCATCCTAAAGAAGGGATATGTGACTAAACTCACTTTTCAATATTTATGCCTCGTTTGGATTATAGATCCAAGGTCTTACATTCATATCCCACCATAAAACACGACGTTTCCATCGTGCGAAACGAGTTGCTGGCGGAAGCTTAGCCCAGGCTCTCCCCTTGTCGGTGTACCGCTAGTGCTCTGATCCAGCACTGCGAGGCCGCTACTACCACTCGGACAAGCCTTGGACTCTCTTCTGACCTTCGCACCTAGCGTACTGACAATAAATTCGCACTGATACCATTCTGTCACACTTTGACCCTCTAGGCCCCCCGTGTGGCCGCACCACACGACCGTGTCTCCTTGAAAAGGGTGGAACACTTGGTTGGTGCCACTCTAAAAGCCTCATTATTAATGAAGGCAACCTCTCATCCCATACAAGTGATATGGAACTAAATCCATCCTCCAACATCTATGCCTCATTTGGACTATAGACCCAAGGCCTTAAATTTGGACTTCATGGGTAATACAGTGTGACACATGTCGGACATACTATAAAAGGACCCAAAAATAAAATTAAAAAAATTTCGAAGTTACGTGTTGGACACACTAAACATGAGTATTTATTAGACTTATTTGTATTTATATTATTTTCTCTTTAGAAAAAATAAAATTATTTTGGGAGAAATAAAATACTATATAATACTATCAGTACTAGTTAGTATAATATAGTTATGTACTCAAATATTATATTTTTTATTTAATTAGACTTATGTTTAATTTTATTTATGGAAGTAAAATATTATATTATAAAGAAACTTTAATTTAAATATTTTTTAATATAATTATTTAATTATTTATATTTGTATTATCTTGTTTTCGTAACTGTATTAGTGCTTCCAAGATATCGCCCAACATTATGTTATTGTCATTTAAGGCGTGTACAGTGTATATCGCGCGTACTTAATAAGCAATCTCTGTCTGAGATTATCCAACCGTCTTAACTTGAACTTGCTTCTTAAGTAAGGCTAGGATCAAAGAAAATTTCTTTGCTTTTAGAAGGAGGATTATCTTTTTACTTTTTTTAAAAAAAAAATCCCGTTAATTTAGCTTGAAAATCAAACCTTTCTTGGAGTACATGTAACCAAATAAAAATTACTCTATAATGGTACATTAAACATTGTTTCTGGTGAAATTAAATTTTCGGTACTCCGACCGAAAACTAATTAAGCTGAACGAGTTCTCTATCCTTTTGACTTATTTTTTTTTAAAATATATTATTTATTAAAGTCCCTAATAATGTTAATACAACCTAAACTTATATATATATATATATATATATATATATATATATATATATATATATATATATATATATATATATATATATATAGTGATACTTGTGATTCTGAGTTGATTATATCGTAACGGTATTAACGATAGAAGCATTTTATTTAAGAAGTAATTATATATCCTTTATTTTGTGACAAATTCTTTTAATTCAATATTTCTATTTCTAAATTTTTAATTAGCCACTAGTTTTGCTGACAAATTGTAAATTAGCCACTATTTTTTGACAAATTCTTTTAACGATAGTAGCATTTTATTTTTAAATTTAATCTATCAGTTAACGAAAGTAGAAAATATAAGCTGATTTAGAATTAGGTGCTGGATTGAAAAGTTCGGCCCAGTAGTAGAGAGATTGACATCTGATTGGCTCTTTTGTTAAATGAAGCTCCTCTCAATCCCGGAGTCGGAATTTTCTAGAAGCGCGTGGGCATTTGGATCAATACAGCCAAATGCTACACGATGTCACCATATTTTCATTCTAAACTTAACAAATTTTGAACACCCTCTATGAAGATTTCCAACGGATTGCTGCGATCAAACCCACAAACTGTTTGAAGATTTCAAACACCACTCCCAACCTACTCCATTCTCCTCGTACCCAAAAAAGAAAACCAAAAAAAAAAAAAAAAAAAAGCAAAGTAAAGAAAGAAAAGAAGAGATTATTGTCATGAGTCATAGAATCATCGATCATCTACTATCGTGAGTCTTACCATCATCACACAATCTACCAGATGAATTTACGATAAACATTTTAGCAGGATCCATTCTAACATGTGATAATGATACGCTGCAACGAATTAGAAATGGATACACTCTCGTCTTATAATCTCTAAAAAGGAAAATCAGATTCACATAAGAAATTAAGATGAATTCAAGGGAGCATATTTACATTCTTTTCTCTTCTCTCAACACCTTCGAAATTCGTTCGATAAATCAAGGAAAACAACAAAATAGACAGAAATCGATCCATCTCCTTGTTTATACTTTACATAGCCTTCCTCTTATTACCTATCTGTAAGTTACTATTTTTCCTCCGACGAACGGGTTTCGTGTCGGCATAGATGTCGGAGAGGCGACGATACCGGTGAGCGAGCCTCTTCGGGCCCATGGAAGCATGGCTGTCCTCCAACGCAGCGGCCGGTTGCTCCGACAGCGGCGCCCTTGTGCTCACGGATAGCGGAGAAGACGAAGATGAGCAAGATAACAAGCCCCAGCCCCATGCGTCGGTGGAGTTGCAGCTGCTGCTCAGCTGCATCAGCTGTTCCGCCGCCGCGATCTCCGTGTCGGAGAACGCCTGCAGCGGCGGTGGGACAAGGATCGCCATGGGATGCTTTGATTCGTAGGTGATAGACATAATTTTCTCGCTGTTTATATATGTGTAAATATGTTTTTGTTAACCGTCGTTAGTTTCTCCGCTTATATACGGCAAGCGGTATCGCGAAACCGACTTAGGAAGTTAAGTTGTGCCGCGGGAACAGTTTAATGTGCAAGCCATGGATCATCCGCAGTAGCAATCTGGTTGGCGGCAACCGTTGGTCAATCTCAGCCGTTGATTATTAGATACTAGAGAAGCACGAAACCTCACTTTCTTTCGATATATAATATATAATGAATGTGATAATTGCATATGAGTCCATCCATCTTCTAAATCATGCTTTCATTTCAAAAGATTTTTGAATCCATTTTTCTCTTAAAAATTTACATAAAAATCATTTAATTACTATATATTTTTAAAACATATAAATATAAAAATAGATTTTATTTTTATTTATAATTTTTTAAAGAAAACTTTTATAAAAATTTTTAAGATTTTTAAAATTTAAGTAATTTTAAAGTTAATTCTAACCTACTATGATTTTAAAATTTCTGAATGGCTACTTAGAAATTTTTTTTAAAAAGAAAAATTTAATATCAGAAAATTTTACGTAATTTATAATATATATATATATATATATATATATATATATATATATAATATAAAATAGCTTTATTTATAACACGTTTTACGAGTCAGAAGATACGTATAAGTTGCCCATATGAATCATGTGTGAATCATTAAATTCCGCAGAGGACACTGTCACTTCTGGAATAACGAAATAAAATATGTGGTTCTGTCTTTGAGTTGAGAAGTTCAAAAGGTAATAAAAAGGTTTAAGACTGCCTCCTAAAAAATTTAACAATATTTTAATGTTCTTGATAAGATATTTCAAAAATTAATTATATAAATTATATTACAATATACTTGTATTATTTAAATTTTCTAATATTATATGGCTGTATGGATATCTAATATATATATCCAAACATTATAAAAAATACATTTATAAAATATAGCATGTTATTATGACAAAAAATCATATAGATATTATAAAATTATTCAAAATAATATTTTAACTAAAAAGCACGTAGTAATGCACAGAATTATATAAAATAAAAATAACTAACCTTACCAGAAATTATCTTTGCGATAGACGGAACAAAGCTAGTTATCTCAAAAAGTATGAAAAGAATCGTGTTTCTTGCTGTGTCTTTAACAATTATATTTATATTTTGTCTGATATTTATAAAGACAACCTAAAACACATAAGTATAAATACATTTTTTTAAAAAAATTTGAAATTTATAAAAAAAAATATATACTTTATAGCTTTATTACTAAAAATATTTTCGAAAATGTCTCTAGATAATTAAATTATAAAGCACAATAAAATTTTACTTTTATCTTTCTCTCTCTCTATGTATATATATATATATATATATATATATATATATATATATATATATATATATATATATATATATATTAATTTAAAGAAATGAAGGGTTTATTAAAAATAAATTCTCAAAGTAGGGGTTTATGGACAAAATTCCATTAGATAAAGCATATATGCATAGAAGTGGTTCTGGTAATCAAATACTTAAATAAAATTATTTTTTAACTATTTATATTTTTATTATTGTGTCGAAATATATTTGTGTCCAACTTTTTTTAAAATTACTGTGTCACATATCGGTGTCATATCATGCCCCCGCATTCGTGTCCATATCCTCGCTTCCTAGGGAAAAATCGAGGTTCAATTTTCTTTTTAAAAAAATGAGTGTATCAAAATAGTTACAAAAATGGGAGAAAATAAGATATATAATAATGCCTTAAGATAGTTGGTATATAATCGAATTTTATAACACGCATCTATTCGGAAACTTAAACAAATTATCTTTGAACTCAATACAAAAGAGAAGAGAAAATATGTTATATCAGATTTTATTAATGTAAAAGTATACATGCACCTGGCCTACCCTAGTAAATTTTTTATGATTATTAGAAAAAAAAAAGTATTGCCAATAATCTATCAATGAAGTGTTCTCTGAACAACTATTGACAAGCTCTGTAAGAACTCCCTTATGTTCTGTAAATGTAACGGTTGCTTGGTGAACCGCTAAAATTAGAGTGTAACGGTTTGATATATACCCGTAAGTCTATCGCTCTAGTTGATTAGATAAAGTCCTCGACGATGAGACAAGAGAATGGATGTAGATCGTTTGCGCCGGACCACTATAAAAATTCCAGTGCTATCTCTTTATCTTTTCTCTTTATTTTTATACTACTAGTTGTATGCTTATGATTATCATGATATATATTTAAATGCATAGTAATGAGCTTGTTTAGAGCTTAATTGTCAAATTAGCCTAATTATTTTAATTGTCCTATTTACCCTCCTCTTAGGATTGCCGTAGAACCAACTTGATTAATCTATGCATCATAGTCAACTTATAAAGTATAAAAAAATGCAACTTTTTAATATTACATTAATGTAAAAATGACTAAGTTAATGTTGGATACCTTATAATATTCTTCTAGAGTAATGATCTTATGCTATACGTATGAGCATATAGTTAAAAAATATTTATAATTATTCTTAAAAAACAACATAAAATATGTATTCTTTGATGAAAATTAAAATTTTATATTAATTTTTTTTAAAAAAATATTTCTAGATAGATATTTAGTGCTACAAAATTTAATATGTTTGAAGCGAATTTTAAACTATGTATAGTTTCTCAAAAGGACATTTAGTATTTTTATTTCTCCATCTGGTTGCATTTTGCCAAAATATATGTTTCTAATCCAATTTGGCTGAAATATATCTTTTACCGTATGAAATGATCAAATTATCTTTTTTCGCAATCTTTTAGAATAAAAAAAGTGAGACAATTTGATCATTTCATACAGAAAAGATACGTAATTTGGCCAAATTAGATAGGAGGATATGTTTTTGCTAAATTCAATTTGAAAAGTATAAAAATACAAAATGCTCTTGCTCAAATATCAACTGCAATCTGGAATCGGAGTAGATGTGGTGCCCTGCAGTGTAATTTAAGGACTTGGGGACGGATTTGGATTTGGATTTGGACCATTTGGTTGATTGCAAGGATGGGCCGCTGGATAGCTGGCTATTGGATTGAAATTGAACCCAATTTGTTAGACCGGGCCAGACAGGTCGAGTCGAACCGGTTAGACCTCTGGTAATGTTGACACTGAAATATGACTTTAGTGACATCACACACCACACCTTTAAAAAATATTCATCTTGTTGGTTCTATATATCATACACGTTTAAACACCAACTTTAGCTTTTAACATTTAGGTGAGCATCATTTTAACATTTAAATTGCCGATTTACATAATTTCACGCCTACAAAGTACAAACCTACGAACATAGAATAATACTTATTCCTATTCTATTTATGATGTTATCGATATAATACATGACTAGCGCTACATCGCACAATCAATTAATTAGAAAATCTTAACAAAAATGCTACAGTTTTCGAATTTTTCTACCGAATTTTTTTTCGAAATAATGGAAAACTCGTTTCCCCATGCTGTGAAACGCGTTTCACAGCGCGGAGAAACATGTTTTTCTTTATTTCGGAGATTTTTTCGATTGAAAAATTCGGGGATTGTAGCATAACTCAAATTTTAATATTTGGTGTTGGACCTTAGCAAAGGGGGTGGGGAAAGAAATTTTTGAGAATTGTATAAAATGAGAATTTATTTTTAAATTGGTTTGGGGTTATATATTATTTTTAATAATATATAAACTGTGTATGACCTTACAAAATTAAACTAGTAATATGCTCATTCCTTTACGAGGTTGCCGATTCGAAATTGAAAGTGAGATCTCATGCCAAAAATAAAGACCGTCTGAAAGGTCAACATTTCATGGGCTTTTAGAATAGCCAGTTTCACTTAAAAATTCCTTCCATTCTCTTTTTTCATTATATATATATATATATGCACCCAGTGGTGAAAAATAATATTTATTTAAATTTATTAGACTTTTGGGCCTCTGGCTTTTTTTTTTGGCTTGGGTCAGGTTGGCTTTTTAACTATTCGGTATATAAAATCTGGTTTGAATTTGGATATAAATGTGGGTCGACTAGGATCCTACCCAAAATTAAAAATTATATTATGTGACTGATTGGTCTTGGTGGACAATGAAAGGTAACTGTACAGCGTTTACCGCATTAGAATTATTGAAATTTCAAATCTCTCTCTCTCTCTCTCTCTCTCTCTCTCTCTCTCGTTATATAAATATGATCTTAGGAAGTAAATCTATATGGTTATAAAGTATCAAAGACGTCTGATTTATCAACTTCTTATAAATGAATTAAGAGTGGATGGTGTTGTCATTAGCAAACTGTAAAAGAAAAATAAAAAGAAAAAAAGGATTAGTTATTATATGAATTATATTTATATTAGTAAACTGCAACTTGGTGAAATGAAAGGATGTGGGTATGACATTCCGAAGTAGAAACATGTTGCAGCAAATTAATTTTTTTAAAATGAAATAAATAAGTAAAATACTAACCCCCGAATCACCAAAAAAATTGATAAATTTTTATATAGTTAAAAAATTAAAAAATAAATTTCCAACATAAAAAATTACAAATTTTAATAGATCTATAATTTTTATTTTAAATATTTTTCTAAAATTATTTTTAAATAAATATTTAAGTTCCAATATATAACAGATTTAAAACGAGTCTCAGAAATAGTTTTAAAATTCAACTCAAATTTGTTAACTTTTATAATTTTAAAAATAATTTAACATAAAAATTATAAGTTTTATTAAAATTTATAATTTTTTATACTTCTTTTAAAAAAACTGTTAAATTTACAATTTTGACATCACCAGCCTTAATAAATAATCTGCCAATCAGCTCTTTTGACTTGTAAAAAAACAAAAGCTGGTTATTTGCCCCAAAATACTTTATTCCCATTTAAAGAAGAAATTGTCTTCGTCCGGAGTAGTAATATTCTATTATTTTTGTTCACTACGTTTGATTAATAACAGTACTGTTTTTACCATCTAAAGCTCTAAGGCGAATTGCATATTAAGCCACGCAGTATTTTAACTTTTACGAATAAACATTTTATTTTAAATTCTTTTACTTTTTACCCTCCAAAATATCTATTAAAATATTAATTTGAAAACAAAATTGAATAAAAAATTTATATTTTACATCAAAATCAACTTTTTTTTTATATACTTAAAGCTTTTTTTAAAAAAAATAGTTGTAAGTAGATATTTTGATACTTCAAAATCTTAACGGATTATATATATATATATATATATAGATTTCTTAATTTCAAAACTTATGCATATAAAATATTTACTTAGTAGTCAAAATGTTTAACACAAATTTTAAAAAAAAATAACTAATTTGTAAAAATTTTAATATAAAGTATTGATTTGCATAATTTTTTAAAAGCAGATATGGTATTTTTTTCAAAACTCTACTAGATTGTATTGGGTTGCATAAAATATTTAACTATTCTTTAACTTCTTTACTTGATTGGGAAAAATAGCATATCAGCCCCTGATTATGAATCTAAGTAAATCAACTCCTTAATCAAATAATTTACAATTAAGTCGATATCTCTATTCGTGTGAGAGGCATTTGACTATTATACAAAAATTTGTGGAGATGCTTTTATATATGAAATTTTTTTTTGAGATAATCTATAGTTTTTGTATTTAAAGTTCTTTATTCAAAAAATACTTTTTAATAGGTAATTTTGAAGCTTCAAAGTTTTAGTAAGTTTAAAATTTCATCCGCTAACCCGTTAAGAATTTGGGGCATCAAAATATCAATTATCAATTAAAAAGTTTATTTTAAAAATAATATATTTTGATATAATCTACAACTATTGTATTAAAAAAAAAATTCAAAAAATGACTCTAAATAGATATTTTAGGGCGTCGAAGATAACTTTTAATAAACAAGGTTATTTATAAACTAAGTTTTGAGGATGGCTTGATATGCAATACTCTACTTGATTTGTCTAATGGTCTTCAAACTTTCTGTTCTTCTTTTTTTCTCCATTTTCTCTTTAATAATAGAAGTGATTCATAATCATAACATAAGATTTGTACAAGCTGTAAAGGATAGGATTCCTTAATATTGAAATGAAGAGCATTTATAATTCCTTTACTTATCAAGATCATTATAACGAACTCATTATATTTATCATAGCTTCTATATCAAGCTTGTGACATGAAAAACCCATCTATAAGCTTTCTAATTCTAGGTTTTGGATATGGCTATAAATACATATTAACACCGTCCAGTCCTATGATAGACACTTTGTAACCCCTCGCATACGTAATAAATTCACTCTCTACTAATGCCTGTGGACATAGATCTTTTCATTGAATCACTTAAATATCTATATTGCTCTATTGTAATCGTGTAATCCTTGTTCTCTCCATATAGTTGCGTTATACGAGTCTCATCCTCGATATTAACTCATTTATCACTGGCCATTACGACTTCACAATAATATCACCTAAAAAAAGAATTAGTATGGGTTGGATCACATAATTAAACATTAAAATATAACTAACAAAATATAAAATAAAATAATAATATCTAATTAGACAAGTCAAAGTACTTATATAAACTTATCTTATTATTGTTATTAAACAATTACGTGTTAATTTCATGCAACACGTCTACCAAAATTAGTTGGAGATATTAACAAGGCTGCGCTGACCGAGCCAAAATATGCAACCTCCAGAGCTATTTATTTATCACTTTCCAACCACAGAAGACTTTGCTATTCCAACCACAGAAGACTTTGCTATAACTACCAACTATATCTTCAACGTTCGAACATCTGTAATCCATGGCGATGGCGTCGCTCCAAAACACTCTTCTGGGCTTCGTCTTGGTGATTTTGTTTGTGGGAAACCTCGCCGGAGCGACCGAGTACATCGTCGGAGATGACAGATGGGACACCAGCATCAACTACTTCGCCTGGAGCCAGAAGTACAATTTCACCGTCGGCGACGTACTGCGTAGGCCCTAACCCTAATCAGCTTGTATATTTCAACGACATGATTTTAGCTTATTAAATTGCATGAGTTCCTTGTTTATATTCTGGTAGTGTTCAAGTACGTGCAAGGGCAGCACGACGTGAAGCTGGTGACGGAGGCTACTTACCGATCATGTGACACAAGCTCCGGCGTGATTCGGACGTATTCGTCGGGAAATGACAGGTATAACCTAACAAACGCCGCTAAGTACTGGTTTCTCTGCAGCACGAAAGGCCACTGTAAGGGTGGCATGAGATTCGGGATCACGGTGGCGGCGACAAACGCCGGCGATGTAGGTGCTAGCCCGCCGGCAGTAACTGACCTTTTACCGCCGCCGTCAGTATTCCCTGCCGGCGGGTCGGCGGCTAGTAGAAGAGGAGTAGGGTGGTGGGGTTGGTGGACTAGCTGGTGTTTGATTTCGTATTGGTTGGTTTACTTGATGAGTCGTTGATCGGTTGCGTGGTGACTTTAATTATGTTGTTTGACATGGTTATGAATAGGATGTTAATCCTTTTATAGCGGAATCTTATTTTAATTTGATTTTTTTTTTTTTTTGGCTATGTCAAAAGATTGAGATGTTTTTATTTGTTTGTATATATCCTTTTCCTGGAATAAACCGGCTTTTTAAATATTGACTTGTAAAGTACATTTTATCATATATGAAATCGTCCTGCCACGATACGAATGTGTGTATACATATGTATATATTTATCTATAAGAAAAAGAATATATAAATACAATTCATATAAACTAAGCATCAAAATATTTCATAACTTTTAGCATGGCTATTTATCAGGGGCGGAGCCACATTGAAGCCAGCCCCCCCCCCCTTCGGTGACAAAAATCTAGTATATGCACAACAATATCATACATACGACTCCATGGGTGATGGAATCAGCAATCCAGTTTGGTGTGCTCAGCACTTACCATTAGATATTAATGGTTAAAATTTTGATTATTATTTTGGTATATTATTTAATATTATTTCAAAAATATTTAATTACAAAATTATAGATGATATTAAATTTATTTATTGTTTTAAATTTTTCGTAAAAATATTTAAAAATAGATTAAATGGCCGTCAAAATTTTATATAAAATTTTAAGATATGTACGATGCCGATGGATTGCATCCGGGCCGTTAAATTGGGTAATTTCTGATGCTGCCGCATCAGGAAATTCGCGCGATCCAAAAAATCAACAATGAAAGATAAGGGCCACCCAAAAATCCAATAGTGAATGACATGACTTTTATTACTTTCCTAATACCTATCACCGTAATTAGCACAAATAAAAAACTAATTATTCCTGACAATTGGATGAGGAGATTCAGATTAGAGAGAAACAGGTCTCATTTTTTTTGGGTAAATAAGGTAATTTGTATTTGTTCAGTTCACTAGCAATATAAAACGACTAAATATAATTCAGTGCTATTTTTAAGAGTCATGCATAGCCAATAGTGGCTCTAACCCATTTATTAAAGAACAAAAAAATCTCCAAATTAATTATTAATTAAAAAAGGAGTTATACCAAGTACAATCTATTATACTAACAAGAGTAATTGAATAAGTAAATAATTCTAACGCAACTTTTCATTTCTAACTCTATCACGATATATTTACAAAGAGCAAACAAAAATCAGAGCATTAAGAATTAATTGATTAAACTTTTTCGTTTCAGCTTTTCCAATCAAACGTACAAGTACTAAATATCATTCTCTTCAAGCAATTTTATCAGATTTGTCTAATCTCCAACTTACATCCACTTCTCTATTTTCACCACTAATATAGCTCTGTTTGTATGATTCTTTGGAATACCCCAAGGGTCTCATATTTGATGAACATAATGCTTCTTGGTTTCTTTAGATCTCAAGCTACCGGCACATAAATGATTAAAAGAGAGACTCAGGTCAAAGAGTTCATGAGCCTCCCAATGGAGGAACATGAACGATCAAGAGAATGAGCAAATTTCAGTTGGCACATAAATGATAAATCCAGCGAGTTAGACCAAGGAATGACAGAGTGAGCAAATACGGGAGCGAACGAGAGAGAGGGATATCTCGTACAGGCAAGTAAGTGAATGAGCCTCAGGTTTGCTCGCCGGATGGGCACATGAACGAGCAAGAGAATATGTCTACTAAAGTAAGGCACATAATCGAGCAAGAGAATGAGTGGACTAAAAAAGAAACATGAATGACCAAGTGAAAGAGTATCACCATGGATGCACATGAACAATAGTGAAGCCCTCAAGTTATTTACCAAAAAATCATCAAAAAAAATATTATGAGGGTCATCATATATTGACTATAGAAACTCTTCAAAAGTGCTATAGTTTTCAAGACATATACTTGGCTCTGCTCTAGAAAATAAAAAAAATAAAAAATGAAAACATAGTGTTTCATGTAGAATATATGACATAGTGTAGGTGACCTAAGGACAGTACAGTAGGTCATGGCCGGGGATCGAGAACCCCGGGCCCCCTTTTGGCATGAAAGAGCACTGAGTTCGTGGCACATGTGAAGTGGTGGCAAAAGCCGAAGCCTTAAGGAGACAGGATGACTATAACATGGCTCGATGCCAGTCCAGCAACTGGCTAGAGTCGCACATCACTCACAGGGTAATGGTCCACAACGCTCTAAGGTGAAAAAGTGGCTCACGATGTGCTGCTGAAATGAACGATACTTTTGGATGGAGAATTTGTTTTTTAGTTACAATATAACTGTGTTTGGTTGTCTAGTAGGCTTACAGATCTAAGCACTTGCTTCAAATGAAGAATTAAGCTATAGAAATGTGTTTGTACCCTCCAAGCGTCCTTCTATATATGTGTGTATAATCGTTCTATCTTTTATCTATGTCTATTTCCTCCATATCACTATCTATTATACCCTGAGATAAATGGCCAATACTCAACTAGTCATCCTACCAAAACCTGTCTCTTGACCATCTTGCACAAGTACTCTAATCTTAGGCCTAAACAAATCTCACTACCAAGAACAATACTATAAACATATAAAATGTATAGCTGACTCATCTATAAAATAATCTTATAATCCAAATAATTATACCATTTATTAAGTTATTCCACCATCTAATTTAGTTAGAGATAGGTTTAGAACTAAAAAATAGAGATGCATAGCATTTTTGTATAAATAAGTCATTAGTTTGAATGAGAGAATAGGTGAAAGAAAACTTCTTACTAATGCATTTTAGTTTGATTTCTTTTTCTTACTTTTTGTTTGTGTTTTGCTTATTTTATTTATTTTTCTTTTTAGAAAAATTGACAGGGTCGATGCGCTGAAATCCTGCTCCTTTTACTAGGCTTTCGGCCCGGTAGCCCAGTCCAAGATTTCCTTCTCATGAACTGTTTCATCTCCAAATCAATAAGTCTTAAACTGTTCATAATAGCATTAAAAGCATGGATCTCCCAAATTGAGCCTCTCTCTCTCTCTCTCTCTCTCTCTCTCTCTCTCTCTCTCTCTCTCTCTCTCTCTCTCTCTCTCTCTCTCTCTCTCTCTCTCTCTCTCTCTCTCTCTCTCTCTCTCTGAGAGATTAGATAAGAAACCACAATACAAGTAGAAAATGAGATGCAACTTTGTCACTATTATCACATAGCACACACGTATTAGGACTTGGCCGATATCTTTTCTTAAAATCTCAGTATTAAAAATTTTACATTTAGAAGCTAACCATATAAAAAGAAAAACTTTATCAAAAAAAGCAATTTTTCGTGGAGTGGGCAAAACTGCCACTCCTACCACCATCATTAATGAAATTATACATACCTTTTACGGTAAATATCCACTTTCAGACCACCACCCTCTTATTCTGTTAGTATTTATATTTGGTCTAATATTTCTAAATATTTGTAATAGACGTTGCAACTCCTCTCGCACAACTATATATGAGGCATCTGTATATAAAACCTTCAATTGTTTCTCCTTAATATGGCATCTTATTGCTAATTGTTTCTTTTGAATCGGATATTATTTTTACTTTACATATATTATTATAGAGATTGATGCTATTTGTTTGTCTCATTAAATAAATTTCTTCTACGATGTTCGCGTTGCATAACCCAAAAAAAAAAAAAAAAAAGAAGGTAGGAAAGCCAACAACAAAAATAAAAAAAAACCTTATTAATCTTTAAAATTGCTAAACGTTATTAATCTTTTCGACAATTTTTTTTTGTGAATAGAAACTGCTAAGAAGTTGTGAGTCAACCATCTGTTTTTACTTTTTAAATATGTGTATAAATTAATCTCCAAAAATAAAAAATTAATAACGATACCAAATTAATTTTTTATTTTTAAAAATTAATTTATATTATTTTTAAAAATAAAGGACTGATATGCAATTACTCAGTCATGAGTTGCTGATTTGAGGGAGCGGCTTGCCTGCTTCCTACGAAAGCAGGAAGCAGGAAACTGACGGTCCAGATCGGATGATCTGGATCGTGTGGTTTTCGAAACGTTATATATAATTTTTATCAATTTATTTGACCTATTTTAGAGTATTTTTAAGAAAATTTTTTGAACTACAAAGTTGTAAAGTTGATGTGATCTACTACCGAATACTATGCTAAAATGATGATCCAAAATTAAATCATTATTTTGACATAGTATTTAATATTTTTTAAAAAAATATTCAATTATAAAATTGTAGATCACATCAAAATCTATATTTTTATAGTTTAAATTTTTTTTTTAAAAAATACTCCAGACTAGATCAAATAAATCGATAAAATTTTATAAAAATGTCTCATAATTTATATAAAATCGAATGATTTGAGTCGGACCGTTGAATTTTTTGCTTCCCACTTCTCGCAGGAACAGGCGAGCCGCGGCCCTGATTTGAGCATTCCAGACAGAGAGACACAAGTCAATTTTCAAAATAATTAATCAATCTATCTACTAAGTAAAGTAAGATTTGTCATGAGCACACCATAAATACATAAACAAGACGGCAAATGCTGGGCTGATCCATGCAATGTTTGCCCACTGTACCGGACATTGTGACCCCTCATGAACTCTAATTTACTGCATAAACTGACCGCTTGTGGACTCTGCCCCCACTGGACTGCCCTTGGAGACCGTGCCCTCCCTGTCTTTTCTATCTCTTCTTTCTAGACTCATTTTTTCCGCTTTTATCCATGTCCCCATAAAAACAAAAGTGTTTTCTGAAAATATTTAAAAATACCATAAAATAATTAGTCACCCCTAATTAATTACATATTAAATTATAAATAATTAATTTTTATCACACATTAATTTTATAATCTATATAAATTATTAAAACTATAACTATATTTATTTAAATATATAATTTTAATATTACCATTTATATTATGTAATTTAGTGTGTAATTTTCAAGACAAGCATAGCGAAACTTAAATACCATCTGAGGCAAGAAATTATTGTTTGTCTATTGACCCTTCTATAAAAATCATATATTTCAGATTAATCTAATAGCTAGTTTATTTAAAGGAGGTATTATTGGTAATTATTCTAAAATTATGGTTTGGCGTAGTGGCAGCCGAAAGCCAAAACTTTAGATAAGAGGGAGAGAGATGAGTACAAAATAATAACGAAGACAAGTGATGGTGGGAACATTCTGGAATTAGGCCCCATTTCCACCAACTTTCAATTATTGTACGAGTACAACAGAAAAAAATATATAATTAACTAAGTAATAAAAAATATATATTACTCTAAAACATTTAAAATATTCCTACAAAGAACAATAACACATGAGAGTAGCCTTAAATTTATATCGCTCCCACAACCCATAAATGCTTCAGCAACAAAGTATTTGAAGTCAATATTATCTAAGCATTTGAAGTAAAAATATGAGGTGGGTAATTGAAGTTCAATTTTTTTTTTTAATAAACCGACTACTGTATTTTAACAAATAAATTGGAATTGCAAGATTAATATAATTACTAAAAATCAGAAAAGCCTGGCCAAAAATTAAACTAATCTAATAATTCAACTAAACCAGAAAAAGCTTCCATACATTACACACTAAACCAACCCTGCGTACGTAGAAGAAACTTTCAATAGTAATAAATTACATAAAAGCAGCAGTAAAAGCAAGCCCTCCTTTCTTTCAGCCTTCACATGCCCAAACAGAACCCACAAACAGGAGAGAAAGAAAGACAGTTCGTCGTCAAAGTTCATGATGATCGTCAGTTCAGTTGGTGGGGTTGCTCCTGAATGAGCCCAGAGCTTTGATCGCCGCCGCCCGGAGTATGTACTGGTGATAAGCCGCCGCCGCTGCCGCTCCGATGAACGGTCCCACCCAGAAGATCCACTGTGTACATAGACAAACCAAACCGTTAATTAATATACAAGTGATAAAAGAATTAGGTTGTTTCTGAAAAAAAGTCAAGGTTATAAGCATGCATTACATGGTCGTCCCAGGCTTTTTTATGGTTGTAGATGGCGGCAGCGCCGAAGCTCCTCGCCGGGTTGATGCTAGTTCCGGTGATGGGGATCAGTGCCAGGTGCACCATGAAAACAGCGAACCCTATTGGCAGAGGCGCCAACACCTGTAAAAATTTGAACTCTTAGAACAGATATATACAGAAAATACTTATTTTTATTTTATTTTCTCCTACTAAAGCTAGAGTAACGTACGGGGACGTGGGAGTCACGAGCGTTGCGCTTGGGGTCGGTGGCAGAGAAGACAGTGTAGACGAGGACAAATGTTCCGATGATCTCAGCGCCGAGAGCGGTGCCCTTGGAGTAGCCTGGCTGGACCTCGTTAGCGCCGCCTCCGAGGGAGTTATACTGGTGCTTCATGATGCCCTTCACGATCCCAACTCCGACCACAGCTCCCGCGCACTGCGCCAACATGTAGAGTATCGCCCTCACCAGCGACACTTTCCGCGCCAGGAACAGCCCGAACGTCACCGCCGGGTTAATATGCCCACCTTTATGTTAAAGAAAAAAAAAGTGAATATGATATTTTAAACCAGCATGCAAAAAAACTTTTATATATTATATATATATATATATATATATAATATATATATATATATATATAATATATCATCATTTGAATGTAAGTGTACCGGAGATGCCGGCGGTGCAGTACACGAGAATAAAGATCATGCCGCCGAAAGCCCAGGCGATGCCGAGGATACCGACGCCGCCGCAAGGGTCTGCGGCGGACTGGACCTTGTAGCCGATGACAGTTGCGATGGTGATGTAGAGGAAGAGGAGTGTAGCGATGAACTCGGCTATGACAGCACGGTAGAACGACCAGAGACGGAGCTCGCCCATATCAAACAGCGGCGCTGGAGGTGGGTCGGCGTAGTCCTTCGCCGGTGGATGCTCTCCGATGTCCTTCGACATGTTGGTAGACAATCGATCAATTCTCGGTCTCAGCAGCTGGCTGCAGGCTGCACTGAGCTTGAGGTTAGGCTGAGCTTTAGGTTAGATTAGAGAGAGAATAAGTTGGGAGAGGGGGTATGGGCCGATTTATTGATAAGAGAGAGACTGTGGTCGGGAGAGTGGGACCCAAGAACAGCGCAGCCATGTGAAAGGATTGAGAGCTTTCTTTCTTTCTTCAATGATGTCTTCCCAACTCGAGGTTGGCATCCAACGTCGTCTTCTTCCTTTATTACCCAACCGTTACAAGAAAACACGCTCCCTGCTATTACTGCAATATCTATGCTGCCTCTTGTCGAAAATGCCCCTGCAAAACTTTTTTTTTTTGTGATAAATCTATCTATCCTTTTAAGATGTATCTACAAAATATATATAACGGCTGAAATTTAATTTTAATATTTAATAATATTATTAAATATTTAACGGCGTAAATTGTTATACCGTTAAGTATAAAATTAAATATTATTCGTTAAATTAAAAAATTCAACAACTGAGATATTAATTACAAAAGATTATTCTCAATTCAACCTGAGAATAGTCTTTATATATATATATATATATATATATATATATATATATATATGTTGCCAATTAAAATTATTAAGCTCAGTTTCATTAATTTTAATATAACTTTTAAATATATTACATAATTTACTTGAATATATTATCTAAGAAAGGCCCTCATTTTTATTTGAAATTAAAAAATAATAATTTAAGAAACATGACAGTTAATTTATATAAAAATTATGTATATACCTTCATATATTAAGGTATTATTATATACAAATTATTTATGAAAAAATGTAATGTGTTTTTAAAAAAATTGATAATAAACAGATATAAAAAATTGGATATAATTGATTTTATGCCATATTTTAAATATTTTTTGATATGTCAAATGACATTTATTCTTATACTAGTTGTACGTATACAATAAAATATTTTAACAAAAATTTTAACTAATTGATATTAAATTGATCCAAATATATACATATAAATTAACATAAAATCATATATTTTGTAATAAGAATTAAAATGTTATTGCGTTTTCAAGAACAATCATAATATCTACATTATCTATTTTTCTTAGAAAATTTATAATCTATTAAGTGAAGTATGGACGTTGTTCACGAACTTTTTAGTTTCACCTAATAAATTATTAATAAAATTAATTACCTCTCAAAATTATATAAAAATATTATTATATATATTTATATTAGAAAATCATCCACCATAATTCTATGTTAAATTATGATGGGCCCCACATATATTGATCAGAATTTTTTATATCTAGCATGCATTAATATAGGTATTGATGTTAATTTTTCAAATTAGTGAGTGTGTGATCCACCCTAATAAATTTGTATAAAGTTTTATTGCACACATAATTAAAAAAAAAAGTAATATATATAGACATTGTAAATGAAAATGTTAAATATAGATATTTGCTAAAAAGCAATTTAAAAGTTGGCACATATTTATTCGCAAAGGGTGATTGTTACGGTAATATAATGAGGCCAAATCTAATTTAAGTATTTAAGAGTCGATATTAATTATATAATTGGATATAATTTAAAAAATATGGAAATATAAAAATTTTAGTATTTTAACACCATCACTACATAACTTTTCTATTATCGGTGCAAAGTTGTTTATTTAACGGAAGGTTCTAATGGTGGCAGGTCGTTTGACCGATATGTGTAGTTTGGTTTTAGTTGATTTATATTGTGATTTGTTTATACTTAACCTGGATGGCGAGATTTTTAAAAATGATTGTGGTGGGTTCCAAGTATCTTTTAGTATAATTTATAATTTTTTAAAAAAAATTAATGAAAAGTTAGAAGTTCTAAAATATTTATAATCAGTAAAAATTTTAGAACTACAGAAACAACATTTCTAGAAAAAACACATTAATACCAAATTTATGGAGTGCAACAAAAAATGTTTAATTTATATATATATATATATATATATATATATATTATTAATTTGATTTAATAATTATATTAAAGTATGAATTTGATTGAGATGATGGTATAGAGTGAGGGACTAATGCGACATTAATTCCAAGAAACAACCTTGAGTCTGCAGCCTCCTAACTACAAAGGGCATTCCTGTATTTTACCAAATATTGATCATGTTCACGTGTTTTAAACATTAAGCATATCAAGGCCCACATGAAACAGCTGGACCAAAGATAGCAACGTGTCGATATTTAGTTAATAGTAGCACCCTGTTTGCTGTTGTACCCTTGCCAGTCTATTGTATATCTGCTGTTATCTCTCTTTATCGTCGTCTTTTGCTGCTCCTACTTTATTCGATATAAGCTCCCCTCTTTCCTTTCTATCTTGCTAACCACAGAGTGCGGCTGCACGAATGCCACGTGGATGTAGACCCCACTAGTGTCAAGAACATTGAATTGTCAAAGAACTTCGGGAGAGCTCGCGGTTCTACCGTTGGAGTTATTATCCAACGGTCAAAAGACCAAATTTGCGAAATCTCGCCCTCTCGACCGTGACAAAAGAATATACGATTTTTTTCCAAAACGTTCATGTTTCCTCAAATTTATTTATAGAAATTTATAACACTTATTTCATAATTAAAATAATATATATATATATATATATATATATATATATATATATAGTTTTTAGTCCAACATGTGTATAATAGATATATAGTTATTTTAAAATAAGACTTATAATTTGTATCTAATAGTTTTAAATTATATTTATGAGTAGATTTTTTAATTTAATTTTTTAATAGCAAGGATTTTAAAATCTCAAACATTATTTAGAAATATTTCTTTTAAATAATTAAATTCAAAAACTATGGAAGTTATGAAAGTCTCTTGATTTGAAGTTTTTAAAACTAATTATACATATTTTAGTTAGATTTTGTAAGTATCCAAAATTTTATTTTAAAAAATAGTAAAATAAACCTAATTCAACGGCTATCATAATTATTTTAAGGGTATGTGATTATCAGCTATCATAAACCTAATTTCAACAGTCTATCTAATCAATTACTTCATGCAACCAAATAATCATTAAAAAAAAAATGCAATAGCTGAAGATTGGCCTACATACTGTGCCAATTCGATCAGAAACTAATTTAAAATAGGAGTTATGATTGTAAATTATATTTATTCCATTATAGATAAACCTTTTGCTTTCTAGATGAACCCCTCTCTAGTCTAAAATTTTGCAATAGATCCACAAAATTCCAAAATTGAGAGGTTCAGAGAATTTAACCCTTACGTTTTGCTTTTTAGGAATACTTTTGTTTCAATTTATTATCTTTTGAAATAAAAATGTAGTTGATCGTACGTGTAGATTTGTCTGGCTCGAGGAAGAATAGCTGCGGTCAGATCAATTATGGTTTGGCCCATCTAAATACAGCCCATTATAGCCTAAACTTCAATTAAATCCGATTTAAATGAAGTTTGATGATTTTAACTCCGATTTTTAATTAATATCAATCACTAAATCAATTATAATAACGAGTTCGATTGAACTTTATGTAGAAATCATGGGCCTATATGATAATTGATCTTTAACTCATATGATTTCAGAAATTAACGTACAGATAATTGATGGACAAGGAAATGGTAACACCACACTTATTCCTCTATTTATACATATTTGTCGAAGTCAAATCATATTCTAACGATGAAAGGGCTAATGATAATGATATATACCAACCTATTAATGCAAATATCACCACTTAGATGTGTATATTCGCTGCTATAAAGATAAATAAGTCTATATATGTTGTCTTTTTTTATGACAAATTAGATAATTTATTAATATATGTATATAAGTTTTTTTGAAAGTATGTTACTGTCGTCGCCCTTTAGCGATTGTTAAAGTGTATAGTAAAATTTGTCCTAATAACCTATGGTATATCCTTTTTTTAGGGGTGCATAGTGTGTAAATTGAAAAATTGAAGAACAAAAAAGAGAAAAGTGAATAGAGGGCAATGACAAAATCCATCATAACATAAAGATGTTTAAAAAAATCTATTATTTATAACACTAAAATTACTTATATATTCTGAAAATTGTTCTTTCACTATGGATTTATAAAGCAGTGGGGTAATTAATAAAAAAGAAAAAAAAATAATGAAAAGTGGACTGCATTGTGCGAAGCGCACTGTGCCCTTCACGGCATGTGCACAGCTTTGCACATACTGTGCCGATCATGACGTTGGTTGGTTTGGAACAGTAAAAAGATAAATAAATAACTATATACCAGTCATTGATTTTGAAATATTTTTTAAAACAGTACTTCATTTCAAGGACATTCCAAATAAATCTAAGGGCTTTTTACATATCAGCTCCCTATTTTAGATTCGCGCAAATCAGTATCTGAAAATGCGTTTCAGGTGGCTATTTGAGTAAAAATTAGTCCTTAAAAATATATTTTCAGGATCTGATATCCGACCCAAAAATAGGGGGGCTGATGTGAAATTATCCTTAAAACAATCTCAATAAATTTTATCAGCTACTTTAATTTTAGTTGCTCAAATGTCAAAGAACATCTTGATAGAAAGTCTATTAAACTCAATATCACATAATCAAGTTCAGCGTAAATTCAAGGTCACTTGTGATACAAGTTGTTACACAATTGTATATTATATATATATATATAGGGAATGAGGAAATATATACTTTGATTTTGTACTTTCTTGGTCCTATTGGTATTAAGCCAATAGAGGAGCTAGTAGATTGTTATCTTAAAATTATCCCACATCAAAAGATAGTTCGAATGCACATGTCATAGTATTATTAAATTTGGAGCTCACTTTTTTGAGGCACCCACTATAGTTGGTCAAGAGCTATTAAGACACTTAGATGTCAACATATTCAAGTTTTATAGAATTGTATCCCAGCAACCCAAGCCTGGATGTGGCAACTATGGATACTTATTATGAGACGGAAGAGTCACACCAGTTGCTTGAGAACCTCTCGAACCGGTGGAAATTAGGCCTAGACTTATCTCGTTTGGATAGCATATGGCACGTCCTATCTTCGCATGCGCATGACGGGATGTTATATATCTCAGCCGTTAGATCAAGTAAATCAACGACTGTGATGTTAACTTACTAAAACTATTTTCAGATTGAACTGAGAATACCATATATATATATATATATATATATATATGGTGGGGCGAATATAACATCCTTAGACCTGTGGATATTTGGCTCACAAGAGAGCTAGCTGCTTTTCGCATCGAAGGTGGAAATGTAGAGGTGTTTATAAAAGTATAACTATCTTGAAGGTCTTTTGTCGAAATCAGCAAATGTGAAGATGGGTGTACGCCAGTTCATGCCAACTAGGGACCAACCTTATCGTGAGGACTCGTATAAGCCAGCTACGGACCAACTCTGGTATGATACCGGGTAGTGGGAATTCCCCTATTCCGTCTAAGAGTTGGCCTCGTGTATGCCCCCCAAAGACTGTAGACTATACACCAGACTCTTACGGAACGAACCATCACGGTAGGACAAAAGTTGTACAGGCTTCCAATCCCTCCAACCACTCGCCACACGTTAAAGATGAATCCTTTAAAGACCGATCTTAAAGTACTTAGACATGGATCCCCTATCGCAGTTGAACCTCGGGAACCGTATTATCGTTTTCAATGAATCAACTAATGAAAATGTGGACGGAAGCGGCTATAAAGAGTGGGATTATACATATAGAAAGAGGAAAGGACAACTTTAGAGACAAGAGAGAGAGAGAGAGAGAGAGAGAGAGAGAGAGAGAGAGAGAGAGAGAGAGATTACCCATTTAAATGTCTTGCTGAAGTACCAGCAGCATGGGACCTATCATCTTGGTTACTGTCTGAAGCTCACGAGTATATTTTTCATTAGGGGACAAATAAATCATTCTAAGAGTACTTTATTTTACCATTATCTTTAATGTCAATTTTTCCCTAAAAGATCCTTGAGATGAGAACTTACATTGACATCATCAACTGATGCGAGTAAACAACAAAATAAGAAGAATTGTTCTGGAAGCATCTATTCACAAAAAATGGAGTAAGTGTAAGTGGCCACGTGGCAAAAAATGACGCTTATATGCTACTACTATGTTTGGGATGAAAGAAAAGGGAGGAAAAGAATGGGTAATGAAATAAAATTCAACTATTTTTCAATTTTCGTTGCTACGGGAATTTGCAATGGAATGAAATGTAAGGAGAATAATTTTTACGGTTCGTAAAATTTTATTCTTTCCGCCGTGAAGTGAAATAGAAAGAAAACTTGGTTTAAATATTGAATATACGTTTTTGTCTAGAGATATGGTAATAATTTGACAGTATATCTCAATTTTTTTAAATTTATATTTATTTTTTTATAATATAAATATGGTGGAGGAAAAACATTTCCTACCAATATTTTTATCTCAAAAATCTTACAATTCTTCTGTAAAAACTCTTTCTTTTTTTTAAAAAAATGCATGTTTGGCTCTCAAAATCTTGTACCTGAATATGCATGCATAAGAAGAATAACTAAGTACTGGCAATGCAATTTTCAACTAGTACTAAAATTGTTTCTCATTTACATGCTCATTCTCTGTTTCAATTGGGAAAACCTCATTTTTTAGAATTCCAAGTTCCTATAATGAGGCTACATTTCTACCCAAATGAGACCCTTGTCCAAATCTTCTTAAAAAACACTTAAGAATGTTTCATCACACGTGAAAAAAAAAGGTTAAATCCATCTACTTTCTGATCGTGCCTGATCGTGCGGCTCCCCCTCTGTCTCCTCGATCTGATCCTCATTTTGTATTTGCAATGCCATTGAATCCATCTACTTTCTCAAATCTCTATGCTTTAGGCATTTCTCATGCATCTATTCACTTTAAAATTCATAACAACACATATCCAGAAACACATCTAGCCGGAATTCATTATATGGGTATTGTTGTTGTTGACAGATCCTACAGAAACAAATTCTTTCGGATTGCATATGTTTTGATTTTGATTCAAAAAATTATTTATATATAAATATTTGAAGGTAAGATCGTACTTTATTACTTGTAAACTCCATCACCCTACCATCAATGGTGTAGGACTTCACCTCTCTTCTTTTGCTCTTAATAAATGAAGCATTACGTGGCAGTCCCTCCATGGTTTCAAAGCTACAAATAAATTTTTTATAATTATTTAATATTTTTATATAAAATATCTGTTTAGAATTTTTTTTTCAAAATAACTATTTAAAAATATTTTTAAAAATATATTAAATAAAAATTTTAGAATATAAAATAAATTTTTATATATTTAAAGTTATAAAACAATATTTAAATAATAATTAAAATATGAGATGGGCTAATTTGAGAAGAATTTGAAATATGGGCTTGCTCAAAGGTTGGAAAATTAGAGGCCGAATAGCAGATTCCTCTTTAATAAAATCGCTTGGCTTGATTGTCCAGCCGACCAACGCTCCCATGGCGCCGCCGCTGCAGCAAACATCCGGTGCCACCTCGTCCGCGCTCCTCCCTCTCCTTCCTCCTCTTCCCCGTGCCCAAGCCCTCCTCCACCAGATGTCGTACCTCGCCTCCCGCCTCTTCGACGTCTCCGCTCACCGATCTCTCTGGCTCGCCTCTTTCCGCGGCTCTCTACCCTCCTTCCTCTCGTCGTCACCACCACAACCACCCCCAACACTGACATCTCTTCCTTCCACTACCAAAGAAGTCCTCTCGCTCTTCACGTCTCTACAAACCCAGCTCTTCGAAGCTGTTGCCGAGCTCCAGGAGATCCTCGACCTCCAAGATTCATGTGCCAAGCTCGTGCGCGACTGGCGTGCCGCCGACGCGTCTCTTCTCTCCTTCTCTAACTCCCTCCGTGATGCCGTCACTCTCCTCGACAAGCTCGTCGACGATTACTCCGACTATCTCCGCCCCTCTAAACGCTCCAAAAACTCATCCGACGACGATCCTCAACCCAATTCCTTTTCCCTCAAGTCCTCGCTTGATATCTCTGAGATTCTCGCGTACGCCCACAGAATCAGCTACACGACCTTCGCGCCTCCGGAACATGGAGCCGGGCTGGCCCCGCTTCTCGGCGCCTTACCCCCAGCGCCGCAGGAGAACGAGATGCGCGCATCTCAATTATACCACTATGTGGATCTTGATGTAGGCGTTCCCAAGAAGCTCTCGGAGGCGAAAGATCGCTTTGCAGATGCTGTTTCGGAAGTACCGCTTATTGAATCGACGCCACCCAGGGAAGAGCTGCCTACTGCCCGGCCGCCTCCGATGCTACCAATTTCGGTGCCACCGGGGTGGCGGAAGGGAATGCCAGTGGAGATTCTGGCAGATCTGCCGCCTATGCCACCTGGGTGGAAACCTGGGGACCCGATACCACTGCCCCCGCTAGATCTGGGTGGTAACAAAGGCGAAGAGCATCGATTGCCTCCGAGGGTGCCGCCTCTCCATCCTAAAGCGCCGGAGCCTACACAAGTCAAGTTTGTGCAGCTTGATATTAATCCAAATGAGGATGATTACAGCAGTGACTATAGCAGTGATGTTGGTAGCTCAGAAGAGGATGATGACTGAATGTGAAAGGTGAGCTAGCATCTTGGTATTTTGAAATTGTGTAGGCTTTGCATTTTCTTAGTGTCCTGTTGTAGTGCATTGCTATGGATCGGAAAGATTACACAGAACTGAATTGCTAGAAGTATATAAAAACCTGAACCAAACTGAAGTTTGGCCTATTTCGATCAATTAGGGTACTGTTCAGCAGTAGCCAACACAATCAGTCATTTCTTTGCATGGCAGCAATTGCATGTTGAGTCGCCATTGCACTGAACGTCTATGGTATATCGAGCTGCAACTCCAACTAGAATGCCTATGTCAGTTAGCAATTGCAACCAGACTCATCTATTTGGTGCTTATAATATCATTGTCGCCTAGTATGGCACAAATTACATTATCAAAGTGGGTGTATATTACGAAATTAAGCTTTCTAGGATAGGCAACGCTACAAAGCACTACTGTTGGTGAAGGAAATTGTTAACATAGGACGTGGTGGTCCTAGAATGAGCCTTTAGTGGAAAGCAGATGTCCCATAATGGAGACGAACGGGTGAGGCTGAAGCAGATGTGAGTTTTGATTTGTAGAAGAACCAACTTCAATGGGAGACAAAGGGGCATGTTAGGGACTTTTTACCCTTATAGTTTTTGTTAAAATTAGCTGGAAAAGAGCTGAAGAGTTAACTTGTGTTAAAGAGGCAAAACAAGGATCTCTTGTGATTATTTCAGAAACTTGGATCTCGTTTACATTTGTTTGCAAAACTATAGGTATTTAATGAAATGTACCCACAAATGGCTTCCGTCCTTGGTTAATGTAGTGAAATCTTGATGTCCACTGCTCTAAGTATCTCTCATACTGTAGAATTATGGTATACTGCAGTCATTTCTGTCTTATCGTCTGCATAACGATAGACTAGCATCAAATATAGACATAAACAATGCTGCCAAATGGTCACGTTGATTACTGAAGATAAAAATCATATAATGAACTTATTAAAATTTTCGTTTTCCAGAAGAAATTGTTGCCATTAATGAAGCATAGATAGTTGAAGTTGAATTCTAGCACGAAATTTTTTTTTTTTTATTTGTTTCAATTTCTTATGAACTTTCTATAAATAAGAAGAATTATCTTTTCTTAGTATGAAACTGTAAATACATTTGGTTTGCCAGTGTGTTATTGAGCCCTGAACTTGCTGTCCAGCACTTTCTTCCATTCATACAAATTTTTATGTGATAATTTTCTGCTAATGTTCTGTTGATATCGACAAAATAAAACTAGCACGGAATCACATGTAAGGTAACTTATTCCTGTGACGAACTATTACATGAAAGTTTGGTTAGAGCACTGTGGCATGTGGGTTCATGTAGAGGACACAGCCTAGCAAAGAGGATTTAATGCTGTTGTTGCTGGTTGAGGACGGGGGAGAATGGAGTGCTTGTAGGATATTGGATATATTTCATTCATGTGTTGATCTTCACTCTCTTTTTCTTCCCATTGTTTGTTTACATGCAATACCACTCCATTTATAATAGCCATATCACCATATAACACTCGATTTTCATTTATCAGAACTTGCCATTTTTGGAAAACTCCTGCATCATCTTAAGCCTTCAGAAAGTTTCATTTAGGACATTGCATGAGAGTCCAGTTGTTTTTAGACCTTCCTTTTAGTCGATCAAAGTGATAATCATGGTTCCTTGAGATTACAGCCAAGTGTCAAAATTCCGAAAGTTTCAAATCTAAATGGTATTTTGATCATCGATGGCCCTTATATTGTGATTCTCTTTTCTGATGGTTCTGCCAAACGTAGTTATAATGCATGTAAACTTAATATCAAGTGATTCTCTTTCGTACTTCTTGCAGGTAATATGCAAAAACCTCTTTTGATTTCGGATAATGGCATTATTTATTGCTGTCAGATCGATAGGATCAATTGTCCAGCACTTCCCAGAAAAAATGCTGATCCGAAACTCCTGTAACTGGTTCTGGTAGCACTTCGCTAGCTTTGATCATTTAAGTTTGATGTAAAAGTTACTGAAGGTTCTTGATGAACTTCAAAATCAGGAATCATAACCTATGCTAATTGCAAGGTGCATGACATGTAAGTAGTGTATTAGTTTGTAAGTGTTTCACTTAAGAGAACAAATCCAAATACCATATTATTGTTGTAATTAATTGGTCTATTTAATTATTCATTTTATCATCTTTTCTTTTTCATCCTGTAGATAGGCCAGCAAGTTTCAGTTTGATAGACGAGTAATCGTCACGAAACTTGTTGGTTTCATAACTGATGTTCTTGACAATACAAAGAACAAAGAACGACTAATTTACTCTCTGCAAGCTGTGTTAGCCCTTTTAATATGCAATTTCTTATGATAAGCGCAAGAGTGCAGAATTATGCAGTTATATTGAACATTGCTAGCACCAGGGATTTTGGTTAACGGAGTCATGGTACCCTTCACGTTGCATCTCCTGCATTTTCCTTTACTTTTTATGTAGACTAATTAATATGTGCTGCAAAGTTCATTGGCAGAAATGGTACATAGGATGGCAGTTCTATTCGGCTTTATAAAGGAATTGCCGTTGCTCATTATCTCCTCTTTTCGTGTGTTCGTGTGTGTGTGTGTGTATACACACACGAAAGATGCACCTACTATAGCGTACGTCAAAAATAATTAAAAATTATTTTTAAAATTTATAATTAGTAATATTTTTTATTTTTTAAATTATACTGATCTATTTATATTATATTTTTTTATAAAAAGAATTAAAATTTTAATTCACGAATAAAAAGAATATATTTCAAAAACATATAGAAAATATAAAGGAAAAAAGGTAAGCTGTTTATAACTTTCTATGGAAGATAAGTTGTATAATATTTATAATAATTATTTTATATATAATTTAATTTAATTAATTATTAAATAATTATATTAAGATATAAAACACCATTAAATTCATCTTTTAAAATTTTCCATCTTACATGTCTAAATTATCTGAATTATCTATGCTATCAGAATTATAAAAATTTAAGGATTAATTATATATCAGTCTTTTTTTTTTAAAACATCTTGACAAATTAGCTCTTCTAAACTTTAACTTCCTAATCAACCCTTAAAATAGCTAACGTGACTGCAGTGCTACGTCAGCTATTTAAGGTGGAAATGGGCCGAAAGTTTTGGCAGAGGCTCAAATGTCAAAAATCCCAAATTTTAAATATGTTTTTCATGACATTGAATCTGTTTAAAGGGAAAGCTCTGATCTGGGTAGCATTATTCTGTGACAGGTTTATTCTTCAGGAAAAGAAAAAATATACATGCGAAGCAGAAATCTCCAAGTCCGTAGTCTCTTTTTTTTCTCAGTTTTGGAACGTTGGCATATGCGTTTGGGCGAGACGTAGATCATAAATGTCGCCACGTCATAGTGCATGAATCGGCGCACACGCCTGACTTAAATAGAATTTTTTTTATTATTTTTTAATAAAAAATTATTAAAATAAAATTATTAAAAATTTATTTGTTAAACTAAGATTTTCCACGCTACATCATTGTCACGTAGGAACAATGTCTTTTGAAAAAAAACGCTTCTTTATGTTGACCGATCAAGAGAAAAAGTGTTTTTCAAAAAATGCCATTTTCTTCGGAACAACGTTTTTTGAAAAACACTCTTGCTTGACATAAAAATTGGTATAAAAATTATATGGAGGAAAAGACGTACTTCATCAAACCACAAAACCAAAAATATTCAATGCACGTAAATCAAAAACTCGTATAAATTTTTCGTATACATATTTTAAATATTTTTAGAAAAAAATTTAAACTATAAAGTTATGCATTTTAATGTGATCTATAATTTTGTAGTCGAAAATTTTTCGAGTAAATATCAAATAATATACCAAAAGAGTAATTAAAATTTTGATAATCATTTTAGCATATTATTTGATATTTTTTAAAAAAATTTCAATTATAAAGTTGTTGCTCACATCAAAATCTATAATTTCTAAGTTTAAAATTTTTTCTAAAAATATTTAAAAATAAGTTCAGTAAGTTGTTGTAAGTTTGTAAAGTAAAAGACATTATATAAATTTACGGCAATTCATTTGATATATTTTTTAAATTTTTTACAAAAATTTTGAAATATAAATTTATAAATTTTAATGAGATTTACAACTTTGATATATTTACTAATTATACACACTTACTCCGTATAATTTTTATAACAATTTTTTAGTCAAAAAAAAAGATTTTTCCGAAAAATATTTTTCTAAATGAAAGAGGGTTTTTTGAAAAGATGCTATTCCTATGTAGCAATGACGTGGCGCGACGGATGTTAGTTTGATAAATAAATTTTTAATACTTTTTTATTAAAAAAAGTAATATTTAAAAGAGTTATGCTACAGCTCCCAAACCTTTCCACCGAAATTTTTTTCAAATTTAGGAAAAATGCGTTTTTCTGCGCTGTGAAACGCGTTTCAGATAAGAAAACGCGTTTCACAGCCGGAAAAAATGTGTTTTTCCTAAGTTTGGGAATTTTTTCGGTGAAAAAGTTCAGGAATTGTAGCATTTTTGTATTTAAAAAAAAAAAATTCCTTGAATTAAGCGCCCCACGAACGATTCTATTCTACCACGCATCTCCCCGATTCCGAGTCAATAGGTACACGTACACGACGCCGCTCCGCCCTCTCGTTTCTCTCAATCTTTCTTCCAAGTCAATGCCAAAAACCAACATAAAATCCCACGAAAAATCTCTTCGAACCATTCGAATTAACAACTCTCCAAATATAACTCGATCCACCGTAAGATTCGTTCACAAATCGAAATCTACGTATTTCTCCATCCACATTAGACTCGTGATAATCTTTCCATAGCCTCTGACAGTGCCAGCAAACCCTTTTCTATCTATATCTATCCCCTGCAGAACAGAAGCTTTGAATTGAATTAATACCTGACAAAGCCATCAATAAGAACCTTCCAAAGAACTTTAAAGTCCATCCGTTGCTTCGAGAGTCGGACTAAACTGCATGGCCGTCAAATCTTCGGCACCTTAAATGCGTGCGTGGAGATAAGGGGAGCAGAGAATCTGCACCTGCATGAGCACGGAATACACGCCTGTGCCTTCAGAGGATTTGAACTTTGCATGCGGTTAAGAAATTATATAGGGGGTGCTAAATTTAGATAGTGAAGAGGAGAAGAGCTGTAAGCTTTTGAGGTTTAATGGCCATGCAAATCCGGCCAACAAAAGAGTACCAAAATGCCCTGCGTGGACGCGTGTGTACAGGCATAACGGCGTCTCCAACCTCCTCATCTCCATTATAAATCAACTCTCTTCTCTTCCCCCTTTTTTTGTTTTTTCCTCTCTCTCTCTCTCTCTCTCTCTCTCTCTCTCTCTCTCTCTTCTCTCTCTCTCTCTCTCTCTCTCTCTCTCTCTCTCTCTCTGTGTGTGCTGTTTCTTGAGAGATTTGAATGGCTGTTTTTCAAGCTTCAGTTAATTTTAACGGCAATGGTGGGGAACAGAAGTTTTTCGATTACGTAGATGGCGTTGGGGTTTCTGATTTTCCATATGCATGCACGTATGATTCATTTTTAGATGCTTCTCGGCCGGCGCTAATGAACCAGCAGATCATGGCTGCTAAGCAGCCACAACAGCCCACTGTCTTTAGTAGTTCGATTGCTTCTTCCATTGATCTATCTTCTTCCTTGATGCTGTTGATGGAGAAGCAGAAACAAGATGCTGATTTCTACATCCGCTTACAGGTATTAACATCTGAGGATAAGAAGTCGAATGCTCTTCCTTTTTAGTAAATTTATGTTCTTTTAGTCCAAGATGCGTGATTACAAAAGAAATAACGCAACTCTATCATCATCCCTATTTTTGGTTAAATAATTGAGAGTTGGACGAACCTACGATTAAGGTCGAATCTAGGATTCTATTTTATAGATTAAAAAATGCAAATTTTGATGTGAAAATTGGTTGAAACAGTGTTGACCTAAACAATGTTCATTGCACTATCAAAATGAGATGGCAAATCATGCAATAATGTTTGTGAAACTTTGGCATTACTATGACTAAAATTTAAATTGAGTGACACATCAAGAACAAGCAACGTGGCGTGACTTAACTACCTTTCACATATGCTAATGTCATCCTATCATGGAAACAAACAAAACCATTAGTGACCAGAAATGAGCAACTCAAAACACATGTATATGTACATATACATCGTGTATAAATGTTCACACACACACACACACACACACACATATATATATATATATATATATATATATATATGTCTTATATTCTATTATAATTATCTAATAGTTACAGCAAGTTAAATTATATACAGTAGTTATCAAAAATATTGTTCGACTTATATTCCGTAGTAAGTAATGAAATCGTCCACTTTTTCTCTACTATATATATAATTTATATAATTTCAGATTAGATTTCTTTTTATTTATAAATGTGTACTTTCAGATTTCTTTAAGATCCATTTTTTCATTATCTTCAGAAAAAATATGATATATAATAGATTAATACAATTATATAAAATACATTATAATTATAAATTAAGAAGTTCTAAATGTTTTAATTATAAATTTAAAAGTAATTTCTAATTATTTTTGGCACACGTCAATCGCTAGCTGGTGCGTCGTCCGCTTGTAATACTAAAGCAAGAGGAGGATTTGGTTGTAGCTTATATTCAATATAATTATTTAATAGTTATCATAAAATAAAGAATTAATAAGCGTAGTGACCGTATGAAATAATCTGTGCTTATGAAACAGGGAGAACGGTTAAGAATGGACATCAACCAGCTGATGCTGCAGCATGTATCCGCTATGATGTCCTTGCTAGAAAGAAGAACCTCAACAGTGCAGTTGAATCAAAAGGAGAATGAATTGGCCGTGGCTAAAAATCGATCTATACAGTTGCAAGAGCTACTGAAAACACTAGAATGCGAGAAAGGGAGTTGGATGAATAAAGCCAAGGAGAACGAAGCCATGGTAATTAACCTCACCAACATGCTCGAAACAGTGCAGCAGTCTCATCTTTCTTCCGGCGAGCTAAAGGAAGAAGCTGAGGGTGAATCGTCTTCTGTGATAGGATTCGAGGATTTGCCATGTAAAATTTGCGGCGAGGGGGAAGCATGCATGCTTTTACTTCCTTGCAGACACTTGCTTTCTTGCAAATATTGTGTTGGTTCTCTTGTTGCTTGCCCTCTTTGCGGGGCTACAAAAAACAATAGTATTGAGGTCTTATTGCATTGATAAATTTCTTTAGTATTGGAGGAAGTTTGTATTAATTCCATGGAGCAACAATTTTGGGATTGTAGGTGTTATTCACTTAATATGCTTTCAATTGGTTTGGAAGTAATTTCCTCGCATTCTATGTCATCAACTGGCTATCACTTTCCTTTCACATTGCACGACAAATTAAATAGTTTAAATTTGATGAGGCTAAGCGTCCGGTTGGGTTCCTTGACCATTAACACGTCAGCGAGCAGGATGTGTATATTAACAAATAAATGGAAGACAGAGACTTACGTGATTCACTATGCGACCTACATCGTCGGGAGTAATAAATAAGACCTTTATTAATTGTAGTTATATGGTTTGTGTGAATTATTGGAATGAAGACAGTTGGATTCCTCATAGTGGACTTGAGAACTATTATTATCTCTTTTTGCTTAAGATCTCTTTGTAATTGTGCTTTGTTTCCTGTTGGTTCGTATCATCTTTTCTATTGTTTATATGGTCTCCCACGACCTTCCCTTACTGATTAAGTTATTTTTATATTACAAAATTTTTATAGTAGTTAAATTTTGGAGTCTCAAAATATTTATTTAGAAATTATTTCTTAAAAAAAATTCAGTACAAAGTTATAAAATACACTAATCTTTTTTTATTCATTTTTTTTAAAATTATAGATATATGTTTTGGCTTAATTTAGTAATTATTAAAAAAAACATGAAGTTATATTAAAGGTGGGTACAAAAGTGGGCTGTTTTGATATTATTCCAAAAAAATAAAAAAGTTTTTGGAAAGCTGATATATAGATGAGTTAGATCAGGCCTCTCCGATTGTAATGATATACGGGGCTGTAAAAGCATAAACTATTTATCTAATTAATTATTTATATTAGTTATTTTTAATTTTGGTGAATCACTTAGAGGGACAAATATTTTCCTTTAACAATACGTTCGTAAAATGTTTTACGGAATTTCATCGTAATTTATATAAATTTTCAAAAAAAAAAAAGTTAAATAATTATATAAGATTTCTTAATTAACGAATAAACAAGTTTGTTAAATTCCCTAAGACGACATTTTCTATATGACATATGAAAGTAATGAAAGCTGACAACCCCATCAAGTCTCTCGTGCTGCGTAAAACTTGGGTTCGTTGAACGAGGCGCAGAAGATCACCAAATCCGCGCTGCCATGAATGCATCCAGATCAGTCCGTGAAATTTAAGGTCCATCCGACGAACCTCACGCTTCGATCCTTACTGTTCATATAAATGTTCTGACAATTCTGCTTCTCCTCCTCCATTAGAGGGAACTCAAAGAATCCCTAACCAGTTTTTGCCTGCTCCGAGTTAGAGATCACTCATGCCATGCACTCCTCTCTAAATTAACCTCTAATCCATCCATGCCCGTCCAAGCTCCACAGCATCTACTTCCTTGCTCCTTGGACAACGCCGTCGGTAGTATTCCACAATGGAACGCCGCCGCCGCAGCTGCTGTCGCCCGTGGTGCTCCGGCGACGTCCTTCGATTTGCAGCAACAATTAGTGAATCCTCTTCCTACTCCTACCAACAGCAGTTCTGCGGCTTTTTTCCCCGTTGTTATGGAGAAGCATATGAAGGAAACTGAGCAACACGTTCTCTTATACGTACGCTACGTCAAAGTCGAGTATTTGCGTGCTTCATTTTGATATATTTATTATTTGTATCTTCTGATCATTGTGAAACAGGAGGAGCGGCTACGAGCTGTGCTTTTACAACAAGCGGACCAGCAGACGGCGGCGTTGCTGAGGTTGTTCGAACGCAAGGCGTCGGCGATTCTTAGTTTAAAAGATGAAGAGCTAGCGAAGGCGCAGAGGAGATCAACGGAGTTAGAACAACTCATGCAACGAGCGGAGGAGCAGATCTTAACGTGGCAACGGGCAGCGAGGGATAGCGAGGCGGCGGCAGCGGTGCTCAGCGGAGCAATCGAGCAGCTGCGCACGTCCTCTGCCGTAGCCTCATCGTGCTCTGACAGCGGCGGTGGAGAGACGCCGCCGGCAATTAGAAATGCTGAACCGTTGCGGCCGCCATGCAGGTCGTGTGGGTCTCGGGATTCGTGCGTAGTGATGATGCCGTGCCGCCATGTCTGCTCATGCAAGACCTGCGCGGCGCTTCTGGGCGCGTGCCCGCTCTGCGGTGCGCCGAAGAGAGACAGCATCGAGATCCTATTCGGAATGGAACGGGCGAACCTAGATACGAAAAGATCCATGAATAGACAGAAATAGAAATGGAGGAGATATCTCTGCAAGATCTAGCTACTCTTATCTAAATATATTCAGCTAAGATATGTCTCTTTTCGGTCTTCTCAGTTCTCTGTAGATCTGCTCCTTTATTCACTATTTTATGATAAAGGTATGAAGATATCTGCAATGGTATGGCGTCTCATAGCTTTGTTTTTGGTTGATTTCATCTCGTCGAAAATGGAGAAAGTACCATGCAAGGCCTACTGGTAAATAGTATAACAGCGATGAGAAATGGGATTGATTGAACGAGGCTCATGAGAAGCGTGCAAAGCTTTCTTTGCTCTCTCTCTCTCTCTCTCTCTCTCGCAGCCTAGCTCGCTTTGATATCAATATATAATCTTTGCAGCTTCCGCTTGGCAGCGGATTGGGTTAGATTAAAGTACTGAAATCCACAATTAAAGAAAAAATTATTGCATGCATCCAGTACATTACGTCATTCGTGCACCGATTATACTTGTAAGCTTTATTTGAAAAAAAATTTAAATAAAAATTATAGATATTGATGAGATTTACAATTTTTACGTAGAAAATTTTTTTAAAAATTATTTCTAGAAAAAAATTTGGGCTATATAATTTTAGCATCAAAAAAATATTTTTAAATTCATAAAAATTTTAGAGTGTAAAATATTTATTTAAAAGTATTTTTTGAAAAAATTTATACATAAAATTTGTATATCTCATCAAGATCTATAGCTTTTATATTGAAAATATTTTTAAAAAATATTTGTAAATATATACGGTGTACGGAATAACGTTATGAATATGGTACGTGTAATAATTTTTCCAATTAAAAAGATTAATGAAACGAAGAGAGAACGAGAAGACGAGCTTTTCGATGGCTTTGGAAATACTGCTGAACTGCTGATGGATATACGTGTGTGATAAAATATTGGAAAGAGAGTGGTCAGCCAAACGTATTCAAATAATATAGCTAAATATATTTCATGTGCACAATGATTTCTCCTAACTAATATGGCCATTGGTCAATTAGTTTTTCTATATTTTTAAAATAATGATAAATTAGCTATAATATATCATTATTAAATTTTTTCAAGAAAAGTCAATTAGATGTATCTAACGGAACGTCAAAGTTATATTAGAAAAATGCTGCATTCTTCAATCAATTTATCATCTTTTTATCCCACATAATTTTAAAAATTCTTCCCTTACTATTGTTAAGGCCCAACATCATCGAATACCAAAAACACCATCTCCTACATGTCACAAAGACACGTATAAACTTTTGGGTGAATTGGTTCGCTACTCTTTATATTATTGATATGTTACTTTGATTATCTATTTAACATTTTTTTAAAAAATTTTAATTATAATGTTATAGAGGATAACTAAACGTGTCAATTCATCAGCTCTTTTTTTTTTTTTTACCAAAATTGTCATGAAGTAATATTGTTCTTAAAGACCCATCTACAGAAACATTTCCTGTAATCAAGTCTTTTCGCCTCATTTTTTACCTTTTAAAAAAAAAAAACAATTACAAAATTGTTGTAGATGTGCCCTACAAATTTATAGCTTGATTGATAGCTGTTAGCTTGTTCAATGACATTATTTTGAGTTATGACTTTTTTTTTTGTATGTAGTTATTAATAATTTAATGGTTGGCTGGTGAATATGGGTGAGCTTGTTTGGTAAGGTAGTATATGTGAGCTCACAGTTGCTACTGGTGTTGGGTTTGGGAGTTAGTGATACATACCTTCGGTTTGCGAGCCTAACGAGCCGTGTAATAGAATGCTTAGGTTCTGTTCGTTAAATTACTCGAGCTTGAATTCATGCTCGAACTTGAATCGAGCTCGACAATACTCGAGTTCGAGACGAGCTTAAACGAGTTTGAGCCCAAACTTCTCATGAGCAGCTCGGCTAGTTTTCACCCTTTGTGCCACCCGAGCTTACTGTTGTTGCTAGTTACTGGTTTTTCAATGCAGTTTGAGATGGTGGTAATAGTGATACATATGTCTCGTATGGCCAAATATATTTGTGTTGCAGAGATCTTGGTTAGTTGGTGGTCTCTATTTGTGCAACTAATCATCTTGGAACCAATTTGTTCTATATGCTAGTAGAGAACTTGGTTAGTGGCTAATCTATGAGATATGAGTTATTTAATAGGTATGGTCTTTGAGCAGCATTTGAGCATGTTTTTTACTTGTCACTGATATTGTCGAAGGGCGATGCTACGCTGCCCGACCACTTTCCAAAATCGCGCCCGAACGCATTTCGGCGCGCCTTGGGATCGGTATTTACTGATCTCGAGGCACGACGAAACGCGTTCGGGAGCGATTTCGAGCTATGCGGTCGGGCAACGCAGCATTTTCCATTGTCAAATAGTGTTGATTGCTGCTATTGTTGATTGATTAGTGGTTCAAACTTTTGAGTTAGAGATTGTGGATAACAGTGAGCTATTAACTGAGGGTGTTATGAATATGTTACTCAATTTGCTGAATGTTGTTTACTGCTGATCGATTACTGGTTGATGTAAATTATTGCTGCAAAATCTATTGTTGAAATCGGTAGCGTATATTTTATTTCAGATACTTATATTTTGTTTTATATTTTGTTGACTGTTAGTTGTTGACTTGTTGCTACGTTGTTGCTGGTTGTTGTTGGTTGGCAGTTGCTATGTTGTTGATTACTGGTTGTGGCTATGTTACTTGATGGTTGAGTATTCGGAATATAAATTTATCAATGCTATGTTGCTAGCTATTACTACGCGCTTGAGCATAGCAATGCAGGTTCTAAATAAATTTGTCATTTTTTAAAGGATAATTGCATATCAGCCCCCTTAAAGCCAACAGTCGCGCGTTTCAGCTTCAAAAAACGCATTTTCGCCCTGAAATGTCAGCGCTCGCGTGCTGCCACGTCATCGCGAAAACGTATTTTCTGAGGCTGAAACGTAAAAGTTAAACTTTGGGGACTGATATGCAATTATTCATTTTTTTATAATAATATATTGTTACCATTAACTATTTTTTGTTTTGTATTGTGTGCAGTGTCCGGTTGGAATTCCAAAGTATCAAACGTTGTAATAATAGTTATAATATGAATATTTTTTTTTTTTTGTTGAAAACTAATAAATATATATTTACAAACAAATAAGTTGTAACTTTTTTTGCTCAATATCAAGGCTATGGACAATGTATCAGTGCATACATTGTCGTTCCTAATAAATCATATGCTGTTTAAAAAAAATAGTATTATAATAGACGGAGGTGTTAAGGCAGCAAGATGATCAGGGCCTGCTAATGTGTGAAGGTAGCCTGCCAAAAAACCAGTCCAGACGCTACTAAGAAGCTCAGTTTTTAGGAGGGGTCCTCCTGCCTTAGCGGATCGAAGACTAGACTGCTGCATACATGGCAAATTAATAATAGACAGGAGAATCAATTTGTTGTGATTTAGTGGTAAGGGATACGTCTAAATATGATAAAAGTCTTGAATTCGAATTCCCATACAAATATTTGAGATATGATAAATTACCTTAAATTAACACTATATCGCATCGATATGAACAGAGTCGAATTCCAGAAAAAAAAAAGAGAGAGAAGACTCACCAGAGAAACTTGAATCAATAATAGTATAATAATAGGATCTTCAAGTAATATATAGACAATCTAAGACAGATAACAGTTTCATCTTTTGTATTTTAATTAGCTTCAATGTAACTTGTTAGGGTAAAAAATGGCATGCATAGAGGGTGTGTTATACACTCTCTTTTAAAGCATGTGAAAACCATCATTAGGTCCCAATATTCTAAAATTTTTGCTGTTGGGTTTTCAGATAAAAAAAGTTTAGTAGCACCCATCAAATAAATATTCAAGATGTACACCAGACTACCTCGGCTTTCGTCATTTTTCGAAAGATTGAAATGCAATTCTTCCGAAATACGTTTTCGTGTTAACGTCGCTAGTGGCTACGCGTAGTGCGCGGCATGTCGGCGCATTTTTTCGTTTGGGGGGCTGAACCGAACGAATGTTGATTTTAAAAGGCTAAAAAGTAATTTTCTAAAAATTTCCTTCTTTTATAGCCTGTACGCGCGCGTGCTGCCCGACATAATCTCGACGGTCGCATGCAACATGCTCGTCACCGCAGGCGCGACAAAGAGTCCTGAGGCCGTGTCCTCAAAGTTCTCAGCATATACTCATTGTAACAAAAGCTTACAGGAGGTGGCCTTCAATGGCCGCCATCCATATATACATACGTAACTCTTGTTAGCCGAAAATGGCTGGAGAACAACGAAGGCAGAGTGAATGGAGAGAAATCGCTACTGTAAGAGAAGAGAAGGAGAGATTCTCGAGGCTGCCTTGGCCGCTGCCGGAGCAGCCATATTCGCTTCGTTGCTCAAGAGAATAGTTCAATGGCTAATCTGCAGTGATCAATGGCGTCCAAAATTTGCCGTCGCCGGCGGCATCACGCCGCCGGCGCCGCTGCTGTTTTTGCTACTGCACGTAGTTGTTGCTTCTATTGTGCTGATATCTACACATCCTCAGATTACGAATTTTTTCCGGATCAGGAGGAGGACGCAGAGATGCAGTAAGAAGAATGAAGAGAGCAAGAGGAGGAGGAGAAGGAGATTTGATTTTGATCGATCTCAGGAGGTGGAAGAGGAGAAGGAGATGGTGGAGAAGGTGGAGGAGCTGAACGCGCGAGCAGAGGCATTCATAGAAGCATTTAGGCGTCAGCTTAGGCTTGATTCGCTCACTCAGCGAATATCTTGATTCGAGGTTTGTTTTGGAGCAATGCTAAATATTCTAAGAGGTTTTTGCATATCAGCCCCCTAAGTTTAAAAAAAAAAATCAATCATAAAAACGTATTTTTAGAAACTGATTTATTCGGCTTCCCAAATAGAAGGACTGATACATAATTTTTTAATATTCTAATACAATCAATACTATATATATATATATAATATATATATATATATTAGAGTTATATATCAGTTCTGATTGTATTAAGGCTATTAGAATTTTCTGATAAATGACATTCCTGTTTGTTTTGATGTATTTAAAAAGATAATGGATGGATGATCATTTTCTTTAGAAATGATGTTGGTTTCCGGCTGAGAAACTTTACTTTTTGGATTTGTTATCCATTAGAATTTTTTTGGGGGCAATTGAATCCATTTATATTACTTCTTGTAAGAGGTATTTTAACTACCCGTTTCTGTGTACTGGTATGTATTTTGAGTTTTATGCCGTGTTGTTTAAGCATGGTGTAAATTTTTCATATTGGTGTGCACTGTGTTTTTGAAAAAATATGTGCAAAGTGTTAGCATGTATAATTATAATTGAATAAAGTTATCCATATTCGTCCGTTTATTGTTTACTGCAATTAAACTATCCCGTGTAATATTTTAGCACCGCTGTATAACACTTTCATTTTTATCGTAAATTTCTTAACAAGAATAGGTGTAGATTATGGATAAGTGCAATATAAGACTATGGAAGTAGAGGTAAGGGAAAATTAAAAGTTAATTTCGAAGGCGAGGGATTGTGAGCAAACGGGTGAGTGATTTAGCATTTTCAAAATTTTCAGCAATTTAGGAACTACAACTCGTATCACAAATTTTTAGCATGTGTTGATCATGACGTTTAGGATAGATGGTTTATACTTCTACCTCATAAAATGAAAGTCTTATATTTGAATTCTACAAATACCATCTATAATGATATTTGAGATTTTTCATGAAGAATAACATAGACATTCGAATTTGTTAAGTATTGAATTTTTTCGATTGATAGAATTTAAAATGATATTATATGTGAATTATCCGTCACACGGTCCTCCAAAAGTAGATCGAGTACGGGGACAGTGAGAGACGCTCAATCGAGATTGAAATAAAAGAAAATTACTATTCAGCCCCCCTAATTTTAGGGTGTTTCAAATCAGCCCCCCGAAATCGGTTTTCTCGCCGACGTGGCGGCGCGCGCGTGCCGCCACATGGCGTTTCAGAGGGCTGAACAGTAAGAAATGGAAAACGGAAAGGCTGAACAGTAATTTTTTCTTAAAATAATCCAATGTGTAAAGCATATTGATGCGACCGACTGTCAGATCGTGAGACTTTGTTTGACTACTGAACCGACCCAAAGTTGATGAATATAGGCGCATCAACAACTGCTTGATTGTCCCTCATCTCCCATCCCAAAGAGGGATTGAAGGCAGGATCGGAAAATAATTTTTGTTTTTTTAAAAGTATTTCAAATGGGTCAAAGGTGCTTGTCTTTAACTATAATTTCTAGCTCCTACAGACAATTAGTTTAACATTTTGTAGCACAGCCTTTTCCCCATATGCCTTTTAGTTAAATATAATTATCCATATAAATTAAAACAATGAATGAAATATTATATAGTGCCGGTACGAGTAGTAGTTTTTCACAATAATATAAAAAAAAGGTATTTTATTGGAATGATAACTTACTGCACTGTCCTTTCTCATAAATTTCTACTATTTCTGATAATTATTAAATTAAACTAATTAACTATTTAAATATTATTTAAAAATTTTAAATAATAAATATTTTTTTAATAATTATAATTTTTATATTGAGAATATTTTAAATAAAATATCTAAATAGAATTTTAAGGTTGTGAAGTCTTACTGATTACCAAAAAAATTGAATTCTCAAATTATATATATATATATTAAAAAATATTTTTTAAAAAAATTAATATAGAAATATATAGTTTAGCAAAATTTATTTTTCTTACCATTCGAAATTTTCCGAAATATCTATTTTTCCAAAAAAAAATTATTCAAAATTCCAAAAACTCTTCTCATGTCAAGTCGCGCTTGTGAAAAACACATATTTGAAAATATTTTTTAGAAAAAATTTTAACTAAAATTTTAGCTTGATAAGATCTATAACTTTAATTTTTAATTTTTTTTTGAAAAATATTTATAAACATATGTTTTAAGGAGTTGTGAAAGAGAACATGGTAGAGAGCGGGACAGAGAATTTGAGTCCAACACAAATGTTGAGCCTCTCTCTTCAACATTAAAACAGCCAAACCAACCTTCCGCCTCATCAGGATCGACATTGCCTTGAAAAATGGTGGGATTAATCTTCTGAAATTATGTGAGACACTCCATCCACTGACCACAATCCGAAATTTGCTAGCTTGCCTGCTGAAATGGTACCCTCCCCGCCAGTGGGAAGAGCTAGGATTGAGGCGGCGGCGCGCGCTTACTACCCCATGAATTGCTTAAAATTTGCAGCCATTACGTCGTGGATCATTTTTCATATTCCCCTTCATTCGTTGCCTCACAAGGGACAGTGGATTGACGGCGTGGCCGGAATCATAGTGTTGAGCTAATAAAATTATAATGCTACAATACTATAGTGTTTATTAGAAAAAAAAAATCATAATATATAAATGTTAGAAAAAAATAATAATAATATAGTAAATTATATTTTTCTTCATAAGGGGCACGGAAATGATTAGGCGAGGCAGCAAATACAGATGACATCATTAATTGAACTAATAAAAAATGTTTATTTTGTAAATTGCCGGGACTAATTCATGGCGCGTGACTGAACGAGCTTCAAGAGCGAGTTGAGCTTCGAAAAATGTCCTGCATTTACAGAAATTTAATTAGATCAAATATATGCATAACATACTTAATTGGATTATAAAATAAATTTTAAACCGCTAAAGCTGATTTATTAACGCCAGTTTAGAAAGCAAATTTTAATAAGCCTATATTTTTTTGTAAAAAAAAACTGCTATCTTAAATTTTTTAAATGACCTAGGTTATTTTTTAATTTAAATGACTTATATTATCTCAAAAGACAGCATGGATTGGCACTAATGACAGTTTTTTAAGACTAAGTTTGGGATTAGGTAAGGCCAACGATCTAATCACCACGTCTTAAATCGGCAGTAACCAACAACACTTGTGCACTCCAACGTCTCCCCAAAGGTGTTGCTTTTTCAAACGTTTAATTATTATTATTAATGTTATTGGGCTGTACTGCACGCGGCCCTAGATGCTACAGCTCATTAGTGGTTCACGTGAACCCCAAGACCATCGTACGTCGTTCACATTTATTTTTAACCTTCTTTTTTGGAAAAATACCAAATCAGCGTCCCCTTTTCAATTTCCATACCATATCAGCCCCTCCTCTTCAAAACAGCCCAAATCAGTCCCCTATTCACTATTTATCTTTTTTTTGACAAAACTGTTCTTTTAATGCCGACACCGAGATCACCTATTTAGAAGTATTTTTTGAAAAAATGTTGAACATAAAAGTTATAGATCTCGCCGAGATCTATAACTTTCATGTTCAACATTTTTCCAACAAATGCTTCTAGGTAGGTATTTTCGATGTCCGAACTATTTGTAGCAATTTCGGGTCGGGTCGGATCGACCCGTTATGCTTCCGACCTCAAAAACATAACTTTTGAAGTATTTTTTTGAAAACTTTTCAACATAAAAGTTGTAGTTTTTGCCGAGATCTACAATTTTCATGTTCAAAGTTTTTTCCGAGATCGCTTCTAAATGGATGATAGGGGCAATTTCGTCCAAAAAAAACTCCAAACAGTAATCAGGGGCTGATCCGACCTAAATTTGAAATGGGAGGCTGATTTGAATATTTTTAAACCTTGGGGGGCTGATATGGTAGTATCCCTTTTTTTTAAGATTAAACATCTTAATTTATTTGACTTTGACCGCGAATTAGTATTTTGCTGAAATTAAATGGGATAATTTGCATTCAGCCCTCCCTTTGAAATCTATTAAATCATAGGTCCATAACGTTTTCCTAATGTGGATGGATCAGGTTGATGTTATAGTTTCCCAAAAAGTATATTTCAATAAATTGATTTTTAAATTTTTTTTACTATTTAATTTGACTTCTATTTTTAATTTTATTCTTGATAAATAAGAATTACACATTAGCCTTGATCATGTCCAACTAAAAATATATTATTAAATCAAGATTTTTTGTATAACACAAAATTGAATATTGTAAACTCGGAAGGTGAATATACCTTTTTAGTTTTAAAAGAGAAAGCGAGTCACCTTTTGTATTATTAGAAATAATATTGGTCTAATTAGTTCGCAGCGCTAAATGTTAAACTAATTATAATTTATTTTTCACAGAAAATAGATTATGAGTTTGTATTTCGACAAAGTCTATTATAAGAATCTCTACCGATAAATATTCGATTAATATATGATAGAAATTGAATTCGATGATGAAGACCAAAAAATAGAATATAAAGTGTAAAAAGATTTAAATGAGAGTGCAATGTGGAAAATAACCATAGCATCCAGGTGATAAACAATCGTGTATCTCTTCACTTGATATATTACTTGCATCCGTACGATTTACAGATCTAAATTTTTTTTATTTTTTTGAAAAAATATGAAAAGGTGGTTATATGTATATAATTTAAATATAGACAAAATTTTATTTTAAAAGATTCATAGTATATATATATGTAATTATTTTTACTTTAATATTTATGTATGTAAGATTATTTTTTATAAATTAATTATTATTTTAGTTAAATTATTATATTTTAAAGTTTTTATATTTTTCAAATTACTTATATAATTTTAAATGGAATCAATTATTGTAAAGACCATGTGTATTGTTCAAAATAAAACCAAATAATATATAGCACATCTAAAATTATTGAAATATCACATAGCGTAAAGACTCGATCGTCCAACTTTATTTATTTATATAATAATTATCATGGTCTTTTAATCAAAATATTGGTTTTCTTCCGAAAAAAATTCTATAATGAAACGTTTATATAACGTCAGCCTATACCACCTACGTGTTTAAATTAAAAAAATAAATTTTATAATTATTTTTTACAAATTTTTTCTAAATGGAATTTGTAGATAAAATCTATAATTTTTATTCAATTTTTTTTTTAAAGTACTTATAAATATGTATTTTGGAACTCTAAAGGTTAACGGATTTAACTGATTTTAAACTATTTTTTAAATTTATTTAAAATTCATTAAATTTTATAGTTCTAAAATATTTTTAAAAAAAATTTAAATATAAAAATTATATATATTTTTCAAAATCTATAAATTCGATGTCAAAAATTTTTTTGAAAAATATTTTTAAATAAAACTTTTTTAGTTGTTATATGAAATAACGTGGATAACTATTACATTTAAAAATCTCTCCTTCCCAAATTAGTGTATGCTGTAAAAGAAAAATTGACAAGCCCCTTATACGTTGTAATTAACAAAAAAAACATAATGATATTTGTTAGTGTTAGCGTCAGTCCTGGTCGGCACTTGTTCCATCACTTTCTGAACCACGTCCGAGTTGCACGCATCTTGGTACTGTTTGGGCTAGTACACGTGGCATTTGTGGTGGTGAGATGCCCTTCCCTCTACATCTCAAATGCAAATATTGCCCTGAAGTTGATGCACTAACTGCAGCTTACTTACTCTCTACCGTTGCATAAAAGACCACACTACCCTTACGTGCCACTCCAGTTCCACCTTTTGGGCCTGGCCATGTCTAATTACGGCTTATTAAAATAATTTATAGAATAATTTAAATTTAAATTATATATATATATATATATATATATGTCTTATTGATGTCGGCCTGTCTTTTATCGGTGGTTATGTTAAAGTCAGATGCTATGTCTCCGTTCTGCTTTTATTTTCTATCTTTATATTTTAAATAAATATTTATATATTTTTAAAAAAAAATTAATATAAAAAACATATTGAGAGATCTTATATTATATATTAAAAATTTTAAAATATACTTTTTAATAAATTTTTGGAGCTTCAAAATTTTAACAAATTTTTAAATTTATTTCAATTTGCTAAAATTTTAAAAGTCAAGATCATTTATTTAAAAATATTTTTAATATTAAAATATAAACTTTATTAAATTTTTTTTAAAAAATACATATTTTTTTTAGATGTGAATACAAGCACAAAATATAAAATAGAGCAGAGAATTTTTGTCTGATAAATTTAGCTTATTAGCTTTTATTGAACTTGGCGGTAAAACTCCGACTCGTCACCCCTTGCTACACCTTGCAGTAAGCACTAACTGCAGCTTACTTACTCTCTAGCATTGCATAGAAGACCACATTACCCTGGTCCCTACGTGCCATTCCAGTTCTACCTTTTGGGCCTGGCCATGTCTAATTACGGCTTATTAAAATAATTTATAGAATAATATATATATCTATATATATATCTTATTGATGCCAGCCTGTCATTTAACGGTGGTTATTTTAAGATGCTATGTCTCCATTCTCTGCTCTTATTTTCTATCTTTATATTTTAAATAAGTCTTTATATATTTTTTAAAAAATTAATATAAAAATCATATTAAGAAATCTATATTATATATTAATTTTTTTAAAATATACTTTTAAAAAAATATTTTGAGAGCTTCAAAATCTTAACGAATTTTTAAGTTTATTTTAAATTCGTTAAAAATTTAAAATTTAAAATTATTAATTTAAATTTATTTTTATATAAAAAATATAAACTTTATTAAATTTTTTTTAAAAAAATGCATATTTTTTATAGATGTGAATGCAAGCACAAAATATAAAATAGAGCTGAGAATTTTTGTCTGATAATTTTAGCGTATTATTGAACTCGGCAGTAAAACTCCGACTCGTCACCACTCCTTGCTACACCTAGTCTTCCATTTTACAATTTCACCGGGGTACTTTCGTCCTTTCATATCTCCACTTCTGCTCTCCCCTTCATTCATTGAGCTTGCACTATCTATCTTCAGCTCTGCACAGAAAATTAGCACAAAATACCAAAGCAGTGTAGTAGTTCTCTTCCAAATTACCTCCCTGAAAATCTTCTGTAAATCACATCAACTTTCAACTAATAAAATCGCCCCCGAACTCTCCCTTGCAGATCTTCCCCTACATGGCCGACACCACGCTGCTGCCATTACTTCTGCATTGTTCTAATTTTACCCCATTTCCAGATCTGTAGATATTCTTCGCGATGCATCATTCTTGAGAAGACAATGGTGTCCGAGGTCATGATAATCTGATAATTTGTTATCTAGTTGTGTGGTAAGATCAGAAAATGGCGTCGTGGGAGCATCTTGGAGAGCTTTCGAACGTCGCGCAGCTGACGGGGCTCGACGCTGTCCGTCTGATCGGTCTGATCGTGCAATCGGCAGCCACGGCGCGAATGCACAAGCGAAATTGCCGCAACTTTGCGCAGCATCTGAAGTTGATCGGGAATTTGCTTGAACAGCTGAAGATCTCTGAGCTGAAGAAGTATCCAGAAACAAGGGAACCACTTGAGCAGCTGGAGGATTCGCTTCGAAGAGCTTACATACTAGTTGATAGCTGCCAGAATCGAAGCTATTTGTATCTGCTAGCGATGGGATGGAGCATAGTCTATCAGTTTCGCAAGGCACAGAACGAGGTCGATCGGTACCTCCGAATCATCCCGCTCATCACCCTTGTTGATAATACCCGAGTCAGGGTAATAATCTTGCTTACCATGAAAATTTAATTTGGTTAATCTTTAACTCACAAATTTGATTGCATCTGTTTATGTCCTTACCATCTTGTATCATATTAATGTCGATTAGTGAGTAATTTTGCTAGTTTATTGAATTTGGTTTTGTGTTTCTCTATATGGTATCCGTCTTGCAGATTTGATATTTAGATTGCAGCAGTACTTGTAGTTTAATTGTTTGATAATTGATACTTGGTTTGCGATCGGATGTATTTAAAAGATTTTTAAAAATTATGGGTAAGTTCTGAATGGCATATAAGCCCAGTTAGGTGATAATTATCATCATCTTGCTTATACACCATTAAGAAGATAGTTTGTGGCTAGTTTGCAGTAGGTTAGGGCCGTTGTCCTTTACTAGGTGGTTGAGGTTTAAGGTTAGCGTCGGGTATGACTCTGTTACGACTATGTAAAGTTTTTCCCTTTTCTTTTTTTTTTTTTTTTGTTATTTTTTGGGTACAAGTTACAAAATACTGGAGATGTTTTGATCGAAAAATTGCATTCAGACAATTTTGTTAGGCAGTTGCTGTTGTGGGACCCACGACGGTTATATTTGTCTACATGCCTTTTTCACACCCTTCCATTGTTATCATGGATTATGTGCTTCTATGGCAACTGGTGTTGATTTTTTACCTAATGATGCTTCTTAAATGAGAGAATTTAGGCTAATCAAAGCTTGAAGTTCAAAATTCCATCTTGAAATATTAACTTTGTGTTGGGCTGATGGAAAAAACATCTCCCACTTTCTGTTCATACTGATAAGTACAGTCGTCTATATACCAATCTATGATACAATAATCATCTGTACTGAAATGCTGTGCTGTGGGTAGTTGTAATTAATGTTAATAGTTAGTAATTTGTACGACTTACTGAGAATGATAATGACTACAACAAACACTAACTTAAAGTGAAAATGCTATACTTCAACAATAACTGGAAAATTGTGACATGTAAAGAACATGAGCTTCTTACTAATAATTTAGGGGAAAAGAGAAAATTCTCCTAAATTTATGTATTGAAATAATCCACACTTCTTTAGGTTAATCTAATTCCTACCTTCCTCCTCTAATTTCTTTTCATAGACCTTCCTATTTATATTATCATTCAACAACATTTGAGAGCTAAAATTTAATTAGTATCAGTACACATATAACATACCATTTATTGACTACATAGACATAGATAGTTAAAACATGTGATGAAATAATTCATTTTAATTTCAGTATAATTCCTATATACCCTCTAATTTCTTTTCCTATACGTGTATGCAATCTTTTGATTAATCAATTCTGATATATCTGTCTAATTTTGTTTTTAAAAAAGTATGTTTCACTTAAAAAATGTAAGATTCGTAGAAGTTAACATATTTGAGATTCATAAATTCCAAATATTAAACATTATATTCATGGCACGGGGTTAAAACTAATTTGTAACTAAATGTCAGCTTTATAAACCTTAACGTTAACATCATTTGCCACTGGAAGTTAATGCCACTTGCACTTGGATTCACTTTTTGTTCGTTCAGAAAATATTTATGGTGACCCGCTTGTTCTTTGCTGTTTGTTAAGAGTTATTTGGCTTCAACAATGGCATCCAATTTCCTGGAACTTAGTAGTGTTCTGAGGTTGAAGTTCATGTTTTCTGATAGCATTGGTGTTGAAAAATGGTATACCTGGTCCCCAGTCTACATTTAGTTACAGGATTTTGTTGAACTTTAAAAATAATTCCATATTGACTGTACATAGCCTGTAGCCAATATTAATGATAGTACTACACTGCTAGAGGAAAATCATAAAACAAGTTATTGACTTCTTGCTAATATTATAACATTCCCGGCACTGTTACTATTAAAAAAACAACGGCTCGTATATTTTTACAACGACTGAATGTAACAACGTCCCGTAATGATTTTCTCTTTCTAATTCTATTATTGTTTTAATATTAAAGGTGATATATTTCTCGAGTACGGTATGAATTTACAATGGATGGCAAACAAACAATTCTTTTTTATTTTTTTTCCAGAAACCATCAAACAACTACCATGAATGGACAAAGTAAAAAGCCATTTCATTTTTCTTCGGTTTTGGTAATTGCATTTATGTCCAAAAAAGTCAGATTTATGCTGCTCCATATTTGTGATACCATGCTCCATTGTCATGTTCCTATGAACTTGTGACCACTTCTCTGGTACTTCTTTTAAATATGTCAGGAAAGGCTGGAGTATATTGAACGTGATGAACGTGAGTATACATTGGATGAAGAGGAAAGGAAAGTGCAAGATGTTATATTAAACCCAGATCCATCAAAGAATCACACTAGTGTTCTTATGAAGTCTCTTTCTTGTTCTTATCCAAATCTGCCTTTGGATAAAGCCCTTCAGAAAGAAAATGAGAAGCTTCAGGAAGAGCTTCAAAGATCACAAGCTCTTATGGACACTGATCAATGTGAAGTCATTCAGCGGCTGATTGGAGTTACAGAAACGGTAGCCAGTTGCCTTCCTGACTCTGGGCAGCTAAAGAGTTCCAAGAAAGTGGAGCCAGATTATCCACATGTGAAGGTTGAGAAAGGATGTAGCTTTGATAATAGCTGTGCGTCAAAGTTGAGTTACATCTTCTTTGTTCTTTAATGATTTGGAAAACAGGAGTGCATTTCTAAATGTTTATGTTTGGTAGTTGTAGGCTTCTAGTCAATGTAGAAGTTACAACTCAAGTTCTTACATATTCCTTAAATATCCATGCAGAAATGCTTCTCCGATTTCATCAGGTCGTGACTTGATTTCCAGTAGGGGATTGTATAGGCATGAAGAATGGCATGCAGATTTACTTGGCTGCTGTTCAGAACCTTACTTGTGTATGAAAATTATTGGACTTCTATTTTATACTTTTTTAGAGTTATCTTACTACTAGATATTACATACAATCCATCTTCCAACTTACTGCTAATCTCCAAAATCCAAATTATACAATGTTTCAAGTCCTTGTTCTTGGTGTTATATCATGTGAATCTTTCACGTATGTGAACCGAACCATTTTGTGATGTCAGTGCCCATATTTTACTTTCTTAATAATGAAATTGATTGATGCCCATCTTTCCCTTCTCTTAAGACTAGCATTCGTGTTGGAATCTCCTGGTTAGTAAAACACATGCGTCAGTGCATGCTTTAGCATGAAAAATTGTATAAGAATATTTTAAAGTTGTATAGTCTATGGCCTACTGTTATATTCTTCTCATTTTAGGCTTACATTGATGTGCAAAACCAGATTTTATATAAGAAGTCACATACTAATTTTACTTTTGATGCCATAGCCTTGTTTTAGGTGTTGCAAGGATGACAATTCAAGGGTTTGGGTGTATGATTATGGGGAATATTCATTTTGATGTTGCTATTGAAATTGGATAGAATATCTTGGTTCTAGTTACTGTCTAAGGAAGGTCTAAAATGGTGTCCTATGTTTCACTTTCAGTTCATTAAGTTCAATTGTCTTATGGTACATCGTGGAACTTGGAAATCCATAAGAATAGGTGCTTTCTAATCATTAATAACTCCACTAGTTTAGGAAGAGAAATCAGCCTAATGATACCATCATTATTTTATTGTTAGCGTTATTGTAGTTTTTGGCTTTTTGGTGGGGATTAACGAGGGGAAACGTGTCTGTATGCTTCCACTTCAATGGGACTTGCCGGAGAGATAAACACTTCGGTGAGCTCCAGCCCAGCTCTATCATATGAGATAGCTCCTGACACACACCTTGATTGCTGACTTGCCAATTGGGACAGGCAGAGGGGTTGGGGACAACTGCTTAATGTTACTGTACTTCACATTTATTTATGCGCCAGTATATTTATTCTTTATTAGCATATGAAATAGGTCACATTGCTGAAGTGATGACTTGGAGAGTATTATGCTACCTATGTACTACCTCACTTGATAGTTTGTTGATATAGAAAAACAGCTTCTCATGTTTTGCTAACATTTGCTTTTACCTTTTCAGTTGGTTGTTTATGGATGTGACAACGAAGATAAATAGGTTGACCTGATTTTGTTTATTGTGTGAAAGATGATGTCCTTGTCATTCTGCAGGCTTGAAGACGTTCTTTTACCCGTGTGGTACATTTTCAAAGATAGCTTCAGTGGCCAGAAATCGGCATATTTGTACGTAATCTTTGAGTAATTATAGCTCGATGCTCCTCCAACTGTCCTTGTATTTTTCACTGCACTTCTGTCTAATAGGAATAATATGGACTGCATATATATCGGCCTATCTCTCTGCTGTTTTGAGGAACTTGGAAATTTAGTACTATAACAAGTAAACCTTGATCCTGATTACATTGAAACATTCTTCCTTTTTTGCCTGATAAAGGGAATTCTGAAACCAACAGTTCACTCTTTTGGTTGATAAAGAGATTGTAAACAGCGTCAGTGCTACATGTTTCTATGTCAGACATTAAAAACATAATTTCATGTAAATGTGTTTAAAGTAAATGGGTGACAGTCCTAATTAACTTAGTTGATTGTTAGTATGGTATTTGTTCGTACGATCTGCATCTAATTCTACTTTTGAGTCCAGCAATGATATGGAAACGGTAAATAAAAGTACCTAGTGTTGGTTGATATGTAGATTATTATCTTCAAGTTGTTGATCTGCAATGCTTGGCTTTTATCATAAGACAATGACTAGGTAGATAAAGTCTGCCCAAGCGGTAGCATTAAGTTCTCTCTCTCTCTCTCTCTCTCTCTCTATATATATATATATATATATATATATATATATATATATAAAAGTAATCATCAGACATCAACCTGGTGAATATAAGTCTGCCCAGGTGGTAGCACTAAGGATCCTCTCTCTCTCTCTCTCTGTATTATGTAAGTAATCATCAGCTATCAACCTGGTGGATGTAAGTCTTGAGAGAGAGAGAGAGAGAGCGAGAGAGAGTGTGTGTGTGTGTGTGTGTGGATTTATTCTGTAAGTAATCATCAGATATCGACCTGGTGAATGTAAGTCTTCTCAAGTGGTAGCTTAAGGTTTCCACTCTCTCAGTTTATTTCTTAAGTATCTGCATATATGTTTATATAATTATATTGGATAGGTCAAAGTAGTTAGGCATCAAAATGTTTGAGCTAATGTGCTTGAATCAAGCCAGAGATGCTCATAATTGTAAAAGTTGTATATAGCATAGTCCTGAAATTGGACATGCCATTTTTGGAAGTAGCTAAATGGATTAGTGTAGGTATGGCATTTATATGCATTAGCTGTACTTCTCTTGTAATATGCAAATATGCGATTGACTATTTTGTCTACAGCTTCTGGAGAAGCTTGCAATGACCTGATGGCGTACTCGCTGATTCTATCATGTTGCTGTTACACCTGCTGTGTCAGGAGAAAGCTTCGTGAAATGTTGAATATAACGGTATGCTAAAGTTTATTACCCCCAGTAGTCAAAACTAAATTGATATAGGACTAAAATGGCTGTTCTCTACTTTTAAATACAACTTGTTTAAGTCTCTCTTTACCCTGTTGGGGGACTATTAAGCGAGGTTCTATTATTTTGTGACCTATGATTACTTTAAGGCTTCAATATGTTCTCATCTTTTTAATTTAAAGATGTTATTGTTATTCTTCTAACAAGACGTGTATGTTTCTTTGCATGCGAATTTCAATAAAGTTGGTTGGTTCTTATTTTTATTAGCTGACAGTTCCTTGAAAAATATTGAAGTTTAATGTTTTTTTTTTTCTTTTTTGAATGATAGCCTCACTACCGTTGTGTTCTCTTGACATGTTTGTTCCTTTAAAGAAATGGTAGATGTCACTTTCGAAATTTGGTCCCTCCGCATAAAAATTTTGTTAAAAACATGGCCTCCGCATTACTTTTGAGTTTCCTGTGGGCTATGGCTACGCAAAGGTATCGATGTCACTGGATCCAGTCTATAGATCAGCTTGGATATCCAGTGCTGGTGAAGTGTGCCCACTTGGTTCTGTTAAGTTGGCGCTAGTTTGCAGGATTGTAAGGATGTGCATGGTAGGTCCATTGTTCTTTAAGATCCAGGTGGTATATCTTCTTTTTTGCAGAATCAATTGACCCGATTATTGATCCTGCTTGCGTTAGAACTGCTCATATAGGGAAATTTTAGGTTCCATATTTCTTTGGAAGTGTAATGCCTGAACAGCTTTTGTGATAGAATATTAAGGTAGAAACCAGATGTAGTTGCAGGGTTAAAGATGGTGGGTAGAACTGCAGGAGCCAACTTCAATAGTGAAGCAAATAGGCCAAGGTTTACGTAAGCCTAGATGAAATTCTTGGTGATTTTGTTCCTCTAAATTCGTGTCAGAATTGTGCCAACTTTCAAGAAGATTGCTTCTTTTCTTGAAGTTGATAAATAAATATCTTTTCATGTGTTCACCTTGCATATTGCATCCAAATATAGATTGCTTCTTTTCTTGAAGTTGATAACTAAATATCTTTTCATGTGTTCACCTTGCATTTTTTTTTTTTTGAGAAAAGTGTTCACCTTGCATATTGCTTCCCAATATAGGTGTTCGTGATGATTGAATAGCGAAGTGTTGCTAAGTAAAAAGTTGGAAAAATCTAGACCGAGTCTTCGTTCATTTATTTATTATTTTTAGGATCTGCATTGTCATAACGTTTTTTAGCTCCCTTTGCGATCGGTTGTTCTCGGTCATTTCAGCTTACAACAGCTAGAATTTCGGTTTCTGATTATTGCTTACGCAGCTGCTTTTTAATCCAGGGTGGATTCTGTGATGATTTCCTTTCACATTTAATGTGCTGCTGTTGTGCCCTTGTTCAAGAATGGAGGGAAGTGGAGATCCGTGGTGCCTATGGTATGATTGTTCTGGCCATCGTAGGTTTGCAATCATATGCTTATTCTGTACATGCTTCTTTATCTTTTAAAGAAAAAAGCTCACTTTGTGCATAGATTGACAACCTCTAAATGTAAGTTGTTTCGGTCTGGACATTTGCATCTCCTTTCTAATTGCTTGTTTGGCCACATCTTTTAGTTTATTGTCTTTTAGCATATTGTACTGTTATGGAGTCACACAAATCACAAACATGTCAACATGAACTCGTGTTCGGATGGATGTACTACGAGATTGTTAGCAGTAGGAGATTGATACTTCAATCTTAGTGCTACATTCGGCGATATTGGTACGCCGAAGCTGAACTTTTTTGTAACATGAATGCAGGTCCAGAGAAGACAAAAACAAGTCCTCCCCCATTTCAACACATGGAATCGTAGAGATATTTGATCTGGACTGCTCAACTCAAGCTGATCTGGCACTATATCTTTATATGATATATCTTTGTTGTATATGTTTATAAATGTTTTTCTTCTTATGTATGACCTGCATCAGGGTCGGTATTATATCTAACAACTATGGGGAGATCAAATTATAGTCTGGATTGGAAAAAGTAAGTTTGTCTGGCTGTCCTTTTCTGTAGAATTCATGTGTACAGATACTGATCATATGTTAACTAGATACTATGGTAAGTGCTATTCTTATGTTGCTTGATTTGTATAGGTCGCTCATCATGAGATTATACTTTCTTGCAAGTGCTATTCTTATGTTGCTATTCTTATACTTTGGGGCATTTGAATTTTTATGCCTCCATAAATTCGGAATTGTATTTTTATATTTTACTAATTCAAATGATGTTTTTATGTTCCGTTGATATTGTGAAATGACGAATTGATCATATGAAATAGTGAATGCTCTAATCATTTTTTTTTTTTGAAAGATGTGAGCAGTAGTTTGACGAGTACAGTATCATCATTTTAAACGGTAAAGGGAGGGCAAAAAAATATTATTTGGAATTATAAATATCTTTATAATTTTAAATTATTGGGATATAAAAATATAAATATATCTTATTATTTTATGTTCCAATTTGTTATTACTACTTGATTTTTGCTTCCATTAGAACGAAGAAAAGATATAACACTACGACATCTGATTTAGAGTTTGTTGTACTTGATAGCGTTGCCGAAAAAAACGGTTAAAGATTTGCGATTATGAAGTTGTGGTTAGCGGCATGATTTTAATGTGTACATCTCCAAAACAATGGTGGAATATTCATCTTTGTCGTTCTGATTAACGCCCTTTATTTTAGAGCAATGCTGGTGATCTGTGGATCTATCAAAATTTTCACCAGAACATGGGATATCAATGTGAGCTGTGAAAGTTGGTGTTTATTGCAATAAATAGCGAGTAGCGGGATAAAAGTTTGTGGAATATGTGTTTTGGGGAATTCTTTGGTGAATCTAGGGAGGGATAAGTATTTTTTCTTTAGGTGGATCCAAGATTTTAAATGCTATTTCGTGTCGGTTTCGGTAAATTCTAAATTCGGCACGACCGTGTAAATAATAAAATATTATTTTTTTATATTTTTTTTTAAAAAATAGAAAGATTATTTAATTTTTAAAAAAAAAATTAAAAAAAAGGGTCACACGTCTTGGGCGGTTTGCACATTTTAAAAAAAAAATTGAAAATGTCGCCCGTTCGCTGGGAGAGAGAGAGAGAGAGAGAGAGAGAGGGAGAGACGGAGAGACAGCAGTGGGGGGGACAGTGCCGACTGACTCGGCGCCGTTCGGACGAAAATTTATGTCCGAACACTATGATATAAGTGCTGGCACAATACTAAATTAGCTTTTTGAAAATTTTTGAATTCCAATCACTAATTAAAAAAATAAAAAAAAGAGGAACCGGCCTTTACGACTATTGAAAAATCGAAGCTTTTTTTATTTTATTCTTTTTACAATTGTAAAAATAAAGAAAAATACTGAAGTACCTTATAATCTAATAAAAATTTCACCTGCTAGTGTATAGTCCACAAGTGCTATCTCATTTTTCCAATATATATTATACTAAATATCAAAATGAACTATCCAAATTTGACCATATCACGTGGATAATATTTTTAATGGATTCGTTGATATGTATATTATATAGCACCGCTCAAAAATAAATTATGCAGGTTACCGTTCATATGCATATACACTCAAAAGTACGTCGAATGCACAATCAAATTTTACTTTTTACTATAATCCTTTTATATATTGTAGGTTACCGATTTGTGCGGTAGGAAAAAAAAAAGAAATAAAAAAAGAAAAGAGCAAAGTAAAAGCGTCTTGGGTTATATTTTCAGACAGATTTCGCCTCTTAAACATTAAAAATGGCAGTGTCGACTTCAATGTGCTGTTTAGCATTTTCATTGGAGTATTTAGTCTTCTCCTTGGCAGCTGAGTCTCTCTCTCTCTCTCTTTCTCGCTCGCTCGCTCGCTCTCGCTAAAGCGGCTTTATTCACTTGGAAGAGGTAATTAATCAGCTATTTACACAATTTAATGTAGATTTGTGTTAATAATTATAGTTTGATTTGAATTGAGTAGAGATCGAATTTATCGAAAGTTTCATTCTTTGTTGCCTTCCTATGTGCTGTAGTTTAGTGATACTGGAGACTTGGTAAATGGATCTGGATTAGCAAAAAATGATTATCTTTTGATCTTCTTCTGTGAGTATTTGCTAAGTGTTCTAGTTTTCTTTTTTTTTAATCGAGATTATCCGGGAGAAATCCTAGCCGTAACCGGCCCTCTTCGAACGACCGTCGTAATAGATAAACCACACGGATGGCACCGTCCTATGTTCTACCAACCAAAAAGGCCCATCCTTACGGGCAGGACAGGCCCATAGGACCCGTTTCACCCCCACGGGTACAGGGAGGGCTTCGCTCCCCACACCCTTACCGGCGACGCCTGCGAGATTTGAACCCGAGACCTCCGGTTCCTGAGCCTAAAGTCCCACCATTCGTCCTAAGTGCCGTGGACAAGTGGTCTAGTTGTCATTGCTTCCAGGACTGTCAATGAATTAGTTGAACAAAAAAAATCTATTAGATGGAAATAGATCATAAGATCAATAACAGATGGTCCTACGTCTAATAAATTGTGATATATTGTAAATTTTGAAGCTTTTATCTCATTAATTATAGGAAATTCTATGATTTCGAACGGTATGGATTTGCTTAGTTGTGTTAGTTGTATTGTGTAACTTCAATACTATTCGATAATTTTCGTCTAATAAATTGTGATAACTGGTCTACTTTTGTACGACCGTCGTAACAGATAAACCCATAGGTGGCACTGGCCCATGTTCCACCAGCCGAGGAGTCCCAACCTCTTAATCTGAACATGTCCGAAGGTCTATGTTACCCTTCACGCGGTACAGAGGGAATAAATTCCCCACACCCTTGCGGGTGGCGCTTGCGGGATTCGAACATGAGACCTCTACTTTATGAAATGAAAGCCTCATCGATCCCCCCTAGGCACCCTGGGCATTGTTCGATAATTTCAAGGGCAATTACGCATTTGTACTTAACAGTATTCATAAAGTAGTTCCATACATGTTACGTTAAGAGAGATATGCTGTGTCTAAGTGCAGGATGGCCGTTATTGGACGAATTAAGTAACAGAAGTCGAGAAATAATGACTCTGCCCATTATGTTCAGCTATTATATATACATGTTTCATTCATGGATTATATTTCATCTCTTTTCTGTTGTACTTAAGTTATTTTAAGCTTACTGTGGTGATCTTATTTATAATCGTTCAATTTGTTAAGGAGAACAGTCAAGATAGATAGTTAGTTAGGATTGTAGCTATTTACTATCGACATAAGTTTCCCGGCCACCCCCACCTATAGCCAAATCAAATGGTTTCAGGTTTGACGTGAAACAGAGTGAAGCTCCCCTTGAATGTCTGCACATGTTCCATCTAAGTAAAAAAAAAAAAAATAGTCTTTGCATGTCAGCTCAGACGCGAAGGAAATTAGTTGCATATGCTATTAAGAAACTATTTTTGTTCCACTTAGGGTTCAAGTAGATGCTTCGAATCTGTTGTAGCATCCTTTAAAGGGTTAAACGGGTATACTGTCCTCTCCAAGCTGAAAAGTTGGAACTTCTCAGTTGGTGGAATGTCGGCTGGTCCACATCTACAGTTCCACGGAGTAGGAGTAGCACAAGGTTAGGTTTCCTCACGTTTTAAAAAAAAAAAAAAACAAATTTTGGGGTCATCTTGCCGTTGAGTGATGAGCATGGCAGTAGTAACTAGCATTTTTTCCCTATCTCAGAAACACTTGAATTGTTAATTTTGATGGAAACTGTAATTTTTATGCTTGTATTCCGTCATGATACTATATTTCCCTTTCATCTAATAAACAACGAATGCAAGTAGAAAATTTTATCTTGTAGTTTTTTGTGTTGGTTTATAGTTTTTAGCTTTGGAAATTACCATTTTCTATTAGCAATAGTAGGTGGACCTGTTATATGTTTGAGGCATATTAGATGGGATTTATCTGTACTCTTCTTCCGATGCGTGTGTGAATTTTCTTTCCCCAAATTTTTATCATGCACAACTTATCCTGGTTATTACTTGGTCTACATGGCAGAGATACAAGAAACTAGAAAAGATAGCTGTGTTTATAACTCAACATAACTGGATTCTATAGTAGTGAAATACACCAAACTGTAAACGTGAATGTTCAGGTATATTCTATATAGATGATCCGTCACGAGAAATTTTTATCCATATGGTTTATTGTTATGAAGGTATGACTAGAAACATCTTTACAAATAAATTATGATATAAATCCATACAAAAAGATTTGCAGTCTAGTATATCTCATTATGTTGGTAATCTCATAAATATGCGTAAAATGAAGTCTTAAATTTCCAGTGTGTTCCAAAGATTAGGGGCTCCTGGAAGTTGTAAGGATATCCATAGTTCTGAGTGCTTGGCTCCTTCATGTCACACGTTGGAGTATTAAGTGATTATAACAGTTTCGAGGTTTTTTGTGCCGAGCCGAGTTTCAGTAAACTCAGATCCCGGCACATGCCGACCGTGCCGATAGTTGCATGCCAACCAAGCCGATATATATTTATTTGTTATTTTTAAAAAAAAAAAAATTTAAAAGTTCAAATATAAGATTTTTTGATACATACTATGCCGACAACTGATGGAACATGCACGTACCACCCGGCAGAGGCTATGCCTACCGACACCGAAAATCATGAACAGTATTTTATAACTTTTGCTGTTATTGTCATAAAATCTATCACTCCTGCCACCATTGTATCTTTTTAGTGATTACTTCATTTTCCTTTTTCAGGCTTCCTTCTTTTATACAAATTTCATCCAGTTAACAGGCGGAGAAAAGAACTTGGTCAAAGAGAACAAAGTTTTTATACTAAAATCTTCTCTCTGAATGGAAGATGATAACGGGATTGAGCTAAGCTTGGGCCTCTCTTTTGGTGGTTCTTCTGGAAAATCTAAAGTACGTGATGCCTCTTCAGATCCCAGAGCAGAGGAAGGAAACAGTGGGAGAAATGCAACTGATGCGAATGCCTCGTTCAAAAATTTTCTGCAGACAACCATTAAGGGGCAACATCGGAATGAGAGTCAACAGATGGAGCCAGTGATCTTAAAGCCCTCGGAGGACTTCTGGACGAATCTTGGAAATACTTCTAATGCTGTTCACTCCAATATTTCCAAACTTCCTGTTCAACGTGAAATCTGTGCATCGGATGGCAAAACAGTTGAAACCGAGGAAGAAAAATCAAGTTCATCTAAACACAAAATACCATTAGAGGATGTTAATGTTCCAAAAAGGTCTAAACAAGGAGTAAACTTAGTTGATTCACTTGGTAAGAGTCCTCCAGCTGTTACTTCGGTTAAAAATTCACGCATTTCAGCTACTACAGAAGATGGGTCTTGTGGTGAGAATGAGGAAGTTGCAGAATCTGAGGCAGAGGGTTCAAACTCTTGGTCAATTTCACAGCTAGAGGACAATACCAAGAACTCTGACACTTCAAAGTTCACCGATAAGCATGTTATAGCTGATGGGAAGGTGGCCTATGGAGTCCCGTTCTCTCTTCATCCGATGAGTATCTCGACTGATCCTTATTCGGTGCCAGCAAGCATACCGAATGCAATCGGACTCTCTTCACCATTTTTCATGCACATGGAGGCAGCGGGTAAAAACGAACAGCCGATGATCCGAGGGGCAAATAGTAACAATGTTCAACATACGTTTGGTTACTCACAATCCCAGCTCCCAACATTAGAAACTGGTAGTTCATGGGCATTTGGTTCTCATCTGCAACGCGTAGCTTCGTTTGCTGATAGAGCTTATCCTGATGGACCACTGAACTCGGAGCATGCTGGAAAAGGTCGACGTAGTTCTAAGTGCTACGGACTTATCCTTACTTTTGGTTTATTTTTTATTGCGACTGCCATGCTATGCTTATCTACATGGAAATATGTTTTGCATTTACATTTCATAGATTTGCATCTGAAATCATCCAGCATGTAATAGACGTATACTGCAACAATTTTCTTGTATTTTAGTTCATGTAAGCATGAGGAAGCAACAATGTGATGAAACAATTTAGTAGAAGTTGGCTTTGAGCATGGTTTTCGTTGCCGGTCGGCACAACCCATGCCGGGCGGCACGTGCCTGTTCCGGCAGTTGTCGGCACGGCATGAACCGGCACGGCACATGTCAAAAAATCTTATATTTGAATTTTTAAATTAATTTTTTATTTTTATTTTTTAAAAAATAATAAATAAATATATATCGGTACGGTTGGCACATGCTGGGATCTGAGTTTATCGAAACTCGACTAGGCTCAGCACAGGAAACCTTGGCTTTGAGTACTATGATGGAGAATGATACTTTATCTTATGACCCTAATAAGACGTATAAATGTTTAATATGGACTGCGTAGGAAGTCATATGAACGGTTTTGACATGCCTGTTAAGTTCTTAGATAACATTTAAAGGTTCCCTTGAGCTTTGGAAACTCCTTGCTGATTTGTCAGTTTGATATGATTCCAGCAATTCCAAATCTTTGTGTAGGAATGAGTTGTGTGTATCTTTTTGGAGAACCTGTGCATATTTTTAAGCTTTTAATGTTATTATTTCAGCTCCAGCATCCGAGGCTCAAACAACCCAGTGGGATTTCTCAAAAGGTGGCGTAACATGTGCTAGAGATGCCAACGCAGCGTCCTCATTTAAAGCTGACCATGAAGGCAAGGCCAATAACCAGGCTATACTGAAGGCGGTATTACACCCTGAAGCATCTACTATTACACCCGGTGTTGCACCAAACATCAAATTCGGAGGATGTGGTTCGTATGCAGATCTTCCATGGGTTACAACAACTGGATCAGACCCGAATGGTAAAACTATATCAGGCGTGACTTACAAATACAGTAAAGATCAGATAAAGATAGTGTGTGCTTGTCATGGTTTACATATGACTCCTGAAGAATTTATCCAGCATGCAGATGCAGAGACCACGGACCATGAAAATACTCCAGTTTTGACGTCTTTACCAGCCGGTAAACCAGCAGCTTCCACCCAGAGCTGACGTCGCAAGCCATATGCATGTAGAGCTGTAAGCAAAGTATCTTTATTATACTATCTGAAGCGGAAGCCAGCAAGGAGAGATTGTGTTGTAATCTTCTAAACAGCAGTTGCTGGTGCTTTGAAGCTTAATTTTTTTTTTTAATTATGTTGTCCTGATTAATTTCTTCAAACATAATGGGTTATGCTGATTTTTCTAATATTAAAGGAAACAAAGAATTTTATTTAAATAAAAGAAAGTATTCTTTTTCTCTGTGAAGTGCTATTGCAAGAACAAATTTAGTGGCCAAGTTTCCGAAGTCTCTGTGTTTTCTGGAACTTGTCGGCTCTCTTGCTGTAGCCTGTTATTCATGATTGGTTTCTTTAGTTATGTTTTCCTATTATATTTATATTCATAACCATTCTACATGAAGAAAATAATTTTTGTTCTTTTACCTGCATAAATGTAAAATAATTTTTTTCTAGTTTAATATTCGAGACGGCTAGTGTAATATTGTCAACACTTGTATTATAGTGTTGAAGCTGAAGTGTTCCGAACAAGATAAAGAAGTGTTTTTACGAGCTAAAAAATTATTCTGAAAAGTTAATATAGTATATTTATTTGAGATGTTTTCTTTTTTTTCAAATTTTGTGAAGTAGAATTTTTTTTTTTTTTTTTTTTTACAAAACCCCTAAAAATAACAAGATCATCAGGAATAATTTTCTCCAAAAAAAATAATCTATCTTAAAAAATAACAGATTCGACATCATAAACCATACCGCAATTTTATCTATCTTGGCATTGTGCAGATAGCTAATGCATATCTGCAAAACTATACATATGCACAAAATATTTCTTGTTTTACACAAGAAAATCACGAATAAGGTAAGCGATGTTCTAGTATTTACAAGTACATTTCTTTACTATAAAAGTAAAAACTTTAAAATTAATAAGGTTTATGACACGTGGTACCGGTTTATACATTTCAATAACTATCAAAATTAAGACGTATCGTTCCACGCCAAGTCGTGCCAGCATGTCAAAACTACACCATATGCACATTCAAAATCACATTGGCAAACAAGCATGACGCGGTTGCATTTTATTACCCATCTAAATCATGAACCCTGTCTTTGACCATTCAGTTCCTCTGTAACACATTGAAAAGCACATGGAATGGACGAAAATGTGTTCCCAACTAAATAGCACCAGTTGAAAAGAAGGTAACAAAGTTGTACATCTCAGATTCCCCTAAAAAGAAACCTTACCTTGGTCCTGCAATGCACAAACTGTTACCCAAAAAAAAAAGAACAAAAAGAAAAAAAAAAAGAAAAAAGAAGAAGAAAAGAAAAAGAAAAAAGATAAGTCACTGCATTGTATCACAACATATGCACCTTGACACATATAAACAAGATAGAGAAAATCGATCTCTGTCAAAAAGCAGCACATCACAGAAAAACAAGATGTGATATGAAAACCAATTGCACTTCGAAAATCCTTTAACAGAACCTACTAACTGATTAAGTTAAACAATACAAACTTAGATGGAATCCATGTTCGCATACAAGTACCAGCCTACAAGTAACATATATGGTAATCATCGCGTCTGCTTGCATATGAGTCGTCTGAGTGATGAAGGTGCACCATTAAATAGAAACACAAGGGCTTGTAACAAATTACAGCTGAGGACTTTTAGCTGGCTACTGTTGTCAGTTAACTATACACCAGCCGGGGCCCTAAGTCATTTGGTTATGGGAAGAGCGAGAGACTCCTTGACGACCAGTTCGTAAACGTTCGATGCTCCCGTGTATCTTGATCACAATATGGAGCAAGCCTTCTGCGCCTTCCTCTTCTTCTTCTTTGATTTTGGGGGTTGGAGAACCACCTTGATAGCCGCATCAAAAACTGCCTTCACATTCTGCAAATAGAAATGGCCATGTCAAAAAAGAAGGGAAAGAGAAAAAAAAAACAGAAGAAATTATTCGCAAATAAACGGTATTATTGTGAGAGGAGTGCAAACTCCACACATTTTTTGACAATAGGAGAGCCATGATTTGTAATACAGTGTGGAGATGATCTCAACCTAACTTTAAAGGTTTATAAAGCAAATTCAGAAAATATCTAGAATACTCTTATCAAGGCTTTCCGTGTCGAGCTGAGCTTCAGAAAATTCCAAATTCGAGACATGAGCATAATAAGCTTTTATTTTTTCATAACTTCATGTTAATTTTTTTTTTTAATATTAAAAAAAAACCAAAAACCAAAAACAAAAACTGCAATAACAAAAGGCGCGTGGCCAGACATGTCACCCGTGGCACGTGACCTTTACTGGTCGCGAACCAATAGTGCGCCCAGACAATGCACATGCCGCATGCATCTCTTGCTAAAAAAAAATAGAAAAAGAGATGACAAGGTAGAGAAGAAGGCTGCCCGAAAGAGGAGGAAACGCATTCCCGGTTGAAAAAAGGAACGACCGAACCGGTCGTCGCCGTGGTGGATTTTTAAGGAGCTACTGCACTTAATATGAAAACTGATAAAACATACTTGCTGTGTTTTCGAACTGCATTCAATGTAGGCTGGGGCACCTATTGCCTTCCTCAACTCTTCTCCCTAAATGGAAAAAAAAAAAAAGCATTAGGGCAGCTCCTACATAAGTTAAAGATTGAAAATGATTGACGTCTTTCCTGCTCTTTACCTGAGCAGTAGTAATTGGCACAGCCCCAGGGTGATCAATGAAGAACTGCTTGTCATCCCGAAGATCTGCCAATTAAATAGTCATAGTGACAGCGAGACATTCATACAAACACAACTACAAGCATACACATCAATAACGACTCTTAATTAATTAGATCAAGGGGCACCCATTATTTGAGATAACACTCAAAAGAATTGAAATTATATGCACCGCAAGCAAATTCTACCTCATCAAACTTAAAAGGAAAGAAAAGGTTGCCATAACCAATCTTCAAAGAAACAATAAGTCAATAAATATCTTTGAACATGTGAAGAGAATATGCTCAAAGAAAAATACAATCTAGGAGCTGGAAGAAAACGATGCAAATATTCACACCTGTTGATAGATACTTTTAAGCAGAACAGTGGCAGATAAAGCGGGATTTTAACTTGTAAACTAGCAAAGGCAGGGTCTATAGTTGAACAGAATAATGTACACAGAATCTGAAAAAGTTAGGAAAGAAGTACATTTCTTTGTTAACGCTATAGTGACAATAAAGCTTTCCAATATCTGTAGCTTTAAAATTTTAAGATATCATCTAAATACCTTTAAAGTAGAAGAAAAATATCTCACATTTTCACTTATCAAGATTGTGCATGAGCATCATATTATATAAAAAAATTGATAATCTATAATATTCAGAGACAATAACAAGACATTTAGGAAAAACTGCATCAGATTAACTGTTAGCCTCTGAAAAAAATTAAATTAAATTAAATTAAAAAAAATCTAAAAGTAAACACACATGAACCTACAAATTTGTATATTTGCTTCTCAAGCATTCTCCTGCAATCTTCTTATATAGAAGATACACTGCAAGATGAAAAGTATGGTTCTATAGCCGAATTGTTAGTGATAGAAACTTATATAACTCAACAAGCTAATACCAGGCAAGGCAGGTTAAAGAGATGGTTTCAATGTTAAAGAATTAAGAAGGAATAAATACTATTATTCTAGGGAAAATACAACTATAAATCAGAATAATTTCTTGATCATTGTTGAGGCTTGATAATCTTAACTCCAATAGTACACGTAACTAAAGATCATTGGTTTCAAACTATGTTTACATTTAAGACATTCCCCAACCGTATAAGTTAGCACTTCCTGGTCATTACAGATTGTGAGATTAAGAAAGGTACATGACACACCTTGAGAGTATAAAGATACAAAACTAAAGAAAACACAAAATATAGTAGTAAGCAGACAACTGTCAACGCCAAGAAAGATTCAAAGATTATAAGCTTTACCAAGTTTTGTACCAACAAGAATGATGGGCACTCCTGGTGCATAGTGTCTCAATTCAGGAATCCACTATAAAAAATAGTTTTGAGGATCTCAGTAACAATGATATCACCGTGAGACAGATTTCAATTAAAAATACAAACAAATATAATTTAACTATAACAACAAGTATTAGTTAGTTACCTTCTTCGCAACATTTTCATAGCTGGCCTTACTAATAAGTGAAAATGCTAACAGAAAAACATCGGCCCCACGGTAGCTAAGAGGTCTTAGCCTATTGTAATCCTCTTGACCTATTGCATCGAAATTACATCATTAGTCGGCATATCCACAAACGTTACAGAAAAGAGATCTAAAGTGTGTCCCACACCTGCAGTATCCCATAAACCAAGGTTGACAGTGCTTCCATCGACTACCACATTTGCACTGAAATTGTCAAAAACAGTTGGCACATAATCCTGTCATCAAAACCAAAAAAGTAATAGGTTCAACAATTGTAATAGATAAATAAAAGATAGACTAATTAAAAGCAGTCCATACCACATATATAATATAACAGAAACTACAACTTTGAGTAGGTATCTATCAGCTTTAACTGTACAAGTTTGTAATTTTTAGGAGCTAGGTATCTATTAACATGAAGATTCCACAAATGTACTACGACAACATTATAGGGCCATAGGCATGATTTTCCATAATCATAATGTTGCCACCATGACACTAGCTATGTAAGACACCATGCCACATTATCCAAGAAAATGTGGATTAAACCCTCACTATAAAGAAAGAAAGGCACCAGGATAGCATTTTAATCCATGTAATCCAAAACAAAACCATGAAGAAATTTACATAAATGTGATCATAAAGCAGACACTGGTACATGAAAAGCAAACAAAACTACATGCTCACAGGCTAGTAGGTAGACCACTTTGAGCATGGCTCAGGAACCGTGGCATCCCAGGGCCGATTAACCATCGGTAGCCCTTAAGTTATTTTGTTGAGAGCTGAGATATCGGGCTTAATGGAACTCACTAGGATCTACCTTCCAAATACCTATTTAGAGCAATTTTTGGAAAAAAATTAAACTACAAAGCTGCATACCGCAATACAATACATCAATTTATGGTTCAAAGTTTTTAACTGTGTCAAAATTATTTTAAATTCTTCCAAAAACTAGTGTGCTGAAAGAGTTTTGATATTACTTTTAGCAAATTTTTTTAATCTTTAAACTAAAAGTGCTGTATTTTAGTATGCTTTACAACTTTCTGATTCAAAGCTTTTCATAAATGGCTCAAGATATGGCTCAAAACGATTTTGAGAGGTAGGTTCCAAGGAGTTCCCGAAGGATCGAACCTAGCGGATCACCACTCAATCCTGAGGGTGAACTATCAAGCATTGTGTACAACATGTATGCATGCAACAGGTGCAGTTAAATCTAGAACCACAAAGTGTTAATGTGCCTAAATTGCTGGGTGAGTATTGTTCCTCCCGAGTTGAGCAGCCAACTTAGGTCAAATAGAGCATGTAGGGGTCATTAGTCTAGCGCAAGGGTAATGCTAGTGACGTTAAAATAAAATGCCCACGGATCCTGACTAAAATCCAACAAATCCGCAACTAATAACTCCAAATGCAAATTTGCATTCCCAAAAAACAAAAAAAAAAAAGAACATTGTCAAAGAAAAAAAAATCCAAACAAATCAAATGCATTTTAAAAAATTAGAGTTAAAATAAACAGTGAATTAAAGATTGAGAGACCGTGGGGAAGGTGTTGCTGGTGTACGAAATGAGCATGCATGTCTTGCCAACAGCGCCATCTCCAACTGTGACGCACTTTATGAATCTCGACGCCGCCATTTCTTCTTCTTCTTCTTCTTCTTCTTCTTCTACTTCTTCTTCTTCTTCAGCTCCTCAAGATCAGAGATTATTGTTGTTCAGCTCAGGCGAGGAAAGTGACCGAATACAGCATCCTTCCATGAAAAGCAAGACAAAGAGAGATTGAGATTCAGATCGAAGAAGCCCTAATCTAATTCATGAAAAATCCGAGAGAGAGAGAGATCCTATAAAATTGGAGAAGATGGCAAAATGTGCGTGGAGCGCACCTCGGAGTCTGAATCGGTGAGAGAAAAATAGTAGGAATTTAATTGACGAAGAGAAGAGACGACAGCGCGGTTGCCGATAAAAAAAAGGAGTGCGCTGGAGCCGCTCTTCCTCCCGTGACAACTTTTTTTTGCATTATTTGTATTTTAAAGAAAATGACATTTTTCCAAAAAAAACTTCTACAGCAATAATTAGCCAAATGAGACCCCTGTCATAAGCGTTAGCAAATCGAACTCCTACCCATAAGATACTAAGAAAAATACTAATAATAATTCTAAAATAGTTATAAATGTATATAATTTTTTTTAAATTATTAGAGTTGCTTCAAAACACATCTAATACCTTCGTCATGCTTTAGAATACTTCACATTTACAAACAGCACCATTGTATATGAGAACAACTTATGCACGCTCACTCAACGCTCCCATTTTCTCAGACCGTAGGCAATAAATGCTACAATCTCCACCTTATATGTGCCGTCGTATGTGTAGGTTGGTCCGTCCGAGCTTTTCCAAATGGTATGAGATTCTAGAGGTGACTCATTTCAATAAGTGGCTCATAAGTTCAAGAGGTGGCTCCTACTGTCTAGTTTAGCACTTTCGCACTTTAGCATTTTGTCCGGCATAGCACTTAGTTCCCACACTTTCAGTTACATCGCTCTGCTACCATTTGTAATATCCCATCTCCTTCGAGCTAGCTAATTTAGTGAGCCCCAGCCGCCAACCTCATACCACTAATAGCTAACTCCGACTTGTCGGCCCTTGACTACTCAGTGGCCGATTCTGGTCGCCCGACCCCGGAGTTAAAGTTACGTCTGAGCTCAGGTGGTCCAGAAAGATAAGGTCAAACATAAGCGACGGTAAGTCCTGCCGATCTGTCGAGTTATCCCCTTAAAGGTCAAGGTTAATTCAAGCAATCTTCAAGGAAATTCCGAGTGCTTTATTTAGCTAGCTTAATAACACGGCAACCAACTTAATTTACTACTAAATTACTAGGTCGCTAGTCATTTTCACCCACCACATAGTACGGAGAAAGATGAATCCTTCCTATCCATAAGAGAGGTGCTTGTGAAATTCAAACTTGACATATCTGGTCCATGAGTCGGAAGCCCAACCGGTTATTCTATGAGCTCAAGGCAATTTGTTGATGGATTTTCTTTTTCTGAATAAAAAGTTGTAACTTTTTGAGAATTCTGATCCCATACATGATTGTGCATTATTACAGTATAACCACACCTTGATATATCTGTAATTTACTACGACATACTTATAGTGAATAACATAAGATATGTTTTATGTATTTTTGTAATTTAAATTTAAAGATTAAAAGTAACTCAGTCGGTTCAGTCTAATATGTCCAAGTTTGAACCAGTCCAGGCCGGATTGAACCAGGCTCTATTAGAGTCCCTCTCCGGAATTTGAACTTGAATCAGTCCTTGGTTTGCTTTTGTTCGGTCTAATGTGTTCCTGGTTCGGACCAATACACATCCTAAGACGCCATAGCTAGCATCCTTCATCCATCTTACACATTTATCACTTGTACCGTATCCCTATATATATATACATTTGCAATTATTCTTGCTGCACGCTGAAGTTATGTTACTAAATACGGCGACGATGGCATCCCCCATGCATGCTTATCTTAGAGAAGAACTTGGAAATTCTGAAATGTGACAGAACAAAATGAAATAATAAAGGTATTAAGTCAAAATGTACCCTTTATAATTCAATTATTAAATGTGCTTTCTAATTTAAAATAATCTTCTTTGTATTAAATAAAATGATAAAAAATACCGTTTATTCTTTTTCTTTAAAAACAAGAATAATTAATTTGACGATAATAGTCAGTTCATATAATTAAAAAGTATTAAAAAAATTATTTTGAATTGGAAGATATATTTTGACAATTTAAAATTACAGATATATATTTTGGCGAATATGTACGTGAGTTCGGATGATGGTTTGGGCCCACTAGACTGAAGGGTTAGAGTCTGATTTTATGTATGTGACTTCAGACGCTATACTTGTTGCCATGGCTGAGCAAAAAAAAGGAGTTTAAATAACTAATGACTTGATCGTTCAGTGTATCCATTTTGTAGACCTACGACTACAACTGCATATTAGTTGAGAAAGAAATTTTTTTTATTGACTATTATTTTTCAGTGGCGTATCAGCCTTTTTATTTTTAGAAACTTATTTGTATGTTTCTAAAAAGTAAGGACTGATACACAATTCACCCTTTCTTTTTTCAAATTATGTACGAGCGGCAAATATATACCTTTATAAGTGGCGTATCTTTAGAGATTGGGTAATGCTATTTGATCTGAATACTTAACTGGAAAAACAGTCCAATTTGCACTTTTTCGTGCCTCGAAGGTGCGATTTACTGATCCTAAAGTACGAAAAAATACTATTCGGACTATTTTATTGGATCCAATAGCTATTTCCTTAGAGCTTTTAGTAGTTTCTCTTGTTAACAAACAAATATATATGTGTCACTCCTAGTAGAGCTCCACCCTGTATCTGATGGTAAGTTCTCCAAACAACACTGCTATAGAGCTACCCATTGTTGCCTTGCTTAGCTTTCTCGGCGAGCATAATGGAATGTGTTGAATCGGGCTTGTCCCACTTGAAATAAAACGTTCTACTCTTTAAGGGATTGCAACGTTAATTGCACAAGTTAAAATCCAACTTGACCTAATCCAAAATTTATAATGTCGTACTGTGTATCTTTCAAAAGCTACTTGTCTATGTATCTCCTTAAAGATTCGACCTCAAATCTACTCACGTGTATAATATCCAACAGAATAACATGACTCACAAGTCTTAGAATAGTTGCGAGCAATGAATGTGTTGGATTTTCTTGCTCATAGGGCGCATTTTGCGTATTTAGTAACCCACACGAGGGGTCAAAGACTCCGGTAGATCTTACAATTTTGAAGGTTAACCCATATCCGATGAAAGGCCTCACGAGTTGTTTGCTGCTATTGACGATATATGACGGCCGCACATAATTTGAATCAGCTAGGTCTAAAATATTAGAGAAGGATGAGTTTCACTCTTAATTTGTCAATTAGCAAGTCTAAAAGTAGGTCAACTCATCAAATTTTCAGGTCATCTAACTAACTTTAACCCAAAAAAGAAATAGATTTTTTTTAAAAATGCCTTAATAAATAGTAGTTCACGAGATCACAGGATATGAAACTTGCTAACAAATGTTCCAGTAGTCCTCCACTTCCAGCCACTTCCAGCATTGTATTGTACTTTTTTTAAAAAAATTATATCATAATCAGTCCACTTTTTCCGAATGTCGTAATACAACATGGCACTCACTCCAGCCCTACAATCGAACTCTCACACTCAATTTGTATACTCAACTAACACTCATATATTAAACAAAAAATTATGAACATTTATAGACAGACCTACTAGTATGTATTTTGCAAAATTAAATTTCGCAAAACACTGAATTCAAATGCATGACCAGACGTCACTATATAAGCGCCCTACCAGCATGGGGCCACGACTCAACCTGGTGATCATCGGCAGTTCCAAGAATTATGATACGCATAGGCAAATTTAAAAAGTTTGAAATATACGAGGGGTGTTATTTTCAGAATGATCCTACTTCGAATCGGATCCGATTGGGTTGGTTCTACATATCTAAACAATAACAATTAAATTTTAAATTTTAAATAAATTTAAGAAAGGAAATATATAAGATAAAAAAAAACATATGAGAGGAAATATATAAGAGGAAAAGAAAGGAAATTTTAAATTTCACCCGTCGATCCCTTTACCCATCCCGATACTGGTGAATCATTCTATCTTCACCATACATCACTTAGGTAGGACGCTCTATCCCACTGCACTTTTCAAATATCTCGAATTGTTTCAAGAGTAATGCTAGCTCCCACTATTTCACTAAAAAAAATCTACAGATCCACATAATCAAAAAATAAAATTTAAAATTTAAAAGTATTTTTTAAAAAATTAATAGAAAAATTATATATTTTAATAAAATCTGCAGCTTTTATATTGAATTTTTTTTCAAAAAATATTTATAAATAGATATTTTATGACTTTAAAATTTAACAAATTTTAAAACTATTTTTAAAATTCACTTCAAATATGTTAAACTTTAAAACCCCAAAGCCAATTTAGAATTTTTTTTTAATAAAACTTTCAACATAATAATTACAAATCTCATCAAAATATATAATTTTTTTTTGAAAGTTTTCCAAACATACCTCCAAATATATATACATATTTTTAATGATATTAATTGATGAACGTTTTTATGAACCTATGATAGGGATTAGCATTTTTCATGATTCAAAGCCCATCCCCTAGCACGATGGAAATTAGGATAACCAGGTAATGTCTTTATCAAACTTATGAAATACCCTCTCAAATTATAGATAAGCCTAGAAAATGCATCCAAGAAAACGAAAGATATGTAAAATTGACTAAAAAGTAAAAACATCTATTTTGATATGCAAAGGTTGTTGATTCAGTAAAATGATCAGTTTGTTCAACAATTACACTCATCTGTACTAAATACACCTAGCGGAGCGAAAAGCAAGTTTGTCAGCGAAGACATAAAAACATGGTATTTAGCGAGAAAAACTGACCTTGCACTATGATAAATATGATACACTTTCAATAGTCATCATCAGAACTGATAATATCAAGCTCAACCATCTTTTGCGAAGATTGCTCAAGCTTCTGTCTTTTAACATCGGGTTGAAGTTTATTGGTCACCTTGGAAGCAACATTCATGGCTGTAGGTGCTCTGCCAAACCCAAACACAGCAATAAATCTTGACACAAGGACCGCAAATAAGTTCACCAAAGAGAAAGGCTGTATATTAGCTAAAAATTTACTTGAAAAGTCTTACGGGCGGACGGCACCCCTATCACCATATTCCAATAGCGAGTTGGAGGTAATTGGTGAGCTTTGGTAGTGAAAGGATGCCGCGCTACCCTTGAATTTCATAAGGTTCATTCATCTTTTATCAATAGCATTACTAATTTCAAAAAGTTTTCAGATCCACGTGTATATTTTTAGAGCAGAGATTAAAATTATAGTACCTTGTATCCGAAATCCCTTTAGCTTGTTTCATAGCTGAAGGTTTTTTAGTAGGGAATTTTGTCTCCATGTTAGCTGGTAAAATTGACAGAAAAGAAAATCGTTTTGAGAAGCTTATAGTAAGTTGGATGAAATATGCAAAAGAAAAAGTTCATCCTTCCACCTGTGACCTGTGAAAGGAACCTGATTCCTTGTGAGTGTCTATTAGTAGTCACTTTATCTGCGTTACTGTTTATTCAGAAAAACGCTAGTAAGTGTGAAGCTCAAAGAGATAGAGATATACTATGAAGGAAAACTTGGGCGCTGACACAATAAGTAGCTAAAGATCAGGATTTATAAACATAGAGCTCAGAACAATATTATGAAAAGGCTAAACTAAGTGAAAGAAATAAAGCAGAGACAATTGATCTACAGGAAATTGATCCAAACTAAAATCATAAAAGGAATCAAAATAAGCATATCTAATGACTCATGCTAACGACTGATCAATAAATCGTGAAGTCCCCTCCGTAGTCTGGTTAAGAGTGGCATCAACGTTCGTTAAATTCCAGCTCTCCCATGATGGGGTTTATCCCCACCCACCCACCCAAAAGAAAACAAAAATGATGGTAGGCAAGTGAAAATGGCTTTGTAATCCTAAATAGAAATAACGAGCGTATGCATTTTAAAACAACTGAACGGTTTGTTAAAACACAAACCTTAAAGCCCTTTTAAGACCATCAACAGACATTACTTTAACTGGCTGCACAGAGTTCTTGGACGGAAACCTGTCCTGCGGAGGTTTAACCATGAATATCCCCTCAGTCTGTAGTCGGTACGTTCTGAACATGTTCCTGGACCAACAAAAAGCATCACGCACTAACGGTTTGTTTGTGAAGATGACAATAACAATAACCTAGTAAGAATTTCCGCCTGAGCGAGGTACGTAGAGGGTAACATGTACGCAACCATATCCTGAAGGAGGCCGTTCCCGATAGACCCTCAGCTTGGGCAACCAAAAGAAATATACTCAAACAAAGCAATCAACTTGAAGCTCACTTACCCACCATTGAGTTCGGGACGTTTAGTGGTGTATGTTTTGGAAGAACTCTGTCATGCAAAAATAGAGAACTCGGCTGAGTAATGTTAGGTGCTAGTGATCATGTTTAATTAACTGAATACCATTTTAAAATTAATGTGCTTACTGATAAGTGATACTTGCAGTATGCCCCTTTGTTCCTGAAAGAACAGTGTAATTCTCAAGTTGATTTAAAGATCAGACAAGTTATTTGATTAAAGTAGTATGGCATGAAAATTATAATCAACGCAGAGTAAATTATAATCAAACAGTACGCGAAGATAAACCAACAGGCAAGCAGGACATCAAAAGTCATATGATTGGATAATTTGGATCATCAGCAGATGAAAAGAACAAAACATAACAGATACATGCTTTTCAAAAATAAATAAATTAGTAAGTAATACAAATAATACGCTATGCTGGAGTCTCTTTATACAGCTTAGTCGGCTAGCGTTAGTTTTGTCATACAATTTTTTTTTCCAAGCAAGAAGAGGGAAAGTAAATGGCATACCTATTTACAGCCATTGTGCAGGTCATTCCGTCCTTTCTTTTCCCTTTGCAAACACCATAATCTGCAGAGGTTCCCACCTTTACAATTTGACCTGCTGAGTATACACTCAGAGAATATCCTGTACCCTATTCACAAAAACAATGAAGCTCAGTACACAGTAAGTAAACCAAATATCAATAAATTTCACCAAACAATATCGTTTGTTAAGAAAAAGAACTTACACCGGTGTCCTTGCGGACCACAGAATTGAGAAGTGCAAAGACAGTTCCTACAGGTTCTGTTGAATTCCTACTGTACGCATCGCCAAATAGGAAAACTGAAACATTGAATTCATCCAAACATCCGAATTTCCAAATACAATAGTTCTTCCCTGCAGAGCTAAGTCTGACTGCCCCTTTTTCAATCAATATACCAACTGTTGCCCAGCATCCAGAAACGGTATCTCCAACCAACAGATTCCTATTATTTTTCAAAACGTAAAATCATACATAAATATAATGTCTACTTGAACATACAGAGATTGCTCATTGCCATTGGCCGTAGTAGGGTCACTCCATCTCATAATTCAAGAGGGTGAATCTGAGGCATCCCCACCATTACTACACCAAGAAGCGACTACAGGTGCGAGCCGTACTAGGGTCACTCCTCCATCTCATAATTAGAGAGGGTGAATCTGACCCATCCCCAACAAGTAGCGACTCTAGGTGCGACTGGTGGAGTGACAAATTTTAATACTACCAGGCAAAAAACCAAACAACTAGTAGGCACCTGATTGCTGGCAAGCGAACAAACCGAATGTCAGAAAAATGGTTAGCCAACTCGATCGAGGACACCACGGAATTCCTGCCAATTTGCCACAGAATCAATTGAATCAGAATCCAAACGATTGTCTAATAAAACAGTACAATACCAGGTTAACTAAATCATCAAAACACCTAATTCGAAGGCCAGAAAACTTCTCGACCTCGACCTCGTCAGATTTCTTCGGCTTTCGACGTTTGGGTTTCACACAATCACTGGCAGCGCTGGGCTCGTTGATATCGAGGCAGTCTTTGACGGCGTCGAGGAAAACGGACATGTCAGCGGACCGGTGCGGGACCCTGCGCGGAGAGCCATCGTCGGAGTCGCAGCCTGCAAAACCTGTAAGCAAAAGTTAATGGATTGAGATTGATAGAAAGGTGAACAATTATTTGATCCACTCCGTGAGTCATCCTAGGATCAGTTCTACTTGATTTAACACCACGCTCCATATCCGTAAGTGTGATCCTAGGAGCGACACATCATGCTGTTATGAGAAAGAGATGTCGGAGGAGAGAAATACTGGAAGATGGAGGAGGGGGGGAGGATGGAGGGGTCTCGAGGACCCTATCTTCTCGGAGAGAGAGTAGGAGGTCGAGATCGTCGGGCATGGTGGACTGAAATTTGGTGTATCCGTAGCCGCCGTTCAGCAAATTGGCCCTGCAGTTAACAGCTTGGTGAATAGGAACTCGTGAATTTTTTGATGCTCTCGTTAGAGAGGGAGGGAGGATCAAATAAAGGCGGGACGCTAGAATTGAGGCCAAAAAAAAAAACATGGACTAAAAATTAAGGTTATTAAAAGTATAAAAATCAGGAATTGGGCGTTTGGTCTAGTGGTATGATTCTCGCTTTGGGTGCGAGAGGTCGCGAGTTCGATTCTCGCAACGCCCCTTTTTAATACAATTTATTTGTGTTTTTCTTTATTGATTCTTTTAATAGGATTTATTTATATTTATTCTATTGATTTTATTTTATATAGCGGGTTGGAGCTTTGTTATGAGTAGTTATTACAAATTATTATAACATATAATTTATCAATTTTAATGGACTATTTGATCATTAAGTAATTATTGTAATTTGTGATTGATTTGTTTTTTCTTTATTGATTTTATGCCCACTTTTAGACAGGATTGATTTAATTTACTCTTTTGATATTATTTTCATTAAATTATTTAAAGTTGACACATCTGTGATGCGTGTATTACACCTATTATTATTATCTTAGATCGATGGAGTTACAACCACATGTAGTTATTGTAATTAAATGTAATGAGTAGTTATTATAACTTCTATATTTTAATGGATTGTTTGATCATTACGTGCTTATTATAGCTTTCTTTAAACATTAGATAATTAATGTTAGATGAAAGACACCCGATCTCCCTTCTCTTCATCTAGTAATATAGATAAATTGTCATAAACACATATTTTAACTGATAAAATAAAGGTTAAATTTTGCTTTTGACTCTGTTTTTGTATTATCCTTCTATATAAATCCATGCTGTTTTTTCAAATAGTTGTTAAGTCAAGCAAAAACTCTAAAACATATATACATAAGTACTTTTAGAAAAAAAAAAAAAAAAATTTTGAACACAAAAATTGCGAGCTTTTTTCAATAAAATCCCTTTATTAAGTTTGTCATCATAGTCTTAAATTTTCAAATGTTAAATTACGATAATATCTAACTCTCAAAAAAAAAAAAAAAAAAAAAATCTTCTATTGTACTTACTAACTACCAAATGTTATTACCGCTTCGCCGACCGACGTCGCTGTCGTCTATGGCTACTGCATTGTTACCGATGTGCCGCACCCTGCTCATGTGGAGAAGACGATCTACAGTGACGCCATCAACAATTTCAGCCCGAATCGCTTTGATTCAAACACTAAGTGATCGAACCCAAATTGCATATGACCTTCAAACTCTGATTATATTGGTCGAAATCAGGCTCTAGTGTTTCTTGGATCATGCTGTTAGCTTATTTGAGCTAATTATTTTGCTGGTAGGCTAGAAATTTTTTAAGTTGGTGAAGTAAAAATGTTTGGTATGTTAAGATGATTTAATAAATTGATAGATACAAAATATATTAAAATTTCAAATAAATTATTATAAAAATTAGATTGCACAATATTATGACATATATTTTAGAAAATAATAGAACTAATAAAAATAAATTAGTTATCACTGCTTCTTAACTATTTTAATAAACTATAACATCAATTTTTTTTATTATGATAATAAGGCGAAATGTTGTATGTGATAAATACTAGCTATAACATTTTTTTGTTTTTAAAGTATAATGCAAAGTTTGTCCCTTGTGTTACAGCTTTACTAATTGACTATATTATTAAATACAATTTGTAACTTAAGCGGCCGTTTTCTGTGCCACTCATCTAACCCATTAATGTACTAAAATTTTATATGATCGAATTGAATTTTAGTAAATTTAAATTTCAGTCTTATGTAGTACCAATTGTACAAATATATATTATATAAAAAAAAATTATTTAAAAAATTTAAATATAAATTTTTTTGGTACGTATTATACTAATTCGTATCATAGCGATAAATAGAAACACACGCATATGATCCATGCCGAGCCGAGGAGACCTAAAACCATGCAATTTCTCTCCCAATTCCCTGTCTGATTATGATCCAGAATCTCTCCATCTCCCTCCACCACCACAAACAATCCAAGGGAGCGTTCCCACTTCCACACAATCGCGCACGTGCAAAACAACTTGTAGCAGGTGCCCGCTTTGTCTCCGCGGCTCCACCTACCCACTCATGAAGCCAACAAAACCGATCCATAAGCAGTCGTGACAAAATGCTAAGCTCCGCAGTTGGTGGCAGAGGAGAAACAGGGGACTCCAGCCGGCGTCTACACGAACCAATTTTCAATCATGGCCGCTGCCACCGCCGCCATTTCTTCTCTCCGACCATCTATCCGCCTCCCGGCGAAAACCACAACAGCCGGAGAGCTCCGAGTTTCTCTGCCACTTCATAGCCGCATCTCCGTCGATCTCAATTTGTGTTGCCGGGTACGTAGTCTAGCGCCGCTGAAGGTTAGCTCCGCTTCAGCGCCGAGGGTGATGGAGGAAGCGCCGGCGAACAAGTCTAGGGTTTCTACTGTCGTGAACGTGGATTTAGGTGATCGGACTTACCCAATCTACATCGGAGCGGGTCTTCTCGACGAGCCCGATCTTCTCCAAAGTCATGTTAAGGGGAAGAGAGTTCTTGTGGTGACTAACACCACGGTCGCACCTCTCTACCTCCACAAAGTTGTCAAAGCATTGACTCACGAGAATTCTAACATTGCTGTGGAGCATGTGATTTTGCCGGATGGTGAAAAGTACAAGGAAATGGTACAATCAGAGTGCAATCTAAGCTGTCTACGTTTGATAATTGTTTAAAACATTTGATTCGTATCTCTTTGGGATTTTACAGGGCACTTTGATGAAGGTTTTTGACAAGGCCATCGAGTCCAAGATGGACCGAAGGTGTACATTTGTCGCCCTTGGCGGTGGAGTGATTGGAGACATGTGTGGCTTTGCCGCTGCTGCATTTCTTCGTGGTGTAAATTTTATTCAGATTCCTACGACACTGATGGCACAAGTACAACAGATCACCACTCTCTTCTGAGTATTAGTGGTTTTGTTTAACTAGGTGTTTGAGTTGTATGGATTTACATAATGTAGGTGGATTCATCAGTTGGAGGGAAGACTGGAATAAACCATACAATGGGGAAGAACTTGATAGGCGCATTCTACCAACCACAGTGTGTGTTGATTGACACAGATACTTTGAATACGTTACCCGATAGAGAATTAGCTTCTGGTGTTGCGGAATGCATTAAGTATGGCCTCATTAGGGATAGTGAGTTTTTCGAGTGGCAAGAAAAGAATATGCATGCACTCCTAGCAAGGTATCCTTGACATTTGTGGCCTATGTTTTCATTTTTTGTAATTCTAATTCTTCTAGTGATCTGCTGATTTCAGTATGTATTTTGCGCAATTGCTTTGTGGCTGGCTATTGGCTAATTCCCTAAGGAGTCCAAGACTTGCCTAATCTCTGATAGTTCACAAACTCCATCCAGTTTTATCATTCCAACCCTTGCCTAATGTAGATAGCTTTCTATTGCTAGCTTGGATACAGATTATTAGTTTCTGGTCTGGATGCAGTACAATTGTCTAAACTGTTAGCATATATTTAAAATATCAGTAAGTATAATCGCATGTTGATTATTAAGTATAATCTAATGTAGATGATTTAGTGGCATGATTCCCTATGATACAGGAAGTTTAAGAATCAGACACTTCAAATACGTAGGACTAAGTGGCTAACTGACTGACACATGGGTCATGTTTCCTTCTCTTGCATGGTGAGAGGTTATTGCATGTTTTGTTAGCATGAGGCGTACACATCTTGATCTAATAGGTCACACTCACATGGATCTGCAGCATCAACTGCTCTCTTTTGTTGATTTCTCCAAGAACAGATTCATGAGATCGTCATCTCATATGCAGGCTTTGAATTCGTCTGAATCTTGTCCGGTAGAAACAAATCATAGAGATAAAAGATTTACATACCTTAATCATTTTATCGTCTTAGTTCCTAGTTTAGGATGTTTTGGAAATTCAAGGAATCATTAGCTTATGCGACAAGCATTGCATAGATTTTTATATTATATGCAAATAATAACATTAGGGAAAGGAACTTACTTTTTTGTGTTCGAGCTAATTCATCAGTTTTTTTGTATTGCAGAGATCCTAGTGCATTGGCATATGCTATCAAGAGATCATGTGAAAACAAAGCTGAGGTTGTTTCATTAGATGAGAAGGAAAGTGGACTTAGGGCAACACTCAACCTAGGTCATACGTTTGGTCATGTAAGTGAATAGGCTTTGAAATAGTCTATTAGTTTATTCTTTTTTTTTTTTTTTTTGCTCTGCACTTTACTTCTCTATTTAGCTTATACTGGAGCTTGTATCGTTTTTATGTGCGACCTGTACAAGTTAATTTCAACAATGTTCCATAAACTCGGCTAATATGTCTGACCTGAACATAATGACTTTAAATGCATACGCTTCCTTCTATGTTTAACCCATCTGGTTGGTGGTTATCACGATAAGAAACATACATTTGGTACATTGCATACTGGTGCATATGTTTGTGTATATGGAGGCAATTTCTTTTTTGGTAAAGTTTCTGGATATTAAGAACGGAGCAAGTTACTATAAAATTTTGTTTTGGTAAGTTAGCTATCCTTTTTTCTAGTAACTACTTGGATGTGGAAGAGTTCAAGCCATAGCCTATTGTAAGCGTTGCCTGTTGGTATATGCATCCATTCTGTATCCTGGACTCATAATAACTTTATAGTTGTAATTATTGGATTTATATAAACTAGTTCAGTCGGTAGCTATTCGTTAGTAGACTAGCTAATTTAATGACGTTGCAAAACATATTGCAGGCTATTGAAGCAGGCTTGGGTTACGGGGAGTGGCTTCATGGAGAGGCTGTTGCAGCTGGAACGGTGATTTACTGAGTATCTTTTAGTTAATTCTATATTGATGCTGTTTTTAACAATTCCAAAACAAAGTTGACATTTTGTTCGGCAGGTCATGGCAGTAGACATGTCAAGACGGCTAGGTTGGATAGACGATTCCATTGTTACGCGTGTTCTTAACCTTTTACAGAAAGCAAATCTCCCTACTGTCCCACCTGATGTAATGACAGTGGAGATGTTCAAATCTATTATGGCTGTAAGTTTTCTCTAATTCTCCTTGCAATCATTAGCTGTTCATCCATTGAACTACTAATGATTCATACAAGAAAAAAAAAAAATCACAGGTAGATAAGAAGGTAGCTGATGGGTTGCTGAGGCTAATTCTTCTGAAGGGTCCGCTTGGTAACTGTGTTTTTACCGGTGATTATGACAGAAAAGCACTGGATGAAACACTTCAGGCCTTTTGCAAGTTCTAGATCTGCTTCTGTCATTTGCCATTATATATGGGTGGTGGAGATGCTGGAAATTGTTTTTTTTTTTTTTTTTTTTTTTTTTAAAAAACAAAAAAAACAAAATCGTAAATGTATCTTTTCAGTGGTGTTTAGGTTGCTATATGTTGAATTTACCTAATATATAAGTGGTAGAACTACTTTATGTCTTATTATGATTATATATATGAATTTCACTACATCTTACTGGTTTTGTTCTTACCCTTGTCTGTCTCACATTAGACAGGTAATAGTTGTCATGTTATTTCCAACTACAAAGCAGAACATTTCTCCTCAAAGGAAAATAATATACTAAGAAAAATAAGCATATCAAAATGATTATTTACAGAAAATGTAGAAGTCAAAAGAATTAACGACATCAACAACAATGGAGGGCTGATGCACATGTGCATGAGATAAGCGAGTCAAGGATCAGGATGATACCGAAAATCAGGACTATCATCTTCCAAATCAATACTACAACTTCTCAATGTCTTTGTCTACAATCTCGGGGTTTAGTCGAAAAAGTCTTTACTTTATAAAATTCTATAAAATAAGTTCCTACAAAACTTACAACATCAATATATATATATATATATATACTTTTTGTATCTTTTTATGTTAATTTTTTTTAAAAAAAAATATTTATACATATATATTTTATCTTAATTTAGTAATTATAAAAGACCATTTATTTGGAAAGACTATAAAAAAGTAGAGAATAATATATTATATAATTATTCCTAAAATATTTCAGTTCATTCCCGCTTGAAATCTGCGCAAAGAAATCACACACTTTACCCACTATAAGTCATGGTACTAGAACGATATCAGAAAAGCCATACACAGCTCTATGCTGAAAAGTCCTCCACGGTCAACTCTCTTGAAATCTACACAAAGCTTACAAACACCAAAACTCATAAAATAGTTGAGCCATATAACACCTGTTATCAAACAGGTGTTCCATTAAAACCTTTGCTTGTATACTTTGTACACGGGCGATCTTCTTGTCTAAAGATTCAAGGGAGGAGGCGTTTCAAACCGATGCTATGACTCATGTTCTCGTGGTGATTGTATATCGCTTCGTACGCTTGCACGCAAACTCCGGAGAAGCCCGTCATAGCCTGGAAGATATTCGGAAGTCCCGTCTGCAAGTTGTTCAAAGTCATCGCCCGAGTCACTGCCGCAGATTTTTCATACTTATTTTTCTCTTCCTCCGCCTTTGCTCTCAATGCCTCGACTTTATCCTTCTTCTCCATCACTTGGCTTCTCCCCGATGTATTTACATAATGTTCGGTAGATGAATAAGGGCCATACTTGGATTCTAACGATCTCAGTTCCGTCATTTTCTTATCGAGTTCCTTGAAGATAGAAGCCGACTTTTTCTTTAGTTTGCGTTCTTCCGCTTGCTGAACGACTATAGAATGTATAACAGCTGAGAAACTCTTGATTCCCTCAGAGGCCACTTTGTCGGGAAATCGATCAAGGGCGAGCTGCCACTCCTCACAAAGACGATAAATCTCTGAATTTTGCTGTGTTTTGGCGAATGGGTCGTAATGGGACTGGAAGAGCGACAAGCGCAACCAACCTGTAACGGAATGTACGTACTCCCTTTGCGACTTGATGAGATTACAGAATGCAGTGTGCCAGCACTCCACCTCCTGCTCGAGCTGATATGTTGCCTGCCCGTGGATGTCGGAGGTCGGTGTGGTGGATGGCTTCTTGTTCAGGTACTCGAGCTGCTGGACAATGTGCGTCTGCACCTGGAAGCACTCGTACATGGTCCTCCACATTCCCATCAAACTGAACGCGAGAACAAATGCATTATTAATTTTTTTTTTTTTTAAAAACGATATGATCAGACCATACAAACAAAAAAAAAATTATAAACATTAAGATTTGATACACTATAACTTCAAATGGAGTCTCTGAACTGTTCAGTTTGCATAAACATACCATATGATATGCACAAGCGGAATATGTGATAATTTTCAAAATTCTTTTTTTGTTTTTTTAATAATTCAATGGTGTGATCTTTCATTATGAGTGTCATAGTGTCCAAAACCGGTATACTTTTTTATATGTACAAGGACAAGTTCCTCCAGCTGCTACTATTGAGAAGGCTAAGTGTTTTTTTTTTTTTTGCTTATTCTACGACATGAAGACAAACCAACAGACTAACCGACGAAAAATTAGTTCATTATTTTAATAACTATGAAGAAAGGGGTTTGCTCAATTCAGGTAGGCCCTTGTCTGATACTTTAACCTTCCAAGTTCCAACTGACAACACTATGATTAGTATTTTACAACACTAATTTCACGACAACACAAACTTTAACTTCACAACACTATCATACTTCATATCACAATTCTATGGCAAACTGCTAACAAGACTACATAACTTGCCAGAAACATTCCATGCCAACACTACGATACACTGATAGCAACAAGAAGTACGAACAACACTACGCTAGTTGCCTGAACATTCAGAAGTTTCCGACCAGGGGCTTCTTTAAACAAATTTGTTTTTTGTAAGGGGGTAAATTGGAAGAGGTTTGAAAAGCGGGGGCTGATTTATTATTTACCCATGAAGAAATGTGGATACCAGTAAGGCTGAACTATGATTTGAATGGCATTCTTACGTAGGATTTAATTCTATGTAGCTCTAAGAACATATGCTTCTTCAGAATTAAATATTGTATCCAGATTGTGAAAAGCCTTTGCCATTTTTTAGATTCATAAAGGTAAAGGAAGGGGTAAAAGGGTAGTTGCACATTTCTACGCTGGTCTTGAATATTATAGCAGTAATAAAAGTATTATATACGATTACTACATCATCATTGCTGAAGTAGTGCACAGCGATGCCGGATCAGAAAGCAAACAAGAAGACGCATAACATATTAATATATCTCACCAAAATATATCCTATGATTATACTGTTAAGTCCTCAACATACATGCTTTTCCACGTTACACAAGCATCGTCTATAATCAGCTTAACATGTAAACAGTAAAAATAATAAGTTGAGACAAATCATCACCGTAAATTTACTGTTGTAAGTATATCACCTTTTACTGCTTCCACTATATTTAACCTTTAATAGGCGTAATCACTACCAAATCTCAGGTTGGCAGAATAAAGATACCACAAGTGCTCCTACGCGTGTAGGCGCGGGCTCTGGATAGGGAACGGACAATTTCTCGCATAATGTGCACCACCATAACCACTTAGGTTAGCAGAATGGCAGGCTGTAAATCCAAAGGATAAACTTTCGCTTTCTTTTTTTTCTACTAGCTCCGTCGTCACCTAGCTCACAGTAAATGCACTAAAGATTTCGACAAGCACACATGAAAATGAACAAAGTACTAGCTAGTCCCCGTTATCCTATATATCCTAAGAAAATTTATATGATGCGATACATGTGAGCAAAGAAGAAGAGACAAGAGAATCTAACCCAGTAATAATATCAAAAAGTTGTTGAAGGAGCTCAGCTTCCCTCAACCGTGTGATCTCGGTCGATGTTGTATCAATGGCTTGAGATGCCACAAGAAGCTTGGACTCAAGCTTCTCGATTTCCCTTCTGTTCTTCTCAACCTTCACATAGTCCACACCCTTGGCTTCTTGCTTTCTCAGCAGACCCACTCTCCTCTCATGGTCCAATTTCATTGTTCCAGCATTCTGCAATATAAAATAACAGTAGATCTAATTGTACAAACAGGAAGAACATGCTGTCCAATGAGGCAAATCTTGTCTTCTTATTCCTCTGTCCTTGCAGCTCATAATTCACAAATATTTGACACTTTTACTTTCTTGTTGGCCCCCCTTAAAATTATCTAAAGAAAACGAAAAAACAAGAGTATGTGTACTACCAGTGCATTAAAATAACTGTGGGTTACTTTGATATGCAGTGAGCTGCTTGGCTCCTTATTAGGTCCAGAATCACAAAAATCTTTAAAAAAACAGGCATAATTATAGAAGAAAAATAGAATATTATTTTAATTTGAAGGAAAAAAAATAATGTACCTTAACCTCAAGGTAGAGCTTCTTCTCCCAAGCAAAGAGCTTGTCCACAGTGGATGAATGGCTAATGTAAAAACTACCAGCTCCACCATTAACTGCAGTTTCTATTGACCTCTCAGACATCGTTAACACACTGTTTCTTGAATTGGAGCTCCAAATATTCCTCCCATGGCCATATAGCTTACCTTTTTAAAATAACATAAGAAAAAATTAGTAAAAGCTGGAGATTTGAGTTTGAACAAGTTAAACTGTGACTCACTTGCTAGTCCAAGCTTGTTGGAAGAGGGAGGATGGAGGTTGGGAGCTTCTAGAAGGAATGATACCCGAGCGCCGGCGTTAGCCGCTTTTAGAAAATACTCGTCGAGCTCTTTCGCCATCTCCGCGAGGTCTTTCTTCGCTCCGCCGACCACAACGAGAGACAGCTCGCTAGCGGAGCTCTTGGAGTAGGCCGCCGTACTGTATATTGTAGACGAAGGCGGCGGGGGTGGCGGCGCCGTCGCCGCCGCCGCAGTGGGTGGTACTGTTGCTTCGGAGACAGTTTCCCATTCTTCTTCCGTGGCTGAGCGAGAAGAGGAAGGAGCAAAAGGGTCCACCCAGAAGTCCCAACCGGAAGGAGGCGGCGGCGGCGGTGGCGGAGGGAGGATGGTGGAGGTAGTGGAGGAGGAGGTCCATTCGGAGGCGGCTGGGCTCATGGGCCGAGGCGGCGGCGGCGGCGATGGTGGTGGTGGTTGCATCGGCGACGTCGGAGGTGTTTCAGCGGCGGCGAACTGTTGGAAGGCGGAGCCGAAGGAGCGGAGAGAATGGAGATAGAGCGCGTGCGCGGCTGCGAAGTCGCGCCGAGACTTCACCAAGTCTCTCATGTAGCGCCGCCGCGCCTTGCATCGAGCCACCGCTTCTTCTCTCTCTACTCTTGACTGGCACAACCCCATTGTTCTTCTTCTCTCTGCTACTAGTTCTTTAGCAGTACTAGAGTATATATACCTTAGCATTCACATGGGACATGGACTCGCGGAAATGATGATGAACGCCATTATTTGCTATTTGATGTGCTTTGCGACGTTCTCCATGATTTTATTTGAACAGAGCGACGGGCCGACTGCCGAGAGAGAGAGAGAGAGAGAGAGAGGAAGAGCGGCGAGATGTTCGAAGAGGAACATCACACGCACAGTTCGTATGTGGACTCCATTGGGGAACGTGCATGAGGCTTGTGAATTTGAAATACACAATTACGATAATAACCTTCTTTTAATTACAATGATTTTATCAAGTTTATCAACCTTTGAATTAATTACAATTACTGATATTTTATATTTTTCGTAAGTTGCATAATATCGTGCAGAACTAATGCCCTAAAAAACTTCAAATTCAAACCTCGTTGGAACCAATTGTGTGTTGACACTTGACAGTCGTGGTTCGATCTTAATGTGTTGTATGAGATAAACTCGTGCATGCTTACCATTTAAGTGTGGTTGCATTTTACAGATTATTGAAATACAGATCATATTGTACAATTAATGGGACACACTCATTTAAATCATTCATTGTTATTGTGTTCAAAAGTTTAGCATTTATACTTTTGAGCCATATATACTATGAAAATCAAGATTAATAGGGGATGGTTGACGATTAAGGACACATGGTGGTAGGAAGCTTAGAAAGTGAAATTAATCAACTAAGATCGGCCTCGCCATGTAACTATCATATTACCAATGAGACATAGTTAAACTACTAAAAAGCTCTGCTATTTAAATACCATTGAATATATATATATATATATACACACACTAACGAATGATGTAGCTGTGATGTATATGTTAAAAATAATTATTTCTAAAATTTATAATAAACTAATTTTTTTAAAAATTTATAATTATAAAGTATTTTTTATTTTTTAAATTATATCAATATATTAAATATTTTAATTTTTAAAATTAATAAAAAATCTTAAAAATATTTAGAAATACAAAACTACAAATAAAAAGGAATATAATCTAAAAATTATGATAATATAAAAGAGAAAAAAAATGGTAGTTTTTAATATAAAATAATAATATATTTAAGGGCCTTTTGTGTGTTTGTGTCCCCGCTAATCAGATTTGGTATTTTTATGCTCTGATTAGATTTAGTATTTTTATACCCCTTGTTATGTGAAATGATAAACAACTCTTAATTTTTTATTCTAAAAAAAATATGAAAACACGCGAACACCTACGAACATACGCTCACACCTGCGAACACCTACCAAAACACTACGAACACAAACAAAAAAAACTGTTATTATGTTCGGGATATTCGTGTGGGTTCGCGTGTGTTCATAGGTGTCTATGGTGTTCGTATGTTTTTATTATTTTTTTCCAGAATAAAAAATTGAGAATATTTTTTGACATTTCCATAACAAAGGGCAGAAAAATCAAATCCAATTAGATGGCACAAAATCACAAATTTTAATTAACAGTGACATAAAAACGCAGAAGGCCCAATATTTAAATATTATATTTTTTTTTATTTTTACTTATATAATTTTTTTATTATTTAAATTTATCTTAATAATATAAAACATCATATTATTAATTGACTTAGTTATGACATACTCGTATTCTACGTGTTTTTTTTTTTTTTTAAAATATCATACTCTATATATCTATATTATGTCCTTGGTCGGTCCATATCCATACTTTCTAGTTTGTTAACTAAGTTTGAGCCGCCCCCGAGCCAAGAAAAGGCTGATGCGGCTCAAGAATAGATCCAACCAAGCCACGATCCAAATGGCTGTGGAGCGTACCTTGGCCCATGGCTTGTACATTAATGGGCCTCATTTACATAGAACACTTCTTCTTTTTTTCTTTTTTTCTTTTTTTTTTTTTGATCAGATTGGGCGTGGTGGCTAATCCACCAGCGAAGTTTTTCTACCACCCACCCCAACGGCGTCCGAACCCGGCCCCCTCCCCGCAAGGAAAATGCTAAACGCGCCAAAAGCGCGCGACTGGAACACTTCTTTCTTATTACAATTTACTTGGCCAATGTTTCATGATTGGATTGTAAATATTCAAGCTTGTGAACTGGATCTTAGATATTGTTAATAATAATCAACTTTATTTTTTAAAGATATCAAGTGTGGAGTACTAGCGTTATGTCCAACCATCATATTAACAATTCCAGCTGATAATTTGCTGAAATTATCTATTTCCTATTTCAGGATCATCCGTGAGATTTCGAACCTGCGAGATGTGTTTTATAATGCACATATCACACGGCTGGAACCATGAGAGGGGAATATTTTTAATAATACATCACAATATCAATATGGTTTTATTTATTGCATAAACCTCCCTAACCTACCAAATTCACCACATTAAATTAGGAGACAACTTTTATCAAATGGGCCTATCCAACAAGGCTTTTGTGGGCCTAACCCACTAAGTGGTATTCTCTACGCATTTGCACTTGATCTGTATTTCATCATGTAACTACTTAGCAGCTGACAATTTTTAAAAGGAAAATATTATAAAAATTGCAGCAGTTATAGTACTCAACGGCGTACAGGAGACAACTCATGATATCTGGAGTTGAAAGATTTTTGGGTGTAACGATTACACCATGTCACTCCGTGTAACGGCCTACAAAAATTTATTTATAAATATTTTTGAAAAAAAATTTCAACATCAAAATTGTTGATTTTGACGAGACCTATAACTTTTATATTTAAAACTTTTACAAAAAATATTTTTAAAAATATGTTTTGGGGCTCTTAAATTTAACGGATTTAAAGCGGGTTTAAAAACAGTTTTAAAATTCGTTAAATTTGTTAAATTTTGGAGTTCTAAAATATCTATTTGAAAGCATTTATTAGAAAATTTTTGAATATAAAAGTTGTAGATCTCATCAAAACTTATAAATTTCATTTAGGAAGATTTTTCAAAAAAATTCAAAAAATTTATTTTCTTTTTATTTGAACATGAAAGAAATATATACAGACGTGGCGTAAACGTTTCATTTTAGAATTTTGCTATGAAGTTTTACTCTGAATGTGACATGTTTCACTTTTCAATGCTTACGAGCAGAAAAGAAAAAGTTCAACTAATGGAGGAAAGTCAACAGCATTCTGGGAGAAAGTTTGGGTGCTGTAGCAATATTGTGGCTAGTGGTTGTATCAATTTGAGCTGTAAACGGGTTGACTCTGACCCCCTTATTTCTGACCAAGTCCTTTGCAGTTGACAGTTGGAGTGATATTCTGACTAATTCCTTTGCAGTTGACAGTTGGAGTGATACTTCTACCTGTGAACAAAGTTGAAAAGTATTGATATTAAGTGTATCCTGCTGAAGGCAGTTGACTTTTAGCATTATTTTGTGGATGTCCATTCTGACTTTTCATAGATCTCGTTCTGACTTTCTAATGCACTGCCAAAGTCGAGCATTTATCATTTGTGTGGTATGTTATTTTCGTCAATGAATTATTGAATGGTGGTCCTCAAGGGTTGACTTAGCTGCCAACTTGGTTGAGCTTGCTTAGTCAACGCCAATAACATTTACCGTGATATACATGGATGTTTATTAAGTTAATTAACAATCTGATATTAAACTGACATTTTAAGAATCGTACTGATAAGGAGGTAATATAAATTCATAATACGCTTCTTTACTGTTTATTTGAAAAGTTAAAATTTAAGAGAGTATAACAGTTAATGAGACTAGGTTAGTATCTATGAACTAATATATAGGTCTTAGATGGATAGTGTTAATCACATATAAGAGCAATATGTTATAAATCTAGTGGATGCTAGTATTTAGTTCTTGAAAGAATTAAAATGAGTAAACAACAACGTAGACAAAAAGTTATGAATTATTTGTAGTATCTTTATCTGTTATTTTTCAACTTCTACAGAAAATTATAGTCAATATATATAAATATATATATAGGTAAATCTATATGTGCTGGTGGGTAGGATCAGATTCATGTCCTATTGGAAAAGAAAGGTGAGATATAATCAGTGGGTTGAGCGATTTATGAATTATCACTCGCGAAATCAAATTTCATCAATGCGATACAAATAGAAACATTACGAGGTTTTCCAAAAAATTATAGCAAATATGTGCATATACTTTACAGCTTGTCGAGAGATGATGTATGTCTGAAATTCTACTCCCTAAACATAATCCAACGGACTATTAAAAAATAATATCTAATATTTATGGTAGTTCGCCTAACCATCTCAAAAAAATAGAGATAACAACAAAGAGGCTAATATCCTAACACTGACCCTAGCTAATCTCAAAAAGAGATTTCCACACAGGATGGGCAAAATCCCCCACCACCACTACTATCACATCATAATTATATTCCTAATTCTTGCTTTTTAGTTTTTATTTTCTTAAAATTAGTTTTCGATTTTCTTTAAGAAATCGGACCGTCGAACAGTTCCTGTTTAGTGGAGAGCTTTTACCTTCCGTCCGGATTAAAAATTAGTTCAGAACTTCTCAGATCTTTTTAAAGCAATCAATTAGACTTTATTTAATAAAATTTTGTCAAAACAACAACTCGTCTGCCATTCCTTTGAAAATCAATATCTCAACTGACAAAATTAAGTTAACCTACTCAAAACTAACTTTACACTTCTCACCAAAACAAACTTAAATTTCAACACTATCATAATATATATATATATATATATATATATATATATATATATATATAAAATAATAATAATAATAATAATAATAATACTGACATATCTTATCCCAAACGGTATGAACAAAAGAACTATACTGACAGTATGGAAGACTTATGCGTTTTCGACATGGAGCTGATTTGAACAAATTTTTTTGTAGAGAATTGATTTGAACAAGGAGGGACATATTTGAAATTATCCTTTATTTCATTCAAACAGGTTCTGCTATTTCTGTCATTTTAAATGGTGCTTTTTCTTCTCCATCTCATAATATATCGGATATGAATGGTTAGATATAGATGCCCTTTTTTTTATGAAATAGTAATATTATTGAAATCTTTTTATTTTATTTTTGGAAAAATAGATTATTAGTGGAATCTTGCTTGTTATGTCCACTAAAGAAGTCCCCACTTCATCAAATTTTCAGCTTCGAATGCCGCAAAACACTAACATCAAAAAATGATCGACCATCCAAAATATCCCCTCCCTCCCTTCTCTTTTCACCAACTTGCGACATCTTCTTGCTTTTGTACCCTCCAAGACTGATATTGAGAGTTTCTTTGTGCGTTAAAGATTAAGGGGCGGGGATTATCGGATGTTGCAGTAAATTATCAGGTGCTTAAAAATCTTTTTTTTTTTTTTTAATCAAGTTTCGACTTTTGTACCATTAGCTCGATAAAGTAGCCCCGTCACAGCTTGGGTTCTCCATCATTGATCTCAGCCGATAAGGATCAAATTTGACCGAGCGCAGCTAGCTCAACTGGATGGGAGACGTCTCAGAATGGGAGGCGTTTCAGAAAGCGTCACCACTCAGATTCGAGTCCGTATGAGATAAAATTTCTCGCAAAATTTTTTAAAAATTCTCTGTATCCCGTCGCAGGAGCTCATGTTCATGAAAGGCCTGTACTCCTATCCCAAAACGTCGGTCGGAGCTGGACGTGGAAGTTTTCCACGAGTTTGAGGTCCCTACAAAAGCATGCGTTCGCATTACGAATTACACCACGATAATTTCAAAAAAAAAAAGAAGATCAAATTTGAAATTTCGTAGTTATATAAAACAGCTTGACAAGATACCTCACATCCTAAATGAGGTGGGATACTTTATTCCATTATTATTATATATTCTATGATAGTCTCCATAACAGCCGCAAGACATGGTTCATGATGCAAGGAACTATTATAGCGTAAGCTGATAAAAATAAAAATAAAAGAAATACACGCTAACAAAGCCCAAATATGTCTTCCCACCATCATTATCTTGTCTTGTCAATAACGTCTAACTAAATATTAAAAGATAATTGCAAATAAGCTCCTATTTTAACAATTATGTATTTCGGTCTTTTCAAATATAAAAATATATTTTTACGCCGCCAAGGTATAAAAACATATTTTGAAAGATAAATTTATAAATTTAGATGACTGATCTATAATTATCTCAAATATTAAAGGATGCAATTACATATCAACCTCTTTTTAGGACTTTACAAAAAATTGACCGGATTCACCGACCCTTATTTTATTCGTATTTAAAATACTTTTATATATATATATATATGTATTTAGAATAACTTTTTAAACCCCTTCACACTTCCTACTTGCAAATTATTTAAATCAAAATAAAAAAATAATATATTTTCAAAATTATGTTTTGAAATAATAATACATATATATATATATATAATTATTATTTTCAAACAAATAATATATATATACATATATATATATATATATATATATATATATATATATATATATATATATATATATATATATATATATATATATATATATATATATATATATATATAAGACTTAATAATTATCTAAAACATATGAGCAGTACAAACGGATATGTAACTATTGTGGTATAAAGGATATTGAGTTAGTCTCCTCTTTGTATTGTAGTGCCTACATATCCGACGGAGAGTCAAACGAAAATACTGTGTCAACTAATCTATGAATTACAACTCAATAAATGGTGGATCATTTGTCAATCAATAATCATATGATTTGGTAATAATCTTTTTTGTTATCAATAATTTAGAGAAAAAATTATTTTCATAATCGTTACACGTTTACGTAACCGTAGTAATATGTGACTTTCAGACGCGTATTTGGACTCATATGCTCTACCAGCATTATATTGTCGGCTGTGAATTATACATTATTATTATTATTTGGATGTTTTGTCTATAAATCGATTGACTTGCATCCAACGGAATCAAGGATCTGTCGATATTGGACTTGAACCGGCTACCAGTTCCAGCCGTGCTCCAATACGATCCACCGAAGGACATTCGATTCGGTATAATATTCGACTCACAAACCAGATTGGGTGGTTAGCTTGCTCCTGTTGACCGCGTTTAGGGATGTCAATTTATTCCGAATCCGATAAAAAATTTGATTTTTCGTCCCTAAAAAATCGGATTTGGGTCGGAAATTTCCCGTCGGGATCAGGGAAGGGAATAAAAAAAATATCCCTATCGGTGGTCGGGGCCGGGGACGGGGACGCTATTGTCCGCCCTGATCCGAATAAATAGTATGAGGTGATATATTTTGTAAATTAGTTATATTGAGGTCATAATAATAATGTCATAAATTATAAATAGTGTGTCTTGGAATATTTAAATGTAATATGACAATAAGAAAATTTATTTTTTAGTTACCTAAAATAATATTATGTATTGAAAAATAATTTATTAATAATTAAAAAATCAGATCGGGATTCCACGTCTCCGGCGGGTCCCTGCTGGGGTGGGGATGGGGAAGGACTCTTCTTTCCCGTCGGGGATCTGGTCGAAGATTGGGAACATGGATCATTTTCGGGGGATGGGGAATAAGTTCCCGTCCAATACTCACCCCGTTGAAATCCATAATCACGTTTCTTAGGGCCCCAATATGCTAATGACTTTCTATTATGGCTGGATCAAAATGACATATGGGAACAAAAAGTGTGTTTTTTTCTTCTTTTTTTTTGTGTGTTTTTTTGGAGTGCCGAGATTAAGGAAATGTTAAGGGTGTTTTAGAGGGTGGATGCTATTTAGCATTTGTTTGAGCTACAATACTACCCACAACAATTTTCCTTGGGAAATTCAATGAGACATTTTATTATTCAAAGACACATGCTATTTTCGGGTCGTGCAAAAAAATAGACTGTTAATCTTAACTTAAGTTGTTCGATCCAATGGTCACTGATGAGATCTTATAGATCGTATAAAACTCTTCCAGAAAAGAACATGTCTCTATTAATGCTCATTTTAATCCTAAACATTAGAGCCGGTACTAAATAGTTAGGAAAAAAAAACTATTTTTCATTTGAAATAAACTAAAAAAATATCCACAACGTTTAATGTCATAAGTGAACTTATGTGGGTAATACATCAATTCTTTTTTTTTCAATATTAAAATGACAGTAAAAGATATTATTTCTTATTTCCACAACATATTTATGAAATATAATATTTCATAATATTAAAATGTCACTTTAAATGGTCCACTCTAACCACTAATTTGTTCGTTTCTTTTTGCAAAAGTATGAACCAAAATTTAATTTTAATAATTATAAAGAACAAAATGAATTTCAAATCAACTAGATAACTCATGGCAATGGACGAACATCCATACTAATAATTCCACCTCTTGGAAACAAGAAGCTAAGAGTTGGAGGAACCAATAAAAAGAAAGAATACTTTCATCTTAAAAAATATCACTCATAAAAAGGATAATATAAAGGTAGAAAAATGTATGTCTTTATTTAAAAGAATCTAATTCAAGGAGTAATTAAGCTGAAATTTTAGGGGCTAAAAAGTTCTTGTTAGTTAATGTTGATCACAATATTTGCTGACTTACTTTTGAAGATAGTGACCCATTTTGCCTTTTTTTTTTTCTATTTATAATCTTTAAAAAAAAAAAGAAATTAAAGAGTTTTTCTCACTCTAACCTTTATACTTTCCACTCGCATCTAGAAGGCCTAAACCAACCTACTTTCTCTCTCTTTGGAGTCAAAAGCCTATAAATCTCCTCCTTTCAGCCTCTCAAGAGCTGCAAACTCTTCTTTGCTAAAAAAAACCCAGCTAAAAAAGAGTCCCTCGCAGTGAAAGGAAAAAAAAAATTCAATCCATGGGGAGATCGCCGTGCTGCGAGAAAGCGCACACAAACAAAGGTGCATGGACCAAGGAGGAAGACGAGCGCCTCATCGCCCATATACGGGCCCACGGTGAGGGTTGCTGGCGATCCCTGCCCAAGGCCGCCGGCTTGCTCCGCTGCGGCAAGAGCTGCCGTCTCCGATGGATCAACTACCTCCGCCCTGACCTCAAACGCGGCAACTTTACCGACGAAGAAGATGAACTCATAATCAAACTCCACAGCCTTCTTGGCAATAAGTATGCGCGCCCCTCTATAAAAATTATTGAGTTTACTCTTTTTATTATTATAGTTTAAGCTGTTCGGAAGGAGAGGTGTCGCGCTAAATGGACAGAAATCCATAATTTTTTTTCATTCAAAATTATATTTTGCATCGTCACGATCTCTTCTTTTAGCTGGCGGTGCGACTCGGCTTGTAGATCACCACAAGTGAGTCTTACCCCGGATAGAATTGGATGCGGGGTTATATGGCAGTTTCCCATCTTTAAAAAATAGTTTAAACTATTCGTTTTTTAGTTCTGATACCAATTAATATGATTTATTTATATTACAGATGGTCGCTAATAGCGGGAAGATTGCCTGGTAGGACAGACAACGAAATCAAGAACCATTGGAACACGCATATCAGGAGAAAGTTGCTTAGCCAGGGGATCGACCCGGCAAATCACCGGCCGATCAACGAGCAAATATCTAAGATAACCATCTCATTTGAGAAGAAGATAGAGGATGAGAAGCCAATCAAAGTTGATACTGTTCATTCAGAGGAAGAGAAGGAGTTCATATTATGGAACAATGAACAAGAAGATCAACATAAACCACATCAAGAGAGGTGCCCAGATTTAAATTTAGAGCTCTGTATAAGTCTTCCATTCCCACAAGATTACCACAAAACAGAACCATTGAAGAAGGATAGAAACCTCTGTTTTAGTTGCAGTTTAGGGGTAAAACAGAGCAAAGATTGCAGGTGTCATACTTTTCTTGGGCTAAATAAAGGAGTTTTCGGTGTATAGATAATATATATATATATATATATATATATATTAGAAGGTATAAAAAAATAGTGGGTTAAGACTTTTGAAGGGAGGAAATGAAGAAGCTGTGTATTTGAGAGTTTCTGTTTATTCCTCTTCTTCCCATTTTGTAAGATAAAGGAACAAATATATGGAACATATATGATTAATTTTAGTGGTTTTATGTGATTTATCACAGTTGTTGAATATGAGTTATTTCATTTCCAAAAATGGCAAGGCCTTTGTTACGATGTTGAGATAGTTTTCTTTTTCTTCTTTTTTCGATTTCTTTTTTTTTTCTTTTCTTTTTTTTTTTTGTGGCTCAAAAATGCATTTTCATGAGGTTTTAGAGAGCCCTTAAAAGCTTTCCTGATTGATAGGGATGCACAGAAAAGACATATCTTATCTTGTTCTCATGTGACTTCATTAGGTTATCCATTTATATGATTTTTAGATGAGAAGCAATTTTACAAGAAAATATACTTGGCTTCTTAATTTTGATGGATTTTACAAGAAAATAAGAAAATTTAGACTATATTTCTTGATGATATTCGTTGGGTTTTTTTGTGTTCTATAGCCGCGTTTCTTTTTTTTTTTTCCTCAATTCTTAAAAGAAAAATAGCCGCTTTTATTTTGTATATTCGCTAATTAGGATCATGTTTGATAGCACTTGTTATTTTATTTTAATTTATTCTTTTTTGTTTATGTGGATATTATTCTTTAAACTATTGAAGAGTATGGTGGGGCCATCTAGGTTGAATGAAGATAAGGGATGAGAGGAGGAAGATGGGGGGTTAGGTAACCTATCTCAATGAATAGGAGGTAGGAGAAATATCTCCTAGTTTGATTGATGTTTTTGTTATTATATCTAAACTTATATATATATATATATATATATATATATATATATATATATATATATATATATATATATATATAGTTCGATCTGATAATAGTATTGGTAAGCTAACATTTCAGTCGTTGTTCTACTTGATCTAACGGCTGAGATTTAATTTTATACTTAACGGAATAACGATTCACACCGTTAAATATTTAACGGCGCCGTTAAGTATTAAAATTAAATCTCAACTGTTAGATCAAAAAAATCAACGGCTGAGATGTTAGCTTATAAATGCTATTATCAGTTTGAGTTGAAAATAACCTACCCCTCTCTCTCTCTCTCTCTCTCTATACATAAAGCCCCTAAAAATAAAATTATGATAAATTAGCTTCTCTATTATCGGATGTTCTACTTTAGCAGTTTTTTTAACTGTAAAGCTGCCAAGTTAGTACAAAAAGAAGGACTAAAATAAAAAAAAAAAAGTTGAATTTTTATGATTTTGGTCTGAGAAAATTCTTTATGAAACAAAAACAAAAATAAAAAAATTTATTTAAAAAAACGAAATTGATATGATGGAAGAAGAATATAAGGACACGTGAGGTGTCGGAGTACAATTTAGGTAGAGTATCTAATGTTGCCTACCTACTTGTTTATCTTCAAGCATCTTGGACTAACAACTTTTTAGATATGAGCATCTAATTCCACATATACCACAAACAATATATATATATATATATATATATATATATATATATATATATATAGTAATATGTGTATGTGGGGGTGTTTCAAGTATCAGTATCTCGAAAATAATAATATACACATTTGTATGTAACCAAAGAATTTTTTAAAAAAAAGATGCATGAAATTTAAAAAGAATCAAATTCTATGCCACCGAGAATAGAAGTCCACTCTTGAGGTATTTTTCTTTTTTATTTTTAAAATAATCAGATAAACTTCATCTTATATTATTTTAATTTGTTGGGCCTCTTGGTTTATCGAATAAATGGTGGTGCTTATTCATTTCTACAATCGGTTTTAGACAACTAAGTCATATTTTCTGCATAAGGGGTTACCTCTTGCACATTTTTACCGGCGTATGGCCCGTACTTGTGACGTCTCGGATGAGGGACAAGAGACCAACCGACCCTCTACCAAACGAGGGGATCGGTTTTTTTTTTTCTATGGACTTTCGAAAATGAGCTTATATAACAAGAAGAACATGTACAAGCTAGTAGATAAAAAATAAAAAAAAATATTCTAGTGGATTAGTGGTTATCAAAAAGTAGATAAGGATAAAAATATCTTCCCAAGAACTACAACTAGATAAATAAGGGTTAATGAGTTGATTTGAATAGGACTATGGCTCTTGGAGGGATATGGAGTGCAAATGTCCCAAATATATAGCACCAAAAAGCAAATTTCCAAAACTGGGGTCTCTTTCCAACACTTACCAACCTTTTACTTTTCTATCAACATGTTTGGTAGGCACAAGGAACCTTCTATAATGTCTGCTTATGTCATCAAATAACCCCATCCACAACTAATAAAAAATAAAACAATTTGCCTACCATACCTTCTATTAAGAACAATTGCATATATATATATATATAATTAAAAATTACAAAAATATACTCTCCTAATGCAATTTGGCATTTTTATACTCCCTTAGCGGTGTGAATGACGAAACTTCTATCGTGTAATTAACTTTGTATTTCAAAAAAGTTGATAATATTTATGTCATTTCCCTGAATTTAGGAGGTATAAAAGTGTCATTTTGAAATAGGAGGAATAAACTTATAATTTTAATTATGAAGGGCATAAAAATACAAATGTACCTTCTATTTATCTTTTATTTACTATATTATAATATCAGGCCTTACTAATTTGTTGCATACCCAGAAATAAAACTATTAAATTATTATTATTATTATTATTATTTAGAAATCATGCAGATTGCACTTGTTACAAGTATGAGTTGAAGTGATCTAATTCAATTGGACTTGTGTTTTTCAGCATGTCAGAAGAGATATTTGAATTGATTTATAAAAATTAGACTTGAATAGAGTCTCTGCCCAGAAATTGCAAAAAAAACTTATCGGGGTCCCATCTTGCAAAATATCTGTTTAGCCCAACATTTGTCCTTATGTTACAATAATTTATAATGTTATTTTCAAAGGAACCTTTTAAATTACTTTCAACTCCCGTCAAGAACACATGCTTTGTCAAGACTCCTTTTCCACTTGATTCAAGCTAAGTTATAATATTAGTCCTTTGTCTATAATACTTAACAAACGTTATGACCCCATTTGCTATATTTTCCAATTTTCTTTGCTTATCCAAGTGCTTCCTATTCTAGAAGTAAATATATATATAGAAGATTTTTACATTGTATATTATATTATAAATAAATATAGAATATTTTTTTTTCACCTGTATAATTGATGATGACACACGGTATACTCGCACATAACCCATTGGATCCTTTTTTCTAATATCAAGAAATTACTGTAGCAACCCCCTCTCTCTCTCTCTCTCTCTCTCTCTCTCTCTCTCTCTCTATATATATATATATATATATATATATATATATTAACTACAACAATATTAGATCACCCAAAAAAATTCTTTTTTTTTGTAAAAAAAAAAATCTTATTTTTAAAACTATTTCAATTAGGTACATATTTTTTTTAAACATTAGAAATCACTCCAAAATAAATAAATTAATAAATATTATATATATATATATATATAATTTTTTTTTAAAAAATTAAATATAAAAATAATAAATTTGTTGTTATTACAGCTTATATTAAAAAAAATTTAATTAAACATTTTGAGAATTTATAATTTTTGTAATTAATAAAAAATATCGCAACTACAAGTCTACAACACACACCGAGCTTCAAGCTGCCACGGAAGCTCTGATGAGGATAGTCGGAGCTCCGACGATGGGTCAATGGAGCACCAACAAACCTCGTCCGTCGTTTAAAAAATTTTGGAGATAATTTTCTTTTTGTGATGTGAACACGTTTTTCGCTATTTTACAATTATCTAATAGAATGAAAATGTGAAGAAAATTAAAAATAAAAACTATTTTCTATTTCTAAATACGGCCTAAGAATGGATCGAGCACCATGTCACAATATCTTATCTTATTGAGATCGCGACTATTGAAATTGGATATATGCTTTTCTAGACTTACATTATCACATATAAACAAATATTATTAAAATATCTGAGAATATTATCAAAAATATTTTAAATAAAATCAATTGCGAACTTCTTTAAATAACTAAATATTAATTGACCTGTGACTGTATTTTGAATTTTGTTGTACGGAAAACACGAGAATAAGGAGTCGCTGTTTATTTTTTTTTTTTTTTTTTTTTTTTAAAGTACCTTTTTTTTTACCGTGTGAAATCAGTTTAAAGAGCAACAATTTCTTTTAATCGTAATGATAAAAAACAATATCATTAGAAAAAGAAAGATGGGCCTGCAACTTTTTTTTAAAAAAAAAAGAAAAAGTTGCGCCGAAAAAGCAATAGTAATGAAGTATCCTTATTTCTAATCAAGGTCAATCTAAAAGTCCAGGGAAGACAAAGAAATATCTAAATTATAGGTAGGTACCTTTTTTCCTTTCTTTTCTCTCTGTTAATTTTTTACAAAGAAATATTTATAATATAGAAATACCTAAATTAAAGGTAGCTTCCCGTCACATATAAGGGGACGTATATGTGCGTTACTATAGTACCCGTCCAAATAGGATCTCAAACTAACGGAACGAAGCTTCAAAATCGAATGGATAAAATTTCTGAACTCTCATCCCTTCATTTTGACATCCCGTCACCCTTTAGGTAGGTACCGTTGATATATCTACAGACATTATCATCATCTTATATTTTTTTGTCGTAATTGTTTTTGAAAATTTTGAATTTTTTTAAAGTTAAGGCTGTCGCTCTTATTGTAGAATAATATTCATGGCAAGAATACCTTATCGCTTTTGAATATAATTTTTTTTGAACAGCCGCCTATCTAATAGGACATCGCTTCGCCTCCATTGGAATATGGAGATATTACATCGTTCACGACACAAATTAATGGATACACTTGTTTTGTGGGGTATCCAACTTATTTATTGGATTTTTCAAGCTTATCTTTAATGTATATTGCTTTGGGTCCACAAATCACTTGGTGCTTTATTTCCTCTAAAATAATTATATACGATTTTAATATGTATGGCCAATCTCTTATAAACCTATGGGAACATCAATGAATTAGTTCAATGTAAAATTTGCTCCATTTTGAACATTTGCATTTTTATGCCACTATAATTTAAAAGTGCATCATGTTCTCTCATCCGAAACGAAGTTATGTAAAATAATGAAGATATCCTTATCTTTTCTTTTTAAAAAAAAAAAAGAAGACGAAGATAATTAATTTGATAATGATAATTTTGTTAGTTCACATTATTAAGGGACATATAAATACATAGAAAATATATTTTATAAGAATTATTGGAGGTATAAATAATATTAAATGGCCCTTCTATTTTCTTTCTAAGGAGATAGATATTTTTAGTGCAAATATCTATCCCTACTGTTCATCTATTCTATAGATTTACTGAGCATGAGGTTTTTAAGTTTGCCATAAAAGTCGATTATATAGTTTTTTAGAAAATTAATGGACTACAATCGTACATATTTAATTGTATCCTAAATCTTTGTTCAAAATGTTTGAATATATTTTATGTCGAACGGATTTTCAAAATGTTTTTTTAAATAGTTGTTCAAAATATATTTTAGCGTACGCCTATTTTAAACTAAACTTAGCAGACCCGTTAAATTTATCTGCTATTGTTTGTAAAAGAAAAATTAAAAATTTGTAGAATACAATCAAACTAAAAATTTGTAGTTCTCCACTTTTCCAAAGTAAAATTTTGGGGTCGTTCTGTGGGAGCACTCATAGACGTGCCATAGAATAAGCCTCATCTTTAATTTTCGTAATAAAAAACCTATTCGTAAGTGGTTCTTTTGTATACAGCCGTCATAGCAAATAAGTTCATAGCTAGCACCAATTTATGTTCTACTAATCGAAAATTCTTAATTTTTCGATCTGAACGGATTCTATCATCCTCTATAAATTACACTTCAGCGAAAGTAAGAGATCTACTTGGATGAACGCTGATTGTGTGACGAGTGAATCAGGTCCACAGTTTGGACCACTCTTCCATGTTCCATCGCTTTGGTGAAAGAATCAATTGACCCAAACCCCACTATGTTTTGAGAGGTACCATACAATGAATTTAACCTTGGTCCCGCATCATATGCTCATCAATCGCAGAACCAACTACTCTCGCCCACTATTCAAGTTACCTTGGTTGCGTCCATTTTTTTATCTCATTGCCCACATAATTCAACTTAACCTAACTTTTCCGCACGATTACCGCTTTCGTAAAAAGTAAGTTAATATTCGCTTTCAGCTAGCTAGGATTAAAACAAATCGAGCCCAACGGTACTCTGACTTTTCCGCCCACTATTCAAGTTTCCTTGGTTGCGTCCATTTTTTTTTATCTCATTGCCCACATCAATCCAATTTAACCCAACTTTTCCACACAATTACCGCTTTCGTAAAAAGTAAGTTAATATTCGCTTTCAGCTAGCTAGGATTAAAACAAATCGAGCCCAACGGTACTCTGACTTTTCCGCCCACTATTCAAGTTTCCTTGGTTGCGTCCATTTTTTATCTCATTGCCACATCAATTCAATTTAACCTAACTTTTCCGCACGATTACCGCTTTTGTAAAAAGTAAGTTAATATTCGCTTTCAGCTAGCTAGGGATTAAAACAAGTCGACCCGACGATACTCTGACTAACCCGACTCGTACTTAACAAAAAAAAAAAGGAATTTGTCTTGCGAAGCAAATTTAACTTGAACTTATTTTGAGCTTAGTCGAGCTAAAACACAGACAAGTCCCAAAAGTATAATGCTGTTTTTTTTTAACTCTTATCACAGTTTTATTTTGTTCATACTTTTCAAGTGTTTAATGTTATATTCATTTGTCCCAATGTACACTACATATATACTTTAGTCGTCTTTGTAATATTACAAATTAATATAGGTAGCAAATGCTCTCAATCTTGCTATGCCAACTTATTGGAGCCCATCAGTCGACAAGCTTATGAAGTTAAGCTCAAATATCATTCTGCTCATTTAGACCAAGTTGAAATTGTTTATTGAGTCGAGCTCAAACTACTTATCAGCAGCTCAGCTTCACACCCCTACTTTCAAACCCATAGTTGAGTTTGGAGTGTCATGCCTATCAAAATATAAAGGTTTAATCGTAGCCCCTAAAATCATAACAATATATCCTTAGTACATGACACAATCAACAGAGTAGTGTGATAAACTGGGACATCTAACGTACTTCTATTTGATAGTATAGCACTACGCTACACCAATGTCAATATTGTTATTTGCGGTATAGCACTACGATAGACCTACATCAAAACTGTTATTTGCGAAATAGCATTACCATACACCAATGTCAATATTGTTATTTGCGATATAGCATATGATATGTCAATAATGTTATTTGCGAGAAAGCACTACGATACACCAATGTCAATATTGTTATTTGTGATATAGCACTACGATACACCAATGTCAATATTGTTATTTGCGATATAGCATATGATATGTCAATAATGTTATTTGCGAGAAAGCACTACGATACACCAATGTCAATATTGTTATTTCTGATATAGCACTACGATACACCAATGTCAATATTGTTATTTGCGATATAGCATATGATATGTCAATAATGTTATTTGCGAGAAAGCACTACGATACACCAATGTCAATATTGTTATTTGTGATATAGCACTACGATACACCAATGTCAATATTGTTATTTGCGATATAGCATATGATATGTCAATAATGTTATTTGCGAGAAAGCACTACGATACACCAATGTCAATATTGTTATTTCTGATATAGCACTACGATACACCAATGTCAATATTGTTATTTGCGATATAGCATTATAATATGTCAATAATGTTATTTGCGAGAAAGCACTACGATACACCAATGTCAATATTGTTATTTGTGAAATAGCACTACGATACACCAATGTCAATATTGTTATTTGCGATATAGCATATGATATGTCAATAATGTTATTTGCGAGAAAGCACTACGATACACAAATGTCAATATTGTTCTTTCTGATATAGCACTACGATACACCAATGTCAATATTGTTATTTGCGATATAGCATTATAATATGTCAATAATGTTATTTGCGAGAAAGCACTACGATACACCAATGTCAATACTGTTATTTGCGATTATTATGCTAGGCCTATGTCAATAATGTTATTTGCGATACACCAATGTCAATATTGTTATTTGTGATATAGCACTACGATACACCAACGCCAGTACTGTTATTTGTGATATAGCACTACGATACCAATGTCAATACTGTTATTTGCGATATAGCACTACGTTACACCTACCTATGTCAATACCATTATTTGTGAAATAGCACTACGATACACCTATGTCAATACCGTTATTTTCGAAATAGCACTACGAAATAACAGTACGATACACCTATGTCAATACCGTTATTTGCAATATAGCACTATGATACACCAATGTTAATACTGTTATTTGCAATATAGCACTACAGTGCCACCCACTTTTCAAGATTATAAGGTGATTAAACCTAGACATCCACTTTTTCAAATTACATACATCATCGCAGGTAGACGACTACAATTTACTCAAAGTCCCACCAGGCAGGCGTTTGGAGTTTTGAAGGTTGTATGTATAGCCTATTCTCATTCAAACACAAGGGCCTTACCCAGATTTTCTACGACTAAATCAATCCCCGAACCTGGTAAAAATTATTAAAAAGGTATCCATATAACTTGGAACCTCTGAAGAACACAGCGTACCAGAGTTTTGACGACTAAATGTGTGCTTACTAATGCAAACTCAGGTTTCCTTAGACGGGGCCTTCTTAGCAGAATCCGCAGCCGCTTTCTCCGCCTCGATTTCAGCAACAATTGCGTCAATTTCAGCCTCCTCAAGCTCACGAAGGCCATGCTCTCTCGTCATGACTGCAACCTCTATGTTTTTGCCGCCACTTTCAACAACCTGGTAATGTACAAAATTGCTTTCTTTTATTAAACTTTGACTTACCACATCAAGAAAAATTAAGATACAAACATACCAACTAGAAATTTCATCACATGACAAGTAATACTAGTTTTTCTAATAAAAATCAAAGTTATCCTATACATCAAATTGAACCATATGTATTGCGTTTCACACATATACACATTAATAGATGGAACCCATTAATATAAAGAAAATATTGGCCTACTGATATTCATTGCTCTCTTTTCTTTCCAAGCATGTCTTGAGTGCATATCCCACGGGCTCGGTCCCACGGGATTACATGGTAACCACTCTCCAAAACAAACTATTTCTCAAGGTATTTAAAGAAATTTAATTGAAAGTGGTTTCTCTTTACTATGCTCTGCAAATCCGATGTTCAAAATTTTAAGAGAAAATGTCAAAATTGTGTAAAATGGATTTTATGAAGTTTATAGTGCAGTATCTTAAACCACAACTATGAAAGGTTCACTTGACACGACTTTTATTATTTTTCAAAATGTTTGAAACACATTGTTGCATAGCAAAGTAATACACCACCTTTTAATTTTTTTAAAAAAAATGAAGATGATTGGAAAGGGTATGCTTCATGCAATCACAACACCTTCCAATAGAAAATCCATTGTGCTTTGGATTTCACATAAAGATCTCATAGAAGTGGTGATATAAAGGCAAAATGTTTTTATTTAGACTTCACCATAAAAGAAATAGGAGGATCTAAGTTGTCAAGTCACCCCCCTCAACCATACCTCGATGATTTGACTAAGGTAAAATAACATACATATGAACGAAAACATATCAACCATTGAGCATTTGAATACTTATCAGACGTCAGATTCTAATTTATAGATCATGAAACCAACGCTGTGTATCTGAAACAACTTTAATAAAGTCTATTGAATAAGCATGAAGTTAATAAGCAGTTCTTAGAAATAGTACAAAAATGGAAGAGATTCTACTTTAGCTCATTAGAGTTATATTAGGTGCTTACACCAGCTATGGCAAGAAACAAGCAAAGGCAATTGCCTATATGAAGTAAATTACAACATAACTGAAAGAAAACCACAAAAATATCAGCAAATATTCCTTTCAAGTAGCGAAACAACTTTCTATAAGCCACGTTTAAAAAAAAAAAGCTTAAGGATTGCAACGAGGCTGATCATGTTTCATAGAAGTGTTTCTGAACAACACAGTTCAGAATAAGAAGATACTATAGTGGCCTGTAATCTAAGGAGCAAATGCAGAAGAGTCTTATATTTTTGTAAGTTGGCATGTGCTCGGTTATTTCAGCTTATGAGGCTAATGAAGATCTAAGTAAACATGAACCCCTACTAGCCAAATTGCCATTATGATAGCGCCTTCAGTTATTGACACTTGCATCAAACTTCGTGTAAAATCAATCGAAGATGTCTCACCAATTCTTTTATATCTGATAATAACGAAGATGTTAACCGAAGACGTCTCACCAATTCTTTTATATCTAATAATAACGAAGCGTCGAAGACTATATTTAATTTACAATCACATTACGTCTACAAAGTAATCGTTTAAATTTCCATCCACTTGGTATCTTCATATCCTAACTTCGATGACAAGATAGTGAAGTTATTTAGCTTCACATCTTGAGATCGCATTGAACTCCTCTAAAGAAAATTCTTACCTTGGAAAATTTTCTTCGATATCACTTGCTGGAGTAGAGAAAGTAGAAGACTCCTTTTTAAGTTATGGATAGGATAGCATTTCCATTCTAATCCTCATGTTCACTCTCAATGAAGATTGAAATTTCTTGTAAATGAAGAATGTTCTCATCTTTACACACTCATAGTGATTGTTTTTACTAAACTAACAGTAAATTCAGTGGATGAAAGGAATTACTGCACTGTTCTATAGACGGCAAGAGCTAGTTAAGGACCGCAAAATTCAGTTTGTATGGAAGCAATTTACACCAAGATTCGCTTACGCTATGCTACATTGCACTGTTGAAAATCTAAATTCTGAAAGCTTGAATCAAAAAGATGATAAACTTAAAGAAACTGCTACCCGGTACCCCAAGAGCTCCTGCGCATGTAGGCACAGGCTTTAGAAAGGGGACGGACGATTTCTCGCCTAATATACACCATCGTACCATGCTCCACAGGAGGTAGTTTCTGCGCCTCAAACACACAGCTTTTTATTGCTATGCAAGAGGTTTTACCACTTGGCCAGGTTCCCCACTCCACATGTTGATAAACTAGGTTCTGAAAATCTATAAGATGTTTGATAGGCTATTGAAAAAGTAGCTTTTAAATTACTAAAATTGGAAAATATATTTCGTTCATACGCTACATAAGCTGGTTTTTATACAAAAAGACATTAACTTGGAGCTTCTTAATGGCTATTTTCTCTTAGAAATTATCCAGATACAAATATTTTTTTACACGATCATATCTTTACATTTTACTACAATTAATAACTAAAATATTAAAAAATTCTGATTCCGCCATGTTGTATCCATGCGTTCTCAAGACTTGCCGAATTCCTGTGTCCTTATACAGTCGTGTTGTGTCCATGCTCTCAAGGACCTCTGTGTAAGTGACTCTTACTTTTCTAAGCAAGCCTAAATGGCGGAAAGGTCTAATCACATTCTCCAAGATGATTATCTATTCTGAGATGTTCAACTTTGTGTTCCTGCCTATTCGTTGAGAGAGAAAACTGTGAAGGACATGCACTTCGAAGGGCGTTTCGGCCGAGACAAAACTCTTGCTTCCATCAATTAGATTCATTAGCATTCTATTGGTCGAATATAAGCGATAATTAGAAATTTGTGGGTCATTGCCGAATGTGCCTAACGTTCAAGAAATTGCTACTAACGCAGGTCCTCATACCTCTTACCAATTCCGATAGTCTATCAAAAGATGTTAGCATGAACTGCATGCTAGCATTTAGTGTTTCATCGTCTTTGACAGATTTCCTAAGATAGTACACTCATAATTATCAGAAAACTATGGATGGATCGAGGATTGTCGATCTACACTTCAACGAATGTGTTCATTTACATAGTGTTCACAAGATAATTATACTTCCAGTTAAAAGAAAGGTGAAAGGTGAACCCAATGCGCGAAGCGCTCCCGAATTCAACCTTTATTCATGAGGCACTTCTAGAGATCCTTATGGAAGAAATTGGTCATCGAGTGAAAGTTTTGTTTTGCTTACCATTCATAAATTGTTAACCAACTAAAGCCATCAACCTAAGTCTTGACAATTTATACGATGTTTAGTTGGTGATAAACACAAACAGTGGGATCTTACACTAGCTCAAGCTTAAATTTGTCTACAACCACTCTTGTCATAGGAGTACTGGAAATTCCTTTTGAGGTGGTCTACAGTTCCAGTTAACGGGTTTTCTCGAGTTATCATTGATTGTTTAGAAAAGACGAACACATGTTTAAGTCGACAATCTTGTTCGTCATCTACGAACATAGTTCTGTTGAGAGAAATGGATGAAATATCTTAGAAGTACAAAGTATCCATTGTTCAACATAAACTAAGAGTTGTATTTGAAGAAGAAAACTATATGTGGCCATGCTTACTAGCTCAAATTGCCAAGTACGTTGAAGATTCCAGATGTCGTTAATGTGATGCATCTCATTCCTTATAAGCAATTCATCATTAGAAGACTCATCAAACTCGGGTCGATTTTTGTTAGTCTGGGGAGGATGGCATAGCCGTCATAACCATCAATTACCTTGATAATTGGGAATTTGTATTGCAAAAAGACTTTTTTTTTTCCCAGGCAACACTTCAACATGCATGCAAACACTCCAATCTGCACCAGATTCAATGAATCCACCTGTCCCTTCTAATGCTGTTAAGTGAAATAATGGGAGCAGATTACTAGAATCACTACTATGAGTGTATGATTCATATGCTTATTCATCCCATATTCTGTAGAGTGTCTCTGAGAATTTAAAAGATATTCTCTTTATTGTGCATAATAAATCTCCTAATACCCTATGAGATCATCAAGATTGTGTCCATTTGAACCAAAAGCTGAGCAAAACATCGGAGTACATATTTGCAAATGCAAAAGCTAGAATTTGAAAACAACTGTACTATAAAATACACACTGATGTATGTCCCAGAGGTGATTCAAGACAAGACAGCAAGTTGAAACACGGGATGGTATGAATTCAACAATACACATTCCAAGGTTTTTGGATATAACTTTTGTATACTTTTTTCAAAATAGACGAAGGGCAACTTGATAAAAGGAAGGTGCATCTTTGTTGGCCAATAGCTCATAATGAGAAGGAAATAGACTATTTAGCTTGAAATCATAAGAGGAATTGCCAGTAGAATAGATTCTCTTTAAAAAGAATTAATGTTCAGATTTCAATAAAAACTAGAAGGTCAAAAAAAAAAGAACAAAGAGTCAAAGCAAGTTGAAGAAGTATTGTGTTAGTTATCTTCGAGAGCAAATGCATTAACTGTTACTACTTCAAGAAGCAGCATACTGTCAATTGTAAGTCGCCAAGAGTTGTTGCCAAGGTTTATTCTTGACTGAATATATTTCCTATTAACAATCTTTTGTAACCATGCTTACTTGATACTTTTACACAGATAATTGCATTATATCCCTATAAATGTTGAAAATATATCCACCACATAACGTAGTTAGCACTCTTGACACTCTCTCCAAGCAAGACATTATATGATTTGCCAAAGACGTCATAATACAGGACAGAAACAAAGTGCAAGACATACAAACTGAAAAAAAAAAAACTTTTATCAGCCTAAAGGGCATCGCGCAACCAAATTGATGCCTCTTGCAATACGGGTACACAAAAGTTTTTAAGTCCATCTAATATTGCAAAAGGTTAGATATTTTGCCATTGTTTCACTTTATATCGATGACTTGATCATAATCAATCAGAAAAGTTGGCTCAAAAAAGACTACTCCAACACAACTATAAAATTACAATTTCAACAAAATTTGACAATCTGGTTAGAGGGACACATATATTCTTGCCCTAGACATAATGCAGAAAGTTGTAAAACATCAAGCGCAAAAAAAGAAAAACTTTTAGTGATCCGAAAGGCTTATCTAATATCATAACGCACAATATCTCATGTTATTCAGCTAAATCTAATAAATAATCAGTTATTTCAGCCAACTCAAACATTCATATTGTAGTTTGCAAAAGAGTTATTGAAATAGAAAGAAATACTAAGAAAAGAGCAACTTACTTCGAGCAATGCGCGAATGGCAAGCTTGACAGTCTCCTGCCCGGAAGTCTCCTTGTAATTCTTCTCAAGAAACTCCCTCATAGAATTTGAATTCCTTCCGGTTGCATTGGCCTTCCAAGCAGAGAATGTCCCAGAAGGATCAGTCTGGTACAGGGCCGGTGCACCAGTGTAAGGATCGAATCCAATGATCAATGTCGAGAGTCCAAACGGTCGTACACCTCCACTCTGCGTGTACTTCTGCTGAAGCCCGGCGATGTACCGCGTAATGTACTCGACTGTCACTGGATCTTCTACAGTCAGTCTATGGCTCTGGCACTCTATACGTGCGCGGTTGATAAGAACACGTGCGTCCGCCTTCAGTCCAGCGCACGCTAGGGCTATGTGCGTGTCTAATTTTGCAATCTTCCGCATCGATCTTTAAAAGAGATAAAAACTTAAAGAAATAAAATAAAATGGGAGAAATTCGAAGTTGAGGAAAAGGTGAGGGGATGATTTGGAGAAATTACCGGGAGTCTTGGAGTTTCGGGGTTGCTTTTTTCTCGACGCCGAGGACGATGGTGTCGGTTCCGCGGACGCCGACGGCGGCGTTACCCTTGCGGACAGCCTCAAGCGCGTACTCGACCTGGAAAAGGTGGCCGTCGGGAGAGAACACGGTGATGGCGCGATCGTAGCGAGCCATGGCGGCGGCGGAGGAGGAGGAGATCGGCGAAGCTCAGCTGCTCGAGAAAGTGGGAAAGAGTTGCAGTAACGAAGGGGAAGAAGACTCGGGGAGGACGCAAAACGGCAGACTGCAATGAAAGAGGTGCGCAAGGCTTTTGATTTGAATAGGCCCTACTATGAAGACCCATAGCAGTAAATTGGAATAAATAAATAAATAAAAACATACATGCCGGAATATTTTTTCTGAGAGAGTTCAAACTCCCTGGGACTTCTTAAACGCTAATTTTGTACCCTATGATATACGGATATTAGTTATTAATATAAAATAATAATATTAATTTTTTTTAAAAATTTTATTTTATAATAATATAACATAATAATATTGATAATATTAATTTACTAAATGATTTATTAAAATTTTTATTTTATTTATCACATATCATTATAATAAGACAATTATTACTTATTAAATATATATAAAATAATATATTTGAGAATAACGTGAAATAATATGATATCCAGTTATATATATAATTTATTTTAGAATATGGATAATTTTTATTAAAATAAATTTTATTATAAAATTTGTATTATTATCACTTTTATATTCATAGTTACGTATGTGTTAGATCATGTTTTTTATAAAATAATTGTTATTTAATAAAATTATTTTTTCTTTTTACTTCATTTGGTATTTTTATATTCTTCAAATTAATTACGAAATCTTTAAACTCTTAATAGATAATAAAGATACCATCTATGTTTTAAAAAAAGAAAACACCAATGACACACCGAAAGTCATTAAGATGCCACATGGTACGACTATTTGACCACTCAATTTCATATATTATTATTATTATATATATATATATATTATATATATATATATATATATATATATATATATATATATATATATATGTATTCGAAATATTTGATAATGACATTTCGAATTCTTCGAATATTTATTTTATTAAAATGTTATGTTATATTTATTACATGTTATTATAGCAAAAATAAATATCAAAACTCTCATTAATGATGTGATTACTAATTATATATTTATTATGCTTAAGTGCCAAATGTTAAATTGTGAGATAATAGAGATGCCATGTGGCACATTGTGAGTTATAAGAGGTGCCACATGGCACTCAACTAATTTGATATCGAATTTTCTATATGTATATAGATTAGTTTTGCATCCTATTAGAATATTAATCATAAATTTTAAATACATTATGAGGTTAATTAGAGATGTCAGCCGTGCTGGCTCGGCCAACCCGTACGACCCGCACGGCTAACATCTCTAATTAACTTCATAATGTATTTAAAATTTATGATTAATATTATGCAAAACTAATAAATAATTTTCATAAAAAATAATTAGAAGTCTGTAATTTTTATGTTACAAATTTCAGAAAAAATAATTACAATAATTTTTTTTACCATACAATCGTATCTATGGTAACTCAATTTGCGATCAAAATTCCAAGTTAATCTATTATCCTCTCTTTTAAAACAAGTATGTTTTAATAAATACCAATATAGTTTTAAAACTAATAGCATACAACATGGGATATCAATCTATTTTCCAGTTGGAACAAGTGTAATGTATAAAAACTATAATAATTTCAAAACATATATATGTAGCATTAGAGTGAAACATGATGTGAAGAACATGCATGTTGGCAGAAAAAAAAATTGTAATTGCTTTTCTTACCACGAGATTAGTTTCATCCGTGATGGCGATGCGCGTTGCAAACACAAAAAAAATGGGGTGAGAGAGGCTCGAACTCTCGACCTCAGGATCACTCAGAAGCTATGAGACCTACGCGCTAGCCAACTGCGCCACCACCCCTATTTAGGAGGCGCAACAATAATCGATTACCTGTACATGTAGCAGATCCTGAATATCAATCAATTTGGGCATTTATACTTTTATATCCTAGTCAATTTAGTTATTATGATAGTTATACAAAATGAATTAGTTATGGAGTACTCACTCCAAAAAATAAAAATATTTGAATTTATTTAGTGTCGTGTCCATATACGTAAGCAGGTTTGAATCACTTTCTATTTCAAATAGCATTATCATGGTTCTTTTTGCGGAAGAGTTTTTTCCTCAACCATTGTGGTTGGGTCTTGCGCTTGTGCACAAGTTCATGCCCTCGAGCCTGCACTCTACACATTTGTAGAAGATATTTTTCTCCATGTGTGTAGGATAACAGGAGAATTTTTCTCATGTTTGCGAAGATGATAAACCACCTCATAGGTCGTGGACATAACCGTTCGCAGCGGAGTTGGGGTAACAACTATACAAAAGTTTTATCGATAATGTAATATCAAAGATTCTACCGATTCAATTTTGGTCTAAAGACGGCTCAGAAATTATGACATTATCGGTTGTGTATAGTGATTTGATTTCACCTCCATATCTCTTTAACAAGATCGATTAACTTCACTACATAAAGCATACAGCCCACTTTGCAATATCTAAAGAACAGTAGTGCAACTCCTGTCTGATTGGAGGAATATACAAACTGCTCTTATATAGTGGGAACTTTCAATAATTTGACAAAAGCATGTATACAATCCTTTTGAAAGAACATAGTAGGGAAAATTTTTAAATAATACATAAAACTGAAAAGCAATACACTACAGTACTAAAAGATAAAATTACCAACCAGAGTTAGCTCAGTTGGTTAGCAAAATTGAATTTAAAAGAAGATCATGGCCTGATGCTTATATAGATGGGAGTTCAAGTCTCAGCAAATATAAATTAGAAGGAACTTACCATGCCGTTATACAATAAAAATAAAATTTGACAGTAACATATCAGAAAAAAAAAGTCGACAATATATTGAAATTAATAAATAATTCATAACTACATTTTGTTTGGGTGGAAACAGAACATTAATTTAGACACTTTTTTTGGGATTTAGATAATCTTTAAAGTGATTTGGGTATATTGAAACGCTTACAATTTCTTGGGGATGGAAGAAATAAAATGGTAGTTAAATAAACAAATTTAAATACTAGTCAGCAACAACTGTATAACCTCAGCGCAAAAATTAGATAAAAAAAAAAAAAGCTAAATCAAGCTGAACCCAGTCTCAAACTATGTGATTCTTTTGAATTATTTCACTAGTCATATACTGTAATTCTAAAAAAAATTGAGCTGGTAATAGAGAGCTCCCACATGAGTAGATGCAGATTCTGAAAATAAGGCATATAATTTTTTATGAATGATATGCCGCTATATCATGCCTTTTCGGAAGGTAAATTTCACACCTCATGTCCACGACCTTTTGATCGATCAGCAGAAACTTTAACTCGGGGTTCCCCCCTATAAAGAGACTAAAATTCTTCCTTGCAAACAATATGTCGTGAGACCATTACTTTATCTTTTATTTTTTTTTACAACAATTCGTAAGAAGCAATTGGAGAACTACACACTAACAACGTTGTATTACAAACAAAGTTTAAAATGTCGGACGGTATGTGTCGGATCCGCCAAGATCCGACACCGGCCCGTCCGGCACAGGCGAGTTACGCCCGTGCCGGACGTGCCGCACGGAGTAAGTTTCGTTCTTGTCCACTGTTCATGAAGGGCTGTCTTTTCCTTTTTTTTTTCCTTTTTTGTTTTGTTTTTTTTTTTTACTTGATGCAGCCTGTGTAAAAAGCTTTTTTTTTTTTTTTTCTTACTTAATATTTTTTTTTGTTTTATTTAAATTTTAATCTTTCACGGACATAAAGTTAAAATTTTTTTTTCCTAACATTGTGTCCGTAAAGGTATAAATTAAATATAACATTATCATGTATTTTTGCTATTATTCGGATCAACCCGAACCAACCCAAACTGACCCGAATTCTAGTCGGTTCGGGTCGGTTCGGGTCTGAATATATTCAGTTCGGGTCGGCCTTAAAATTTCGGGTCGATTCAATTCGGTTTGGGTTGACCCGAATGCTCAGCCCTACGTTAGAGACCGCCCACGCGGCTCCGATAGCATGCCCCGCTCCATTCAAAATGTCATTCGTCATTTCTGCTGCTTGTTCTCCATACCTGTAACAACAATCTCAACCATTTAATTCACAAGCCTTAACAACAACATTTACATTTGTTGTGCTTTAAGGGGGTGGCGGGTATCGCAGTGGTAGATGAGCCTCAGAAAGCCTCACTATCATTCGATGGGGCATTCCTAAGTGTCCTCCTGGGAGAGCCAGGTGAAGATATTATGCGGGCAGAATACTACCTCCTAGGTGGGGACGTGGGGCTGTCCAAAAAAAAAAAAAAGCATCACTACCTACTAGTCAAACGACAGTATCGTAGCTCCCTTTTTTTTTAAAAAAAAAAAAGGACTAGAAGAGCAAGGGCTCGAAGCCGGACCCTTTGCACCATACGTGGGGCTTTAATCACTTGACCACGGGCATTTCCCAGAATCAGTGTTCAAAATTTAGTATTACGCAGCAGCCAGCATCTTAAAGAGCTTTGTTGTTTTTGTATCTACAGGTTTGAAATGTTTAGATAAAAAACAAAACTATGATTTCTTAGAATTGAGGAAAGTAATAGATGAAGAATACCTGTGAGATACAAGTCCAGTAGTTACGACTGTAGACGTCGATAGAACATTCTTTCCAACTTCTTCAACTGCGTCACATATCGTGCCTGTTTGTATAAGAATATTAATGTAAGTTTTTAAATATGATGTTTTGATATTACAACAGCATTAAAGACAACTTACTAATAACAACAAGTTGTAACATACAAAAATCTACACATGTTCAAAACAACTATTTTAATGCCTCTTATGACCTAAAGCTAGTAATGTACCACCATAGACCGAAAACAACAAGATCTCGTTGGACATGTAGCATTCCAAATTAGAACATGGCATTATTTTTCTTTAAAGAGATGATGTGGCGGAAAGTATCTATCACAGATGCCCGCCATTAGCCCATGGAAAGTGAATCAAAAGCTAAGAGCTCTAACAGTTTCGATGAAGGCTCACGTGCCTTACCACTCCAAGAGACGGATAGCTAGAAAATGGTGTCATACTATCTTAGTCCCTCGACTTGAACAGCTTACATTACAGTTTTCAATGTAACTAGTATCTAACAAGTTACGATGTTCTTTAGGTTCTCATTTCATCCAACCCACTAAAATGAAAGAACGCTTTATGAAGTAACGCCATACACTATAATTGATCACATGTTTCACCAAAACAAACCCCATAGGAGCCAGAATGTATCTCAAAAATTTTGTAAGTAGTTCTACAGTGTAGTCGATAGATACCACTGAAAAATGTAGGTTCAAAATGCAAAATAATCATATCATCTATTAAATGGAGAAAAATGATATGGTGCAATGGACTGCACCAAAGTCCCATAAATAGCATTTTTTGAAAAAAAAGAAATTAAATTTTGATGAGATCTGCAATTTTGGTATTTAAAATTTTTTAAAATAATACTTTTAATAGTTATTTTGGAACTGCAAAATATAACATGTTTAAAATATTATTTTAAACCCGTTAATATTTTGGAGTCAATATTTTAAATCCGTTAATAATTTGGAGTCCCAAAATATCTATTTAGAAGTATTTTATAAAAAATTTTGAATATAAAAATTATAGATCTCATCAAAATCTATAACTTTCATATAAACTTTTGTTTAAAAAAATTGCGCCATATGGGACTTTGGTACAGTCGACTGCACCGTAATACGGTGCGGTGCAATCGACTGCACCAGATCGCCTCTGAAATAATCACAGGTAATAATTTTCATATTTCTTAACAATGAGGAGATAAACACTTACAACTTCATAATAAAATTTAATACTTAATAGCAAAAGAACACACCGTATCCATCAAGCGAAGAAAGAAGAATTTGCCCTGGCCGATGTCTGAAAAACTTATTTCCAACTTTGGAGTTAATAACTAAGCCCGTAAAATATCCAGAGACCTTTTCAATTCTGGAGATGATTCCAGTAGCTACTTTCTCAGACATCTTTGTCATTCTCTTTACCCTGCGCGACAAACAATTCTACAATATCAACATACTGTCACAAATAATAATCAATAAGGCAATGCAGCCACCAACCAAACCAGAACTAAACCGCTACATTTAAAAAAAAAAGAACACAGTGAAAAGAAAAGAAATAAAAGAGCAACAAGTGACAAGTCAAATGAAGGAACCACACGACGAGGATATATGGAACTAGAAGTGGGAAAATAGGAATAAGGATTAGCTGCGGTTTCTAGATGTCTCGTTTTTTAACTATTTATGGCCATTACCAAGTCATACTTAACTGCGTCAATAACTTCTACTTCCTGGATTGAAATGTGGAAAATATGGATAAACCACAAAATATTCAGAGTGGTGTATCTTGTTCATTACCGCTCTGAATTTTCTTTATGGTAGATATATGAAAATACTTAACATTTATTACTTTCAAATTTACCTAAATTATCGATCTTAGTTAAAATATTTGTGACAGACACAATTCAAGCTTAGCAGCAAATTGGAATAAAATTTGTGATATATACAATTCATCTATGGATATACCTCTTTATTCTTCTCATTGTTTTAGAGCTAATTTCAGCAGCCTTGTCCCTCGGTTCCATCCTCTTCTTAAGATAGTTATTCCCCCACCGTAACCGATCTGCGGTGACGTCACCACACCATAGTATTCCCTTCACCAACTGTCCCGAACCCTTGGCGATTGCCTTAGCTTCCCGACCATTATAATCCTCAACATTTGGCGCTAACGTGGTCCAATACGCCGCCGATCTCTCCTCCATCATCTCTTTCTTCGGACCACCCTGCAGCACCTCCGCCGGTGCTACCTCCTTCGCCACCGATCCATCCTCCACCTCCGCCTTCGATTTCACCTCTTGCATCGAAAAACTGCAGTAAGTATCCAATATTTTATCTAATTCTTTGAGGATTTTCTCTTGCCCTTTGGAAGCTAACGTGAGGCCGTAGTTTAGGACCTCTCCGTCGCCGGAGGGATCGTCGGCGGAGGTGGGCGATTCGGCGGTGCAGGCGGCGGGGACATGGAGGGAGAAGAAGTAGTGGGACTCATCGAGGCGCACCGCTGCGGCATCGTGGGTAAGCAGCCACTGAACTTCGTCGCCGACGCGGGCAATCGCGGCGATGTAGCCCTCACTCTGTCGGAACCGAATGATGCGGAGGTCGCCGGATGCGAGCTCGATGCTGCTCTCCTTGTCAATGAGGTGGATCATCACACCGGGGACGTCGATCAGCGTCTCCTCCACCGGCGGCGGGAGGTTGTCGTTCTTGTCATCGTCGTCGGCTGAGAAGAGATTCTCCACCATGTCTATGTGCGGGTACAAAGAAGACGTAGAAGAAGAAGATACAGTGCGGTTGGGATACTTGGGATCGTTGATAGAGGAGTAAATATTGCGATTTGCGGAGCTAGAGACGAAGGGAGAAGAGGAGTCGGGATTGGAGAGGATGGCGTCAGGATAAAGAGATTTCCTAGACGACGAAGAAGAACAGTAGTGTTGCTGGGACGCCATGATCAAAAAAGCTGGCTGAGAAATTAATTGACTGTTGCGGTTGATATGGCATTTACTCATTGGTTATTATTATTATATATAAGAATGAAATCTGGAGTCCGAGTGGCGGCGCGTAGAGACCGCAGACAGCTTGGTGTTAGGTTGTGTAATTGCATAACATAGGACGCAATTCGGAATTGGATTAGTCATGGAGTGGGACCCGTATAATATACATTGAACTGAACAGTTGGGTCCCACAAAGATGGATTGATCAGATTTCACTATATATAATGTCTATTATCATGTCATTGTTATATATGTTAGAACTATCAGTTAATATTTAACATGTAGTATTTACTAATTAGATCAATTTTTTAAAATTTAAAAATTATTTAGTTTTAATTAAAATTAAAAATAGACAATTAAAGTTGCACTAATGTCTAAAATGTTTTAAGAAGTTTTTGAATTTTTCAAAATTGATTTACATGATCAGTCATAGAGTGGGACACGCATAGTGTACATTGAAATTAACAGTTAACGGCTTTATGCGGAGTTGAGCCCCACAAGGACTGGCCAGATTCATTATATCTAGTGTCCATTATCAATGTCATCATCCAATATAGGGCTGAGCATTCAGGTCAATCCGACCTGAACCGAAATTTTAAGGCCAATCCGAACCGAATATCTTCAGATCCGAACCGACCCGAATTTTATTTCAACCCGAACCGACTAAAATTCGGGTTGGTTCGGGTTAGTTCGGGTTGACCCGAATAACATCACAAATCACTTTTATTTAACACCAATTCGAATTCGGATAGGTTCGGGTCGGTTCGGATCGACCCGAATAGTTGTAACATGAATATTTTGTTTAAATAGAAAGAATTAGCACATAAACAAAAACTAATTAATACATGACTCGTGATGATAATTCGGGTCCAATCCGAACCGACCCGAAATTTGACCACCGAATCCGAACCGAATTATATAGACCCGAACTATTAAAATGTCGACCCGAACCCGACCTGAACTGAACCCGAAATTTTGACTTTGTTCGAGCCGGTTCGGTTCGATTTTTCGGATAGATTCGGGTAATGCTCAGCCCTAATCCTATATATTCGAATTGCATCACTTTGAAAATTAATGCTGACTAATAAATAGTTCTACTAGATAGATTATAATGCTGACTAATAAATCAATTTTGAAAATTCATAAACTTACTAAAAAGTTTGAAAAATATACGTCCAATTTTAATTATCTATTTTAACTTTAATTCAAATTTTAAAATTGTCCAATTTTTTGAATAATTTCTAAATTTCAAAAAATTGATCGAATTATTCAGTACTATATATTAAAATTTAGCTGGTGTCCTTCCGACATATAAGATTATGACATCTTAAGGATTGTCACTAGATATAACTAGTTTTGCACCCGTAGAATACACGATTATAAGTCATATATATAATTATATATATGTAATTAATGATGTTGAAAATTTTAATTTCTCTATTTTTTTATATTTTTAATTTCATACAAATTTTATTTTTTATTAAAATATTATAATTTATTTTCAATATGTTATTAGAGTAACAAAAATGTCAAACACAAAATTATTTAAGCATTGACGTTGTATATATATATATATATATAATTAAAAATTTTTGAACATGTCAAGTTTTATTAAATTTTTTTTTTTTGATGAAATTAAAAAAATTAATATTACATAATATATAATATAGTTACATTATATATTAACTTTTATGTATGCATCATTATTTTTATAAATTATTATTTTAATTAAGTATTTATTTATAATATTAGACTTTATATATTTTTTATATAAGTTACATGATTTTATAATTTTTTTCAATTAATACAATGCTCCACGGCTTTTTAAATTTACTTATTTAAAATATGGTACATTAAATTTATTTAAAATACTACATGGTATAACGTTTCACCAAGTTATATATATATATATATATATAATATATATATATATATATATATATATATATATTTCCAGCTATTAAAGTGCTTAAGTTAGAAAACTTGACTTATAGGAGTTTGATTGATGGAGCCATGTGAACTAAGAAGTATTGACACGTCCAAATTTTATCAGGTTGAAGTCTATGCAATGTCTGATATTGACACTCCGCTGATATATCTGAACATGTATCAAAGTGTCCGGACATGCGTGTCGGACATGCCAAACTGAAGCGTCCGTATTAACGATAAATATCTATTAAAAAATATTTTTTGAAAGAAATAAAATATTATATAATATTAACTAAAATAAAAGTAAGAAATATAGTATAGTAGCGCACTTAAATATTATATTTTTTATTTATTGATATAATTAGACTCTTAATGTTTAAATTGTCTCGAATATATGAAATGTTATATTATATATAGATTTTATTATTTAATATTATTTTATTTTTAGATGCTTAAATATTAATAAGTTATTTTAATTATTTATATTTTTTATTATGGTGTGTGAACCGTACTCATATTTGACTTTTTAAAAATTATTATATACCATAAACTTAGTCGTATTCTGTATCATATCTGTATACGTGCTCCTTGGCCTGTGGATGATTAACTGTTAGCTCGTAGTAGCCGGCGCTATGGGGGCTGCAATGATCTCAGGAAATTTGATCATGCCACTGCACTGTATTTTATTTTATTCTTTTTTTTGCCAGAATGGGGAACTTAGTCCCTTATTCCACTTCAATTAGGGGTAAAAACAAATCGAGCCGCTGACCAAAAGTTCGAGCTCGAACTCGTTTAAATTTTGCTCGAACTTGAGTATTATCGAGCTTGAGTAGAGTTTAAGCGTGGATTCGAACTTGAGTAATTAAATAAGCCGAGTTTGAGTATTGTATTATTCTGCTCGTTAGACTCACGAGTTTAAATAAATTTTTTTTATTTTATTTAAATAATTTTTATAATAAAATTATTTAAACGAGTTCGATTTCAAACTCGACTCAAGTTTGATATAATTCATATAATCTAGCCGAGTTCGAGTTGAGCTCAGTATGATTCGAGCTTGAAATTTTTTGAGTTGAGTTGAGTTCTAATTCAGCCTTTGAAGTTTGTCTAGTCCGAGCTTAATAAATGGCGCCGAGCTTGAACTTAGTAGTACTTAATTCGAGTCCAGCTCGTTTTTACCCCTAACTGCAATGCTATATTTACGGTCCGTAATATTCATATATAATAACATTTACAACCATTGAAATGCGAAAAAATAAGTTTTATCTCCAAAATTAATAAATTTAAAATTTATTTTAATTCACTAACATTTTATAGTTTTAAAATATATAAAAATTAGAAAGTTTTTTAAAATATTAAGAATAAACATTAAAGCACACTAATATTTTTAGTTTAACTTTTTTGTCCAAGTTTTAGTTTAACTTACTGACACTGTGGTACTTAAATTAAATTATCGAAAAGTTACGTTTCAGCTTTCTATTTTTAGGAGTTCATAAATTAATTTCTAAAAATATATTCTTAAATATTAATTTATAAAAAAAAATAAATTAATCTTAAAAAATATGTTTTAGAAGCTGATTTGTGAGCCTTCAAACTTAGGGGGCCGATCCGAAAAAATTCCTTAAATTATTCAAAGGAAAACAATAAATGATTAAAAAATAAAAAAGTAAAACGAAGCAATAAGTACTATCGCTACTAATGGTGGCTCATTTTTCTTTTATTATATGTTAATACTTTTTACATCCTTAGATAGTATTTATATATTCTTAAAACTTTTCATTAATTATACATATGCCAATTAGACCAACAAGTGATGAAGCATGATATGATAAATTTAAAAGTTATATGAGGTGTCATATGTGTGTGTGTATATATATATATATATATATAATATCTTGGGAAAATCATATATCAGCCTTATTTAATTTTCTATGTGTATATATAAATAGATTATATCTAGGAAAAATCACTAACCAGTCCTAATTTTAAAAGTCTTTATAATTTATTTCCTAATTTAAATTTACTACAAATCAATCATTATTTTGAAATTTATGTTATTATAAATTTGGCTTCTATATCTGTGAAGTTTTGAATATATAAATTTTTTTTCAATGTGACATACTGACATTTGATAAAAAAAAAATATCTCTATGTAGATGTTTAAGATTTTAAAATCTTAATAGATTTAAAAATTAATCAGCTAAGATTTTAGAATTTTAAAATAACTATTTAAATATATTTTATCAACAAAATTTTAAATAATTTTTTCAATAAATTTATAATTTTATATTCTAATTTATTTTTAAAATATCCTTCTAAAGAATTATTTTGAATATAAAAACTAACGAATTATAAATAAAAAATTTGTTCATAAATAAAATTTAAGGAAGAGAGGATATCCACATCTCTCTTACATTTTAGGTGGCGTTTGCAGTCACAGACTCACAAAGAAGGATTGACCTATACGTATGATCCAAATGTCACTATTATATCAATGGTGGTTGTATTTGCCTTCGGCCATAAAAATTATCTTCTAGTATATAAAACTTAACATAACATCAAAGCTAACTATTTAAAATATTATACATAGTTATTCGCAAAATTTAAATAATATATTCAATAGACAATAGCGCTACTACTATTATATTTTAAATACTGCTAGCCTATATAGCACGGACACGGGCACGAAAACACGATACGACGATACGCTCACGGTAATATTTTTTAAAAAAAGGACATAGGTACGAGACGCGGCAATAAAAAATTTAAATAATTAAAATACTGAGAGTCTAATTATATCAACTAAAACTAAAAAATATAATATTTGAATACATAACTATATTATATTATTTACCACTACTATAAATAATATTTAACTCTTCTATAAAAAAAATAAATAAAAAAATAAATTTTAAAAAAAATTATATAAATACTGACACGCCGAAAAAAGTGTCTGACACGTGTGTCCGACTTTTCTTTCTTAATTTTATTCGGACACGCCACGTGGCGTGTCCAATACGTGGTCGGACGTGTTTGAAGAGTGTCGTATTTAATACGTGTATGAATACGGATACGTGAGTGTCCGTGCTACTAGCGTTGCGTAAATATGCGGTAAACAGCATCCATCAAGTCTACAATTGTAAGCAAAAGAGGAAATGTGGCCATCGACAACTAGAATTTTTCTTATTAAATATTAGGTTAAATGTAATTTTTTATTACACGCATGTTAAATGCTGTTTGTTATTTGCAATTATTTTATTTTATTTTATTTCCTGTTTTCTGTTTTCGTTCGTAAAGACTGCTATCTGCTGTTCCGCATCCCTCAGGATGCATTGCAGCATTTGATGCGCACCGCGCAGATCTCCAGGCTGGTAGATATTTTTTGAAGAAATTGCATATCTGTCCGGTTTTTACGTCGCCAATTTTTCTATTTTTAAGAGTTAATATGTATCTATTCCTAAAAATAAAGAACTGGTATTTAATTTTTCTATATTTTTTTGAAAAAATGCCGTCTAACCTCTGATTTTAAAATCATTATATATTTTCTTTCATCTTTCAGATATTTTAGAAATCACTCTCTCTTATAATTTATATATAAATATTTTAATTACTATATAATTTATTATTTATAAAATATTTCATGTAAAAATTTGTAAATTAATAATAGAAGTAATAACTTCCCTATAAAAATTTTTTAAAACAATATAAATAATCATTCTAACTCTAAATTCTTGATGGATTATTTATTAATCTATTAAAAATTTAGAGTCTAAAAATATTATTTCAAAAGAGTTTGATAAAATTTATATCATTAATTTTCAAATTATTTCACAAAATAATATTCTAAAAAATTATTTTAGAATATAAAAAATTATTAAGTTAAAATAAAAAGTCAGATTCGTAATTGGAAACGGTAGAACGGCCGATATGCAACTCCTCTGTGCTTTTTTGTTGCTAGCGGCATCAAAACAATTTACCAATGAATTTTTTTTTTAAAATTACTTTCAAAATAAAAAATTAAAATTTTACTAATATATTTATTTCTAAATAAGTATTAAAAAAATGTTAAAGTTTAACTGATTTAAAAAATAGTTTTAAATTTTATTTTAAACTTGCTAATTTGAATATTTTTCAGTATTAAAGTAATAATTTTTTTTAGAATTTATAATTTTTATTACAAATTATCAAAATATTTTTTAAATATTTTTTTAATTAGTTAGATTAGTTAACATTTTGTTGGATTTTTAGGTGCGACGAGCAAAGCATATATCTTTTGATCATGAGGAGTGAGTGGCTAACCCAGCTCGCATACTACCTACCCATCCAGCACCACGTGGGATCGAGCTCGCGACCTCCCCTAAAGGGGGAGGATTTCACGCTTGCTCGAGCATTCTTATTTCAATTGTAAGGTAGTTTGAGTTTTAAAGAGGAGCAAAGAGTTCTCTCAAGCGTACTGCAAATTGTCAGCGAGCAAGCGATCTCAGCAGTGCTGCTGCTCTCGAGGATTCAGTAATGGAGCTCTCTTCGTTGCTCTTCTCCTTCTTCTTCCCACTCCTCTCCTTGTTCATCTTCTTCTACACCATCATCTCAAAGAAGCCATCCGCCACCGTCGGCGCCGGCAATGCGTACCCTCTCATCGGCCACCTCTTCCACTTCATTAAGAACCGCCACCGCATCATCGAATGGTGCGAGGAACTCGTGGCTAACGCACCCACCGGCACCACTGTCCTCCCTCCCGTCGTCTTCACCGCCAACCCCTCCGTCGTCGAACATATTCTCAGGACAAACTTCTCGAACTACGTCAAGGGCGAGCGCACTACCTCCCCCCTTCACGACTTCCTCGGCGACGGCATCTTCAACGTCGACGGCGATCTCTGGCTGTTCCAGCGCAAGACCGCCAGCCACGAGTTCAACGCCAAGTCCATCCGCGCGTTCGTCGCCGACAGCGTCCGCCGCGAGGCCCTCGGCCGCCTGGTTCCTTTCCTCTCCCGAGCCGCTGCCGACGGCCGCGTTGTCGATCTCCAGAACGCCTTGGAGAAATTCGCCATGGACAATGTCTGCATGTTGGTGTTCGGCGTCGATCCTGGATGCTTATCGCTCGACGATAGCCATGAAAGCGAAGGGATGAAGTTTTTCCATCTCTTCGAAGAGGCCTCTGACCTGAGCGTCGAGCGGATGGCGTTGGGGTTACCAATATTCTGGAAATTTAAGAAGGTCTTCAACATCGGGTCTGAGCGGCGGTTAAAAGAGGCAGCGAAGTTCGTCAGATACTTTTGTACTAAGCTCTTGAAGGCGAGGAAAAATGGAATTACCAGCGGCGGAAGCAGTGATTTCATGTCTCGCTTTATCGCAAACGAAGAGCTCTCTGACGAGCTTCTGCGTGACGTGCTCATCAACTTCGTGATGGCTGGGCGCGACACCACGCCGAGTGCTCTGTCGTGGTTCTTCTTTGCTATTCGTGACCGGCCGGAAGTCATCCAGAAAATACTGAGCGAGATCAAATCAGTAAGAGCAAAGTTCAGGCGCCAGGAAAGAGAAGAAATTTACAGTATTGAAGAGCTGCGAGAGATGCACTATTTGCACGCCGCCATATCGGAGGGGCTGCGGCTGTACCCGCCGGTGCCACTGCAGCCCAAGTACATCCAGGCGGCGGACGTGCTCCCCGACGGGACGCACGTGCGGAAAGGGTGGTCGGTTTTATTCAGCGCGTGGGCGATGGGCCGGTCAGAGAAGATATGGGGAGAAGACTGGTCGGAGATCAGGCCAGAGAGATGGCTCGACGGCGACGGGAAGTTCACGCCGGTGAGCCCGTACAGTTTCCCTGTGTTCAGCGGCGGGCCGAGGATGTGCCTGGGGAAGGACATGGCTTACATACAGATGAAAGCGGTGGTGGCCTGCGTTCTCGAGCGGTTTGAGGTTTTGGTGGCGGAGGAGAGCAGAGAATACCACCTCTCCATGACAATGAGGATGAAGAAAGGCTTGCCTGTGAGGATCAAAGAGCGGAGGAACATTGAAGTTTGAGTGCTCGACGTAATGCTTCTGTGAAATTAGGCATATGTATGCTTTACTATTTTATTAGGATCGAAATGCCCGACAAGCCTCTGTTTGTCGTCCTAGGCAACGCGAACTCAAAAATTCACTCGTTGATCACTTGCATCCGTTGTAATGTCCACAAATTATGCATCCTTTCGCACATCGGCAAGGTATAATGCATGATGCTCTTTAGCAATGCTCTATTATGTTTCACGTTTATGAAATGAGGTCATCTTGTTAAGTAAGCAATAAGGACTTTCCGAATGGTGTCAATAGTAGTTGCAAAACACCATGGCTTTTTCGCGTTCAGCCCCTGCAGGGCGAAAAAATGTAGGTTTCAGTCCCTGAAAAATATCATCTTCCATTTAGGCCCCTCCTCGATACATGTGCATTACTATTTTGATCACTATATCAGTATTTTTGGAAAAAACTTTCAACATAAAAGTTTTAGATTTTGATAAGATTTACAACTTTCATGTTTAACATTTTTTCAAAAAATATTTCTAAATAGGAGTTTTGAGGCTTTGAAATTTTTGCGGGTTATCGCGTTGGATCCGTAATCCGTTAATATTTCGGAGCATCAAAATATCTATTTAGAAGTATTTTTTTGGAAAAATGTTAAACATGAAAGTTGTAGATCTCATCAAAATCTAAAATTTTCATGTTGAAAATATTTCTAAAAAATGTTAATACAATGATCAAAATAAGAGGACACGAAAAACGAGAGAGAGGCTAAAAATGAATTGGACAAAGTTGAGGGGCTGATAAGGTAGAAGTTTGAAAAGGAGGGGCTGGAAACGATTTATCCCAAACACGATCCATCTCTGTAGCTAAAAACTGCAAGCATATTTTAAGGATTTCATGCTTTATGTTATTGTGGTTGATGTATCTGTTTCTTCAATGGTTTTGAATTCTATTTTCCATTTCTAAAATAGAAATATTATTATGTTCGATAAAATAGCCCAAAGCGGCATGCTTTTCATGCATCGGAATCCGTAGACTTGCCGATTCCGAGGCGCCAAAAATGCTAACCTAATCGGACTATTTTTCGGATTAAGTATTCGGACCAGTAGCGTTACTCTTTCTAAAATCACTTATATTTACAAAGAAATAGAAATTGAAAAAGGTGCAGGCCGGCCTGTATAGTATCTCAAGAAGTAGCCTCTTTCTCTTGATGGATATACTGAATGAGCGTGTACGACAACATGAGATGCCATGCTGAAATTCACAAAATATGTCTGGATGTCAAGTGCAGTATTAAATAATGTAAGTGAAGAGGGTGATATTTTGGTCAGATGCTTAGATGCCTGATATTATTCCTTTAAATGTTAAATTTCTATCCTTTTTCATTTGTCTTATACTCAAAGTGCTACAGTGGCTGCGATGTTTCGATGGCTTGGGTTTGGGTTCAACAATACCATTATATGGGTCGATGTGGTTGGATCGGAAACACAACAATTAATCTCCACTCTTCTTAATTTAGCTTGCACCATGACAGAATAAAATGGAAGCGGACAACAAGTGATATCTGTACTATAAAAAAATATGGCAAATGCCAAAGCAGCCCCTCCTTTTCGAGGGTCGGCCAAATCAGTCCCTGAAAACGTATTTTCAGAGGCTGATTTGGTCGAAATTAAAAAAAGGGAGGCTGATTTGAAATTTGCCCTAAAAAATATTTACTTATTCCTTAATCATGTAGGGACTAGATGTAGTTTTGCTCTAGGCTTGTGGAAGTGTTTTCTTCCTCTTAAAGTAAAAGAATTTATCTGGTTGGACTTGAAAAACAATATATTAACTGCATATATTCTTAGCGAAAAATTGGAACCATCCTGAAGTTTTTCATATATGTGGAGAATTGGAACAATATATATGTCATAATGTGTTATACTGTAAGTACATTCTAAAATATTTTTGAACATTTTGAGAATACTTATAATTTGGTCTGTGATATGTCATAACATTATTTTCATGACTCGGACAACTCGGACTAGAACAACTACAAGAACCTCCGAGCACCCTCGTCAAAAGTGTTCTGAGGTGTTTTTAGTTATTTTGAGGTATTTTTAGATATTATGAGTCACGAAATGATGTTATGATGTATCATAAATCCAACTAGTATATAATCCGTGCTAGATATGAGTCTATGGTAAATTAAAACATTACGATTAAGTAATAGTAGAAGAATAATAATTCTTGTAAATTAATATATTTGAGCATTTTTTTTAAAAAAAAAATTATAACTTCAAGCATAAAATTTCCATCACCATACTTAATCATCAATGTATATAACCCATATACAGCACAAATTTATTGTAAAGATTTAAAATGATAAGATTGATTACTAGTAAAAAAAAAAAACTAGAATTCTTTTGGATGGGTAAGCATGTAAACTCTAGCATCAGCAATATGAGAGACTATTACTTTTGAAGACGCCACGTGGGCCATTAAATTGTATATATTCTTCCAGCAAGCTTCAATAGATGCTTTATCTTTTTTCTTTTAAGATTTAAGAAAAAAATCGTACGGTAATTAGTCAAACTTTATCTAGATCATCATAATACGTAAATGCTCTAATGATGCTCATCCCGATCCGCACCTGATTCTCGTCCACCAGCGTACTTATATATTGGACAGAAAATTAAGTATTCATCTTGACTTTTGAACATTCTGTAAACTGGCTAACTAACTTGCAATATTCAGAATTAAATTCTACATATACCGAAATAAGAATCCGCGATCCGGCACTCGTTGCATAGCCACTGGGCTGCCTAGAGTGAGGTCAATATATGATTTATCATTTTCCAAAGCTACAAATTTCCCAATCCTATCAACTTCACGGGCGTAGCGAAGAGCTGTTAAACCAGATGCAGCAAAAGCCTCAAGGCCTTCCGGTGCCTTCAGTTTCCCCATGTTTCCAAGGATACCGGACCTGATCAGCCTCGACCTCTCCGACACTATTCTCTCTCACCTGTGTCTCCATCTTGAGCACCATTAATTTGCGCCGCTGCAGATTCAGAAGCCATATCTTCGCTTTCTTTTCTTCAGCTTTTGCCTTCTGTCTTCTGTACAGCATTGCAGCGTGTTCCTCCTTGCGCTTCGAGATGAAGTTCCTTTTAAGAACTTCAATAGACATGTCTCTACCGCATGTATTCGTATCTAGGTGGTCGTTGGTGTTTGTATATATTCCATAATAATTAAAGGGCAATTTCAAAAAGCGAGATGAATAATAAGTTGATAATATAATTACGTTTTTAACGGAACATATGCATTGGCCTATCGTTTTGGTGGTATCTCGTTTATGTATTTGAATATTTTTTTTTATACACTTGCTCTATCTTGTGCATAACCTGCTAAAAATGTCCTTTCAACAACGATCTTATAACAGCCCGTAATAATTTTGTTGCAATATTGTCATTAGTTTTGCTGACAAGATTTTTTGATAGATGTACCTTACAGAAACTACGATAATGTTATGGAAATACTTCGCCAACAACATTTCTATTTTGAGATACCAATCCACTTACTCTATATGTGATTATAACCAATTGTTGCTCCATCTAGCCTATTGTGACCTTTAGCCTTTGCAAGAAAACAATTTAGGTGCTCTTTTTATAATTTTCACTACAGTTAATGCAAGAGAAATGATGTTATTATTTTCGTCAAGAGCTGCGGCTATCATAAGACATCCAGGATATGTACTCCAAAAAATGACAACAATCCATACCTATTATCATGGGAATGTACTGATCTAATGATCTAACAGATGCACCAAAAAAATCAATATAATCTATGAAAGCTACTATAGACTATCTTGTGGGCTACTTTCCAGCCTGCATAATTCCCTCACTGAATGACTAAGTCATTAAACGATTGGGAACAAGTGAGGATAGTGAATTGATTGATTGCTAATTGATAGTGAATTGGACGAAAAAAAATAACTCGGTAACGCACGTGTGGATAGTAGATTGACTGCTACAATAGTAGCGGATTTGAATTGTATTTTAAAAAATAAGGGCCGATCATTTCACATGATATGAGGGCACATTTTAGCCAAAACGTATTAAAAGAAAAAAAAATATCAAATCTAATTAAGAACGGCATCAAAAAGCGAAATGGCAACATAAGAAAGCTCTCCAAAAAAGTTTTAGTTGCTTTCTTCTTAGAATTAAAATGCGGCACTTCACATATTTATAATAAAAGTAGATAAATTTCACAAAACGTAAAATGAAAATAAATATAGGGAAATAAAAAAAATTCTTCTTTTTATTGTTATTATAAACTTTTATCATTTATAAATTTTACTATATTTTTATAATAACAATATTTTTTTTCTGAAATAACAAGACGAAATCCTACTCTGGGTCTCCGCTAACTAGCGGACCATAATTTTCTACGCACATCTATAGGACAGTTTTAGATTCAGATGTGCGCAAGAAAGTAAAGTTTCGATCTGACGTCTGTCTCCGTACAAAATATGAAGTATTGGAAGTTACACAACCATCAACTTTTCTAGCTATTTTATCAATGTTTCAACTGCCTAACACGTTTAGAACAAAAACTGTACATTTGAAATACTTGAGTTATATGATTTTATTTAGTTTTATCTTAATAATATTACTTTTAAGTTCCAAAGTCCTGTACATTTAACAACATAAGAACTAAATATACACAAATAACCGTCCAGTCAAAGTAATTGCACCGCTTGTCACCATAAATAATATTAAATATGATATATTATTAATTTTTTACTCTAACAAAGACATATGATATTTATATTAATTAGTAAAAATATTAAGAAATAATATACTAAAGATATAAAAACATATAATATTCAAATAAAATATAATATAATATTTTATAAAAATAATTTATTTCTTTGTATATATATATATATATATATATATATATATAAATATATAATTAATGATTAAATAAATAAAAGTTTATCTTTTTTAAAAAATTAATAATATAAAATATTAGTATTGCTTGACGTCACATATATATATGATCAAATTAAAATTATAAATTTTATAAGGCAAAATACTTTTTTTAGCCCCTGAACTTTAAAGAAATGTGCCTCTATAACCCTGAACTTCAAACTATACTCGCGCTAACCCTGAACTATGAAACAACGCCCACGATAACCTTACCGTCAGTTTTTCCGTCCATCACCGTTAATTCGCTAACGTGACAGTTTTTAAATTATTTTTTAATCAATTTTTAATTTTTTTAACTTTGTGGATGGACAAATATGTCTTTATATGTATTTATTTTAACTTTGTGGAGGGACAAATATACTTTTATATGTATTAAAATTAATAAAAAAAATAATTTAAAATCTGCCATGACAGAGAATTAACGGCGGCGGACGGAAAAACTGACGGCAAGGTTATCGTGGGTGTTTTCTCGTAGTTCAGGGTTATTGCGAGTACAGTTTAAAGTTCGGGGTTATAGAGGCATATTTGTTTAAAGTTAAGGGGCTAAAAAAGGTATTATGCCATTTTATAACTTTAATTTGATATTATATTTTATATAAAATTTATAACTAATATTTGTATATCTTATGTACATACAACTAGTAATATATGTAAAAAAAATGTATCCTCCGATTTTATGCTATTTCTTACTCGTAATAATGTGTCATTTATCAAGCATTTAATCTTTTTGCATTTATGGTTATATATATGTTATAATAAATGAGCATTTATGATGAGTATATAAAAATATTACACCACCCATGTGTTTAATAATTTAATAATAAAAAAAACTTTATCTTCCACTCATTCAATCTCTGTTTTATTTTAACAATAAAATAAGTTGCGAATACGGATAACGATGGTTGAAAAGGTGAAGTTAGAGCTGGGCATGAGCTGTAAATAGAAGCTTGATCACGTCGTGGTGAGGAAATAATAGAAGTTCCTGTTATTAAAAAGTTATGCTGGCAGGTGTTCAAGAGAGTTTTGTGTGAGCAGTTAGATCACATTATTATTTATAATAATTTTAAAAAATTATATAAAAATAATTTAAAATTTTAATAATAAATTTTGACGAATTTATAATTTTTATATTCAAAATTTTTCAAAAACTATTTCTAACTGGCGTGACTAGTTTAATTGGATAAAAAGCGTCTCAGAAAGTGTTACTATCCAGATTTAAGTCTGCATTTGGTAAAATTTTTAAGTTAGTGAGAAAGATAATTTTTCAATTTTAATTTATTTTTTTTAAATAATTTATAATTTTTTTAAAAAATAATGTATAATTTTTTTAATAGAAAAAAAATATATATGCTAATGTAGAGTAAAAGCTTTAAGGTAAAATTTTTCATATTCATAATTGTTGGTAAAAAAAAGCACCATCGCCTCTGTGGCCACCGTCTCCTACTAGAATTTTTTTAAAATTAAATGTTATTATAATGTAATTTTTATTTTTAATTAAACGCAAGGTAAATATTGTTTGTCGTTTAGTATTTGGAGATAATGTATTTAATTGATTGCGCTCGTAAAAGACAACTGTTCGCTGGATGCGGATCCTATGCGGCGCGTCCCTTCTGCGCCCGCGATTCCGACCGTCCATTCAGTCTAGTATCTATTTTGAGACACAGTATAAAATTTTTGACAGCTAATTTGACCTAATTTTAAACTACAAAGTTATAAATTTTAATGTGATCTACAAATTTATAGTTGAACATTTTAAAAAAATATCAAATAATGTACCAAAATTATTATCAAAAGTTTAATTATTATTTTAACATATCATTTGATATTTTTTTAAAAAATGTTCAACTATAAAGTTATAGATAAAATTAAAATTTATAACTTTCTAGTTCAAAATTTCTCATAAAAATACTTAAAATTAGGTCAAATGAGTTGCCGTAAATTTGTATAATATTCTGTACTTGTATAAATTTTCGGCAACTCATTCAATCTATTTGTAAGCATTTTTACAAAAAAAATTAAACTACAAAATTATTTATTTTAATAAGATCTATAAATTTTTAGTTGAACATTTTTAAAAAAAATGCTAAACATTGTGCCGAAATGATAATTAAAACTTTGATTATTATTTTGACATAATATTTGATATTTTTTCGAAAAATATTCAACTACAAAGTTGTAGATCACATCAAAATCTATAATTTTGTAGTTTAAAGTTTCATGCAAAAATGCTTAAAATTAGGTCAAATGAACTGTCGTAAATTTTATATTATGTCGAGATAGGTGCTAGACAAGATGGACGGCCGGAATCGTAGGCGCAGCGGCGCGTCGCAGGAACGCGCGCAGAGGATCCGCGTCCACTGTTGGCTGCTGCCCGTCCCTCAGACTGTGTCGCAGGCTCGCAGCATCTAATGCGGACGGGGTAGATCTCCAAAATCGGGAGATATTTTCGTTTCAATTTTCAACGATTAGGTGGTGTAATTTGGAGAAGTTTTATAATGTTTCGGACGTAGGTTTTAAAATTTATACTATATATATTAAAATTTATTTAAAAATATATTTTAAAATATTTTTAATTATAAAGTTGTTCAGAAAAATAAAATATATAATTTTATTTTTAAGTTATTTTTATAAAATATCATATATTATGTCAAAAAGAATTATCAAAATATATTAATATAAAATTAATTTATTTGTCTATAGTTTCTTAATAATTTATTTGACATGATATTTAATTTTTTTTAAAATAATTTATATTATAAAAATATAATTTATTTTTTTGAGTAATTTTATACTTGAAATTTTTTTTAAAATATTTCTAAATATAAATTTTAATAAGTATAATGTAAGTTTTAAAATTTACATTCAAAGCATTATAAAATTTTCCTTTAATTTGGGTGTGGATTTCCTGGTGTAACAGCACCAGGATGTGGTAATTCCAACGGTTCGGATCGCACCATTTTATCAAATATAATTACAAAATATTTATATAGATTTTATCTATTTACTTAGCCTTATTTTTAAAAAATTTATAAAAAAATTTTAAAATAAAATTATAAATTTTAATATGATCAACAATTTAAAATTGATTTTTTTAAAAAACCAAATACTATAAATTTAAAGTTATGATGAAAATTTTATTTATTATTATGAATATTGTTTAGTATTGTTTTAAAAAAAAATTCAATTTATAAATTTATAGATTGAATAAATAATTATAATATTAGTTAACAAAATTTTAAAAACACAATAAACTTATAATAACCTTGTGATTCGTGTTTGCCAAGGTGGAGAATTTGTGAGCGTAAATTTTAGGGAGATTTCGCGATCGGACTCCGAAGGGCCAAATGTTGTTACGATCAGCTCCTATCTTTTCACTTTCTCCCTCAAATTTTGAGCCACAACTTTTTTACTATTCTATTAGTACTTTTTAAAAAAAAATTTAAAACGTAAGTTATAATTTTTTTGATGCGATTACAATTTTTATATTCAATAATTTTTTGAAAAATATTTTAAAATAAATATTTTGAGACTTTAAAATTTTAACGAATTAACTGGTCGGATTCGAAATCCGTTAATAATTTGAGGCAACAAATTATCTACCTCGAAGTATTTTTTGAAAAAATGTTAAAATAAAAATTATAGATATCATCAAAAATTATAATTTTTATATTAAAATTTTTGAAAAAATGCTAATATGATAGTTGAAACAAAATAATAAGAAAATAAAAAGAAAACTGATTTGGAATGATAGAAAATATGGGGCTAATTTGGAACAACTTTGAAAAACTTGAAATAAAATAAATTATTCCTAAATTTTAGGAGTTTTTTATATCGATATTCTAATTTATATTTAACCAAATCAGTTTATGAAAATACTTTTCATTTGTTCGCCCGAAATGGGGGTTGATATGTACTGCAAATTATCAGCGAGCACCGGAAATTTTACTATGCAGTTTACCGTAAAATTTACTATGCTCTGGCGTTGTTGCACCGGGAAGTCGCGACCGTTTTGTTTCTTTTATAAGAGGAGCAAAGAGCACTCTCAATGTACTGCAAATTATCAGCGAGCAAGCGATCTCAGCTGTGCTGCTGCTCTCGAGGATTCAGTAATGGAGCTCTCTTCGTTGCTCTTCTCCTTCTTCTTCCCACTCCTCTCCTTGTTCATCTTCTTCTACACCATCATCTCAAAGAAGCCATCCGCCACCGTCGGCGCCGGCAATGCGTACCCTCTCATCGGCCACCTCTTCGACTTCATTAAGAACCGCCACCGCATCATCGAATGGAGCGAGGAACTCGTGGCTAACGCACCCACCGGCACCGCTGTCCTCCCCCCCGTCGTCTTCACCGCCAACCCCTCTGTCGTCGAACATATTCTCAGGACAAACTTCTCGAACTACGTCAAAGGCGAGCGCACTACCTCCACACTCCACGACTTCTTAGGCGACGGCATTTTCAATGTCGACAGCGATCTCTGGCTGTTCCAGCGCAAGACCGCCAGCCACGAGTTCAACGCCAAGTCCATCCGCGCGTTCATCGCCGACAGCGTCCGCCGCGAGGCCCTCGGCCGCCTGGTCCCTTTCCTCTCCCGAGCCGCTGCCGACGGCCGCGTTGTCGATCTCCAGAACGCCTTGGAGAAATTCGCCATGGACAATGTCTGCATGTTGGTGTTCGGCGTCGACCTCGGATGCTTATCGCTCGACGATAGCCATGAAAGCGAAGAGATGAAGTTTTTCCATCTCTTCGAGGAGGCCGCTGAACTGAGCGTCGAGCGGATGACGTTCGGGGTACCGTTGTTCTGGAAATTGAAGAAGATGTTCGACGTCGGATCCGAGCAGCGGTTAAAAGAGGTGATGACGTTTGTCGGTGACTTCTGTACGAAGCTCTTGAAGGAGAGGAAAAATGGAATTACCGGCGGCGGAGGCAATGATTTTATGTCTCGCTTTCTCGCCAACGAAGGGCTCTCTGACGAGCTTCTGCGCGACATGCTCATCAACTTCGTGATGGCTGGGCGCGACACCACACCGAGTGCTCTGTCGTGGTTCTTCTTTGCTATTCGAGACCGTCCGGAAGTTGTCGAGAAAATACTGAGCGAAATCAAATCAGTAAGAGCTAAGTTCAAGCGCGAGGAAAGAGAAAAAGTTTACAGTATTGAAGAGCTGCGAGAGATGCACTACTTGCATGCCGCCATATCGGAGGGGCTTCGGCTGTACCCGCCGGTGCCGCTGCTGCCCAGGTACATCCAGGCGGCGGACGTGCTCCCCGACGGGACGCACGTGCAGAAAGGTTGGTCGGTGATCTACAGCGCGTGGGCGATGGGGCGATCAGAGAAGATTTGGGGGGAAGACTGGTCGGAGATCAGGCCGGAGAGATGGCTCGATGGCGACGGGAAGTTCACGCCGGCGAGCCCGTACAGTTTCCCGGTGTTCAACGGCGGGCCGAGGATGTGCCTGGGGAAGGAGATGGCTTACGTGCAGATGAAAGCGGTGGTGGCGTGCGTTCTCGAGCGGTTTGAGGTTTTGGTGGCGGAGGAGAGCAGAGAATACCAGCTCTGCATGGCAATGAGGATGAAGGGAGGCTTACCAGTGAGGATCAAAGAGCGGAGGAACATTTGAACTTTGGCCACAATTAGGTTTTAGCTCCCGTTTCTCCGAGTGCTCATTTTGCCTCCGAAAATTAAAAAAATACGCTGACGGTCTACGTATTTTTTTGGTTTTCAAAAATTAAATAAAAAAATTTAGGTGGATTAAATTTTAATTTTCTATTGAACCTTCAGTTCTTGATGTAATGTCTCGTGAAATGTCTCTTTGTTATAAAGAGAGCAAGAAAAAAAAAACATTTTAGGGTTGGTACTTTTCTTGCGTCAAAGGTTTACCTGTTGTGTTTGTCTCTGTGTTTGATTTGTTGTAAATCAAGGAATTAATCACTACTTTCCTCTCCCACTGAATTTTTTTTCCACCCTATGGTTATTTCAATATCACTTAAGTCATTACATTAGAAATGAGCATATACAAAGTGAGGCGTTGAAGGCATTAGAAGATGTACCACATAATTTACAAAAATTTGCTAAGGATTTGTTTATATTAGAAAAAATGAGAAAAAGTAGAGAAAGTGATTAAATCACTTTTCTCACTTTTTTTTTTTATTTTTTTTGTATCTAAAAAAAAAGTGGACAAGTGAATTTCCTAATTTTTTATTTATTATTCTTTTATATAGAATTGTCACATTCCCCACTTTTCTTCAAATTGGACAGAAATAGAAAAAACAAATATATATGTATATATTATAAAATATTACTAATAATAATAGTTAATAATTATATTAATAAGATAATCTTATTAGTAGTAAAAATATACTATTTAATTATTAGTCTTTGAAATTTATATTATTAATACTTAGTAACTATTACTATATAATATATTTATTAATATATTAATTTAATGTATAAATAATTAATGTATTAATAATAATTAACATATTGTTAATAATATATTAATATACTTATTATTAATAATAAATTTTTTAATGATATATTATTCTATTTTAATATTATACTATTATTCAATATCTTATATTATTTATGTATTTATTAATCATATTTTATTAATATATTATTATACTTTTAGCAACCTAGGTTAATGATATTCTATGTTAATATTAATACTATTATTTTACCAATATCTTAATAAATGTTTAAATAATGTTAATAATAATTGCAATAAAATTAATTTAATTATTAATATATAATATACTATTAATGGACCTCTTAATATTATTTTTATATATTTATATATTAATACTTTATTTACATATTACATTAACATAAGAGTTTTATTATATAATATTAAAAATACTATTATTAAATTACTAATTTTTAATAATATATTTATATTTTATTATATATATTAATAATATTAATATAATATATATTATTTATATAAAATTATTATTTATAATATATTTAAATTATTCTATTCACACTTTTTCTTTCACTTCAATCCCAAATAAACAATAAAATTCAAATATATTTTTCTATTCCTCCAACTTTTCATTCTTTTATTTTTCTTTCATTCATTTGTCTCACTTACTCCACTTTATCTAAAGTAAACAGCACCTAAGAGAGAATGATGATGGACGTGATCGAAAGCGGAGAAGAAGGGGCGCGGCTCCCATTAGATTGTAGCAAATTGAAGGTTCTGGATGTAAATCCATCAACATCAAATTTTTGTAAATTTTTATAATTTATTTGACTTATTTTTAAATATTTTATATAAATTTTATGGCTTATTTGACTTATTTGTAGGTCAAATTTTTTAAATTTAAAATAAATCAAAATAAAGCATCGAAACTTTATATAAAATTTTGAAATTTGTGCAGTATTTATGGATCGTATCCGGTTTTGAGTTCAGTGATTCTTGATGCTGCTGGATCTGGAAGCCTGCCCCGAGATGGAGTGCTGGATTTGATGCTTTGTAGTACGGATATTTCAAAAATATCGACGTGTTCGTGCACGTATCAGACACGATATTTTTCGGACACGTATCGAACACGCCACGTGGCGTGTCCGAAAAAAAACTAAAAAAGAAAAATCGGACTCGCGTGTCGGACACTTCTTTCGGCGTGTCCGACACACGTGTTAGTATTTATATCATTTTTTTTAAAAATTATTATTATTTTTTTTATAGAAGAGTTAAAAATTATTTGTATTAATAGTAAGTAATATAATATAATTATGAATTCATATATTATATTTTTTTAATTTTAGTTGATATATTATGGTTTCTCGGACTACCCTAATATTTAAGATGTATTATTATTCTTAACTCCCACGATCTATCATAACATCTAAGATGCATTATTATTATTTACTTTAATCATTATTTTTAGAAAATAACATAAATATATAGTCATTTCTTTATATTCATCTCATATAATGTTTTATATTTTAAAGCGATCATACCAACTTTTTTTAGTTGCATTACATAGTTTTGAGAAATTTTTTCATAAAATGTACATGAAATTTTTGAAATCGATTACATTTATTTGAGAAAAAGAAACTTGTTAAGTATTAGTATTATTCTCAGTAAAATTTTATATTTTTTGGGTTATTAGAAACTTTCATTATAACTGTTTTATGATTTAATTAGTTAAAAATAATAAATTTCTTAAGTATTGAACAATATATTTTAGAACATCTGAAACAATATTTAAAAAAGTATATTAGTTAACTACTGCCATTGCACATATATATATACTAGCGAAAACATCACCCGCGATGCGTGTAAAAAAAAAAAATAATTTTTTAAATTTAAAAAATATATTTAAAAATAAAATATTTTAAAAAAATTAAGATATTATATATATAAATTAATTATTATTAATTAAAATATATATATTTAAAATATATATTATTTTAATTATATATATATATAGTTTCAAATCAAGGGGGGTCATTGTCCCCTCTTGGTATTAGTTGCATCCGCCACTGTGTCTCTGTCTCTCTCTCTCTCTCTCACTCATTCACTCACTCACTCACTCCAGCACTCCCTTCTTTTCACCCATCTCTGAACTAGTTATGAATCCTCTCAATTACTATTTTCTCAAATTTTCTTAATTGTTTGATTAAAACTAATATTAGACATATTTTTTTGAAAAAAATTTAAACATAAAAATTGTACATCTACAATTTTTATGTTTATTTTTTTTTTTTCAAAAAATATCTCTAAATATATATTTTGGGACTCCAGTATTTTAACGGGTACAAAAGGATTTCATAAACTATTTTTAAAACCGTTATTATTTCGGAGCCTCAAAATATATACTTAAATATATTCTTTGAAAAACTTTTGAGCATTAAAATTGTCAATAAAATTTTTAAATTTTTTTTCAAAAAATATATTTAAATATCAGTTTTAATTAAATAATAGAAAAAATTTAAGAAAAGAATAATGAAGAGAATTTATCCCCTTCCGAACCACCAGATGTATTAGTACAACTCCTCCATCGGCGTCTCCTGCCGACGATGATGGAAGGCATCTCTCTCTCTCATTATATATATAAAGCGAGCTAATAAAGGTGAGGCAGTGGAGACTTTCTTCTTCTCTTCCAAATTGCTTTAAACTTGTCTTCTTGATCTTCTACAGTACAACCCTAATGATACTAACACTACCTTATTTATATCTTATAATTTGGTATCACCATTTCGGCCATCAGCTTTCCATCGAACCTAAAGACTTGGCAAAAAATTTGCATTGTTATCTTCTCCGCACACGTTCTCCAGATACTTATAATAACAGTACTACTGATAAACGTTATTCGCACATCTTCTAACCATTCCTCTGATCTGGTACTAATCTTTTAACATCTAGCAAGCATCAGTTGCAAAGAATTGGGAACTGCGATGCGCTCTCTGGGCCAGAATCCACAGAGGCTGAGCTGCAGGATATGATTAATGAAGTGGATGCGGATATGTATAAATACCTACGAACACCTAATAATATATAGCAACATCTACAAACACATATGAATACAAAGAAACACCTACGAGAACTTACGAACACATAAAAGCTCCTATAACATGTAGGAATACCTACCGACATATATGATTACATACAAATACATAAAAATATTTATGAATACATGAAAACACATATGAACACTTAAAAATACCCACGAACACATACAAATAAATAAAAATACCTATAAACATATACGAACACATAAGAATACCTATAAACACATATAAATACATATAAAATTCTATAAATACTTATGAACACCTACGAATACATATAAATACTTAGAAATACATACCAACACCTAAAAATACCTAGGAAAAACACCAACATTCATATCAGTTTAAAGAAAAACTTAGAGACACAAATATGTCGAGTAACATGCAAAATGCCATAGAAAACAAGAGAATAAACAAAACCAGAACAGTGTCAGCAATCTAATTTTCTAAAATTATAAAAATGCTACAACATGAAAGAAAAATATCAATCCCCTTCTTATTCCATCCTCCCAATTTTACAATCTTCTAAATCTACATAAATAAATAGAAATTGGTGGCGAGCATTTTGTTTTTAACCTCCCCCTCTAGTGGTGGCGAAATCCATCCTCTTCGGGTTGCCCTGCCTCCGTTTCTTTTACCGCTTTGGTTCTAATCAGAATGCTTTTGGAATCCTTGTCTGAACCTGTCATAATTTGTCGGTTCTGACAATTTGAACGGTCGCTAGCCATGAACACGAATCAAGTCATCCTGGTTGAGCACCCCTTCTCAAGTAAAAGCTCTTTTTTTTGGGGGTGAGAAGAGAAGGTTGACCTTGTCGCTGAAGCTGTAGTCATCTTATTCTTGGTCATCCTACTCAACTTCTCAAAGTCGATCTCAAGTCCCGCTGTGACCATCCGAGGTTGATGCCAGATGCTATCAATGACACTATAAGCTAACGGTGTTGATATCACCGGCAACTAGGGATGTTCATATATAAACCCGGAGAACAGACGGGTCCGTTTGATCAGGACCGGCATAGATATGGGCCGGTCCACAGTCCAGCCTTATTGTGTTCAGCATGCTCTGTCTGTCTCAGTCCAAATCCAAAAAACATCATACAAAACCGAGGACTGCTTATCCAGCCCAATAGAAAAGCCTTGCATCTGTTTGAGTGACTCCCGCCCCGACAAACTAGGCACGCCCATCCTGTTGTGCGCGGTGCTACCTGCATGTGCCACGCGATGCGATGCACGAATGCGACTCATGCGCGATGCGGCAGAACTGAAAGGTCATGCACAAGTCCATAACTGAATGGTCGGAGATGAAGGGTCGTCATATGGACCTGGGCTGGCGCACCGATTGGGAACGCGACATGCTAGTAGGCAAAGGGAAGATAACATGTGCGCGGCTCGAGGTGTGTGCGATGCGGCGTAAAAAATGGCGGCAGGGGTGTAATATCCCTTACAAAACTTGATTTATCAGTATTCAGAATTTCATTATTTTCTGGACTATAGTTTTTGAGAAAAATTACATAAGTTTACATGAACACCAACTCCGGCTTAATTTTGTACTAGCAAATTATGCACCCGCGATACATGGTACATTTGTCAAAAATAACAACAATAACAAAATATTAAATCTAATATATATATATATATATATATATATATATATATATATATATATATATATATATATATATATATATTAAAAATAATAGTAGGATGAAAAATTAATTGCGTCATTATTAGTCACTATGTCAGTTGAGCACTCAATTATTTCTAAGAAGCAAATGAAAGAATAAAAAGTTGGAGATTACAGCTTAAAGAGCAGGGATAATATCTTTTGAAGTTAGAGACAATACTTTTTGAAGCAAGAGACAATGAAAGATGAGAAAGAGATAGACTGGAGAGAGAAGGGAGAGAAATATATGAGAGTTTATTATCGGATATCCTATTAATTAATGAGAAGTAAATAATAACGGAGGAACATTTGGATTTCAGAATATGATAAAAGTTATATAAATAGCATCATATATACTAATGTTAATTAGATAAATATTGTGAGGATATAAAACACTACCAAACTTCCATCTTGTGCTTAGTTATAGATTATTAAATATTTAGGGTGATGTCATTTCTTTTAGAGTAATGCGAACAAATAAACCGTACCATTAAAAATAAAACATAAAATTTTAAGAACATTTTTTTTAAAAAAAATCCCATACAAAAGTTATAAATTTATTTAAAATTTATAATTTTTAGATTACAAATTTTTCTAAAAATACTTCTAAGCATGTTTTTTGGACTCAAACTTTTAATGGATTTGTAAAGGATTGCAGAACTATTTTTTGAATTCGTTAAATTTTAGAATTCTCATATTTAGAAGTATTGTTAAAAAATATTATTAAATTTGTATATTTGTATTAAAAAAAAAAAAAATTTAAAATTTTTGAATTATATGTGTTATTAGATTTTTTAATTGATTGGTGGTGCAGGTTGGCATTGTTACTTCTTTTACATAAACGCATGGGAAAAGCTGTCTGTTATTTGCTGTTATTTTATTCCTTCTTGTTTACTGTTTGCGCTTTTATTTTTTGAGATAACGAGACAAAATTTCTTTCGGGTCTCCGCTATCTCGCAGACCACGGTTTTTATGCACATCTATAGGACCATTTTGGACCCAGATGCACGCAGAAAAGTAAAACTCAGGCCTGACGTCCGCCCTCAGACCAGACATGGAGTAGTGGGAGTTATGCAGCCACCAGCTTCTTCACAACCGCTGTAAACACGCAATCGCGGACACATTCCTATTTCAGGACACCTGCAGGCTCGAACTCGGGACGCGACAGTGGTAGCCGCCACGGAGCTAAGTTTGCGCTTTTATAGATAGAGCAGGAGAAGTTAAAGGCGCACTGTATAGATAGATAAGTTTAGTTGTATGATGTACAGTAAAAAATAATTTAAAATTATTTTTTAAACAAAATATCAATATAAAAATTATAAATTATAATAAAACTAAATATTTATATTAAAAAAAATAAAAAAAAAATATTTTAGTACTTCCAAATGAATAGATATTAAAATAGTGTAAAATAAATTTATTTGTCTATAATTTTTTATCGATTTATTTGACATAGTATTTATTTTTTTTTTAAATATATTTATATTATAAAAATATAATTTATTTTTCTAAATAATTTTATAATTATTTTTTTTTAAAAATATTTTTAAGTATAAATTTTAATAAATATAATATATATTTTAAAATTTATATCTGAAGCATTATAAAATTTTCCATGAGTTGCAGCTAATGCGCACCGGAGAGATCTCCGGGCGGGTAGATATTTAGGAGGTAGTAGACTTGTATAAAGTAGAGCAAAGAGCTCGTGCCCCCTTGTCAGATAGCGAGCGAGCGATCTCAGCTGTGCTGCAGCTCTCCAGAATTCAATAATGGAGCTCTCTTCGTTGCTATTCTCCTTCTTCTTCCCACTCCTCTTCATCTTCATCTTCTTCTACACCTTCATCTTCACGAAGAAGTCATCCACCACCGCTGGCGCAGACAATGCATACCCTCTCATCGGCCACCTCCTCGAGTTCATCAAAAACCGTCGTCGCATTCTCGAATGGACCGAGGAGCTAGCTGCCGCCGCACCCACGGGCACCACCGTCCTTCCTCCCGTCGTCTTCACCGCCAACCCTTCCGCCGTCGAACACATTTTCAGGACCAACTTTTACAACTACGTCAAGGGCGAGCGCTTCAGCTCCACCCTCCACGACTTCCTCGGCAACGGCATCTTCAATGTCGACGGCGATCTCTGGCTGTTCCAGCGCAAGACTGCCAGCCACGAGTTCAACGCGAAGTCCATCCGCGCGTTTGTCGCCGAGAACGTCCGTCGCGAGGCCGTCGGCCGCCTCGTACCCTTTCTCTCCCGAGCCGCTGTTGACGGCCGCATCGTTGATCTCCAAAACGCCTTTGAGAAATTCGCCTTGGACAATGTTTGCATGATGGTGTTCGGCGTCGATCCCGGATGCTTATCGCTTCACGATAGCCATGAAAGCGAAGGGATGAAGTTTTTCCATCACTTCGAGGAGGCCGCTGAACTGAGCATCGACCGGATGGCGTTCGGGGTACCAATATTCTGGAAATTTAAGAAGCTGTTCAACGTCGGATCAGAGCGGCGGTTGAAAGAGGCGACGAACTTTATCCGAGAGTTCTGTACCAAGCTCTTGAAGGCGAGGAAAAGCGGAATTACCGGCGGTGGAGGCAGTGATTTCATGTCTCGCTTTATCGGCCACGATGAGCTCTCCGACGAGCTTCTGCGCGACGTGCTCATCAACTTCGTAACGGCCGGGCGTGACACCACACCGGCTGCTCTGACGTGGTTCTTCTTTGCTATTCGCGACCGGTCAGAAGTCGTCGAGAAAATACTGAGCGAGATCAAATCGGTAAGAGCCAAGTTCAAGCGCGAGGAAAGAGAAGAAGTTTACAGTCTTGAAGAGCTGCGAGATATGCACTATTTGCATGCCGCCTTAACGGAGGGGCTGCGGCTTTACCCGGCGGTTCCGCTGCAGTCCAAATACATCCAGGCGGCGGACGTGCTCCCCGACGGGACTCACGTGCGGAAAGGGTGGTCGGTGATCTGCAGCACGTGGGCTATGGGGCGCTCAGAGAAGATATGGGGAAAGGATTGGTCCGAGTTCCGGCCGGAGAGATGGCTCGACGGCGACGGGAAGTTCACGCCGGCGAACCCGTACATTTTCCCGGCGTTCAGCTGCGGGCCGAGAATGTGCTTGGGGAAGGACATGGCTTACATACAGATGAAAGCTGTGGTGGCGTGCATTCTGGAGCGATTCGAGGTTTTGGTGGCGGAGGAGAGCAGGGAATACCAGCTCTCCATTGCGATGAGGATGAAGGAAGGCTTACCTGTGAGAATCAAAGAGCGGAGGAATTTCTGAAGTTCTTTGTTTGATGTAATGTCTCTGTGAAATTAGGCATATGTATCCTTTGTTTTGCACTATTATTAGGAACGAAGTACTACTGTTCTGTTTGTTTATCGTCCTAGTTAATTTCAGCTCAAATTTCACTCATTATCACTTGCATCCGTGCCCAAGTAGGCAAGTCCACATATAATGTATCCCATCGCACACCGGTTATATAATGCTAGTAAGTTATAAAGTATGGGGCTCTTTAACATTGCTGTATTATGATTCATGTTTATGAAATGAAGTCGTCTCCTTTAAGAAATTTGTGTTCTTGGAGAAGTTAGAGAGTGGCCAATGGTTGTAGAGTAGCTTGTTCTTTATGTTGTTTGGAATTTGGTTTCTTCTTAGCAAGTAACTTGCTTGATTAATCATCTGGCATGCATAATCGATGACAAAGGCTTCATATGTTCTAAAGATATCTGGTGGATGAAATAATCTATACTCGTCCGAATTATGTATCCATAGTAGTAGAGAACACATGCAATATTTTCGTTAAGTTTTATGCTAATATTGTGAAAAGCACGATACTTTGCAACAATACTCTGTTATGATTCATGGAAATAAAGTCGGTCTTGTTAAGCAAATTGTGGTCTTTGCAGTAAAAACTGTTAGCATGTCAAGAACTTTTTGCTTATGCTATTGTGGTTGACGGATCAGTTCGTTCAAAAGGTTTGAATTCTTTATCCTATTCCTAAATCACGTTATTTCAAAGAAATATGCACTACGCTGAGATGGTAAGAAATACCACTTTTTCTTTCTCAGCTCTTTAAAGCAAGCCCTTGTAAGAAAAGTTGTAGTTCTGTTGATAGTTTCTGCCTAACTGGTTACCGTCTTCTCATTTTTTTTTAGTTTTTGGTGTTTTTGTTATAAGGAGAGCAAGGGATAAAAAGTAAGGGATAATCCCTTGGGCAATGTTCAAAACCCTTGCTTTCGAAAGACGATCTATTAATCCGTGAACTTTTGAATTTCTAAAATATATATTAAAAAAAGTATTTTTTTAGACAAAAAATTAAATATAAAATAATAAATTTCATTAAATCTATATTTTTTTTTTTTAAAATATTAATATAATAGCTAAAATGATGTGACACGAGCTATAATGGAAAACTAAAAGAGAAAATAGAAAAAAGCAGGACCTAAAGAGGATAAATTTTAAAAGCAGGTTAAAAAACTGTCCAAACATTCATTGGTTTTTAATATGAATTTGGGGTTTGTCCTTTTTTTGGGTTCCCAGCTCCAGCTTCCGACTCCTATTAGGGGCTGTTTACTTCACGCGAAAGCCTGAAAAGTGAGAAGTGAGAAGTGGGTGAACTGTAAGAACTGAAAAGTGGGTGAAAAGTGGTGTTTTGAGTTTCTCTGTTTACTTGGGATTGTGAAGTAGATGTTGGAAGATAGTTTCTTTGTTAATTTGGGGTTGGAACTGAGGGCTGAAAGATATATATATTTTTTTTTACTTGGAATTGGAAGTAAACTGAGATATAAAAAATATATTATATTTATTTTAAATTTATATTTAAATATTTATATTAAATTATATATTATATCCTATCTTTTGTATGTATATGTTATTTAATATCTTAAATTTATATATTATAACATATATATTATATTACACAGGATATGTTATATTGTAAACTTTTTATTTTATATGTATTAGATATATATCAAATAAATTTTATATTCTTGAATACTAAAAATTATAAGAGATAAAATCTAAAAATTGAACACAACAAATATTGAATATAAAGATTTTGTATTGAATAAAAATTTACAAAAGATTTATTATTACATATACATGTATTTATAAAAAAAATAATAAAAAAAAAAATTATTACATATTGTCCAAGTATTTCAACCATTGACTACAGTGGTCGCCAGAGGAAGGAGAAGAAATCACGAGAACACAACAGAACTCACGCGCGGAAGACAAAGCGAGTTCGCCCACTTCGCTGCGAAGTGGGCGAACTCAATTTATTATATACTCGCGGAATTCAGAATTGAGTTCCGCGAGTTCCCGCGGCGAAGTAAACAGCAAAACTGTGTTCTGAGTTTCGAGTTCCACGAGATCCACCAGTTTCGCGAAGTAAACAGCCCCTTAGCCGTAATTACTGCTCCAACGACGAAAAGATGCCGCATGTCAATTAGTTTTAAAGATAATTTGCAGATCAATCCTCCGAATTTACCACAGCATCATTCAGCGTTCGAAGTGCAAATGCGTCACGTAGCAAGCTGCTATGTCGGCGTAAAAGTATTCTATTCTATACATACTAAAACTGAGCAGAAAAAAACAAACAAGTTAATGTTCAATGAACAGTAACTCGGTTTTTTTCTTTTGCATTTATATATATTCTTTTTTACGCTGCCTGCTTTTGATTTTTTTTTTTTTCCATTTTTCTATTTTTTGTCTTTGCCTCCTCTTCCGCCGGTTTCGCTCCTCTGTTGCCACTTCACCATCGTCGCTGTCGACTCCAGTGATATTTGCGCTGCCCGACATTTCTAATTCTATTATACTATATACTAAAACTCAACACACTTTTTTACTGTTCACACAACAGTGTCCGCAAAATTTGCAAAAAAATCCAATATTTTTAAAAAATGTGATTTTGCACCAGCTAAAACACCTATTTATAAGTATATTTTTAAAAAATTTCAACATAAAAATCATAGATCTTGACGAGGGCTACAATTTTTATGTTCTAAGTTTTTTGAGAAAACGCTTTTAAATAGGTGTTTTGGAGTTCCGAATTTTGACGGGTTAAAACGTAATTTTTAAAAAATTTTGGGTTTTAGTGCAAAAATGCAATTTTCCACCGTGACTGTACGGAGGAAATTTTAAAAAATATTTTTAAATCAGTTAAAATTTCGGACCTCTAAAACACTCATTTAGAAGCGTTTTCTCAAAAAATTTTCAAAATAAAAATTGTAGATCTCATTAAAATTTACGATTTTTATATTAAATTTTTTCAAAAAAGTATCTCTAGATATATATTTTAAACGTTTATGCACACCGAAACACGATATTATTTCGTTTTGAATCCGTTAGATATTCGCAAAAACGCTCATTTAAAATTATTTTTTGAATAAATTTTAAATATAAAAATTAAATATTTTATAATAATCTACGATTTTTATGTTATAAGTTTTTCCAAAAATTATCTCTATATATATATATTTTACACGTTTCTGCTTACCGTAATACGATTTTATTTTGTCTTAAATTTTAAATTTTTTTTTTTAATTTAAATTTGATAAGATTACGGACAACTAAAATACTTATAAATATCTTTTCAAAAAAATTTCAAAATAAAAGTTATAGAGCTCATCAGAATTTACGAATTTTATGTTGAACATTATTCCAAAAATTATCTCTAAATATATGTTTTTACGTTTGTGAATATCAAAATACGATTTTATTTTAAAACAATTAGGTATTCGGAAAGTCCGAAAACACTCATTTAGAATAATTTTTTCAAAAAATTTTAAACATTAAAATTGTAGATCTCATCAAAATCTACGATTTTCGTATTGAAAGTTTTTAAAAAAATTATCTAAATGTATGTTTTACAGTGCATAACGAAATACGTTTTTATTTTATTTTAAATCTCATGAAAAATTTAGATATAATTAAAATTTTATAATTTTTAACTTTAAAAATTAATTTTTTTTAAAAAAAAATTCAACGCGAAAGTTTTAGATTTCATCATAATCTATAATTTTTATATTTAAAGTTTATATAAAAATTATCTCTCCATTTATATATTACTACGTTTGTACATACATAAATAAAGTTTTTAAGTCACGACTATGGAATTTCAGAACGCTCATTTATAAATATTTTTTAAAGAATTTTTAAAATAAAAATTATAAAATTTATCAGAATCATCTTTCATTTAGAAGTTCTATGACAAAATATATCAAGAATTATAATACGTTCTTATATATCGTAATGATTTTATTTTCTTTTTAATTTGTTAATAATTCGCAGAATTACGATATTATTCGAAGCTTTTTTGTTCTTTTCATAAAACTTATTTAAATATATTTTTTAATTAACTTTTATAGAAAATTTATAATTTTTTTTTTCTGACATAACTTTTAATAACTTTCAAAATAAAAATTATACTTTTTTTTATATTATTGAATACACAATGATCTATTTATATCCGCGGCAGCGTGACAGCGTGTGTGACACAACAAGCTTGAATACATCAAGATCTACGATTTTTATGTTTAAAATTTTTTCAAAAATTATTTCTAAATATATATTTTACACGTTTGTGAATACCGAAATACGAATTTATTTTGTTTTAAATTCGTTAGGTATTCGAAAAGTCCGAAAACACTCATTTAGAATATTTTTTTCAACAAATTCTCATCAGAATCTATATTTTTATATATAAAGTTTTTTAAAAATTATATCTAAATGTGTATTTTATACGTTTGTACATACTTAATTATGATATTATGTTAAATATAGTTAAAATAAAATATTTATTTTGAAAGTAATTTCTTCGGTTTAACATCTGATAGATACAATGAATAATTTATGTCACATAGAAGCAAACTTTAATTATTCACTCTATAAAGTAGAAAATAATGCTCAAAATTTTGATACATCTATTTAGAAATATTCAGTTAGAAGTATCTTTTAAAGAAGCTTTCGACATAAAAATTATACAACGTAACATAATTTACAACTTAAATATTGAAAGTTTTCGCCAACAATATCTCTAAATATATGTTCTTACGTTCATACATACATAAAATAATTTTCTTTTATTTTTTAATCTATTAAAAGTGCAAAGTCAATGAAATTTTGTTTAGAAGTATTATTTTTAAAAATTTCAATATAAAAATTGTAAATTATCAGAATCTACGTTTTTTAAGTTGAAAGTTTATCCAAAAAATATATCTAGATATATATTATTTGATGCGTACCTTATGAATATTTTTTTGAAAATTTTGACATAATTGCTACAGTGTTTACTGTTCAGTGAACAGTAAACACTGTAGCTTCCTTTTTTTTGTTTCGGAGTATAAGTGTTTACAGTTCACTGAACAGTAAACACTGTAGCTTCCTCTTCTTCTTTCTTTTTTTTTTTTTATAAGTTTCGGAGTATTTTTTGAGAAAACTTCTAATATAAAAGTTATAGATTTAGATAAGATCTAAAATTTTTGTTTTGAAAGTTTTTTTAAAGAATACTTTTAAATAGATATTTTGGGATTTCAAAATGTCAAGGATTAATTTGAAACAGATTTTAAACTGTTTTTAAAACCCATTAATATTTGGAATCCAAAATGCCAAAACAATTAGAAACTTTCAAAATAAAAGTTAGAGATTTAGATGCGATCTACAACTTTCGTATTTAAAGTTTTTCCAAAAAAATACTTTTAATAAATATTTCGGATTTTCTAAATGTAACGAATTTTAAATTATGGATGCTAGATGAATCTTGTCTTACTAATCTTGTAAAGAACATGCTACATTTCAGTTTTATTCTTTTTATTTTCTAAAATTTTAATACTGTTTGATGGGGGTGGTTCTTTAATTTCAATATAAAGTCATATAATTATAAATATCGTATTTGAACATTTGTCTCTTCTATTGATAATTTTTTGTCTAATAGATTTTTTTTTTTCAAGTCTTTTCTATAAATTATAAAATTACACTAATCAATATCAGTAAAAATATCATATTTTAACTTTTTAAAAAATTTCAATTTAATATAATTTCTTCAGAAAATTTTTAAATATTAATATAATTTTTAATTTAGTATCATTTTTAACTATACAAATATGAAAAAATGTCAATGACTGCGGCAACGCGCGGATGCAAAAAGCTTGGTGGTCGTATATTTGCCGAGCATCAATTAAGAGATTTATGTCTCATTTAGTGATAATTTTTTGTCTAATGGACATATTTTTTATTTTTCAAGTCTTTTTTAAGAAATTACAAAATTATACTAATCCATATTAGTCAAAATACAAAAGTTACTTTTTAATTTTTTCGATTTAGTCTTTTATCAAAATTTTCAACTTAATCTCATTTTTTCAGAAAATTTTCAAAATATTAATATATAATTTTTAATTTAATATTATTTTCAACTATATAAATATACAAAAAAAATTTAATGACCGCGGCAGCGCGCGGGGCGCAAAAAGCTTGTGTATATCTATATCGGGAAATTGTATCGGAAATTGCGTATCTATATCGGGAAAGTGTCCTTCAAAGTATATTTTGAAAGACAGAATTGTAAACTACGATAAAAAAAAGGCTGAACAGTGATTTTTCTTTAATTTTAACAGCGCACAGTTGCTAGATTTTCCGATTAAAACCCAAGTTAATTAATCCTACGCCAATCAACCCTATATTTATTTTATTTTAACTATTTTTAAAATTTTAAAATATTAATCCAAAAGAATTTTGGTGCCGTAAAATATTTATTGAAAATTATTTCTTCAAAGTATTTTCAATACAAAAAAGGTAGCTAATTTATAATTATCCAAATTTATATTGTATGCGTGGAACATGTTAATAGTTGAATAGGGGTAACAAGTAACATGCATTGCACCTACGATTTCAATTATATCTTGGACTTAATGTGTAACAGAGCCTTGTCTGTTGTTGGCTTTATTATTACATATTTAGAAGTATTTTTTCAACAAACTTTTAACATAAAAATTATAAATTTTGATGAGAGCTACAACTTCTATATTGAAAGCTTTTTAAGAAAACACTTCAAAATAGATATTCTGAGGGTCCAACGATTAGCTGGTTAAAAAATAAATATAAAACTTTGACAAACCGAAATACCAATTTAGAACCGTCTTCTTAAAAAACTCAAAACATAAAAGTTATAGATGTTGACAAGAGCTATATATTTTATGTTAAAATTTTTTTAAGAAAATGTTTTTAAATAGGCGTTCTATAGGTAAAAAATTTGACGGGTTAAAAAATAAATATAAAAACAAAGGGGACAACTATTTAATGGCTGAGAACACAAACTTTTCGCTTTGCTATTCGGTTAGCCCCACCATCCGGATAATCAAAGCACCCACCATCCAGAAAATTAACGCGCTGCAACTTTTTTAATTTAACTATTTTTTACAAATTTTGATTTTAAACCCATTAAAGCACCCACTTAGAAATGTTTTCTCAAAAATTTTCAAAATGAAAGTTTGGAGGTTTTGAAATTTGTCGGTTTAAAGAAATAAATATACAAAAATAGAGGGGGCAAGTGAAAAATACCATAGCTAATAGGTTAGAACAACGGGTGGGTTTTTATAAGATATTTTTGACAATTTAGCCCGTTCTTTTTCTAAATTTTAACTTAAAATTCATAGAAACACATATTTAAAAATATTTTTTTTGAAAAAAATTTTCAACAAAAATTTGTGAATTTAGATGAGAGTTATTAATCACTCGTTTAGAAGTCTTTTTTATGAGAGTTACATAACATTATAGAACACTCATATAAAAATATTTTTTTAAATTTGTTAAGATTTCGGAGCCGCAAAATACTTCTTTAGAAATATTTTTTAAAATAATTTTCAATATAAAAACTATAAATCTGCTAAAGCAACAGTCGTTGCATTTTTTTCGCTGTGTACTATATTTTTACGAAATGGATGTGAGAAATAAGACTAACTATTGATGACCTTTATCCGGAGAGAAAAAATGATTGGAGTCATCATCTAACTTGTTTATGAAAATCTAAAAAATCGGAGAAGGAAGACAAGACACCCCCATATTGTCTCTCAAAATAAGATACTATTAATTAAGTGATTTAATATCTATTTAAGATAAGATTCATGACAATTTTTCTGATTTGAATAGTAATTACTATAAGACTTTTTGCCACCTCATTCTAGTCTAATACTAATTGATATTTAAACTGTATGCTTAAATATTATGCATGCAATGATAATAAGTTATTAATAGGATATAAGTATACTTATGTCTATAATAAGAATAAATAATATTTATTCGGTAATGTGTCTTTGCATAGTCATGTTTAATATTTACGATTGCGCCGTAATATTGTGCCACATGCTACCAGAATAAAGTAATAATAATAATTATATATATAAATATATATAAAAAAAATCTTTTTCTCTTTTAAAATTTTAGATTTTAATTTTTAGGGTATCAGCAGTAACTTTTTGCTCAGATATTATTGGAATGTTGATAAAATTAAATTATGATACTTTATAATACTATACGTCGTATGTCAAAATTTAGACAAATATTTTATATAGTACTACCACATAAAAAAATAAAGATATTTTATTTCATTATGTACATATGTCTATGCATATTTTGCTAAATATTGTAGGAATGTTCGTAATTCTGGTAAATATTGCATAAATATTATAGAAATGTTCGTAATATTATCTGAAAGTCGGTAATATTACCGAAAATATTTTTTCATTTATTGTTGAAAATATTATCAGAATATTGGTAAACGCAGATAATTATATTATATGTAAAATTTCAGTCAAATATTTTGCATACTTCTAAAATATAAAAAATGAAATGTTCTATTTTTTGTTGATATATATATATTGACTCATATTTTATCATAGTAATGGATATCATTAAATATATAATGATCTATATTTAACTACGATAGTATAAGGGCACAATACGACCGCGGTAACATGCTGGAGAAAAAAAAAGCTTGTATTTTGTTAAAAACAAGACAAGCATGATCATTCAAGTGACACATCTGTAATACTATAAGTGAACAATTAGGTGGGATGAGCTACAATTAAACACGAAAGTGATAGTGTAGGCCTTTAATGACTTTGTAATAGGTAGGCCTACTTAAATCACTATGTTACTGTGGGCTTGGTCTCCCCTTTAACCATGAAATTAAGAAGAACTGAGTGGTATTTAGTTAAGAAAATAAGGCAAATTTGGCAAATCGGGCCCCCCCCTTAACACGTATTTGGCACACAGCGCCCCCCTCTTCAATTTTAAGTGAATCGCGCCCCTTTGTGCTGTGAAATGAACCAAAATGCCCCCTTCTTAACGTTAAAACTGAGCGGTATTTGGAATACCGCTCAGCCAGACCTAACCTAACCCACTCACTCTCTCTCCTTAGCTCTCTCGCTTGCTCTCTCTCTCTCGCGCTCTCTCGCTTGCTCTCTCTCTCGCGCTCTCTCTCTCTCTCTCTCTCTCTCTCTCTGTGTGTGTGTGTCTCAAAATCGATTCCATCGCCACCGCCGCACAGTCGCCGCCCTATTGTGCGTCCCTCAACGCCGACGGAAATGTCTCCAGCAATCCCAGTAAAAACGAGGTGTTTTCTCCGAAACCTTTTCGAGAACTTTACAACGGACGACGAGGAAAAAAAAAACTTAGCGCTGAAGGACTACCATCTTCCAATCGCTGCGCAGACCCCTTTCTCCATTTTCTGCAGCTACCACCATTGGAGGGGATCGTCCAAGACTAAGCGAAATCGCCAGGCGTTGGGTGGAGGTTTCGTTCTTCGTCTTCGCCGGCGCTAGGTTAGAATTTACGCCGGTAGACGTCGCTATTCTTCTTGGATTGCCCAATAGAGGAGAGGTGATATCGATGGACCAGGATCAAGCGAATACCAACGACATCCCCATCGCAAAAACAAGCTTCAAAGGCCGCAACCCCAAAATTGAGGAAAATATTAGCAGGCATTCGCACATATTAGCAAGTGTTCGCGGGTGTTCGCGGGTGTTCGCGGGTGTTCGCGGGTGTTCGTAGGTGTTCGCAGGTGTTCGCGGGTGATCGCGTCTGTTCGCGGGTTCTAATTTGACCTGCGAACACCTGCGCACCTGCGAACACCCGCGAACACCTGCGAAAAGCGCGAACACCTGCGAGAACACCGGCGAACACCTGAAGTGTCGTGTTCGCAGGTGTTACGAGTGGTCGTGTGTGTTCACAGTTACACCGCGACACCCTAGATTACCTTTGAACAACTGCAAACACCTGCGAACACCCGAGAACAACCGAGAACACCTGTGTACATCTAATTTGCAGATTCTCTTGTGTTAGTCCGAATCGTATGTGTTCACACATCGAACTAGGTGTTCGCGGGTGTTCGTAGGTGTTCGCGTGTGTTCGTCGGGTGTTCGCGGGTGTTTGCGAACACCCGCGAACACCCGACGAACACCCGCGAACACCTGCGAACACCCGCGAACACCTAGGAACACCAAAAATTTTTTTAATTTTTTTGAAATATTTTTTTCTGATGTATGTTCCTTTCCCCCCCCCCTTTTTCCAGTCTCATGTTGGTAAGGGTTTGCTAGAAGAATACGAGGTCGCGGCCGTGGAGAGCTTGCTAAAGTTGCCACTCGATAAGTTGTAATATTCACGAAATCAGGTTTTTATTACATTCAAGTTTTACGAAGAACACTTATTCATCGTCTTTGTATCATTCTGTTCAGTTGTAGGTCCATAATCTGGGCCGCTGAGCAAACATCAGTGGTAGTCATAGAGTTGTACAGAGTACTATGCGGCTCTGCTTATGTTGGCGACGAAATAATAGACGCATATACTTTTTTCCTAAAGAAACGCCAAATTGAGTATCCTCAAATTTTTCTCAAATGTATATTTTGCACTTCAATTTTCGAGGTATTATCGCTCACACCTTGGAAATTTTAATTTGTTTGTACTTGTTATGTATTTCTAATGCTTTTGTTTTCTCTTAAATTTATTACAGGCGGCAACACAATATGGCAAAGATAATTTTACTGTGACCGCAGAGCTTCAGCATATTCGTGAGTCTGCCCAAAAGAGTAGATATATATTCATACCTATTTGTACAGATGAACACTGGTATTTAATGTGTATAGATATGCATGATGAAAAGTTCCTCCACTACAATTCCCTGCCAATAACGTCGAACAGGAGGAAGGCTTTTCAAAAGTTGACCGCTTTCTTGAAAAAGTCGCTACCCGACATTTTCCCGGCCAGCAGGTTCTCCTGGAAGATCACCGAAATGAAAAATATACCTATGCAGCATGGGTAAGCTCAACAGTTTATTTTCTTCTTTGTAATACTTTACCATTTATTTTCTTTATCTACTACTTTGTTTTTAAGCATTCAAACAATAACATTTCTCCTTCTTCAATTTCCGTAGGACGGATTGTGGAATAATTATTCTCATGTACATGGACTACCTACAATCCTCCCGTCAGTTGACATGGGATCCAATTGAGGCGAAAGATATCGCGGAAAGGTAGCAGCAAAATTGTTACTAGACATAAACAGCAGATTAGACGCTCTATCAAACCTATAGCTTCTATTTATTTTGTAATTTTATTGATTTGTAATTATAATAGATTCAATTAAATCATTTACAAAATTGAGTACGAAGGCCTTGAAATATAACATTAGGTTATCGTTAGCAGGTGTTCGCAGGTGTTCGCGGGTGTTCGCAGGTGTTCGCTGTTAGTTAGTAGGTGTTCGTAGGTGTTCGCAGTTGTTGGCGGCTGTTCGCGAACACCTGCGAGCTATGACCCGCGAACACCTGCGAACGATGAACTGCGAACACCTGGGGACACCTGCGAACACCCGATATCACCCGCGAACACCGGCGAACACCTGCAAACGATAACCCGCGAACACCTACGAATAATTTGTAAGTAATGTTGTCGAGTTGTAATTATAATAAATTCAAATAGAAACGAAGTCCATCAGAAATGAATTCAGGTTATCTTTCCAAGGTGTTCGTGGGTGTTCGCTGGTGTTCGCGGGTGTTCGTAGGTGTTCGCAGTTGTTGGCGGCTGTCCGCGAACACCTGCGAACACCCGATATCACCCGCGAACACCCGCGAACACATTGTGACGCCCATACAGACCCATGCATAAATGCTGCGAACACGGCGAACATTCTCTCATCATTTCTCATAACTTAAAACAAAAAAAATTCTCCATTACAATTTCCAAAATGTAAATACATCCATCAAAAGTGGAGAGGAATGTTCTTAATGTCCCACACTCGATACAGGAGGATATCGGCAAGAACGCTTGTTGTGACCTAGCTTGTGGCATCTAGTACATTTGCGTTTCAATTTCCCAGAGTCCGTTGACTCTATTCTTGCCTTTCTCCGTCTCCCGGCCTGAAGCACTGCAGCAGGTGGCATTATGGGTTCATCTGTTTCGTCTCGTATCCAGTGCTCACTTCCTCTCATTGGTCGTATAACTCCACTGTAAGCGGAACGGTAATTAGAGGTCTTAAAAAATACATCACAATATTCGTATGGATTTAATTGTGCCGATGAAATTGCGACGAGGGAATGACGACAAGGCAGTCCGATGACGTCCCAGTCCCTGCATGAGCAAGTCCAGTTGTGCAGGTTAACCACGTTGCAACTATATTCATCCTCAACTTGAAATTCTACATCGGAAGCCCTCTGTACGGAAAGAAACTTGGATCGTTTAAGATTTTTCTCGAATAACTCTTGCTTTCTTGGAGTTAGTTCTGCATTCCATGATGAAGAAGCTATTCTGCGTTTGTAGAAATACTCTGAGCACTTTTTTCTTGTTGCCTCGACAAGTTTGCAAATTGGCAGACTGCGGCATTTCTTCATTACGGAGTTCATGCTCTCGGCACAGTTAGTGCTTAACATCCCATACCTATGAACACAATCAATGATGAAGCTTTAGAAAAGAAGGAATTCGCTGGTGTACGCGTGTGTTCGCGATTGTTCGCGGCTGTTCGCAGGTGTTCGCGGGTGTTCGCGGGTTGTTCGTTTGTGTTCGCAAAGCGAACACCATATCTCGCCTGCTACCCTTTCTGCCGCGAACACCTGTGTACATCTAATTTGCAGATTCTCTTGTGTTCGTCCGAATCGTATGTGTTCACACATCGAACTAGGTGTTCGCAGGTGTTCGCAGGTGTTCGCGGGTGTTCGCAGGTGTTCGCAGGTGTCCGCGAACACCCGCGAATAGCTGCAAAAAGCTACGAACACCGCGAACACCTGCGGGACGCATAAGTAAAAACGTTGACATACAATAAAGTCTTACCTTTTGGTAGGGAAGTAAGCATTTGCCCATTTTTCTTTAGGAATGTCATTAATGAATTTATAGGATTCATCGTGTTCCTTTAAAATCTTGCACATCACTTGCTGGAAATGCCCCTCTGTTCGAGCTCTTGCAGCAGCCCAGAATAATTTAGCTGCTATTCTGTCATTCGTTTTTCCAACAAGATTTTTGGACATATGAACCATGCAGTAAGAATGATAGCATTCTGGAAAAACCTCTTCAACAACATCGCCATCTTTAGATACAAGTCCACGCATCCTATCTGTAATAATCACAGGTGGCTGGGCTATGTATCCGATCGATTCCCTTAGCAATTCTAGGAACCACTTCCATGTGTCCTTCTTTTCAATTTCAACAACAGCGAATGCAAGAGGAAGTAAATGGTTGTTACCGTCCACCGCTGTTGCCATCATCAAGCAGCCGGGGTATTTACCCCGAAGATGACAACCGTCGACACCGATGACTGGCGGAATGTACTGCCGGAAAGATCTTTTGCACGCTCCGAAAGACCAATAGAACCTGTGAAAGCGCAGTCCTATGCATTTCAAAGCAACGTCGTTGTCAATATCCAGCAATCTTATTTCCCTCATTAGTGGTCTTAAGTCATTAAAAGAATCTTCAAAGTTTCCACGAATGTGTTCAAGTGCCCTTTCTTTTCCCTTATATGCCAGCCAATACGAGCACTCGTAACCGTACTTACTTCGAATATCTGTCATTATCATTTTTGGCGTATAATCTTCATCTTCACGTAATTGATCAACAATTTCCGCTGTAGTGTAATAAACACGTATTACCCTTATATACAATCAATAAAATAAGGATAATAAAAAAAACTTTGTTCATCGGTGTTCGCACCTGTTCGCAGGTGTTCGCGGGTGTTCGCGGGTGTTCGCAGGTGTTCGCAGGTGTTCGCACCTGTTCGCGGGTGATCGCGTGTGTTCGCGAACAGGTGCGAACACCTGCGAACACCTGCGAACAGGTGCGAACACCTGCGAACACCCGCGAACACCTGCGAACACCTGCGAACACCCGCGAACACCTGCGAACAGGTGCGAACACCTGCGAACACTTTTGAACACATGTATATAGATGTTTAAATTGTAGAAAAATAATATTGATTTAATATTTACTTACAAGCTATCAACTTGCTGCTGCACTGCTTGTGTTTACGTTCAATGAGTGGTCCGCATGTATGTTTATCAACAAGATTTGTCACTATGAACTCCTCTGTTCCTCTAACTTTCTTCCTCCGCATCTCCAGTTGCATTCGTCTTTCCGGCATTTGACGACGATTTTTTCAGCTCTGGTTTTCACAGGTTTTGTTTCGAAATGCTCTCTGAGTGCATGCAGTTGAAGGAATTCCTTGAATTTTTCTCGACTACAGAATAGTTGTCCAATCATCAGATTTGGCAGATCGTCGTCGTCTTCGTCTTCAAGAGGAGGAACACCACCTCTGAATGTTGAGTTGAGGGTATAGGTGTCCAGCTCGCTTGCGTTTCCATGATCGTCGGTGGTGTTTTGAAGGATATGTTGGATTTCACTTGCGTTTTCTGTCAGAAAAGCATCATACGCCATATACAATTTATCATCAGGATCATATTCTTCGACTTCTTGCTGTATCTCTTGTTCCGCCATTTCTTCGTCATCAGTGTCTTCTCCTGCGCGCATTTCAGTCGCCTGCGTAGGCTCACATGGGAAGTTCTCGGAGTCGAGATCGTCGTCTTCTAATAATCTAAAGGATGGTGGAAATGGAGAGATGCAAGAGGATGGAATTTGCCTTATTCGATGAGTGAAATGAGAGTTGTTATCCGCCGACATTTTTGGAGCTTTACTAGCAGAGGAAGAAAGAGACGCGCGAGCTTGGTAATAGAGGCGATGAATAAGCGCGGACTGGATTAAAACAGCGTAGAAAAAGCGGGAAAGATGGGCGGGAAGACGGTCGACGCGACGGTGACGCGACAGCGAACAGTGAGCGGTTTTAGAGAACGGGGGTTAAAAGAAGGCGAGGGCATTTTGGTCATTTCACAGCACAAAGGGGCGCGATTCACTTAAAATTGAAGAGGGGGGCGCTGTTTGCCAAATACGTGTTAAGGGGGGGCCCGATTTGCCAAATTTGCCAGAAAATAATTATTATGGCCCTCCGCTTGTGGCTCAACTGGGCTGGGCGTGTGCCTCGGGAAGTGTGCGTCCTATCCAGATTCGAGCCCAAGCTCCTTCATTGCGTGGGGAATAAGCGTGGCGACGTGTTTTCAAGCGTTAGCGTGAAGTTGGAGACCGGAAGGACATTATGTTGTCTGTTCAGTGATGGACGCCAGACCAAAATTTTGCCACCTGACTACTGTCCGGTCCAAAATGGGTCGATGATCGTGGTTAGAAAATCGCGCGCTCCTATAGCGCATCTTTGCGTGAGGTAGATTTCGCCTTGTCTTCTCAAAAAAAAAAAAGAAAAAATCTTATGAATATAAATTATTTCAATTAATAGTGTTTGTTTTGTATTATAACCGTTAGTATTAAAAATCATTGTTATTTTATTAGAAATGTGATTTAAGTGGTTATGAATTTTTAATTTCTAAGTACCCCATGATAATGTATAGATATTTTAATTCTGATTCACATATCCTATTAAATTAAATATGATAAGAATGTCATCCACTTTTATTCCGATTATATTATAATCTAATTCTAATTCTGATTTCTATTCGAACAATCGACCAAATATCACACAGTTATATGAAGAAATTATATCTTAGTTTTTCAGTGTGTTCTCATTCAAGAGACGGTTCTCTATTTAGTGAGAGAATAGAAAGGGTTGTGACTAAGGAGAATATTCCTAGTGCGAATGTATATTAATTTTGCTGTGCATATTGATTCACCATGGATCCTATGAAGAATGGTATGTTCTAATATATTTAAATAATTGTATTTTAAATTTAGTATGGATGGTTTTGAGTGATAGAAACTCATTAAAAATTTCTAACATTTGATATCAGAGCTGCCCACAATTAAATTTTGAATCAATTATATCATCCGGATGTCAAAAAATCCATAAAATGTGATGGAAATTTGAAACGTCTTTGGGTGGATGATACTCTTTGAGTGAATATTTTTTAAGAACATGACCAAGTTTTTAACTACAACCATATAGGTTATTACTACTTAACAGTGCGCATGTTTACTTAAAAGAGATGGTTAATTTCATTAGGAAAAAGTCATGAAAGTTAAGCATGATCTTAAGACTTTTGCCTCAAGTCTATAAGGATAAGACCAACCATTATCAAAGTAAATACAGGGTAACTTTTTTTTAAAAAAAAAAGAATAAATCCTATTGTGGGGGAGTTTTATGGTTTAGTCGGCTCGGAGCCACCAAAGTGACGTGCCTGACTAAATTCATGAAAATTCATTACCCCAAAGGCGGTGGCCGCTCGCAAGGGTAAGAGGGTTACACATAAAGCATTGGCTTGGGAAGTGACTAACTCAAGTGAATTTATTCACCCAAAGGTGGTAATCTTACGAAGGTTGGAGTATGTTCTGATGGTTGATTTATGTGTGGAGTTTTCATTGAATGTTATGTGTTCAGCCTAAAATTGTTTTTATGATTAGAGATGCAGAAAATCCTTGAACACACTGATGCATATGTGGCCGAAGGCTGGCATGGACCGAGCGCCGACTTAGCTCAGCAAGTTGGCCCGTCAAGCTAGTACCTATGTGGGCCCAAATGGCCCGCATGGGTGATTTTTTTTTTTTTTTTAAATGTTGATTCTAATTTTTGGTATCGACATTGTTATGAAAAATTAAATAACTTTGATTCATACACTAATCCAAATATTGCAGATATTAACCTAAAATTTCAAATATAATAATGATTACAAAATCAAATCCTAGTGAAATTAATCTTAGAATTGTGCGTCTTCCGCAAAATCGTTGTCTTCTAGACCTTCTCCTTGATTTCTTTTTACTGTATCGATCCAGTCTTTCATACATACGTACATTTTTAAAGTCGCTGAACTTAGACACTACCTTATATCGCCGAGCAATTCAACGTCAATAACTAATCTAGCAAACTTTATCTAGATTGTTCTTAATAAAATGCATAATTGCAAAAATTACCATCATTTGCTATTAATTGTGTTTGGCGTGGTCGCTGCACTTTGATGCAATTGAACTAGCCTTCTCAAGTGAGATACTACTATTTTTACCGGTAACATATTGCTTCATATATATCTTGCAAATTGCTTTTAAGTGCTATCAGGATGTTGTTTTTTACTAAAGAATTAAACTGCTCCTAATGTCACCCACTAAGTGCTCTTAACTCATGTGACTCCCGTAATTCATATAACATCGTAACTCCTTTAACTGCCGCATTTATGATGTTTGTATTGAACAAACCTTTTTTTTCCTACAAATCTAGACGATAATCCGACTCGCAAGTTGGGACATGGATCGGACAATAGGCCAATCACAAATCTTACTCCGTGATAGTTGCGAAGGGCGTCCATTGCCCGACCCATTTGACATCCCTAAATCGTACATCAATGATAGCCAACGAGTGGTCTCAAGAGCTACTGCTAGAGTGACTTGTAATAATTTTAGTCCGCAATCACCTTTTATTTGTATTTTCTTTTTCTTGTCTTTTTCACTTTTATAGAACTATTTATTCAAAACTGGCGAGTGAACTCACCAGTGGTTAGGGGGTGCTCATATACTGGTCAATACAGTCCAGTCAAAACTGATATATTCAGGCCATTCCACGATCAAGTTATAACTTGTTAGCAGGTTCTCGATCTAGGACGGACCAAATTAAGAAAAAATTTGGATGGCCTGACGACCAATTGACATGTCCGACCCAAATTTAGACAAGTTTTAAAAGCCCAGCCAGTCTTAGTGTAGCGATCCAAACCCAAGGTAGTAAGAAAAAATAACAAGCTTTTAATGGAAATGCTGAAGCAAAATGGAAAACATTTAATCAAAAGGTGTCTGAACAAAATATAAACGGTTTGAGCGACAGTTCACTCGTAAATGATTGCGAGAGAGACGATTATTCACACTTAAGCTAGCATAACTCTCGCAGAGCTGTCGCAAGCCAATCTCTCTTATCAGTCTCAAAAATCGATAGCCATTTATGGCACAAACAGATAAATCAAAATATAACAAACTTAACGTCTCAAATTCAATTTTGAAATACTGATACTAATACTGTTGAAACAAATCAGAAAATTCTTGAAACCAACATACTCAAAATTCAAATTAAACGTCTTTAAGCCATTTTATCATACAAAACATGTTTGAAAAGACATGAGCACGGTTGTGTCAATGTTTTCTTCTTTGCGGATTGCCGTCGCTTCAACCTGTTATTTTGGGAGAACAACATATCAGCCCCTAAAGCTGATGGCTGGGTAACTCCCAGTACTCCATGTCTGGTCCGGAGGCGGACGCCAGGCCGGGGTTTTACTCTCTTGCGGACACCTGGGTCCAAAATGGTCCTATATGTGTTCGTAGAAAACCGTGGTCCGCGAATTAGCGGAGACCGGGGCAAGGTTTCGCCTCGTTATCTCAAAAAAAAAAACATATCAGCCCCTATATCTATTTGCTAGTTACCAAAAAAAATCGCCTTAACCTGTTATTTTTCACACCTCATAGTACCTTTTTTTTTGAAAAATCTTTAAATATAAAAGTTGTAGTGATCTACTTTTCGTGCATTCAAAATTTTTTCAAAAAATACTTCTATTAGATATTTCGAGGCTCCAAAGTTTTAGTAGGTTAATTTTAAATTTCTTAAGATTTTGAAGTTTCAACTACTTAGAAATATTTTTAGAAAAAATTTGATCGGTCCAAAATCAGACTAACTTGGATCTCTAACATTATTTCTTCCGCCCTTCTCTCCCCTCTTATTAATGGTCGCCCAGAAATGTACATCACTTGCTCCCATGGCCTCCGGCTTGGGGGATCCCCTATCCCCTTACCTCTTCATCGTCGGTTTCTGAAGCAAAGCATAAGAGCATAAGGCTAGAGAATATTGTGAAACTTATCCAAAAGCAACATTCTCTTCCGTGTACATAAACTTTGATGCTACGGTGAAACTACGTCCGATTGTCTGTGTTTGCGAACCTAACTCTGCCACCTCTCGTTAAGTCGCCACCTCTCTACTCTAAGCATTGTTTTTCTTTTCTTTTTGAGAAATCATTGAATATCCACGAAAATGGATGAAGGGTTATAATAGTGACCCCAATCGATAAGCTCAAGTTATTTTTGACGAATAAACCATTTACTGTTTCAAGTAACACTCAATTTATCAGGCCACCCATTTTATTTTTGTTCAAGGATGAGTAGGAGCACACCTCCTTAGGTGTCATATAATTGCTACCATTCATCCTGACCGATGCTTTTTAGAAGATGTACGTTTAAAAAGAAAGTTTAAATGAAAATTGCTCCTTTTAGAAGCCCAAAAGCTATTTTTTCTCCCCAATTCACTTTTCTGTCACTGAAAGCTTTGTTTTTTCATCAAAAAAAAAAAGCTAGGGTTTCTTTGAGCATAAACTAGGCTATTAGTCAACACAAGAGCAAAAGCAGACGATGCAAGATGCTAAAGTATCGGTTGTATGTAGATGCAAACTGACCGGTTAATTTCCAGCCCAACATATCAAGAAAAGCGTTGTTATTCATCAGGATCACCGGAACTGGTGATACAATTAAAAAAGCACAAGTCCATCAGAATATATAGCAATTATATGGTTCTAATTGTATCATGACCATCATGATTTTATAAAAAATAGCATATGTGTACTGCAAGAATATGTTAACATATAGCATGACATTGATTATTCTCCTCTCACTTGCCATGCACTTTTTTGTTAATTCCACTCTTCATGATGGAATAAATTCTGCATTTAGTTAGTGGTGAGCTCTTTTTAACTTTGGTTTAAGTGGGCTTGTATGCCCAATGAGATATGAGACTCCTGCTGTCGAATAATTCCCCTGTTTTAATCGAAGAATCTACACTTCTAAAGTTATTCTGGTCTACTAATGTGATCGTTAATTCCATTGATATCGTTACGTGCTCCGTTATGTCCTAACTTCGCCATATGTAGTTTCATAAGGAAAAGTGCGGGAGGAGGATTCCTATTTATCACTCTACTATATACCGTCTTTTCATCTCTGTGGCACCCATCACAAAATTTATTGCCCTACTCGTTTCCACCTTGCTCCCGCTCATGTGGTACTATATCAGATGATAGCAGGGTGCCTTCTTAAGATAGTTCGTGTCGGTTGATCTAAATTTTCAATGTGTGTGTATATATATATATATATATATATATATATATAAGCTATTCTCAGCTCGACTTGAAAATAGTTTTGATAAGCTAACATCTCAGCCGTTGATCTAACAGCTGAGATTTAATTTTACACTTAATAGAATAACGATTCACGTCGTTAAGTGTTAAAATTAAATCTCAGCAGTTAGATTAAGGAGATCAATCGCCGAGACGTTCGCTTACAAAGACTATTCTTAGTTCAAGTTGAGAATAGACACTCTCTCTCTTTCTCTCTCTCTCTCTCTCTATTATATATATATATATCCAAATGAACTTTGAATAAATTTAGGTATTTTTGGGTCCACAATAATCGGTCTTTTAGAGTTTGGTTTTATTCGGGTTGACCTGAGTGCACAACTTTTACAAAAGAGTCCTACTTCAGGTGTATGTGTCCGGTGGCTCAGCTGTTGATGTGTATGCTTTGTGAAGAATTCATCTAGAGTTTGAGACCATGAACCCCGTCGTGCATAAAGCACCGCAAGAATATATTCTAGTCCAAGGATTGCTCCGGGGCCAAATGACCGAATCCTCAGCAGAGCAGAGGCATGAGAACTCAGGGTTTCACTTATACTAATCCATGAGGGTGTTGCAACTTGGTTTTCAAGAGAAAAACCTTCGTACAAGAAAACCCCTACTTTCCAAATCTTGACAAATCAAATTCTGAAATCTAATACTTATTTACTCGTTCAGTATATCATATTTGCTCAATAAAACACCTAATTTGCTTGATCAATATTTTATTTATTGTTCAGAATATTGTATTTATCTGAAATATTTTTTTTTTTACACTATTATATAAGTTGACAACACCATCTATACGATCTAACTCTGTATTTTTTCATTCGGAAGACCTAAAAGTATACGATCAGTATTTTTTCTGAAAAAAGTTAAAAATATAAAGATTGATTTGTACGAATTTTATAAAATATAATTTGTTTAAGCAAAAAGGTTTGCTCTATCGGTAGGAATATGGAAAAAAAAATTAGTGCGCTTGTTTTTAAGACTAAGTGAATCTAATTCCCTCCATTTATGCCACAAACACAATTTAATGCCAATTATCGGAACAACTGATTCAGTGATTCTGCTACTGCCACGTGTTTATAAGATAATGAGAGGCGAGGTGCTCCTACGTCCTAATCGTGGGCTGTATGATCCAGTGGCGGATCTAGAAATTCATCCCAGGGTAGTCAGAATAGAACCCACTAAGTTATTAGAACGAGACGATTTTTTGCCATTTTTAAAAAAAATACATAACATCATATTTTAATAAATTAATCAAGCTAATCGTTAAATAATTAATCTATGTAAACCTAAAATCTGATATTGAGAAGTTACTTGTAAATTCGGATCTGTGCACTGTACGGGCAGTCGCTGGTCACCGTGTCGGGACTTAGGGCGGCGGGTCACGGGAGAAGAATCGAAATCGCGGGGAAGGTTCTGAGTTAGGGCTGAGGCTTGCCCAATTTAAGTCTTATACCAAAGCACAAAAAAAATAAAAAAAGAACACACTTGCTGCAGTGAGGATTCGAACCGCACATCCATTTGGACTGCCTTTCGCCCCACCACTGCACCACGATCCATTCATTGTCATTTATCACCAAATTTTTATATATACTAACACTAGAATATATATGTATAAACTCCAACCCTGAAAGCAGGGTAGTCAATTGACTACCCTGCATATATACTGGATCCGCCCCTGGCTGTATCAAGTGGTAATTTATCGTGTTAGGTACTTGTAGTTAAAGTATTTCGAACAATTTTCAAATTGCTAAATAGATTTTTAAACTCTAGTTTAAAATTTATGACTTTTTAAGCTGGTCCTTTATCGTGTTTAAAGCATTTTCTATAATTTTTTTAACTATATTAATTATAGAATATAATAAAAAATTTAATTTGAATTTTTACAGAAATTTAAAATATATCTTTATGGGGGTATTAGCTATAACTTATTTATTCAGATCTATCTCTGAATTCACCTGCAACGAACAATGGCGGCTTTTCTAACAGGAATATTGTTGCTCCTGTCTTCTCTACGCTTACTCTATTCTACCCCCGCCGGCGATCTCACCGCTCTGCTAAAGCTGAAAGCCGCCATTACATCACCAGGGAGCTCCGCCCTACGCGACTGGGATACCTCCGCGTTGCCGCCTGTGCACTGCTCCTTCTCCGGCGTAGCATGTGATGCCGATGCCCGCGTCATCTCTCTGAACGTCTCCTTCCTCCCGCATCATACCGGCTCCACTGTCCCACCGGAGGTTGGCAATCTCGACCGCCTCGTCAACCTGACTTTTTCCGCCAACAACGTCTCCGGTGAACTCCCGACCTCGCTTGCCAACTTAAAATACCTCCGCCTCCTCAACATATCTTACAACAACTTCACCGGTGCATTCCCGCCGGAGATCGCTGCTGGACTGATCTCTCTCGAAGTCATAGATGTCTATAACAACAACTTCTCTGGCCCGCTTCCCGCTGGGCTCTCTGCGCTGCCCGAGCTCAGATACGTCCACCTAGGCGGAAACTTCTTCAACGGCTCCATACCGGATTCCTTCGGGGATATCGCCGGATTGGAGTACCTAGGTCTAAACGGGAACGGGCTCACCGGCAAGATTCCGGCCAGCCTCGGCAAGCTCACCACTCTGAGAGAGTTATACTTGGGGTACTTCAACAAGTACGACGGCGGAATCCCGCCGGAGCTCGGGATGCTGACGTCACTAATTCGGCTCGACCTCGGCAACTGCAACCTCACCGGACCGATTCCGGAGACCCTTGGCCGTCTAAAGCTTCTAGACACGCTGTTTCTACAAGTGAACAATCTTACTGGCACAATACCGATGGAGCTCGGCGCACTCATTAGCATAAAATCGTTCGACGTCTCTAATAACGATCTCACGGGCGAGATACCAGCGAGTTTCGTTAATCTTAATCAGCTCACGCTGCTCAACCTTTATACTAACCATCTCCGCGGTCAAATCCCTCCGTTCATCGCCGACCTCCCGAATCTCGAGGTGCTCCAGCTGTGGAGCAACAACTTCACACTGGGCCTCCCCGAGAAACTGGGCCAGAACGGCCGACTCACGAAGCTCGACGTGACGTCGAACCGGCTGACGGGAACCATTCCGCTGGACCTCTGCGCCGGTGGGCGACTCAGCATGCTCGTACTCATGAAGAATTGCTTCTTCGGTCCGATCCCATCAAAGCTAGGCGAGTGCAAGTCGTTGGTGCACGTGCGGCTCGCAAATAACTTCTTGAACGGTACCATCCCCGCCGGTCTGATGGACTTGCCGGAAGCAGACATGCTCGAGCTGAGCGACAACTACTTCTCTGGCGAATTGCCGAGGATCATACGTGGTGACAAGCTCGAGATGCTGATGATAGGCAACAACATGATTTCCGGCTCTATTCCTCCTTCTGTAGGAAAGCTTCCATCTCTACAGACTTTGTCCATGGAGTTCAATAGACTCACTGGCGAGATCCCGGCGGAAATAGGCGATTTAATGAAGCTCTCGAAGCTCAATCTCAGTAGCAACAGACTCATCGGTGCAATACCCGCAGAAGTCACACGTTGCTCCTCCCTCCTAGCCGCTGATCTGAGTTCCAACAAGCTTACAGGTGAGATTCCAGGAGAGATAGACCGCCTCCACACCCTCAACACTTTAAATCTTTCCAAGAATCAGCTGTCGGGTGAAATTCCAAAAAACATGCAGCGCATGCAGAGCTTAACGACGCTTGACCTCTCATATAACAGCTTCTATGGGCCAGTACCATCAGAAGGCCAATTCCTAGTATTCAACGCATGCACGTTCGCCGGAAACCCCGGCCTCTGCGGCGGACCGCTGCGCGAGCAGTTGCCGTGCGCCAAGAATGACGGAAAATCAACATCACGCAACTTCAGAAAGAATCTTTTCTTGGCTGCAGGGGCAGCGGCAGTTGCTGCCGTAGCGATAGTGGCGGCAATTAAATGGCAGAAGAAGGCTCACAGCGGCGAGCGATTAGTAGCATGGAAGCTGACGGCGTTCCAACGTCGCTTAGGGTTTACTGTAGAGGACGTAATCGAGTGCTTGAAGGAGGATAACGTCATTGGCAAGGGCAGTGCTGGCATCGTCTACAGAGGTTAAATACTACATAACAATACTCGATAAGAGAGAAATAAAATCTTAAACCTTAACGAACAACTAATAATTAGTGTATAAGTACTTTGTTACAGGTTGCATGAAAGGAAAAGGGGGAGGAGTGGAGGTGGCAATAAAGAGGCTGGTGGGACGGGGCGCTGGCGGCGAGCAAGACCGTGGGTTCAGCGCTGAAGTGGCGACGCTAGGGAAAATACGCCACCGGAACATTGTTCGTTTGATGGGGTACGTGTCGAGCAGGGACTGCAACTTGCTCTTGTACCAGTACATGCCCAACGGGAGCTTGGGGGAGATGCTGCACGGCAGCAAGGGAGCACACCTCGGCTGGGACGCGCGGCGGAGGATCGCGGCGGGGGCAGCCCGTGGGCTGTGCTACCTCCACCATGACTGCTCGCCGAGGATCATACACAGGGATATAAAATCCAACAATATACTGTTGGACTCGGACTTCGAGGCGCATGTTGCGGATTTTGGGCTCGCTAAGTTCCTTCCCGGATCGGAGGCGTCTGTGTTCATGTCGTCCGTCGTTGGATCCTACGGCTACATCGCCCCCGGTAAGTTCTTAAACTTAAATAATATAAACCCATGCTAAAAATGTATATATTTTTTAGCTCTAAAGTTTATCGAAAGGAACCGTGATAATCTAGAATTTTTCAATGCTATGTGACAACAGTAAACTCTAAAAAAAAGTCATCTGCCAACCTTATAATAGATATATTTTGCATCATTTAAACTACTGATATAGATGATGAGATGGCCAACTATATACGAACAACTTTTTAAGAAGCTCAGGTTTATATATCATGTAATATTTAACGATTAGGATTGTATAATAACATACTGCCTTACGATTATAATAGTAAAAGTTAATTTCTAGGTGAAATTATTACTTTTAAGTAAAATGTTTTTAAAAAAAATACTTAAATATCTATGTTTATAATTTAACTTTTGAAACTTGGTGATGTGGGATATTGATCCCCCTACCTCTTCGCATGCTAAGCTTAACTTGTGAAACGCGTTTCACAGTCACCAAAAATATTTCTTCTACGGATTTCGTACATGGATTCGTACGCGGATCCGTGATGGCAAACATTTTCCCCTGAACTACACCCCGTTTTGAGTTTTTGAAACTAGAGCATCTTTAAACTGTTGACCGCCATTCACATTCATTCTAACGCAGAATACGCTTACACTCTTCGAGTCGATGAGAAGAGCGACATCTACAGCTTCGGGGTGGTACTGCTGGAGCTCGTCACCGGTAGAAAACCAGTAGGTGGCTTCGGCGAGGGTGTCGACATCGTCCACTGGGTTAAGAAGACCACGTCGGAGCTCACTGACAAGTCTGACACCGCCGCTATACTTGCGGTGGTCGACCGCCGGCTCGCTGACAAACCCATCGACAAGATTATCAACCTCTACAGGGTCGCCATGATGTGCGTCAAAGAGTGCAGCGTCGACCGGCCGACCATGAGGGAGGTGGTTCACATGCTTGATAATCCTACCTCCTCTCCACAACCTGATCTTCTAACTGTATAATATATAACTTATATTATAATACGACTGCTAAATCTAGTATTAGTTTCATATTTTAAGAAAAGGCTTTTTTTTTCTGTTTGTTGGTTTTGCAGTACTGGGATAATTATTCGAATTAATAAATGGTCAATAGGAAGGATGTAAGTGATATGGGCCAGCCCTACTTTTTCTTTTTTTTTTTTTTTTCTTTTTTTGATGACAAAAAACAGCCCTACTAAATTGTAAGTTTTCATCATCATAAGTTAGATTTGTTGAATGTTATAATGTTGGAGCTTTCATGCCATTTCCGTCATACCCAAATTCGAAGTATTTTAAAAATATGAATGTCAAATTTGTCAAAGTTAAATTTTTATTTTTGGTTCTTGATCTTTTATTTTGAAAGATTTTAAAAAAAAAAATTATGAATGTTAAATTTGTAGCAAGTAATAAATATAATAATTTTTAGTTCCATGTATTTTAAATTTATCAAAGTTATATAAAAAAAATTCCCGGAAGTATTATGTAAAATTAGAATTTTTAAAAGTGTTTTGACATATTTTTTTTATAATTTAAAAAAAAAATTGACCAAAATTTTAGGTATTTTATGACGCTCTGTAATTTTTATCTAAAATTCTTTTAAAAAGTTTCTTCGATAGGAGATCCGGAGGTTTATGTCCAGTGACTTTCGAAAGAATGTAGACTACGGAATATAAGTTGATATGTAATTAATATGACTGGGTTTAAATTTGGGCCTAATAAAAATGAAGGCAGTAAGGACGTAATATTTTTCAAATAAGATTGGCTCACTGGCACTGCTTGATGTAGTAACTAGTTTTCACCTTTGCCTTACAAGAATAAGATTAAAAATATATTTAAAACAAATATATATTTATGTCGTTATACTTATTAATTATGAAAAAATTTTATTTTTATTTTTTTACTTTTATACTAATAAATCTTTTTTTCTATGCTTTTTTAGAAGGCGCTTAAATAAGGGGTTTATTTGTTCAGTTTTGCATAAAGGTTTTTGGAAAAAAACCCCATAATTTAAAATAAACCATGTAAAGCTAGAAATTGCAAGTCCACCAGAAAATTAGGTCAGAAATGCAAAAACAAATAGAGAGTATAACAAATAAAAAGAAAACTCAGTGGGAACCTGAAAGTTCAGCTGCAGTGAAGGACATTTCTGTTAAAGCAAAGCCTCCCTAGCACAATATATAAAAGACTGATCTTCTATTCCATAAATTGATATCTCACTCATATACCGCTAATTGTAAATTGTTTTCTCTGTATGATAACCAAAATCAAGGGATATATTTTGTAAAAATAACACTAACAACATTGTGATTGGTGGTACAAAAATTAAGACACTTAATTATGGAACAAAAAATCGTAATCCATGTTCACCAAATATATCGAATGTCATACATCACTATAGATTCAATTAGAGACCAAAAAGGGGACTTTGGCTATTAATCTGCAGTTAAAAAGAATGATACATCAGAGATTAAGCTCTTGCATTATAAACAATCCCCCTCTTCTCATTCTGTGTAACAAAAAATAAAATAAAATAAAATAAAAAATAAAGTTTGCCTTATAAGCAAACTAGTACAGCTCAGGAATAATTTATTTCTGAAGTGCATGATTGGTGCTCTCGTAGAACTTGACTATCCTTTTATACCAACATTCCGCGATTCTGAATCTATATACAGGAATTTTGAATACGATCTTCTAGCATCATAGATATCAATATCTCACTTCTGGCATAAAGAACCGATACTTAGTTAACACTGCGGCTGTCAGCAGCATCCTCCCAAGCCTTCCCAAACACCTCCTCAATAACATTACAAGTAGGCAGGAAATCCATATTCTTGTTGCTTCCATAAATGTAGCCAACATCCCATTTCATATCACAATGATCCATGATTTCATATCCAGACTCATTAGATGCACTTAAAATATCATTCTTATACTCTCCATGCATGTTTTTATTCTCTTCAGCAATAATGCCATAATCTGGCTCGCAAAGGTCGATAGGCTGACCACATGACTCAAAAGATGTACATGATCCATCTAGAGCATCATGCATATTCTTTCCTATACTATACAAGTCTCTAGCTAAATCACGGGGACGTTCTCTTTCGGACTCATCTGCTGCGGAGTCCTCGTCCGAAAATTCACTGTCAGGCATATGCCCATCATTACCGTGAGATTCAAGAACAGAGTCATCTTCATCCCCAGACTCGCCATCATCATTCTCCTGCCACTCATCATCGTCACTATCAGCATTCCAAGGGTCAGCCCTATTCTGTAGAGCCCTTTTTCTAAGCATAAATACATTAAAGTAATAGCTCACAAGATCCTTGTAGCTACGAATAGGAAAATGCTGAGGAAGGTATTCCCAGAAATTTTTTCCGAATGTAGCGGGGTTTGACCTAACTACCTTTTCAAATAGGAGCCCCTCCTCTTCGCTCCAATTATCTGCCACATCTTCACCCACATCATAAAAGCCTAGACGCGTAAACGTGTCCTCTCCTAGGGTCCGTTGCAAGTTTTCTCTTGCTTCCATTATATGCTGTCTAACACATCTGATTGAACCTCTAACACAGCAGCTACAGTCCTTTCTGTACCCAAGGTTAACTTCAGAAGCAAGCTTGCCGGAATCCGGCATTGGAATCAAACATGTTCCCAACCACCTGTCGCTGTTATCGTCACCATCTTGCTCGCATATTGGAATCTCTGCCTGATGGTTCGGACCAATAGCAACAAGCTTGTGATAAGGATATCGTGAGCAAATATCTTCAACTTGCCTGACTACAGGCATATTGAAATCAAAACCAGAGGATGTAGATCGCCGTATATCTCCATCTTTACTTGAGATTCCTTCAAGCCATGGAGAACAATAATAAAGATCTAAAGGTGGAAGCTCATCAACAATGGAAGGCATTTTGGATTTCAAATCATCAGTAGGAACTAATGAAACAAACAAACAAGTAATACCTTTGTCAGTAGCGATGAGAAGATTCTCTGTAAGCAAATTCTGCTGAGAATTCCTCTCGCGCTTCTTAATCTCAATCTCATGTTGTGGAATTATTTCTGGATATTCAGTAATACCACGGTGACTACTGCAATACTGGTCACCCTCTGAAACTTCCAATTTCTGGTTACCGCTAGAACACATACAAGTACTCTCCAATAGATCACTTCTTTCAAGCTCCGGTAGAGTATTGTCTTTGCTTTTGGCACCTAATGAGGGATTAAATTTATTAAGAAAGTAGAAACAGTGATTGTTCAAAAGATTTTATCTTTTACGAGTATAATCATTACCTTCAAACAACAAATCATGGTTCACATAATCCGCAGGTATCAGCATATCATCACATTCTACACGTCTCATATGTTTATATGGATGTGTACAACATTCTTCGTTAGAGGAGGGGCGCTTGTTATGCCTTGGCACCATCTCTCACAGCAAATCTACGAAAGTAAAATTTAAATGCTAATGAAATATAACACCAAAAAAAGTAACGAGATGATATAATAACCTACTTTGATCAGATTTTTTTTGAAAATAAATAGTTATAGTTATACTAAGATACAAAAATAAGTAGCTAAATTAGCACGGCTTCTTACGTCACTTTTTGAGAAAAAACAAAGTGCCAAATAATTTGCTGCTTCAAGATGCATAGAAAACCATGCGGCCTCACAAGGCACTTTACAGGCTGCCTTAACATTACAATGTTCATAGGCCCGGTTTTCAGAATTGCAGTTTCTAAACCTTCACTTTTGGCACCTAACAGAAGAACTTGATCAAGATAAACATTTTATACCACTAAACTTGTTGATAAATTTGTGGACCAAGTTCATGGTCAGTTCTTTCAGTTAGACTACAATGAACCTAATGCTAAGGTAAAATGGCAACTCTTTACCACAACTAAGGCATGTGAAAGGTACATGCTTTATTGGTCAAAATCCAGATTGGTCAAAATAGGACCCAAATTAGAAACAGGGAAACCCTAGATCCAAACGTGACCACGAACCATGGGATAGGTATGGAGGTTCAATAGGAAATACAAGTGAACAACCATGAAACTGATAAGAAATATTGATTTTTAAGAAACCCTAATTTTAAATCCTATTTGAGTACTTTAACTAGAAATTAACTAAATTAGTTAAAAAAGGAAACTAACCCTACTCTGGGCAACAAATCCCACAGATCAAAGAGGGTAATTGCTAGATCTGGCGCGAAATCCACAGATCCGTAACTACGAAATCTTGAAATTTGGTAACGATCAATTGCGAATGAAATCGACTAATTAAGCATTAGATATCGCATATTAAACTGTCAACTTTGAGATTGAAGCTCGTAGTAGAAGGCGGGGATCGCGAGGTGGCGGCGGAGGGCTCCAAGAGAGGGATCGTGATCATACGAGAACGAGAAAGGGGGGACGGGAAAGTTGACGGTTCTGATCCATAGAGGAGGAGCTTAACGTAGCTAACGGCCTTGGTAGAGCCACGTCAGCCATCGGTAAAGTCATTGGTTGTTAAGGAGAAATTTTATAATGCTTTATGAATAAATTCTTTAAAAACGTATATTTAAAAATAATTTTTAAAATTATAAAATTATTCAGAAAAAGTATACAATTTTATAGTTAAAATTTTTTTAATATTATGGCAAATAAATAAATAAAATTCTACATGCAACTAAATTAATATTTATATTACCATTTTTCAGAATTTTTAACATATCAAATGATATTTTTAAAAATACTTTAAAGTTTAAAATATGTATTTTACTTTTCAGAATAATTTTGAATACAACATTTTCAAAATATGTCTACAGCTCATATATTTTCACGTCTAAGTTTAATTACTTATATCCAATTTACTAAGGCTCATATATTTACAAGTACCTTAAAAAATGAATTTCAAATTTTTATAGAAAAATAAATAAATAACTTTATAATTCAGAAATTGTCAATAAAAAGTTAAATAATGACATATAAATAGATACAGATACTATGTATAAATAAATTAACATTTATACTATTATTTTTATAATGAATTTGATGTATCTTACAGTATTTTCTGAAAATATTTTGAACAAAACTACATATTTTATTTTTTTTTAAAAATATATTTTAATATTTAGAAAAATATTTTACAGATTAAATTTACTAAGTTAGGTGCAAATAATAGATATATATATCTAGAATATTATAAAATATTTTCTTATTGATAATTAACAAGGCGCCATCATTATGAGTATTTTAATTTTGTCTTTATGTACAATTTTGGTAGCTGAACTTCTATAAGTATTCACCCTAGAATTACTTGATCAAAAAGATTAGAATATAAAACTTTTAGTTACATTCCTACTCTGAACTAACAAAGACATCCTCACAATGATTATCTTATTTTGAGAAACATTTATATGCTAATGTTTTGGTGAGGGTGTGTATCTTTTTCATCGTCGGCTAAAGTGGCACCCAGTAGTTCTATGTGGCATAAAATCAAACATGTACCCAAAAACTTTTCTTTTTTTTTTTTAATCAAATTTAGCACTATAAATCCGACACTTGATTGTTTGGTGCAAAACATACGACACTTTATCATGTATTGGATAATTCCAATGTGCTCTTTAAAATAGCATGCTATTAATAAGAGAATGGTCTCTCACCTTACAGCAACACAGTGCCTACGCCAGTCTGATGCATTGCAAGCTAGCTTAAAAGATCTTTGTAGATTGCGTAGAACCCGCATAGTCCTGAGCTTCCCAACATAAACTTGGTGCTTTTCTTGATGAGACCATGTAGGGGTGAGCGATTAGTGAAAAGTTTTGAATAAATATGTGGACATATTGACTGGCACCCCATGAAAGTGGACATATTGACAGGCACCCATGAAACTCCAGATCTCTATCACTGTCTTTGTAAAAAGTTACCAAATAAACTTGCAGATATATTGACAAGCGCTTACAAAACTCCAAACCTCCATTACCGTACCGCTCTATTTTCGGTCAAAAAAATATGACAAACGACGTACTCGGCAGTCAAGATTAAAAAAAAAAAAAGAAATCTAAATTTAACGAAAGTTCCAACTACTGTTGAAACTCTCGAGTTCAGCATATTCCCATTTCAGTTCTCGTTATCTTCAAACTAAAATGTTACATTAGCCTATTGCACTTAGATAACGTGCATAGGATGCAGTTCTAACGTATATCTGTAAATAAATAGCAGAACTGATTTAAGCAACCCGAAGTCCAGGTGGGGTTTCGCACCGCTTCTTGGGAGTTAATCAGGTACTTTCTTACACTGTATAATAGATTAATTATTCAAATGCCCCCAAGTTTGGGATTTATCATTACATTAGAGCAAAATAAACCCATTTATCATTACATTACACTAGTATAAAAACATCACATAGTAGGAGCACTTTCATTCTCTCACCAGAGATCTCAACTAGAGAAGCAAGCACAGTAGACAATTGAAGCATCATCTGGAGAGCAACCGCAGATAGATATGTTCGGTAAAGTTAGAGTTGGCTAGCCGGGACGCCACGAGTGATCAACTCATGTTGTGTATTCGCTTGGCTGACGAGAGTGTGTTGGACAAGAGCATAGCGATCGTCATCGGACCAACTCCACCGGGAACTGGAGTAATCGCGGAAGCTACCTTTTGTGCCTCCTCATAACAGACATCACCGACCAACCGATAACCTCTTGGACTCTCTGCATCCTGGAATTATTCCACATTGGGATAATGGCTATAAGATGGCTTTATATATGATATACTAAAGCTTGAAAACTTTTATTTATGTGGCAAGTGACAAATTTCAGTAAGGGCCCCCTGCTTTCAAAACCTTGACAAATAAGCCCATACTTCTATGAAAAGCTTACAAATCACTCCAAAATACATATATGTGCGTGTGTCAGTGTGTTTTTTGGCTTAATATAGTAATTATCAGAAAAAAACATGAGTTTTGGAAGAACTGTACAAAAGTGGGGGCTGACATGATATTATTCCAAAAAAAAAGGAGACAAGGAAAGGGCATAGAGCTCACTTACATCGACAGGATTAATTCCAACATCTATTACGACGGCACCCGGTTTTAGCCAACTACCCCTCACTAAGTTGGCTACTCCTGCAGCTGAGATTATGATGTCTGCTTGTCTTGTGATCTCCTCCGGGTCATTTGTGTAGGAATGGACCATAGTAACAGTTGCATTTGCTCTCTGGTCCAAATTGTAAAAAATGGAAACAATTATCAGAAACTAGTTTAGCATTAGAACATCGATAAAAATCTCAATCTTGCAGACATAGAAAAAGATGATCATGGAATTTACTTGCAAAAGCAATGCTGCTGGCATTCCGACAATGTTACTCCGACCAATCACTGCAGCTCTCTTTCCCTTAATTTCGACATTATACCTATGAAGCAACTCCATGCAACCTTTAGGCGTACAAGGAACAAATAGAGGTTCTCGGCCTTGCATCGCAAGCCGGCCTATATTTAGAGGGTGGAAGCCGTCAACATCCTTCTCAATACTAACCGCATTCAAGATTGTCTCTTCGTTCATGTACTGCAACAAAAAACAACAATAGTGCTAAGACAATTTATAGTGCCATGTAAAAAGGGTTTTTGCATAGATACAAAAGAAACATCAAAGAATTGATCTAAGACCAAGGTTTTCAGTGCAGTGCCGAGCCGAGCCGAGTTTCGGTAAACTCAGATCCCGACACGTGCTGATCGTGCAGATGGTGTTGTGCCGACCGTACCGATATATATTTAGTTATTATTTTTTAAAAATAAAAAAATAATACTAAATTAAATTTAAAAATTCAAATATAAGATTTTTTGACACGTGCCGTGTCGGTTCGTTTCGTACCGACAACTGCAAGAACAGACACGTGCCACCCAGCACAGGTTTTGCCGACTGGCACTGAAAACCATGTCTTAAGACCGGCCAAAACTTTCTAAATCTGTTTGTTGCTTGAAACTACAAGATTCTTAATTGCAAATACAGGATTACATATTCTGATATCCAGGCCAGCTGTGAGGGCAAGAAGAGGTTGATTGGAACTTGCTGTTTTTTTAGTATAAATTGTATGTTTATTGAGTCAATACACAAAAAGAAAGTTAGTAAAAACTGTTCATAAGGAAATGTAAGAAGTATAACGTGAACACTTATCCATTCTAGTATTCAATTAGTAATACAGGGGAAGAAAACCCCACTTAAGTCAGATAAATATGAAAAAAAAAATCCATAGCTAAAGAAATAATTAGGAAAGCATACCCGAGGCAGAGGCAACTGAACAAGAATCCCGTGAACTAACGGATCATTATTGAAGGTTGATATATGCTTCAGCAGTTCTTGCTCGGTGGTATCCTCTGGTAGACGAACTTCAAATGATGCAATACCAACATCTTCACAGGCCTTTTTCTTGTTACGCACATATGTTTGAGAATCCTTCCTTGAGCCCACAAGAATTACAGCAAGCCCTGGGACGACATTGAAATCATCCTTCATCTTGGTTACTTGACCAGCAATTTCCTCCCGGATTTGCTTTGCCACCGACTTCCCATCAATCACCTTGGCAGATGTTTCGAGTGTCATAGCAACTTCACAAAAAATCAACATAACTTGTAAAGCATTATGAGAAGAAAATGAAGAAAATATCAACAATGATTAAAAAAATGAGTTATTACGAGAGATGAGAAAAATAAAGAAATGTCCCGAATGATAACAAAAACCAAGCTAACTTAAAGCGGCATGAACCTCATAACTGGGGGGGATAAATAGAATTAATAAAAAAAAAAGAAACATTGCAAAATTAGAAGATAATGAATTGCCAGTCTCCCTTCCCATCCATCCCAAGTGACTCAAAAAAGTTAACTTCATAACATTAATAAAACATACAACTATCTTACTCAAAATATCATTGCTAATCAATCATATGAGTTAATCAGTGACATTGCAAGTTGCAACTGGTACAGCTTAAAAGTTTCAAGATATTGTTTGCATAAACAATCACTCATCACTGATATGCTACAATTCCATATATAAACAAGCAATACAACCATCTTCAAGATCTACGGACCAACGGTCTAACTTATGAGTAAAAAATTAGTAAAAGTAACTGAAAAGGGGTCTAATTATATAATTGCTAATTATAAACCAGATAACTTCCTCAGCCAATTATTTTTCGTACGTGTAGAACGTAAACACACATTAACTCGTTAACTCTCAGCGCAATCTACTCACTACTATACCAGTCTCTGCTATTAATAATTAACAACCACAAGTAGTTTAGCTTCTCCTATAAAACAAAGCTTAAATTATAAACTAAGAAAGCAAATAGCCCTATTGTTCTGGCTCCACTGGCAGGAACTTTCACTCCTAGACGAGCAGTTATGGTTTGGCTCATGAGTGGCCCTTCGTTTATGCACAGCGCAGGGTGCTGGCTGGAGCAAGTCCTTAAGCGGCCATGCATGATATGGATCAGAAGTGGTAGCGCAAGTGTTACTGCCACTCTGATTTGGTAGGTTTGCACTCGGCGGGCTCACAAAGTGGTACCGGACGCCAAGATTTCTTCGAGTATCTTGAAAGTAAAAAAAAAAAAAAAGCGCGTAGGTGACGCACCAGGGGACACGGCGGACAACGGCGAGCAGTTAGACGTTGTTGAAAGAGCAGACGAACTTCCGAAGCCACAAGAGAATGAGACTGAACGCGATGAGCGTAACGCCAGAGCTCCGAAAGGGAGACGGCGGGCCGCCGCCGCCGCGGATGAAGAATCGTGTACGATAGCTTTTGCCATGTTACGGCAGAGTAAGGTAATGAAGGGTAGAATCTTAGCGGTGGAGGCGAAGCGGTGGCGGCGGTGGAGGCAAGGTGGTGGCAACGGCGGAGGTCGGAGAGAGCGCTTTGCGAACTCCAATAACTTCCCCAGTGATACCTATTGGGCCGCCTTAATCGAAATGGGTGAACGACAAGTCCAATTACACTGATACAGCTTTAGCTGGTTAGGACAGTAATTAGAAGAGTAGGCCGGCCTATATAAGGCCCAAATCATTGTAATTGTTCGTGTGGAATATAAATGAATTTTATTTTTACTCTCCTTTTCTGTGTAGCTCTATCTTCTTCTTCTTCTTCTAGTCTCTCTTTTTCTTCAATCCAACTCAGCGGCCATTGATGATCCTCGAGCTCACACACTTAGGTGCATGACAGACGCGGTGGCGCTTGGGCAGCGATGGAGAGCATTTTGCGAACTTCAATAACTTTCCCAGCGATACCTGTTGGGCCGCATTAATCGAATTGGGTAAACAATTTGAAAAGCTCCAATTTGAAGTCTCACATACTAGAATATAATAACTATATAATAATATATATAAAGTAAAAATAACATACAAATTGTATAATATCCAATTCACATGCGCGTTTTTTCCGCATCGTCAACAGATAACTTGTCACGTAAGCACGCCGTTACTTCTCAGACGGCACAGAGGTAAGAGGTATTAATGCCGTCGTCTTTTCAACTCTAGGTGGCAAACTTAAAAATAACGATATCTTATGGTGCCTCCCGTGCAAATTGACTGTTTCTTTAGGTACTTTGTTGCGTATTTATTTAATTTGTAGATTTTGGATCGACTCAACAGACGCTTCCGCAAGTTTTTTAAGGCCATTAGTTGTTTATTTATTCAATTTGTAGAATTTTAGTCAATTCACCATAATATGATTTTCGGTTGTTTCTTATAGTACGAGTCGAGAAGTGACTGCTTGAATCCAGATAAACAAGATGATAGTAAAATCTGCTTGTGCACAGTGGCGGATCCAGAATTTCATTACAGTGATTCAAAATATAAAGTATTAATCGACTTTAGCTATAAAAAAAACACTACGATATTAAAAATCACATTCTAATCAAATTTCATTAGTTAGTATTTTCTAAATTCTAAAATTTCAACATTAAAAATCTCACAATTGTAATATTTTAAAAGTTTGACATAAATACTTGAACGAGAAATGCAACCGGTTGAACGAGAAATGCATCTTACGCACGGACCAAAATTCTGGAGTCGAAAAGAATGCAGGCATTACAAGCAAACCAGAAATGCTCATCAACATGCTTCTTCTGAAATGATTTTCCCCGATAATATTATTATATCGACGAGTTTGCATTCTAACAAGTATCACAACTAGAGTTCACGCAAGGATAACCGTTTACAGCGAAGAGCTTGGCCTAAGAAACTGGCTCGATCTTCGCGATATAGGAGCTCACAAGATCTTAAGCTACGCCGATCATGCTCAAACCATCCAACTATCTCAGGACATACATACACTAGTATATACAGTATTGCTTCCTATGTTCTTCTGGATCTGATATTGCATCTCACTTTAGAAGGCTAACAGATGTCTGCATGGTTGGAGAAGAAGGTTCAAAGGGAAAGATCCAGCAACTCCTGTTTGATGACAAATCATTTCAAAGTAATTAGTAGAAAACAACAAAGCAAAAATCAGAGGGTTTTCTTCTTGGGTGGTTGAAAGTCTAGTAAAACAAGGATAATTGACAAAAGGCAGACATGATACACATGCGGCAAATTGCATGGGGTTAACCTAGGGGTGTAAACGAGTCAAGCCGCTCATCAGCAGTTCGAGCTCTACCTCGCTAAAAACTCGATTCAGACTCGGTTTAAACGAACAGGATGATGCTCGAGCTAGGCTCGAAAACTCGAAAAATAGGCTCGATAACGTCATTGTGAGAATATTTGGTTTATCATTATATTAATTTTTAACATCCAAATATATAGTTAAAAATTATATAATAATAAAAATTGATATAAATAAATATAATTTACATAATAAATAAAAATTTAGATGTATCTTCACTTTTAAGCCTACAAAGTTAACTTTCTAATCATCATGTTTATGCATTCAAAACAATTTGCCTCATCAACCCAATCCAAGAATACCTTATATTATAATAAAACTTTTAAATCATCTAGCTAAATCTTAACACCTCTCTAGACCGTTAGTATCCATGTTATCTACTTGCCTTTCTCAATGTTCTCTATTCACTACATGTGCTATAAGTTGATTTTTAATTAATGTTCTCATCATCTACTATCTGAGCTGGCATGTTTTGCATCTCATTATCTCTATTGCTAACTACTCAACTAGCATCGTAAAATCTCTCTTTCTTTGGTGATTGTGATCGTGTGCATTATGATCTCTTAACTGGCTTCTTCTTTTAAGAACAAAACTGCGTATGTGAAGTGAACTAATGCAACCTTACGCCTACCAAAGTAACATGAACAATTTTGAATATACAGACCAAAGATCAATTACTACAATGAAATAGAAGCTTGAATGTGTTAATGAGATCTAGGAAGTGTACTTTTGTTTGCTACTTCTCTGGCACAGTTTCTTTTCTTGTATTCATATACAAGCTCACTTCCAAAGTTTTTATCTTCTAGTGAAATTTCTAATTCTCAAAAAAGAACACTTGAAATTAAACACTGAGGGCAATGCTGAGAAAGTGTCACTAGCCTGGTCGTAAGTATGCAGGATAGGGGACAGGAGGACAGCTAGAGAGCTACAAATATGAAAGATAAATACTTGCAACTTATTGCAGGTTGTTTGCTGCAAAGCCTGATCTTCCAACCCGCATTTCTCGTTTTGGTTAACCCCTTGTTTCTCCAAACCAAAACATCATAGTGTCGAAATCGGGATCGGTTATTATCACTTAGGTTGATAGTGGCCCAGAGTTAAGAACACAAACGCTCCTCGCCTCTCACTTGTTTCCATTTAATCTAAGGGCCCTGTGCTCAACCCTATACTCCCCGTGTTTCAAAACTATACTTCCATACAATGGAGTATACTTAATATTTAATCTCTACGTGTGCACTATAACACACTTGTTTCAAAACTATACTTCCATTCAAATGGAGTATACTTAATATTAATCTCTACGTGTGTATGCTATAACACACGTATTGTTTTTCCAGCTTTCCCGGTTTGATCAGGTGGCAGCTGTCGGGATACTAGTAAAATGCATGTGGTGCCTCTCTCTTCTTCTCCAATGGCTGTCAGTCTGCATGGTCTTGAATAGTAGTTCCTCGGTTGCCTTTACATTCTGTTTGGAAACTATAACGCTATCTTTTGCATGTACACTTTCCTTGGATTGAAATATACTTTTACATCCATACAATTATACTTCGAAAAGACCTCGGATTAAAATGAATTATAACGAGAGGCCTTACTTGAGGGGAACTAAGTTACCAAACAAAATCTGTTAGAAACTACAGGTTAATTGTCCAATAAGATATGATAATACAATATCTACTTAACAAAAGATATCGATGTTCTTGTTTGATTTCCAAATACACCAAAAACATAAGAAATAGACTTATAGCATTCTTTAAGAAATGATGCATCAACATTCAAGGAAGTTGCTCAAACTATACATTAACTATACCACCCATATCTGTAAATGCGTAGCAAGTTTAAGAAATGATGCATCAACATTCAAGGAGTTTTCTCAACCTATACCTGATTAACTATACCTCTGTAAATGCGTAGCAAGTTTAAGAAATGATGCATCAACATTCAAGGAAGTTGTTTCAACATATACTTGATTAACTACACCACCCATATCTGTAAATGCGTTGCAAGTTGGTTTCTTTCCCTCTTTAGTTTAGAGGGAAACTATCATCATGTTTAATTCACTCCTTGTCTTTTAGTAGGAAGCACTGATACTCTAGCGAATCAGATTATCCGACATGTGTTAGGCATGATTTCCTCTGGATACTCTCTGACACTTGTCCAATACTGAAAAGTGATAATCCATTTATTTAACAAAAATGCAGCTGCGGACAATCTATGTGCATGCTGGAAACGTATAAGACACATTAAGATGAATGCCGGACACACTTGATCCAACTATATGCAGCCTAATTGACACAGGATTTTATAAATACCAAATAATAGGCAAAGTTTGTTCCTTGAACTTTAAATGATCTATCATAACATGAGTTCTAAAGCTAACCATGCTGTTAGATTTTACCATTAACTTCTAACGTGGCGATGATGAAAAGAAAAAAAAAGTAATTAAAAAGAATAAAATTTTCACATACAATTAACTTTTTTTTCATTCCATCATCGCTACGTTAGCGATTAATAGTAAAAATATGACAACATGATTAGAAAATGTTTTTTTTAACTTCAGGGTTGTCATAGGAACTTTTAGAATTTAGGGTTATCAGGCCGATTTGTACAAAGCTAAGGGGTCAAAGCTATACTTTTGCCTTAATAGTATGATTCTTTGAATATGGATTATTTAATGGTTTAATATTTGTTGACTTTGAGAAATCAGGTTCTTTAATCTTCATGGCTTTCATCAATTACATTGATACATTTTTTTTTAAAAATTCTATTTCTTAAGTAACATATCCTCCAGATGTCGCGCTTGTTCTTCTAAAAAATCACGAATCCACATATTCGTATAGTGTCATATCTATGATAGCATCTGTATCAGTTCTTTTTTACAAGTGGAAACACAACCTACTATAACAAAGAATGCAAAACCTGCTAAAGCATTCAAGCAACTCCTAATGTGGACATCACAAAACTTTAAATCAACATTTACAGCAATCTACACAAAGCCGTAGTTCAAATATGTTGAGTCATATTACAAGTAGATAAAGAACAAGTACATACCTTGGGCAAGGTATGCAGAACAGGAAGCTTCTCCATCTCTTTTCACTCGAGAAGAGTCTTAAGGGTTCCTGTAAGCAGTACAAGCAAACAACAGGAACAACGGGAAACATTACATAATAGAGAAGGTGTAAAGAGGCACATCAGGGAACACCGTAAATATGTCATGCTACTAGCCTTCAAACATATACCTTAAAATACCAGAATCCAGTTTGCTGGGAGAGGGATCTAAATCAGAAGAAGCCTCAGTCACCACCGTTTGATCATTGCCTTTGTCCAGTTGGGTGTTAACCTTATATACAAAGTACTAAAAGTATGAGAAATCTACCAAAGCAACATTAACAAAGAGAACCAATATGATCAACATAATTATTAAGTAAGGACAAACTTACAAATGGACCTTCTTGAATCCACCCAGGAATGTTTTCTGAAAGAAGTGAAATATACTGTTCCATAGCTACCTCTGGAGTCATGCTCCCTAGCCTTTGCCAAGCATTCCTTGCAAAACACATATAGTCTTCTCTTCAGTAATGTTTGATATCCTAATCTCAACAAGTAATGGGAGCTAAGAAATTCCACCTAAAACACAGATAAAAATTTCTGCTTCACCTAAAACACTTTTGTGGCTGATTTGCAAGTACAGCCTTTACATTCTGTTTTTCTATCACATATTGGCATCATTTTAGCTATAATCAAATATACTCATGAATTAGTTATGCTCCAGTTCCCCCTAAAAGTTGCGCAAATTCATGCATCATATGACTCGCATTTCATATGCTTAATCCCTTGAAAAATTCAATTGACCACGGCATGTAAGCAACCACAATCTATTGGAATATCTTTGCAGAATTCACTCAATCTTAGTATCAACTACGTCTTGTAGGATATCTTATCCCCAAATACATTTGGTTAATATTAAACCGACTAAGAACCTGCATAGGACTAAACGTAGACCTACATTCCTAGCGATCTACGTAACTTTCCTTCTAGTTGTTGGAGAAACATATTATGATTCGACAAGCAGTTGGACTCGCAATTTTCTAATCAAATCTTCGTATCTAGATAATAGGGCCATAAACTAATCATTCAAATCTCATATTTCATAAAACTAAGCACTGCAAACTAAGTAATGTAGGAAGAAATTATTTTAGATATACCATTTAGTGCGGGCAGAGAGCTTAAGAGCCATTGGCTGTGACTGATAGCAAGGGCCCTCCGTCGCTACTTTGTGAAGCGCGTAGAGATGCATCTGAACATCGTCGCTGAGCTTGGACAACTCCTCCGCTCCTCTATCGTTATTTGTAAAAGCAGTCGCTAAGGCAAACAACTTCTCCAGCTCGCTACGCTCTATTCCCTCCCAGCCTTCCTCCTCCTCCTCTTCTTTTTCCTTATTCAGATCAACTACTCCTGCGATCTCTCTATCTAATTCAACTTTAGCTTCTCTATCTTCAGATAAATCTTCATGGCGTTGCGTTTCCGCAGTCGCAATGCGATCATCGGGAAATCCAGCGGCTAGATCAGAGTCTTTTTCCGAGTTTCTGACCTTCGACGGTGATGCATCATGATTCTTCTCCTCCGGCGAGCTTTTAGCAGATCCTTCACTGGCGCCGTCGGTAACACCGGTACCATGTTCACCGGTGGCGGCGAGCTTTCCGAGGAGGAAGAAGAGAAGTATGGATAGGATACTTGTGAGTAGGAATTCCTGGTAGACTTCCATCGCTGCTGCGAAGAAGAAGAAGAGGAGGAGGTGCCTTTTGGAGAGTATACAAATAAAAGTAGTCGGTCGGCGGTTTGATGACCGCGCCAAAGGCATATTCGGTAGCCCGCACGAACGCCTTTTTCCTTTTTTTAAAGGGTTTATAAAAAAAAAATTAATGCTTCCTAAAATTCTGTCAAATAATTTTTTATAGTTTTTTAAAATTATAAACTTATTTTAAAATATTGTTATTGATTTTTTAAAAAAATATTTTAAATATCAACTCCACTGATTCACACACCAACAATATATCACAAGTTAGAAATATTTATATTGATCCCTCAACCTATAAATATTTCATTTTTTACAAATTAAGTTAAATTTTGGATGGCACTTGTTACATGTTCAACTATTCCGAATAATACCACTTCACTTTCTCTAGATGACTCTAAAGCATGAAAATTTATTTAATGATGTTGGTAACATGTATTATTTAGCAAAGCTAATATCTAAAAAGACATACATATCAAAATTTTATTCAGTACAGTGTTCATATAGTATTCGATACTAATATTTTATAGGCATTTCGGAATATCGAATGTGTCAGAAAAGTATCGTATCATATCTCTGTATCCGTATTTATATAATGGCATGTTATATCTTCGTATCTATCTATAAAATTGTATTTCTTAGGCTAACATTAGGAGAAAAATAAAGTAAAATTAAGATAAAACAGAAATACGTATTTAAAGAATTTTTAAAATATATAAGACAAAATCTCTGTTTAAAAAAAAAAAAAGAATCAGTATTTATACTACTCATTTGACGTTGAAACAATTTTTGAGTTTTTCGAAAACAATTGGATCGTAAGTGTTAAATTTTACTCTATAAATTTACTGTCTATAATTTTTCTGAAATATTTTTAAATATAAACCTTAATAGATGAGGTACAAGTAATAAATCATTTGACAGCTCAATACAATCCTCCTAACTGGAAATTATGTTGAAGCGCTCAGATCTTCTATAGATGAGCGTAAAGGATCTATACCCTACGTAACCTCTTAGATGGTCTCACCTTCCATCATCCCCTACCCCGAAACTTTCCATATTATATAATATAAAATCTTTCATGAAACTAAATTATAATTTGCAGTGAAGTATTATATCTCTAGAAAAAAAAAATGTCTATTGACGAGTCAGGAAGATATTGACGATTTAAAACTGAACAGAGGACACGTTAACAGGCAACATAACCCGCTCATGATGCTGACTTCGTACCCTGTCAGCTTACGGTCTTGCTTTGACAGATTGCCACGTCAGACGACATTATCCACCGCACATGTAGGACAGTACTACTCCGTGGAACAACTTAACGTGCGCGCCCGTGCGTTAGGCCGTATATTATGTTTGATGTAGCATATATATGTTAAAACTTGATCTCATATAATATTTGTATAGTATTCCTTACAAATACGTTATTGATACAGTTAGATCGTGTTTGCTATGTTAGATAAGTGTCTATAAATAAAAAATTAAAAAAAATTTATATACGCATGTCGGACACGTCAAACACAAATATTCGGATCGAATTTTTGTTACTTATTTTAAAAAAAAGATTATATAATACCAACAATAATATTAAATAATAATATAATATAATTATATACTTAAATATTTTTTTTAATCTTTTTGTTGGTGAAATTAAAGTCTTAATATTTAAATTTATCTAAAAGACTTAAATATTTATTTGTTTATAGTTTTATTATCGGATATTATTATATTTTTAAATATTCAAATATTTAATTTTTTTTTATTAGTTATATTATTTATTATCGTGTACAAACCGTATTCGAGTTCTACTTTTTTGAATTATTGTCGTTTTTTCCATTTCGTACTTCCTAAGGTTTGGTTTGGACCAAATGAATATGAGTCGGGTTAGAATCCACTTAAATTTGACTCGAGCTTCATCATGACTAAGTTCGAGCTCAAATTCAGGTAGGAGTTTCAATCGAATCTAATCTGAGCAAGTTACTATTGGTTTCTAGCTTATAGGTTACCTAGAGAATTAAATTCAGTTGAGCCGGAGCATCAAGCTGAGCTTTGAATAAGTTAATTAATCAAGTATATTCTTGCTATCAAGCCAGATTGGAGCATGGCTTTGTACTCTGATCGAGTCAAACCTTGATCTATCGGTGAGTGTTCGGGAGTAGAGTTAGGCTAATAAGGTAATTCAAGCAATCATATAAAATATAAGGTTTTTTACATAAAAACTTTTGTAAAAAAGACGAGGTAAAATTTCAGGCGATCACGTAGCCAACGCTATAAAGTTTACTAAAGGGAAAAGAGTACAACTCTTCCGCATTTTTTGTGTGAATGGAGATCTAGAAGAACATCGGTTTGGATTACAAAAAAAATTCTAAGTCTCAAGACTTTTCTCTCACTCTTCCTAAGTTCCTCCTGAAGAATCGTTGGAATCCTGCGCATAAGTATTCTAGACAGTTATTTATAGATGTTGCTTTAAGTTTATTGGTGTCGCGGTTATAGCGAGAAATACGAATCTAGCGAATATTGTGGGTGAAACAGTCAATCTCGCATTAATTGGACCTCTTGGCGTTCCGTACTCACAAACGGTTGGCTTTATGATGCATATCGCGTCACGATCTTACGACGGTTACGCTGCTGACTAATTATCAGCAGGTTTCATTGATTGAGCAAGCATCATAATGAATGAGATCGACCTATGTTCCTCGGTCACTTAGTTGAGATCGAGATCTCGGTCCATCTTTGAGAGATCATTGATTTGATCTGCAACCTGTTTGACTGACACATAACGATCCAAATCGGTGCTATGTCATACTCGACTTGAGCTAAGCTCGGGGTAGAGCTCAACCGGTTGAATTGATATGGTGCTCAGTAGTATTTGACTCGCACTGAAAGTCATTTTCACTATCGGCGGCAAACAATTACATGGTTCTTCATTTCGCCATTTCCTTTTTTGTTTTTGTTCTTTTTTTTAAGAATAATAATGTGGTGAGGGTCAAGTCAAGATTTAGACATATTATTACCTTGACTAAGCATGAGAACACCCCAAAGAGATTGAATAGGTGGCATTGTTATCATGGTCCATGGTTCCTTTATCAAGGTGGTTGCTAATTTAAGGACCTACATTACTTAATTCTTTTCATTTCCTAATTAAATGAAACAATAAATGAAAGCAGCTTGTCATGTTTCACGAGTTATACTACTAGATTTGTCATGATTCATGGGCTTTCTTCCTTCTTTTTAAATATTTTTTTTTAAAAAACTATCGTGCTGACCTCCGCTCGCAGCCTGTATTTTTATACAACTGTTATAATATATAAAATCATATATGGCATTATAAATATTCTACCAACCGAATAATCTTAACTTTTTAGTATGGATAAATCTGAAAATCTATTATCTTACATTTTTACATAAAGAATAAATTATTCACATTTATATAGATCGCGTTTATGAAATTCTAACATATAAAGATAAAAGTTTTACCATCTGTGATAGACGTCCGGTCCCTTCCTGACTTGTAGAAATTAATAAGAGAGAGAGAGAGAAGAGAGAGAGAGAGAGAGACGCACATGAACACAGAGATTTATGTGAAAACCCTAATCGAAAAAAAATCACGGAGTGCCTGGCCTCTAAATCATAAGGAGGAAGGCTAAAGCATCCACTATATAAATAAGATACAAGGACATTTTCGGCAATTTTCATTTACAACAATAACCAATATTGGAAAATTGCCTATTTAATATTTCAACATGACTCGTCATGACTCATGTTCTGTACATTAAGATACTCAAACTTAGCTGTTGGAAAGTTAAGACATTGAAGGTGACTACTTAGGATGTATGTATGATAATAAGCAGGATTAACGGCTAAAAACTAACCTACATAGTTCGTTAAAATATGTTTAGAACAAGTTAAAAAAATTTGGGAAGCTAATTTATTATTTTTATTTAAAGAGTTAGGAATTTTCTTTTTTAACAAAACCCCTACAAATTTTGAGTTTCTTTATTATTTATACAAAGATATCGCTGCTTTTCGTGTTTTTAAAAATTTTCTGATGAACTAGAATCGGATATTTAAGTGCATTAAGCCTAGAGTGGATAACAAGCCAAGCACGTAGACATTTTTAACAATTAAGTCCTGAAATTTTGTTTTGTTCAAATCCTAAACTTTTTCTGTTTTTTGGGTCAGCAGATCCAAACACGAACACAGAAATACCCCAAATCTAATATTTTCTTTACACGAAAACTTCTTACTATTCAATAATTTTGATATTTTTCTTTATGCACATATTTACAAAAAAGAATAATATAAAAGTAATATTCTGAAATTAGAAGTATTTGAAAAAAATATATTAGAAGACGCAAAGAAATAGATGTAGCAAATTTAGAATAGAAATATAAATGCGGTGAATCCGAATTCACCAAATTCATATTTAAATAATTTTGTTAAATATAATGAAGAAATACACAACTTGCTCGTACAAATTTCCTTTAAAAATATATATGAAAAAAACACAACTTTAAAATATTACCAGCAACATCAAATTTTCCAAAAACAATAATAGCTTAGCTCGTTAGACTAAAAAATCATTAACTAAGTGTTGTGTATCCAATCAATTATCCCTAAAAGACTTCCAGGTCTGAGCTCAATTCAAAAATCTATGCAATGGTCTATATTAATTGTTGCATTCTTACCATCTTACATATACGGTTTTGATATCTTATCTTATATACCATTTAATTTGAGATTTATCCAAAATTTTTAAACACGGACGAGTTGTAAGATTGTCGGAGTACTGCAGATAAAAGTGAGCAGTAGCAAATAACAGTGAGATATATCAAAAACTCTAATCACGGTATTATTCATGTTTAGGACATTGTTTACATTTAGAAATCTATATATTGCTGAAATTTAAGGGCCTTGCTCAAAAGTTGATATTTTATGCTATGTTGCCATCGCTTCTTATTGGTCGATCAGTGTGTTATATTTACTTAAATTCTGATGCTTGGGGCCTTGTCAGATGGACCACTTCTGCTTTTGGGCTCAATTCGCTCCAATGGGCCTACTTTAAACGCCACAACAAATTGTTTGGACATGGTAGTACAACATATTCGTAAATTTTAAAATTGCGTTTTTAGCACAGCAGATGAGTACGCATGTATGCACCGCCCCCACACGTGACGGATACGCTACGCGCAAAAGACCTGGAATCCTAAAGGAGTTGGATGAGCGTGCACCGGTCCTCCTGCGATGAGCCAGATGTCCCTGCGTATGTGTACTGGGGCGAAAAAAATGACCCTAAATAAATTTTGCTAAAAAAAATAAATAAAAACTGTGTGTTGAAAATTTGCGCTTAAAAAAAGTTGAAAGTGAATATAGATCGATAAAAAAAACAAATTTACATCTTTAAATTACTGAAGGAACAAGTTCGGAAGAATTTCTGAACAAAAATACTGCATTGTCTGATTGAACCGTCCAAACAATTGTCGAAACGTAGCCTAGGGATCGGTAAAACGACCTATTCCAAGGCAGGAGAAAATGTGTTCGGACAAATTTTCGAAATAATATTTTAATATTGTCCATATTTTATAGATCAGAGCACATCGGGTTAATAAGTACTATATCAACGTTAAAGAAATGTTTCTGATATATCCAGGTAATAATGATAAGTTCAAGAACCTCTCTATCAAAGGCTAGCAGCGACTTGATTTTTGCTTTCGTACCCTATCAAACATGTGCCACTGAATTGCCAATTCATGGTATTTTGTTTGGATTTAATTATGTTTGTCCACAGCACACGGGACCATATGTCGCACGTACCTCTCTATGAATGAAGGAAATCCAGGCAACAATCTAACTATTAATATTTTCATTATGAGCTGAGCTGAATTTTAATAAATTCAAATTTTAGAATGTGTCTAATGCCATGCGGACCATACGGTGTACTTCTTTGCTATGACTTCGTACAATTTAAAATTTAGATGTTTTTTCAGAAAGTATCGTGTCTTGCCATGCCAGTTTATACCGTCACAATAATTATTACACAAGCTCGTGTTATTCGACACAGACCGTAACGATCACCATATAAAATCATAGTAAAATTTTAACCTATATATGAGTTTTATCTCATATAAAATCAGTCCAGTAATTTTTCTATATCATATATATCACATATAAGAATATTTTGAAAATTAAAGTGGATCCAAAAGTATTATCTGCAATAGTTAAATAAGGAATATTTTTGGATATTGGTTAAATAGGATTAGAAAATAACACCACTAGTTTAGGAGTGGATGTACAGCAACTCCTAAGCACCACTAAAAGAAAAAGAAACCAAACTATTATGCAAATTGCACTAGTCTGTTGACGCCTTCTCATTTATGCTATTTTTACTTGGTTTTTCACCAAAATTAAAATTAAATCAATATTTTGAAATATCAGTAGGACACAGCCTTATTTAGTTCATGCCTGTACATTTCTTTACTTCTACAGACCCTGTTCTGTAGTGACCCCAATGGATTCACCAATTTTTTCACCAATATGATGTGTCATCTTTTGGAGTGGTGAAAATTGATGTTTGGTGTAATGCATGTGGGAGGTAGTGGGATCAAAGTTTGTGAGATGTATGTGTGGGTGAATTTTTTGGTGAATTCATGGGGTACACAAGCATTTTTCTTATCTTAAACTCTCATATATACAGTCCGGGTTGCATTATTTTTCCATACAAAGAGTATGGTAGAGCTCTGAAAATTTCATCGGATTCCATCTATTTTGCTGCAATAGTATGCTTGAAGCTTTACAGTGCCGAGCCGAACCGAATTTCGCTAAATTCATGTCCAAGCACATACCAACAATACCGATTGTGCCTACCCGGGAAGTACAGATATGGGTACGAGAATATGGCATAACATGAATACAGAAATGGCATTTTCGAAAAAAGAACATGGCTACGGCTTCACAACAATAAAAATATAAATAATTAAAAAATAATTTATATTCAATATTGAACTTTTGAAAACACAATAACGTTCCATAACAACAATCATGAGTAATATAATCTTTACGTCTTTTAGACGATTTTAAATAGCATGAGTTTATTACCATCAACAAAAAATGTAATACTTGAGTACATATAATATATTATTTACTACTATATACTGCTAGTGCTCTATACTATTTTATTTTTTTAAAAAAAAAAGGTTTTTCTTTTAAAAATTAAAAAATTTAAATTAAATTTAAATGCACGTGTCGGATATTCCTGTCTGCGTGTCTAATATGCGTATCTAAATTTCTTTTTATTTTTATTTTTCGAACATGTCCGTGCTTTTCTAGGTGCCTACGGATCTTGCTGATATATACTTATTTTTTATTTTCAAAAATAAGATAAAATCTTAAATTTAATTAAAATCGTAATATTTTGGTCATTTCACGCACTAAAGGGGTACAGATTCATCAAATCGAATTATGGATGGCATATATCTGTAAAATTTTATTGAGGAGGGCACAAAAACGTAAAACACCCTTTTTTATATATTATTTATTTTATTTTATTTTTTGGTTGGGACAAGATGCTAAGTCACTAGGAAGAAGAAAGGGCCTATGACATAACAGGAAAGAGAATAATCTGTATGGGCGTAAGAAGCTAACATGTCAAGAATACTTTGTCATTGCTGCTTTCACTTTCTAAACTAATCTTATCAGAATGGCTCTTTCTTTTTTCTATCTTCTGCACCATCATTGCTTTCTCTGCATACTGCTTTTAGAATGTTTTAATGAGGGCAATTAACGTGATTTATTCTTTTAACAACTATCCAAATACTGATAGAGCTGCACAACTCCCACTTCGGTATAGTAGCATCGCTAGAGCATATAAGTTCGGATGCAAACGTCCGACAATAGAACCGATATCAATACCACCCGAGAGTTTATATATTACTAAAACCAAGAGATTATTATAATAAATAAACTAATACCAAGAGATTTACTTACCCTAATTAAAATGAAATACATGATTTCTATAAAGAAATCTTCCGCCATCTTTTTAAGTGCGCCGGCGGGCAAATATAGGAGAATATTACAATTTAACAAGCTTGAATTCAGCATATATAATTTTAGGTGAGCATACAAAATCCTAATAATTATGTGGTATAATTACATGTCCGCAGAGTTGCCCCCACAGAGCAGAGTACGTCGCTCTGCATCCACATCTGCTTCCGCCTGCAGCAAAAGATGGAGAAATGAAGTATCTAACAACTACTTTTAACGCTTTGTTTGAAAAGAATTTTAAGGGAAAAAAAAAGAGAGGATAAAAAAAGATAAGAAAGAAAAAAAAAAAAGAATGGCATTTATTTCCATCCTTATGCTTTGTATAAGAAAAAAAAAAATATATATATATATAATTATTTCATTCTCTCTCTCTCTCTCTCTCTCTCTCTCTCTCTCTCTCTCTATATATATATATATATATATATATATATATATATATATATAAAATTATTTCATTCTCTCTCTCTCCGACAGCAACGTTCCTCCCTCTCTTTTTCGTTTCTCTCCTCGCACTGTCTGCGGCTTTTCCCCTTAATTCTCGCCAATTTGGCGCGAACAATATAGTGTAGGGACCAGGGATTGTAATCCCCTGCATTTTCTTCACCGTTACATTTTCCCTTGGCTTCTTTATTCCGACTATTTCGCTCTTAAAACACAGTAAAAATTATACAAATCAGCCCTATATTTAACTTTTTAAAACTAAGTATTTCTTTTTAAAATTTATATAAGAAATATTTTTACTATTAGTAAAATATCTTTTAGAAAAATTTAGGATAGAAAAGATACTAATACAATTTATAATTTTATTCAGAATACTTTAAGTAGATTTTTTAATATTCTAAAGTTAACGGATTAGTGAGTAATTCATTAAAAAAATTTAAAAGTTTGAAACACCTATAAAAAAACTACGAACAGAAATAGTAGATTTTGATGTGTCCTACAAATTTCTATTTAAAATTCTTTCAAATAATATTTTTAAATAAATATTTTAAACGTAAAAATAAGTAAATTTAAAATGAGTTGTTTATTTTTATTTATACATTTAAAATAGTGCAGAGTCTAATATGCATGTCCTCCACAAAAGATCCTCCAATCCTTAAATGATAAACTAGAATGCATGGACACCCATAGATAAGAATACATGAGCACGATACGATGACACATGATGCAAAAATTTTTAAAAAAGTAAAACATCGATACCGTTCGGATACGATAACACAAAATATAAATAAATTTTAAAAATAAATTATATTAAATATTTAAATATTTAAAAATACGATCATACTTATCGTCCATATATAATATAATAATTCACGCTATTAAGATAAGGTTAAATAGCAAGAATCTAACTATATCAACAAAAACAAAAATATAATATTTAAGTATATTGTTTATTTATATTACTTAACGTTATATATGGCTAGTAATATATACTATTTCACTTTTCTCGTAACAAAACAAAAAAATAAGGTCACACGTGTTAGAAACCTCTATCTGGCGTGTCCGACACGCATGTCTAATTTTTTTTTTCAAACACTTATATAAAATGTCTGACATATATCTGACCGTATTCCCGTCGAACACTATAGGGGACAAAAAAAAAATTTAGTTCCAAACAACCTGGTTAAAAAAAATATTAAATGTTTCAAAAGCCTAGTGTAGTATTATTAATAATATATTATAAATATTTTGGATAAGCTATATTGCTACTATTATACCATTCTGGTTGTGATATAAAATATAATAACTTTTACAAAAGTAAAGTTTATATTATTGTAAAATAAATTTTATGTAGTGAAAATTTTAACTTGTAGTGTTGTAAGTTAATATTTTCATCACACAATTCTCAGGAACCAAAAGGGACACTTGCATTTTTATGTCTTCCGATTCTAAATTAGAAAATATACAATCTTAATTTAAAATAATATTTTTATATCCAAATGATTGTATCAAATAATGAAATTATCCTCATCAACTTAAATACTCATAAAGTGAGGCACAAAAATACTATTGCAAAATATATGGCATAAAAATATAATATGAAATTAGGAAAACATAAAAACGAAATATCCAAAAAAAATCATAAAACCTTCAGTTATAGTGCACCCATTGATGCATTAAAGTGAAGCTGGGGTTTAAGCCTTTGATGAACTTCTAAGACTACCAACAAATTCGCAACTGGTTATATATGCTGTAAATCTAAAGAACTATTTGTACAAGCTGCTGAATAAAAAAGATTGCATACATTACAAAATTAGTAACTTCAAAAGGTTGTGCTTTTCTGAGCCCATTGATGCATATGCAAGCGAACACCGATATTCACCGGGACTAATATAACTTCTGATACAATAAAAATTAAATATTATGCATCTAGATATGTGCTATACATCAGGATGCATAGCACATCGTTCTAATTGCATCAGTACTATCAGCAGTGCACGAAGAATAGCATTTTTGTTTGCAAGGCTATAGGAAGAAGACAGGTGCGATTGAAGCAACGGTCGTGGCGAAGAGAACGTTTCGGCGAAGGAAAGAGACTTCTTTTATACGCGGTGGTGCTGCGGATTCTGCTGAGCCTGTGGCCAAACTTGCGAGCCACGAGTCATTTTCATTTTCTAGCATCACTCCGGGTCCTGTTGTTGTTGTTGTTGTTGTTGTTGAGGATGATGATCCTTCTTCTGCTGGTTGTGGATCTCTTGTTGATTTCAGACTACAATTGGAATCAAATCGAACATATATTAGTGAATTTGATTTGCAAAAGTGATTAATCATAAATATGAGAAGCATGCTTTTTTTAAAAAAAAATTACTAAAAAAAACCATGACAATAACCGTCCACTTTGTATGACTATCATAACACGTAAACCCTCGGATGTAGCTCATATCCAGTTCTATCGGCAGGAGATTGTGACGCGCTTGGATTTTTTACAAACAGATCTACTAGCATGTACTTCTGCGGATGCCGGAATTCGAACCCGTGACCGGAGGCTCGTAAGGCGAGCACCCAGCGCGGGGCAAAAAATAATAAAAGAGGTGCAACAAGAGGACCTCAGAGGGAGAATCATGCTTTCCTAGCAGGAAATTCAGCACATGCGAGTACCATTGATAGTGGGCAGAGAACAAAGGAAGAACAGAGGGTTGTCCACTTTTTCATATTTCGAATTTTTTATCCGTTTTGGTCCCCTTTACTCCTCTTTTGGCCATCCAATTCACATATTCATATAACAAAGGAATATAAATAATAAAGATATTTTGAGCAGGAAAAGAAATATTCAAATGATACAAAATAAAAATGAAAAGGGTCCCAGACCCAATGAAAAAAAAGTAATGAAAAGCAAATGATAGCCAGCTTGAGGAATTGCAATGTAACTTCTCAAAGAAACGACTCCAATTTTAAGGGACCTATTATCTAAAACAAAAGTGTTTACAAAAAGAGACCCTCTTTTTTTTTCTTATGTCTGTAACCTTATTTCTTTTGAAAAATGTGTCTAGCAATAGGTGCATTTCTTATAAGTTTTCAAACATTTTAACAAAATCTAAAGATTTTATTTTCAAAAAATTAGATTATAAAATTAAGTGTCTCGTGGAATTTAAGAAAGATTAGTATAGATAATTCATATCTTTAACAGTTTGTCAAAACATTAGGAGCCACCACAACTTTTGAATGACAAATAAAAACAAACACATAAAAATGGTTTAAAAAAGAGAGTTTAGGCATTTTCATATTAGAGCACTCACAATATCATTTGGCAATTCCACTCCAAGGGTAACAAAGCATAAGAAATAAGTAAAAGCATCTTATAAAACAAACCTAAGTACGTATCAATCATCATAATAATATGAAAATGCAAGTAAGCATCTCCTTTACTTGACCAGTCAAATCTATAGAAATATCCAACTTGGTAATGCAATGCAGCTTTTTCTCAAAAAAAAAAAAAGAAAAAGAAAAAAAAAAGAGGAGAATGTAATGCAACTTCTCCTACAAATGTTTCCACCTACTTTTTTTTTATAAAAAAAAAGGAAATTACCAAAAAAATTCTAAAAATCACAAATTTTGGAGCAATAATTCTCAAGGAAAGAAATTTAAGAATGACAATACCTTGGAGTAGATTCAGGGCAGAAGGTGATGGAGTAATCAGCACCGGAGCAGGTAAAAGTGGACGTAGCATCGTCAAAAGCATAACTGTAAGACTGTGGGCATGCTGATTTGAAGAGCTGCGAGTAAGAAGATGGCTTACAAGTGTTGGGATCTGCGTAAGCGCCGCTACAACAGTACTCCGGCGAGCCAAAAGCTCCGCAGGCGCTGCGGCACGCCGCCGTCTCCCCATCTCCGATCTTCAGCTCCGACGGGCACTCTTCGTTCAGATCCACAGCACATCCCGTAGCTGTGCATTCCCCTTCCCCTCCCTCCACCTCCACCCCCATCGGCACATTGTACCCGTCGACGAGGCTGACGTCGTAGAAATCCTGACGGGAGGAGGGACCGGCGAGGGTGAACTCGGCGAGTGTGGCAGGCGGAGCGGCGCCGGCCCCGTTGCACTCAACGCCGCCGGAGCCACAGTCGCCGGTAACGCAGGATCCGCGGCCGGAGGAGTCAAAGTTGCAGCCTGTGCGCGCCCAGAACCGGCCCGACCACCCCGCCGGAGCCATGAACGAGAGAGAGCCGCCGCTCGGAAGCTCGAACCCCGTCGTCGACAGCGCCGGGCTGCCGGAGTTGGACAACAGTCCCGGCCACACCGTCGCGCCACATTTGTTCGTGAATGTAAATGTCGCACCTTCGACCACACCTGTGAAGCAAAATAACCACCATGATCGTACAAGAAGCTCAAACTTTTAACAAAATAGCAGGTAAACAGAAGAGTTCATGTGTTACCTCTTAAAAAGACCAAGAAAATCAAAGACAGAGGAAGAAGCCGAGCCATTTTTACTAATTTTCTTGGGAATATTAGTTGATCTGATGAGAAATGAGAAAATGGAGTTCAGTAGTTGTGGTGCATTGATTGATGGTGGTGAGAGTGGAGAGAGAAGAACAGCAGAAACAAAGTTAGCCAACACAGGGCTCGTTGTAGAGTGTAATAGATGTCAGTGAGTTAAGTAGAATGAGAGTGAAGAATATCTGGGATAGACGGATAGCAGTAATAGAAGGATAGCAGGATTATAAGGGATAAGACCCACGGCCCATTTACTTGGCTAACACAGGTTATTAGTATGCTGAGAGAGAGAGAGAGAGAGAGAGGACCGATCAGCGTTAATCTAATTAGTTAAAATTGTCCACAATTTTTTATGGAGTAGCTCAAGCTTGGCGGGCCTCAGCCCAGTTCTGCTAATCCGCTGTCCTCAGCTCAGTTCTGCTAAACTCAAACGGTTTAACGTCCCTGCTTTTTTTTTTTGTCCTCTAACCTCTCCAGGACCCTCATGGGATTCCAACTTGCAGGGACAGACCTAATATAGTAGCAGGGATGTCAAGCAATGGTTAGGCGACGCTAATGGGCCATGCACGCTGCGTGTTCGAATCCCCGCATAGCATGTGTTTTTTTTTTTTTTCTTTTTTTCCCCCCTTATCTTGCCCGACTCAATACGCAACTCTATCCCTAAGTTCTCTCCACTGCACCACCTTCAAGTCCCGCATCTGCTGTCGCCCGCACGCTCAGTGCTCCATGAGGATGCAGCCAACAACGTCTGTCCGTGGTTGTCCCCGTCTGATCCGGCAATCGGTGCGCTCGCAGTTGGCTCCATGTCTGCGCTCGTCGGCCACCGCAGTCTACGCCCTGTTCACGAGGCCCACCACCGTCTCCGCAGCGCTCCCTATCTGATCCGACAGCTCGCGCTCGCCGGCCACCGCAGTCTACGCCTTGTTCACGAGGCCCACCACCGTCTCCGCAGCCCTCCCTATCCGATCCGATAGTTCGCGCTCGCCGGCAGCCGCAGTTCGCTCCCACCTTGCTCGCCGGCCGCCGCAGCCTGCCCCTTGTCCATCAAACCCACCACCGGGTCCGCCGCAATAGGTATGATCAATTCAAATTTAATTAGTTATATTTCAACATCCGTTAAAAATTTTTTGGTCCGTCACTATCAACTTACGAATGAGGTATAGGAATCACCTACGTGACACGACATCCAATTGAGACATTAGACTAACTTCGATGGCTTTAAAATATTTATGGGGCTGTTTTTGGACTGATGTATAGCAGTACATTTTATATAATAATTGCCTCCTAAACATTTATGTTTTTTATTTTTTTTGTACGCGCACGAGCACCGAAAAATTGCAGCGATAATTTTTTTAGAATTATCATAAAATTTTATTACTGAGCAGTCTATCTTTTATTCGAATGTGATAGTAAAAATATTTACGAATACTAAAATGGATTCGCATTTTTCTGATAAAAAAGTTTTAGTCTTTTAGTTAGGGCGTCCAAGAATTCTTGTAATTCATATGGCATATTAAAATATTTAAAAGGATAAATTCTTTTTATATATTATAGTACTCAAAATTATGAGTTAAGATTAAAGGTTAACCAACTCGGGAAGCAAGGGATAATTGTGATTATTATGTATTATTATCATTAGACTTCAGGGTGGACCTCATGGACTCACTTTACTCATTTAGGCTCATGACGTGGCACCTAAAATTTATATATTTATTGTTATTATTGACAGACTTAAATTCAGACTAATCAGATACTCACTCCATTGTGAAACTTTGCATGTTCATTGCTGAATTGATGCTAACATCACCTTGCGTCAGCTACCTTTTTGTTTTCGACGAAAAAGTACGGACATGAATAGGGGTGCAGAAACACGACAATTTAAAAAAAAAAAAAAATACGGATACAACTTGAACATACTAATAAAAAATATAAATAACTAAAAAATAATTTATACTAAATATTTAAATATCAGATAATATAATAACATTCAATAATATATTCATCCATATTATATATTTCACGTTTTTTAAATAAATTTAAATATTAAAATTCTAATTAAATTAACTAAAATTAAAAAAATAATATTTAAATGTATAACTGTATTATATTACTTATTACTATTACATATAATTAAACTCTTCATAAAAAATTCTTTAAAAAAAATAATAATAATATAATACCGACATGCGTATCGGACATACCGAACAGAAGTGTTTGACATACGTATTAGTTTTTTTTTTTCGGATACGTTACGTGGCATGTTCGATACGTGTCCGGACATTTTCAAAGAGTGTCTTGTCTGTCATGTACACGGACACGAACACATTGATATTTTCGTAGTGTCCGTGTGCTAGATGGGATCATCACTAGTTGAAGAGTTAAGTTGTATTAAATTTGGAAAGTTTATGTGTATATTTATAAACAAAAAAAAATGTTTAAAAATAACAGTAACGGCTCGATCAGAGCCGTTGCACTCTGCAATGGCTCCATTCAGAGCCGGGCCTCGCCTAGGATGCTTTTTACAGCTCGACCCAGGCTGCCACAGGCGTACGACCCGCTAGCAGCCAATTTCGCTATATGGGCCGAGCAGTGGTCCGCAAGGGCATATTTTTCATCTCTACCAATCAACCAGCTAAAACTAGCCGAAAGGTCAAAAATTTGCACGCTTGATAATTTGATTATATTTTTAGCAAATTATTTGATATTTTTAATTAATTTTTTGGCACTATTTAATATTTTTATGAAAAATTTTTAAGTTTAAAATTATAATTTTTTATTAGATTTATAACTTTATAATTAAAATATTTTTATAAAAATAATAAATAATATGTTAAAAAAATAATCTAAAATTTTGATTTTTTTTGCATATTATTTTATAAATTGTATTAAAATTTATAATTTTATAACTAAATTTTTTTTTTAAAAATAGACGATAGAGAGCTAGTTTTTCTACTCTCTACTTTTGCGTGTAACAGAGGAGTCGCGCCCGCATTGGACCGCTCACGGATTCCCGTGCCTTTGAAACTGTCAGACTAAGAAGCACGGACACGGGCACGGGAGCGGGGACACGACACGGTACGACACGGAGACACGATAATTTTCAAAAAATTAGGACACAGGTGCGGCTGGAACACGGTAATAAAAAAAAAAAAATTAAGTAAAAATAACTTATACGAAGTATTTAAATATCTATAGATATGATAACAATATAATATTCAATAGTAAATTTATATAAAATATAATATTTCGTTTTTTTAAGAAAATTTAAATACCAAAATTATATTTGAGTATGTAAATATATTATATTACTTATAATTAGTTATATATAATATTATATTTTTTAAAAAAAAATATTTAAAAATTTTAATTTTTTTAAAAGAAATTAAAAATAAATAAATAAATAATAAATTCGCGTGTCGGACATTTCTGCCGGCGTGTTCCAGCCGTGTCCCTGACGTGTCTGATCTTATTTTTTCATTTTTTTTCTGGACACGCTATGTGGCGTGTCGGACACGTATCCGGCCGTGTCCAAGACGTGTTCGTATCCGACACTGCATCGACACTGTACCGAGATAATTTTCGTGGTGTCCGTGCTTCCTAGCTATCAGACAATGTCACGTGGCTTCATTTGAAGACATGCCAGCATGAGATTATCTCGCAACCACCATTTTAATGGTTGTGCACGTGTCAGACATCGGACGGTTATCTTGGACGATCTAACGTCGTTGTGGTCCGGTTGTTACAAATGTTATTTTAAATACAAGTTTAAATTATTTTAAAAATAAAAATTTTTAGAGTCTTAAAATATTTATAAAAACCATTTTTTTAAAATATTTTCAGTAAAATTCATAAATTTGCTAAGAATATTTGTTTACTAAAAAATTATAAATTTTATATTGAATGTATTTCTGAAAATAATCACAAACATTTCTTTTAAACATCCGCACAATATGCCTTCGATAGTTGTGTTATTGTAAGAAAAAAAAAAATACTTCAAACACAATTATTTAAATAGAAACTAATTTATAACAAATTTAAATTCAGTGGCGTATTTACTAAGACTTTTCCGTTTGGATAGGAAGTACGGTATCAATAAAGGGCTTATTCCACTAAAAAATTATCAAATATTTGATTTGGCTATTTCATCTAACTAATTCTAAAAAAATATTTTTTAGCTATCTTATTTGTCTTATATAAAAAATTTATTTCCATAAAAGGGATGGAATATGATTTTTTTTCTTAGCTAATTTTTCTAAGAGCTATTTTTATAAGGAATTAGTGCTACTTCCTTTTTTTTTAAAAAAAAACTAATTCTTATATTTGTGAGAATAATGTAAACCCCCAAACGGGCGGAGAGTCCGAGAGTGATTGCCAAGTAAGAGTCCATTCGATGTCAGAAAACGAGGTTGGTCAGTCGGACGTGGAAAGGGTTGGTAGCCAGGTTGGTCGCCAGGTTGGTTTGGTTGGACAGGACCGATTGTGGGTTTAAGTGGATTGTCGGCACTCGGCCGACTTTGCCTCACATTCTAAGCATATGTAGGGTCCTCTTTTGATCGTCTAGCGTGCAATGACACTATACACACCCTATTATATAAACCACAGATGGCAAATCATTAAAAAAAAAAAAGCTAGAAGTACCTTACTGAATACCTAACTAGTAGAGACAACAGCGTTTGCTAGATATATTAAAAAGTCTGCGGCCTCCGGCTCGCCCATGTTCGGCATAAATGGTGTTAGCCAAGTCCGGCACGCTAAAAAATAATACAGGCTGAAATCGGCTGACATAGTATAGTCAGTTCGAGCTAACGCTCAAAATGCAGTGCGTGCCTACCCAGTTTGGCGACTTTCCTTTGTCTTTGGCAGGACAAAACTGCTACTAATCTCAATAAAAGAGTGGTCGATGGGTTCCACCCATTGCAGCAGCAACAATCGAACCCAAAATGGCACTTTATGGTTAGCGCTCATGCAAATCAATCTAACCGCCGGAAAATTTCTTACACGTACTATATAATCTTTTCTCTTTCTTTTCAGTAGTTGATCAACATACCTATTACTTTGAAACTTAGTAGTGATAGATTGCCTTTAAGTCCAACTAGTGCATCGATCACTTTCAAATATATAACATCGCTTTTTTTTTTTTTTGGTAAGTAAGCACTTATATTGATTACAAAATAAATTTACACGAACGTTCGAGAATTAACATGAAATCACCATATTACAGTACAAAATTAATACTTAGCTTAAATTGAAATACCTATTCTCAACACTACCGAACTGACTTAGAATAATTCTAACTGAGCAAACCTACTGCACAGCCAGACTAACTCAACCATATTGCAAACGAAAAAAACTAGCACCCGTCCATCCGAATGATCAAGAGTATTCGAAGAAGTTTGAAATCGTCCCAATAGAAAAAAGTCTGTATCAACAGAAGTTGTACAAATTTTATGAATTTTTAAGTTGTCCACTGCAATTACTTAGTAATATGTTATCATCACTTGTATCTCTAAAAGTCTTGCATATTTTGGCATGAAACAATATTCCAAATACATTATAACATGCAATTCACTTATCTATATAATTCGCAACTTATACGTATTGTAATCTCCAGTTTCTTTGGACTCTTTTCTCGATTCATCCGACAAATCATTAAAATGAGTAGTGTTTACACTAACGAAATAATTAGACTATCTTTTAAAAGAAATAATGCCATAAAATATGGCAGCTTACTTAAAAGTAGCTAGCAACTTCAAATTATCCTACTGTCCAGCTAGCCATTCACACTAGTTAATTCTATTGTCACGTAGGTAAAGCCATTAAAATCGTCAAGGCAAGAGAGCAGAATGCAAAATGCGTGTAAAGTGGAAAAAAAAAGAAGAAGGTGATGGAATGGAGATTTGATGATTTTGTGTTTTCCGGATGATCTCACTTTGATCGGTATATAGCAGTCTTTAATTAGGGTTTGCTGCTTTTACAAAAGCACTTTATGCATGTAAGATGGATGGTTTATCTCACTCACGAATTTGAGTGCCTCTTACTGTAATGTATGATGGAAGCTTTTTCTACCTTGTAAGAAAATATTTTGAAGATTACGTGATAACGATCGAGCTCGTCCAAAGGCAAGAGAGCAGAATGCAAATGCGTATAAAGTGGGGAAAAAAAAGAAAGTGATGGAATGGATATATGATGATTTTGTATTTTCCAGATGATTTTACTTTGATCGTTATTTAGCAGTCTTTAGTTAGGATTTGCTGCTTTTACAAAGTCGCTTTGTGCATCTGATTGAGCAGTTCAACAGGTAAGATGAATAGTTTATCTCACTCACGAGTTTGAGTGCCTTCTACTATAATATATGATAGAAATTTTTTTAGTTTGTAAGAAAATATTTTGAAGATCTCGCTAGTACTTCACTATACTTAATAATTTGTACGGAAGAGTAAATGTCCGAGATTTTAACAACAATCAAGAACTATAATTAAAATATTATATCTACTAAAATAAAGATAATTGCCAGGAGGATTTAGTTATAAAATTAAACCTTTTACGTCTGTGCATGCGTGCTACGTCAAGGTCCATGCAAAAAACTGGGTGCCAACATGGAAGCTTGCCTGTTTCTTACGTGGCTTATCTTATCTCAATCACTTTTCCAAGTGTTTCTCTTTTTTTTAAAAAAAATAATTACTTTTAAAAGTTTGAGTTGACAAGAGTGCACTCCAAAAACATCGCTTGACAATGGAAGCAAAGGAAAGCAAACTATCCGCCGAACACCTATTGTGGGTTCTAAGAATCAATGATGCAGATTTTTTTTTTTTTTTTTTTTTTAAATTATTAAGGGTAATAGATAGCTTCATACGAATGAAAAAGAAATGGAAAGAAGGTGAAATGAGATATATAAATGTTAAAAGTTATTCAAAAGTAGATTTGAGTTTTATTCAATAAAACTATTCAATGATATTTTTATTATTTTTTCTATAAAAATATTTATTCAATAAAACTATTCAAATAAAAAATATATTTACTGAATGGAAGAATTAATAATAATAATTTATTAAGAAATGTAACATTTTTAAGTAAAATTTTTAGTAACTATAATATACATTTTTTTATAATAATATAAAATAAGTACTCAATAGTATTAAAAATAATAATGGTTAATAGCAACCAATAAATATTAGTAGCATTCTTTTTTTTTTCCCACTTCATAGTATTTTGAAGAAAAATAAGAAAGTCACTATTTTTCTTTATCTTTAAAAATAAACAAGTAATTTACCACTTTTTCGAATTCTAATTTTCTCAACTTTTTGTCTAAGTAAACATGCCATAATATTAAAAAATCGTTCATGTAACTATCAATGATCATGATAGGTTTTGAACGGTATCCGGTTCTCATCTTTTTATTTTCTTTTTCTTTTGCATATGCGGAGGAAAAAACTCTCTCTTTTTGTTTTTTGGTAATTAAAAAAAATGGTATCTTTTTTTTTATCTTGAAAAAAATCTTCTCTTTAACAAAATAAAGAGAAACTTCGACGAACCTCAGCTAGGTTGTAAACTTAACACACACACACACACAAAAGAAGAAAAGAAAAAAAATTATAAGCACATGTATAGATAGATGCTCGGGGTATCAAAACAAGTTGGCTTGGGTTCAGTCAAATCTGAACCCGACTAGAACCTCATCGGACATTTTCAAAACCAACTCGATTCGACCTCGGGTTGGATGAAACGTAGTTGGTTCGACATATATATATATATATATATATATATATATATATAATATATATATATATATATATATATATATATCACACCTTTTTTTCTCTAACTATATGAAAGCAGTGTCTTATCATATAATCACATTGTAGATCACATGTGTATTTGTTTTTTGTTTTTTTTTTAAAGATTATTCTGGTGGAATTGATAATGCGAGTGCACACTCCTATATGGATCTCAAACTCGTGAAAAATTTTCATATTCAATCCTAACTGAGACTTTAAAATTTGTGTACAAATATTTTATAAACGGAGGTTCCTATCATGAGTTACAGAGGTGATCACATATTTATAAGTTTCTTAGGAAATAATACTAATTCTTGTCGGGTTAATTTTTGAACCTCCCTAATATTAGCGGCCCTGAAACTAAAACATATAAGAGGATGCCAGTGAATTTGAAAGTCTTATCAAATCAGCACTTGAATTTACATTTGTTATAAATTAGTTCATAGAATTCGTGTCAGAAGTATTTTAACTATTATATAAATATTTTTTGGATATATTTTAAACATTAAATAAATTAATTTCGTTGTGATTTGCAAGTAGCTTGTGTATTCAAAGTTTTTTCTTTCCGAAATAGTTAATAGGTATTTTGGGTTGTCGATAATAACGGATTGTAAATAATTGTTTATTCATAAATAAGATTTCAAGTGATGGTCTGATATGCAAGTGAGACAGGAAATCGTGCATATCGGTCATTTGGCCCTTCATTCCTATTCTTACAATGACACCACTATTGAAGGGCATGTTGAGCGAATGGTAAAAAGAATTTTCGTAATTATTTTTTAAAAAAATTTTAATATAAATATTATAGTTTTTAATAAAATTTACAAATTTTATACTTGAAGTGTTTTCAAAAAATATTTCTAAATAAATATTAGATTTCAAAATTTATATAGTTTGAAGTAGATTATCAAATTATTTTGAAATTTGATTCAAGACTGTTAAATTTTGGAGTTTTAAAATATCTATTTAGCATTATATTTTTCAAAAACTTTCAAATATTAAAAGTTGTATATCTAATCAAAATCTATAATTTTTAATAATCACAATATTTTGGATAGGTTCGTACATATAGTAAATCTATAAATTAAGTGTGTAGGATTATTACTCTTATTGAATGTTAGTTTTATGCATCCTTCACATGCTTTCTTTCTTCGAAAATGTCCAGGCGAATTTTTTTTTTTTTTTTTTTTTTTTTGATAATTTAATGGCCAGGAGAATTAAAATAAACTTCGCTAAAGTCGTCTACTAAATTGAAAGAAAATTTCGATATTCCTCCAAGCTGATCGAAAATGAAGCCATGTTGGAGAAAGACTGAACACCATTTCTTTAATACTAGAATAAGAATAAAGATATCAATCTCCTTTCTATCTCATCACATCCTATTGAATCTGATCATCCACTATCTTCGAACGAAAATAGCCAACAACAAAATCCGTCGAATTTCTTTTTTTTTCCGGTTTTATTTTTTTTCTTTCCTTCTTCGCCTTTTCCCGCCAAAAGTATATCCGTTGACGGTGTTTTTTTGACGTGTTTACGGTCACTACAGAAGCACCGACAAAATCGCCACCGCCGCTAGCAACGATAGGAGTGACTTTCCGGCCACCATCGGCGTCGCGGAGCTTGACAAGCTACTTGTGTCGTTGATCAAAGGTAGAAGTCCGGCCACCGTAGTCACATCCGACGATTTTAAACTGCCAAAAAAAAGAAACGAGGGAATATTAGTTGAATTTCTCAATAAGGCTACAAGATATAAGTTCCTGAAATTAGCCCTCTATTATTAGTTTGGCGTTTATCTTTGAATTACGGGCACAAACTCAAATGACCTTCAAAATTTGGAGGTTTTTTTTTTTTTTTTTGAAAAATCCACTGTTTTGTAAAACTATTGAACTCCTGGCTTTTAAAAAAGTTTACAAAATCAATCCAAAAACATATGTATGAATGTTTTTCAAAGAAAATTCTTAAACAGAAAAAAACAATTTGTGTAACTTTTGTATCTAAAACTTTTTTCAAATTATTTGGAAATATATGTTTTGAAGCTCAAATTATAACCGGTAAATATTTCAAAAAATTAAAATATTTATTTAGAAATATTTTGGATAAGAAAATGTAACAAGTTATATAGCACATTAAAATCTATTATATATATATATTGATTTAATAGTTACAAAATACGGATTTATGCGGAAAAAAAGTATGAAATCAAGATTTTGGACACAATTCAGTATTTAATTCCTGAAATTTCATTAAAGATTATTAAAAAGAAGTAATGACAAGAATCCAAATTACAAAAATAGCACTAGAATCACTAAACAAGAAATACATAAATTATGCATTAGCATCACGACTTAGACCAAACCTTTTGTTATTTACTCCTACCTTTTTTTTCCTTTTTTTTTATTGGTCAGAGTCATTCATACTTGTTGCACTAAATGCATCAACCAAAAAAAAAAAAACAAACAAACAAACTATCCAAATTGATATGGTAATAGAAAAATTATACGCACGAATACTGGAGAAGTTTTTTTAGATAACAAATTTTTTTTAATAATATAATTAGTGAATGCAATATTTTTTATTTTTTAATTGAACATGTAATTTAGTGCACAATTTTTGACAGAAAATATAAATTTTTTAGTCAATTTGGAACTAGTGAGTAGTCCAAATAGTTCTTTTTCTACCATTTCCACTGACAACCAGAGTTCATATCTTGAACTTCCGACATAAATTTTTTGGCTTTTAAATGATAATAATATAAAACATAAAGTATGTGATCAAGAGAATGTAGATAGCAAATGTAGTAGTAAACAAACAATAAAATAGCCTATGAGTGGAAGCAGAATCTAAACCCACTAAATTAAAAAACTATATAGGACAAATTTTTTAATGTTGGTCGTCCGTCCTACAAAAGAATAATAATGAATAAATATCAAGTGCCTTTGTTGAAAAGCTCCTATTTCGCAAAAGTTTTAGATCATCTCTTAAACAAATTTTTGATGTAAAATATAGATCTTATTTTCATACATTTTTTAAAAGAATAAAAAAATTTTTGATAGCTACAAAACTTTTAAAGTTTTAATTACAAATATTTTTTTACAAATTTGTAGTATTACATTATAAAGTACTTAAATAATTACTTTTTATATTCAAAATTTTTAAAATATATTTATATGTATAGTTTAATGAGTAATTATCAGACAAAATAGATATTTATCTATATAATGCTAATATAAGAGGGGTGATATCAGTATTTTCTACTTAGGCAGAACTTGCTTCTGGGTGCGCGATATGGCGGCCACCAATAAGATCACGCCGACTCGACAGACCTTGTTTGACAAGCAAGAATAAACAAATGGGTTTGATATGACATAAAGTGAAAATTCCCAAACTCTTTCGATATTTCTTGGTCGAATTTATATCACGCTGTATTCCTAAAAACGTAATAAAAAAATGCAAACTTTTCATCCAAAAAGATTAAATTTTTTGATAATTTTTCTGATTATAGAGCAGAATTCATCCATAATGATGAAAAAAGGACTAATTACTCAAACAAGTCTACTAAAAATTCAATTTAAAAGTGAATATTGTAAAAGTTAGCTCAGTCGATGGCTTCGACGAATTCCATTACCTATCTTAGCTTACTATATCCTTATCTATAGCTCTAATTAGATGTTTTGCTGACGTACCTAGTTTTGCTGGGGCAGAAGGTGATAGCATAGTTTGCTCCAGCGGCACACGTGAACGTCGACGTAGCATCGTCATACGCATAACTATACGCTCTCGGACATGCGTTCTTGAAATATTCCGAATACATAGTCGGCCTGCATGTGTTGGGGTTCCCGTACTCGCCGTTGCAACAATACTCCGGCGTCCCGAACGCTCTGCATGCGCTCTGGCACGCTGCCGTCCCGTCGATGCCATTCACGGACATCTTCAGATCCGTCGGACAAGCACCGTTGAGATCCACCAAGCATCCCGTCGTCGAACAGGCGCCGCCGTCTGCGCCGCCGTCGGCTGCAACGAGCATCGGCAGGTTGTACCCGTCTACAAGACTAAGGTCGTAGAAGTCCTTCCCCCCGTCGCCGTCAAGAGTGAACTCCGCGAGGGTGGCGGGAGGTGCAGCTCCGCTACCGGAGCACTCAACGGCGCCGGAGCCGCAGTCGCCGGTGAGGCAGGAGAAGTGGCCGTCGGCGTCGGTGGAGCAGTGAGTTCGGCCCCATAGACGCCCTGACCATTTCTCCGGCGCGTCGACGGATCGAGACTCACTGGGATCGAGGGAGAATCCGGTGGTTGCTAACGGCGAAGTTCCAGCGCCGGAGAGAAGCCCCGGCCACACCGTGTAGCCGCAGTTGTTGGTGAAAGTTAACGTCGCAGAATCAGCGACGCTTAGATTACCAACTATTAGGAGAAGGAATACGGTGAAAAGCTTAGAAGGAATCATGGCGACTGGGAAACTCTGAAGAATCTTGCGGTTGAGAGAAGGATTTATTGGGAGTAAAAAGAAAGAGACGAGCGCGTTTGTGTGTGAATGGAAACGGAGGGGGTCAGGTGCTCGAATTATATAGAACATTCTATATTTTTATGTACTTTAATTAATTGGGATTTTGACATATCAAACATTCTATTCAAATTTTTGTTATTTTAGTGTCTAAAAATATTTTTTAAAAAGACAGTGGCAGAGTTTGTATACCATCATATCATTTTTCGTATTTACAACTACTAAAGCGTCCAACGTTTGAAATAGAGAAACTGATATGATATTTTTCATAATTAATTTATATGTTTTTTGTTTACCAAAATAAATTATGGATACAAAAACATACAAATTAAGTAAAGGGTATAAAAAGGCAAAATATCCAGTTATATAATATCTGATGGGAAAGTAGTAGTCCGTAGGTGTAACATAGCGGACGCGAGACGCGACGAACGAGTGGCGACGAAACGCTGTTGCCTGGGCAAGTATAGTACTATTATTACCCGCGCAGAATCAGATGGGGGAGAGCTGCATATCAGCCGGCACTGTTTGGACTTTTGCAATAAACTCTGTTAAGTTTAAACATATTATTTTTTAACATCCAAAATATATATTTATAACTGTTTTTTAAACAAAAAAAATTTGACTACAAAGTTATTGTTATATTAAAATCTAATTTTTATTCAAAATGTAAAAAAAAAAATACTTTTAAATATATATTTTGAAACTCTAAAATTGTAATCGGCGTAATTTTAAAACAGTTAAAATTTTTAAATAATTTATTTTAAAAAAATTTTAAATATAAATATATATCATATCATAATGTCTATGACATTAACTTCAAAATATATGCTAATTTATAAAGTATTTTATAAGCAGAGTTAATTTGTAAAATATTTAGAAATGAGTGGCGGATGTGCAATGCATCCAACAAATGAAATCTACGAAGCAGGGACGCAAGTGGCGATACGTCATTATACGCATACTTATACAGCTGGCGACACGTCATTATACGCATACGGTATACAACAAATTTTTTACATTATTAGAACAATCGAAAATTATGACTGTTTCGACCCCCCCATTCCTCAATCAAGTAAAATAAATAAATAAAATAAGAAAAGAAAACGACGTAACTGTCTTTTACGTGAGGCAGCCGAAGTTGGGTAACCACATTGCACCTCCAGATTGACATTTCTTCTAAGGTCCAAAAAAACATGTTTTTTAAGATTTATTTATGTATTAATTTAAAGCATGAAGCATCAAGTCTCTTGCGATGTCGCACGTGTGAAGATACATGGGCTATGGCGTCATGGGCTTCCCACCATTGAATCTGACTTGAATGGGCCCAACGCTAAACACAGCCTAAACCAACAGCTCTACCACGTTTACTTCCTTTGGACATGTTTGCTAGCAGCTTTTTTTTTTTTTTGCAGTTTATACATAATATACTATAAAAAAAAAAAAATTAAGTTATAAATTATGTTCGATAAACTAAATTGTAGCATGTGATGACACTCTACTACAGAGAGCATACTGCAAAATCAGCCGATTGTGAGTGTCAAATTACAAAGGTAACACCATCTAAGATGTTAGTTATATTCATGTTCTTTTATATATCTGTCAGCCTAGAAAGCATGACATAGATATAGGTACAGAGACACGGACACGGATACAATACATAACAATTTTTTAAAATATGAAAAGAGATGTAATTCAGATACTGCAATAAAAATATAAATAATTAAAACAAATGTATTTATATTAATTATTTGAATAACTAAAAATATAATAGTATTCAATAACAAAGTTCTTGCACAATATTTCATGTGTGTGAGTTAAATTTAAACAGCAACGACCATTATACTATAAATATATAATATTATAATAAATAATTATATTATATTAATACTATTATTATAGTATTTAGTAATATATAATAATTTACTTATTTTTTTAAAAAAGAAAAAATTAACATAACTATGGACATACATGTCCAAAATTCGGTTGTATCCGAATTTTTTATTTTTATTTTAGGCACTATATGTTTGCAAAATCTCATCCAATCGAACTTGAAGTTTTGATCTCATATTCTTTATTATTCTCCCCTCTGCCGCCCCCATTTTATCAAGTTTGTCTCATCTTCATTATCTTTTTTTTTTATCACATATCCAAGTACAAATCAATTTTGTAATTTTTTTTAAAGTTTTTGCTTGGTTTTGCACATGCAGCTACACATCAATGTTATCCTTCTGCCCGTTTGGATAAAAATTTCGCTATTCTAAAAAATACAAGAATTAACTATTTTCTAAAACGAAAATAACACTAATTCACTATAGAAATAGCCACTGAGGAATTAGCTTATATATATATATTCATCCCCATATGAAAATAAATTTTCATATAAGACAAAGGCAATAGCTAAAAAATATTCTTCTTGGAATTAGCTGATAGAAATAGTTAAATCGAATATTTGGTAACTTTTTAGTAGAATATATCCTTTATTCTATTCCTTATTCTCTATTCAAGCTAACCCTTAGAGTTTTTGCCCAATTATGTAAGATTTTGCCCATGGCTGCCTATCCATCTCAAATTATATATAACGATTTTTAATTGATTTTACCGAAATATATGTGATTTCCGAAATGGTAATCATCTGATTTCTTTAAAATGCATGAATTATGGTCCTTGTTCTCCTAATATAATCATAATAACAATAATATCGCATTCAATAATTCTAGCATTTTAAACTATAATCTGATTATTACATGTATAGGACGATAAGGGTGTTAAAATACTAACTTATTTTTGTTGAATGTATAAATTGAAACGATAGCAATAAAGATGTGAGTAAAATGACCAAAAGTTATTAGGATATGGAGAAAAAAAATATCTTAACTGATGTTTATGTTGAAGACAAAGAGGACCGTGGGCGTGGACAACCTCTTAAGTAACCTTTTAATTGATTAGTCATTTATTATTTTTTTAAAATAAAAATTAATTTAAAAATTCAAATAAAATTATTGTAAAGACTGAATCAGAGACTAGTAGACCTACTAAAATGAAACCTAGGCTGAGGCAATCAAACAGTTCTAATATTATTATGGTACGATGAAAAGATTAGTGAGTTCAGGTGAGTCGCACAAGAAGATTGAGCGTAATAGTTCAAGTACGCTGACGCATAAGCAATCCCTCATGTAACCCATTTCTGAACAACATAGCAGATTTGGATGCAGGTGATTGTTTATGGTTCTTTGCAACCTCTTTCTTCAAGCATGCAACTGATTTTATTTTTTTTTTTTTTTTAAATAGGAATGATGACGAACTAAAATTACATGGATAAAATATCACTTTGACATTTGTGGAAGTAACTTTTCATGCGGGTTGTAACTTTATATTGTTTTAAGCAATTATGATTCGATACTTGTTATAACTTTAGAGATGTTTTATTTCCAATAAAAAAAAAAAAAGATGTTTTATTTTAGATGTCAGTTATTCAATTTTTTTGCTTTTTGAAATACAATCATCTACTTTAAAATTATGCTTACTTTGTAATGTCACTGCTTTTACCATTGGATAGCAGATACCATACTCAGTATAACATGCACGAAATAGATAATGATTGTGCAACATGCACAATTTGTAAGTATTTTTATTCACATATATATACAAAGAACCATGCATAACTTCGTAACAGTCCGAAAAAAGCCGATGAAAAAAAACGTCATATCAGATGTGTTTATATATTTAGGAAGGAGCAAAATACATTAACCAGCCGTGTGATAATCGTATCTAAAATACAGATTGTCGGCTACTAGGAGAATGTTTAAATTCCAATAAGAAGCATTGGAAAACATAGAACAAAATTAAATGTACTGATATGATAAACAGCAGCATGGCTGCCTTTCCTTGTGCGGTAATAGTGCTCATCCGTGTGGAAGAGCTTAGCACGGCAAATTGAACAGAAGACTTTCACTTTGTTCAACGACATAGATATAACTATCCATGACATATTCCAAATAAAAAAACCTAGACATCACCTTCTGAGGAACATCTTGCAAGCTTTGGTTGGAGAGAGAGATCATAGATCAGACCAGACAGGTGATTAATCACCCTTATGACGAGAAATGGAGACAGGACGGGCCTGAAAGAGAGCCGGCTACATCCAGACTGGTAAAATCATGGACCTGTGACGCAGGGCGTTCCAACAGTCAACTTAGGACACAATTCCTTGCAGAACAGTCTCATTCATCTGCTTCTTTTGAAGACATATATATATATATATATATATATATATATATATATATATATATATATATATATATATATATATATATATATATTAAAATCAACAGGAACGACGACAGTAACCATTTGGCACCACGTATTTCCACAGGTGATGACAGTGTGCCGCTTGTGATGCATGAGGCCGCAGGTGAGGGCAGGCGCTGGTGATGCACAAGGCCGCAGGTTAGGACAGGGCGCCGCTGGTGATGCATGAGGTGGACACAACACTAGCCCTAATGATCCGTGCCAATGAGCATAAGAGTTCGAAAGCAAGATAAGCAAATCAAATAGCCACAACTAAACCAACCATGTTTCCCAAGAATCCAAGACAATTACAGCATAAAATCTAAAACTGCAATGCACATGTTTCATACTTCACAAGTTTACGGAGAATAAACTACAAACAATAAGAGAAAGAAATAAAACATCAATGTAAAGAATCTAAATTGACAAGGAGAGAGATACAAATGCAAAACTTCGTATACACCAACCCAAAGCAACATTCACAAAAATTATATAAAAAAAAATAATACCACACAACATATTCGTCATCACAGACAGAAATTCATTGTAAAAAGAAGAACCAGAAGATATGTAATCACGCATAAAGCATACATGTTATACGAATCAGAAGCAGATAAGCGATATAGAAACTTCGACGAACTACTTCATTAACCAACAGCGATAGATATGCTCATTAGAGAGCTGACAGAGTAAAGGACCATGTACTATACATGTATCCAGCACATTACCCGCGAACAAAACCTATTTTTTCAACGCAAACCTATAGCAAACTTCGATATCATCTTAACCAAAAGCGATTTCAGATCCATCGATCTGTCATCCCACGATCGACAAAAACAAAAGCCAGTATAAAGCAGCAACTATAGTAAACCTTCAGCAGATCGTCATCAGTTGGGTCCGCCAGCCGGACAGTCCCTAGCGATGTGACCCATCTCACCACAGGAGTAGCAAGAACGTCCACCGCCACCGCCACCGCCACCGTATCTTCCGCCGCCGCCGCCGCCACCCTGGGGACATTCCCTTGACATGTGGCCCATTTCACCACAGTTATAGCAACTTCCCCCTCCCCCTCCGCCGCCGCCGTACCCACCGCTACCACCGTAACCACCTCCGTAACCACCGCTACCACCGTAACCTCCTCCACCTCCGTAACCACCGCCACCGCCATAACCACTCCTCCGGCCACCGTAACCATCGCGATCGCCACCATAACCACCACCGCCGCCACCTCGGCTGCCTCTACTTCCGCCATAATTGCCGCCACGCCCACCGCCGTAGCTATCGCGTTGAGAACCGCCGTAGCTATCGCGTTGAGAACCGCCGTAACCGCCTCCACCGTTACCAGATCCCTGCACGGAGGCGCCGTCGGGGCCAGTAACGTCGACAGCCTTAGTGCGACCGTCATCGCCCTGAGAGATGCTGAACTCGACGGCTTCGCCCTCAGCAAGAGAACGAAACCCGTCGGACTTGATCGATGACTGGTGGACGAAGAGATCCTCGCCGCCATCATCAGGGGTGATGAATCCAAAGCCCTTGGTGCTGTTGAACCACTTCACGTTTCCCTTCATGCGCTCCTGCGCCATCGCCACCGCAGAGCTCTAGGTAGCCGCGACAAAGGAAAGAGGGGAAATCGAGGGGAGGGTAAAGAAAGAAAACCCTAGAAACTCAAGGCGAAGTACAGCGTACGCGCTTCAGTGGTGGGGTTGATATAGGCGACGGCGCGACGTTTCCGGGCCCAGAATGTTCCCCGCGTTAACTTCAAGCAAATGGTACAGCCTTTTGCAAGTAGTTACAAATTTTGATTATGTGGTCATTTTAGAGGATATTTAAGTATGTAATTGAGAGATGCAAATATGACCCGCGGCTCGGCCCACGGGTTAGGTCTGAGAGTGGCCCACACTAATGCATTGTGCGGGTTAATTCTGAGATTTCAGCCCACATCGGCCCTGCAGGCTAAGCCAGTCTGCATGCCGGCCCGGAAGGCCACATTTTATTTTTCCCATGTTTGACGCAACGGCTAAAAAAATTTTAACACTTTTTATGAATAAAATAGCATCAAACTTTCCAAATTTCACATAACCGAAATTTTCAACTCATACTTTCAACTCTCTTAACTTAAGCTTCTAAATTATACTCACAAGCTCTCTAATAATTGTAGATTCGATAGTTTTTTGCCTTTTAGGTTTATTAGTATTTTAATAATCCACATAACTTATATGAGGTATGTAGATATGCTAGTTACAGTACTAACTATGCTTACACATATAATAGTACAACCAATAGTGTCTAGTTGTACCGAAAATCAAGAAGGTAAATCGGAATACCAAATATTTCCATATAGTACTTCTGAAAGCGCCAGTAGTAATATTTGTGAAAATTGAACATCCATATAATGCTAACAATAATTTTATGGTGATACATAATGTTATTACTATTTATGATGGCAAAATCATGTCAAATCATTTGATAATGCAAGCAATAATGTAAGTGCTATTGAACTTTTAACAAATGAGTACTGTCCTACATTATATAGAGTTTTATTTTATATTAAATGTGTATATCATATAATGAATTTGCGTGTCCAATATGGAGTTCATCATATTCGTATGCATATAAATAAAATAAGAGATATTGTGTTATATATAAATTCTTTTTCTTATCGTTTGTAAGAATTTAAGGAATTATATAAATCTTCTGGTAAAGGCCTCGAATGATGGCACAAGATGTATCACATAGATAAAACTCTACCTATAATTTGTTGAAGCTAAGTGTAGACTATAAAGTCGTTACAAATTTTTACAAAGGTAAGCAATCTAACCATTTGTATGAAAATAATTGGAATATTGCTATTATGTTTAAAAAAATTTTGCAACTATATATGCATGCAACAAATATTTTATCCGGTCATTATTATCCAACTATAAATAAAGTTTTACTTACTTTAGTGCAAATAAATAATGTGCTAGCACAATATAAAATAATTTTAGTAAAATTGTTCTATGGACGAAAAATTTTTTAAAAAAAATTTGAAAAAAAATTCCACTTTATTTAGGTTTGGCAATAGACCCAAATTTAGGTTAAATTGAGTATGTGCTTCACTTGGTCTTTATCATAGCAAGATGAACATATATGCAAATGTAAGTACGACGTGTAAATATATTGAGGATAATTTAAATAAATTATATATATTGTATGCACCATTTTTACGATAGTGTACGAACCGTTGAAGCCCAAGGCAACATTGACGCTCCATACAATGTTTGTGATGAGTTTGATTTGTGATGATTAAGTGACGAGATATACAACTTTTGTATTGTTACTAAATTCTTTTGTACCACATAACATTTCCAACTTCCAACTTTCACTAAATAATTATAAGTTTTTTTTTTTTTTGAAAAACTTTCAAATATAAAAAGTTGCACATTATGATTTACAACTTTTATATTTAATATTTTTTCAAAAATACTTTCAAATAGGTATTAGACTTCAAAATACTAATTGGTTTCAAACTTAATTAATTAACCTGCTGAACTTTTAAAGCCTCAAAACATCTATTTAGCAGTATTTTAAAAAAAAAAATAATATCAAATTTTAAATATCATCAAACCTATAATTTTCATGTTAATATTTTTTAAAAAATATTTTTAAATAAGTGTTTTAGAATGTCAAAATTAATAGATAAAACGATGAATTTATTCGTAAGTTTTAACTGGTTGAGGGGCTGATACGTAAGTCTCCCTACAAAAAAAAACCCATTGTAAAGGGGCCAGCAACTTTAGCTTTCGTTTGATAAAGATGTCCTTGTATACTTGGTATAGAAAATAGAGCCCGAACTGTTCTTATATGCTCTATACCTGCATTATCTAATGAGTATTGGATAGACAGGTAATCATAGCAAATTTATACAATATTGAGATGAAGATACGAATGAAGGATTAAAAAAGTTAGATTATAGAGGCACATGACATGACCATCCGGCAATTAAAAACCAAGATAATCTTCGAGAAGAAATAGTTAAACCCGAAAGAGGTAACGTAAACATTAAAAGAAAAGAAAAAATAACGATGTCTTGATACGAGGTACAAGTATATAAGAAATCACCATAAGAACGTATAAGATTAATCCTTTTGGTAACAAAAAAACATTTCCTTATCCCATCAGTTTTCGATAAAGTTGCAAAAATTTCTGATAGAATGTAGAGATTTTTAAGACGGTAATAATATCGGCAAATATCCTGCATGTCACACTTAATTTTGTGTAATATTTATAACAACAATGCTGAAGAGAACAAATAGTAACAATCATCTGCTTCATGTTCTATAGGAATTTGGTTCACATGTCATGGTTAGTAGCAGAAGAAGATTAAGGAACATTTAGTTGAAACTAGGAAACAAGAACAGATGATCACAAGATCTACTGTAAATAGGAAGACAAGTCCTTGAATGGTTAAATAATATATTTCTTTAGTACAGAAGGTATCATTCTGCTTGCTTGATGGTCTCATGAGGTCCCAGTTGAAAAGCTCCTAAAACCAAAGAAGGAATGCACATGACGACACTTTGTGCAGTAACTTAACTTTTTGCTTTTCTTTAAAACATTTTAAATCCCTTCAACTAAAGATCAACCTGAATTTATAGGTTTTTTGCTAATGATATGCGTAGTAACATGCAAAGAAAAGCAAAAGCAAAAGCTTGCACTCACAATTTGGAGAGATGACCAATCATCCCCGTCTGAAGGCACCAAATGAAAGATTAATGATTCAAATCCAGCTATGAGCATCTGTGGTGGGTTGCTTACCACCTTCGGCATCTCTAAAAAATCACAGATGGGTAAAGATTTTTTTTTTTTTTTAAATAACAAGGCAAAACTTCATTTTGATATAAACCGGATTATTCATTATGTACAATGTTCTATACACAGTCCGGTAAACCGTTGTAGGTAATAAACCTCATATGTGCGTTGTAACCCAACACGCCGTTGAATACAGACACATACCTGCCCAAAACTTTAGAATTTTTTCTGAAAACTTGAAAAAAGTCATATCCCACATTGCAGCAAGCGGAACTCGAACTCGTCGGTGGAGTGATGGATCATGTGTCACCCATCCCACCAGTTGAGCTACCTGTCAGGGGCCACAGAATGCCATAGTAATTTTCAGCATACTAACAAAACATCAGAATCATGCAAACTTCAAAACTGTGGCATTCTAAGAGTGCATTCCCTCCATCCATACCAGGAGCTGATTCGATGGCATCTCTTGCGCATCTCTTGCTAACAGCACATTCGATGCCTATTCCCATCTACTATTGATTCAATTGCTAACGACGCCCTTCAGATTCACATTCAAAGATCCTAGTCGTCTACGCCAAGAGTCAAAGAAGAAGGTAAGGCGCATTCAGCATTCTATAACAGCTTTTATTCCGTCGACAGGAGATTCCTTCCCCCTCAAAGTCTAGATCTTCTTCACGTGCACATTTGCCCGTCCTTCTATTCTTCCATCAACAGGATCAGACATTTGTTTCCGCCATCACCATCTTTTTTCATTTATAACAGATGAAGATCACAATAGTCTCAGATAACACTAACTGATATGGCAGCTTATATTGTACCAAAGTAGTAAATAATATGATAAGTAGAATATGTAAGCAATATCAATCAATTGGACACTACTCTTAACCACAAAATCTTAATTGCAGAAAAAACAAAACTATTCACTTACATTTTTCCTCTTTTTTTTGGGGCTAATGTATATATTTACTTACATAACTGAGCAGCTGAACTAGTACTACGCAGACCATATAAAATCAACTGTTCAAATTGTTTGGAATTTAAAGTATCCTGAGATATTGCACCATCCAACACTTAAGAAAGCAAAATCTTGCTTGCTATTGGCAAGTTTGAAATCAATTTCAGCTTTCTATACTATTTCTTTTTTCTCGTGCAGCAGCTGAAGTAACAGAATATGTAATCGACAAATATACACAGATTGGTAAATTTTACAATGGTCACTCATGTTTCAAATTTTACCCAGCTAGCTTTCACATCAACAAAAGTAGTCAATCGTGAATTTTGCGCAAATAATTCATACTTATCTCTCTATAAAACTACACAGCAAATAGAACGAAGAACAGTTTAACACCAATGTATTCACATAAAACAAGTTAAAAGACCAACAAAAAAGAGATTAAATTTCTATTCATACGGGATTTGTGTAGAAAAAAATGGAAGAAATTCTATGTATGTACAAACTGAAACATCTGGATTAAAACCAAATTAATAAACTACCACATATCGCTCTATTTCAAAACTGACCTCTACTGAGAATGAACAAAATCAATAGAATCCTCCTCTGTGACCTCTTGATTGGTAAAGCTCCAACCTTCCTTTAGCTTCCAGCAATAAATTATCCACCATTGGATCTTGCACCATATGGTTCTGTTTCGATGCCCACTCTAGCAGTGTCAGCACCTCAGCCTGAGCCAAAGCTTCACCATCCGGCACATGTAGAGCAATGTAGCATAATAATATCAATGAAACAATCTGAACTGCTTGCTCGGCGAAGTACACTAGTTGAACCAAGTATTTCACTCCTCCTGCGCTAATGATAGCCTTAGAATGATCGACATGGAGGTAATTATCTGTACAAGCGAATTTCGTCAATGCAATCGCAGCCTCTCTGGACACCTCACCTTCCCTTTCATCCAATAATTTGACAATTGGTCCAACAATTCTAGTCTCAGTTGCTCGGAAGGTTCTAGATAAACAGCCCAATGAAACAATGCAAGGGAGAAGAAGATCGTCATATTCAGCCTTGTCGACAACACGGAGGAGCTGGTCGACGACCGCGCGAGCAGCAGGAGAATTGGGTTTAAAAGCTGAGCTTCTTAAATCTGCATCTTGCTCGGCCATACGTGTGATCTCCATCAGCGCCATGGCAGAATTGTACTGCACTTCATCAGGGCCTTTTTCGAGTAACACCGAGAAACAAAGCAACGCTTTTGATTCAGTAATACTTTTACAGATCACTGAATTTCCTTTGGCAAGATGCCACAAAGCTTTTGCAGCCATGGCTTTCATCTCGGCTTTTGTTGCTGGGTCCTCTAGCTCCCTTACTTTGATGCTGCTCGCACCCGATAACGACAGATGCGGCCTTGAACCCTGGTGGTGGCTGTTTGCCGCCGGTGCGGTGAAGGAAGACTTCACGGACTTAGCCTCCATAGTAGACTGAACCACGTTGTGCATCTGGTTGCGGCTCGCATTCGCCTGGTTCCCAAGGGGATGTTTGACAAGCGGCTGAGCATCGTTAGAATTAAACCCGGCGTTGGTGTCAATGACAGCGTTATTGGCGAAGACCACAGAGTGCACCGACATCGCCTTGGGCGGAATCAAATACTTGCTATGTTCTTGGACGGTTTCGAAAGCTAGATGTCCGACGAGGAGCCGGACCACATTGTGCTGCACAAACAAGTCCTGGCATTTCGGGTAGGCTGCGGCGAGCTCTGCGACAGCCCAGGCAACGACGGATTGGACCTTCATTGAACCCTCTTTAAGAACCTTCGCAAAGGCTAAGCAAGCGCCGGCGAGGACTATTTGCTCCACGCTGTCGAGATCACGGGCGAGAAGCCCTATGGCACGGGCTGCGTTCTCCTGCCCCTCGGGCCGCCCTTCCTTGACGAGTTTCAGCAGTGGCCCGATGCCGTCTTCCTCGATGATGAGCTTACCGTAGCGCTCGTTGTCGCGGGCGAGGGAGACCAGCGACGCCGCGGAGTCGGCGCGCGAGTCGGGCGAGCCCGTGTGCAGCGTGGCTATCTGCTGCCAGATGAGGAACAGAATGGGCTCGTTTTGTGCGATTGGAGGGAGGCCGAGATGTATGTCGTCGTCGTCGTCAGAAGAGACGGAGGAAGAGGAGACACGGAGGAGCCAGGAGAGGTCGCCGATGGAGTTGTCAAGAGAAACAAGGAGCTTCTTGAAAGCGCCAGCGGGGATGATGGTGAAGACGCGCTTGACGAGGCCATGGGCGCGGCACTTGGAGACGAGGTTAAAGGCCTTGTCAAGGGCCTGCTCAGTGTCGTCCATGATGCGCCGGGCGGGACGCTCGTACAGCTCGGCGCGCGCGGCCTGGCGGAGGAGCACGGATAGGCGCTCGGTGCGGGACTTGACCTCCATGCATTCCGGCCGACAAGTGTGCGTGTCGTCGGACCACTTCGTGACTTGATCGGCGAGGTGGATTGGCTTCGTCAGTAGCTGCTTGACGCCGTCGCCCATCATCTTGGCCACCGGCGAGATAATCTAATCAGGTTTCGGCGGAGAAGAAAAGGAGGACTTTTATATTTTATTTGTTTTAATTACGAAATTGAATGATGTTTGGTTGAATCATCTTAGCCTTGTCAGGTTTCGCCGAGATATTTAAAGTTTTGAATATCTTGCATGTTATTTAATATTTTTTTTTAAAAATTAAGTATGAAATTTTAATTATACATCATATTAAAATTTATAATTTTATTATTTAAATTTTTTTAAAAAAAATATTTAAAATTAACAAAAATTTATATAAAATTTTGTAATTCGTGGATGCGTGATGGATTAATTCTCGGCCGCTCAAAATCGTGATTCCTGATTCTCTCAAATCAGGATAACCGTGCCGGTTACCCTTGATTTTACAAGGATGGACGGGGGAGAGAAAGAAGGCGACGGTTTTCTTTATTTACGTGGTCAGACATGTTGAGCTTTGGGAATTTGGTTATCACATCCTTATGGTAAGGGGGTGAAAACAAGCTTAATTTGAGTTTGAGTGCTGCTAAGTTTAAGTTTGACTCGATTGATTTAGTGATATTGAATTCAGCTCAATTCAAAAAATTGTAAACTCTATCGATCAACCCTATTGAACGATCTGATTGGGACGAATAAAGTCTTAAGAAAAGTAGCACTGCAATATATTTTGGAACTATTCTCGTGAAGATTTTAGATATCCATTACCATTCTCTTATTCATATTTTTCTAACATTTTCTAATGGACATTTTACCGCCAATTATAACAAAAGGTTTGCACCAAAAATGCTCGAGCAATCAATTTTTCTCACAGATACAATGTAATGAATAACAAAAATAGGAAAACAATTAAACAAGGAAATCGAGTATAATTACATCCAATTAAATAATTTAGTATATATTATAAAAAATATTTTACCTCTTTATTTTTAAAAATAATAATATAATTGATACGGGAGGAGGTGCATTCGCATTGTAATAGTTACATTCGATGCTACCAGATCACCGCACCTACCTTTATTCGTTGTTTCGTTATCATATTTTAGAGAAATATATTAGCTATTTAAAAGAATCTTATAATTTATAAATATTTTCATATTTAATGCTTGTCCACAAAAAGCCAGGGTGATAAATGATTTTTTTTTTCCTTAAGAGGAAGTAGCCCGCATTACCTGGTTATAAATGTAATATAATAAATGGTTTCCTAATCAACAAGTAGCCCCCACTAGCTAATAGAAATCTTCTCCCCCCTCCCCCCACTACATTTTTAATCTTTATTCTAATACTCTAAATAAATACATATATATATATTTTATGAAAAAAATTTAATATATTTTGATAAGATCTATAATTTTTATGTGTTTAAAAATAGTTTAAAAAATCCGTTAAGGCGTTAAGACTTTAGAGCCCCATAATATCTATTTAAAAATATTTTTAAAAAAATTTTAATATAAAAATTATAAATCTTATTAAAATTAGCAACTATATTGAAATTTTTTTATAAAATATATGTAAATATTTATTTGAAAAAATATATAAAATATATGTATATATGTAAATATTTTTTTTCCCACTAGCTGCCTAGCATATTATGTTTTTTTCTTAGGAGGAAGAGACAAGTGTTAACTTTTTAAAAAATGTTTGTTTTCTCACAGCTCTACTAAAAAACTATCATTTAATATTAAAACTATTTTTTTAAGAAATCTTTCAATATATAATTTATAAATTTTAATAAAATTTACGACTTTTATATTTAATTTTTTTTTAAAAAATATTTCTAATAAATATTTTGATACTTCAAAATTTAACGAATTTTACAAATAATTTTAAAATTCACATCAAATTCGTTAACTTTAGAGCTCCAAAATATTTATTTAGAGTATAAACTATCCAAAAATTTATCAGTCATATGAATTCATTAATATAGAATTCTCTGGACAAATTTTTTTCTCGCAAATCTGACAAAATAGTTTACTAAGATTTGAACCTTTAGCAGCCATCAAGTCCTTTTGCCGTCTATCCAATAGTTTTGCCCGGATTATAGGTGTTCGGCGGATTGGATCATTCTCGGTTTGGTTGGGTTCGGGTTGGCAGCGTCAAATAGGCGGTAGCTATCCGGCTTAGTTGGATGGTCGTTCCTTTAACAAACATAGTTCACTTGGGATGTTGTTAGTCTTCCTGCTATTGCTTCGGATCTAATAAGCCTTTTGTAGGCAAAAAAGCCAAAAGAGGTCCTTTTTCTTCATATAATGCTCCGAAAGCAAACAATCAAAAGTGGTTGCTTTCTGAATTTTTTACCAAAATTTTCATATTTAAGATGATTAGCAATATATCGAAAAAATAGTCCTTGATGAGATAATTTTTAAAAAATGTGTTAAACATCTTTTTTAAGAATACTAATTTTTGATACTTAGTATTTTATAATTTATACTTGTATACGGATTGCGACTACGGTGTAGTGGTCCACCCACTGGAACGCTCCAATTTGCAAACATAATTAGTTTGTAGACAAATTTACATATACGCTATTATATTGTAAGTGCTTGAGGTGTTTTCGATTATTTTTTTTCCTTATATAATCCAAATTAGCAAATTATATCCTGATGTTGGGCATCGGCGCCCAATAGGCCAGCCAATAGGCGACCCAGTGTCACGGATCAAACCATTTGGTCCACGCTCATAGAGCACTTGGGCCAGGCCAGACGTCTAGGCAGCGGACAAGGCGGGCAAGTGTGACTGCACATAGGCCGTGCCTGGGCCTTACGCATGCACATAAGAAGAGCGCATGGACAAAGCCAAGTCCAACCTTATGAATTCTCTACAGATTTCTTGATTATCAAATTGGGCATTAAGTAGGAATAACCTATAACTGTTATATCTTAGCCATCCATTGGAGTCCAAGGAGTCTATAAATAGATGCCAGCATCCTCATTTGTAAACAACCAAGAGTTATGCAATGCAATCTATTGGACATATGAGTTGAGTGAATCCGAAGGATTTACTGGTGCTAATTGTATTCTCTTAGCTAGCACAAGCCATTTTTGAAAGCCTGAGCTTAGCGACTAAAGATATTGCCAATGAAGAATTGCTAAGTTGCTACATAAGCCGCTCGAAAATAGTGTAATCTTGTGACACCGATCCTCCTCGCGGGACTGATCGGACTCGCAGGCCCCTCAAGGTCAACCAAGCAGCCAATAGCAGCACAACATCTGGCCACTAGCCCACGCTTCCTTCCCGTCAAGTTGATGTGCGACGCTTGTCCATATAAGAGGACAAGCGCCCCGCATGAGCCCGCTTTTGGGACGTGGGCCAACATGTCACTTCTTCACCCGCCTCGCTAGTCAGGAGCCAACACGTGGTATAAGAAATCCGCGGACAAAATCCAAGCTACCGGAAGCAACTTGACGGAGCTCCGCGATTGGCCATGATTCCTCCGACGCCTCATCGCAATTAATATATGAAATTAGTGAGGGGAGGTGATCGGCTAGATCCAGCTCAGATCAAGCAACGAATCAGGTATACGGTATACCCCATTTACTCGACAAAAGTTTCATTCAGAGTCAGAGAGATGACAAACATTCCTTGTAATAATACTCTTTTGGGTACGAGAAATGCCATCTTCTAGCCACTTTGGGATCAATGGTGGCCATGGATGCCATTCAACGTCTCGGGATGGGTGTTAGGAGATGGAGGGCGGCAGAATTGAGAGGAAATACAATTGGAAGAGCTACGTAATTTTTATTCAAAATGATGCTTGCAGAAACATAAACACTTCACATGAACTTTGGATGATATATTCCGAGAGATATACGGATTAGAGAATTGACAATCACAGGAAGTCGTCGCATATAAATCTTTACCTTGGGCGTCGTTGGGCATAAAAAACATTCACAAATCTGCAAGTTGAAAAAATACTGTGAGCATTTTTTTAAAAAAATTTACAATATAAAAGTTATAAATTTTAATAAAATACATCTTAAATTTTTCTAAAAAATATTTTTAAATAGATATTTTGGGACTCTAAAGATTAATGGATTTAAAGTAGATTTTAAAATATTTATAATACCCATTAATTTTTATAGTCATAAAATACGTATTCAGAAGTATTTTTTGAAAAATTTTAAATAAAAATTTATAATTTTTATGTTAATTTTTTTTTTTAAAAAAAATTTTAAATATTTTTTTACTGTACGGTGTACACTTAATAACTTCTCAGTATGAGCAGGTCTTAGAAAAGATAGCATGCTCATATCATGGCTAGGTATACCTTTGTCTGATTATCTTAATAAAAAAAAATGTAATTGAAAGTAACAAAGTAGATGTCCTAAAATCGAATCTTATAATAAGTGCAACATGCAAAAGAAATGTCGAATATCACTCTATACTTTCGTGATACAGATATTCAAACCTATACAGCTAGAAAGGTTAAAACTCCATCTTTGATGCACATAGCTGAGCACCATTTTTGAATTTATAATGATCGTAAAAAAATAGATGGGAAATAAATAATATTTCTTCAATAATAATAATGATAATTAAATAAATGAAAGAAATAACCGCTTACCTGTAAATAAAACTCACAGTAATAATGTTGCCAAACCAGAAGAAATTATATATATAAATAGAAGTTGAGGAACATCTCAAGAGAGACTTTATTAAATATATAAATAGAAGCAGAAATAGAAAAATAAATTATATACATATATAAACGGAAGAAATTATATAAATAGAAGCGTACACAGTAATAGCAGGGGGTGAGTATCTTGTCCGCTACCTTCCATATACCATTTCGTGCACCAATATCTCAAAAATATATGTCTATATATTTTTAAAAATAATTTTAACATAAAAATTACAAATTTTAATAAAATCTATAATTTTTATATTATAAAATTTTCTAAATAATTATAAAAAGATATTTTAAGACTTCAAAATTTTAATAAGTTTAAAAATAATTTTTAAAAACTATTAAAACGTTAAGACTTTCGAGCTAAAAAATTATTTTTTAGAAAAAAATTTAATATGAAAATTTTAAATTTATTGAAATATACGATTTTTGTTTTAAAATTATTTTCAAAATATATTTATTTTTTAGATACCGGTAGACGGAATGATATGTGGGTACATAGAATCCTCATCCAATAGTAGGGCGCTGGAAAGATACTATTATTTACTTCTCATAAAAAATAGATCAAAAGTTCGAATACTAACAGACATCTAGTTAGGAGAAATTTTATCTTAATATTATTTTTGATCGAAATCTAAAATAAAATGTGCGATCCAGACCTAAAAAGTAATAGCAGGATGCTGAGAGTACATATACACATGCTTACATAGACAACATGCCACCTAGACATACATGGAGGCGGCCGGGCTTGGCTGTCAGGTATCTTCTCTCACATCTAGCCGTGACAGGAGTCGCGGCCGCCATATATCTATGTGTGTCATGGCCGCCAGTCAGCTAGCTAGGTTCATTTCTCCTCTCTTCTTCTAAAGCTATTTATAAATCGTTCGAAGACTTTATAGATAATAAACAATCAATGACTGATAATTCTGTGTCTCTGATTATAATTAAAAATCAAAAGTTCACCTTGCGATTCATCCACTTTGCAAATAGACGTAACTTATAAGAAATGCTAAGAGCCTTAAAATACAACCTTGTCATTGTTGTTGTACTATACAAAAATAGCACTTCTTAATTTGCAAATGAGGACTGGTATACAGCTTTTTGCAAATGAGGAAAACATTTTTCTTATATGCCATTGCTAGTCCCCATGCTGATTCACCAAAAAAATCCATAATTTCACATGATCAAAAAAATTTTTGGAAGTATTTTTTTAGAGAAGCAGCCAGTACGAAAATTATATATTTTAATAAAATTTATAATTTTTATGTTGACAATTTAAAAAATATATTTCTAAATAGCTATTTGGACTCCAAATTAACGTGCTTCAAAATTATTTTTAAAATTCGCTTTAAATTCGTTAAACTTTATAGTTCCAAATATCTATTTTAATTTTTTTTTGAAAATATCTTTGATATAAAAATGGTAGATCCCGTCCAAATTTATAATTTTCATTTGAATTTTTTTTAAAAACAAATGGTCACAAAATTATTCTTTTCCATACGCATCCATAGATTTTTTGGTAATTAATCGGGAGAATAAATATTTTTCTTATATTAAATGATAATACTGTTAGTCCATTAACGAAACTTTTTTTTTCCTTCTTTTTTTTAAAGACAAACAACTCGCATTTTCTTTTTTTGTCTTTTTTTTGTGCTGTAAACTCTTTCAACCTTATCTATATAAATATATATAAAACTGGGTGATGAAAACTGTTATATCATGTGGCATTTTGAATAATTTTTTATGTATCATGTGGTATTTATTTTTATTCTAAAAAATCATGTGGTATTTATATTAATTGATAGAAATTTATAAAATCATATAACTTATTTGAAGAATATGAAAAGTCTAATATTATAAATAAATACTTAATTAAAATAATACTTATAAAAATAATATAAATATATATATATATATATATATATATATATATATATATATATATATATATATATATATATATATATATATAAATTAGTATAAAAATAATTATATTATTTATTATTTATTATGTAATATTAATTTTTAAAATAAAACTTTATAATGTATAAAACTTTTTAATCATATACATATACTATTTGACGTCAATTTTCAAATAATTTTATGTATTACATTTGACATTTCTTGTTCTAATAAAATATTATAAATAAATTATAATATTTTAATAAAAATTATATAAAATAAAAAATATAAAAAATAATTTTTACAGTATTATTTATATATATATATTTATATATATAACTTATAACCGTACATTCGCACGTATGTAAAACTAGTATTCTAATATAAGGAGCAAGTGCTATAGGTCCGCCTTCTAGAAGATTGGGGCCATCAAGTTTCCAACATCAACGTAAGCGGGGGTATCTGATGAGATGAGCTAGTGGAAAAACAAACGATACACCATTAAAAATTACACTTAAAACAATAAAATATTTAATTAGTTGTTCAGGTAACGAATCGTTGCGTCTCCAAATATCTCAGACTAAAAAAAGAATCCAAGAGCTCTGTTATTGCTTCGGCTAAATATGCATTCAAAGGGGTCATTTTTTGACGATTGCAAATTGGGAACAACTTACTGCTCAATAATTCAAAATTTTAAAAATATAAGATTCTAATTCAAAATGACGTTTTTATCCTCTCTTTGGGTGTATAAAACAAAAAAATATTCTTTTCTTTAAAAAAAAAAGAATATTTTTGTTATTTTACGTATTCAAGTGGCATAAAAATGTCATTCTAAATTAGAAATATAAAAGTATAATTTCAAATTATATAAGCATAAAAATATAAATATTCAGTTGTATGAATTGTGACGTGAGCTGCAAAACTTTTCTACAGAGATTATTAGATACCCGTCGCGGCTCGCAAACTTGTTCTCTTCTTCTCTTTTCTCTTCTCTCACACTACACACAGGATTCTGCCATTAATGGAGATTCCTGGAACAGTAGACCCTGGATTGTAATAGTGTTTGTGGCTGTATGTTTGCAGGAAACTCTTAGCTACTTTGGGACCAATGGAGGGGGTGGGTACGATTCACCCTCTCGGGATGGGTATTAGGAGATGGAAAGCGGCAGAGATAAAACGAAATGCAACTGAATTATAGAGAAAAAACAAAACGCTTACATATAAAGAAAATTAACTCACAGGAATCATACTGATGAAGTAGAAGAAATCATATGAACATAACTCATTAGAACATCTCCGGTAAGACAAGTATACTGCGATCGCAGGATGAGAGAGTATATATACAAATACATAGACAGCAAACTACTTATACATACATGCATGGATGTAAGCGTGGCTCTCAGCTATCTTCTCTCACATCCAGCCATGACAAGAGTCTCGGCCGCTATATATCGTGTATATCATGGCCGCGAGCCAGTTCTTCGAAAGCTACATATAAATTGTTCGAAGACTTTATATATAATAATATTTCGTAATGCATATGTAAGCTCACTACCAGCACTGATCCGTCTCCCATGACCGCCGGGAGAATCTCTCAAACGACGGCGACGTCGGCCTAACGGCGGAGTACGAGCGAGAAAAAGCAGGGGCGGAGCGGCCGACGAGTCTGCGGTCGTAGTCGGCGCGCTTGGCGGGGTCGGAGAGGGTGGCGTAGGCCGATTGGAGGCGTATGAACTCGTCTGCCGACGAGTTTTTCCGGTCATCGGCGACGACGTCAGGGTGCAAAGTCCTCGCCAGCCGGCGGTACGCCGCTTTGATCTCCTTGGCCGTAGCGCCAGCGTGCACGCCAAGAACGTCGTACATCGACGGCGACGCTGGACGTGCGGCAAAGGAGGTAGGAGACGGCGGCGCTGCCGTAGCCGAGGCGGCGCGCACCGGCGGCATGGAGCGGATGCGGAGGAGCTTGGGGGGCTGAGCGCCGAGGGACTTGGGGGAAGAGAGAGATGGTGTCGAGGAAAACATGAAGTATTGTGTATGTATTACTGTCTGAGATTGGAAATGGGGATAGCAGTCGAGGGATTAACCGTAGAGGTCTAAAATTTATAGAATCACCTAGTGACCGTGGTAGTGGGACACTTGGCTTTCTATTTAATTAATTAATTATTTAATAGTCTTAAGTTAGTCTTAACCATGTTTAACTCTTATCTATTCTTCAACAATGATGAGTCAGCATGAAGCACTCATAATGAATAATATGAAGTGATATCAAGGATAAAACTTTCTTGATTTTTTACGTGAACCAATAAAATGATTGACTATTATATTTATTTTACTATATAGTACAATCCAAATTATTTTAACATATAGTATTTTGTAAAAAAATAAGAAATTATAAGAATAAAGCTTTCTTTAAACACTTTAAATTCTCACTCGCTTTCTATCGCTTCTACAATCTCTTTTTTTTCATCATTTGTCATATATTCCCACAAAATATGATATAAAAACGTAAGCAAATGTGCTAGTAATTTTTTTTTTTAATAAACAATCTTATTTAGATCATAATTATCAATTTTTCAATAGTAAAATCGAGAAAGTTTTGTCTTTACCTTCCACCTTGATCATCGGGCCAATTAAAGATGTAAAAAGCTAGGAGGGGTATAGATATGTAGTGCATGTATAAACTGGTAAGCAAATTGTGAGTTGTTGCTGCCAAAAAAAAACTACTACTTTAGCATTGCCATCTATCTTGCCAAAACATTTAGCATTGAAGTCCTTTCATTATTGAGGGTGCAATGTCTCTATACATCATCCCTCAATCTGCTAAACACCCATCCCGAGAAGGAATCTTGCAATCATGACCGTGCATCGGATAAGAAGGAGCAATTTATAAAGTGACAAATGCTACTAGAACAGCTTCACTGATATATAGTTCAAGGCATGAGCCGTCACATTCGAATCTTATGACACGTAGAGGCATGTGCAACATAAAATCTATTTGTGTAAGATTCTAAGCCAACAGCTCCCAAAAAATCCATATTGACGTTGGATGGCACCGAAGAACTAATTATATACATCATTCTCTCTCTCTCTCTCTCTCTCTCTCTCTATATATATATATATATATATATATATATATATATAAACACACACAAAGGATGAATGATTAGGGTATACTTATCAAAAAAAATTTCTTTTTTCTTTTTTTTTGCTGAACAGATATGCTTGTCATAGAAATCTACAAATAACTATAGTTCCATATTTACTAATTAGTGCCCGTCTTGAATCATTTAAAATCGGCAAAAAAAAAAAACAAAACATACAAAATAATTTACGAATAATAGAGTTTTTTTTCTTTGAAAAATGAGCTTGGATGTGGGGACTTTGTCATAAAAAAGAAAAACATACAAAATGATTTATGAATAATAGACTTTTTTTTTCTTTGAAAAAAAACATATTTTAACTGTGGGGACTTTGCCTCCATTATGACAAAGTTATAATAATCCAAGTCTGGATATGATAAGAGATAATTGTAGAAATAGACCCACCATGTGTGTGGCAATATGTACTCAACTTAGTCACATTATAAACAGCGACCAACTTCTATCATTGAAGACCAAATTTTAGATTTTAGTGGTAGAGAATGACATCTAGCAAATGGATTTAGGTTACAGTTACTTTTTTTTTTTTTTTTTTTTTTAAAATTTTTATTTTATTAATAATAGATGCCTTCTCATTCGCGATCGATCACACCTCGTCTTGAGAGGGGATTACATTTTTTTTGTCTTTTTTTCTTTGTGGATAATAGAGGCCTTCTTCACGGACCGATCCCACATCATATTTGGAGTGGGAGTGTTCGCCATATTTGATAATTTTGTTTTTAGATAACGACGAAACTTCAGTGTAACTTCATATTATATCATTGTACATATTCAATGTATGCACTTATTCAAGCAAATTACTCAACTTGCAACGTTCGCAATAAAAAGTATAAAATTGTTAATGAACCATAGCTATCAATCCATCCGGATTCGAAACTCGCAAAGATTTTTATTAGCTGAATCAATCCGTCAGCCATATAAATAAAATATAATCGCCAACCGTATTTTATTAATCTTAAGTCGACGGAGCTCTAACAAGCCCATGTGCACCTCGGCAACTACGCTGCCACGATCATTATCTAAATAATGGTGGTTTGACATCAAGTGGATTATAATAATATTAAATAATAATCTAGCATTATGGTGGGATTATAATAATAATATGATTATCCATTTTGAGGAACACATGCCCAAGAATTGCATCAAACTTTAGATAAGTTCTAAGTTTCTTGTTGCTGTGGCAGACACAAGAAGAGGGAACCAACGTACTCTCTTATTTTATTTTATTATTTTTTAAATATTGGATATCAGTTATTTATGCGACTTATGGCTTCTACCTGAAAACACGAATTTAACTTTATCCAGCATAATAATTGGCTGAAAGACTTTTTGATTAGCAAGCACGGGCAAAGATATAGATATGAAAAAACGAATACAAATATAGATACAAAACATTATAATTTTTTTTTTAAAAAAAGGACACAAATCACGTACAGGTCGAATATGGTACTAAAAAACACTTATTTAAAAATAACTTATATTATATATTTGAATATTTTTTGTTAAATAATCAGAACACAGGTCGAATACGAAATAAAAAAATAATTTATATTAAATTTTTAAATGTCTGAAAATATAATAAAATTCATACATAATATAATGTTTTAAATCCTTAAGATAAATTTAAACAACAATAATCTAATTACAGAAAAAATTTAAAAAAATATATTTGGGTAATTAACTATAATAAATTATTTAGTACAATATATTATTACTAGTATTTTACTTATCGCAAAAAAATTTTTTTTTAATATTAAAAAAACATATAAATACGGACAGTGTCTGAAATTCCAATTTAACGTGTACGATACGTGTGCTTGTAATGTTTTTATTTTTTTTTTTTGGATACTTTTCTAATATGTCCGACATATATAATAGTATATCAGTATCAGAAATTGTACAAATATTGTACTGGATGCTTCCTAGCTTGTCGTACACATGCTTCAGCATACACGATGTTGTTCATGAGAAATATCGTATATGAAGCTGTAAGAAAGCAAATTTGAAATACCATTATTTCTGAACTGTACTTAAATCAGGCAGTTTTGTGAAAGGGTATATCTAATTAGCTACTATGAGATGGACTTACGTATACATACGCCTGAAAATAAGCGTATTACAATGGTATTTGCAAGTGGCAAATGGCCAGAATACAAGTGCTTTTTTTTCTCTTTTATTTGGCTTTTTTTTTTAAAAAAAAAAATTCTTTTTTTTGTGAGAGAGAAAGAGAATGAAAAAGATCAACAAAACCAACTAATATTTATCCAGTTGGTTAGCTGATTAGGTGCTGAAGCGATCACGACGTATCCTTCGTGAAAAATAGGTTGAATACTCAAATCTTAACAAATATTGGCGGAGAGAGTTCATAATTTTGCTCAATTTTTAATTGAGATATATAATAAAAATTGAATCTGGCGGTCACAAATTCCAAAAAAGCAAATAGACAAAAGATTGCGTGCTGATTGAAACAAAGTATACTGAAATGTAAGATGTTTACATACCAACTGCCCTGCTTGTTAAATTTAATGTTGAAAAATCATTACTAAACCTGCCCTGCCCCCGCATGCCCTTAAAATGAGGAAAAAAGAGGAAGTGCTAATGTAATGTAAGAAAAAGTCAATTTTTTTTTTATTTTTATGCATAAAAAAATCATTCATCAAAATCCTGCATCATGACGATGAATACTATTTTAGAATGTGTACCACATAAATTCTAGAACACTGCTAGCATAACATCGTATTACATATGAAAAGTCATAGAAACTTCATATTAAAAAGTGACATACTGTTTTAGTATTGTATAATGTCAAATGGTGTTTATTATGGGCTTAAATCTTCTATCCACTTTCTATCCCGTTTTCTGTACCAAACTCTCAAAACATATATTTACAAGTATTTTTTGAAAAAAATTTCAATATAAAAGTTGTAGATCTCATCAAACTCTATAACTTTCATATTAATAATCTCTCCAGAAAATGCTTCTAAATATGTATTTTTTAAGATTCCAAAATATTAACATTTTAACAGATATTAAAACTGTTTTGAAACCCGTTAACACTTTGAAGCTTACAAATATATATTTAAAAATATTTTTTGAAAAAAAAATTAATATAAAAATTATAAATTTTGATGAGATCTACAATTTTTATATTAATTTTTTTTTTAAAAAAAATACTTGTAAATATGTGTTTTGAGGATTTGGTACAGAGGACGTAATAGAAAGTTGAGACAGATGATTTGAGTCCGTTTATTATTGGCTTGTAGCTAACAACCACTTATGGTATCCACGGCCTATAGAATACCATATGGATACCATTTTAAAACAATTTACATACCGTTTAAGGTGTACATGTCTCAATAAACTACTAGTGCAACCATCAAACAAAATAAAGGGGTTTTGTCGGAAAAAAACCCCTACTATACAATACTATATCGAATGAGTTTATAATTTTTAAAAAAAAATTTACACACCACAAAACACACACACCCACCCACACAGACACACATAAATAAATAATAAATAAATATATATATATATATATAATACTAAAATACAAGATAGAGATTTAGTGGTGACTTATATTCTAATATAAGTATTTAAAAGTTAAATTAAGTTTAAATAATATATAAATAGTTATCTTAAATATTGTTTGGCTTATCTTTCCTAAAAAGTTATAAAATTATACACTTTTGTGTTCTCTCATCAACATATTTTATATAATTTTGCCAATTTAGATTCATTTTATTCATAGGTTGTGCTTCTATTTTTTTTAAGATCTATACTTTTATTCTCTTCAAAAGAAATATGATATATAATATATCCGTATACTTGTGAGAGTAAAAATATTTTTTTTTTATAAATTAAGATAATTATAAATTAAAAAATAATTTCTAATTATTTTTATTATATCATGGGTGTCGTCAACTAGTACGTGTGCATGTGTGTGTGTGTGTGTATATATATATATATATATATATATATATATATATATATATATATATATTACGTAAAATAGAAATTTTGATGTACTCAACGAGTTTTCTATTTAAAGAATTTTTAAAAAATGTATTTTTATATTTTATTTTAAAAAAATTACAAACGCCATGTGTTAGTTACAATATTATAGGAATTTTAATCTAACTGATTCTGTTGGAAATAGATAACCGGGGGAAATCTTTTCTACAACAATATCAGATTATATCGTTTAACATATTTTTCTAACCACAACCCTTATACCCTTTGATAGGATTTTCGTTATTCTCGGAAACACAAGAATTAGCTGTTTCTTAATGGAAGAAATAGCACTAATTCTCTAATTTACTGATCAATCGTTGTCCTTTGAGGAATTAGCTAAGAAAAAAAAAAAATTATTCCAAATTTTCAGCCCCCGCATGGAAATAATTTTTTCATATAAGACAAAGAAAATAACTCAAAATTATTTTTTTTTAGAATTAACTGAATGAAAATAGTCGAATTCAATGTTTGACAAATTTTTAGTAGAATAAGTCTCTTATTTCATCCCTTATCTTAGAGCTTGGTCATGAAATAAAATTCAGGACGTGTGTTATCATCCCACACATTATTACGTATAAATACACATGCTCGCAAAATATTAAAATTTTTTCTAAAACTTTGTTTTTTTTTAATTATTTTGCATTATAACTAATATAATTCGAAATCATGAATAATAACTACAAACTATTTATCTAAGCTACAATCAGGTCAAGAAGTGCTTTGTTCATGCACCTTGAGAGAGAAGGTTCAACAACCACTAATTTGTAGTTGACAAGCGTATTTAATGTTGTTTTGGAGTATATAATGACTTTTGACGCTTCAATATTTACAAAAAAAAAAAAAAAAAAAAGAAAAAGAAAAAAAAAAGAAAAAGAAAAAGCTAACAAGCAGATAAATTCGTTTCAGCTGCATATCACACCTCAAATCGTGCGAGAATAACAAATTAATGTGAACTTCATTGCTTTTAAACCGTAGTATACTATTGATACTAACTAGTTTTACGGCCGTACTATATACAAATTTTAACAATAAGTTCTATATAAATTATAATATTATAATATTAAATATTATTTCTTTTTTTTTTATATTTAAAGTTATATGTAGTTATAATTTATATCAACTTGCATCTAATTATACTTCATTTTACGGAAATAAATTAGTAATAACATATATGCAGATACAATTAGTATTTGTCAGATGCATATGAAAAGGTTAAGAAATAGATACAACATCACCTTGGTGATTTTAAATTAAATATTAAATAATATTAAATTAAAAAAATCTATATTAGTATAAAAAAATAGTAAAAAATGTCAGTTAAATTAAATTTACTCATAATTTACTTAATATGTATAAAAATGATTTTATAAGTACATTTGAAGAGATAATTACTTTTAGCCAATTTTAAGGAACAGTTTATATTTTATAAATTTTGTACAAAATATTATGAATTTTCTTTACACTCGCAAATTTATTTGAGAAAACTTTTATTACATAATATATAATGATTTTGTTTATGTTAATTTTATGTTTATACTTTTATACATTTCATAGAAATTTATTATTTTTATGAAATTATTATATCCATTCGCCGGTTGTTATTAAAGCAAAAATAAACATGGCATACTTATAAATCATTTTAAGTGTGATATCGGTGGTGATTCAGTTTTATAAATATACGAATATTATTAAATTTTTTTTTAAAAATGATGAAATTTTATGTTTAGAAAATTCTTATTATTAGAATGCAATTATTTCTATATGTTATATATATGTCAATGCATAAATTATTTTTAAATCGACCTGAGGATAGCCTCTTTCTCCCTAATATTTATACACACACACCCACTCTAATAAGAGTAAATGAAAAAGAATAATATAAAATAATACTGTTATTTATTTAAAATCATCAGAAAAAAGCACAGTTATATATATATATATATATATGTATTTAATGTATGTGACACATTCTAATGCATTAAAATTTTGATTATATCAGGCCACAGGGGTCAGTGATGTACGGAAATTCTCATATAAAAACCTCTGTAAAATAATTTCATACCCTTACATCACAGTCCAAGCCAATGGGAGACATTTGCCCATCCTATGAAGGCGGAATTCACTGCAATTGGAATCGTCATTAGCCGCGCACAGCTGCTCTACTTGCGTGCGCGAGGTCCCACACTCAAGATCACATCCTATCATTTGTGACGTGAGTTTTTTGAACTCGACTGTGAAAAATACAGAGGACTAATATTTTAATCTGCGAAGGTGGTAAGCCGTTACACATGTTGTAAGACATAAGCTATCTCCTCAGAAAAGATGAGGCAATATCTATCCGAAATTTTATCCATCACGTAATTCCAAAAAATTTACAGATTGATAGACTTATTCTACGTTTAGATCGAATGAGATGGTAGGAGAAACTTGTACACAATAAACTCTGAATGCCCATGAAGTTTCTCTTCGATGTTAACACAAAAACGTCATTAGATTGAGTTTTTTTTTTTTTTTTTGTCTTTTTTAAAAATAAGCCATCATTCCACGTGATTGAACATTATACCATACTATATGGACGCGTCAGCAGATAATCAAGAAAGCAATACTTTAATCTTCCTCTCCAAGACATGTATTCTAGTGCAAGCAGAATTATCAGATTATCTCGAGTTATACATTGTTCCGTAAGTGGATCGTTATACTCTCCGTGCTTATGTCAGTTAGCTATACTTCAGAATTCAGATGATCTCCGGCGATCTCCTCTACGGGGAGAACGACTGTGAATGTCCCGTCTTAGAAAACACTCGTACTTAAGAATATGATCAAAAGTTATTGATAAAGCCCATATGATCTAGGACTTGTGATTGGGCTCAGCCCATTGGCCAACCCATGGGCCAAAATCTGGAATATGAAATATACTTGGACGACGCTGGTGCACTTTGTTAGCTTACCAGTAGCATCACCATCAAATCAAATGCTCCTTACCGGCTAAAGTTTGTTTAGTTGGTTAGCAGAGCTAGATATTAAAATAGATAATAACGATTCACGGCTTCAAATTAATAAAGCGGCTGTGATTAAGTTGATGGGACAACGTTCAAAATTACCTTTGCAACCGTAGCAACAATAACAACTTTGTTTCGGCAGCAACAACCACTGAAGGGAGGAGACTGGAGAGAAGCAGCCTACTCAACGATCATCTATGTTGATCCACCGGCCATGCAGGACTCTGAAATTTCATCCACTAATAGCGCTGCCTCTGGCTTCAGTAGGTATTTACCCCGCCGATCTGCATTTTAATCTGTTTGGTTCGGTGCGTATTGACTGCAAATCAGGATCGGTTCGGATCAGTTTTTTGGGTTTCGGATCCGGGTCGGGTTGACCGAATGCTCAGGCTCAGCCTTCTCCACAGTGGTCTTCCGTCTTCCCCCGAGTACCCTCCGCCAGATGTTGTGAAATCTCTCGAAGGGTAGTTTTGATTTCTTAAAATCTTTGGTTTCTCTTTTCTGTCTGTCTTTCTTTCTGTGATTAATCAATCAACTACGATGAAGATCGTGACGTACAACGTCAACGGCCTGCGTCCGCGCGTTGCCCAGCACGGCTCCCTCCTCCGCCTTCTCAACTCCCTAAACGCCGACATTATCTGCTTCCAGGTCGCTTATTTCTTTTTCTTTCTTTCTTTTTTTTTTGCTGATTAAAAAATAGTTTGCAAATGCTAAATTCAGTAACCCAACGAATTTATTATGCAATCGGTGATAGCAATTTACTCTTACTTATTTTATCTTGCATCCTACATAGAATGCTGCTCATTTGTTATTTGGGATAGGAGGGACGGGGTACCCCAGGGATTGGGGATTGGCGATTGACACTGACCTGCTCTATCCGACCCGGGGATGAGAGGGATTTGGTTATGTTTTTACAGTGGTAGTTTTAGAGGCAATTATATGTTGTTCTTGATTTTATTTTATTTTTCTTTTGTACCGCGCCTTATGTTTCAGTTTAATTTGGGGCCGTTCGTTGTATTTAATCTGGCCCTTCTGTCAAAGTATAAATTTACAAAGGTGGGTAAATTTCTTTAAAAGGAAGTATTCTTTCACTAGATAGTAATATTAGTATGGTTTCAAAGCAGGGGAAAGCATAACACCGGCTTAGTATATTCTAGTATATAAAAGTAAAAAATGGAAAGTGAATGTCATTCTGAGCTTGGGCCTTTGCGTTGGTTAATTTCCATAGTTTTAATCAGTTATTTATGTCTTCGAGACTATCATATAATTTTTTTCTAACTTCGAATTTCAATGAGAGAAACTAACTACTTCAGTTGTACCAGTATGTGACTATCGTACGAATTTAGGATCCATTATTATTACTATTGATAGTGCACCTTAATTGTGAATGCCTGGAACCAAAACAATTTTACTGTTAGATTTTACCTTTAAAAGCATCATAAGCAGTTACTAATTGATGTTTTAGCAGGAGACAAAACTATCGCGGCAAGATTTATCTGTAGATATGACTATGGCTGAGGGCTATGAAGCATTTTTCTCATGTGCTCGCTCTTCTAACAAAGGACGTTCAGGTTATTCTGGTAAGTTCCATTTGAATGGGATAGAAATTTTTCTTAGAATTGTCCTTTTATGTTACACAGCTATTTTCAAATATGATGATACGGAGTTGGTATTCATGAGCATCTTTTACTCCTCTTCTATACCACGCCTGAGCAAGCCATTGGGATCATTCTAAATTGATGAATATATTTTAGCGACTACAAGAAAGCTAAGGTTTAAGTATCAATTTGATGGTTCGACTGACTGGTGACTACAAGAAAGCTAAGGTTAAGTATCATTTTGAATACAACAAAAGTTGAGTGACTATGCCTAACAGAATTTACAATAGAAACTCTAGGTTGGGGTGAACGGTGTTGATATAGTTTAGAGTGTTTGGTGTCTAGTATACTCTTAAAACTGTTTCGCTCTGGACGTAGCTACAATGATACTGATAACGACATGTCCTCAATGTTATTCATGTGATGAAACACGGATAAACTGCCGAATATGTTCCCCGAAAAGCCTGGTTTCCAGATAAGTCCCCTAGACATTCAGTCTTCCTAGATAATGCCATTACGATTTTTACTAACTCCTTTACTTGCTTGCGGATAAATTACCTAATAGATTCCTCGAAAGTGGCTTTGTCTGTTTCTTAGGATTTTCACTGGCAGTGTGGATAGCTTGCTGATGTAGTAAGTTGGCAAACTAGAAGTGAATGAATAGCTGCTGGAGCGCTGACAACGCCATGGCAATAGCTTCTCTTTGATTTCTCTCTGTTTTACAAAACTTAGTAATTTCTATTTTGTTGTTAAAGATATCATTCTATATTATTTAATGCCACATCAGCAAGCTGTAGACAATGTTAGCAAATGCCCTAAGAGTATAACCTACTTAGACTTAAAATGTTTTAAGGGACCAGCATGCAAACCCTAGCTTTCTTTTTTGTGGACCTATTGAGTAAATTAGCCGTACACAACTAACTTTATTAGCAGAAACCCTAATGGAAGGAACTAGGGAGGCTCAAAATTTTTTCCAGAGGAACTATCCGAAAAGCCAGCTATTTCGGGGTTGAGCTGAAGGTTCGTTTAGCAATTAGAACTAAATGCTGATAGAAAAACTGCTGCCACTTTATTGTTACGTACCTGCCTTTGGCTTGGTTTAGCAGCGGATGAGATTCTCTTTAATATATTAGCATAACCACGTAAGTTCAACGTACCAGCATTCTTCTACTTGTTCATTTTCCCTAAACCTAATTTAGGCTGACAAGATTGATAGAGCCTCACTACTCGCTAATACAGTGGTAAACATTTCTTTTGATACATGAATAACAACCTAAGTTAGTGAATTGGACTCATAATCTTGTGCTATACTATTATAGCTTTTTTTTTTTGGTAATAAGAAAACTTTTATAAACTCGAACTAAATCGTCAACAAACTAAAACAAACCAAAAAATAAAAAAACCATTCCCATGATCCTAACAGAAGGAGAGGGGATTGAGACAAAACTAGAAACTAATTACAAGAACAATTTTCCCAATTAATCAAATAACACTACTAAAGAAAATCATTGAATCAGAGGTAATCTTCAAGATCAACGCCGTGAATATAATCTCCTCATCGTATTTTCCCCTTCGCAAATTTTAAACCTGTGTAACCAAGAAAATTCTGATAAATGTCATGATATTCAAAACTAAATTCAAAAATGATTTGTTACATTATGTGGATCAGAATTTTGATTCAAAAGTACATCAAAAGCTATATATACTATTATAGCTTTTATGAGAATGTTCTAGGAAAATTTTTCCAGTTCCTACATTTTCATCTTATAAACTTTTATTAGGTGTTGCGACATTTTGCCGTGTCAACTCAGCATTTTCCAGCAATGAGGTGACCTTACCAGTTGCAGCAAAAGAAGGCTTTACTGGCTTTCTTGATTGCTCTGACAAGAATGAAGGTGTAAGTAGTGATTGCCCTTATCAAATACCGATGCAAGATGAAGGTCTTGAAAACATAACAAAGAAAGACCTTGTAAAAATGGACGGCGAGGGTCGTTGCATCATCACAGATCATGGCCATTTTGGTATGTATATTACTAACCTTCTATAATGCTACAGTTTTCTTTAAGGTTATGACATAGTTTTCTTTAAGGTCATGTTTGGATCCCTGATAAGGGTAAGAGTTACCCTGATAGGTAATAGATTGGTAACAGTTATCTATATTTGGATTACTGGTACTTATTACATGTGTAATAGACTGGTAACAGTTACCCATGTTTAGATTAGTGGTACTTGTTACATGGATAAATGCCATATTTGGAATGAATGTCAATTATACTCATGAATGTTATTTATAAATAAAAAATTATTTATAATAAATTATTATTTGAAAAGAACTAATTTATTAATTTATTTATAAAACATTTCATTTGATTTTTAATATACAAAATAAGTATATTATTTATATGTTTCTAAAATAAGTAATTAAATAGTTAATAAAATAATAAATCAATACAATTTTACTAAAAGTAATAATTAATTTACTTATTTTATCAATAAAGAATTTGCTTAATTATTTATTAGATAATTTAATAAGTTATTTACTTTTTAAGTAATTAAGTATTTAATAATATTATTATTTAGTTAATAAATAAAAAATAAATTATATAATAATAAATTATATTTAATTTAAATAAAATAAATGCTTAGTAAATCTTAGTAAAATAAATAAATATTTATCTATTAGAAGGTAATAAATAATTTACTTATTATTAATTATTTAATAATAATTTGTTTAATTATTTATTATGTAATCAATTAAACAATTTATATTTTTATTAAAAATAAATATTTAATATTATTTAGTTAACAAATTAGACAAATAAAATATTAAAAAATATTATTTACATAAATAATTATATAGTAAGTAATAAAATTAAGTACTATTCTGTTAAAAGTAATACATAATTTATTATTATTAATTATTTAATAAAAATTTATTTAATTTTTAGTATATAATTAATAAAATAAATTATTGATTTCTATTCAAAAATAAATTTTTCATTAATATTATTTAGTTGTAGATAACTAGTTTTTATAAAAAAATTAACAGTTTATTCAGCTATATATAATTACTAAATAAATAAAATATACAATAAATAAATAAAATCGTTTAAATTAATATTTAATTAAATTAATTAAAAATAAGTTAACTAAAAGAAAGAGGAGAGTATGGATTATGGTTATATGGGTAAAAGTTTATCCATGAATGAGATTAAAAGTTACCAAATCTGGTAACAGTTACTATCCAACCAAACATGGGTAAGTGGTGGCAAATATTGTTCGAGTAATGATTACCATCTTTTTATCCATGATCAAAACATGACCTAAGAGATACTAGGTTGGTACCCACTACAAATGCTCATGCGTTGCTGCATATAGAGCTTAAACATGACCTAACTGTAATTGGACCTGCCTTTGGATTGAGGTGAAGGTGACTTACCACCAGGGACGAATCAACAAAGTAAATCTAGTGGAATCAAAATTATAAGTTCTAAAGCTGGATAAGTTGTAAAAGTTGTATTACTTTTAATTTCCCTAGCAAGTTTAAAAGTGTCTGGCCCTATGTTGCGTGCCGACCAAAACAGGTTGGGACCACACACACACACACACACACACACACACATATATATATATATATTATGTATATTATGTATATTTGAATTTATGCTGTTGATGCTTGGGCAGTCCTTTTCAATTTGTATGGACCTGTAGCTGAAGAAGATAATGCTGAGAGGATGCGGTTTAAATTTGTATTCTACAAGATACTAGAGGTAATTATTACTCCTTGGAAATGCATGAAGTAGAACTATGTTGTAGCCAAGTTAGTGTATTCTATGGGTCCGTGGTTGAGCTTCGAAGTGTTTCCAGAAAGGCATATTTCCATTTGGCTTGTTTTGTAGCTTGCCTAATAATACGACTGGGACTAATCTATAAGTAATTAACAAATGAAGAAAGAGCCTCACCGTGATTGTCGGATGCTTAAACATTTATACTGTCTTTATTTGCTTTTGTGGTATTACTGAGGAAAATACTTGCAACTATTTTTTCAGAAATTTACAAACTGTTCCTTGTAATTAGCCTCTATGTGTATGGAGTTGAATAAAAAATTAATGAGATACTATGGTTGTTTTGGGCTGGCTATGAAACAGATGAAGCCAAGAATGCGTGAGAGCAGCATTATCACCGGATAACTATGAAGTATTCTTGTTAGTGATAGCGTGGATTAAAAAAAAAAAAAAGATGATATAGAAGAATCTTAAGTTCCACACCTGAGATATATTCATTTGTTAGAGGTCTAAAATACGAAATCCCAGTTTAAGTACAATAGTTATGCTAAACTTAGTGAGTTATGTACATGGCATTGGATATGGTTTTTTCAATAATAATTTTTACTATTTTAGTATTTTCCCAACAATTTTTTGAACTCACAAAGTCATCTTATCTTGTAGAAAAGGTGGGAATGCCTATTAAATCAAGGAAGAAGAGTTATTGTTGTTGGTGATCTTAATATTGCTCCTTCGACAATAGATAGATGTGATGCTGAGCCAGCTTTTGAGAATAAACCGTAAGCTCCAACTGGTACCAGTACATGATACACCCTATTCATTCAGATATATTTTACTTTTGTTAAATGCTTAGAATTTATTGCTTGCTGCCTTTGGTATCTTCTTCTCTTCCTTCTTCTTCTTCTTCTTCTTCTTCTTCTTCTTATTTTGCATTTACTCTGTGTTTAGTATATAGGATTTTGTAATTATAATTAACAATCTCATGTTTTATATTCTCGATCCTGCAAGTAATGGGCTGGTATATTTGTCAATCATCATTACTGTGAAACTTAATTTCGTAGTGAAATCCTGGCTGTTCAATTCTCTCCATGTAAATAAAATTTATTGGATTGCATATGGATCAAGTGTTTATCAGACAGAGAGTGGCTTCTGTGTTAAAACTACCATTTCATATACTTCATTTTGCCTATTGGAATAACTCATGTTTTCCTCTTTCTGTTGGATTGCCGAACTTAATTTCATAGTGCTGGCTGTTCAATTCTCTCCATTTGTAAATAAAACTTATAGGGTTGCACATGGATTAAGTGTTTATCAGACCCACATTGTTTTCTGTGTTAAAACCACCATTTCATATACTTCCTTATTTCCCTCCCTATGGGAATAACTCCTGTTTTCCTCGTTCTGTTGGATAGGTTTCGGAAATGGCTAAGATCTATACTAAGGGAATCTGGTGGACCATTTTTTGATGCTTTCAGATCCAAACATCCGGAAAGGTACTAGTTTACCCTATAATTAACAATCACAATGCATATAAGAGGTGCTATGTGCTCGTTTTGTAATTCAACAAGCCTCATGTATCTTCATATATGTTGAACGTCACGTGGATTCTGTCAGACTTTAACTCCGTAAACTTGGTAAAGAGTTATAGAAGATGATGCTGGACACTAAACAGCATTTGTTTTGTTTATGTCTTTATAATCCTCGACAAATGTTTTCCTGCTTGACCATAAAGAAAGAAATGCTGCTCAGGACATGCACTTGTTCATATGAGAACTTGAACTTGTTAGATTTTCATAGCAGTTCTGCCTGTATCTGCAGTTGCTGCTTCTTATTCTTGCCAGTCATTGCTGCTATATTCTGCATAAATTTCTCATTTTAAACCATGGTATATAACAACATTTAACAAGAAAAATATAAAACCACTCAAGAAACATCCCTGTGAGCACTATTTAGACTTGCAAATCGAATACATATATAGCTTATTGATGTCTTGGGAACTGTTGAAAATTGGTTTTTGATATAAAGATAAATGCCTACTTAGGTTTAGATTATTCTGTTCTTATTCTTCTATTATTTTGTACATTAGTACACAAGATTAATTCCAATTTTTTAAGAAATTAAAAGAGGGATAAAAGAATTAGAAAAACTTCGAGACAACTAGACAAGGGGAGCTTTTAGCTACTAAAAAATGATCAATTTGGGCCAATATGGTGGATTTCATATTTGTTCATGCGACATCATGCTGGTTGTCTAATTAGGTCCATATATTTGGCCAAATTGGTTAGTATTGTAATAGCTCGTACCTAGTCATTTGCGGTTGAAAAGGGAAAATCTTGTTGAGGACCCATTTTTCCTTACCTTGAGTAGACAGCCACGGTGCCGTTACCCCCTCCAGGCAGTCTATTTTTACTTTGACTGGATTATATTGCTTTGATTAGCTAAGTTTCTACTTTCTTTTTGCCTCAAGTAGTTTGATGTTTACTTTGATAAATACAGAAGGGATGCGTATACATGTTTCTCACAAAGTGTTGGGGCTGAAGAGTTCAACTATGGATCAAGGATAGATCATATTCTCATAGCCGGCCATTGCTTGCATCAAAATCATTATTCTGAAGGCCACAACTTCGTAGATTGCCATCTTGGAGATTGTGATATTATGAGTCAATTTAGACGTGGAACTGAAGCAAATGCGCCCAAGTAAGTATCCTTGTCGTAAGCATTACTGGTGTACTTTTCGCCTGATTGTGATTAATACTTCATCATTGCAGGTGGAAAGGCGGAAGAACGATCAAATTGGAAGGGTCAGATCATGTTCCAGTTTTTTGTGTAATAAGTGATATGCCTGCTGTTCCATTGCATAGTACTCCCCCGTTGGCTGTAAGATATATACCTGAGGTTCGTGGACAACAACAAAAAATTGGTAAGATAGTCTTTATTTATTGACCAATCTTCTGTTATTGTGACTAGGGGCTATAACCATAACTTTGTATGCATTTTGATGGTGTTGAAGGATCATTGCAACAATGTACTTGCAGGATAAATCCTTTGTGTGCATTTTTCCCCATAAGATATTCTAAGGTGTTGATGGATAGTATATTAGTACATATAACGGCTAAGGTTAAACCTGGTCCCTGTCTTATCCTGACTATACATTTTCACAAGGAAAAGAAAAATCATATGAGTTCAATTGACAATCTCAAATGCACATAGACTAGAAGATAGTGATGTATTTATTGCATGTGATGATGTCCAGTGAAAAGTATAGTATTGGTCTTACTGTCCGAACATTTTTTGAATTTTTTCTTGTGATCAGGGAGTATCATTTGTTCTGTATATTTTCATTATTTTGCAATATATATTCTTTGAGGATATAAAAGTGGTTCTAAGCTAACTGGCTTGTCTATGTATTAGAAAGTGACTTAAAAATTTGTCTTAGGACTTTTAATTCTTTTGTTATGAGATTGACTTTTAATTCATTTGTTCGATTTACCTTAGTGCTAAAGGGTAGTCTGTCTAATTTAAGCTTTATAAAGGTGATTATTGCTCATCATTGTTGACCTAAGGATGAAAATTGGCTTGGACCAGCCTGCATCCTGACTGTGCGTCACTTTCCAGATGACTATTGGCCCAAGAGTTTGGACTCGATCTAGGATGGTTGCAATACAATATCAAATGAGCAGGCCACTTAGTTTAAGTCAGCCTGTTTATTATTGAACAGAAGCTGGTGGTCTGGCTGTTTTCATTCTGAAATAGAAAAGAACAGTCACGTAGGGTGTGGATCTGGCCTTGCTGTGCAGCTGTATGGATTTCGTTTTAAAACTGCACTGCTGCCCCATAACTTTCTCTATTGTACCTGCAGGTGACCTTAGGTTATGTTTGTTTGTTTTTCTTTGAGTACTTTTAAATATGTGGATGATATTTTAAACATTGTATGATCGGTGTTATTTTTTAGCTTTTCTTAACCCTTTTTATTTAATTCTTTTCTCTTGTCTCTTCTCCTGAAACAACACTGTCTATACAGTCACATTTCTTAAGAGGAGTCAAGAATCTAGTTTTGCCAATCATTCTGATGAATCAGAGTACACTACGGGAAGGAAAAGTTGTAAATTTCTTGAGCCATGTGAAGATAGCAGAAAATCATTTGATATCGGTCTGTCTGACCTTTCTCCATATCAGAAGTGTCCTGCTTCTCATCAGTCAGACGTAGGAGTGCAGTGCCTACGTCCTAGTGATAGTGAATCGAAACCTTTTGTTGTCAAGGATACTGAGAAAATTAAAGTTACATTGGAAGCTGAAGAGATGGAATCTAATTGCTCTAACTCTACAGTGAAGAAAACGGCAAGACAGACTAGTTGTTATCAGCTTACATTAAGGTCTTTTTTTCAGCGGTCTAATTCTAAGGTACTTGAAATGACCGATATTGGAACATCAAAGACCGATCCGTCACTTACCCCATTGGTTTCTGGAAATGAGGAACGTGCTTTACTTCACGAGATGAAACAGCTAGATGATAGTGATGTTGCAAAAGAAGTCGAGAGCATGGATTTTGAAGTGAATGAATCCAATATAACTACACAGATTCAAGGAAGTTCAAAGGTGAATACTAATTCTGCAACATTGGAGTGGCAAAGGATTCAAGAGAAGATGAAGATGAGCATACCGCTATGCAGGGGACATCGTGAACCCTGTGTTGCAAGAACTGTGAAAAAAGGTTCAAACATGGGCCGTCGCTTTTATGTTTGTTCTCGAGCTAAGGTGCTTATTGTTACATCCTCCAAGCTTGCTATTATTTTGGCTTATGCGTTCATAGTTGCTCATTTCAGGTTGATACAGAAGTTACTGTTAGTAACTTAGTATCAATCTATGATTATATTCCAGAAAATGTATATAACTCCTGGGCTTATTTGGTTTACACGGTGCATATTGTGCAAGTGCATTCAGAGTTCTGGCAAATAAACTTAGCCAGTATTCGTAATATATAAAATATTACATTTACTGTGCCTAATACCATTTGATCTTTCTTATGGTCCATAGTCTACAATTTTCTTGAGCATGCAAAGACATGGGAGTGAAATAGTGCTATATATATATACGATAACCTTGATTTTCTTTGCTCCTTTTTTCTATTATGGATATCCTATGAAGACATGCCCAATTTACCAGGTTCTTTTTTTTTTTACTTTTTTTTTGGTTTACTGCGACCAAATATATAAGTATATTGGGCATTTTGACCGAACCAAGTATGACTGAACCAAAAGCTATATCTAAAACCAAGGTTTAAGGTGCCGGGCTACACGTGCCGGATCCGTAGGGATCTGACCATCTCTCTCTCTCTCTCTCTCTAACTAAAATAGTACTGTTCATCTTCCTCCTCGACGGGTCGCGTTCTGCAACCCGCGTGATCTGGTTAGATCGTAATTTTATTTTTTATTTTTTGAGTTTTAATTGTAAATCTTTTTATTGTTATTATTTTAAATAGCAATTTTATGGTTTATAAAAATATTTTTAAAATAAAAAAAAAGGACGCTCAACACAGTACAATCAGCACACTCGGACGTCTCGAGTTACCAAAACGCGGCTCAAAACGGCATCTTAAACCTTGTCTAAAACTGAACATGAATTCTTATCCTAAGTTTTAATTAGTTTTTCGTTGGTCTTTGATTATGTTTCCATTCATCAGATATTATTGACTTCCTTTTCAGGGACCTGCATCTAATCCAGAAGCAAATTGCAATCATTTTCAGTGGGCATCTGTTATGTCTAAGCGCAAGCATCGGTGACCTTTTTAGAATGGTCACTTCAAGTATCTTTGAGAGGTCTATCGTTTGAATTTTTTTGTTGCTCTTTGTTCCCTTCAACTCTTTATCAATAGATTGATTGCTTTGTGCAGTTGCAGTCAAGTAGTTCTTTCTGCAAGCTTTTAGTTCCTGTCAACTCTCTCCTTGCTGCAAATTATTTGGTTAAACAATTTTTGTAGTTCTATGCAATTTGACAATGAGGAAGAATGAAGGAGCAAATTTGACAATGAGGAAGAATGAAGGAGCCTTATTTATCTCCAGGACACATGATATGTTCGGTAAACGTTTCTGTGCTATAATTATAGAGAACGATTTTTGGCTTTCTAAAGTATCGTACATTGTTGATAGGATATTGGGATGCATTGAGGCGATACTGGTACATTGAGGGATAATTGTAACTGCTGGATATTTGAATAACATTTTGTTCATGTTTTTACCATTTAAGTGTAGCATTAATGGTGTCTCATGACGTCGTGCTTCTATGACATTTGTGAGTATTTTCTTTGTGCTCACAAGGCCACAATAAGTTTTTCATATTGTAGTAATGAATGAAATGTTCTGGACGCAGCATACTATTGATTATAGTTCATACCATTCTATCGTGATATCGAGAAGTACCTCGTTTCAATTGTGCATGTATTATGTTGTTGTCGTGTAAGTGTACCTCGTTTACTTTCTATCGTGATATCGAGAGTTTTGTGCATCAATCTTTCCCACAGTTTTGGTTCTTGTGCTTGTCATAACATGGTTTGCAATATCGCCTTTTTAGGTACCGAATCAGGATTGGCCTTAGCAGCTTCCGACTAGGGCAATATTTCTGTCAATCCGAATCCTTGGTGAGGATCAGTGGTATTGGATGTATCAGGGAAGATTGGCCGTTCCTAGCGATCTTCAACTCCTCGTGGACTCCCTCCTAGCGAACATATCATTGCCATCTTCATCTTTTCTGCTCATCGGGTCTGTTGTGTTTTTTCTTATTTGGTTTCTTTTCCTTTTTTTTTTTTCATCTTTGTTTAATTATGTTTTTGGTCCATTGACTCCATTCTTATACGGCTATCCAATGCTACTTATACCTCCGAGGTTGTTCAATATTAATCTAAATGAAAGTGGCTGTCATCCCAATATTGCGAGCCTTGATCATAACCTTCATCACTTGAGAATGGACAACCATCATTATTAGCTTAAGTAAATATGTTACAGTTAAGGAAATAATATTTATAGAAATCTGCACAAAGATGACATTGCTTCTTTTTAAGTTATCTGCTTGGTTGTTTGAATTACAATTTGATGAATTTGTTCTAATTAAAAACTTGATTGGTACTATGGATTCATCTCATGGGAGTGTATCTAGATGAGTGATAGGAGACACGTGATTCAAACAGCTTGACAAATTGGATTCAGCACTCTAGGAGTTTATGTTATGCTCTTTACTGTGTTTGGCACGTATTGCAGGGGCTTCATTCATAATCGAACTGGAACTGTGGTAGGAACTTGTTGTAATCTGAGACTCTTAATTTATGCAATGTTGTTATTAGACAATATCAATGAACTTAAAGAAGTTAATATTACTTTATTTGAACATTGACAGACTAGTTATACATGTCATAATTGGAGAAAATGTATTACTAACATTATCATGCTCTAGCAGTCTCTGGCCACAGTGAAAGGTACCAGTATATTAGTTGTCAACTTCATTTCGGAAAGTTCATTGAGATAATGTCCTGTCATTGACTCCTAAAATTCATGTAATATATTTATATATGTATTGGGAGTGAATTGACTACTGTTCCTAGAAGATTCTAGCTTAAGAGTTGATACAATTGTTCTTTTGATGTAAATGGGACACGGTCTTTATTTTGTATGCATTAACATTCCTGTCTTCATTTGTCTTCCTGGACTGTCAGGGTTGCATTTTCGCGGAAAGCTGCAGATTGAGAAGGAAATAAATTACATTGGGTATTTTGGCGGGCATATATTCGTTTGCGTGGATGGGAATTGTAAGCTTGGAGTTTAGCAATGAAACTAAGATCGTAGGGATATTAATAAGATCGGCTTTCTTAATTATATTCTTTATTACAATGGTAATGGATACGCAATCTACGGATTAGACGGCTACAGAAGCCAGTGTAACCGAGCGATCAAAGGGAGGCAATCTAGCGCATACACTTTGCAGTGACTATAGATGTCTGCTTGAATCACATGAATCTGTTTGTCCTGCTTTTCTGTTTTTTCCTACATTTTCTTCACTGTAGTTAGTGAGTAGTCGAGTAAAAGCTTAACGGTATAAATGTTATTCTGTTAAGTATAAAATTAAATTTCAGCCGTTAGATAAAAAAGATCAACGGCTGTTATGTTTGCTTATTAAGGTTATTTTCAGGTCGAGCTGAAAATAGCCTATTACTCTTAAATTATTACATATGAAATAAGTAATAAATAATCTAAAATTGAATATAGTTATAATCTATATAATATTTTATTGTAATTATTTTATAGGAATTTAAGACCCATACAACAATAATTGGAAATGACGTTGGCATTGAATGTGTAAAATGACATGGCATGGTTTGAGAAGTTAAACTTGCGTATAACTTACTTTTAAGTAGTTTGGGCTGATCTTGCGTCTTTAAGCACCCACTTACGTATAGGTTTTTAATTTTTATTCTTGGAGAAAAAGGCAGACTAGCATTACCAAGTCCAAGAAAATCAGATTATTGTTTGCACTGTAGTGTTTTATAAAGGTAGGACAAACTATTGTTCACTTGGATAACAAGTACTATTCGACACTCTTAAGTAGTGCTTCATGCAAAATATGGTATTTATCAAATTATAATAGTCAAACAATTTATAATATAAAATTTAAAAAATTTGTGAATGTAGCAGTCAACAAAAAGAAAATAAAAGATATAGTTTTATTATATATTTTACATATATAAATATATAAACAGTCTTATCAAAGCCGTTGCATCACGTTCATCATAAATATTTTTTTTTTGTATGCCATATGATATATTTTCATCTACTAAAAATGACGTGTGGTATTATTAATTGATAAAAATTAATACGGGTGTAAAAATAGTTATTTTTACTTAGGGTTTGGCACTTAGTAAAATCTAAGAACAAGAAGATTATCATTGACAGAAAATAATAATACAACAACGATCGATAATACACTTCTAAAATGTATTCCACAACAAAAAAAAAAAAAAAAAAAGAAGTTAAAAAGAAATGACCCAAAAAAAAACAATGTTAAAACGCAAATTCGCTCACACAATCAAATCCAAATTTCAGCTGGACAATCAGAAGCCACAAAGGAACGAAACAGGCAACGCTACGGCCACAACCACAAGCCACGACACCGATCCCTTTGAACTACCGCTGTCGTACGGCGTGTTATCAACGAGCGGCTCCCCGCCGGTCTGACTAGCAACCCCGCCGTTCTGACTAGCAACCCCACCGGCAGGGAGCGTATCATCTATTTGCGGCTGCTGCTCAGGTCCTCCGGCGATGCCCGAGGAGGTTGCCGCCGGCCCCAGACCCACGTTTGTTGGCTGTTGGTTCTGCTGTCCAACACCACCGAGACCAGCCGGGCCACTCGCTGCTGGCGATACCCCAGCACTTGTTGGCTGCTGTCCGATTCCCAACCCAGCCGGTGAGCTTACTGGTGAAACGCTAGTTGGCTGCTGCTGTTCTCCGCCGGCATCAGTTGGAGGGTATTCCGGCACTGGAGTGACGTCAGGTGGTGGATTAGCCAGGGTCTGAGTGACGTCAGTTGGTGCTTCCGCAGCCGCCGGAGTGACAACAGGAGCAACGCCAGGAGCGGCGACAGTCGATTGTTGCTGCTGCTGTCCGAGACCAACATTTATTGGCTGCTGCTGTTGTTGCCCGAAAGGAACGTTGCCGCCGCCGATGGGATTGGCGAACGGAGGGCTAGCCGGAGCTAGACCGGCGGAGCCGGGTAACCCACACTCCTGGTTGACACGTGGCACGTCGGTAGCCTTCCACGCTAATTCTCCATCCTTATCAATGATCCTCATGTCTCCTTCATCAACTAGTTCGAGAATGTTGACATGGTTGCCGTCGGCCTCCGTGGACCAAACAGAGTTGCTGCCGTCGAAGAGCTCGAGACCGGCGTCATCGAATACCAGGGTGCAAGCGTTGGCGTCACTGATCGGCATGCATTCCGACTCCCACACGCTCTGCGAACTGCTTGTGTCTTCTACTTGGACGTAGCAGAAATCGTTTCCAAAGCCGCCCGCCGCCGGAGCGGTCTTCGTGCGGACGAGGTAGGCGGCGTACTTTTCTGATGGCGAGGTGATGAATGGCTCGGGAGTGTTCCCTGAGCCAGCGCCAGCGTCGCCGGTAGGGGGGACTGTAGCGAGGATCTGCTGCTTCGTGACTCGCTCGATCGTGCCGGGCAGAGCAATGGCGTTAGAGAGTTGGTAGAGAAGTGAAAAGACGTGGAGGGAGGCAAAGAGCTTCTTTGGGTAGGTGGACGCCATTGCTGGTTGCTGATGATCTTCGCTTGATTATCAGAAGATTGATAGGACGAGAGCTGTGGGATATTGCATGGGAATGCATGGCCTTTTATAAAGCGTTTGATCTTTTATATAATGGAGCAGGAGCAACAAACCGTTCCTAACAGCTCAACTAGAGATAATGGAGCAGCTTTGACGCTTCTTTAAAACTTGGTATAAATAGTTAATTTCTTGAAATTATGTCTGTACAACTCAACTAGGGATGTATTTATATTTACCCTATCTATGCCTCAACAGAGCAACACGGTTGAGTCTGTCTAAATCGAAAAGTTAAAATTTTTAAATGGTAAGATATAGATTGATAGTATCTGTAAATTTATCTATTATAATTATCGTATACAAAAATAAATAAGTTATAGGCGAAATTTTTTGTTAGATTTTTTTTTTTTTTTTTAAAAAGACGTACGTGATTTTAACCAATTGATCAATAATTCTGAATATAATATTTTTTAACAGCTTTAGGCTGAAAGTAGAGGTCATGGATAACCCAATTCCCTCTTTTATTTTTATTTTTACTTTTGTTTTTGGAAAAAAAAAAAAGCTCATAGTAGTGGAACAGACCTAACGGAACAACAAAAAGGTAATATGTCAAGAATGATAATCATGCAGGTCCGTATAGTAATTTTTTAATAAGTTTTTTTTGTTTTATATTATTCAGACGACTCTATAAAACAAATATTTATGATTTTTTTTAATAAAAAAGTTAAACTTAAAGTCGTAGAATTTGTTAAAATATATAACTTTTATATTTAACATTTTTAAAAAAATATTTCTAAGCATTTAGAATTCCAAAGTTCTAAGAGATTCTAAATGAGTTTTATAAAAATTATTTTAAATCCATTAAGATTTTTAAAATTTAAAAATATCTATTTAAAATTTTGTCATATTGAATATAAAAATTATAAATTTCATATAATTTTAATATTAAATTGTTTGTAAAAAAATATATCATAACTATCTGTTCTATAGGTCGCCTATATGTTATCTGATTACCACTATCTATCGACTATCAATTCCTATGGCATGGCTTTCTTTAATTTAATAATTAATAATGAACGAAGGTATCTGGAATTATAGCTACTGATTCGACAATGCTAGTCGTCCGTGGAGACAGATTTGGCTCCAATTTGGAGAGCTGCTAGGCTGAAGTTTAAAAATCAATCGCATCTAAGCTCTATCTCATCTAATCTAATATGATTCAAAAAAAGAAAAAGTCCGTCAAATTGCAACACATCAAACTTATTAGGTAACCTCAACATGCCTTGCTCAGTCGAGACAGAGCAGAATCTAATTTGAAGATTTTGTTTTCCAAACTTTTTTGTTTGAGATAAATTGACTAAAGAAAATATAAAATCTATGTTTTTGTTTGAGGTAAAGAGGCGATTCAGATGGCTTACATCGGATTATTACATAAGACATAGTTTTCTAAAAATATTTTCAGCTCATATCTGACCTGAATGGGATCAGGAGAAGTTCGTGGTAGAACGATGAACTTCGCACTGGTATAAGTGGGATCAGGAGAAGATTAGATCCTGATTGTCCAGAAAATGTGTCTGCTCCTACCTGAGCTAGCTGATGCCTGATGATCCCCGCATGGCGAGCTCAACCAGCATGTCCTGGCCGTCAGAAAACGGACGCACCGCGCCCAGATTTACTACCGGAGGCTCCAGGATTTTCACCACCATGGTAATAAATTAGTTTGTTTTATGTGTTATGAAAAAATAATTCAGCAAAAACAATGTACAATCTGTATATCTATCGCTCAGTCGGGTCAGTCGGGTGACTCGGGTCAGTGGCCATGTTTCATGTTTGGCTAGGCACGACATGAATACTTCATGCTATTCCTGGCCTTGGAACGTACAAGGCTGGACTGAACCCTGCCGGGCTAAGCCCAACTGACATTTTTAGTGTTCGCATACTTGAATCACAACTAAAGTATCAGAATCTGTAATATTACGATAATGTAGTATAATATTGTGATATATTGTATTTTTTTTTTTGTTAATATAATTAGATTCTTACTATTTAAATTTATCTCAAAAATATAAAATATTATATTAAGTATAATTTTACTATTAAATATTATTATATTTTTATATTTCAAAAGGTTTAATATATGTTGTTTTCTAATTTTATTGTCGTGTTCGAACTGTACTTCTGTTCTATTTAGGTGGAAATTGCGATGCTTTGTGTTGTGCTGTGTTTCTATATCCGTATCCGTATTCATACTTTGTAGGTGGGGCATACACACATACCTGTGTGTCAATTCTAAAGGCTAAGATATGACGCTCCTCAAAATAAAAATAATAATAAAGTTAAAATAAAAAAGAAGATAAAGGTAGATTTAAAAAAAAAAAAAAAAGAGGATGTGGGAAGGATAAGCACAAACTTATTCGGGAAAGATGTAACCATTACAACAAGCAATACAGAGGGAGAGATGCTCAAAGCAAGATTCCATGACTATAAACAAAGCGAATATTGGCTTTGCATAAAGAGCGAAACCAACATTAAATATTTATCATAGAGTACATTGGGAAAATAAAATTTTTTAAAAAAATTAAGAATTTATTTGTAAATATTTATCGAGACAATGACATATATATAAGTTATTTTTAAGGAGCACAATTAGGGCGACTGTGACCGTGTTCGCTCAGAGATTCGGCGTTTTCGGGTTTGATTCTTCTTTGCTTCATCAAATTAAATGATATCTCCATTACCTATGTTCATGCGGCCTCAACGTGTAAGGGGTCTACATTTCGACCTGCTGCATCTCCTGGTCTAATCAGGTTTAATCAGGTTTTGATAGTCCAATAATACCTTAACCTTTTGGGTATGAACAAGTCCCACTGTTTCTTTAAAAAAAAAAAAAGTTTCTACTTTTTAAAGGAATATGCTTTTTCAAAAATGCCAGATACGATTGTTTTCTTTATAAAGTAAAAAGGATACAGTTGTCGGATTCTCTTTTATTTCATCTGATTTTCACATTAAAGTTTAGTCAATCATCATATTCTTTCACATTAAAATTATATATATATATATGTACTTTCTGAGATTAATCTGAAAAAAAAATTATAAGATAAATCATGGGCCGCTGATTGAATATTTTGATTGTGATCAATGGTTTAGATCATATCTTAGACTATATAATCTGAACCGTTAGATCACGATCAATATGTTCAATCCAATAATCCACGATTCTATTTGTAGATCAACATAAACATAGGATATATATATATATTCATTTTTATTATTTATTTTCCCACTGCAAGTGAGGAAAACTGAATCTTAATGAAATCCATGCACTTCTCTTTACCTCACCATCGTTTTTAAGAATCTGAGAAAATTTTAGATATAACAAAAACATCTAGAAGAACATGTAAAAGTAATTTTTATTTATAAGTAATCCGAAATAAGTATCAAATTCACTTTTCTCACTTTCAATTTGTTCATTTTGGATTATTGCATATCGATCCCCATTTTTCTAATGCTCATTTTGGAATTATTACTCATTTTAGAGTTATTGTTCCTTTAAAAAAATATACAAATCAACTCCTGGAGATAAACAAAGCACTAGGTAGCTCGCACACGTTATTTAAGTCAGTCTATTTTTTATTTCTATGAACTGTTTTACGACCTTTGAGCTAACATCTCCCTAGCACAACAACGACTAAAATAGTTCTTTTTAAAATTATTTCTTAAAGGATTAGATAGTAAGATGATTTTATTGATAATTGGTAAAGACATAATAACATACATCTAAAATAATTTTAGAAATGAGTGTTAGATACCCAGATCCAACATAATTAATTAATTTAATAAGAGAATAGATAACTAATTTATATAGTCTCTAAAATAAGAGGCTAATAGGAGGCTAATATATAATTAATCTTTTTAATAAATTTAAAAGTGTTGGTGCGAGATCTCATCGGTTTTGTTTTTTATTTGCTACTGTCGCAAGGAATATTTAAATAATTTCAATTCACACCTTATTCGTTTAAGGTTCTTTCAAATACATCGTTTTTTTAATGACCAATATATAAATAATGTCCCACAGACCATTCTTAATAACGTTCACAACAATTTATTTAGAGAAAATAAATGTTCATTTACCAGAATTTAAAGCTATCTTAAATATTTGAAAGAAAAAAACGCTTAATCAGCTCACTGTAAAGATCACTGTAGAGGGATTCGATTTCCTACTATTTTATTACTTCCATTTCTATGCACCTTTTTCTCACCTAATAAAATATAATCCCACTCAATATTGCTTTCTTCGACTGTGCTTGGAGAGAAGTAATATCAGATAACCATTATTGACATGTCACTATCTATTATCAACTTTATTAAAAAATTTTAAAAAATATTTATATTTTCAAACAATATTGGCTTGACAAGCCGTCTCACTATTTCGACAGTTACCAGGTATAAAAACGTGATTTATTTTGTTAAAATTAAATTAATGCTGTATGTCCAAGGTAATACCAAATATAATTTTTTTTCCTTCCTGGATCCATCTTACTTGGACTTTTCTTCTCTGTTCTTTACCCGGATCAGGATAATCTAATATCAACCCCTTCTCTAAAGTTTCAGCCGAATCGAGCATAAAAATACGTTTTTATAGACTAATTTTTTACAAAATTAACTTCTAAAAATATATTTTTAGAAACTGATTCGGCCAAAATAAAAATAAAAAGCTGATATGGAAAAAACCCAATAAGCAACCATTTCTCTGATATTTTACCCCATCTCTAGATCTTTCTTGTTTGACTTTATTTGGCAAATAAAATCAGCATCTTGATCCATTAAAACCATACAAGCACGGAAATCTTAGAAAAGAACATCAAGGATATTAGCACAAAGCTATGCTTATTTTAATTATACCAAGCAAGAGTCTCTCCAGATAACACAGACCTAGATCATAAACATTCAGACAACACTAGAGAAGAACAGGATAATATAACATCGACGATCAACTAATCAAACGGATGAAACCGGCAAGATTCAAATCACCGCCCTTATTGCAAAGGAAGATTAGCTCGATCCCTATTCTAACTGAGCTGGCCACAGTTCTCGATTACAACAGGCTTGCTGGTCTTCCCGTTCTGGGCTCCAACTTTCTCGATATTCTTCACTACGTCCAGCCCCTCTACAACTTGGCCAAACACGACGTGCTTTCCGTCGAGCCACTCAGTCTTCGCCGTGCAGATGAAGAACTGGGATCCGTTGGTGTTCGGGCCAGCGTTGGCCATGGAGAGGACTCCGGGGCCAGTGTGCTTCTTGACGAAGTTCTCGTCCTTGAACTTCGCGCCGTAGATGGACTCGCCGCCGGTGCCGTTGCCGGCGGTGAAATCACCACCCTGGCACATGAATTGAGGGATCACGCGGTGAAAGGTAGAGCCCTTGTAGTGCAGAGGCTTGCCGGAGCGGCCGACGCCCTTCTCACCCGTACAAAGAGCACGGAAGTTCTCCGCCGTCTGCGGAACAACGTCGGCGAAGAGCTCCATCACGATCCGGCCGGCCGGAGCGCCGCCGACCGACATGTCGAAGAAAACCTTAGGGTTTGGAGCCATAGCAGCTAGTCTTCTGAAATTAACTCCCAAGTGAATTCTCAAAATGATTTGGGACTTAGGGTTCGGGCTGTTGAGGAGTTTATATAAAGGATAAGGGAACGAGATATTAAGGAAAGAGAGATCTGGACCGTCAACATAGGACACGTGGCGGTAGTTTGAGAGGGAAGATTGAAAATATGAGTTCTGGTGGTGTGGGTATATGCTGTGGCCACTTGATCGATTCGCAGGTGCGAGAGAGAGGCACGGCCGTGGCGTTACCGCTGACCGATAGACACGTGAGAATGGCGTGTTGAAATATCCTGTATTTTCCGGTGCGACAGAGGCCAGTTTTTCAAAAACCAAAAAAAAAAGGAAAATACGGGATAATAATAACGATTCTCTTTCTCTTTCTCTATTGCTACGTCTTTTTCCCAATTATATGGTCTAATAATTGTGGTGTAAAAACTATTTTCAATTAAATAATGAGATGGGAGAGAATATTGTTTATTAAAAATAAATAGATAAAAATTAAACATGTTTAGTCCTTTTCATTTGCACCAGACTGAACATGCTTTTGATAAAATTCTGTACGAGATGCAATATGGGCATTGTCTAGCAATATACTGATATGTTGAGATCGTTAAAACTCTTCAATATTATCTTGTAGAAAAATTTTACAGTAAAGCGTTTACGCCACGTCAGTATATATCCCCTTGTGTTTAAATTAAAAAAATAAATTTTATAATCATATTTTGAAAAAATTTCTTAAATAAAATTTATAAATTTCGATAAAATCTACAATTTTTATGTTCAAATTTTTTCAAAATACTTCTAAATAGGTATTTTAGGGCTCCAAAATATAACAGGTTTAACGAATTTTAAAATATTTTTTAAACCCGTTCCAAATCTGTTAAATTTTGAAACCCAAAATATATTTTTAGAAGTATTTTTTGAAAAAATTTTAAACACGAAAATTATAGATCTCGTCAAAATCTACAACTTTGATATTAAAATTCTTTTCAAAAAATACTTCTAAATAGATATTTTTGAGGCCATTATACGGAGTGACGTGGTGTAACCGTTACACCAAAAAATCTCTCTATCTTATATTACCCTACCAAAAACAACTAAAACCCAATGGGATAATACCATTTCTAACCCCGGCCAACCCACCCTCCTTTCCCAACCAAAGTCTCTAATTACATAGAGATCTACGTAATTTGTAAATTTTCTTTTTTTCTTTTTTATTTTTTTCAAATTATCGTGATAAAATTTATAATACGAGTACACGCCTTCTTAAGAATCTCAAACTTATAAAAACTCACATTCAGATCCGACCAACATTATGAAAGACCAACATTATGAAATCTAAGTACAGACTTTACATTAACGATAGTTTCTGCCACGAGATATATAAAATTTTAAAAAAAATCCTATAAAAAATTTTATCCACACGAACTCAAATCTAAATAGTGACGCTTTCTAAAGCACCTTATATCCAGTAGAGCTAACTGTACTCCATAATTTATAAATATTTAAATAAATTTCTAGTAACGTGCTGTAAAGTAATTTATAAATACAATTTCTAGTTGTTTTAATAAATTCCAATTCACCAACAATATTTTAACTTTTTTCTTTTTAGTAGCCTACCAGATTTTAGGATTTGTAGATATTTAAAAAAAAAATTCTATTAAATATATTATTATCTTCAAAATTCCAATTCAGCAACAATTTCCACATGATTTCTTGTTTCTTTACTCTACGTTGCGCCCGGGCGCCTTTTCCCCCCGGAAATCTCCAAACCGCCGAACCTCTGCGCACGTAGACAACTCTCTCTTCTTCTTCTTTCCTTCGTTCGCCTCCCATATTAAGGGTTTATCCCCGTTGTCGAGGCAGAGTGGCTAAATTCGACGGAACGCGCGAGAATGCGCCGCGCAAAGCGGCCAGTGGAGGTGGTGGTGTCGTCGACGAAGCGGCAGCTGCCAAAGGTGAAAGCTTTTCTCGCGGTGGTGGTGGACATGGTGGCTCTTGTTGTTCTCCGGTTCCTCGTCCACGATCTCGACAATCTCTTCGTCGCCGCAAAGGCTGTGCACGCCATCGGAATCGCGGTCCTCATCTACAAACTCACTAAGGAAAGACCTGCGCTGGTAAGTCTGTCTTCTTCTGATTTGGATATATGCTTCAATGTGTTATTGATTGATAGGAGATGATGGATCGAGTGTGGTTTCGTTATGTGTCTACATTAATTGATTTGGGAATGACGATTTATTTTCTTGAGGAATACATTCTTATCTGTTGCTTTATACGAAGTTGAAGCTTCAAGCTGTAGAATTGTTTACCCCACTTATGGAAACAAAAAGCTAATCTCGTAGGGAATGTTGAAAGGAATCAAAATACCCACCCCTCTTATGGGAATATAGATTATCTCATTTGTGGGAATGTTGCATTCCCATACTTTAGTTTACACATGTACCGAATCTTTAATATAACTTCAAGTACTTAGATGCCTGTTTATCTATCTCTTGAGTTCGTCTAATTTGAACCTTCAAGTCAAGCCTATGTGCTCAACAAGAGTATCATAGATTTACAGCACAGAGTTGTGAGAATGTATCTCTCATTTATATCTTGGTATATCTAATTCCTTTTCTGTACATCCTACATGGTTGAAGCTGCATTGCCCATCCGAATATATTATTACATGATGATATGCTAATTTTGAAGGCGTTATTTCATGTGTACCTGTTATATGTTTATACACACAAAACATTTTGTCGTCAGTTCAAAAGGGAATTTACAATAGAAAGAATAGAGTTCTTTCTTTCTAATTATTTTGCTAATTTGAAATGGATACCTTGTATGCGGTTTGGAAGTAAACAATTTTTGCCATGGCTTGTGTATATAGTTGCATTAAGCTGTATATGACAGAATCACTGCTCATACAGATCTGCTAAGCCTGTGTCTGCAGCATTAGTTTTATGTTCATATGACATAGTGCAGTTTCTAGAGAATTATATATACAAATTGAACCATGTTCTCAAAATTTGCATTATCCAATTCTTAATATTGACTTCTTTTACTCTATTATTATAGTTGGTGCCTTGTGCTTTATTAGCTTTTCTAATTCATCCTTCAACTTCACACAACATGGTCAACAGAATCTTTTGGGCATTGTGTGTTTAATTGGAAGCTGTTTCAGTGTTACCTCAGCTGCGGTTGATGTAAAACACTAAGGTACAGCTTGCTCTTATAATAAGAAATTTACTGCTTATAAGTTTTCTTTGTTTACCCAGTTGTCTCACCGTTTCATCCTTTTTGCAGATTGTTGAGCCATTTACTGCTCATTATGTATTTGCTTCTGGGCGTCGCAATGTTTTTGAGCTGTGCACACTGGGTCCTTCTGGTTTGGTTCTTAATTTACATATTTTTCAAAATAATGTATTATGTAGATGTTCAAGGCAGATATATCACAGAACACACTTCACTTGCTTGGCACTTATAGTAGATCTAGAAAGTATTTATCTGTATGTTTGTTTTCTCTGGCTGCGTTTACTGTTCTAACTTTTGCATAAAAGATCTCATGATCTTATGTTTGAGTTAATTTGTTTGTCTCAAAGGGAAGGTCATATAAGGAAAGAACAGGAGGATCATCTTTTGTGGAAGGGACACTTGTGTGACGGGTATTGGTGTTTGTTGTGGATTTGATGATGACGGATGTGATTCTGAAACATACGTTAGTTCTGCATACACTAGCTTGAATGTTCAAACTAATCTGCTTTTAAGTTGAACCCTTTGATTTTGAGTTATACGACCGTATTTAAATTTTAAAGTCTGCTAATCCTGTTTTTCCTGTTTATCTTGTCGTATGCACTATGCAGTATTCGCTTTTTGAACTAGCATTTGGTAGATGGAAGGGAATTTGTTTACTAGTTTATTTTGCTTTTCTTGTTGCCCTCAATTAGGGTTGTGGTGGTGAGATGTTAGGGGTTGTGGTGAGAGGTATCTCCTGTTTTTGTACTGCTAGTTGAATGCTAACAAACATATCCTTTAGGATGAACACAACAATTGTTCCAGACCTCCTATTACATGACCAAAAAATGATCAAGTGAATAAATCTTAAACAACATGAATATTAGATTAGGTTAGAACCTGGATTGGATTTCTCATGTAATTAAAATTATTAATACATACATCACAGACAATGTGTATTGCATGATATTATAAAGGCCAAGTTAAAACTAAGTAATTAATCGTTGTATCAATTTGTTAGTTCAAAACAAGGTTTTACGTACCGGACGGCATGCCAGAGTCGTGCCGACCGAATAATTTTTTTTTAGGTTGGGATACTACCGTTCATCTTCCTTGCGAGAGGAAAATGAATGGTATCCTTTAATAGGTACTGTCAAACGGGTCGCATCATGCGACCTGTTATAACGCGTTGCTGCGCGTGACGCAGCAAATTTTCTTATATTTTGTCTTTATTTGTTATTTTTTACCTTTTATAATTTTTAAAAATATAATTGTTGTATGGATCGACACGGAAACCTTAGTTCAAAATAATTGACCTAATCCTTATAACGTGGTGAATTAACTGGGATTTATTCATCATCATGATGTTGGCATGTATTTTGGTGTTACTGAAAAATTATCAATTTTTAAGAGTAATGATGTCCTGTTGATTGATCTTGTTTCACTTGATTTTTCAAAGACATGGTTAAAAATAGATCACTATGGTGTGCAACATCCCATGTATTCTGCCCAACTTAGCAGGAAAGGCGTTGTTGTTGTTGTTCTGTTGGTCTAAATCTCTCTCTTTTTTGTGGTAAACATAAAATAAGATATCAGGTGATATTGCAAATTGCATATAAGTTTTACTTAGAATAAAACTCAAACATATGCATACAGGTAACAAGAACGTAGGCCTAAATGTTTTTTCTTGGTTGTTGTTTTTGAGTTGTTCTTAATTGACTAGGTGGAAGGATCTGAATTGCCATGTCTAGAAACACTTCTGCATTTTAAGTGTTAGACCTTCATTACATTTGTTGTGTACTGTGTAGTATTCGGTGACATTGCAATTATGTTATGTAAACTTTAGATAACATAGCGCCTTTTGTTTTATTTTCCTTATTTATATCCTATTTTATTTTTATTTATTTATTTTTGCGTTCGTTATTTTCTTTTATTATTACAGTAAAATCCTGGAGGAGGGAGGTTTGATGGTTTCTTCCCTCTAGTTCTACTTATCAAATTGGTACATTTCGTTCTTTATAGGTGCCGGATACGCGTGGACGCTTGTTGACGACATTAGGTTATGGTTTGTGGCCATCTATGGTTCTTCTCTCCGAAATCATCCAGACCTTCATCCTCACTGATTTTTGTTATTATTATGTCAAGAGGTAACAAAAGCCGACACATTCTCCAATTAGATCCCTCGTCTTTAGAACTGGACGTTAATTTCCTCGTTTTTCCTTTAGTCTTTTTGGCGGGCAACTCGTGCTGCGTCTTCCGGCCGGGCTAGATAAGCCGGGCTTCTATATAGCATTTAGTGGCTGCTATCTGCTGAAGTCATTTAAAAGAAAATCTGGATATATCTATTCTTCCCTTGCTTTTTTCTGCTTACAGCGTATTATATGAAGCCATTCTGCCCACTTGATGTTAAGGTTGGTCGTGGCGAAATGTTCAGAAGTTAGCATGGTATGGTATATATATTGAAGGGATGATGGTCAACTAATCAACCCTCTTAACTTCTCCTAAAATCAAAAACTTCTTTTTTTTTTCTTTTTGGCAGAAAATGCTCAGTATGCTGTGTTTGTCAGTGAACTATAATTCACATGTCTCTTGGAAATGTTACAGCTGAGCTTGCAGCAGTGCTTGTAATTGAATAGACTGGTTATTACCCTATTCTTTAACACCCTAGATATGGGATTATAGTGAACAAAAATCTTCTAAAATTTTCTGAAAATCATGGTTTCAGAAAAAAAAAACATGTATTTATTGAGTATTTTTTTTTTTTAAATTATACGGTCATTCATTATTTGTGTTATCTACGTATTTGCAATCTAAATGCTTTTTAGAAAATGTCAAAATGCGTTTGTTTGGCTGCTGAAGTTGTATTACGAAATGTACAACTAAAATTTGTTTTGTACAATGATTTTGGTGCCCTATTTAATCTATTTGTTGAAATTTTTTTATATAAATTTTAAATTCTAAAGTTGTAGGGTACATTTCAATTGATAATTTTACAGCTAATAGTTTTTTTATAATAAAAATAAAGAAAAAGGTCAAGTTTTGGATGATGGAAATGGATAGTACTAACTACACCTCACGGTTAGAAAATTGGTTGATTTGGATCATAATCCGCCTCTCCAGAACCGACAATGGCTGTGTTATTTTGATACCTACTTCATACTCTCAATTTATATGACATATTCTATTCAAATTAATAAAATTATATTTCGGAGATAACAGTAATTTAATTCCTTCTATTCTGAATATCTTTTGTTATTAATTTAATATTCGTCATTAAATTTTGCCAGTTCATCTTTTTTTTTTTTCCAAACATGGTAGCATTAGTTGTTATACGGGTAAAAGTAAGCGAACTGGATTGATGTTTGTAAAATCTGAATGCCAATTTACACAATTTTGATCTAAAATTTGTAAGTAGGCTTTGGTTTTTCAGCTTCTTTCCAATTTCACTATTGTGTATACCCCTTTTGGGCCATACCCCTTTTACATTTCTTCACACGTCATTGTCTCCTCCATTCTCAATTTTCCTGAAGGGAAATGACGTATGGGGTATGAAAAAAAAAATATATATTTCTTCCAAAAAAGGTACCACATTTAAACACTATCCAATAAATTCCTATAGAAGCTTTTAAACCATATCTAAATTTTTACCAATTTAAGTATGTAAAATGGGCCAGAGATGTAAGATCATAATTAGATTCAGATAAGTTTGCAGGTTTCGTATCAGTATCTAAAAACAATATATTTTCCCCCTTACCCAGAAGAGGTTTTGTATATATCAATGTAACTGATAAATATGTGTTCCTTTATATCCAAAGTGAAGCCAATATAATAATATTAATTTTTTTAACATTGTGTATAAGTAATATACGAGGGATCGGTTAAGTTATCCGGTTTACTGATATTCACATATATAGGTCATTTAGTTATTCCTACTGAACTTACACAAATATATTAATATAGCATAACTGTTATTTTATATATGTATTATCTACACTATACAGTGATTGCTAATATATTATCCACATCTTTATAATCAACCACAGCAATTTGTAACGTATTTTTTATCGTCTACTATTTTATCTCTAGAAATAGCAAAATAAGCGGGTGATTTTTTTATTTTTTTTATTTTTAAAAAAAAGTGGGTGGATTTTAAGAATTTGGTTCTGCTTATCTCACTTGAAGTTTTGCACAAAGTTAATTGGACTGGGTGCTGGATTCAGTGGATTGGTCTGATGCGAAATTAAGTTCATTTGGATCCATATCCAATTATTTTGTTGATGTAAATTGAATCCGACCACTCTGGTAATGATATTCCAGCAGCAGCCGACTACGTTTCACAACCATTTTGACATGAATCTCTTGCCTTTTCTCTATCCCATCTTATATTTAATTGAGAATAATTATAAATTAGTTCCTGTTATTACCCCGTTCCTCTTAAAAAATAGATACCTATCTTTTAATAATTATCAAGTGAAAAGAATTTTAAAAACCAAATATAAAAAATAAATTAAATATACTATTTAAAAAAAAATATTTAAATATATGACGAAGTCTTTATTGATGAAAAAAATCTTTTGGAATCTCAAAATATTTCTATAAAAAATTTTAAAAAAATTGTACAAAAAATTATTGAGCAGCAAAAATTTATTTTTCCCAATTATATTTTTAAAAAAGGATTTATACATATATGTTTTGGAATAATTATATAAGTTTTTCAGAAAGCATGAATTTGAAAGAGTTCCCTGGAAAAGAACTTTTTTTTTACAAAAACTAACTTAATTAATCTACTACCTAAAATATCTGATTTTTTTATCTCCATGAAAAAATGTCACAAAAATCTCAGACTTTACAATCTATTCTTCTGATATTTCTTTTTAAAAGTCAAATAATCAAATCGATAAATTCGAATAGGTAAATAGGAATCTATTATTCTGATAAACAATATATTCTTCTGACATTATATTATTTTTATTATAAATGATTAATATATATATATTATTTATTATTAAAAAATTCTATATATATATATGAATATATATATCGACCACTAATATTTAATATGTCTAAAAGTTTTTTTTTTTAATTTTTAAAATATTCTTTTAGCGTATCCACGATCATTTTCATAACAGACACAGCACAAATATTGCATGGTTAAAATTTCGGCCTGTAATTCCTAGCCAATCATAGGCTTTTGAAACTCATCCAAAACTCTACTCCCCGTAAACCCCTCTATGTTTCCACTTTTTACCATTTCGCCCTTCATCGAGACCTATTCAATCCACAAAAAATCTTTTTTTTTTTAAAAAGAAAAAGGAAATATATTAACATATCATCAAAGACAGTTACACCTCGTCATCTCATCTCGTCCGAAACTCGGTGGCGCTTTTTACTCGCCGCCGCCGCCGCCGCAGCTGGAGAACTCGGAGATGAAGAACTCCGGTAATAATGGTTGTTCTTCTCCCGCTGCTTTTCTCTTCTGAATTTTCTTGCCTGAGCACAAATGGCGGTTTTCGTCATCATCAAGCTCTGTTCCTGCACCTCCGTCTCCTCCACGGCGGCGTTCAGGTCCGGCAGTTGCATACGTATACTCTCCGCCACCGGCACTGGCGCCGGTATCCTCTCTTCCCGAGCTACCTCCATCGTTGCCACCGCCGCCGCTGTGGGCCTGACCATTTGCGGCTGAGGTACGATGGGTCCTACTGCTATGAGATCGCGGTGGCTCGGCCTCGTTATCTCCAGCTGTAATTAAAAGTTTAACACTTCTCAAAAAAAAAAATTAAAAGTTTAACACAGTAATTACTATTAAATTACACCTAATAGGTATATTTTATAAGAAATTAGGAGAATCCGCTCATATTGCTATTAAATTATGATATATTACCTGTAATTTTATTGCTTTAAGGCGTTGATTGAGCAGTCTCAACCTCTCGAGCTCCCCTCTCTTCTTTTCCAGCCACTGTAAAAATAGATAAATAAGGTGAAATGAAAAAAACTCAATTTAGATTCACAGTGAAAATGTGAAAGTTCAAAAAAATATATTTTAAAAATCGATAATGATTAAAGAGAAGATAATGACGAAGACTAACTCGTTTGAGAATTTCATTGTCTGCGGATAATCCCTCGACCTTCTGTATGAGTTCAACTACGACCTGCTTCAGCAAACTTTTGTCAGATTCGTCCATCAAATCTGGAAACATAACAATCCCAAGAATTCACCGTAGTAGTTTCTCATTACCTTTTTATGGCGACTGGCTTTCTTTAGCGGCGGCGGCGGCGGCGGCGGTGGGACGTCGTAATTATACTCATCGGCACTGGGAGAGAAAGACAGCGGCGTGGTAGGACTGCTCCGGCTATCTATCACCACCGGCTTGCGGTTCTCCGGCAGCGGAGGTTTGAGGTCTTCGCCGGAGGGTCCAGAACGCCGCCGCCGTCGGCCCCAGCGCAAGATGCCTTCGCGGCGATCGGATTCCCGCACGAGCTCCGCTAGCTCGTCGAGCGCACGCGCAACCTCGAGCTCCAACTCTGTGAACTCTTGTTCTTTCTCGTTCATTGGATAAGAAAGAGAGAGAGAGAGAGAGAGAGAGAGAGAGAGAGAGAGAGGAGGCGTGGAGATACAGAAAGTGCTGCTGCCGCTGAGAAGGAAAGAGAAGAGGGGGTTAGAGGCGAGGGTTATTATTTTTTAATATTCTATTATTTTATAAAATAAAATCTTTAGGGTCCTTGAAATCAGAGGTGGAACGAGAAGGCGAGTGCGGGTTTCTTCGTCTACGCTTTTGGGCCTCTAGTCCAAGGTTAAAATCACGGAACGTGCTTGGCTGGGTATTATATAATCTCTTTTTCTTTTCTTTTTTTGTTTTAAAAAAAAGGAACTGGGTGTCACATATAATTAATAAAATGTTAATGCTAACATTTCTCTGTGTTGGGGGATTTCCCACCTATCTTTTAAAATCATATAGAAATTAGAACTGTTTTATAACTTGTTATAGCATTAAATATAGTTCAACATGTGATAGCAAGATTTATAACGTAATTAATATGTCTTTTCTTACGGTATTTCTATTTTTGAAAACTTAATATATCGGTTAAGAACGAGCTCGACAAGTAAGTAATGGATATGGTGTGTTGCCCGTAGTAAGAAAAGGCAAAACTTTGTGAAAATGTCGTATGTTATTTAGGGGATGATGAATTTCATTTATAATTATAGAAATATCAATGCTTGACAAATGTTCTTAATTAATCTATTTTTATCTTTTTTACAGCTAATATGTTAAAGACCAGCGCAATCACTAATCAGCGGCGTCGTATGTTGCCACCGCATGACAAACGCCAACATCATAACTTTCTAAAGAAAAAGCTCTAAAAATAACGAATATGTATCCACCAATTGTTGTTATATTGGCTAAAATAGCTCATAAAGGTTTTTTTTTTTCTTCTTAAAAAAGTAAGTAAACACTATAAAAAATTATCCAAATATTTATAAACTCCTCCACTATGCATAATAACATCTAAAAATACTTATGGATTCACACGAACACATATAAACACTTAGTGAGCTCTTTGTGTTCCAAAGTATTTCTAAGTGTTCATGTGCATTTTCTGAGTGTTTATGTGTGTGCCTAAGTATTTTTAAATAGTTTTCTGCATAGTAGAGGAGTTTTTTAGTGTTTGGATAACGTTTTATGGTATTTTTTTAACTATTCAAGAAGAAAAATTTCTTAAATATGTCTGGGAACACCATATAATATTGTCCAAATACTTTAAAATTCATCTACTATCCATGCAGACAAGATTATGGTGTTGTTGAAAGTATAACCAAATTTGTATATTACTGTCATTGTTGCTGACATAAAAAAAAAACATATCAATACACAATAGTCTAAACTGATTCAATCCATTCGTCATTTGGTACAATCCATATCGGATTGGTTCAATTCCGGTCAGTCTTTAGTCTATTATTTGGATGCTATTCAATCTTGTATCCAGGTCAGCATGGGTCTATTTCGGACTAGATAAACAACCCTACCTACAAACACTCTAGCTACTATTAAGGCAGACTAATCAAGTCAACCTGAACCAATACGATCCGAACCAAATAATTATACCCGACTCGAATTTAAATTCAACATGAACTGGAGAACTTTGCATCAATTTGGGTTAGTTCGGGTTGACCCAATTATTTTTGAAGAAGAATTCGAAAAGACAAATTGGAGATGAATTTATTACGGTGGCGGCGCAAATCGCGTGGTGCCGATACCGAAGGCACGTGATTAACGGATGAAAAAAGGAGATCATCAGCAGCTCACAAAGCGATAAATAAATATCTACAGAAGCAGGAGGCAGCACAATTAACGGTTGAAAATCAACGTGGCGGCACAAAGGGTGAGGAGAAATACTTGCAAATGCTGGAGGCAGAACAATTAATGGATGGAGAGAGGAAGGAGAGGGAAGAGAGAAGGAAAGTAGTAGTTGGAGAGAGACGGAGAGAGAGAAAGCACCAGGAGAGAAAGATAGAGAGAGAGGAAAAGGTCAAAATCCTATAGCATTATAGACCTCCAACAGAGACCTCAAATAAGGCCCAAAAAATACGGTAATCCGACCCAATCCGAATATTCATTCGTCAACCAAACAAAATACATTATTAACTTAAATTCACAAAATTTCAACCAGAGTCCTACTCGATCCGAACCTAAAATTTGCAAATTTTTTTAGTATCAATCAACTCGAATTTACTGGTACAATCAGCCCCCTTTAGTTTTTATCCACGTCAGCCACAATATCGCTAGGATCGATGAGTAATTATGTTGAAGTGTCTAATAATTCTTGAAGATGTTCTAAGGTATTTTAACATTATCAGGAGATATTTAAACTAATGTTAAAATATTTGAGCTTGTTCTAAATTATTCCAAAATATTTTCAAGTATTTTTAAAGTCTTAACTGTATCTATAAGTAATTATAAATTATACCTGCTGAGTAACGAGATTAGGAAACCAATTATGTCCGGAATAATTTTATCTACAATAGTAAGAGGCCAGATTTTGCAAAGTTTTTTTTTTTTTTTTTTTTTTGAGATTAACGTGGAGAAATCCTGCATGTAACCGGCTCTCATTCGAGCGACTGTCGTAATAGATAAATTCACAGGTGGCACCGATCCCTGTTCCACCAACCGAGGGATCCTATTCTTATGGGTAGGACAGATCCTGACGCACGCTCCCGAAGGGACCTCAAATTATGGCCTATATTACTCCCCACGGAATACAGGAGGGTCTTTGACCTCCACACCTCCTTCGGAGGGCGCCCCTGGAGTCGATCCCGGACGCTCGCTTTCTGAGGCGAGCGCCCGAGCCACCCACGCTGGGGGCGTGGGACGCAAAGTTTTTCGTTACTAATCTTCCTCCGCAACAGCTATAGCCAATTCACTCACTCTTCTGAATCTGGGCGCAAATATCCTATGCTAACGTATTAGCGTGTCGAAAAATAGACGTAAGAATGATATTACATTAGTGATTGCGAATCACGATATATTATATAAAATTTTTGTGTACTTATTTGATCTATTTTTAAATATATTTAGAAAAAAGGTTGAACTATAAAATTGTAAATTCAACTTTGTAGTTAGTTTTATTTTAAAAAATTAGCAAATAATATGTCAAAAAAATTAATCATAATGATAAATCATATTAAAATTTATAACTTTAATATTTTTCTAAAAATACTTAAATAGATCAAATAAATATCTCGTATTTTGTACTTGCTGATGTGCCACCATCCTTATCGTCTATTTTTCTTCATCTGTGCGCACCAAGGTATCATATGAAGTATAAAATTATAATTTTGATATGATATAATTTTATAGTTAAATTTTTTTTTTAAAATTATCAAATAATATGTAAAAGTAATTATAATTATAAAATTATATTAAAATTTATAACTTTATAAATTAATATTTTTTAATAATATTTAAATCAAAATAAGTATTTTGTGATCCGATGTTGTACTACCGTCATTATCGTCCATTTTCCAACACCTGGTGCGCGCCAGGTTATCCACTTATCCCCGCTCCCTGAATCTTGTTCTCAATCGGTAGTTTTCCCGCGACGCTGTCCAACTCGATTATTCCCGACCTGTTCGACCGACTCAAGTCGACTCGTTACCCTCCTAGGGTTTTGATCTATTGCTAATTATTTCATTGTCTTGATCAAGAAATTTCTGAAGATTGCTTCTTAAATTGTTTGGTTTGATCGAAATTTGATAGTACAGAAAGTAAAATATGGGAGTGCCAGCGTTCTACAGATGGCTGGCGGAGAAATATCCAATGGTGGTGGTGGACGTGGTGGAGGAGGAGCCCGTCGACATTGACGGCGTTTCGGTCCCCGTCGACACCTCGAAGCCCAATCCTAATGGCCTCGAGTTCGATAATCTTTATCTTGATATGAATGGAATTATTCATCCCTGTTTCCACCCAGAAGATCGCGTAAGCTCATATATGTTAATCTTTTACTAGATATAATTCTTTTGTATCATCTATTTGTGGTATTGCCTTCTTGAACTTTGTAACATGGTGAGACGTGATTATGCTGCATAAGTATAAATGGTTAGCTTGTTACCACGACGATTATGCTAATTGCTTGGGGACGATGATGATGCTCAATGGTTTACTAATTCGTAGCAATGCGAGAGAGGAGAAATAAATCAAGGAGGAAATCATTAGAGGATTTATGATTTCAACCATTCAAAATCTTGATCATGCGGTTAATGTATATTTGTGCATTTTATATGTTAATTTTAGTTACATCACTATTGACAACCAAACACTATGTTGTAGTTGTTCAAACTTCAAACATACTCTAGTGAAAATGACACGTGTTCATGCGGAACTTATCCCTCCTTGCTGGAGTGGTAAGGGATTTTGTCAAAGGTGCAAAGCGCAACGCTCACCAAGGCGCAAAGATTGTCCTAGAGCCTAGACACAAGGGCAAGGTAAGCCGCGCGCCATATGCACGCAAGACTTTTGCTGAGATATAAATATTTTGATACCCTTACACAATGACAAGCGCCTAATTGAAATTTGAATATTAATTGAAATATATGTCATTACAAATCATATGTTTGTAATAGTTCATGTATAAAACAAATACAACATCGACTTCAAACCCCATCAAAATCGTTCGATTTGGATCTTATTACTGAACTGAAAAATCCAACCTTTTTAAGTTCTTGTAGACATGTGCATAATAAAACTTCATAAATTCTTTTTAGATAAGTGTTTTACCCAAGTATCGTAATTTAAAATAGCAATTTACTGTGTCATAATCTTCACAACTTGAACTTTCGGATGTTTGCATGTAAGTATAATCTTTCTCCAATTTGTAGACAATGCCTAAACCAAGAAGAGAAAACAAAAACATTGATATAATAGCAAAAATTTAAAATAGAAGAAGAGAAAAAGTAGAATGTAGGTAGGGACATTGACCATATAAACAAAAATATGTAGCAACTAACATAAATCCCAGCAATCAAGATTGAGCACGGATCTCAATGTTCCACGTTTATGATTTCTCTTCTCCTGTGGAGTGAAGTGTACAGTATAGGTGGGTTGCTTTGAACAAAATCTTAAAAACTTAGCCACGAATTGAAGAAAATCCTAGCCATTCTTCTTCTTTGTCGTCGTCATAAAAACTCAGATGTGATCCCACAGAGTCTCTGACATGAGAACTCGATTGAATGGCGAAAACTGGGAGTTAAGGCCGTGGAGAATGCGAGTGCAAGATGCGCGGCCTCATCGCCGAAGAAATGCTTTCCATCATGCTTCACGTGGGCTCACTCTTCCCCTCTCTCTCTACCTTCCTCTCCACTTGGGTGCGCTAAAGCAACAAAAGCAGCAACAACATCAATAAAAGCAGAGAAAGAATAAAGAAAAACAAAAGCGGCGCCTTCTGAACATGCGTCCTCCTGGAACTCAGGTGGGCGAAAACTTCATTTATAAAACTGATGCCTGCAAAAGTTTGGTAGTTGAAGTCCCAACCCACCCTATGAGCACCTTGACGCGTATTTCCACCTAAGCATGCCTGTGGAAATAGTCATACAACGTTGGGCATATGAGTGGTAGGTTGGGAGATAGTATTGCTGGTCGATTCTAGCTATCTCTTTTTCTGTCTTGTTTTCATATTAAGCCATTTAAGTATGGATATTAGAGTTATTTTAACAAATTAGAGTGGTTCATTAATAGGTTGTAAAATGAAGTATAGGTAAAGTATGATGAGCTAGTTGCAAATTCTTTAAGAGGTGAACAAAGTATTTTTTATATTTTAGTTTAATAGTGTATTAAGTTGTGCATATATAACGAAAACGTTAAGTGTTGCCACTTCCTCATCGAGCTGCTCCCATATATTAGGATATGTTAAGCGCGGTCCTAGACAAGTAAGTTGGCCTCGCTTGTGGAAGCAAGGTGCATAAGTTATAACTAGGTGCTTATGAAGTAATTAATCACCAGATTAAGATGATCTTCCACATATTGTGTACATAGCACTACTTGAATAAGTTTGAAGCATTCTTTACCTTCTTGAACGTGTAGTACTAAAAACGTAGTAACTCATAATAACCTAGACTCTTTGGGTTTCACGTCATTTCCTACAAGAACCACACAAGACAATCGTTGGCGGGATTCTAGAGGGCTTCAGACCACGTCTTTTTTTTTTTTCAAATTTTCTGTTCATATTCTAGCACCGTTAAAGTTATCCTACTTTCTGAGGAAGGAAATAGATTTGGTGTAGGGGAGAGATTTTGAATAACTTATGAAAAGGAAAACATCAAAGTAAACTACATTTTTGTTACAACTCACCCCACTCAACCATGCATTTGGACGAAATTCTCAATCTTGCTCTCAACTGCTGTTACTAATTCGTACTCTTTTCTGAATATTGTTTAATTTAGACCCGGCCCAATCTGTGTATGATGAGTGTATCCCTGCCCTACTATACCGACTTGATTGTTACCACCCATTCCCTCCTTTGTTACTAGGTTTTGGGTCTCTCGCTAATTCTTCGATCTTCCAAGGTCTCAACAAGGCAAGAAATTTTGGATAATTCAAGTGAGTTAGGGATGTTTGATCGAATTCTGGGAGTTGCGGTGTTCTATCAGTTGTTGGTGAAGATGTATGTAATTTAGTGGAGGAGACGTTGGTCATAGACGGCATAGCTAATCCTGTCGGCACCTCGAACCGCAACCCCAATTGGTTGTATCTTGTAATGAACGAGAAAATTCGTCTTTGTATCCACGTTGAAGGTTGTTTAAGCTTCACGTATGTTAATCGTTTTGTGGAATAGATTTATTGAACTGGGAAATTGCGTTTTATGTCGCAATGTTTCAGTTAATTTGCAGGTTTTTTTTTTTTAAATTTTTTTTTTTAAATGGCTTGATACTAATTTATGCAGCACAAGTAAATTAGTTGGTTTAACCATTATTGTGCTGATTGCATCATGGTGATGTCATAAGGGTATGTTTATTCTTAGTGGGGAGGAGAAGCTAATCAAGGGGAAAGTCATTAGAGGATTTATATCGTTCACCAATTTTCGTATTTTGATTGTAATGATGACTAATTCAGTATGCATTTTATTTGCCAATTTGAGTTAATCACTATCCGCAAGAACAGTTTCTTATTTATTTATTTTTGGGTACAGTAAGTCGTTTATACTTAGCATACAAACTCTTAGATTGAGGGTAGTTATCCCTCCTTGTGGAGTAGTAAGCCATATTGGCCCCATGAAAAGGTTGGTCGTTCGGTTTCCAGGTCTGCATATTCAATTGGTAATGCGTTGGCACTTTGGCCAGTAAAGACCCACTCTTTAAGGGGAAAAGACAATTTTCAACTCTGATTTTCAAATTTTGCTGATAACTACAGATATTGTTATTAGTAAATCCTTCCAGCTTTTCACCGTGTTTCTTTGTGGATTCAACTATGCGATTGCAATTTTGGTATTGTTTCCAAATACAAGTTCTTTAGAGGGCACCTCACTTTGAAGGAGAGTTTGCACATTATATGCAGATATTATGGGTCTTTGTTGCTAGATAATGTAGTTGTATTCTGTATTAAGAACATAATTCTAGATAATGTAGTTGTATTCTGTATTAAGAACATAATTCTCATGCCTTGGTGAAGTTACAAAGTTAAAGCTGCTAGAATTAGAAGTTTGTTATCACACGAAGAAAAATATGATAAGAGCTATGTCTAAAATTATCAGTCAAAGCAAAATTAAGGTAATTGGATTTTTGTAAGAACTTACAAAATGTATGTAAAGATATCAAGAAGAAATGGGCGGATAATTTGGTTACAACATTGAAGCCATAGTGGTTTGGTTTATATTTCCTTTGCCAGGAAATGTACTTATTTTATATTTGACTAGTACTTGTTGGCATTTCTTCCTTCTCTTCTGTTATAGTCCTACAGATGCTTTATTTGTGCTCTTAAATCGCCACATAACTAAATAATCTTTTGAGACTCACAATTCATTTTTTCAGGATGTCATAATTGTGTAAATCTTACACTTCATTTTTTGAGAAAGTCATAAAACTTATTTTGTATGTGTTTTCCATATGAAAACTCACACTTCATTATTTGGGAAAGTCATAAAATCATTTAAATCTCACACTAACTTCTACTTTTTTCTTCCGACAGCCTGCTCCAACAACTTTCGATGAGGTTTTCCAATGCATGTTTGATTATATTGATAGACTCTTTGTAATGGTACGACCTCGGAAACTTCTATACTTGGCAATTGGTGAGTTCTTTTTTAAGAGTCTGCAGTTGTTTTCCACTTGTTTGTCATTAGCAAAACTTATCTAATAGGTAACTAGGTATTCTACTTTTCATCAAATTGCTAATAACCATGAAATATTCTTCTTCTATCTTATGCTAAAACATAGATGCAAGAAAATATGCCATCCTTTGGTTGAATTGGTTGTATGCTGAATTAATGGTATCTCGATGTAGATGGTGTGGCCCCAAGAGCAAAAATGAACCAGCAGCGGTCAAGACGATTTAGAGCAGCTAAAGATGCGGCAGATGCGGTGGGTGTGCCTATGTTTCACTGCTTTTGTTATTTCATTCCATATATTAGAATGCTTGTACACATCATGTCCATGTGTATTAAGTACTAGTGTGGATCCATCTTTTTTCTCCTGAATGGTAGAACTCAAGCTTCCCCTTTTACAGGCAGCTGAAGAAGAGAGGTTGAGACAGGAGTTTGAGAGTGAAGGCAGAAAGCTTCCTCCAAAAAAGGAGTCGCAGGTTTTTGATTCCAATGTTATCACCCCAGGGACTGAGTTTATGGCGGTATTGTCAATTGCTTTACAGTATTACATTCATCTGAGGCTAAATTATGATGCCGGATGGAAAAATATTAAGGTAAAGCATGGAAAAGTTTACCTGCCATGAAGAGTTGTACTTATGCTTTAGCATCTCCTTTTAATATCTGGTTTCTTAAACTCCTTCATGCTGCCTTCTCTTGGTTATGCTTGAAAAGTTATTCATTAATTTGCTTGAAGGTAATTCTTTCTGATGCGAATGTTCCTGGTGAAGGGGAACACAAAGTAATGTCATACATCCGCCTGCAGAGGAATCTGCCGGGCTATGATCCAAATACTCGGCATTGTCTGTATGGTTTAGTAAGTTTTTTCTATTTTAATAAAATTTTTGTACTGAAGCTAGCAACTGAATATGTTTTTTTTTTTTCTCCATTTATAACTGACTCTGATGCATCAACATGTAATTCGGTCCTGTTGGCTACAATAGTATAATACTATAATACTAGTAGAGTCTGACTGCTTATTCATTGCAACGGATGTGAAATATTTTTACTTATCAACTCGTTATTAAGCCACTGACTGAAGATAATGTTATTATGATAGCTGTGATTTCAGAAATTGAAGTTGGTAAATCTCTTGATTGTTTGCTTCTGTTTTCCTGGGGTACATTTGGCTGATTTAGATTCCTTTTCTCCTGTTGGGATTTGATGTCCTGTTATTAACAAGGTGGACTTAGGATGAGGAGATGATATTTTTGTTATGATGCGGCTTTTTTATGTGCTGATGTGGTCTATCTGTTGGTGTTCTCTCAAACTATTCTTTGTTAAACATTAACAGAAAAGTCTACACGTCAATTCTCGTTACCAGTTTTGTTGTAGTATTCCTGACAGTCAACCTTTCTCTAATAACTGTTGATGGTACCTGATGTAATAGTGTCTTTAGCAATCTTAAGATTGGAACTTTTGTCTCAAGTACTACATTTTGCTTCATCCTGCCTCATATGAAGCCTCTTGACCTCAACAAGAATTTTGATTGATTTCTTCCTGCTGATGCAGCAGTGGCAATCCAATGTCTTCTTTAGTATTCGATAAATAGCAGTGCCCATTTTTTGTGCTCTTGCTCTCGCGCATGGCTTTGAAGCATTGGTTCCAGGTCAATGTGTGATTTTGGTTTGTTCATGTTGGGGTTGATGCACATGACCCAGAATAGACTACATGGCTACACACTCTGCGCACAAGCAAATTTCGTTCAACTCCGTTTATCTGGCACTCCTTGTAACACTAATTCTCTATTTTAGTTATTTGCAGTTAGTAGATGACATCCTGTGGGCCTATCGTCTTAGAGATGTTTTGCATTTTATTATACGACACTATTTGTTATACTTGACTGCATCAGCTGCCAACAGTCTGTATCAGTGTTTGTTTGAACCATAACCTGATATCACTCTGCTGCACTTTGTAATGCATTTATAATCATAAACTTTTTTATATTTTCCCCAGGATGCAGACTTGATAATGTTAGCTTTGGCCACACATGAAGTTCATTTTTCAATCTTAAGAGAGGTGATTACCATCCCTAATTCTTGAAGGTTTTCAAAGAATCCTTGTCGTATTTTTTGTTTGCATGGATATAATAGTTAGGTATGTCATATCTGTTGTTGATATTCCAGACTGGGAACGCATTCATTTTTTTTATTGACAACTATCATCGTGGAATCCTTGATGTATTTGCCTTTTGCCATGGGTATAGTAAGAAATCTAATCTCTGTTGTTTGTAAACTCATTTTCTGTGTAATAAGTATTTTCAGTCTTAAAAGTACATGAGTCTTAGAATTATGCTTTCTTGGTAGAGCTCTAATCTGAATGAATGGCCGTATATGCCTCTCTAGTCTTTAGTATGTGGTCCTCACAAACAGCACATCGAGTCTATCTGACCTGGATTTTCTAATGCTTCAAACAAATGGCATATTGCAGGTTGTTTTCACTCCAGGACAGCAGGATAAGTGCTTCTTGTGCGGTCAGATGGGCCATCTAGCAGCAGATTGTCAAGGAACTGCAAAAAGGAAAGCTGGAGAGTTTGATGAAAAAAGCGGACATGCATCTGTTGCTAAAAAGCCTTACCAGGTCGTGTTTTAAGCAGAGCAGCTACTGTTCTTTTATCATTTATTTTAGTTTGCTGTTCCTGATTTGTCTTGCTACTGTTCTTTTGAAACTTGCAGTTTCTCAATATCTGGACTCTCCGGGAGTATCTAGAGTACGAGTTTAGAATACCTAATCCTCCTTTCAAGATTGATTTGGAGCGCATTGTAGATGATTTCATCTTTATGTGTTTCTTTGTCGGTAATGATTTTCTTCCGCACATGCCCACTTTAGAAATTCGCGAGGTTTGTAGCTATTTCATTACATTCCCTCCCTTACTATCTTTTTCTTTTCTGTGGTATTATTCTGACATCGGATGCCTAGTTGAAGAACATTAAATTCTTTGTTAACTGAGCTCTTATTTCTGATGTTGTTTTGATCTGGTTTTACTATTTTGTGATAGGAGAATAGGGTAGATAGAGATAGAGAATATAGAGGGGGATAGAGATATAGAAGGGGTAGAGATTAGACAGAATTGTGGTTTGGAAGAGATAAAGAATGACAGATTTTGGGTAAAAGAAAGTTTATTATTCTTTTAATATCAAATCCTAGTACAAGCACAAGCACTCCTATAAATATTAATATACTTTCCTAAACTAAATATTACAAAATATGGAAATATTCACTAAAATCTCTTAAGCATATTTTCTACTAAGTATCCTAACTAAAATCTCTCAAACACATTACCTATTAAATATGCTACTAAAAATCTCTCATTTTCCCTAATTTGTAGTGTAAGGAGGGTAAAAATTAGACAGAATTAGGGTTTGGAAGAGACTTTGAGTAAAATAAAGTTTATTATTCTATTTATATCAAATCTTACTAAAATTATTCCTATAAATACTAATATGCTTTCGTAACTAAATATTACAAAATATTTTAAAATATCTTAAGCATATTTCCTACTAAATATCATAACTAAAATCTTTTAAATATATTTCCTATTAAATATTCTAATAAGAATCTCTCAGTTAATAATTCGTAGCATAAGGAGGAGTAGAGATTAGACAGAATTAGGGTTTGCAAAAGATAAAGAGGGAGAGACTTTGAGTAAAAGAAGATTTATTATTGTAGTTATATCCAATTCTACTACAATCACTTTATAAATACTAATATATTTCCTATATAAATATTACAAAATCTGCAAATATTCTACTAAAATCTCTTAAGTATATATCCTACTAAATAGCATGACTAAATCTCTCAACATATTTCCTATTAAATATTCTAATAAAAATCTCTCAACTAATGATTCATTTCCTAATTTGTAGCATAAGGCATCGGTCACCGGCCTCTGATCTTCTGTGTTCTATTTGGTCATCACCAATACATATTATTCCGTCCACCTGTAGAGCAACATTGTCCTTAAGGTTGTTGTGTAATATAATTTTAATGCCAATCCACTAGTGAAGATGACCAATATATTTTTTGTTCGAAGCTGCTACAATATACGTTTCTTGAGTAGTCCAACGCTATTAACAGACGTCGTAGCATAACTTTTTGTGCCCGCATCCATGAAAATTGTTTTTTCATAAATTTTCTTCTATCTATTGATGTCGATTGCTCGGAACATGACGCTCGAGTTGATGGGAACTTTTCTTTGTTGGAGGCTGCGTAAAGGCTGGCTGCGTAGAGGCGAAGCTTCGCAAGCGCTATTTTTTCGTGATTTTTTTTGCCTAGATAATGCATGTTTGGCGAACATTGAGTCGAAAGTGATTGAGGGGTTGAAGCGGTTGGTGGTGATATAGCCACTGGTGGTGCGGCTGAGGATGTTGGTTGTGGTGTGATAGGGATGTGTGGATCCTCCGAACGTGTCTCAACGCAGAAAAACTCCGGCAAGAACTTGCAGAAGTTGTTGTAGGGCTGCATTTGTTTGCAATAACAATAGGATTTCAAGCATGGATTCGATGCTAGAAGTTGATTGGGTTGGTGTTGCAGGCGGTGCCATGAATAGTGACTGCTAATATCAATTCGTAGGAAAATAGGGTAGATAGAGATAGAAAGAGGGTAGAATTTAGATGGAGATAGAGAGATAGGAGGGGTAGAAATTTTATAGAATTAGGGTTTGGAGGAGATAAATACGGAGATTTTGAGTAAAAAAACATTAATGTCAATCTTACTACAATCACGAGTACCGATCCCACAGTCGATCCCCTCCCCTCCTCACACACACACATATATATATATATATATATATATATATATATATATATATATATTGTTTGCAAAAACTTTCAATATTAAGATTGTAGATCTTGATGAAATATGAAACTTTCATGTTGAAAGTTTTTTTTCCAAAAAGTACTTCTAAATAGGTGTTTTGTGGTTCCAAATCTTAATGGATTCTGAAATGTCACAAACCGGTTGAGCTTTGGAACTTCAAAACACCTATTTAGAAGTATTTTTTGAAAATATTTTGAACATGAAAGTTTCATATTTCATCAAGATCTACAACTTTTATGTTGAAAATTTTTGCAAAAAACTAGCGTACATAGGTGTTTTAAGAGGTCATCGACCCCATGGGATCGGTTTCGCCTATAAATACTAATATATTTTCTAAACTAAATATTATATAATATGAAAATATGCTACTAATCTCTTAAGAATATTTCCTACTAAATATCCTAACTGAAATTTGCGAAACATGATTTTGTATTAGATATTCTAATAAAAATCTGTCAAATAATTACTAGCTTTCCTAACTTGTAGCAGAAGGTTTTAGCCACCGGCGCTCTATCCTTCCCCTTTTATTCGGTCGCCACCAGTCAAGGTCTTCTGTGCCGGCACGCACGGTGCCGCCCACCACATGCCGGAGCCGGTCGGCCGGCACCGGCTCCCCCTCTCTCTCCTCTCTCTCTCTCTCTCGTTTTTTTTTTTGTCCTCCCAGCACGCGGGCGACCGTCCTTTTTTTTTTTTTAAATGCGGTTGCGCGCGGGTCACATGCCTTTGGGCGTGTGATCCTTTTCTTTTTAGTTTTTTTAAAAAATTAAAAACATTAAAAAAATTTAAATATATTATAATATATAATAAAAAAATAATATTTTATTATTGGCAAGTTCGGCACGCCTCAAATTTAAATTTACCGAAATTCTGTACGAACTAAATTCGTACTATCTGTTTTAGATATGTAGTTGGAGTATTTATATTTTATTTTATTTTGTTTTTTAATTTCATCAATAATTGTTTTATTATTATTTAAATAATTAATATTTTAAATATAATAAATTATACGGATCGGCATGGTCGGCACGTGCCGAGTTTTGAATTTACCGATACTTGGCTCGGCACGGTACGGAAAACCTTGCCACCAGTACATATCATTTTAATACTTCATGCATGGTTTTCAGGGTGCAATTAATCTGCTAATGGCTGTTTACAAGAAAGAATTCAAAGCAATGGGTGGCTATTTGACGGACGCTAGCAAGGTTGTGTAACGGCTTTATTTGGCCGGATGCGGCTTATGTTTTTATTGTTTTTGACATTTGGATCTCATGCTAGTTTGATTTTTCTGTTTATACAACAGCCTAACATGAGCAATATTGAGCATTTTATCCAAGCAGTAGGGTCATTTGAAGATCAAATATTTCAGAAGAGAGCACGATTGCATCAGGTTTATATTATTGAGAAGTCCTTATAACCATTAGGGAATTCGTCACCATAAGTCCTTTACCTGATCTTTTTTTTACCCTTCTCTCTTCCCCCTTGCAGCGCCAGGCTGAAAGAATCAAGCGTGAGAAAGCACAATCAAAACGTGGAGATGATATGAACCCACAACTTAGACCTGAACATATAGTTCCTGTTTCTCGGTTTGAGGGTTCGCGCCTTGCTTCCGGTGCATCTCCTTCACCTTATCAAAATGGGATGCACCATAGCAGGGAATGTAGCTCCAGAGCACGGAAGGTTGCTCGGTTATCTACAGGTGATGCCAGTATTGGTGCAGCAATTGTTGAGGCTGAAAATAGTCTTGAGGACGAAGTATGCATTTTTTTTTTAATATTTTTAGTTTATGTTTATATTGTTCGCCAAGAGTTTGGCCATCTCTTTTGTTGTGCTGTCGACACTTGACAATCTATTGTTTATGCTACTACTGTTTAGACTGATGAGGAAGATTTGAAGTTTAAGCTAAAAGAGATACTCCGTGAGAAGTCCGATCTTTTCAAATTAGATGGTGCAGAAGAAGACAAGGTTTGATCCTCGAGGCATTCTTTGAAATTCACTTCTTTTTTTTTTTTAATGCAGATTTAAGAGCATGGGATACCTTGTTACTCATTACCCAAATTCGGATGCAAAACTGGTCAATATCCCCTTTTTTTTCTTTTAATATATTTTCTCAGCACGAGAATAAACTTTGTTAACAAAGTTTTTCTAATACATCTTGATATGAGTTTTTAGCATAAGCTATTTGAACTAAATTAGTGTTGCATGAGATGCTTCATGGTTATGTGCTGTCATGAAGTTACTACCTCAAATATTTGTGAACTTCTATGTCTTGTACTTGTCATTGGTTTTGATTCATAGGATGATTTGCCTTTGCAATCTTCACCCTATCATATTTTATTGACAGGTGAAACTCGGAGAGGCTGGATGGAAAGAAAGATATTATGAAGAAAAGTTTTCAGCAAAAACGCCCGAGGAACTTGAAAATATACGAAGAGATGTAGTAAGTAATACATGTTATGCTTTTACATTGTTATTCTATCATTAGAAAAATGTAACTTTTGCTTCTGATACAACAACTACTAAATCTTGCTTAAGCTAGAATAAGTGTTGTTACTTCTTGTTGAGAATACTTAAGGAACTTCTGGCAGATAATATTGCTGTAATTCTCAAACATGGTAGTAAACTTTAAGATAGCTCCGTTTTATGCTGGTTTGCAACCTTAGTAATGTTGTAAACTTGCAGTACTGGTTTTGGCTGCGAAACATTGAAATCATCTTAATGGTTCATGGAGTAATGTGTCATTTATCTTGAATCTTATGCAGACAATGCATTTTTTGGTATGGTATCTTGCCTAAAATAACGGCTGTCAGACTAGTGCGTTCTGCTATGCATGTGTATGAGTTGTGGTATCTGACACGATACATTGTACAATATGCTCTCTTACTTTTGGATCTTCTTCCTCTTTTTAACACGCCTATGATACTTGAACTCTAGTTTTCGTACCTTGCCCTTATATGTTAATAGTCTGTATGAGAGTAGATTATATAATATAGGCCAAAATTTAGTAAATGCCCCTCTACTATATATCTTTGGGCATTCATGCCCTTATACTTATTTTCGTGACTTTCATACCCCTTTATTATTAGTTTGGGAACGCGATACCCCTGAAGAGGATTTAGGTGTTAATTATGCTGATGTGGCACCAATTAAGCATTATTTAATTATTTTTTAAATATAAACATGGGTATTTTTTAATGTCCAACTAATATTAAAAATAATAAAAAATGTTAATTAGTGCCACGTCAGCAAGATTAGTGACGTGTCTGTCTAATTAATCGAATAAGGACATCGCGTTCCTAAATTTGAAGTAGAAGGATATGAAAGGTCCCAAAATAAGTTGAAGGGTATGAACGTCCAAAAGTCTATAGTAAAAGGGCATTTACTAAATTTTGGCCTATAATATATACTTTTAACCACTCGAGTATTGAAACATTTCTCACTTAAATGATTGTAAAATACGGTCTTTTCAGGTAAGTAAAGTATATCTATTGATTGAGCTGATGAGCTTTAGCAGTTAAGTAAAAGTAGTTATTGTTCTTTTCAGGTTCAAAAATATACAGAAGGTTTATGCTGGGTTATGCAATACTACTATGAAGGAGTTTGTTCTTGGCAATGGTAAGCCACAAGAACATTAACTTTTACTCGAGTAAGCTGAATTGGTTATTTATAGTTGGGTATAACTATATGTCAATACTTCCTGAAAGCTATATTGCATATATTTCTTTATGTTCTACTTTCTATTGGGAAAAAATGCTCTGTGCTGCAATGGTATGTTCTACAGCTTGCTTATAAGATTCAGTGCATTCAACTCAGATCTCGAGAACTACTAAATATTCAGTGGTTATTGGGAAAAAAATGCACCGTGCCGTGCCGTTTCGAGTTTTAGTAAACTCAGATCTCGAGACGTGCCGACCGTGCCGAACCGTACAATTATTAGAAAAAAGGCTGGCCGGTCAGCCAGCCAAAAACACAACACACTGTGCCGAACGAAACGGTTGTCACAGGCCAAAACGGCCAAACGGCTGTTTTTACCAGTGCCGCCATGTGGCGGCACCAAGATGTCTTGGTCGGCACAAGGCGTGACTGAGAAGTCAAACCTTGTATGGAACACTTTGTTTTGGAAGAGAAAAGCACTTATATAGAGCGCTTAAAAGCAGCAATGTATCTGCACATTTTTGCAATCGTCATAAAGGAATGCATTGGATCTTCTTTGCAGTGAGGGTAGTGGATATTACAGCTTTCACCGTGGGTTTAATCAAAATCCAGAAGCTATATTGATTCTAGTGTAATATTCTTTCTTCCTCGAGCATAACGCCTTTTCTTGTGAAACAGTAACAGAAGTCTGATTATTTTTGTACTGTAAAACCATTGATGAAACTGTTTTTGGCCTTTTGATGAAAATTATATGGATATGGACCAAAACTTGCTTATAAGGTTCAGTGCATTCAAAACACTTCTTGCTCACACTTTATATCTGGAAGGATAGAAGGATCTTATTCACTTCTAGTCTTGTGTTTCACTGCATTATTCCTTTAGCAAGTGAGAATACTGCTATCCTTTTCGTTTATAAATGCCTTACTACTACTTCCTTGTTTAACCCATCTTTGCCTTTTATCATCCACATTCTTTCTGTGCCTGTATTTTTATGCTTTCTTCTTTTCCTCATTCTTTGCTTTTTGTTCAAAACTTTCCTTTTCCCTTTTGTTTCAATGAGTAAAGAAGCAATTTTCCTATAGTTGTTTGAATTTGGATTCTATATGGCAAATTGGCCATTTATTTATGTTTTATAGTTGAGCCTGTTGGAAAGTTAACATATTGAGGATTTTGCACGATCAGGCAATTTCTACTAGGGTTTTGGCAGAGCTTGGCCGTCTATTGAGTTTGGCGCAATTAACCTCCCTAAGTCAGTGAAATCTCCCAGTTACTCCTGCTTAATACATGCAACTTTTAAAACATGTTGGAGAAAGAAAACTGGATGTTGGCGGGTACCACCCCCGCTTTTCTCTTTTTCTCTTCCATTCTCTTTTTCTTTTTCTCCACTGCGTTTCTATTTTCTCTCGCACCACTACTTTTTCTCCTGAATTCTCACCAAGTATTAAAGACGTTTGTCCCTCCAACTTTTTTTTTTGAATTCTCACTCTAGTTATTATGTTATTCTTTTTACTGGTTTCTTTTTTAAAAACAAAAATATTACTGGGTGACATCTTGATGATGCGAAGCAAGGCTTTTTCAACAAAACCCTTTGGATTTTCGGTGCATGACCAAATGGTTACCACACATTGTTTTTAATCTATTTGGTCAAAAAGATGCTTCAAGGTTTTGCTACATGAGTCTACGACCACACAATCAAGCTAATGTAGAACAAAATTAAACACCTTAGAATCACCACAACACCTTATAATCACAATAGGACGCATTTGGATGTCATGTAGTATGACTGTTTGTGTTCTGCATGTTTTAATTTTGCCTAATTGCTACTATCTAATGCGTTTTCTATACAGAATCAGAACTAGCGAGACCATCGACTAGACCAGTAGATCACAAAGTTAACTATGCTAAGTTTTATGTCAAGCAGATAGATTAAAAAGTCCATTCCACAGTACAAATAGTTGTTCACTGTTCGAATAAATTGAAATTTGGATGTTGATGGATTACTATAGTGATCTAAAGCACATGTTTTTTCTTATTGTATTTGTCATAAAAATGCTTAAAGGTGTTTAAGTTGCTACATGATTCTAGTATACAATTAAACTAATGTGGAACATAATTGAACGCCTTATGATCACCACTGAACACTTTATAATCACTGTAGAACACATTAGAATTGTCGTATTGTTGTTTTAATTTATTATGACTAATTGGTTGTATGCTATGATGGATTGTCTAGCCCTATGACAAACTAGTGATTACACCAATTAGAATGACATTAACTACATAACAACTTTATGTTAAGTAGGTGGACTAAAAGTTTGTTCGTGCTACACATGTAGGTTTCAATGATCGGATAGATTAAAAATATTTTCGGTGGATGAACAATGTGTTCTACTGCATTCTATTTCTTTTAATACAATTAAACTAATGTGGAACATAATTGAACGCCTTATGGTCACCTCTGAACACTTTAAATAACTATAAAACACATAAGAATTCTCGTTTTGTAGTTTTAGTTTATTAGGACTAGTTGGTTGTAGTCTATGATGGATCGTCTAGCCCTATGAAAGTTGAAGCTAGTGACTACACCAATTGAAGAGAATTAACTACATGACAACTTTATGTTAAGCATATGGACTAAAAGTTTGTTCCTGCTGCACATGTACGGTTTCAATGATCGGATAGATTTGAAATATTTCGGTGGATGAAAAATGTCTTCTACTGCGTGGTATTTCTGTTAATAATTCTTCAAGATATCAAAAGGTAGAAATAGCTCGAATTTCCTATTTTTGATGTTTGTTTCTTCAACAGGTTTTACCCATATCATTATGCTCCTTTTGCCTCTGACTTAAAAGATCTAAGTCAGCTATCAATAAGTTTCACTCTTGGCTCCCCTTTCAAGCCATTTAATCAGCTGATGGGAGTTTTTCCTGCTGCAAGGTTTACTATATTCTATCTTGACTTTTGTATATCCTTGAGCATCTATGTTACTAATCATGTTGAAATATTGGCAGTTCCCATGCTCTTCCTTTACAATATAGACGATTGATGACTGATCCCAGCTCTCCAATAATTGACTTTTATCCAATTGGTAGGTTTTTGTATTTTCAGTGATTTCTTTTCATTATTATATTTTTAGTAAATCTCACCCTTCTTTAATTAAACTGCCAGATTTTGAAGTAGACATGAATGGAAAGCGATTTTCTTGGCAGGTAGCGTCTTTAAACGGAGTTATTATTAGGAGGCTTGTATCTTCAGTTTACCTGTGATCTAAGATTTCTTTTTTTTTTTTTGTAGGGCATTGCAAAACTTCCATTTATTGATGAGGATCGCTTGCTTGCCGAAATAAAAAAATTAGAGAACACATTAACGGTATAGAATTAGTCTGGCCATAAAGTTGGAGGTACCTAATTGGAAGTTGATATGAGAATCTCTATAAGTTATCTGACTTAAGATTTAATGTCAATGCAGGAAGAGGAGGTGCGGCGCAACAGCATGATGTTTGACTTGCTTTTTGTGAATGTATCTCATCCTCTTTCTCCATATGTTTTTTCGCTGAATAATCAACATGGTCATCTCCCTGATGAACAACGAGCTGGGGTACAAGAAAAGCTTGATCCAAGGGCAAGGTATGAATGGAGGAACTTGTTTAGTGAGTGTTTCTCGATCAAAACAACGATTTATTGGACCTATTTCCTATGTTTGACATTTATCATTCCTAGCTTCACTTTTCTTTAGGGCGTATTTGAATCCTTGATAAGTGGGGGCTATTGTTACTCAGTTACCTTGTTTGGGGTGGGGTTTAACACCACTTTTGGGGTGTCACAGTGACGGTAGATGTTGCAAATCGTTACCCTTGCTTTGTAACATGTTATATCTCTCTCTCTCTCTCTCTCTCTCTCTCATTTGCTCGCTCTTTCGCTGTTGAAGCGGCAAGCTCGATGACGGCCGTTGGCTGATAACACGGGTTAGATCAGAAAGCCAAGTGGCAATGGCCACAGTGATTATTGAACAGTGTGAGGATAACTGTCCTCCACGAAGACCTTTTTATTTTAAAAATTGTATTTAAGCGTCGTGTGACCTGTTTAGTCACGCAGCGCTTGCCTTGTTTTCCTTTTTTAATTATTTGTAAAAAATTTATTTCTTAAAGTTCAAGAAAGTAAATATCAGTTCGGATTTGCACCTTCAGCTCAATGCGATTGACACGCTCGGTACGGCTAAGGTTTGAGTGTACCTAAACTCAGCTTAGCACGGGGAACCTTTGCTTAGAGTCTTCGAGGCCGTGGATAACGTTAGCGAGATGTCGGTGCTTGCAATCCCGGAGCAAATGCTTATTTGAGAGTATATGTGTGAGCTGCCCCTCATCATTGTTGTCAGAAGTCAGTTGCAGTGGTAAACTTGAAAGTATTTACACGTATAACAATACTCAAGCTTCAAGTATGGGTAATAGTTGCTCATTTTTTACCAGCCACAACCCTTCCCCTTGCTTCGAACATGCTCTTAGAAGTTGTTTATGAGGTTGATATTTGACTATAGAGTATTGCACATAATAGAGCCAGCAGGGAAGGGCATAAAGTGCAAGAGATTGATGTGATGATTACAAGAGTACAAACATTTTGAGTGAAAATTGGAGCTATTTATTGAGGAGCTTTAGGAGACACATGAATAACTTTTATTGTGTGGGTGTCAAACTATTCTACCTCTTATTGTAGGTGTGACATTGTCAGAAAAACTGAGTGTGCTTTTTTTTTTTTTTTGGAATATCAAGTTTTTGTCCTTCAGAACATGTGGAAAAATTGATGTATGATGCTGAATTGCTGGCTATATGTTTATATTTATTCATTCATAAATGTGATATAAGTAGCAGTTAAGGTTAGCTTCCCACTTCTGTATCTCTTTCATATTTCACTTTCTTCATCTATTGCAGTGGTGGAATGAATGGGTACTTGTCCCTCTGCAGTGGAGACCCATGTCCTCCCGTCTTTAGATCCCCTATCAAGGGATTGGAAGATATAACGGACAATCAAGTCTTGTAAGCTTGTACATGCTTTGTTTTTGTTTTTGGTTTTATGGCCTTTTGTCTTTCTGAAGTTGGAGGTTATAATACCCTTCCCATTTATTTAGATGTTGCATATACAAACTTCCAGATTCACATAACCACATCACTCAACCACCTGCAGGAGTTGTATTTCCCAAAAAGGTATGGGATGCACCAATCAAATGGGATGTTACCTGCTTTTATGCGTATTTGTTAAATATCTAACATTGCCACTGTAAGGGCCCTGCTAGATGGTTTCTGTTTCTTCTGAAATTTGATCCTTCTGAATTTTGCCAAATGTAAATCTGGGATTTTATAAATGTCAAGTTTGAGAATTTGTTTTATGTTTTTATATTATTTTGTAGTTGAGGTGAAAACTTTTTTGTTTTGCTTTATTTCTAAGTTTTTGCAGTATTATATGCTTGCTGAATGTAAATTTGGTAGGTCTAATTTCTTCAGACATCTGGTTCAACATCCAAAAAAGAATGGTCTAATGTTGTGTTGGCCCTTGAGTCTTTCTGTTCCAGTTGGATCTGAAATATATTCAAAAAGCACGAAACTAAGTCGTTGTCCAATATCCATAGTTTTAGCATCAAATTTGATGAGGTGGTGCCATGAAACACGTTCAGAATGTGGGAGCGGATTGATAGTCTATCTACATGATAATAAGTGAAAAGTAGTTCCATATTCTTTTTATTGCTCTTGTTATTTTTATTTATTTATTTATTTACTTATTTTTTTGATTGAGATGAACAAGGGGCAATCCGGCTCTGTATGCGCTTTGGCCCCAACCCACCACCCGAGGTGCTCATGGCATACGTCAAGCGTGCCGGCTTGCCGCATGGTACATGTGAAATAAATCCACACTTATCTCCCATAGTTGGGGAGCTCCTGGATGTAGAACCTAAACTTTTTTTTTTACCTCATACCCTCAAACCACTAGGCTATACAGACAGGGAGTTATTGCATATTACATTTTAATTTCGAAGTGAACTATTTTCTGGAAACTTCATTGTTGGGTGTGGTTGTATACCTTGAATAATAATTATAGTGACCTAATGGATTATCTTGAATGGCATGTCACTCTTATTCTTCTCTCCTAATTTCTCCGTTCTTTAACTATCTTTTGCATAAAAGACATCTAGGTCTTCCCTCTTTTCTGATGGTTTCTTGTATCTGTGTACATTTTCTGGTATTTTCATTTGCAGACTGTCTCAGTTGGTGATTTGAAGCCAGCACCAGCTCTCTGGCATGAAGATCATGGCAGAAGATCCTCGGAAAATGGAAGGTCGATCCAGAAAGTTTCAGTTTGTCAATTTTATCTTTTTTTTATCTTTTTTAAATTTTAATTATTATTATTATTATCTTTGGGTTAGTCATCTTACTTTTTGTATATGTAACCAGGCCTCCTGGGTCATTTTCTGGTAGACAACTTGGAGCTGCTGCCCATCGGCTTGTCGAGAACAGCTTGCAGATTCCACGTGACCGTGATGGTGCTGACCCAAGGAGCAGGCAACCACCGCCATATGCATATGAAAGACATCAGCATCCCTATCTTAACAGGTCTGAGCAACGAGTTGCTTATGGGCACCGGCATACAGGCACCGATAGTCATGTAGATTTCAATCAAGGGCATCGGTATGCTTCTTCAACACCTAATCACTACGATGTATCTGTACGTGCAAGATCAGATTTCACACAGGTCCATGGATCTCAGTATACTCAATCGAGTAGATATAACTTTGATTCTAGAGGAATTGCTCCACCTTCACAGCACTATCCTCAAATTGATGGTCACAGGTACCCCCCGCCTAGTAGCTATTCCTATCCTGCTCCAAGTAGACATGTAACCCTGCCGCCAACAGCTGGGCCTCAAGCCCATGGTTCATATGAACCCTATCAACATGAATCGCGTCGTTGGGAGCAAACATACAGGGATGGAAGGGGTATTCAACCGCCTAGAGCAAATGTTCACCAACAAACAACTAATCGCTATTCAGCTTTAGGTAGAGGACAAGGTCGGAGACCGCCACCCCCACCTGGCTATGGGGAACGGCAATAGATGTGACCTGTGGTACTGCACTCAATGTGGACATGTTGTATAATAGTGTATTACTGCAGTTCACCTTGCAAGAATGACGATCTTTAATGTGGTATAGCATAATAAGTGGATTAAACTATAATTCTATTCATTTGTCACTTACAAACTTTTATTTGGAGCTCGTAAATTTGTTCCGGTATCCTGTTTTCCTTGTCTAGTGTAATGTTGAAGGTATCCGGATGTTTAGGCAAATGTATTTCTTTTATTTCTACAGGAGAAGTAAATAAACAGAAATGCTGAATTGTTTGTTGCTTCAGTAGATATTATTTCTTGTCAGAGATGGGGATTGTAACGAGTGACGACCTGCTTTAGTTCTGAAGATGCTGCTGTTATTTTTCTATTGTTGTAGTTGTCTGAACTGGGAAATTAATCGTAAACTGTATGAAAAAAAATGATTGGTTAAGGGGTACACGACTTGAGAGGGTACTTATTTCAAATTTTTGGAACCTTATTTCCTTTCTAGGTTGACGTGACTGTCATTGTTGGTAGGCACACTTATAAAAGGGGAAATACCAGATCAATTCCATTTTGATTACATACGAGCTTCTAACTTTAAATCTTCTACAAATGACCTCATCTCTTTTAATTTCTATAGGTGTAAGTATTTTTGAAGAAATTTTTAACATTTATATTGTAAAGTTTAATGAGATTTATAATTTTAGTATTTAAATTTTTACAATAATAGTTGTACATTGAAGTATCAAAATTTCCACTAATCATTTTCAGACTTTGAAACCTTACAAAACAGAGCGGTGATTCTATATACACGAGCATATGGGATGTCTGTACGTTGGATTTACTAGTGGTTTTTGTAAAAATTTATGCATAAAAGTTGTTGATTTTAAAACTCCACATAAAACTTTGGTGACATAAAAATATTATTATATATAATTTTAATATTATATATGCATACTATTTATTTTAACTATTGTTAAAATGACTAATAATATAACGTTTCGATTCACGCCGACTTTAGAATCTAGGAAGAAGTAGGTAAGATAAGTTCATGTGCCTGTTCCACCCAACCACACTAGTAAAAAATCTGAGCTCGAATCATCGGGCCTAATCCGCGAACGCGGTGCAATGCGGGATGGGCATGAAGTAGATAGATGACGATCCGAGCTCCTAAATTTCCTAACTTTGGTTTATCTAAAATTTATTTATTTATATATTTAAACCCGTTCCACTAATTATTAGATGCATGTGACAGTTTGCAAACATAAACAATAAAAATTAAACTCATCATTAAAATAAAGCACCGCCATTATCTTTGTATAATATATTAGTATCATTGATAGTATATAAACTTGTAATGCGACACTCTGACTTTATTAATAACAATTTAGGGATCCTTTTATTGTAAAGTATTTTTGTTATTTAACTAACATAAATACAGGATTATTTTGAAATAAAAAGTAAATTGATTTGTTTGCTAAAAATTTGGGCCTACCAGAGGTCCAAGTACCAAACTGTTCTGAAGAAGTCCGCCAGGAACATGTCTAATGGTGGGTAGTTCACTCTATTTTAAAAAAAATTTAAAGGATATCTAAAAATATTTATAAAAAAAAATATTAATTTAAATAACATTTCTTTTATCTATTAAAAGTCACTATTTTTTTTTTCGCATTTCAGGCCACGAAATGCTTTCCTTTTTTGTAGAAGGCCGGGCACTCCTGGAGTCTCCCTTTTTGGAGGTTTTGGTTTTGCTGTCTTGTAGCCGTTACAATGACCGCAAATAGGAATATGACAGCACTAATAAAAGCATGTTTAGAAACACAGAATAACCAAATTAACATCTATTATTGTGCACTAAATAAGGGGTATAAAGATTTTCTTCCTTTGGAAGTCTGAACAGTTTTGTCCTTCCCGCGCCAGCGAACAACGTCCGTAAAGCGTTCCCCATCTTCCATCGTGCGTGCATCTCGCTGCAGGACAATTGATCCCTTCCACAAAATCTTGAGCACGTCATACTTTCCATGAAAACTTCGATCTAAAATGGGCAGAGGCTGCTGCTGCTTGGTGTTCTTGATCGTCGTCGTCGCAGCGGTGGCCATAGCTGTGGTCAGTGTCAAGAAAAAGCCTCATAATCTCAGTAAATCCCTACCGTCCGGGCCTGGAAAGATTAATGAGAAGTATGCGGACGCTCTCGAAGTCGCACTGCAATTCTTCCAAGTACAGAAATGTAAGTACCTACTAATCATTTTTTTAAAAAAAAATTACTTGGATATCGAGCCCAGAGTAATCTCTCCACATAAAACCGGGTTCGAAATGAGGACAGTGCATGTCTTTCGAAAAAAAAGATACAACTTTTTTTTTCTTCTCTATCCTTTGAAAGATTCAGAGGTGGTGTAACTATATCAGATTATAACCCATGCAGCTGGAAAGTTGGTGAACAATAAAATTTCATGGAGAGGCGATTCGGCTCTGAACGATGGAAAAGAAGCAGGACTGGACCTGTCGAAGGGGATGTACGACGCGGGGGATCACGTAAAGTTTGGATTTCCCATGGCCTTCACCGCGACGATGTTGTCATGGGCAATTCTTGAGTATGGTAATCATATGAGCAGGGTTGGGCAGCTGCAACCTGCTCAGGATTCCTTGAGATGGATAACAGATTACTTGATCAATGCCAACCCTTCCAAAAATGTTCTATACATCCAGGTCAGAAATATCAATATATAAGGGCATCGTAACTTTAGATGCCCGCCAAACTTTCACTGAATATGTTCTATGGCATGCCGCATAACCTTCAAAAAGTACACTTTACGTCCATGAACTTTTAAGAAACTCCAGTACTGGTCTCTTCCGTCATATGATCGTAAAACTAGGTTGCTAGTTTTGGTAGTGGCACTGCTTAATGTTATTTTTGTAGGACACGTGCCCCATTTAAAATTAGGACTATGTCCGTATAATTCTCCCATCTGACTCCCTTAAGAAGACACTCTTACTGTGGAAGTATCATGTTTATTCATTTGTTTGTTCAATCTGTAAATATCATTTGGCCGTATTAGCACCCCCCCCCCCCCAAAAAAAAAAAAAAAAAAAAATCAAAGTCAGACAGATCGGCACAAATTGCACTTTTCAAATAAAAGTGTGTAATTCTGCCCAAATAGTTTGAAACTGACATGGTTCAGCTTCTGTTAGCTCTAAACAAAGTACTCAATTCAACTTGCATCCATCTCCATGGACTTAACTAAAAAGGTGTAGTTTATACTATATATATCAAGGTTGGCGACCCTGAAATCGATCACGCGTGCTGGGAAAGGCCAGAAACAATGGCAGAGAAGCGGCCCCTGACAAAGATAGATGCGAAAACACCAGGCTCAGAAGTTGCAGCAGAAACAGCAGCAGCAATGGCCTCCGCTTCTCGTGTTCAAGAAAACCGACCCGAAATATTCAGAATTGCTACTTAAACACGCCGTGGACTTGTTCTCATTTGCCGATACGATCAGAGGATCATACAGTGCTAGCTTTCCGAAAATTCAGAAATATTACAATTCTACAGGCTTCGGAGACGAGCTATTATGGGCTGCTAGTTGGCTCTACCAAGCTACTAGAGATAGATCATATTTCACTTATGTGACTGGATCTAATGGCCATTTGTTTGCTGAATGGACCAAGCCAACATTTTTCAGTTGGGACATAAAAAATCCAGGCACCCAGGTACGTTTTTTTTTAATTGTTGGTTCAATCAACTTTTTTTTTCTTCTTTTTAATCTGTGAAGTTTCGTGATTCCTTTTTTTTTATTTTGAGATTATTATGATTCAGTTAACCTTTAACCCTTGAAAAATGACGTTATAACACTTCTGAATGTCTATGGACACTGTTTCTATGGGACATGGGTGTGGGACATTAGTATACTGTCAAATGATTGTTTTATTAACTACAGTTTTTTGGGGTTCCTATATATCACAATATTTTGAACCCAAATGCTATTATATTGGTCGACTGATATTTGGATTTTGGAACCTTTTAAGGGCTGCAGCTGAACTAATTCTTCAAAAAAAAGGGGATAATTGCATATCAGCACTTGGTTTTGAAACTCCTTGCAAATCAGCCCCTCATTCAAATTAGTTCTAAGGCAGCCCCTATCTCAGAATTTATGTCAAGAATATTTTAATTACTATGCAATTATTTTTTGTAGAAGCTTTGAATGTGAAAAAAAATTCAATGCGATCTACAATTTTTATAAGCATACTTATCATATATATATATATATATATATATATATATATATATATATATATATATATATATATATATATATCATATATATATATTTTTTAAAATGTAAGTAGATGTTTTGAGATTTCAAAATTTTAGTGGGTTTAAAAATTAATCCGCTAACCTGTTAAAATTTTGGAACCTCATACAACCTATTTAGAAGCTTGTTTTAAAAAAAAATTAAATACAAAATTTTTTCTATAAATAAGACGTAGAAGATTACGGGTTGTAAATGAGTGCTTTATTCCTAAATAAGGTTTTAAGACAGGAACTGATATGCAAGTTTCCCAAAAAAACATGCCCAAACCTCCTAACCATAATGTCTTCCAAAATTTCTCAATAAACGAACCACATGCTGCTCAGAAGTGAACTTGAATGATTTTTACTACAAATTTTGAGACTATTTGCATTACTATTAGAAAAAGTTTCGCTAAGAACATCTGTTTCTTGTTTTCTCAGGTATTTTAATTGTGATTTATATGATTTTTATGCTGGTCAGGTTTTGATGTCAAGGGTGGGCTTCTTTGAACCTGTTAATGGGATAGGAAAAACAGAGATGAATTCGTATAGAAGTGCCGCTGAAGCTGTAATGTGCAAGCTTCTACCGGAGTCCTCCAACGCGACTCTCAGCAGAACAGAAGGTAAAACCTAACTATGATGTATTCCTTTTTGCCAAAAAGAAAAAAAAAGAAAAAAAAAGGAAAAACCCAACTCATAACCAAACTTCTGCATGAAAGTAAAGTAGATGCAGCATGAAAAATAAATTAGACATGTGATCAAAGACAACTTGATTAATCTATATATGTATATATAAAATTAGGTGATAAAAATCGTTATGCCACGTGATATTTTGAATAATTTTTGGTGTGTCAGGTGATATTTATATTTATTCTAAACAAGTCATGTTGCATCTGTATTAATTGATAAAAATTTATAAAGTTATTTAATTTATTTAAAGAATAGGAAATGTCTGATATTACAAATAAATACTCAATTAAAATAATAATTTATAAAAATAATCTAAATACATCATAAAAATTAGTATAAAAGTAATTATATTATATATTATATAATATTAATTTTTTAAAAATAAAATTTTACCATGTACAATTTTTTTTAATTATATACATAAACCATTTAACGTCAATTCTTGAATAATTTTGTGTATAATATTTGACATTTCTTCTTACTCTAATAACATATTACGAATAAAATATAATATTTAAATAAAAATAAGATTTATATGAAATTAAAAATATAAAAAAAATAGATAATTTAAATTTTTCAAATCATTACTTACATGTATATATATATATATGTATATGTATATATATATATATATATATATGTATATATATAATATATATATATAATATATATATATATATTATATATATTATATATATATGTATAACTTATAATCGTGCATCGTAAAGGTGCAAAACTAATTTTGGAAAAACTTTGGATTAGAATATATCCAGGGATTTACCAAGATTATGAGGCTTTTCTAGAAAGGAGACAATTATGAGGCTTTATGAGTACATAAATGAATATATCATTATGTGATGTAGGGATTTACTGAAATGATGAAAATCATTTATGACTTATGAGTGCATAAATGATTACATCGCATAAAATCTTTGATGTAGACAATTATGCCCCCAACTTTAGAAATTTTGGGGGTGCAAACTTAGTCAAATAAATGATATGAACTAGATATGGATATTTAAGAAAATACAGTGGGCACAATTGGCTATATATATATATATATGCTTGAGATGTAATATAAAAAATACACAAGCTAATTATAAGTCATTTACTTCCTATCACAAATAAAAGGTGATGCTAGACCCCCGGAATTTCGTCCGGAACATTAGAATGGTTGTTTAAAAGAGCTGAATTATATTTTGTTTCAAATATGTTGTCTCTGTGACATAGATGGATTGATTTGGGTGACCCAATGGAATCCACTGATGCACTCTGCGGGTAGCGCATTCCTCGCACTTGTGTTCAGCGACTACATGCTCACCTCTGAAACGCGCTCCATCATGTGCGACGGCGAGCCATTCACCCCCGATGATCTTCGCCAGTTCGCAATGTCACAGGTTTGATGCTTCTCTAATTTCACCAATTCTAATTTAAAGATTTTTCTCTCTAAAAAGAGCCATGCATAGTCATTAAACAATTAAGTAAAATTAAATTTGAATTATATCTGCAGGCAGATTACATTTTAGGCGACAATCCAATGAAACTCAGCTACCTAGTCGGATATGGGAGCAGCTACCCGCAACATGTACACCATCGAGGTGCGTCGATCCCTGCCAATACCGTGACCGGGTGCAAGGGCTTCCAGTGGTTGGAGTCGGATCAGCCCAACCCGAATGTCGCAGTAGGTGCACTCGTGGGAGGGCCATTTAAGAACGAAACCTACATCGATGATAGAAATAACACCATGCAAGGCGAGCCAACCACCTACAACAGTGCACTGCTCACCGGCCTCCTCTCGGGCCTCGTCTCCTACTCTCCTGTCCCCAAAAGTTTCGTATAGTTGCAAGCGCAATGAGATGAGACGAAATTAGTATGACTCATTATAATTTGAATATTTTCAGATTATAATAGAACATTAATGTGCATACGGAGACATCCAATCCTTCGTGTAACACAATTATGTATTACATACGCAACTAATTGGATTATTGGAAATAATATCTTGGCACGGTTTATTTGGTATATTTTGCACATTATCTTTTGCCTCTTTTCTCTTTTTCTCTTTTTTTTTCCTAAATGATGGAGTGCATCTTCAATAGAAAAGTTCTGATGGAAATGAAAGAGACAAGTTTTGGACATTAACAACTTTTTTGAGAGAGAGGAGCCTCAGCCCTCAAGTTATGCCGTTGGAGACACGGACCCATCGCACATATAGAGAGCACGCGTGCAAGCACAGAGAAATCTGCCCGCAAAAAATCTCTTTAAGGCTTCAATCTTTCTGAAGATTTAAGGCCAAACTGGCTGTTCAAGGAAGCTGTTTGGATTCCAGTCCCATTGTTCATTCTAATGCTAACCAGAAAACATTTGACGATTCAGTAAGATTTTAAAAAACATGTAGTTTGAGCCATCATAGTAGGAAGAGCATGGACAGCACGTTCTCTTGTCATCGAGCACTGCTTTTCTTTCGGGCCCTTGATAGCCCTAATGTAGTGCATCAGGATGTATATTACACATATGTCGATATACTGCTAATGTATAGTCCTATGAAGAATGATTTTTCTGTTAATGTTACTAATTAATTGAAAAATGAAAATTCTATATATTTTTACATTTTTACACATATGATGCATAAGTATTTTCCTAAAAATTTCGGAAGACTCGTGTACAAGTCATACATGATCGTGTCTCTTCGGAGACATCCGATAAAATTGAAATGAAACAAAGAAGATTAGCATAGCCCTGCGGAAGGATGATATTGTATAAATAAAAAAAATGGTCCAAACTTTGACGAAAAAAAGGTCATACATGACGACGTTCATAAGAGAAAGCTTAAACTGACCACATACGCAACTATATATCATTTGAATTGGTTTATGATGAACCTTTGAATATGGACTCCGGTGCCAATGGCGGAGTATCAAGTTGGTACAGGCCAACGGAAGGTCCCACAAACCGAAATAATATCCAGCCACCGATGATGATGAATATGGAAGCATAAGCAAACTTGTTGAGCCAGAAGAGGAGTCCTTTCTCTCCCACGTAAAGCTCCACCGCCTTCTCCCCCAACGTCATCGATTCCCATTCTTTCTTCGCCGGCGGCGGCTGCGGAGCTCTGCGGCTGCCCATGCTGCTGTCTCTTTGTTGTTTTCTAGACCGAGTTCTGTATTTGATTTTCAAAGGAGTTGGAGCCGACTTTGCAGTGGTAGCACTTGTATTTTTTTTACTTGTTTCCAAGCTCCCATTGTTCTCTTTGTCGTCGGTGGCTGCGCGGATCAGAGTCGATGTTTTTTGTTGTGGTTTCGTGAGGAGGAAAGATGATGGTTTGAAATACAAGGAAGAAGAGAAAAACTTGGCTTCCATTTTTTTTCTCTTCTGCTTTGCTCGCTCTTCTTGAAGCTAGCTACGATGAATGAACAAACAATGATGGCTTCTTTTTCTTTCGCTTGGTTCAGATTTCGCTTATGACCCACCTTATCTTCAGCGCTAGTTGAATGACGGTTCTGCCCTTTGCTTTCGTGTGATTTAAGTATCTAGTCCTTGGCCCATGATTTTATGGGCTTTCCCCTCTTGAAGTGTAGGATAATTTGTAACTTCACCGCCACATTCATAATCACCTGTCTTGAATCAGTTGGAGAAAAAGGATAATTTCTTAAATTATAGCGCCATGCTCGTAATCGCTCATTTTTGTAAGACTATCCATAGATAGTATAGACACATTTTTCCAGCAACAGAGAAGTCTTAGTATTTCGACATCACAGGTGTTACTCTTTAGAGATTCAGAAAAAAATAATTCATGATATCCTTACATGTAACACTTGTAAGAATTGAACGTAAAATATTCACTTCATGAGATGAAAGTCTTACCATCTATATTAAACATCATAAAATAAATAATAAATTTAAGAATCATTCTTCCGTCGATGTTTAATTTCATGCCATCACGGTACCTACTTCCTAACATTTTGGTTTAAGAGTAGGTTATCTATGCACACGTTTTGTCTTTTTTGTCGGACTAAAAAAGTTATAGGGCAAATTGTATTGTAATCCCCAATAGCTTTGCAGTTATAATTTATTCCCAAGATGGATGGTCCAGTGGCTAAGGTGGCAAACGGTTGGTCTTGAATAGGAAACCAGTGGCTAAGGTCGCGAAACACCTACTTCGAGGTTGTTTCATGCATGTTGATAAGTAAGAGACTGTTTATTCGGAAGAAAGTGGGTTTGACTTTTTTTTTTTAAATTGTTTGAATATAAGATGGGATGCAAGTAGTTTAAAATTTTTATTTGAATTATAAAAGATAATCCAAATAATAATTTTTAATTATTTTATTTTTGTTACATTGTTAACTAATAATAATAAATAACTTACTAATAAAATTATATTAATTTTTTTATCAATAATAATTACTCAAATGACCATCAGAGTAAAATATACAGTAGTCGCCAACACCGCTCTTTTAAAATTAACTAGCACTTTCTTTCCCTTGCATCTACTAATCATCCAAGGGTACAAATTAGTCTTGAGTATCTGGACCTTTCTTAACATCACACCAAGCCATTATAGTATTATACTATGGACAGCTAAACAGAGGTGATCTCCATATTTGGTATGATATTATAATATTATGAGATCTCATTATTTAGTAGGTGATCTTTTGGAGATTTTGTTGCCTGAATAAACTCTGTACTCACTCCTATTTATAGTGGATTGATGCCGCCATCCTCTTTATGATTTTGAGGATTGGCACCGTGGTTTTTTCCCGTTAGGGTTTCCACGTTAAATCATTGTGTCTTGTCTCTCTTTTATTCTCCATATTTTTATATTTTATTCTCCACATGGTATCAGAGCAGATCTGAACCATCGAATCGGTGGAAATCAAATCTCAGTCATTGATTAACCCTATCAAAATTAGGGTTTGTCCACATTGCTCCGCCGCCGCACTGTGCAACCCATCACCACCGTTCATCCCATCGCTGTGATTGTCCTCGCTGTTATCTCTCCGGAAGAACTGAGTCACTGCGGTTAGAAGCTGACGACGACGTTGCATTTAAAGGGAAGATCAATTCAGCAGACCTAGCGGATCGGCCAAATCACATCAACCCAACTTTTCCTGGTTTTACAGCTTCTTTAACATCAAAACGTTACACGCAGGAAAGATTAATTTGTGCTAGCTATGGCGTACCATTCAGAACATACATCAAGTCACTATCCACAATATTATTGTGAGTACTGCAAAGATATAGTCATACGCAAGATCGTTGCTGGAAATATTACAAAGACACAACTGGATGCTAAGAAAAATGTTAGAGATAATTTTTCAAAAACCCCGAGATGAACATACTTCAAGTCTACCTACTACATCAGTTGCCGGTAAATCATGTGCGCTTCTATCAAATTCCAACACTTGGTTAGTTGATTCTGGTGCCACAGATCACATGACATCCAAGGAGAAACTTTTGACAGATATTCAACCTTTACAACACCAATCCATCTCAGTAGCAAATGCTGATAAGGTTTCAATTAATGGGAGCGAAAAAATAGAAATATTTTCTGCCACTTCTGAGTCATTATTTGTTCCAGCTCTCTCTCAAATCTACTATCTGTTATAAAATCACAAAAGAACTGAATTGTAAAGTGATTTTTTCATCCACTGGCGTGGTCTTTCAAGATGCAAGAACTGGTGCGATCATTAGTGAAGGTACAGAGAAAGGAGGACTTTACACTATTAATCTTTCTGCTTTTTCAAAGGCTCTTCATACTAGCAAAACTAAGGAGACGGAAGCTTCATTATGGCATCATCGGATTGGACATCCTTCAGATAAGATTCTTTCGCTCTTAAATTCTTCTTGGCAATTAAATTCGAATTCCTGTGATGCATGTCACTTTGCAAAAGAACATAGAGTGCCATTTTCTAGTAGTTCCCATGTGTCACAAAACCATTCGAACTTGTTCATTCAGATGTTTGGGGTCCTGCACCTGTCAGTTCTTTAGATGGTTTTCGATATTTTATTACATTTATTGATGATTATAGTCGCTCAACATGGCTGTGTTTGCTTAGAAATAAGAGTGATGCATTTGGTGCTTTTCAAACTTATTTTCATATGGTTTGCACTCAGTTTGACAGCAACATCAAAATATTGAGGACTGATAATGGCACTGAATATATGAGTAGAGAATTTTCTGACTTTCTTAGAAATAAGGGCATTGTTCATCAGACTTCATGTGTTGGCACACCTCAGCAGAATGGAATAGCTGAAAGAAAAAATAGACATTTACTAGAGGTTACACGAAGTCTACTGTTTCATATGAATGTTCCTAAGGACTATTGGTCATATGCTGTTCTTACCAGCTGTTACTTGGTTAATCGTCTGCCTACTCAGATTTTGCACAACAAATCACCACTTGAAGTTTTGAATAGCAAAAAACTTGATATTTCTCATTTGAGAGTCTTTGGATGTTTATGCTATGTTCATTTGCAGCATCACAGTAAACTTGATCATCGTGCCTGTAAATGTATTTTTATTGGTTACTCTGCAACTCAAAAAGGATATAAATGCTATAACCCAGTGACCAGGAAACTTTACATTTCTAGAGATGTTTCTTTTGTTGAAAATGAATCTTATTATAGTGATCCAGTTCAGGGGGAGAATCGTAGACAGTGGGAACTCGATCACTTCATGCCACATATCAATTTAGGTCCTGAGACACAGATCAGTCCAGAGTCGCAGTTCAATCCTGATACACAAATACATTCAGGATCATCTCAGGATATTACAAGCTCCGATTACGTCAGAACAGCCACAACCATCTCATACTCAGACTCCTACAGATCCGATTCCTACAGATTTGCCTCTTGCAGAGCCACAACCATCTCATATTCAAACTCCTACATATCAGACTCCTATAGATTTGCCTCCTACAGAGCCGCTACCTACCACGAAATCAGGTCGGGTTATTCATCCACCAGCTTGGCAGAAGGATTATGAAATGGCGAAAAATGCTCATACGGTAACATACCCAATCCAAGATTATATATCTTATGATCACATTTCCAGCAATTATGCTAGCTTTCTTGCCAAAATAGATATACCACAGGAACCAACATGTTATGAAGATGCGAGGTGCTCTACAGAATGGATAAAAGCAATGAATGATGAGTTACGAGCTCTTGAAAAAAATCGTACTTGGAGCATCTGCAAATTGCCAAGTGGCAAACATCCAGTTGGATGTAAATGGGTTTACAAGATCAAGTACAATAGTGATGGATCTATAGAAAGATATAAAGCAAGACTCGTCGCCAAAGGATTTACTCAAACTTATGGTATAGATTATAAAGAAACATTTGCTCCTGTGGTGAAAATGAACACATTTCGAGTTCTCTTATCTGTTGCAGCAAATCTTGGATGGCCACTGTTTCAAATGGATGTCAAAAATGCTTTTCTTCACGGAGATTTGGAAGAAGAGGTTTATATGAAGCTTCCTCCTGGTCATCTTTTGGAATCACGTGGTGATATAGTCTGCAAGTTGAATAAAGCTATCTATGGCCTCAAACAATCACCAAGAGCTTGGTATGCAAAGTTAAGTTCTGCACTTATCAACTTTAATTTTCAGTGTTGTGCATCTGACTCTTCAATGTTTGTAAGAAAAGGTGTTTCAGGAACTATCGTTGTTATTTATGTTGATGATATAGTTATATCCGGTGATGATGCAGCGGGAATTTCTAATCTCAAAATACATCTTCGAGATAAATTTGAAATCAAAGATCTAGGTCATATGAAGTATTTCTTGGGGATTGAGATTGCTCATAATCCTGACAAAGGATTATTTATCTCTCAGAGAAAGTATGTTCTTGATTTGTTGAAGGAGACTGGAAAACTAGGTGCTAAGCCTGCAGAAACACCAATGGATTATAAAGGAAAATTTATCCTGAATGACGAACCGCTAAAGGATATCGGAAGGTTTCAAAGACTAGTGGGTCGTCTCATTTATTTGACAATTACCAGACCCGACATTTCTTTTGCAGTGAGCTATGTTAGCAGATTTATGAGTGCACCTACAGTTGGACACATGGAAATGGTAGAACGTATTCTCAGATATCTCAAGGGATCACCAGGAAGAGGGATATTATTCCAGAATAATGGACACCTTGATATCATTGGTTATTCGGATGCCGACTGGGCTGGAGATCTTCAAGATAGAAGGTCTACCACCGGATATTGCGCTTTTGTTGGAGGAAATCTTGTAGCTTGGAAAAGTAAGAAACAGAATGTAGTTGCGAGATCAAGTGCAGAGGCTGAGTACAGAGCTATGGCATCCACTACAAGTGAGTTGATTTGGCTTAAGGCGCTGTTGCAAGAAATGGGCTTCAATCCTAAAATCCCAATGAAGATGTTCTGTGATAATCAAGCAGCACAACATATTGCATCCAACCCAGTTTTTCATGAAAGAACAAAGCACATAGAAGTTGACTGTCATTTTGTCAGAGAAAATGTTCAGGCAAAGATAATCGATACTCCTTATGTCTCAAGTCGAGATCAACTAGCAGATGGCTTAACGAAACCTCTGGCAAAGCAACAATTTCAATATATATTATTCAAGTTGGGCTCAATTGATATCTTCGCTCCAACTTGAGGGGGAGTGTTAAGAATATTATGAGATCTCCATATTTGGTATGATATTATAATATATTATGAGATCTCATTATTTAGTAGGTGATCTTTTGGAGATTTTGTTGCCTGAATAAACTCTGTACTCACTCCTATTTATAGTGGATTGATGCCGCCATCCTCTTTATGATTTTGAGGATTGGCACCGTGGTTTTTTCCCGTTAGGGTTTCCACGTTAAATCATTGTGTCTTGTCTCTCTTTTATTCTCCATATTTTTATATTTTATTTCCACACTTACCTTACATAAAAAGCACATTTGTTCAGCAGTCAAACCCTTTTGAAGTAGAAAGTCTTTAGCTTGAAGCATTTTCTTAGCCACCAAACAGAGGATAAAGATATGTCTAGACTGTAAGAATTTTTTCCACACAAATTTGACCCAGCTACGTTCAGAAGCTTTTTGCAACAAGTAGTCATAAACAGCAGCAACACTGATTGTTTTCTTCTCATAACTCCATGAATACTACCAGCTTCGTTAGCATCAAGTATAATGGAGTTGAGTGCTAACTCCAAGGTAGGACAAATAGATAACAACGTTTAGGTAATCTCCAGCTCCTACGTCCAAGTACTTTGGACACTTAAGCTCTTCTATTACTGCCACTTTTTTTTAATAACTATCTCTGATAAAAAATTAGATATACCCATAAGAAGCCGTGAATCATCCCAAAAATTGACACTTTTACCATAACCAATACTGTATCAACTTGGTGTAAGATCTCCCTTCTAATTTCAAAGATTTTTTTTTATTTTTTTTATTTATTATTATTATTATTATTATTATTTTTTGCAATCATCAAGAGCAATCTTTAGGAGCACGAATATGCCAAATAGATTTTCCTCTAATAAAAAATCTTGGTGTTTATCAGTTGTTTAGGTCGTTTGTTGAGTGCTTTTTAACGTTACATATATATTATATATATATATATATATATATATATATATTAGCAGGACGGGCAAGCCCTACCACTCCACCTCTATAGAAAAAAGAAAGAGTAAAAGAAAAACTTAATGATTAGATCACATGCACATGTATTTCAACTGCTCGGCATTTTTGTCAGTACGAATATAGTACTTATTGAATTCTTGTCAATGATGATGCTTTTGATCGTAAAAACACTTCTTATGTTATTATAAGTAGCTGAATGTGAATACAAGGAGTGCTGTTCTTCTGTCTTCTATTGCATCGTTTGCTTGAAATCACAAATAAACCATGCATAAATTGCAACCAGCAGGCATAGATATTCAACAAGAGGATTTTATCAAGCCTAGAATAGGGTCCAAGCTCATTTGGTCGATAAGGCGATTGAGCGGGTTCAGAAGGATTCTATGTAGCTTCTTTTCAGTCCCTGGAAGAACGAGAGCTCTCCGTCGAATGGCTAGAAAAAAAGAAGATAATTCGAAGAGCTCCTTCGCTATATCATCTCATAGTCGGCCGCAAAGTTCTTGCCATGATGAGACCTTAATAGCCGACTGCATCGAGTTCTTAAAGAAATCATCTCAGGAACCGAGATCATCGAGTGTCCAGATGATTGAGGATTTTCTCTAAGGTCTGATGGTTATTTACTCTTTCTTTCAGTTGAATGTATTGTACAATAATAGTCTTGGAGGACTTCTCTGTTTTAGGTTTTAATTAAGCAAATTATGATGTTGGACATTTTTAAAAGTCGTAAATCTTTAAGCACTCCTTTTTGCTATAAAATTGTGAATCATCATGCACTGATCACCTACAAGATCCCATTCCAAAGAATGTAAGCAGGAGTACCATAGCTTCATTAGCTTCAAATAAACAAAATTTTCAGGCTGATCCAAACCACTAATTAAAAAAACAAAAGTCAAAAAATATGCGAAATGGATGTCTTTTTTTTTTTTTTTTTTTTCCAGTACCGGCATTGTCATTATTATTTGTTGATCCGGCTCAATTCAAAAGGGGGATCCCGGACTACCTTTGGATTGTTCCTGGGCGAAGCCAACCTCGCACATAGGAGGCACACTTGCACGTCCCTGCGACCTAGAGAGTCGAACCCAGAGTATGAAGGTTTCATGCGACCTACCCTACCACCATGACACCCCACCACCTCCAAAAACCGAACGTTATTGCGGGTTTTATAAACAGCACAATCGCACCAATACTATGTGACTCACCAACCTCTAAACTTATTAGAATTCCCAATACTTATATAAATGATATATTGGAAACACTTATATGCATGTTGTCTTAATTCCCTCTAAACTTATTAGAATTCCCAATACTTACTTGAATGATATATTGGAAACAGGAGATTTGGACAATGCAGCTTCTTAATAGCCCTAATTTCCTAGTGAGAGTTCTTCTTCTTCTACTTCTTCGGCGCCTCTTCCTCTGTTACAGGCGCTGAAGATTGTTTTTTTAGTTGAAAATCTTGTTAACTAATATAGGCTACGGAGGGTTGGAAAATGTGACATCTTCTTTTTTGAAACTCATTAATTTCACTGACAACCTGTTTATATCTAGATAGCAATCTCCTTTGCACTTCGACAAACTTGAGGTCTTAGATCTCTATGTAAACAAACATTTTCTGTGATTCAATGGCCTTGAGCTGCTTCAGTTCTTTTTTGTAGTTTTCTCAAGCTCTAATGGGAGGGAGATGAGACACCTTTCCATCTCTTCAGACTTTTTAATTTGTATTTGTTCTATTCGTGAGCTTTCTTTTAAGTTCAACCTTGTTTCTTCTAGCTCGATCTGCTACCACGAACCAAGGAGATAGCAAGAACCTAAAAAAATATAAAAAAAGAGCTTTTGCAAATTGCAAGTAATTTGATATATTTCTTTATGCATCAGAAGAAGTTATTTAACTTCATGTCCTTATTCTTCCTGTCTTGTAACATATTTGATCAAGAAAAAAGCAAATAATTTGTTATCATAGTCAATTATCTCTGTCTGCCATAACGAACGGTTCATGTGGAAGCATATAGTATTATATATTTCTTATACTGGCTCAACTATAAAATAAATAATGTTATTAAATCGTGCACTTTGTGATATGATTATGCTTCTATTATATTCTTTAGAAAATGAAATGGTTTATAACTTCAACAACACAGTTACAAAGGAAAGACTTTATCCGCCCCAAGTTATCATGAAACACCTCATTAATTACTATATGGTCCTTGGAAACATTTCTATTTGGTCACCTAATAAATGTTTTTAAATAACGAATCAAAAACCATTTTCCGGAACATCTAACCATATTTTGACCCAGTCCCAAGCCCACGCAATAGACCTGGACATAGTCAGGAAGTAAACTACGACATGCTATATTCCCGGACCACTCAGTCGCGTAAGTTTTGTAACTGAATAGTTTCTGAGAGTTGTGATGTTTTTGTATTAGTTTCCTCGGTAAAAGTACTGGTGATCAAATTAAGTTATGTTAGAGATTTCTTTTTTTTTTAATAAAGGCATTGCCTTATTGAAAAAATTTGTTCATCAGCTTTTGCTGACGTAACGGCCAGAAAGTACATAATCCACTTCGAAGAAATGAAAGTTCAACAAAACAACTATAATATAACACTGTTCAACCACAGATACAATAGTCACCATACAGTGCATAACCTTGATAATCAAAAGCGTGGCCCCTCAATTACAAGCTAAGGAAGAGAGTAAAAACCCAACTGGGTACACACTATGTGCCCCTCACGTTCGAGGATAGTTTCAGTTATCACGTTGGGAGTAATCTTTTAAGTCAAGCCAAGTTAATGAACGTTACAGACATAGCTTTAGCACCACGAAAACATCATGATCCTAAAAAATCTTTCCTTTTTTAAAGAAAACAAATATGGAAATGCATTTTAAAAAAAAATACTAGCCATGCTGTTAAACTATTTCTATTTTTCCTGTACTGTACAGGTTCAAAAACTAGGATCTGTTGGAAGATTGAAAGATGTAACACGCTTTAGAAGCTAGCATTAGTTGAGGTGTGCTATTGCATGCAAAGTGAAGCAATGTGCTGCTCTTTAAATTCCTCCTATATAATTTTATGAATGCACAAGGCACTTCTAGTCTACCTTTAATCAAATAATAGATTCTTATTCGCATATTTTACTATATGACAACATTATATATGCAAAATAACAATGTTTTAAATAAATAATATATCACTCTTCTATCGGCGTAGTTTTTTTAAGCGTTGGTTAATCTACATAGGATCTATACTCCAATAATAAAATATCTTAGAGTTTGGACAAACTATTGTTGGTTTCCGGTAAAATCTATCTTTACCAGTTTTGACAAACCGGCCAGTTCTTTCCAAATTTTTACCGAATCATCCGCTACACGCTTTGACATGGCAGTACTACATACTGCCACATCAGCAAAGCATGAGTTGATTCGGACCTTAAAAATAGTGGGAGGAAGGCACCTGATTTGTTATAAGTTTGAAAAAATAGACTGATTTATCATATATTCAAAAGAAATGGGTAATGACTTCTCAGCCCTTATTGGCCCAAACCTGATAATTCAATCATATTCTAAATCAACTTCTACTTTTTGCTGACGTGACAGCACTAAAATATAAAAGCTAACTTAGAACTTCTTGTGAGAGTTTGTAAAAAGGAGATTGATATGTAATTTTCTCAAAAAGAAAAGAAAAAAAAAACTACATCAAGGCTCCAACTCAGATATTTACAAATCTTGATACTCAAATTTTAATGAGGACTCGCACAAATGGTGAAACTTGTTGGCAGAGAATAGTAAGGACGGATGCATGACTCTATTTTATAAATATTATAAGATACAGATGGCAGCAGCAAAATCAGCGGTAGAACCCTTGTCTGTCTTCTAACCACATGGTCGGGGGTTCAATTCCCTCAGATGGCGGGGTATGATTATGCGTTTACAGTTCGGTCCCCACATATGTAAAAGCAGTCTAATTCTGCCTTTTTCTTTTGTTATCGGTATGCTATTTTTCCGATGGTCCCTACACTGGCCAATATGCGCAGCCCTTTTTTTTTTTTTTTTTAGGTTTTATCTATTTTTAGCAATTACAGATGTAGAAAAAGTATGTAGCCCGCAGGCTGAACCGCAGCCCGTATGGATGGCTTTTTTTCGTTCTTTTTTCTCAAACTTTTGCCGACCTGACGAGCGCCACGCCCGTGAGCGTGCAACAACAGTTGCTGCCAACGTTGCAGCTAGCTGCTGCTACTAGCATGAATGCTTTTTTAAAAAACAATTTTATTTTAATAAAATGCATCTGTGTGCACCAAATCGGTCAGCACGAACGTTGGCTTGACGGGCCACCAAGCTAAGCTAAACCCATGCAACGAACAATGTGGGCTAGCCAACAACTCGCGGTAGGCAGTGCGGGCCAAGACTGCCCACACTTCCTGCATCTTTATTAGCAACAACCTCTTCAACTTTTATACACCTATCTTCTAGATTTTTACTTTTTGCCTTTGGTCATTTGATTCCGACCTCCAAACTTTACCAACCTTAAGCTCCGCCCACAACAAGCTTCTTCAATAATTTATTTCTATAATTCAATCTTATCTTAGTTTACTTGTTATTTATTTTCAATGTTTTGATAAATTGATTGTGTGACATATAAAAATTTATAATTACTTTTGTATAGTTAAATTATAGAGAGATTTTTCAAATAAAAGTTTTCAAGTCACAAGAAATTGGAATGGAGTTTATAGTCAACAATCACCTTCAACGCCAAAAATAATTATTTAAACTAATGCTATTGAGGACCCTCCTAAGAATTTTTTTGGATCCAAGGAAAGGAATTCTTAAGTATCAAAACAAACCTTTTCTGAGATGCTACAGAACTTATAGCGAAGAAAATTTAAAAACCTACAAATTTATAACAAATATTACAACATAACAATGACACTTTTTGCAAAGATGGAGGACAGATTTTCTCTTTGGAGCTCTTGTATTGTCTTCTACGTGATCTGACATTAATGAAGTTAGCAAATCCTCCTAATATTCAAATTTAAAGCAGCAGTTACCTCTTCTGTACTAACAAACTAAATATATATATATTTTTTTTGGAGGAACAAACTAAATATTTTAGTTTGTCATGTAACTGAGATCTGGTTCGAATTAAATCTTCTTTTGCTGGACATGTTAATTATGCCGATTTGTATCAACAGAAACAAATAGTTCTCTAACAAATATATCTACTATAAAAAGCTCATAGACCACAATGTCATGAAAATTCATATCAAATAATGCAGGGGGAAACTAAACATAAAATTATTTCATTGAAAGAAAGAACGATTGTGGAGTCAACCATACCTTTCGTTCTTCATTGTCCTTTTCTTTACATTCTTTCCTTCTGTCGCCAACTAGTGATTCATTCCAACCTGAAAATTCACTTCGTGATCCCATCTTATATAGACCAATATAACTCTATGAACATGGTATTGATATGGTGCAATTTTTCCTCAACCTATCAGTTTAACCCCTTGGGGGCTTCTGCAAGACAGCAGAGAGGTATATGTGCGACTTCCCCGAGCCCGCAGAACTATCAAATCTCTCCCCAACTACCCACTTGAGCTTCTTATACCCAAATCTATCGATCAACTTAGTCAGAAATTTCCTCTTCTCATCGTCCACACAACGATAATTATCAATCCAGAACAAACCACCAGTGCGCAGAAGCCTATCAATATCAAAAAGTAAAAATTCCAAAGCATCAGTTCCTTCAATCAGCTGTGCAGATCCAGCCGCCCCTTCGTCTAATCCACGCACAGCATGTATTATATCGAAAACGGAGTCGTAGAATGGAAATCTATGGGCCGGTGACAATTGCAAAGGAAATAAACCCCTTGCAGAAATTATTTCTCCACCATCTATTGTTGAGGTGATGATGGTAACATTTCGCTCCGCCATTCTAGCCGCAAAATTACCGCCGCCGCCGGAGATATCCAAGCCAGTTCGGAGGGGGTATTTAGCGAGCTTCAGAATTTCGTCGATGGTAAAATCAGTTTTGCCTCGAGGTTTTACGAAGAGGATGGGGTCGAAACCATTGTACCCTCCGCGGCCGCTGAAACCGGCGGCAGCGGACCAGATTGATTGAGGGTATGAGAGAAGGAGCGATTTCGACTTAGAGGGATAGCGAGTGAGACAGCGGCGGCGCGGCGGTGGGTCGCAGCCTTTCGAGATCAATTTACGAGCAGAGACTGTGGCGGCCGCGGAGTCATGCGGGCAGTTGGCGAAGGGCTTGTAATTCATGAAGGATGACAAAGCGTCGGTGGATCGAGCGCAGAGGTGAGCGACAGATGGCGTCATTGCCGTGATGCCGGAGCGGGAGTCACGGCCGAGCGGCAGCGGGTGGCGAGTGAGGAAGAGCTTGAGCTCTGAGGGTAATGAGGATCTGGTGGTGTCGAGGGTGTCGTATCCGGCGAGATCACGCTGGATCTGGCGGAGGCGGCGCTCGGAGACTTCGATTTCGCGAAGAATAAGAGAGACGTGATAGGTGACGGCGGCGGAGAAGTTGGAGGCGCCGCCGGGGGGTTTACGAAGGTGGGGGGCGGAGGAAGGGGAATGGAAGGCGTAGAGAGCGAAGAGGTTGGTGGTGAGGACGGAGAAGAGCATGAGAAGGTGGAGAGCAGATGAGCACAGCGGAGATCGCCGGAAACGGGCGGTGCCATCGTCGATTTTTAGTGATACAGAGCCCATGACGGCGGCGGGGAGGCGTTAAGAAGCTTAAGCTCACTAGTCACTGCTCACAGGAAGAGAATGAGCTGAAAAGGAGTGGCAAGCGGCAGAGAAGAAGGTCCGAGGACGCGGAGATAATGAGACCGCTGTCTGTTTCTTCGCGTGTTTTAAATTATTATTAATTAAGCAAAGTCCAGTCAATTTCTGAACTGATTATGTAACGTTATGATTAATCAACCAAAAAAGGTAAAATCTAAGAGAGTAAGAGTTCGATTTCAGTCTATCCTGAATTTTGTTTTTTTGTTTTTGTTTTTTTTAATATCTTACCTCACTTTTTTGTAGGAGATAAAATCAAAGTACTTCAGATATGTTAAACTGCTTGTATTCTAATTGTTTTGGATATTTTTTGTGCCTCTTGTTGTGCGAATGATAAACTAGGAAATAAATGTGTTATTTGCTAAAATTTTTGAATTTTTATGTATAATATAATTTATGAATTATATCTGATGAATTAGAGATAAGCTTTATATAAATTTAATAAATTAACAGCTCGCAAAGCTGCGCAGACATGCACTTAAAAATTAGTGAGGCCGGAAGGTAAGATCTAGATCTCAGTTTGGGGCACGAGAAGATCCGAACAGGGCTCCTGAAGTGAGAAAGCGGCGGAGAAGGCTGTCTACCGCTTGGACAGAAAAGCACGTGCGTATCATGTGCTAAAATGGGCCCACGGCCCACCCAGCGCGACTCTCAAATGGATTAGAAATATAGCTTTTATTGATATATTGATCTCGAACCAGATTTGTCCGGTTCACTCCGACCAAACCAAATTAGACCAACTCTGAAGATCTGAAGCCTTTCGTAGATCAATCACAAATATGGATCTACACAGGCTCCTCGTCTTACTCGTACCCATCTCCCTCGCCGCCCTCGCCGGCGGAGCCCTAGCTATCCGGCTGCCGGAGCGCCCCGCGTCCGCCGCCGATCAGCCTACGCCGCCCACGAAGGTTGCCATCTTCGCGCTCGGGAGCTTCTGGTGGTCGGAGGCCGCGTTTGGGTGCCTTCATGGCGTTGTTCGTACCGCCGTCGGATACGCCGGCGGCTCAAAACCTAATCCCGAGTATCGTAATCTAGGTGATCATGCTGAGTGCGTCCAGGTTCGCAATAAATCTTCTCTGCTCTCTGCATTTAGAGTTTAATTGTAAAAAAATTATTTTTATGTTGTTAACTAATTTGCAGGTAGAATACGATCCAAGATTGATCCAGTTTAGGCAACTGTTGGATGTGTTCTGGTCTAGTCATGATCCTCGCGAAGTGTTCGGCCAAGGACCAGATGTGGGTAATCAGTATAGGTAATTAAACTCCATAATCATGAATCGATCTTCTAAGAATAATGGAACGACGTAATTTTGGAGTGAATATCGTGAATGCCGTTCACACGCTAGTTAGGTGTGAAGTTGGATATGATCTTATGGAGCAGGGGAAGACCTAAAAAAAAGTTGGTTAGAAACTGTGGGAATGATCTGCTTTCGCTTAGACTTGAGCGAACTAGAAAGAAAAACTAACCCGATCCCACCTAGTTGGTAGAAGGATTTGTTGTTGTATAATTTTGGAGGAAATTAAAACTATGACAATCAACTGGGCTAAGATAATTCCATTTGAAGGTATGTTGACGAGCCATGAAATTTCTCAACTCCATAATAATGCTAAGTATTTTCTCAAAGACTGTAATTCAGAGATTTAAGAAATGATAGGATAGTTTAAAGCATTGAGAATCCATCATATTATCATAGGACCAAAAGGATGCAAATTTCATCCATGCAAAAAAAGTGTTAATTAGACCATCAGAGGTCCACATATTAAGATATAACATCTCCTTTTGTAGGTCGATTATCTTTACTAATGGTACTCAAGAGGCTAGGTTGGCTGCTGCAAGCAAAGAACGAGAGCAGACAAAAGATCGGAGCAGCATAGTAACTACTCAAATTCAGCCGCTTGGTACATTCTATACTGCTGAATCTGAACACCAGGTACTTATAAACTTTGTATAGCTTTTAGTTGGTGCAAATTGCTTAAAAAATGACAATAAAAGGAAACAGTGGTGAATATAAAATGAAGAAATTATTGGCCTTACGTCGCAAAGTTAGATGGATAGTCAGACTTGGTGAATTATGCTGTCTTTCTATGGAAACCATGAATTCGCATGTTTTGTTTTGTCAGTGCTTAATGAAAAATAGGTGAATAAGAGTCGCAGAAGTGTTGAATAGTTTAAATTTTCAAATTATGCTAACAAGATTGGGCCAAATTAGTTGGAACTTTTGCAAGTTGAATAGTAGAACAAAAATTTTAAAGCCAATAAGCTTGGGGATTGATGTATGATGGTGGTTTTTATTTCTCTACTCTTTTTAATTTGAGAATATACTAGTAGCTATAATCAATCAAGGTTCATACTGAAGTGCTTGAATATCCTGTTCAAACTCTGTTAAGTCTTAAGTCATTTAAGTGCTTATCCTGATATATAGTTCGGGGACATATTCGGGCGCTAAGTTCTGTTTTTGGTTTAAGTACCATGTTAGCATGCAACTTAAAGTTCGCTAAAATAACTTGCTACTATATAATTGAATTGAAAAGTCATAGTTGGTGAATTCTGTTCATCAGTGTTTCTGAAATTTGATGTGAGAAATATTATTATTATAATTATTATTTGTTGAATCCTATATTGCAGAAATTTGAGCTGAAGCGCAACCAATTCCTTCTACAACTGGTTGGGAACATGCAGAATGAGGAATTATTGCAATCAAGCTTAGCTGCGAAATTGAATAGCTATGCTGCCGAGCTTTGCCCCCGAAATATCCAAAAGAAGATAGATGCCAAATTGATGAGATTGTAAAGAATGGTTGGCCTGTACTGAGAGAATTTTAGGTTAAATTGGATTGTCAAGAGGCACTGGTGCCAAATTGTTGTAAATTCTCTATTTATAAGCAATTTGTTATCCGAAAGGAAGGGTGAACCTGATTATTTCCGAGCTACAAACATTATATATTCGCTTACGTTATATACAACTACATAACATAACCAGCGCGTGACCCAGGAAGGGTATCTCGAATAGTGGGATTTGGAGTTTATGGATGATAGGTCTCACTTTTGAATGTCCAAGCATATTTTTTGGAATTCTTCTGAAAATGTGTCAAGTAGGTGCTGAATTTTCATTAGTAGAAAGCATGTACCCCATAATTTGAGTTGTGGGCGGATCTTAGACCTAGAGTTTAGCTATTTCGCAGGAATATGTGTAGGTTATTAGTAAGATTTTTTTTTAAAAAAAATTAGCTTACAATAAATAAATAAAATAACGACTGTCAATCCGTGGACCTTCCCATCCATTGTCAAGAGTTATTTTATGGGATATATATTTACCTTATTTGATTCGTGAAGGAGTTAAGTGGTTGAAATCTATGCGATCAAAGGAACAATTTTATTCTAATCGACAACCATTTGGAGAATCCTAAGCTTTATGTTCAAAAAGAAAATCCACAGTATGCTGTAAAACAGGTTTGTCCCAAAGAAAAAGAAAGAATCTGAACAGAAAGAGAACAACGAACACAGCGGATCAGATTTAAAGCATAGCACGAAATATAATAACAACCAATGGCTGTTCGCCATGTCAGCTTCAACAGTAAGTTTGACTGAGTCCACATCTACTATCTCCTAACTTGATCCAGCGGCACGCCGCCGAGCTGACTCCAGAAAAACACAACTGCAGACGAGAATGGGTAAATGCAGGGACACGCCGCACGATTCTATCACGTTTTGGCAACAATTTTGGATCTAATGCGCTATATATACACCCCATATACAGCGGCAAAAAAAAGAGAAAATACCAAAAAAAACTAATAATAAAGGGATAAACAATCAGAAAAATAGCAGATCAACAACCTTCGGGAAAAGTTTTGATAAACAATCGCACAAGCACATCCACCGACTAAGATCATAGAAACACACAACAAACTACGGATATATCTCAAACTATATAACTAGACAGTATCGCAAAGACATTCCATCAAAGGTCAACTCGTGGACTTGAAATGTCTGCTTGCCTACTCCATATCAAGCATATTGACATCGCAACCAGATGCATATATCAAGTCTATAGCCAAACCACTAGGTGACAGGACTTCTACAGAATCCAACACTGAGGCTCAACGATATCACTACTAACTGAAACCTATAAGGAAGCACATTCAAGGAATTGAATCTTCAGCCAAGTCAATCTCCGCCCACCTGCCTCTTCCAAGAATCTTCCACTATAAGCTCGTCGACCCCCCAGTCCTCATAACTGCCAAAACGACATAGATAAGTTCGTGGAGTAAGATCGTGTGGAATTGGGTTCAGTAGATAAAAATAAAAATATTAAAAGATGATGAGTTGTTTTCAGTTGATTACCTCCCATCTGGAAGATACCGACGGATGGTGAAAGGTATCTTGCGCTCACGTAATTCCTTCATAGCAATCTGCATACACCGTAAAAGAATTAGACCGCACAGGAGCACTCCGACCTCATCACCTTAGAGACCTAAGATGACATGGTATATTATAACATAATCAACTGAAAATCCACAAATGACAGAAATCAAAAGGTACAACAAATCACTTCACTTCTCTTAGGGTCTTTTTACTTAGAAATGTGACAAATGGAGAAAGTCGGAAACTGGAAAAGTATAACAGTTACTTTCCTTGTTTACTTCGAAAATAAAAGTGGAAAAGTGACTTTCAACTTTTTATTTTCTATATAGCTTTCACTTTCTTCACTTATTCACCACTTCCCTCCCACTTTTTATTTTCATATAATTTTTACTTTTTTCACTTCCTCACCAAATGCTAGAAAGTGTGAATAAAGCGATTGTAATAAACATTTATCATGATTATTAATAATTATCATTTCTAAAATTATTTAAATACCAATATATTATTACTAGAAAATTTACAATATTGTATTTAGGATAGCAAATTTATAAATTTATTAACAAACTAAATACTATAATAAAGTTAATAGTTAAAATTTGTAAATGATAAATTATTTATTATAAATATGTAATATAATATAACAAATTTTATTTAATAAATATTAATTTTTGGATCATGTTTTATAACCAAATAAATCTTCTAAACTACCTCTATCCTGCCATATTTCCAAGTTAACAAAGAAATTCAAACTCACTTTCTCACCACTTTTCACCTTTTTTACTTTTTTACTTCACTTGTCTTTCTTCCCACTTTCTTTTCACTTCTCCCACGTAAATATCCCCTTAAAAATAGGTTCTCCATATGGCTGAGATGACAAATAGACTATCTCATTGAATGTTTTGGCGTATGCTTTTTTAAGTTTGGACATGTTCATAAATAGCAACATCCTGTTTACACTAGTTCATGTCCCTCAATCTATATCACCAAGCAAACTTTGTTCAATTACTCGAGTAACTGCCTAATGACCACTAAAGCGCCTTGCAAGCATGGTATCAACTGATTCCAGCTCAACAAATGTGCTGCAGATTTGCATGACATAGCACACGCATATATATATATATATATATATATATATATATATATATACAAGTGCTGCCTCAGATCTGTTTGATAGTTTTGTATTAAGAATAACGTAGAAACAAAATCAAATAAAAAAGGCAGAGAAAAGCATCTAATACACCAAATTCATCAATTCAAATGAAGCTTTTATCTCAAAAGACCACTCCAGCAATGCCATCTAACATATCTTGGAAATAAGTAAAAGACTAAATAGAGTTAGAAGTTTCTAATAATGTCCTAAACATCCAAACAGCTAGAAATAGCATGCGCTTTAACTCTCCATATTAAAAGATGTTTATTTAATATTAGCATTTAGAAATAGAACCATTGTTTCCAATGCTTACGAAACACCTTGTACTAAGTTCACGACCAACTGCAGTTAAAAGATACGCAAGCAGGTTATTCCATCATCACTTGTGAGCAAGTCTAGCATACTGAGATTATTTTGAATTAGAACCAGTAGCTGTGGAGTTGCTGCTGATGATTCTAAATTCAGCAGTCTTACACTACATCTATGTATGCGATTGTGATGCTGGATGGATATATTTATTCTTTGGGTTTTTAACACAACTAGGGTGGGTGCTACTAGAATTGTGTAGTTACTAGTTACCCTAGTTTAATTATCTAGAAACATCACAGACAACGATGTAGGCACTTAAATACTTGGAAAACATTCAAGGAAACTAGTGGACTTTTGAATAACATCTAATTTTTCTTTGCCTATATAGGCACTTACCTCGAGCGGATCGGTTTCACCCTCGAGTTCAACCATGACAGGTGCATTCATGCTGTCCAGCAAAATCACAGGGTCATGTAACAACAAATAACCCGCTATCTAACACAATTTCTCTATGATTAAGCATTAAAAAATCAACAAATACCTAATTTGCAGAGCTCGTGTTCCCAGAATCCTAGCGCGCTCATACTTAGTCATGAATTTTGATGTTTTACGAGGACGTTCCACAGGAGCTTGCTCTTCCTTCTCTTCACCTTCGACTAAGGTATCAGGGACATCCTCGTTGTTATTTTCATTGTCTTCTTCTTCTGCTCCTTCCTAAGCAAGTGACACGAACATAATCTTTGACAACTTGCACATGAGCTCTCAGTCAACTATAAACAAAAATTTAAAATTTTACCTCAATCTCAGGCTCTGGCGGCTCATCCTCGTACCTTTACCAAAGAATAGCAAATAAGTAAATTTAAAAACACCAATTTTCCCAATTTCTAAATTCAGGAACCTCTTAATTCCTTTCTGTTAACAGAATATAAAACATTTAAATTATGGCGCAATCGACTCACAAAATCAAATCACAAAGAGTGCTGCTTTTAGCGAGAAATTTCAGTAGAAAGAGAAGTTAATAAACCCTAAACCCTAGAGGTGAAGACGGAAGGAAAATGGAAAAAGCTGACCCCATATCCATGTCGTTGTAATCGTCGTCCGCCATTGCTGCCTCTCTCTCTCTCTCTCTCTCTCAACTAGGTCGAAGCCGCAAACGTCGATTATTATGATACTAAGGCAAACGTCGATTATGATCTACCCTTCGGCTCGGATCGAAGTCTAGTGATGTCGGCCGGTCCTTCTCGAATCGAAGTCCGGGGACATGAGCAGTGCGGCCGTACCCGGCCACGGCCAAGCGAAAAAACAGTAGGGAAAGTCTAGCCCATGGGCCGGCCCGGACAGTTCCAGCAGGCCCAAATCGCAACTCGAACACTCTAACCAGAACGGGTAGTGCCCGACTGATAGCGAAACGGACTTAGTCTGCACTATTTGAGCGGCTGCATATTTTATTGATATCCCTATACAAAATGATATGGCAAAAGATATGAACCCAAATTCTCTATCCAAAATCTCAAGATTTTATAAATTAATTTATTGTCAGTTAATTGGAAGATTCATATTTTCTAGCAAAAATTTTCTTTTTTTTTGTGCACCTCCAAGCTGCTGATCACCATCTCCGCCTTCCCACTTTTTCTGCTACAATCGCTCCGCCATCACCAACTCCCCGCACCTTACTCGTATTATATCGCAGCAGCCCATTTCTTGAATAGCAGCCTCAATATCTCTTTCCATATGCTCCGATCAGTACGGTGTTTGCTGATTTCTATTTGTATCTGGTCCGAGCAAGATTGCGGGGTTGTGCAAACCAGCCAATTCAACCCAATTTTAACCATACCGGTTCAAATATTTTGTCTGGAGTGGACTGTGGGTCGATTTGTGGTCAAACCAGTTGCGCATGCCGGTCCGGTTCTTACGGCGGTAAGAAAACATGAATATGGGTGAAGATAACAAAAAATCTGTAGCATTGCCATCAGTCATCAGGACATGGAATGCTGAACAAAGAAGTACAACAGCCATCATATTCACAGGAAAGCGTTTCTACGCCCTTTACAAACAGTGTATTAGAACAAGAATCCTTTGGCCAAGACGACCACTTTCAAGCCAACCTAAAGTTTTGAAATTATATGAAATCTTAGTCTTTCTAAAAAAAGGAAAATACAATAAATAAAATAAATTATGCAAAGAGAAAGTTATGAGCACTATAATGACCACAAACGAAAAAGCAGAAACGGAAATATCATTATATTAGGTATAAATACAACACATAAAAACCTGTGCAGAATTATAAAACACCAACAAATGTGCAGGATTATAATAGAAAGTTTACAAATTCATGCTCTAAGCAGCACGACAACAATAATAGCAATATACAAGGCTCGATAACAAGGACCTGAACCAGGCATCCAGGTATTACATAAAGACACATGTACAAATCACCACAGCGAAGTTTCTTGCATTGATAAGCATATGATAAGATCTCACCAACTTAAAAGGGGGAAACCTGCAGGGCATAAAATTAGATAGCTGCCTCACTTGACTGCCAGTGGCTTTAATATGCTAATATGATTGTTTCAACAGGGCCTGATCACCTCTGCCATCTACGCTCTGCACTAACATAACAATATGTCAGGTGGTGTTGTTAAGAAGTTTATTCATCAAATTGAAGATAAATATCATTATTGTTACCATTACAAACAGAGCAATAAGAAATACGTTTGTACAAAGCAATTTCTAAGTTTTAAGATAAAGAATGTCAGGTTTGTTTGTTGAAGAAGTTTATTCATCTGGCCGTATGACAGTCATTGACATTACCATGGTACGAGAAGGCAAACAACAAGAAATATGTTGTATGAAGAAAATCGCTGAGCGGCACCCAATTTCAAATATTAGACAATCCCACCACCAAAAAGGAAGACAAAGCTAAGTGTGTGATTTAACCTGTGTGTAGGGCAGGATGATTAAGGATAAACAGCTGGCTCAGGCCTTTCACCAAGGACCTAATAAACTATGCCCTGTCACTAACCTTACTATAAGTAGGACTTAGGCTTATAGCATTCTAGTCATATTTCTTTGGAACGTACACTCATGAATGTAGATCGAATAGCACAATGTTAAATATGAGGAGCTGCGGTTACCATGTGGAAAGTGGTTTACTAACCATAAACCTATAATTTGTATAAAATCAGTAGTCGTCAAAGCTACCATCAGATAACATTCTATCAAGAGAAAAAGGATAAATTACCATAAGTCTGAGGAGAATGGACCACATCGCCCTTAGAGTTTTGTTCTGCCTGTGAAGTTGATCTCTGCATACGCGGCGATACCCCCTGCTTTACATTAGCAATAGGTAAAGAGTGCCTCTTCTTCGAGTCGTTATCTTTGTCACATACATCAGAACTTTCTTTTGGAGAAACACTCACACGGACCTTCGCTCTTGCACTCTCTGTATCTTGCATATAACTAGGAAGAGAACTGCTGGTACTCGTTCTAGGTGCATGATCAACCTGATCTGGCTTAGTTATCGCGAGTGATTTTTGCCTCTTCGTACTCTTTGTATCATTTGGTAAATGTTCAGTGCTGCTTCTTCCACCTGAATCATTGTTTGGATTTAGTGGCGACCGTTTAACGACTACCTGAGATTTCTGCTTTTGAGCAGGGACATCATTCTTTTTCTTGTTTTTGTTTCCATTGATAGATATCTCACTTGAGGGTGTTCCATGAGATTCTGGAGCAGTCACATGGCTTCCAGGAGATGCATCAGGTGAAAAATTATGCAATTGAGGAGCCGTTGGTTTTCCCGTGTGACCTGAAGGAATAAAAGCAATTCCATTTGATGCCTCCTGCATTAATTTCGAAGTACTATTCTCAAGTTTTTCGAGCCGGACTTCTGGTTCATGTAACAAATCTTTCGATTCATAATTCCAATTGTGAAGGTTAATTGTGATATTAGGATTACTATTATCATCGTATTTTCCTTTTTCAAAATATCCAATTTCAAGTACAACTTCTCTGCCTTCACTTTCTGATCTTTCTTGGGAATCAAGGGAGGAGATGGAAATTTCATTACCACAATCCGAAGTGGCCATTTGATCTTTTCGATAATGGGAGTCTCCCAAGCTAAGCTCATAATTTTTCGATGACGAATCCATTTGACAGTTCTTGTCGTTTAATGAAGAATCAGCTATCTTAAGCATCTTATCAACTTCTGATCCATTTAATACATCTCGATAGGTATGTTTAGTAGATTTCCCAGCAACTTGAGCTGATGTAAGCTCTTCAAATTTTGATTGTGCAGCAACAAATGCAGGATTGCCTGCTTTCCTGGAAGCAAAAGGAAACTTTTTTCCTTCTGTATCTGAGAGCTCATTGGTTACTCTTTTATCATAATGTTTTGGATTTCTATCACATTCAGGCTTCTCAGCACTATGTATTGATTCTAAGGTCAAATTTGACTCAGGATATGTCTGAACAGTGAGAGCATCAGCAGTTCCTTCAAGAACATTCTCAGAATTGCATTCTTTCATACCCGTAATGTTACTGGGAAGAGATTGGCCTCCATTATCCATGTTTAATGAACCCTTCATCTCACATGCACCAATGCTTTTCGGAGTCAAACCCCCTCCTCCTTCAGCAGTCTTGGATGAATCAGCTTGGGCCGTGTTTATGGTAGAAGAAACAGAGGCAACAACTTGGTCTGAGGAATCACTTGGAGCTTCAAGAGCACTTTGTATAAGTTCCTCTACCTTCTCCAGGATGACTTCTTCCTGCACAGTCTGCATATTGTGCGATGATATGGCCGTCCATCTCTCCAACCACAGCCATATTGAATCTGCCTTTGAAGAATCAGATGTGATATTAATGGACTTTGTCTTGGGTGTAGCCTCCAAAAGCTTCAGTACAGAACAAAACATATAGTAGCTAATAAGAAGAAATGTCTAAATAAAATACTTATCCCACTCACGTCACCCTCTTCCATGACACCCATAGGTAACTGATTACAAACCTGGCGAGCAAAGCCACTCGAGAGTAATTTTTGCGTAGAAAATGTTTCCTTCCGATTGATACTCGCCTGAAACAAAAGCAATAAGATGAGAATCCCAGAACAAATACAGACACTAAAATAATAAAAAAGATGTTACGAAAAGAAGATGGCCAACACAGTTTCAGTCAGTAGTTGGCTATGATACATCATCAAGGAAAAGAAACTGTATATTGGGTAGCTGACAGGAAACTCATAGTTGGTTCCTATAAAGGTTTGCTACAATTTGCATAAAGCACTTTGATCCTGGCAGTAGTGGAAGTATCTAATGAGTTTCCAATGCACAAAAACTTTACAAAAGCATGTCTTCATAATGAAGAGAAAAACTCAGATACATTGGCAGTAGGACAAACAAAACAGTTCATTTCCACTAAGTCAACAGATTATGTTGTTCGGGTAACTACTTATAGTTACTTACCCGTTGCTTTCTACTTCCACTGTTAAATGGTACTTGAACAGATTTTAGTGCATATCGAGCTCGAATTAGCATTTGCATTTTCATAATGGCATGGATACAGCGGAAAGTCCCAACTGCCTGTCTCCTAACAAGGTGTCCACGAACAGCAGCTTGCAGTTTGATGAGATGCTGAAGTTTTTCAAGTTCTGAATGAACCTATAAGAATTAGCCAAAATCAATATTTAGATTACCTAACTAAGAAGCTCCTAAAAATTTTTTAAAGGAGGTGTACCATGTATCCCCTAGAAGCAGCCTGATTGATAACTGCAGTTGATCCAGATAGTTCATCACCATTGGCAGCACTATTTTTCTCTGTAACCACGCAAGCACCAATTGAATCCTCAGAAGCTGGATGTGCGTCATTCAAACTTTCCTGTTTTAGGGGTTTTTCAGGCTCCTGTATGTTGGTTTTCTTGGGCTCCTGTACATAGGTTTTCTCGGGCTCCTGTACATAGGGTTTCTCAGGAATAGACGAACTTATTGGCAAGTAGCAATTAGTAGCAGTTGCTTCTTGAACTTCCTTACTGCTGTTGACTGAAAGAGATTCCGAAATCACACTGTTGCTTAAAACACGATGCCTAGAAGATCTGTTTCGGAAGCTCCAACGACGGTTATCGGATAAAGATGTTTTCTGGAACAAGATAAACAATAAAAGCAAAATAAGAAACAGAAAACAACAAACTAACAGGAAAAAAATGAACTAGGAAAGCTGTGAAGAATAAAAGAATGAAATAGTATGCCAGCAGGTGCAATAACACTGAGCAGTTTCTCCCTCTGATAACAGGACCTTTTGCAATAATAAGCAAGTTCGAGGAAGTTTACGTCAACTTATAAATCCACCCCACAAGAAGCTGTATAAGCTTTGAGCTGCCTCTTCCTTCTATGTCCAGCAGCAACCATCCCTTAAGTTGATAATTGTATATGTTTTCTGCTTATACTGCAGAATAAAGTCCAATGGAACTATATACCAGCAAAGCAATGCACATGCAAAAATCTAAATCATTGCAAAGCGCAAACTCTTTCTATGCTTCAGATTTTATGTTCTCATATAAGCATGAGCTACTTTAATGACTTGGCACCCTGCCGTCACCTTACTTTTTCCAGTTACACTTTCTATCTTGAAAAGCTGTTGTCTTTGAAGAAACTAAAAAGTTCATCAGATGCTTTCTTTTGGAGTTCGAAGATTTCCATCTTTACCAGTAAGCTGTTATAGAGGAGGTTGAAGAAGATGTTAAACTAAATTATGTTCAGGTAAGCCAAACACTAGCTACTGTCAAGTTGTGTCAAGCCAGACATGTACGTAATTGGATCAGCCAGTGCACTTATATGATTTTCGATGCAAAATAGAAGTACAAATACAATGGATTTGTTCAGATAACAAAGCCATGTTTTCTCCCGCTTTCGTCTACGATTAAAATAACCAAACAGCACCAACATTGGATGATACTTAAGCTATCAACCCAAGTTTAACATTCAAATCAATGTTTAGCACTGAATTCTCTAATACTCTTAAAAAACACATTGAATATCCTAGTCATCTAGTAATTACTTACACCCATCATTTAGTTTCTCGTCTCTTTCAGGATACTGCTGTTGTGTTTTGGACAAGATAGAGAGGCATTAGTATTAAAATTCAAGTTCATATATGCTAATGCAACCCGCCGCCTGAGAGAACTGCTCGAAGCAAGCAATTCTCTTGACAATACTTAATTAACTAATTCTTAGTAGGTAAGAAATTGGTAGAAGTTAGTAATTAACTGCTCTTGGGTCTTGGCATATAATTACACCGCAGGTTCCAGAATTTGGAGAACCATTAGCAATTATGAATGCTTCAGGGATGTTATTTCTGAGCTACTAAGACACTGTTGAGTTACTAAACCTCTCTGCATGTTCCGCCAACTACAGGGACCCACAATATTGCACTTACAAGGGATAGCCAACATGGATTGCAATGGTACTAGCTGAATATATTTTGATTTGTACCATTGATGACCGATTTTAGTGCTTACTCAGTGAAACTTGCTCGGTAAGAAGCACAAACTGTAGATCAGGACAATCACATCGTTACTCCATCCTCAAGTTCATGAACTCAGCTTAAATTAAACAAAGAAAAAACCAGAACACACCTGCATTGCATTCAAACTCACTACAAAAATGGGATATACCTCTGGATCAGCAACAGCAACATCTTCTTCGGCATCTTCAGCTGCTCCGCAAGTGAGGATCTGGAAGCATGAACTCGTAGGTTTCCCCATTTCAATCTACACAGCGAGATTATAATTATAATAATTTAGAAGAAGAAGAAGACCGTAACAACAGAGGAAGCTTTTATTGTTTTTAAATTTTAACCAAAGAGCTTCGTCCCAACGAAGCCGCTGTATTTAATTACTCGCCCAAAACCCGAATGTCCCGGATTTCAAGTCATGCAAACAAATCAGTGTTAATATTTGGCTAGCGTCCGTAGCAAATCACAGCCGTTGCATTGTCGACATTTAAATAGCAGCGGTGCGGTGAGGGGATCCGATGGTTTATATATTCCACTATTCCAGAGTTTAAAGAGAGCCGGTGATCACGCGAATCCCGATAAATTGGCGAGAAAATTACAGATCAATCAAGGCCCTGCCCACTAAACAGACTGTTGATGGATAAGTTTATAACTGACGCTTCCGAAATCTATTTAGAAAAATACTAGTAGTCTATCACCACTAATTCTATCATCAACAGCTAAAAAATAAATTTTAGACTTTGAAATTCTATTGAAAGGGTCCTTTCTAAATAAATCTTTTATTTTTTATTATTTTTTGAGTTCCTTTATAGCACTAATATTGCTCAGCTATTTAGTAAATCAGCAACTTGTACATTCTATAAATTTTTTCCATACTAGCGTCCTCAAGACTAGGGGTGAAAATGAGCTGAGTTCGAGTCGAATACTATTAAACTCAAGTTCGGCTCAATTGGTTTAGCTCGAGCTCGAAGAGCTTAGACGTAGAGCTCGAATTCGGCTCGACTAAAAAAATTTCAAACTTGAACTCGACTCGAGCTCAGCTCTATTGTATCCACTAAGCTGAGCTTTAGTCGAATCGAGCTGAGCTTGTCTCAAACTCGAACTCGACTTGAGGTCGGCTCGATTGTATCCATTAAGCCGAGCTTTAGTCGAATCGAGCCGAGCTCGACTCGAACTCGCTTAAATAATTTTATTGCAAAAAATATTTGAATAAAATGGAAAAATTCGTTTAGGCTTGCAAGTTTTACGAGCCGAATAACATAATATTCAGGTTTGGCTCATTTAATTACTCGAGCTTGAATCCGTATTCGAACTCGGATACTCAAACTTCTAGCGGAGCTTAAACAAATTTGAGCCCAAACTTCTCACGAGCAGCTTTGCTCTTTTTCACCCTACTCAGAGAATAATCTCACTCAAGGAGTGAAGCAATTATATATTGCAAGTTACTAACTTAGAAATCTCAGCTTTTTTATCCAAATTGGTTGTGCAGTTTTTAGCATCTTCAGCAGTTACACATGCAACATGGTCAAGCTTCAAGCTTTGCATCATTTCAAAGCCTCCTATTATATTAGTCTAGGCAATTACCCAAACATTGATCAACTTATTATTGTAACATCATAGCTAACCAATTCGGAATTGAGATTTCTCTTGTTTAAAAAAAAAAAAAAAACGAAATCAAGAGAGACGATAAAGATCTAAGGCTCCGTCCTCCCGGGCAGACATATATATAGATCCCCGTCTCCGGAAGAGAGGTTTATGATTCCAGTCTAGAGGCCATAGACTACGCAGATTTATTCTGCAGGTGCTTTAGTGTTTAAGGTTGTAAAAGGTAGGGTCCTCATGGGCTGAAGCATTAATCTCAATTTTTTTAATTTATGTTATTTTGCTTTATCCCATCTAGAGGGAGATCCTGGTGTTCCAGACCTTCGGCTTGGTCTAATCGAGAGTGAAAATTCATCATGGTTTTAATGTAGACCGTTCGTCCTTCCAAATAGTGTTGGTGATTAATAACGCTATGAGTTCTCACCCTTTCCTATGTAACTAATCGATACTAATGCCATCATTCTATAACTTAATTTATTTTTGTTATTTCAGATAGGTAATTCTATACCATGGGCTGTAGTGTGATATTGGTGATTGCTTGCTGAGTATGGATTTGTCACTTTGTCTTCCCTACCAATTTGCCTTTTTTTTGTTTGATATAGCGAGGATCAAAGTTGTCAATTTCAATGACGACCCTCGATGTCACTATTCTGAATGGTGGCTTTGCCGGCGTGCAAACACATACTATTACATCAATACCATGTCGTCATTTAAAATTGTATATCTACTTAGATTTGTAGCATCCAATATTTTTTTTAAAAAATATACTTTCAATTGAAATAAATTAAAGTTGAAAAAATAATGAAGTAATAAATAATTACTAAAATTCAGAAAATTTAATTAACATTTTCAATTTACTCAAATATGTTAAAAGTATCTAAATTATATAATTTTATGAATTTTTATTAGAGCAGATGAACAAACGTATACACTTTATAATATTATTTATATGTCTAAGTTAGTTTGAATATATAAGAGAACATAAACATTATGTAATTTAAAAATCCTTTTTGACAGGTAGTACTTACATAAAAGTTTTTAAATATGTGTCCTATTGGACCATAGGTTTTTCTTTTTACTTTGTTTGCATAGATTGAGAAGATTAGTCTTTCAGCCGACTCTCTCTAATATTGCGTAATTACAATTTAACTTCCAATAACATCATGATATTATTAGAATCTTACAAATGCTATCGTAAATATATAAAAATTTATCCCCTATATTTTGTAAAAAAAATAATACAAATTTTTGTATTTATTCATATCGAAAAGTGGAATTTATCCATGAATTGAATAAAGATGACAATTATTTATAAATTTATTTATTATAATATTTGAATAAAATAAATTAATTTATGAATAACCTTTTGACCATAATCTAAAAGATAGCACGATGATACTATTTTAGCATCACGACTGTTTCTCTCTTTCTCATTCAAGCGTTTCCTCTGCCTGCTCCCGATCCCCCATCTCTTCCGACAATCGTGCCACCCCACCGGTCCACTGAGATTTATTTTCCGTCCATCGCGCTGCCTCTGGATTCCGATCACTCCGTCGAGCACGGTATTTATCCTCGCTGTTTGCGTTCTCGCTGGGCGCCTTCGATTGATTATTTACAGTTATTCCTCGTTTTGTTTGCCAATTGTTCTCTTCAGTTATCGTAGCTTCACATAATTCAAGTGGGTTTAATCGACGCGCACTGGTTAACATATGGGTTGTTCTGGTTCGATGTGGAGAAAAATTGCCACATAATGAGATTTCATTTGTCGTAATGGATGATTTTATTCTATGACGAGTTTATAAAGTTTCTCCTTTGTTTGACGATTTATTCTTGTTTTTAGCTTGAATACTGATTGGCTGTCGTTTAATTAGATCTTCCACCGGAGATTGCAATAGATTGCGCATATATCAAGATTGATAATCTTTATTTTATTCCCAGAGACTCGTCGATTTCTTTCCATAGATGTCGCTCCCAGTTATTCTGTCATGTGACATCGACCAACTATTGTAGTTATGTTTTGCATATTTACTACATGGTTGACTGTCACTCGTACTATAGCTCGCCATGGTCTTCATATCTATTTTGTGTAGATATATTGTAGTAAAAAGTGATCTACTGATTCCGCCTCAATTCTGCACATTGTCCCCTGTCAGAAACGTAGTTCGACGTTTCGGTCGGCACGCCTTGTGCCGACCGAAACGTCTCTGTGCTGACAGATGTTGTCACGGTACGGTCGGCACGACTGAATTTCTTTTCTATTAAGGAATGGAGAATTGTTCATTTTTCTCGAATAAAAAAGATCACGGTGCTCTTTTTTTGCGTCCACGCTGCGCGAGTGGTATTTCGCGCCGCATGAATACTTTTTTCTCGTATGTGCCGGCGGGCGCAATTCAAAGGTCACACGCTCTTAATTTTTTTTAAGTTTTTCAATTTTTAAAAATAAAAATCCTTTAAAATATTAAAATATATAATAAAATACAACAAAATAATATTTTATTATCGGCACAGTCGAAACGACACGATTGGCACGGTCGGCACGTCTCGAGTTTGGAGTTTACCGAAACTCGAAACGGCACGGCACGGTAAACTTTGGTCAGAACTCTTTTTCACTTGCTAACCACATGAATAGCTTATCTTCTATGGTACATTGGTACTTTGGGTTTTCCAGAAATGCGTTGGTAGACACTTACAGTTGCCATTTATCACCCTTTAACAACTCTTGGCCATAAGTCCTCATTGCTCTCGTTCCATCTAACTTCATCTTTCACATTGATTGAATTTTGGTTAAAAACCTCTTAAATTTGAAAGACAAACCCCAGCATGTTGGTGTAAAATACATTTGTTTTGCTTCAATTATCACAATGAATCATCTCGTCACCGTTGTTCCTAATTACAAACATTTTCCATGGGTGTTCAACCTCCTACAAGAAGCACCACGGACTCTTCGCAAGTATTGCTATGTTGAAGATCTGAGCCAGCTATTTGACATCCAATAAGCATACATAAAGTCATTAACTAAAGTTGACCTCCCCCCCTTGTGATAAACTTTGACCCTTCCGATTGTCAAATCTACATAGACTTGTCAAGTTAGGAGTTTCTAATCATCTGATTCAATGGGCCATCTATAGTGGTTTTCCAAAATATATTAGAGGCCAACATGCAGTCTTAGATCCCATTTTGACTGCTTATTCCTTTTCATTGTTTCACCTACACTGAGAATTCAAGAGAACTTTTGTGAAGTAAACTTTAAATTGAACCCTCAAAGAGAATAAGATTTAGTTTCATCATACATAGACTCTCCTCCTTAACTTCGGACATCAAATAGTGTTATTGACATAATGATATACGTTAATCCATGCACCATTATTTATCTAGATTCTCCTTGAGTCAATCCTTTCCGATATTCTAAATAACTTCTTTGCTCCCCGTTGGTAAGTAGGGAGCATAGTGCATGTTGTAAGATATCATGGTTCATTTAATCCATGTTCAGCAAAGCCTTTTGCTTTCAGTCATCGTTCTATAGGCCTCCAACTAACCGAGTCAAATGCTTTTTCGATATTTAAAATTTTCATCACCTACCCTTCTTCCTTTGCCCGCACCAGTGAATCTCTTCTTCCTCTGTGCTGACCCCTTATGCAATTTATTGAATTTTATGAATGTTAACTGAGTGTTATTTGCAGTATACTTCGTAGGATTTTACTTCTATTGGATCTTGAAGATCACATTTTGCAAAGATATTGGTCCATACTCCTTGAGTATAGATGTTCTTTCACTTTTGGAGTAAAAGAAATTAAAACATGGCTTAGGGACAATAAGCTTGCGGTTCCACTCCGCAATCGCTGACCATTTCCAAAATGTAATGCTTTCTGAAGGTTCATGCCTAGAGGAATTCATAATTTAACATTCCCTGAGATGCTTGAGGTTCTAGATGTAGTCCAGGCCAATCAACATCGAATGCCCATGATGGATATCGATTGCCGGCAAAATATCTTGTCTGTACATGCTCTTGATCATCCTCTGGATCGACTGCCATATATTTCTCTTACGTCCATTAGCTAATGGAAAATTGATGTGCTTACATCACCTTCTCAAAACCACTCGATCTTTGGTCTTTTTTGGCATGGTCCATCGGAATTCTCCTTTGGGGATAAATCCATATACTTTTCCTTGTGAAGAAGTGTCTTAACCACGAGCACCTAGATCTTCTGGATTATTGTTTCTGCATCTTCTCTTCTTGAAGTACAACCTCACCGTAGTTTTCTATAATTCCATCCTTCTACCTTGCCCATTGCGATGCATGCTTTAGACTATACCTTTATGTGGTGTCCTCTAAGGTCCTCAAGAAGCACTCTTTTTGTAGCAGTAATATCATGCAAAGTTCTATTTTGCCTCATTCTTGGAGGCGATACCTAAAATCTTCAGTTTCTTTACACTTGCAAGGCAAACTACTCGTCCCTCTACTTCAAAACTTTGCACCATCCTTGCATGATGCTCTAGAAGGCTGGATAAGATTCCTAGACATATTCATAGTGGATAGGATAGTTACGATAGAATCTTCTCTTCTGAAAAGTTTCATCATAATAGGTGTTTTGCTGCTAAACAATGCCTTCAGCATCACAGACATTAATAGGAAGATCTTCTTTAAAGTGCTTGAAATAAATAAAAAAAAAGGATTACGCCTTACCCATGTAAGATGTTATAAGTCTTGTAATGGAACTTGAATGAGTTCCAGGACATGGATTGTTTCATCAAATTCACTTGTTCCTCTTCAAAATCACTTGATTCTCTTATTTGGCTTTTGCCTAAGCTTCTGTATTTACATGTCATGCGACATTGACGGTTCTGCTTATCTCCCATCTATCTATGCTCAGTCTTTGCAAATTTCGTAATTCACGAAAAAAAAAAAACTTTCCTCATCTTTGTGTGGACTATAGATGAACATTATGGAAACCGTGTTTGTGATTCGTTCTGCACAAGTTTCGTACGCATAAGATCTTTCGCTCTTCTAGAGTAATAGCATCTCTTCTCCATCCAATCCACATTCTCATGTGATGTCCTTGTCAAGCTCTGGCGGATGCTTTGTAGGTGAGCTTCTGATAAATGGGTGCAAGAGAAAAGGGTATTCATTTTATACAAACCCAATGCCCTTGTATATCATCCCACTGATATAGAAACCCAATGCCCACATATTAAATGGTACTGAAACGAATCACAACCAGGATATCCATGATACGAGGGCATTGATATTCGGATCACAACCAGGGCACCATTGATTCAAGGGCATTGTTCATTCCAAGTGAGGATGGGTTTATATATCATCCGCAGACTCAGATGCATCATGGAGGTCGTGGACAATTTTTCGGGCTAGGACCTTTATCTTCCAACTGCCATTGGCATCAATTGCCCTATTGTATTGTTAACTCCCGTCTCCATTCTTCCAATAGGGAACCTTCATTACAATTTATTGTACATTTCGTCAAATATCTGCTTAGTCGATCAACCTGAATGCCCTTTGCATGGTTCTCGTTTTTGAGTTCTGATTGTTGCCTAGCAGTACTTTGAGGGCACCTTGTTGTATCGAGTTTAGCTCTTACCCTTTGTCCAGGTCCTTTATTGTTAGGTGAACCTATTTCCTAAGGATGCGGAGTCAACGTCTATGATTATGTTCAGGAGAGAAACGAAACGTGGTCTAGGGGAGCTCCAATTTATGATGTCATGGGAGTTTATAAGACTTAGCAATGGAATGGTGATAAGTCACATCAAGGTAAAATGGGTGGGAGCAGGTTATCTTTGGATTGGACTATTTGATCTAGATGACATGTTTAGAGATGAAGAAGGTTTTAACATAGGGGGGCTAGAGCATCCAGGTTTGACATCAATGATGTTCCACTACTCCTACCTCATAGAAAATTAATATTAGATTTACCTTTTGGTAGGGCGTACCAACTATGTGCTGCAACATTTCATTATACACTCTGAAGATTATTCAAAAATGTTCTCTTGATACTTGGTTAATACTATGGTCCTTGCTTTGCATTTTTCATTCTATAATCTCTATCATTTTTCCATAAACCCTATGATGTTTCTATGTTGTAATGAAATCTTTGGATACTACAATTCTTATGTTTAATATTTAGGGTAACAGGGATTTTCGTCGTTTGCGAAGACCTCCAATTGCCGGTATGAGGTAATATTTATTTCCAGTGGATGAATGATTCATTATTACGTCTTTTCAAGGAAACCATTTTAAAAATATGCTCCATTTGACTATCTAATAATGAAAAAAATTTGCATATTGTATTCAAACAGTTTGTTTGGGTATAACATTGAGTTCAAAACTTCAAATGTCCTAGAAGGGTTATTACACTAGTAATTAACTACTTGTATAGTTATAGGATAGTGAAATCTACAGAATTGACATGCTTATTGGAAGGTTACTGTTGTATTCTTCCTTTCAGCGGAATGGCAATTAGGTGTCACCACATGTGTAATCATTTTTCTTTGTGAACATCTAGAGGAAGTTTTTTTTTTTTTTTGATAATAATCTAGAGGAAGTAAATGTTGCCAGCTTTTTGTAAGGAAGTTTGGAGTTTAGCTCCAAATTTGTGAGCCCTTCTGTTTGTAGTAGCATTTGATTCTGTATCTTATATTTTAGACATATATTTAAGGTTACACTATATGGTTTGTTCGACACAAATAGCATTTTATTGTATGTAATGGCCAGCATCATACAATTTTTTTTTTCTTTTGAGAAAATGAGGTGAAATCCACCACGCTTCATCCAATATAATCGAAGAAACAAAATAAGTGACATTGGAAACAAGACAATTCCCAAATTACAAAAGGTAAGTTACAAGTAAATTATGAGAAACAAAAAAAGCTAGTTGTAAAAAATAATGGAGCTTTTCCCTCGATGCAAGATTTTCCCTCATAATATGTTGGATGAATGCTGTAGCGAGCCATCGCTACCTTGCACAAGCAACTTAGGGGACACGAAAGGCCTTCTACATGCCCAGTATTTAGACAAGCCACTTAATTGTTTGTACCATATGTCGTCAAGCTCAATGTTTAGCATGAACATAATAACATATAAATTAAGGCCCTTGTTAATGCAATCAATGATGCTCTAATATTTTTTTTTTTAAAAAAAATTGTTGTGTGCAATAATTGCATACGCCACCTTCCAGTGCGTTTGCTGTATGTTTTAATGCCCATACATCTGTCAACCATATGTGAGGATGGTCCCTTTTCTTTTTTTTGTCAGGCGCCGTGTTAAATGGGATGAGGAGAGCTTGCATGAGATTGAGGCAAATAAGCCTGTGCGCCAAAAAATCACTGAGCCGAAGACGCCTTACCATCCTATGATCGATGATGATGGTATGTTGGCTGAGTTTTATAGTTAACAATGTCCTTTTAGTTGAAGTGTGTAATGTGGTAGGCGTACTAGAAATATCTGAATATGCTGATAATGTGTTTCATTTTGACAGGCTCTGGATCACCAGTATGCCATTTCGATGAATGTTTGGATAATATTCAGCATGGTGATGCTATTCGAAATGCTTTAACTGATGTTGCTTCATCAAGCAAAAAACACTCAAGGCAAAATGGGGGTTGGACTTCTTCAGAGGATGAACTTGATGCCATGGAAGAAGATGAAGGTTTTATCTACTTTCTTATCTTTTATTTGTTTGATTTATCTTATCTTTTCTTTTTTTAAATTCATTCTCGTATATGTTGTATATTTTCTTTTCTTTTATTGTAAGCTTTTAAATGTGTTAATTAATACAAGTTTCATCTGGAACTTCGCTAGAATCCTGCTCAAATAGAATCCGCAACATTCCTACACTTGCTTTGCCGCCATATACATGCTTACTTCACAAGTAAAAGATGAAATTCAGTTATGAGATGTCGAGTATTGTGATGTATTATTGGCCTTAATTGACATTGAGTGAATTTCTGAAAAATTTTCTCAAAGAGAAGGAAAAAAATCTGCATAGAGCACGCATTAGTGATGTCGCATTCCACAATATGATGGCTCCCCTTTCTCTTCACCGGTACATTTTTTTGGCAGCACGGTAAATAGTAACATTAGATGAATTTTGTGAGGCCTTTCACTTCCATCTTGATAAATGCATCCTGAAGTACTAGTTGAAGTTTACAACAGGTACTATATCTTATGACCTCATGCTGAATGCAACATATCACTTTTTTTTGGATGACTATAAACCCTCTTGGTAGGAACTTGTTTGAGTCGCAGTCTGAATTCCCCATTAGTTGACAGGTGCTGCATTTGAAAGTTTAGAAGTATAAATTATGGGTACTGAAGTATGGCTAGTAAAGATTCATAATTTATTCAATAAATGTCTGGTGTTCATCCACTATTTTATTCCAGACTTGGAGTCAGATCGAAGCTTAAGTTTCAAGGAACACCGCAGGGCGCACTATGATGAGTTCCAGAAAGTGAAAGAGCTACTACGCAATGGGTCATTCATGGATGATGATCCTGAGGAAGGTGTCCAGGATAAAGATGATGGGAGAAGCAGCTCAACATCTTCCTTGACCGGTGGTGTGAACAAAATAAATCTCAATGAATCCGAACGAGACGAAGCTCAACATCATAAAGAGTCTGCTTCTGATGTTAGTAAGTAGCATTGAGGCTAAGTGTAAAAGTTTGTATGTTGTTTTTATCAAGGGTATAATACATGTTACATGATGTAATATGCTTGCTCAACTCAGATGGTTTTTGTGTTGTTTTTGGAATTGAATATAGTTCAAATGTTTGTGATATTCTCTTTTTTTTCAAAAGGTTTGTGTAGTATATTATCAATGTCCAGTATAGTGAATTTGGAATATTTGGTTGCAAAAAGAAAAATGAAGATGACTTCAGAAAATATAACTGCTGCAGATTTTGTTTGTTAAAATAAGAAAAACTGGTTTTGAGCACCTTTTTTGCTCCTATAGGTTACGTTGAAGGCAACATGTTTGGACTTTGTATCGTGTATCCATTATTATCACACCAGACCCTCTATATACCTTATATTTTTCATGTCCGAAAAATGAAGTTGGGCCTGAAGGGGTCAGTGTTTGAAATATCTTCGGCCCAAAAACTTGAATTTAGATCAAAAGTTTAGAAGTTCAAGCGCACAGTAAGTATTTGTTGCGAGAAAAATTACTAAAATTATTTCATTTCCGAACGAGAATAGTAAAATACCAAAATCGAGAGAAGCCGTGCCACACATACTTTTGGATATGTAAGATTCACACCAACATTCATGGACTGGTATGTTAAACACTTATTTACATATATGATTATCTAAATTTATTTTCCCAAATATAAATTTTAATGGATCAAAATAATACATAAGATTATAAATATCTGCTTTTTAACTTCATGAGATAATGTTCTTATATATTGTCAGTATTTTTGTTAAAAAATTTTAAATAGTAACTATCATTGTCAATGATGTGATGATTGATTGATTAATCGAATGTTTTTCTTCATTGATCAATTAAATGATGTTTTGGAAATGATTTTTGGGATATATTTGATTCGTTCTAATACGGTATATCTATGCACATGTGCATATGTGAATTTCTAACCCCAAAACTTTGTGTTTTCTTTCTCTTTTGCTCTAGCATTTTTTACTCTTTCTTTGCCCATATACATTACATTTTTTTTTTTTGGTAAGTAAAAATTTTATATTAATCAAAATAAAAATATTTACAAATAGTTTTGACTAGTACTATGTTTGAATTTCTTTGGTTCTGCTTTATTTTGTTACTTTTAATGTTGACTTTTTAAGGTGCTTAGCGTTATCAATCTTAAGTTTTTCATTAAAAAAGCGAGGATTGATACTTCTTCCCTACATTAGGTAGTTTTTTTTACGCATCAACTTTTCTTCGTATCTCCAGTATTGAATTAAACTATGAAGTTCTTTCTTGATTATATATTCAATTTAATATGGTCAGCATAAAACTGACTTATAAGATGGCTGTTTTTAAAGCACATTTTTTTTAAAAAAAACAAAAAAAAATTATTGTCTTCAGTCGATTAAATTTTAATATAATTTGGTTAGAATTTTCATGCACGATATGCTTGGACCAATCAAATACTGCATCAAATGTAATATAAAATATTATCTACATCTCTAATTAGTCTCATTTATTACGCATTTTTTCTAAAATATGCCCGCGATATTTATGTTTCTTTCCAAATGTTGTCGAGTACATTATTTCAGAACGTCTTCAACAATAAAACAATACAACAATGTAAATTACTTATCATTCCGCGGCAATGTGCGATTTTTTTCCTAGTTAACATAAAAACAAAGTAAAAACAAAAAAGGAATTTAGTATACGTGTTATTTGTCCTATTTTCTTCTTCCCTGCTCCCACTTCCTTCTTCCCTGTTGTTTTCACTTCCCTCTTCCTTTAAAAATTGTTAATCTTCTTTTTCTTCCTAATAAAATTTGCTGAGGCAGAGGTTTCGATGTTTCTTTTGTTGTGCTCTTTGACAGCAGGAGTAACTTCATTCTTATTCTCTTCTACACCTGTATATGAAATGAATTGAGATGCCACATCTGAGCATCACAAAATTTATGCAAATTCCTGAATTTATCATGCAATTTTCTTTTGTTTTGATGGTAGTATCCCCTTCCATCCATACAATATGAATGAATTGTTTCAGTCATGCTTTCAAATTGTGCTTGTAAATTTCTGTCTTTTTTTAGCAGATTAAAATCATGGTTCTACGCTGAAGGGTACTTTATCGTTTTCACAAAAAAAAAACAAGTTTCTAACCTACTAAAAGAAATCAATTAGTTTAAGCACTAGCCCTTACTATGTTATCTCATGATGATAGAACGTGAGTCAAATATTTGACTAACAGAGCCCCATCCTCTCCATCCTATGAGTCAAATATGCAGCTAGTTATTTTCAAGTAAATGACATTCATCAAGCTGTTCCAGAGCAAAAGCAGTCAATTGCCACTGAGCTCCAACTCTAATATGAGCCATCCCACTTGCATATACTTATCCAGCCGACTTGCGAAAGTTCGGCACCAGCAACCCCTGTTGCACCAGTTTCGACCAACTCTACGTCTAATCCCGGCACGATTACCTCTCTATCAACAGATAATTATGTTCAGCCGCAGTCTTGACCTCAACGAAGTTATTGTTTACCATAACGCTATCGTTATAACCCCCTACGCTCGACTACAACCACCACGCCAATGTCAACAGCTTAATATCTCACCACCAACTGTAAAATCCACAACTTATGATGAACTTTTGATAGATATTGATATTAATAATATTTTCCAAGGTGCTACCAATGTAGAGCCTACTAGCTACCATGAAGCAGCAACAAATAAACGGTGAGTTGAAGCAATGATTCAAGAGATTCAAGCAATGCTAGATGATGACGCATGGAACAACCTCAAGATTTCACTCAAGCTGATCCAAATAATTTTGTTTGTAAGTTAAAGAAATCAGTTTTTGGGTTGAAGCAGGCTCCCGCACTTGGTTCTATAGTTTCCTGTTAGGCCATATATGAATTTGGATTTCGTAAATGCCTAGTTGATCGCTCATTATTTCTTTACTCAAAGAATGGCATTATTCAATCTTTAAAGAATGTACTTCACCAGAAATTCAAGATAAAATATTTGGGCATCCTTAAATTCTTCCTTGGTATTGAAGTACAAGAGGGCGGCCAAATTATATTTTTTCTTTGCTAGTGCCAGTATGCAGTCGACCTTCTTGGTAAATTTCATATGTCTGATTGTAAATCGTCCGCCACTTTGTTGCTGCTAATCGAAAGCTTCGGTCTAATGAGAGTCTCCATGAGAAACTAAAAGTGAGATTTTTTTTAAGGTGAATTTATTCATTATTCATTTGAAATTACAAAATAAGTCAGTTTCTTTATTCATTTTCTAACAAGATTTTGTGAGGTGAATATGAATTTTAACTAAAATTGAGAAATGAAAAGTAAGATGGGAGTCACTCATTAATAACTTATATACAAATGTACAAATTAAGTAAATGAAATTCATTTCTTTACTTACTTTCTTAAGAAAACATAATGAAAAGTTAACACACCTACTTCTAAAAACTAAATAAACACTTATAGTAACTTACTTAGTGATGTGCTTTCCCCAAAAAAAAAAAAAAAAAAAAAAAAAAAAGAGAGAGAGAGAGAGAGAACATTTGTTCCCTTGTTCACCAACACCACACATATCTTGATGGCTGCATATATAATCAGTTTTGCTTCAACTAGAAATGTGTGCTTTCTTCTTTTTTTTTCACCGTTTGGAGTGTAAATGTCGACATATTTGATATTTGTTTTGTTGAATCTTCATTAATAAAAATTAGCCTTCTGAAACTGAAAAATGTTTAGTTGATACAACCCACAGTATTTCTGCAAACAGATTTCATAGCTTAGATGCTTAATATTATTGTCCTTTTTCGTTTTAGAAAATTGTATTGAAACATGAGTAAGGGATGTGTCACTCAAGTGGACAAAGAAAAAAAAAAGAAGCAACAGAGAAATACTTATTAAAATACAATTGAAGAAAAATTATCCATAAGTCTGTTCTCCTCTACTTGAGTCATACTAACCGGTCACTAAACAGCCGATTATACTCCTGCAGAAGTAGGTCGATATGGTGACATTTTCTTGAAAAACTGGGGGCATTTCTTCTTCCCTTACCCCATAGTCCACCATATACTGCTGCTGCAAAGGCCCAAACCTGGTTTCAGATCTTTAAATGCAATTTCTGAAAGACAAAAGATCAAAGAATCTGAAATAAGAATAAGAAAGAAGCAAATATGTTATTGTCTTTTCTTGATTCATACGTAGTACACAAATCGGTAGTGCTGGCCAGAAAAATATTTTCATGAAAACCCCATTACTGGAGCTCCTGCGTACCGGCGCCTATAAAAATTTGAGATGTTTTCTTGGGGAAGTGATGTACTAAAATGTCTCAACAAGACGAATTTTAACGAAATCCAAATATGTCTCCATTCTGGTGTGCATCGATTCTTAAAGGCACTATGAAAGATGCTCCTTCTATAATCATGAACAATGGCACACAGCTTGAGGCATAAGTTCTCTTGAACATTGTAATTTCATAATGGAGTAGAACAACAAGAAGGAAAAAACCTAACAAGGGCATCTCTATGTAATTCTTATAGGTTTATAAATAAAACACAAATTCACTGCCACCATATTTCTACTCCAATCCTCCTCTACAAATGCCATAATAACATGCGTCTCTATAATATTCTCTATCCATGAATTATGATGTATCTACCCTACCAGTATAGACAGCTGTATATATTCCTACAGGTCAGGAAGATATCTCATAAGTCATTGGCTCGATGTAGTTGGAAAGATTCAAGTGGCTGTATATATATTCCTATAGGTAGGGTAGATATCTCATAAGCAGCATGTAGCCATGGTAGACAAGAACAACTTTCCACTGAAAGTCCATAATTCCTTAGTGAAAGTCTAGCTGGATAAGCACATCTTTACTAATTTCAATATATAATATATATATATATTGTTAAACTGTTGTTAGTAACTCTCATTAAACTGTTGCCTTCTGAAACTGAATATGCTAACTTCATAGTTTAGATTCATTCTACTGTACCTTCAGGCAAATTAAAAAAAAATTAAACTGGAAGTAATTAATTAAGTTCGGCAAGGCCTATTTTTGCTAGCAAAGCTTAATGTCTTTGAATAGCTTTGCTTTTGTTTGAAGTTTTTTATACAAATAATTAGTACAGCTTCTAAATGCTACTTTTTTTTAAAAAAAAAATAAAATAAAATAAAGCCTTAAAGAAAATATTGAAAGCCACATCAAGTGGATCATGATAATCCATATCAGCAACTGTCTCCTGCGATTGCCATCTTCAGCTAGGGTACTTTTCATGTTTTGGGAAGATTTGAACAGGTTTTGCATATATTGGAATATCATCTTATGCACGTAGAAATACATTAGAAAGTATATACGCCCTTCAAGTTTCCCTCATTTTCACAAGTTATCATATAAATTAACAGTAAGAACTTCTCTATGTAATAAATCAGGCAACCACTGCAGCTAGCGCAATAGGTCACAGAATTCCTTCTGTTTTTCTCCTGGAAAGTAAATGATCAACATTTTCAGTTAAGACATTGGAACCCAAAGCAAAGAATTGCTTCTGTTCTACCATTTTCATTTTTATAATTTGGCAAATTTATATTTATGCATTCAACCACTGCACAATTTCAGTTTCTTAGATGAACTTTAAACATCGTGTGCTAAAGGAGGTAGAAGCAAACAAATTTTCATGTGTATGCAACTTGAATTCTCGAAATCATCAACAATGGTTATTTCTTGGTTATTTCTCCATAAGTTAAGAGTATTGTTTAGACTGATACATATAATAACTTCAATATAACTTGCTGATCATATTATTTTAACGGAACAAATGTTCAAAACCATGGTTCGATATTGTTCATCTATTTGACTATCATTAACAATTATTTCTTTCATCACAACCAAGAAAGGGAACATTGGAACATGTTAAAACTTCATTGTAAACACAGAGACAGACACACACACACACACACATATATATAAACACTGTTCTACTGTCTTAATTCTGAACGTTGAATGCATTAAAAGCTATGATTCAACACTTGAGTAGCCCTTCTAACAAAAAGACATAGATTCGATGACAATTCTTCTATTAGTGAGGCAGTGATGTAAAACAAATACAAATATATGGGTTAGAATACTACTCATTGCACAACGGTTTTCTGAACTTCAGATTGAATAGGAGCTGGAGGATATTGAAAAGACATTGATCTTTTCCAAACATATAAATCAAACCACCTCGTTTACAGTCAGATTCTTAGAGCTCATGAAGTCTCTGAAATACTAGAAGCTCCTGAATTTGTCAGTAATGAAGGTAATTCCAATGCAAGGATATGATTAATTTGTGGTATACATAAAAAATGATATAAAAAATCTCAGTACATTCCTATAATGATTATATATATATATATGTGCATGCCACTGCTGTAGGATTTTATTCTTGCAACAGAAGCATCACGTTATTGAGTTCGAACATTCAATAATATTTGAGTTAAATACCAGGTTAGAACAATAATTCACTAATTTAATAGGTTAGCAAAATTTTAAAATAAGGTAAGCACTCTCCACAAAGACATGGTCACATGAACAAAGCTTTGAGTTATACTATAAATCCAAGATGCATACCTCTTGTATCAAAGTAAAATTAAGATTTCATATTTCAATTTAGAATGAAAATAGCATAAACTTTTGATGAGTATACAAGTATTTGTAAACCGTCCTACATCTATACTATATCATACCTGTAGAACAAGCATATATAAATTGGTATTGTAAACTGAAGGACAATTGACCAATTTATGCCAGAAACTAAACTTATTCATCTACTAAAATAAACATGAATTAGTTTTGAGTAGGGGCTTTAGACTTTACCTATGAAGGGGCTTCAAGGAACTCATCGGCGAGGCAGGTAGCTGGTGACAGCTTGAAACCAACAACGTAGACTGCTCCGCTTTTACAAGGGACAATTTAAGGCGTCCCAAGTGACCAATATGTAGATCCTTGTAATCCTTATTGAAAGCTTCTTGCTTTTTCATATCATCTTTCTCTTCTGGTGTACTTTCAGAGCTTATCATGTAGTTCTGTCCTTTCTTCATGAAGGCAATGCCTTCAATTTCTCCTATAAAAAGAAATTTTTTGAGAAAATTAAGCATGTTAGCGTTGAGAGAGTAGGATATGCATGACACATAAAATAATTCCTGAAAAATTGAATAGCCGTCGGAATCAGATCCTGCAAAACCAGGAGGATGTCAAAAGGTATGGAAACATACATATATCATATATAAATGTATCAGGCGGTACTCTCATCATCGTCGATCTTCCATGTTATTGAGTCTGTTAGAGATAGTAACTAAGGGGTTTAAAAGCTAGTTACTGATCTTTTGGGGAGTAATATTGGTGGGTGACAGAAAGAGAAGTGAGCACAAATTGCCTCCAGCATCTGCCTCGTTTAGATGCTAGAACGAACTATCTGTGCTCACTCTCTTCTGTCACCTATTTCCCTTCTTGATCAAACCTATCTATGTGCAACACAAGCATATTCCAGGAAAATAATGGAATGAAAAATATAACCTTTCTCATTAAAAGGAAAATCCAATTAGAATTTTGACTATATTTAACATGGGAAACAATAATTAAGAATAGATCTACGAAGAATGAACCTAAATGAACTCTAGATGATATTGCATATCTAGTAAACCATGAACATAATAAACAGATCTATATAAAGAATTTAACAAAAAAGAGAAAAAGATTTGGAACCGAAATTATAGAGCACCATGGAGTGGAAATAGATGTTCTCCTACAAATCAAGTAGGCAAAAATAGAAATAAACAAGAAAATTGAAGAATTATAAGCTTGTTTCTTGTTTAGATGCAGACCAGGAGGAACATAGAATATGCTGAAATAGAAAAGAGAACTGTTTGATATGTCTGTGATGAAAAAGGAGAAGCCGTATTAGGTATATATAGAGAACTAGAAAGGTAGCGAATATTTCTATATCTTGGAAAAGAACAAATGTAGCCAATTGAAACCCTAGCCGTCCGCCGTGAGTGGTCTCAATTTCAAAAGAACCCTAGTAACATCCACCATTTATTCTCATCTAATCTCTTACCTCATATCAATGCCTCTTGTAATTTTAAACCGCATCTAATATCCTATATTGATTCATTTATCGTCTAGAAGGACGCAGATGCATCGTAAATATGATACGGGAAAAAAAAAAATCAAGATTTGGTGAAAGATTTTTACTTTCCCCGTTCACGCTTTCTAATTTTAAAAGCTTAACTATTTTTCTCAAAAAAAAAAGCTTAACTAAAAAAGATCTTGTTTATCAAAATAGGATGATATTCTAATGAAATCGAGTATTATTTCGATAAGTAATTGTAAAAACAACATGATATTACGTTAAGTGGATCTAACATCAACAAGGAGTGAACATGACGGTGTTCATGGGTTCTAGCCTTCTAGGGCAACCTTGCAGCAGCTCCAACGGATAAGCATGGTTGGAATGGAAAGGATTTTGAGTTTTTTCTGATTTTTATAATATAAGTGGAGAATAATTAATTAGGGATCTATGCCAAGTGGATTCTCGATGAATATTAAATATGAATGTTGTCAGAGAAGGCGTGAATTGTTTTGTTTCTTTACCGGTATCTATGCATGGTCCTGTGTTTCGGCGGGCATCCTGTAGAAAGGCAAAAATATAACTGTAGAGAGGCAAAAATATAACTAGAATCTATCATTTTTCGTTCGGTATCCAATCGAAATTTACAATAAAAATTAAATTTGATGGTCAATATTAAAAAAAAAAAGAAGGCAAAAATGCAAAATGTTGCATGAAATCAAAATTTATATGTCGGATATATACTGATCGATTCAGAAATCGACCGAAACAGTTAGAGCTCGAAGGTAGTAATGGTTATGAAGAATTAAGAAAAAATCATACAAAAATAGAATACACATAATTTTAACGTGGAACTCTTGTAGCCAAGGTAAAATTACGGATGACCACGGATACCAATAGAGAGAACACTAAGAATAAAATATATCACAAATTAATATCTCACGAAACTCGCAACTCTTTGAAGTACACGTACTCTCAAGTATTCAGAATCCAATCCTAATTACAACACCGTAGATGGCTTTTATAGTCTCCTCGGGAGTGCGCCAGCTAAGCGGCGGTTGAGTAGATGTCAGATCTCGGCTGAATAATCGGGTTAACTGGGTTATCTGCGCGCTACGCGGGCCACTATCCTCGCGGAAGACCGATTCTCACGCAGATGCTTTCGTGGCAGCAGCGTGGGCGACGTGGTCTTCGATCTGTTCGTTCAGCCGAGGTGTCTAGGCCGGATGTCGGGCTTCGGGCAGGACGAACCCCGTAACGGGTGTCGGGGTCGCGTGTTGCCGATACCGCGTGCTCCCAAAGTAGTTATGACATGGCCTGCCGAGGTCCGTTCGGAGCATATCGGTTGGGTTTAATGGGTTTGATCTTCATGGGCCGGCTTATCCTCCATACCTGGGCCTTGTCATTCGTGTCACCACGCGACAGCCCAAATCCGAGCTCCATCATATACATTAAACGACCTTAAACTGCTAGAGCCACCAATAAAAAATCATATATGTATTAAATATGTGATGTTCAAAGGTCTTCGTAGACAAGTAATTGCTTTGTGGGTGTATTAATCTGGAGAAATTATTTTTTCTCTTTTTTTCCAACCTAGTCAATACCAGATCGTGTAAATAACATTCGCAAGTCGACATAAATATGTGCATATAAGGTGTATTGTAGATGCACACCGATAAATAAGAAACATCTGCAAAGTTTTGATTCTTTTGAAACAAAAAAAAAAAGAAGAAAATTTGAGTTTTTACTTCTTTTTTTTTTAGCTAAAAGTTGAGCTTGTGTTGAAAATAAATGGAATCTATCACTTAATATTTCTTGAAAAAAAAGCCTCGCAACGAGAGGTCGTGTGGTTGAGCGCTCGCTTATGCAAGCGCCTAGCCATACGTTCGATTTCCGTGGTCCACAAAATTTATTTCCACTGGAAGCATGCCAATTGGTTTGTCTGTGGAATGTTCAAGCGTTAGGAGTTCACAATTTTGGTACAAATAACGAAACTTACCGAGCATTATAACATTTACCCTAATTAAGAGGATAGTTTTTGGGGGAATCCTATTTTTCTTGCAGATAATAGATACCTGAATCACTTTTGAAAAGGAGAGATGGTTCTATACGGAATTCTCTCTGGAGATAGAACCCTAGAGCCTAGAGGATTCGGAAAGATGATGGAATCACTTTGTGGCTATATGAAACGGATGAACAGGACCATGCAAGTATATTTGAAGGCAAGCTAGACCATATTATAATGTAGTATTCCTCATGCTGAGAATCAAATTATGAAAGCTGCGGCTACTGCTCCATAATACACCACCCACTCCCAAAAAGGAAACTTGTACTTTCTTTCGACCATTCTTGGCCTATAGCTTAGAATGAGAGAGAGATAGCTTAGAATGAGAGAGAGAGAGAGAGAGAGAGAGAGAGAGAGAGAGAGAGAGAGAGAGAGAGAGAGAGAGAGAGGAGCCTCCCCACCCACAAAACACTAGCCAGCCAACCAACCAACTTTTCTACTTATCTTCATAAAGCAGAGGATGAAGTATTTCTTTTCTCCAATTATTAATTTAGGTCCCTATCTATCTTCTGGCAAATCAAGACTTGTTGTCTTCTTATCTTGTTATATTTTAATAGTCTTCTTTCTCTATGGCTTTCTTTGGTCTGCTTCTTCTCCCTTTTCACTTGTTAGTGAACTCATACATATACAAGGCAAATAGGAAGAGCGCAGCATCGATCCTTGATTGAGACCAATGGTAACACGAAAAACATCCGATGTCACCTCCCACCGATCTAATATACACAACAATATTCTCATGCATATCATGGACTGCTTTTATATAGAACTAATTTTACGTCCGTACGATGTACGGATGTTAATTATATATAAATAATATTAAAAACTTAATTTCTTATAATTTTATATAAATTAATAGTTATTTTATTAATATATTATACTTTATTCGTTCTATATTATTAGAGTAAGAAAAAAAATACTACATGATATATATATATATATATGATCAAAAAAATTTTCATATATAAATAAGATTTTATTTATAACAATAAATATTATATAATATATAATATAATCATTTTATATTAATATTTATATATCTATTTAGATTATGTTATTAATATTTATTTTTAATATTAGACTTTTTATATTTTTTAAATAAGTTACACGACTTTATAATAGTTTTCTATCAATTAATGCAAATGCCACATGACACATCAAAAACTATTTAAAACGCCACATGGCACAACTTTAATAGAACATTATGTATATATATTGATTTAGATATCATTTTCACTCCAAAATCCTTCACAATACATCTCCAGAGACTCTAGCATATCCTTTATTCAAGTTAATAAAAACTATATGCAGGTAATTCTGCATCTCCTTGTAGTACTCGACAATGCTTATGAGAAGACAAACACTTCTGTGGTTGGATTTTATGGCATAAATTGGTCCTTGGAAATATCCGATTGCTGCTGTAGCCTCCTTTCAGTCACTCTATCCCAATGCTCTATCTTTATGGCTCATTAATTAAGCCCCAAAATTTCTTCTTTCTTGTTGAATACTTCTTTGTTCCTTTTTTTTTTTTTAAAGGTTAGTGAGAAAGGATCATATCCGTAATTATTTGCCTCCATGAGGACACACATAAGAGAGGATACTTGCAATTGCCTATGTGTCCCTATATTTTTCGCCATGTTGGCTTTTTCTTGTAGTGAGTGCAATAGGATACTCTTAACAATATTCATCTTACTCTTAATTTTTTTTTTTTTTTTATTAAAAGAACATGGAGCAACAGATAATATTCTTATATTATGACTAGATTCTCTCAAGTATATATGATCATTGCCATTTACATACAGATTTATTAGATTGAGAAATAGCGTAACATAAAATCAGACAATTTATGTATAAAAACCTACCGTACTCCTCATCACACATAATATGCCATTCTTAGTTCAACATCACCCCTCAAACCTATGGTGTGAATTTTGAGTATAAAAAGCTACCACATAATTGAAGCGTGCAGAAAAATTTGTGACTTGGACAAGGTGGCACGCTGTAGTAGTCGGAGATTCCAATTAAAGATAAATTGACGGGAAATGATTATGTTGATAGTTTGTAACTGGAGGTACTGTGATGACATAATTTTTCATTTCAAACGATTTTTTTTTTAAATATGTTTCTTAATATTTTAATTCATATTCTCCAAAAGTTAAACCTAGATATTCTACTTGAGGTAGATTATTTTAACCGACAGTTTTCTATACACTTGTGCGGTGATGTAGTAATATACAATATGATAGTCTAATCAACATAATTGGGTACTCGAATTAGATATATGGGAAATTTATAAGTATGAATTTGGTTAATGAAATGAGTACAATTTCAAGCAAATTTTATAAAAGATGGTAAAAGGCAAAGTTAATTGTGTAAACTCTTTAATGGAACTAAAACTAGATGAATTGCTTCTAACTGAAATACTGCTTGAAAGCTCCAATGCAGATGCTAGTTTAATGAAAGAAATTGCTAAAGAGAGCTCGACAAACGTTAATCATTCATAACTTACACCAATCACGAGACCATGAATCGTATTCATCCCATCCGCTGGAGAAACATATCGGTTAGATGTGGCTGTAGAAAATTTCCATTAATAAGGTGATGGATGAAGTTGATGTAAAATCCATGTTAACAGTGGTACATGTTAGATTGGTAAGATATGAAATTAAGTCTCTCGCAAGTGATCAAATAAATTGAGCTGCTGAACAGTTGAAGTTTAATGTTCACCCTCGAGCATTTGTAGCATAGAATCTTGCAAGCTATAGCTCGGATACCATATTAGGAAAAATAAATATAAAGTAAAAGATAAAATTATTACATTATGCATAGATGTTCAAGTAAAAACATAGGATCATCACTACATACATAGATATTTTTATTTAAGAGAATAATCTAATTAAAAAATCAGATAATTTTCTACAAGAAGTTATGGTATTTGTAATACGTAATTTTTTAATATTACTTCGACGAATTTGGTCCTTTCGACACTGCATCTTTAAAATTGCAGCTAGAACAGGTAAGACGCCTCATATACCTATAATTTCTCTGGTTGCTGCACCTCAATCCCAAACAATGATTCCAATTCATCTGTCCTCACACACTCACACACACAGATATATATATATATATATATATATATATATATATATATATTATATATATATATATATATATATATATATATATATATATATATATATTCTTCCAAGAAACTGAAAAGCTAAATAATTGATTAATCATAAAGGTTTAAAGAGCAAGGCACTACAAAAGTAACCATGTAAGCATATCTCTCTAAATAAGGGGAAAAGACAATAATCTTCTCTGTCCACTATGCTTACTTTGGATTTGTTCTTGTTTCTTACCTCATCACCAATTTAACTAGAAGAAGAACGAGAACATCAATAAAACAAATGGTGTAATCTTGTAGGATCAATATTATTTGCTTTCTGGAAAGATCATGCATGGAAAAATAAAAATAAGAAAAGTGTGTCTTGTTTCCTAATCCTACAAGACACTTCGGTACATTTCGAGAGACGAAGAAGGGAATAAATGTTTAATGTTCGAGGTTTATTATTATTAATATTATTTGAAATTATTGTGTACAAAGTCTGTCGTAACTTGCCACTTTTTGTGAGACCGTCATAAAAAAGATAAATTTAAAGAAAAGTATAATGCATATTTTACCAATCGAGGAGTCTCGATCTTTTAGTTTAGATTCCGAAGACCCATATTATTCTCTGTTTGGTATAAAGGAGATAAATCATTTACGTTCTTAAAGATGGTGCTTGCAAAGTTTAGATATGAGATCTCTACTTCATAAAGTAATAAAGTGGAGCTATGCCATTAGCTTCTGCAAAGATCATCTATGGAAAAATAAAAAGAAGAAAAGTGTGCATGCCTTGTTTTCCTGATCCTATAAGAGAAGCTTTAAGGTGATATTGAACTAAAAGACATTTGAATGTGTTTCAAGAGACGCAGCAGGGCATAATTGTTCTAAATTTTTTTTTTTTTTTTTTTGAGGTTATCAAGGGAAAAATCTACGGTAACTAGCCAGTGTTTGTGTGACCTTCATAAAAAAAAAAAAAATTAATTAATGAATAACAGTGACCCATATTTTACCAATAGTCTTAAACTTTTGGCCTTGGCAGGCGCGAATGTCCATGTTATCCTAGTGATTGATACTTACGAAATCGAATATCATACCTCTACTTTATAAGTTATAAGCTCTACGATTCGTGTTAGACATCCTAGACGGATGAACCACTATAAGCCCATTAACTATAGGAGTACCGCTACTCATCGAGGCCATTAAGACTCTTAATATAATCAGAATCAGTAAATCGGAATATCTGCGGTACATATTCTTATGCATTGTATATAGTTCTAATCAGAACCTCAAGTGTCATGAGAATGTCATTTCTATAGGTTGAGCATAGAGTACTTCCGCTTCCTTAAGCTTACAACAATAACAACAACATTTTAGTCATGAGCCCTTTAGCGTCTGGGTCTACGGAGGGTCGATGCATGCGCGCAGCCATGCTCCGAATAAAACTGTTTCAGTAGAAGCTTCGAATTGAAGAAGCAAAACCAAGACACACGGACAAACAACACAATCACACCAAGATACCCAACACAAGCACACACCACGCACATATAAAATAGTAATAGTAAAGGTAATTTAATTGAGAATCCTTGTATATTTAAATTATTATATATATATATATATATATTATATATATATATATATAATATATATATATATATATATCATGGCTGAAGTTTTCCAAAGATAACTTATAAAGTTATATACCTTTAAAAGCTATTTGTTATTTAAAGCAAAAGCAACAAATAGAGGAGAGAAAAGTGAAAGCATATTTGAGGCGAAGGGAGCGAGAAGACAGGGAGATAGTATAATAGAGGAGAGAGAGTGTGAGAGTGAGACAAGCTAGAGAGCAGGCTGTTCATTAGTGAGACAAGTGAGAAAGGAGAAGGTTGTTCATCAGGTCCAGATCGGAGCAAACCGGACCGAACTAGGTGCCTTTCCTAGACCACGATAGGACTGAAGCTGGCTAGGAAATTGCTTGGACCGAACCTGACCGTTGGATCGATTTGGCTGCTCTTTTTTTCTTGAAAGCAATCAGCAACATACAGTCCAAACAAATGTGACAAATCAATCCTGAATTATCAACAGTAAGCACACAAACTTGACAATATACCAAAATACACACATCCAAACATACAAAATCAGTCATCAACATCAAACATTAGCTGCAGGTGGTACCCGTTTACCTTGTGTTCATACAAAAATCAGCTGCAAGCATCAATTGCAAGGTGTCCCACATTCAAACTCAAAAATGATATCTAAATGTGTATAGAAAATAACAACTCCAGCAAGTATCAACAACTACAACAGCATTGCTGTCATAATAACATTAACATGTTATTATTATTTATAGCAAGCATCAACAACTCCAGCTAGCATTCAAGTGATTCTAGTCCACTAATTTCAGTCCCGCAGCTCCACAATCTGATATTGAGAAATCAGTACTCAATTAGAACCCTATCAATGTGAAATGAGTGAGTTTGAACTTGAAACTCCAATAACTTCTTATCTACATACATTCTGAATAACAAAATTGGCTTGTTAAGATGTGAGATTAAACTACTCAAACATCAAATATATTATCAATATTATTGGCCTGCAAATGTATAAACTTCATAAAATATCAAATGTACAAACAATAAGTTAGAAATGTGCAAAGTATAGCAACAGTAACTAGAGTGGAATATACTAGTGCCAGATTCAAATTGTTCTAACTTATCAAGACTTTCTTCCAAATTTATAGAATGTCGTGATACTCGTAGCCAATCTTGAATACATATGAGAGCTTTTATCATCTAATTTTCAACATAAACATAAAGAAAATACATTTTGGTGTGCCATGCGACATTTTTTTTCTTATTTTAAAAGAGTTATTTATCATTTACATTAATTTATAAAAATTCATAAAATCATATAACTTATTTAAATAATATAAAAAATCTAATTAAACCTAAATACTTAATAAAATAATAATTTATAAAATTAATCTAAAAAGATATATAAATATTAATATAAAAACAGTTATATTATTATCTAATATTTTTTATATATAAAATATTATATATATATATATATATATATAATTGGAAAAATATAAAAATTTAAGTTTTTAACAAAATTATTTATATAATATAATAATATATGACTAACATCTGTAAAAATCAAAATTGAATTTGGGGCTCTAATTTCAATACGAAGGGACAGATGAACGATGACTTTCCAGTGGGCCACTATCAAAGAGGGCAAGTGGGTTAAAGCCCAGACGAATATTGTGAACATTGTCCTAGTTGTGGAACCGGATCTCCTTTTGTTAGTTGGGAGCGGAAGCAACGGCTCATTAGTCATTAATATCTAATAATCACTATTATTATATTTGCTTAGTGGCTATGAATATCTTTATTGCAGATTCTTTTAATACTTTCTATTTAATAGTCAAATTTAAGTAACTCAAATCTAATTTTCAAATTAAAAGGTCCATAGAAATATACTAACTTATTATATAAAGAATTTCTATAGTAATCAATCAATAAAAAAAATGAAATTACTTATTTTTGTGAGCACCTTTTAATTTGATGAGTGAATTAAATCAAACAATAAATGAAAAGTATCATAGAAGTCTATAATTGAGAGAACCAATGTCCTTGAGATGTTAGTTTAGCTGTTATGTTTTGTTGTTTGTAAAAAAGGCCTATGATTGTAACCTTTGGTAAAATATGCAGCAACAGCAATAAAAGTTTAGACCATCTTTCAGCATTGTTAGTATCTACCTCACTCTCCTTAATTTTTTCTTGGTCACTTACTCCTCCTACCTTTTATCAAATTTACGTTTCCTCAGCTTATCGATTCCGAGACCAATCTAGATTCACCATCTTCTTGTGCTCTGAGCTATGAGCTACATATCCAAGCTCTATTCCTCCTGGATTCATCTTGTTCTATCTAGAATCGACGACCGACTGACGCAACATCAGGACATCGCCCTCTCTGAATTATAGATCATTAGCTATTGATAAATGACGCCTTAACAAGAGTCATTTGCCGCTTGATAAAAATGATCAAAGTTCCTTTTAGTTTTCTCGTAACAATTTCATGAACAACAATTGCTACTCTCTAAGATGTAGTTAGTGTTTTTTTTAAATTTTTAATGAGAAAATTCGTACCGTATCTCTAAGTCCATAATCTAAGCATCTTCTGACGGCAGGCGTACAAGGAATATATAGATTAATTGCACACGCTTCCTTGCAAACATCAATATCGATCGAAATCTAGATAAAGTAGTTTATGAACCATTCTCAACCTGTCGATCTAATGAGTCAACGTATGGGACTTGATTATATGATCATTAAGTGGACGAGAATGTAAGACTTCATAACGTGGTAAGCTTGATTCCCAATGTCTTATTTAATGGCAAGACATGAGACCCTCTCACTTGTAAGTTGTAATAACATCAAGTTCAAAAGAACACAACCCAATGGACTATACAAATCAACAACAAGATGCTCGCCATCTATAGTGCAAGCTTTCTATTTGTTTAGATATCGTAAGACGGATTTGTTTGTAACCGATGTTTGTTTGTAACCGATGTACTTTCATATGACGACCATATGTATAGAAAAATTATAAATAATATTATTTATATTTTATTAATTGAAAATTTTCATAATATTTATTCATATTCTATGTCACATTATACCTGTACAAGCTTTACCAATGGACTAGTTCTAAATTCAATCAATCAATCAAACTGGCTTTTCATAAATAAAAAAAAAATCAAAATGGCGATCAATTATATATAAGTTGCACATGGGTGTGGTTGTGTTGGATTGCACGATTTGGTTAAAAGAGAACAAGATAGTTGGTGAGAATCATTGCCGTATTTTATTTCACGTACTCGACCACCTTCCCTAACATCATAACGAAAGCCCCACGCCGGAGTTGCTTTAAAAGAGGTCCCACCGACGTGCAGGCTTTCTTTTTTTTTGTAAAAGTATTTGTCAAAATATATTCTTCCATAATTCAAAATTATTAAAATTTTATTCTATTAATTTAAAAATACTTTTTTTTTATATTTTATTAATTCTATAAAATGATAAATTATTATTACCATTTTTTTGAAAAAAAAATAAGAACAATTAATTTAGCGAAAATAATTTAATTATTTTATAAGATCAATAAATATAAAAAATATATGTTAATAATTTTAAATCATAAAAATAAAATATCTTAGTGAATATTTTTTTTTCATCTCTTTTCTTTCCTCCTCGTTGTAAAGAGTCCGTAAGGATTGTAAGGATGATGAATGGAGTAAAAATTTTGAGGATTCCAAGAAGAATAAAATATTCGAAAATGTCACATCTTTTGAGTTAGTATGGATCGACTCGACGCCCAAATCATGGCCTCCTAGAGGTGCTAACATATCGAATGTAGTCAACGGAAAATCGGAAATATCATTCCTATTGCCAGACTCGCCACTATACTGTGAGGTGATAGTCTTAATTCTCATTGTAGATGAAGGCTCCAACCCGTAATATGATGCGGAACAATTACAGTTATCTCCCGCACCAACATATGCCTTCATATGGTCTCGAACTCTTAATCTATTAGAGGCCCTCAACCGATGACCTCGGCTTGATGATCAACTCAACCACACCTTATCGTAAAACCAACTTCATTTGTTGTAATGACAAATATGAAAAGTTTCCAATTTGAGTGGAGTCCTTAACCCACTCGTTATATCGTGGATCCGCCCATGGCCATGATGGTTCTACAGACAGGTAAATCGCGACATAATGCATCAAACCATCTGGTCTAGCATACTTAACATGATTCACATCTGAATCTAACATACTTAACATTTTTAACTACCATAATCTATCATTGCTACTAGTTCTTAATCCATACTAAGTACTACATTATAGAAGATGATAGACTATCAATGTCGAGCCGGAGCCTAGCCAGGTTGAGTCGAGGCTACGAGACGAATAGATAGGAAATGATCAAGAGTTGATCTCTCCCTGAAACTTGCTAGATAGTCGTCTAACGTCATTTGTGAACACTCAACCTTCTCTTTAAGAGGCGGGGACTTTTCGCACATTTCACAATCTTCTACTTTAAAATACTACGATTTGAAGGAGGAGGTCGACAGAATTTGAGATAGAGATATATGCATAGTTCATGTTCGTCATAAATGAATTGTTGTTGTTGGTCGATCGTGTGGACGCTTGTGATATTCCGAGGATTTCTATGTAAAATTTTTTGAGTCTACTACTTTTGCTTGGGATTGAGTTATCTTGAACTCACATGCCCGACTGTTCATTACTCGATCGAGGTATGCTCGATAATCTGCCACCCGTGATTTTTATCGCCAATCTCCTCCGAACGCAACACTCTTATTCCCAATCCATTTTTCACAATAATTATGTTAAAATTGGAGATGGCAGACTGGTGGTGTTTAGACAAACTCTAAGTGTAAGTGAGAATAGAGACCCCTCGGCTCGACTGGACGGACGTGGAGAGGTCCAGTGGCCCGTTCCAGGTTTGAGACTTGAGAGAGCGTATTTGTGGGATGTATTCATCCCGGCCAAAAAATAGAGAACATACGAGTACTTGTGGTGAACATTTTTTTCCCTTTTTACAACTCTCAAGAAACATATTACACTCTGCAAACAGAAAGGACGAAATCAGGATGACATAAAGAGGTTCTGCTTTATATGGCCAAAAATCTGTATAACCGATTAAAAGGATGTATTCAAAAGCTACTTTTTCTTTCTTTTTTGAGTGGAATGTTTATCAGGTCGTATGAATCTCCTGGTCTTGAACTTCAAGAATGAGAAAAAATCATTACCTGCCCACTTAAAACAATTTTGGATCTAGTGCCAAACTATTATGAGAGGGAAGGTATATCTCGACATACTCGGAAACAACTGATCTTTTTTCCCAGTAATCAGCAGGGGGAGTGTCTTTGCCTTGTGAGACCTACTGGCGCTTTTATTCATATGTTCAATATACGTACAACAAATTGTGCTCGTATCTACAACTTTTCTTTTATTTTCCCCGAAAGAATACACATACAATAAATTTTGGATAGAAAAATGGTTTGTCTTCCGAAAATCCACTAATTTGGATAATTTAAAAATAAAAAATATTTTAGAAATATTTTTTGAAGAGTTTTTAATATTTAAATTATCAATTTTAATGAAATTTATAATTTTAATGTTAAAAATTTTTCAAAAAATAATTTTAATTAGGTATTTTGAAACTCTAAAATTTAACGAATTTCAAAACTGTTTTTCAAATATATTATAAACTCGTTATATGTTGGAATTCCAAATAACTTATTTAAAAATATATTTTTTAAAAAATATTCAACTCAAAATTATAAATTTTATCTAAATATATAATTTTTATATTTGAATTTTTTTAAAAAAATGTTTTCAAAATGTTAACTTTTTAAACCACTTTAATTGGTAAATATTTAGAGGACCAGCATTACTCTTTTGGATATAGTTAATCGTCTGCTTTCAGGTAGTTTAGATTGAGTCGATTTTAGCTGAATAGGATAACTTTTTTTTTTTTTTTTTTTTTTTGAGAAGAAGCTGAATAGGATACTTAATAAAACAAATAATAAAAGTTTTCAAAAAGCTTGAAAACTGTGGAGGGGCGTTCAGACTCGCTCAACATCGAGCAGTTCATGACGCCGCACTTTTCATCATCACCGTTTACGGATTCGTACAAACTCGGTCCCCACCCTCCAACGACCCAGAGTAGTTCATTAAAAAACGATGGCACCTCCCGTAATTTCGCCAACGTAAAGACCCTTTTATATGCCGCTAGTTCTATAAATTCCGTCGCACGACACTCGCTCCTCCTCTCCCCTCCGCCTCTTCCTCCAATCCCCGATCGCTGGAGACTTTTTTCGGGAGAAGTTCAAAGACTGCTCAGGTTTTAGACTTACCGCAATGGCCATGGGGAAATGCAGCAACAAGATCAGGCACATCGTGCGGCTACGGCAGATGCTGCGGCGTTGGAGACAGCAAGCGGCAGCAGCGGCGGTGGACGTTCCGTCGGGACATGTTGCGGTCTGCGTGGGCGCAACACACCGGCGGTACATTGTCCGCGCGGCGCATCTTAACCACCCGCTGTTCCGGCGGCTCCTTGCGCAGTGCGAAGACGAGTTCGGATTCTCAGCACAATCAGGACCCCTCGCGCTCCCATCTTGCGACGAAGCCGTGTTTGAGGAAATCCTGCTACACATCTCATCGTCGGCGGCTAAGTTTCCGGATCTCGAGGACATCCGGAGGTGCTGCTACTGCCACGTGGGCAGCGGATGGCACTCTGACTCGCTTCCGCTCCTTAGAGGCCTCGTCGAGAAACCGATCTGGTAGTAATCCGATCAAAGATGAGCGGCATCATCGACGCTGCGCCTGAATGTTTCATTTTTGTTTAATTATTATTAATAGTATTAAGTAATCTCTTGGGCGATTTATTGCCCCGTAGATTGGGAAGAGAGATGGCCGGGAAAGCGATTCTCCATCGCTCGGGTCATCCATCCCTTGTCAAATCGGAGATGCAGATTCCGAGTTAACCTCGGCAGGAAGAAAGTTGGGTTAAACGTTAAGAAGTGGCAGTTATGTAAATAATTTTCATTTCCGAGGTGAATACTCGCACTAGATTGTTAGCGTCTGCAAGTTCCGGCTCACTTAGGTACATTTGATAATGTATATATTTTTGGATGATCCCGATCTTATTATCGTCATTTGAATGCAAGTATGGCTCGCATATGAAAGACACATGAATATCGTCTTCATGAGCATAATTGTGTATATTTTCTACGTCGTGCTTTTTACCATCAGTGGCATTTTATGGTGTCTGCGAACCCCCACGTGAAACCAGAAACTTGTTAATGTTAAAATTACTATTATCTAGGTGTATTAAAAGACATTTATACCCTTGAGGGAAGTTCAATATTCCACTAAGGACAATACATATGAACTCAAATCTTCTGCCCACTCTCCATCATGTGTTATGTCCCAATCCTTCAAACATACTTTCTTTTTTGAAAAAACTTTCAAAATAAAAGTTGTAGATCTCATCAAGACCTACAACTTTTATATTAAAATTTTTTTCAAATAATATTTCTAAATATATATTTTTTAAGTCCAAAATATTAACAGATTTTAAAATATATTTAAGGTGTTAAGATTTTAGAATTTAAAACGTATATATTTAAAAAAAATTTAAAAAAAAAATTTAATACGAAAATTGTAAATTGAGAGTGGAAGTAAGAAATTTAAGTCTAGATGGATAAGTGCAGCCACGTGGGGGAAGTTAGAAGGGTAGAACGGTCATTTAATCATTTAGTCGCTTTCCAGATTGTGCGCATTCTTTGCAGTTGAAGATGGGGACTTCATGAGCAGGTGGGGTGCCGCATTACCAGCAAATTAACGGAACTGCTAATATCTGTTCATCACAGACAATTAACGATCTTTTTGAGAAATGTAGATTTCTGCCGCCGCATCTCCGTTAACTTGACGGTTTGACGGTCAATTAACCATCTCTTGAACCAATATGGCATAGTACATAACATATTTTAGTTTAGTTTATGTAAATGCGGGTGGCTTTTCTTCGAAGAAGTGCGTTTTTTGTTCTGGTGAGTCAGTATGAAGAGCGTAACTCTTCGTACATATCCACAACCTTAATTTGACAAATAACTTAATAACAATATTATTTTAATAATTTTTTATTAAAATAATAATATTTTAAAAAAAATCTGAGTCTGGATCACCTCCATTTCCCTATTATTAAGTTTTCTCTATTTTATTGCTATGATACACTTTTAACTGTAAACTTTTTTTGTAACCGTAAATCGGTCCACCTTTTTTGCAACTATAAACCTCCTTTTGTGGTTATTAACTATCCAACGGTCCACCTTCACCGATCTTCATCATCATTAACATTTATCTTCCATCATAATCTTCAACTCATCATTTTTATCATTTTCATCTTCCACGCTAAATTGTAAAGTCCGTAAAAATTTCCAAAATCTATCAATATTTATTAAAAAAAAGTGCAAACCATATTTCATCGAGCAGATCATTACTTTACATTTTTAAAAGTGTGAATATATAGAGATATCCCAAAGGCCGAACACCACCCATATTTTTTTACTAACTTTTTAGTGTCAAAGTAATACTTTCACACCATTTAAATAAACCATATCAAGCTGATATTTTACAATACATGTAGTGTACTAACGCCCTGTCTTAAGTAGCTTAAATGGTTGGATGAACGGCTCTTAAAATATCACCCATAAACTCACACCCTCCAAATTGTCTTTTTTTTTTTAAAAAAAAAAAAAAACCTATTTCTTTCTTCTGTTTTTTGTCAACTTTCCAACCCTTGTCTCGACTGACGTGGCTCACCCAAATTACTTTTATATAATCTCAAGTTCCAATTCCAATTAGTTTTAGTAGTTCTAAACTGGAAGGGTCGCTTTGTAAGTTCGAAGCTCGAAGTAAAATGAATCCACCCCCAGCGACCGAACGGGCACTCACTTTCACGTTCATGAACAGCTAAAACCGTCTACCGATTTTAGAACAAGTACATGAAAATCTCAAAAGACTTGAGATTAAATTAAGAATAATGCTTAACATCTTTAATAAAAAAAATTTATTAATCGGTATAACTAAAAGAAAAAATTAAGACTATTTTCAGAAAAATTTTCAACATCAAAATCATAGATTTTGATGATATTTATAATTTTAGTATTGAATATTTTTTTAAAAAAAATAATTCAAAATAAGTGATATGGATTCCAAAATCTAACGATTTAAAAAATAGTTTAAAAGTTGATATTAAAAGAATTTTTGGAAAAATACTGGTAAAATCTCAGAAGACTTGAGATTAAATTAATTTCTAATAGGCAGTGTCCTAGTTTTTCAAAAATAATAATATTAATAATATTAATTTCTAAGTTCCCTGCAATCCGATAAGGTCATGTTTCGTAGGCAGTAATAGAAGCAAATTGATATCATACCGACGATTATGCTGATTATCTGAGTTGGAGCCTCGTCGGAGACTTTTTATAATCGTAATTTAATCTACTTTTCCACCAATTAATTTACTAATGACAAACGTCACACATTTACTGTTTTCTAAAATTTTTATTTTCTTTTTTGTACTGTCCAATGAGGTTGGTTGCTTGTTAAATGCTAACCAGTAAAAAGGAACATTTTAATAAACATTTATAGATTTGATTAAGTGCTATTGGAAGTTGTTAGCAGATCTTGATCATGGATAAAAACTTGAATAAATAAATGACGAGAGCAGTTTACGTCAATGCTAGTGCTGTTCGCCCAAGACTGAAAGTGATTATCTTTTTTTTTTTTTTAAAGTCTTTCTCTAACCTTAGACAAGAAATGAGCTGATCTTCTGTACCCTCGTAGACCTCTAACACTTCTTTTGCAAAATTTGTATGTAAATCTTTTTTTTTTTTTTTTTTTTTTGAGAAATTTGAGATGGATAATTATTAGAGTTCTTTATTTATTAAGAAATTGGAAAAAAAAAAACTAGCTCAAAGTGATAGCTACCAGGGTGAAGTTACAAAAGTAAAATAAAAATAACAACAAAAATCTGATTTTTCCTTTCAAATTTCTACCAAAAATTTTTTACTGCATCTTGCCATCTAAATATATCTATTTTGCGGTCAATCCTATCTACAAGGTGCATCCGGTCAACTTGACGTCAGTGTAGAGTTTGATGATTTTTTATTAGTTATGATTTAAAAATTAAATAATAAAATAATTATAACTATAACAATGCTGTAACGCGAGCATTATAGAACCAAAACCGTTTAAGTTCTCTCTTAATTAATCAAATCTAAAATATTTGGGTTCATTTCTGTATTTTTAATCTGAGTTTGATGTCATTAAATATTTGACTTTATGTATTTGTGGCGGTACAGATACAAAATCGATATGTGCATGCTTTATATAAGTCTCTTTTCTTGCTAAGGATAGTTGAAGAAGAACAAAAATTACTTTATAATCCTTCTTTGAAGCTTTTGCATTATAATATATCAAGAATTATTTCATCGACATATCGTGAATATATCTGCATGAGAGATCGACGAATTAGTCAATTGGAACAAGTGCTTTGGCATATCTCAATTATTTTTTCAGCTAATTTTTTTAAACTTACATATTTACTTTAATTGAAGCATTTTTGCAGATTAATGTGCATGGAAACACATACTCAGATTATTGAAATACAAAATATATTTAAAACATAATTTTATTTCATACTGTATCATTGTATAAAATTTAATTGTACAAGCAGTTATTTTGTTGTGATTTTTATTTTCTTTAATTAAATTATTAGATTATTTTCTATTTGAAATACAAATATTTCTAACATAGTTAAATCAGTTTGCCATTTCATCTCTAAATAAATTGTTATCCTCCTCTTAAGAAAATAACATTGAAGTATGCAGCCCCGCAGCCCCGATATCGATTGAAAAATCACAAGGATACGCTTTAACCTTCTAGTCATTTCAGGATTAGTTTTATAAAATATAATTGTGTCATCCGCATATTACAAAGACATAATCCATTAAGACCGGCACTTAGAACCAAATCAGTAAATCTAGCTCCACTAATATTCATGCAAGCACATCTTTTCAAAAAAAAAAAAAAGTGCAGGCGAAAGAAGATCGCTGGAGTATGAAATCAGTAAATCTAGCACCTGCTGGAGTATAAAAATTAATAGATCTAACTCCCACTAATATTTGTGCCAACACCTATAAAGAAAATGAAAAGCGCAGGCGAAAGAAGATCGCTGGAATATTGTAGTCCCACAGCGAGCTAGGAGTTTCACCGACATCACCGTAATAATGAATGATGAACAAAGCTAAAACCTTCCTCTTTGCATATGATTAAAGCCCACTATATATCCATAGTGGCCCACATGTATGGAACCCAATCCATTTTTGGCTAGTTAAACTTCAACATCCATTTCATGCAAGGGGAAGCCTGCTTCTCACTTTTTTCCATATTGTCAGGTTTTTCATTAATGAGTATTTGCAGTCTTTGCTTGAACAATGTATAATTTCACCCGTTAAATCCATTTACAAAGTTTAACTAAAATTTTTGAGTGTTTTAAAAACAAAAAGATCGCTTTGGATGTACCTTTACTACTGCACCTTTTTTTTATGTCAGATAACGAGACGATTTCTTATACGGATAATAATTTATGCTAAAAATAGTATTTTTTTACGTATTTAAAAAATATTTATATGTGTATTTAAAGTAATTTGTGAATTTTTTTTAAAAAAAATTTACGATTTTTTATAGTTTTGCAAGTAATTTCTTGGCAAAACCTTTTTTACATTTATAGAAGGGATAATGACGTAGATGGCCAGCTGATTGCGGCCCGAACTGTCGAGGCTCAGCCCGTGGTCCCGGCCGTACGGGCCATGGACGAACAGCATGGCTGGATGTTTTTTTTTAATTTCCGCTCGTCGGCATGCTGCTGGCCATGGCCGCAGAAGGTCCGTCGCAGAAGCGCGGGCAGGCCGAGTTTTGCATCTCTAACGAGCAGGATGTGCAGAGATCGGGGAACTTATTAACGGATCCAATTATACTTTGTCCTCATTAATGGAGGCTGGCTGGTGGAGCTCTGTGCATCTCAAAATAAGCTCCCTCAAAGCTATGCACGTGCGGCAACAGGGACCCTGTTCACTAATTAACCAACCAATCCCCCTTCCTCTATTCGGAGCAAACAACTAGCAGCACAAACAACTTTCCTTGCTTGAGTAGTTAAGTAGAGATCATCTTGTTCTATATCTCCTAAGAAATAACCAAAGAAATAGTATTCTGACGTGAATTTTGTTGGTGAAAGAATGATGCCTGGGACAGGTGACAGTAAACTGGTAAAGTTGATGCAAGTACAGTTGTTTCTATCATTCTGTAAAAGAGAAAAGCGATGATAATCAGCTTTCCCTTTCTTCTTTTATTAGGAATTATGAGATGGAGGGCATGATAATTAGAATACCCAAAAGAGCCTGGACCAGGAAGGGATAATCTCAACTGTATAATTCTCTCTCTCACAAGTCAGACCTCCATTCCATAATCATAAGCTATATAAGAGAAATAAACAAAAAAAATCCAAAGGAAGAATTACCGATTTCAAGAAGAGAAGAAGCTCGTAAGTTCATGTCAACGAAGAACTACAGCAACAAAGAACTCATAACATTTGTACAAGCTTCTCCAACCCCGAAAGGTTTGGAGTTATCATGCATGTAATCTGAAACAAGAACTTAAAAACCCAAAGTTAAGAACATGAAATGGAAGAGAAAGAGGAGAAAGCACTGATGAGCTTGCACGAGTTACTCCTGGAAGTGATCCAGGTTTCCTAGTTAATTTAATTGTAAGAAACACCGACTCCAAAAGTCCAGTAGTTGCTTTGCCTTCAGCATCAGAACAGTGAACGGCCGCCGGCACCCGTTGCCCACGCTCCGTACACCTCCGCCGGCAGCTGTACGCCGCCTAGAAGATTTGGCTGCAAACCAGGGAAAAGACCCTCGCAATTTGAATCTGCTAGAAGCTGCTGCTGCGGCGGCGGCGGCGACGCCGACTGTCCGCCGAGTGGTGGCGAGCCCATTGCTCCAGTGGCCGTAATCTGCTCATCCTCATCGAGCGGCAGCCGATCGTACGCCGTGTTGCCGAACGACGCGGCCATTATAATCACCTGCCCCGACGCGATTAGCGGCCCCACTACGCTACCACCGACCACCTGCCCCTGACCGCCGGCGAGGTAAATGGTAAGCCCCGTGGCCGCAGGCGGCGCAGGCGGGGGAAGGAACGACCCAGATAGCGATAGAATCTCAAAACGACCTTGCAGTGAAACAAGTGCCCCGGCGGTGGCAGGCTGACGTAGGGTGACGTTGGTGACGGAGCCAGTGCCGCTTAGGACGCAGACGCCACGCTGACGGCGGCGGGCGTAGGCGGCGAGGCTCTCGACGACGTCGCTGCCGGCGTTAACTTCCATAACATGAGATTTAAGAGCGTTGGCACTGTCGCGTGTGATTATGATGGGAGGCTTGGGCTTGTTCTTGGATCCGGCCGGACGGCCTCGGGGACGGCGGTGGACTTCGCCGTCGGAAGAGACCATCTCCATTCCCTGATCTCCGGTTCCACCCCCATTGGTGGTAGGACTGTTGTTGATATTGCTGTTGTCGTCATTTTTGGTGGTGCTGTGTATGATTGCATCGGGATCGGTTTTGACGGGCTGAAGCTGCGGGGTGTGGAAAGGGTGGTGGTGGAATTCACGAGCGTGGAACGGCGGAGGGAGGTGGTGCGCCAGTGCCGCTGGATCCATTTGTCGATCTTCTTAAGAAATATTAATAAATTCCAAGTACTGCACTCTTTGTAACTCTAATTACTTTTAGGTGAAGGAGCAGCACAAGCAAATAGAGAAAAAAGAAGAAGAATCTGTAAAAGGAAAAGAAAGACGGCAGCTTCCCCGCCGCTCCTTTGCTTGCTTCCCTTTTTTCTGTATGACTAAGAAAGCTTCCCTGAGAAGAAGAAGTTAGCAGAAAGCAATTGGGGAATCTAGTCGGAAGAGAATGAAACAAGAGACTGACGTATTTTTCTTCATATTTCAGTAATTAACTGCTCCTCTTTAAAACGGTGTAAGCCAACAGCTTTCTGCAACAGCAGGAGCAGTAGGTGTTGGATCTCGTTGTTGTTGTGGTTGGATAGATAGAGGGGTTGTGGGAGAGGAGACGACGACTTTGACTGTTTGTAGAGGTGAGTTAGGGGCATCTATGGTCAGTTTATTAGCTGGATGAGTCAGATGACGAGGTTAAGTATGGGTTTGTATGGTACCAATTTGATGTGGCAAGACGGTGGTGGGTGCACCCACCCACTCGTTTAAACATCAACTCTCTCTCTCTCTCTCTCTCTCTCTCTCTCTCTCTCTCGTTAGAAAAGGATGGTGTTAAGGGCCGCACAAAGACCTGAAGGAGATCCTCCGTTTCCGTGTCAGCTCGCAACAATGGCTGCCTTCACCAAATTTGTATAAACTTCTGATTTTTTCTAAATATTACTAAATCAAACCCAACACACACACACACACACATATATATATATATATATATATATATATATATATATATATATATATTTATCCTATAAAGTATGTATAAAATATTTTTTTAAATATCAAATTTTTTAGTACGAAAATTTTTGAAATCTCATAATATTTATTTAAAAATATATTTTTAAAAAATTTTAATTACAAAAATTATAGAGCTTAACAAATTTATTTGTAGTGTTCAAACTTTTTCATATATAACAACTTCACGACCTGGAATGTATGCCCGTTCCCATATAAAAGTACAACAGTTACCTATATGGCATATATAGAGGCATACCTACCAATGCAAGAAAATTATGATGGTACTGATCTGTATGACCTCCTAAGCACCATGAACATATCAACATAGCACGATCTTGTACTGTGGAAAAGAAATTCAAATCAGAACTTTTCAGTAAAAAGCTTCAATAGCTTCCTAAACGATGGTGGGCTACGATGTTCGTATTACAAAACCATCCAGTATTTAGGCGCTCCATTAAAGGTCTGTATTTTCGGGTGGCCAGCTCTTAGAAACAAGTTATTAACTGCTGAAAATCTTAAAAAGAGCATGAACTTTCCCTGAATATTGTGTTTTATATGGTGAGGATGAAGAAGCGAAAAAACATCTTTTTATTCGCTGTACTTTCTTTGATCAACTATTAGATTCTATTTTCCATAAATTGCATATGAACCATGAACTACTGGAATATGTCCTATCAATGTGAACAATGTGGAGAAGTCATTATACACCAAAACAATAAAGATCACGTTGGGACACTTTGTTAGCTACTTAGCTACTACTTGGGGGATAATTTAATTGGAAAGAACAATCAGATTTCGTGCAGAATTTTGTAGAAACTAAGCAAAAACCAATTACTAAAGACTTTATTACTAATTTGTGGCATACGTGTTTTATCTTTTCTTTTCTTTTAGTTCTAGTTTGTCTGAATTTTCTCAAATCCATTTTACTTTTAGTGCTTCTCATGAATGAAAGGTTGCAGTGTGTGTGTGTGTGTTAGAGTGATTTTATAAATTTTACAAAAAAACTATGGACTATTTACATAGAGTTTTGCAAAGCACGGACTTTTTCAACAAAACGCTTATTGATAAAGCTCTCATACCTATTCCAGAGCATGTATTTGCATTTTCGGAATTCAAGCCCTTAGAACTCTGCATTTTGAGAGATTGTACTTGATGTTTATTTTGTAAAATCTGCTGTACAGACCAATCCCTTATCTGCAAAAGAAAAGAAATCGGTGTAGCTCACTTTTTCTTATTTTAAGCGGTAAAATTGAGTTTATAATAGCTTGATCGAACTCAGAAGTCGATTGCTATAATAGATTAAAAATAAGTCATAAAAGATAAATTAAGGCAGATCGAAGAGGCTCGGGACTTGAACTAGGCCAGAATTTTATGGAGCTGCGAGTCTTACACAGAAGAATGCATAAAACTTTATTTGATGTGTTACACGCTTGTGATGAACTTGCGTAAAACTTTATATCATATTTATTCAATATTTAAAAAATGTAAATTTGCCTCTTTAGAATCGCCACAATAGTATACAAAGATAATAATCAATCATCATCAACCGCGGAGTTTCCGCGGATGTGGAAATGGACAGCCAGATCAGCTTCTTTACCCACGTTGTTGAATGATATATTAATGCAACAACCCCTCGTCTCATCAATGCTCCGGGTGAGTTCAGACAAGGGGAGAACAAAGTCCTACCCACTCCAATCAGAAGCATGACGTCACCAAGTTTCTTAACTAGCAAGCACGGCCACGTCTTTATAAATTTATATAATACTTGATATCGACATTATGCAGATAATTTGCAAAAATTTCCTGTTAGATACGTTAAAAATGTGTTAAAAAAATTAAAAATTTCGAACATATACGTTGAACATGCTATGCCCCACACGTGCCTTTATTTATATTATTTTATTTATTTTTAAAAAGTTTTTTAAGAAAAATAAACATTTAATAATACTAGATATATACTGGTAAATAATATTATTATAATAATAATAATCTAATATTATTTTAATATATATAATTATTGAATATTATTATATTTTAAAATATTTAAATATTTAATGTAAATATTTTTTATTATTATATTCAATATGTACCCATATCTTTAATTTAAAAAAATATTCTATTTTTGTGTCTATATCATGTTATCGTATCTATGTCCGTGTCCGTACTTTTAAGCTCTCAAAAATTTTTGCCAACCTTTACAAGATCATTTGGTGAATTAGCAAGACTTGAATATAACAGTACTGTTAGGTTATTAGAAAAGGTTAACGTTGGACCTTATCCAGCAATTGTGAATCTTGAATTACACCTACGATGTTAACAATCTCGCACGCTTCCGACCAAAAACAAAAAAAAAAAAACGACTCAGGCAAACACATTAAGTACACTATTTTTCTCAAAAAAAAAATAATTAAGTACACTATTTTTCTCAAAAAAAAAAACATATTAAGTACACTATTGTTTTGTATTTTTTAAAAAAAATTAAAGAAAAAATTTATACATATACTTTTCTAAATTTTTTTACAAATCCAAGAAATTTTTTGACAAAATCCTGTATATAAAAACGTAACATGGGCCTCCCTGCAGGTTTTCATTTTCTGTCCAACGATCTGCACGCTTGAACTGCAGCACCACAGCTCTCTGTCTCAGGCGTCCAGAAAAGGCTCAAATCTCGGGACAGACCCATCACTACGGTGGGGCCAACTGCCGTCTTCAACACCACACGGCAGCAAGTGGACCGGTCATCGTCGACCAGAAAGTCGTAGTCAGCATGGAAAAAGAACCCGAACAACGTCGCGATCAGAGCCGTCCGACAGCGCAGCGCCCGCGCATCTGCGGCCCCAACAACTCCTACTGACGTACTGGGCCCCGCTGATCAGCTGTCTCCTCGTCCCACAATGAGCCCACCACTCCGCCTTCCCGCCCGCACATTCATCGAAGTCAATCGCACACGCGCCGGCGAGAAATTCGCCGAGTAGTAGTTAATATCAAATATAGGATGGACGGAGATATACAACTATGGGACACCATATTATATAATATATATATATATATATATATAATACAACAGTTCTTAAATATAAAATATAGATATAATTCAAATATAAAGAAAAAATAAATAAATAATTAGAAGTGGTAATATAAATTATAAATATTTGCTAAAAATTTAGTAATATTAAAAACAAATGTATGTATAATATAATATTTTTTTTTTTAAATATCATATTATATAGTATCTTATATTTTTTAAAAAAATTAAATAGTAAGTACATAATCACCAACAAAAATAACGAAAAGCACAGTATTTAGTAAATACTTATATTATACAATTTACTGTTAAGTACTATAAGTAATTTATAATATTTTGCTACTCTAAAAAACCAAAAAAAAATCCTTTTTATTTAAAAAAAAAATATAGATGTATCGAAAACTCATGTCTAATATATCTGAAATTATTTATTTATTTATTATTCGAACATTTCTCTAATGTGTTCTAAATGTATCCGGACGTGTCTAGACTGTTGGTGTCAGACACTATCTAGAGTTAAATTTTGATATGTTACTTTCTAGATAGTTAAAGTAGTTGAATTTTAATATAATATATTTTAGATAATTACATTATCAAATGAATTAAGTAATTATAAAATTAAAACCAGCTCTAATACAGCAGCGTTTTAATATAATATCCAAAAGTCACTAACTATTGTGACATTTACCATATAAATCATATCTTTTTGGTGAGCACCACTGAATATATGTAATGTCACGTAAGAGTTGAATCGTAAATTAAGTTGGCCATTTTACTTTTAAATCTTGAAAATTAATATTATATAATAATTACTTAATAAACTATTATTATTGAAAAATAATTGTAGTAGTGCCTAGATGTATCTTCACATTTGTCCGTATTTTGCTAGAAATAACTACAAAACATACCGCAAATTTAAAGGATTTCCAACTCTTTGCACATGTTAGCAACTCTACCTTGTTGATGTCAGTTGGGTCTTCGAAGAACATATTAAGTTTGGGAGATGCCATTTTTAGTGAGACAACTATCCATACAGTTTTAGTCTATCAATTATGTTTTAGTATTAAATTGGAAATAATTTTAAAACATTTTTTAACTAATTATAAAAGATCTTCATCATGTAAATATCGCCATCTTTTTCCCTAGCTACTTCAAAATTTGGTTTTATGTAGCAAAATATGAATAATGTTTATCCCACCGACTAATTCATTAAAAAAAATACACAAATCCTCATGTATATATATATATATATATATATATATATATATATATATATATATATATATATATATAATTGGAGGATTTTTTGGATAAACTTTCAACATCAAATATATAAATTTTGACAAAATTTTAATATAAAAATTGTACAACTAACTAAAATTTAAAACTTGGATGTTGTTGAACGTTTCTTCAAAAAATAAAAAATACTATCAAATTTTTATTTTTTTTTAGAATATAAGAATTGGTAAATTTGTTGCATTAGTCCAAAAATATAGCTAGAAGCTTAATAACTGGGTCAAGCATGTTATTATTTGAGGGTTGCTCAATCATGTTATAACCAATCATGTACATATGATTGTTATATTGTCATTTTCTGCACATGTTTTTATGTCTTTTCTTTTTAACTTTTTCTCCTAAAAAATTATCTTGAATTTTCTAAATTGGGGAAGCTATTGTCCAAGCAAGGCAAGAAGGAGAGCTCAATGGAAGACATTTCTATAATGAAATACTTCGGAAATATTATGATGTTTTGATATTACTATTATAATTTTTAATCGAAATATTCTTATTGTTATCTTTGTTGTTATTATTATTTTGTGCTTTATTTCTCTTGTTATTAGTTTTCCATTATCTATATGTAATTGCATTGTTAATTGCATCTCCAATATTTCCATCCATTCATCTACAAACCTCTACTCTTTTTTTTTTTTTTAAGAAATGCCATTCTTTATAGATTCATGATAGTCATGATGTAATAACATTACATATTGTGCATCGAGATACGCACCACGGATATCATAATGCGCAGTATGATATCCTAATTTGATAGTTTTGATAGCCCTGGTGAAATAGCAGTACTCCGTTTATATAATATATACTATTGTGCGTCCGCACGATCAGCATAGATTATATATATATAATAATATTAATTTATTGAATTTATTTTTATTTTTTATAACTTTGAAGCTAATTAATCTGATTATAACTTGAGATGACACGCGTGAAGCGGTGATAATACTTTATTTATACATATAGATTTATATTATCTGGTTTTCTTAAAAATGGATAAAACATCATTTCTAAAAATTTTACTACTTCATATATAATTTAATTATTTTTATACTAATATGTATATATATATATATATATATATATCATGTTTATACAAATTAATTAATATTTTATCTAGTATATCATATTTAATTTTAATCTTAGTTTCACATTCTTAAAATTAATTATAATTTTTTTTAATTCTTACTAATTAATAAGTACCATATGCTTTTTTTTAGAATAAACAATTACATATATTACACTTAAGGTTAATGATAACACGTGGTACAACAACGTGTATATATATATATATATATATATATATATATATATTATTTATTTATTTATTTATTTATTTATTTATGGTGTAAAAGTGATTGGTTCTTCACTTCTCCTTCCACACGAACAAACAGAATCAATAGCACATGCAGAGCATAGGGATCCGGATCCTCTGCTACCCCTTCCCTGCGCCCATCGCTGCTCCCTCCATCCTCACCATCCATCACTCCCAGCACTCATCTCGAGACATCGTCTAAAATTTTCGTCGGCTTATTTGACCTATTTTTAAGTATTTTTATGAAAAACTTTAAACTACAATATTATAGATTTTAATATGATCTACAACTTTGCAGTTGAACATTTTTCGAAACAATACTAAATAGTATACCGAAATAATAATCAAAGCTTTGATTATTATTTTGGCACACTATTTATCATTTTTTTAAAAATGTTCAACTACAAAGTTATCGATCATATTAAAATCTATAATATTGTAGTTTAAAATTTTTCGTAAAAATATTTAAAAATAGGTCAAATGAGTTGCCGTAAGTTTGTATAATATTTTATATTTGTATAAATTTTCGGTAATTTATTTGACCTATTTTTAAATATTTTTATAAGAAACTTTGAACAACAATATTATGAATTCTAGTATGATCTACAACTTTGTAGTTGAACATTTTTTTTAAAAAATATCAAATATTATAACAAAATAATAATTTAATTTTAATCATCATTTTAATATAATATTTAATATTTTTTTGAAAAATATTCAACTGCAAAGTGGTAGATCACATTAAAATTTATAATATTGTAGTTTAAAGTTTTTCGAAAAAATGCTTAAAAATAGGTCAAATAAACCGACGAAAATTTTAGACGATGTCTCGAGATAAATGCTGGGAGTGATGGATGATGAGGATGGAGGGAGCAGCGATGGGCGCAGGGAAGGGGTAGCAGAGAATCCGGATCCCAGAGCATAGATCATATGAAAACCTAACATCACAGAGGACTTTTGGGAAATGGTGATCTGAGATGCTCCTGATTTGGCTGCTTCAACGCACCAACATCTCCAATCCAAACAAGCGGTGACAATACTTTATTTATACATATATATTTATATTATCAGGTTTTCTTAAAAATGGATAAAACTTTATTTCTAAACATTTTACTACTTCATATATAATTTAATATTTTTATACTAATATATATAGATGTATGTAAATAGATCATGTTTATACAAATTATTAATATTTTATCAAAATATTATATCATATTTAATTTTAATCTTAGTTTCACATTCTTAAAATTAATTATATAATTTTTTACTTAAGGTTACTTATGATAATGCGTAGCGCAACAACGTTAATTATATATATATATAATATAAAATACTATCTTTACAAATTTTCTCTCTTCCGTTATAATACGGACTGAATAATGCGTAATAGAAGAGAAGTATTACTAGTTTAGCACTTTAGATGTGAGAACTCTAGCATTATACATTTATCTTTAAAATTATAAAAAGTTGTGTTTGTAGTCGACGTTATTTGTATTATTACTATAGAAGATAAATCGACCACTAGCTGCTTTCAATATCGACAGAAAAGTCCTAGCGTTTCGATTCGGATAATTCTGAAGACTTGTGTCATCCTACATTGTCACGGGGTTATGAATTTCGCCAACTATGCGACACTTAGTTCCTTGGACTGACTAAGCTCCTCCGTCCAAGTTCAAGAATGAAAAAAGATGTCGGAAAGCAAATAATCCGGTTTACTGGATAAAAGGAATATGAGAGGTGCCAACCCTTTCCAAAAAACACAGGAAATATACAAGTGTATATGGATTTGTAACTTTTATACAATAACTCTTGTAATTAATTACTAACTGATATTAACCATGAATTCACCCCATAGCTTTTGTAATTACCCTTCATAGAATTAGTCCAGATATGCCTGACAGTATCATAAGGTAGTTACGAAATAAGCGAGCTTGAATGGGGCTCAATAAAAAATTCACTGCATGATAATGCGATATAAGAGGGATAAATTTATGCACTCTTAATTAGAAATGATTTTATAGTATTCGAAGGTAAAATTAACAATTTTTGATGTGGACGTTCAGCGAGATTGAATTTGACCTGACAAATATTATAGTGAAAAAGAAAGTTACGAGAGGCTGAAAGAACATGAATATAAGACTTGGAATAAATACATATCAGCCTTTATTTTTAGAAATAAATCATCCAAAGGGTTGATTCAATATACAGAAATAATTGTTCATAAAATTTAAAAGTAGTGTGCTGAATGATCAACACACCTAATAGTCTAATACTTTTAAAGTGTTGATAAGATGCTTGGCATTTTGGAATGATGGCCGTGGGATCTGACGTCCGATCGCACGTTACATCTGGACATGTCCTTTTTTACTCTAATTCCGGTTCTCCATCACCAACTTCAACCTTTCTCGTGCTTTTTGCTCAAAAAGAATTTCAAATATTTTTTTTAAAAGATAAATTATGTATCAACTTCTGCTTTTAAAAAAATTTGATAAATTATTTTTCTTAAATCTTAACTTCAAATCAGTTTTTTATTTTGCTGACGTGAAAATACCTCAACGATTTTAGGAAATGATTTGAGAGGAGTAGCTGATTTATCAAAAAAGAAAAAAAAAAATTGGGAGGAAGGGCTGATATCTAAAAGAACTTTTTTTTGTACGCTTAGTCAATGGAGACAACAAACGGACTTTCATTGTCGATACCAAAGGTGAACCATTTGTATTGACAAGGTATCTCAACTAAGAGCGCACGTCTTTGACTCATGCTAATTACTTTAATACCGTGGATACCCGATTTATATTTGATGCACACACAACGGGATAGAGAGATTAAGTGAATGGAACTCTGAGATAATCTCATCCTCCTCAACAGTTCTCTTTTTCCCTAAAGTATGAGAAACATGAAGTTAAAAAGCAGCTAAGAGCTCATCTTGGAATTATGTTGCGAGAATTTAAATAGCACACTGTTATTCAATAGGCCATCAAAAGTTCTAAGTTAATATTTTTTGAGATAATGATTGAGTAAATTTTTTTTCTGCAATAAATACCAGGTTATTCACTGCATTACAGTTTTCTAACTATAATTTGTGATAAGGAGTAAAACTCTGGTCATGATTAGAGAGTAAAGCCCTAAAATTTCAGAAAGCTTTTATGATGCGAATGCCTAAATCTTAACCATCCCCCACATATGTAAGATTCGATACATGTAGATATGGGTCACTATATTGAGACCTATCACACATAATTAGCATGGTTTTTTTTGTATATATCTCCTTTTGTGTCTTTCTTTTTTTTTTTTTTTTTTTTTGAAAGAAAACGCGTAATTTACTTTTGTCAGCTCCATTATTTTCACTTGACGAAAGCTGCTTCATTAAAATTGAGATTAATTTTATCTCGTTCTGTAAACACAGGATCCTTCTGTGAGCACAAAAGTGCGATCTTTCAAATCTCAAAAAGCAAATGGAGAACAAGAGAATACATTGGATATATAAAAGGCACCAATCACTAAGGTTAACAAATTGCCAAGCACTAGTTAATTAAACATAATCGCATGCAGGACCACTGAAAACCTAACCTTAACCCTAATTCTTCCACACGTTTAAGTTTTCAGCTATAACCATTGGATCTATCGTAATGATTTGTTAGTTTAAATGTGCCCAGACAGCATCTCGGCGGAGGGATTAGTGGAATTTATTAATGAGGTTGTGATAAGAAGCTGCCGACCGACCACGGCCGTGGAGCCCACGTGACGGAGCCTCGACGGCGACAGGGTTGTTTGGACCGCATGTACAATATTTAAGATAACACATACACACATATGTGTGTGTGTTCAATTTGTTTGTTCGATCGTCAATGTGGGTTGATTGGCCGAAACTGTGTCAACGAACGTCGCTCTCGCCTGTGACATTGATCTCCAGAGCACGAATCAGCGGCACCCTCTCTCCGCTCATCTTCGTATATAATTAACATATAGTTTCTGCAACTTGGCTAACACTAGCTCCCTGATTCGTAACGAAATAGGTGCAGCTTCCTTTTTCTTTCTTTGGCTGAGAATTCAATCTTATTATTCTGTTTATGTTACGGCATGGTACTTTTTTATATGAGATTCTCAAGTGTATTGTAGCTTTAATTCATACAAATTCTCACACTGATATTTACTTGTAGTAGTTGTACTAACCAATCTAACGAAGGTGCATATTCGATCATTAAGCACTGCATGCCCTTTAGTTGGTGCCTGTGCGAGTTAAGTATTTCCATAATGATTAATGGATATCCAATTAAACGAGCAAAGCTTAAATAGGATCCGGAACATAATATTGGTTTTATTCTAGACGAAAATACTAGTTGTTGTAATGTATGTAGGTATATACATTGGCTATTACGTGCTTATTATATCTTATATAAACGACGCAGGATTTTAGTTGAACGGATCGAACCATAAACCTAGTATTGACACCCAACAATTCAATATTATATGTTATCTTGTCCGTTAGTTTTGCTTTATATTTCAATATCCTAGTGATGTAATAAGCATAAAAGGTCACAAGTTCAACATTGGCACATGAAATTCGTATGCGCACATCTAATCTCAACCGAATATAAATCTTTGAGTTAGTTTTGGACCAATTTTATTCGATCCAGATAGCTATTTTACTTTACTTGCTAATGAATTATTAGAGGATAACAAACTAAAAACATACGAGCCTTTTGAAATTTCTTATTGATTCGGATTCTACCCGAAATTAAAAAACGAAAAAAATTTATTGATTGGGCCTTTTTGGCGGCCTGATATGGATAGTAACCGCCTATGAAATGTCTCTCTCCCTCTCAACCAGAATCGGCACTTCGGCTGTTCGGCCTCTCTCTCCTCTCTCTCTCCCTATGTCCTTTCCTCTTCATCCATAAATGTCGCTGCCTCTGGCTTCTCCCTCTCCTTCATCGCTTAATATCGCTCTCGCTCTCGCTCTCGCTGCGCTGGTCTCTCTCTCTCTCTCTCTCTCTCTCTCTCTCTCTCTCTCTCTCTCTCTCTCTCTCTCTCCGGCTTCACAAAATATAATCCGCGCCATCCAACCCTAAACACTAGACCCCAGGGAGGCGGCTGCCACCATTAGCCCCTCCTGTGGCTTCGCTACTGTATATATATGCTGAACATCAGTTTTACAATTGTTCATCGGAAGAAAAGCCAAGTATTATATTATCAGTTACTACTGTTCCAGCACATAAGACGATAACGTACCGGAACCCAAAAGTTTAATACACAGATTATAGGATCCAAGGGGGTAGAGTCTTACGGTAATTGGCTCGTCTTCTTGGGTCTTTTCACTTGTGAATTTAAACACGGCTTGCTTGCTCTCATGATCAATGTAAGCTCATTGCTGTCCGCGCTTGTGCTTTTATCATCAGTACTAAGTTGGGTCAGTTTATGATGCTACTTAATCAAACAGGGAATAACATAAAAAGATAATTACATGTCAGCTTCTATTTTTATACCGTCCAGCTAAATAAATTTCTATATTTTTTTATAATTATTAAATCAAGTCAAAACACATATATAATTATTTTTATTAAAAAAAATAAAACAAAATTATAGATTTTAGGATATTCTATCCTTTTTTTTATTCAAATTATTTTCAAAAAATAAATTTAAAAAGGTGTTTTAAAACTCTGATGTCTTTATTGGCTAAAGAAGTTAGAGCTTCAAAATATATGTTTAGAACTATTTTTAAAAAAACATACATACGTAATATGGTTGTTGAATTGATAGACGAGGAGATAAAATTATTGATATCCATGCATAGTTATTAGTATGAGCAAGAATGAAAGAAGCTTTTTGGACACAAAAAGACTGGACGTTTTTCATAAATATTAATTGATCGAATTATCAAAGTACGACCTTTTTTTTTTTGGTTAAGCTGCATTTAATCTCCACATCATTTGTATAGTTCTCAACTTTTTGGACACAAAAAGACTGGACGTTTTCATTTTGCTTCTCCACCCTGCATTCATATATGTGACGCCAAATCGGAAAACCAACACTTTTATGCTCATGGGAAGTGGTTATAAGCTCTAATTGAATAGAGAAGAACAAGGTTTAACATGTGGCTTATATCTTTTTTCGTATTTATATCTTTTAAAATTTGTTCGCTCCTTAATCAACCTTCCCATAAGTTTATTTTACTTTAAAAAAAAAAAAAAGCAAACATTGATATGGGTATGGATGACTATATAAGTTCATGTCATAGAGTGAATTTTGACAGACATAAAGTTACTACAAGTCGTCAAAACTGAACATGAACTCAGAACCCGAACCCATAGTACAGATCAAGGTTCGACGCTCCGTGCCGCCCGAAACGTGCCGGAGCCGCCGGAGCTCGGCACCGGAACGGTGCCGAGCCGGCGGCTCCATTTTTTTTTTTTTAATACTACTGATCATCGAAGACGACGCTGTTGGTCACGCGCCGCGCGGGTGACCTATATCGGGTCCGCGCGATCCTGATTAGGGTCCGCGCACGTGCGCGGACCATTTTCTTTTTTTTTTCAATTTTTTTTTATAATTTATAAATTACTTTTTATTTTTAAAAAATTTTCAAATATTTTTTATTTGTTTCTTTTTATTTTTATTTATTTTTTTATTTTTTTTATATTTTAATTTAATATAAAATATAAAAATAATATTTTATTATCGGCACGATCAGCGCGGCACAATCGGCATGGTCGGCACGTCTCGAGATCCAAATTTACCGAAATTCGAAACGGTACGGTAAACCTTAGTACTGATGCAACGAACAAAAATCAGGATGGCAGAAGTGATGCTGCCATTGATACGAAGTAAACGCAGTTCAGTCGAATGTTTCAATGTTTGCCCCTCACCTCACTTGTACACACATCTAAACTACTATTAGGATTTCTTTCTTGCGACTGTGATAAAACTATATGACTTCTGTAGTGTCGTGATCCAATTGACCGGTGCACTTTGACTAATTAAATAGTAAAATAACGAAAAATACACAAGATTTAACGTGTAAAGCCTAACCGATAAAAATCACGATGTGGTAGTTCTCAAAATAAAATAAAAAAAAAGAGCGATATCAATCCGCTATAAAAAGAGACTGAGTAGAGTTTATTTTGACAATAAACCATATAATAAAATCTCTAAATAATCTCTTCCTACCAAAGCGAGATCTCATAATATATCCCAATATGCTGCCGAATAGAAAGATATCACAACGTTCTCAACACTTCCACAAGTTGGAGCGATTACAATTCAGCACAACTATAACAAGCTCAATAAACTCAGTTAGGATTGTATTAGAAGCTGCAGTCCGAACTAATGCTGATCTAGCCAGGTAGATCTTTCATGAATATTTTCAAAAACCTTTTTGTACTAGCATACCAACTTTCAAAATAATATAAACACATTACTGCTCTACATCGACCAGCAAATCGTCACGGACTATAAAATATTACTATAACAATCAGAAGCAAAAAAAGAACGTAAAGAAGAATATTTTACACTACGGTACTCAACATTAACAACATTGAAGCAATATAGGGCCCACAGCAGAACTTAGCATGTCACAAAGTGCCACCTGGACTTCACTTGACCCGTGCTCACAACTTATCAAGCCCGAAAGGAGCGGAAAGAAAATACCCAGATTATTCTCAAATGAGGGACTTCCCAGTGCAGAAATAGCCTGAAGAGTTTCAACAACGAGCGGGGCCCGTGACGCCAGCTCTCTGCGTTTGGCAGAACTCAAGGGTATAAGCCAACACGGTTTTGACTGAGCACCAGTTGGTAAGTCTAGGGGCAGCCCAGATGTAGCGGTATTGAGATACACTTGAAGGATCTCTTTGCACAGCTCAATGAGATGGGCTTCAATGTCTCTGTCCTCGTCGCTTGGGGGTCTATCCGAGATGATGTTTTGGAGCAATCTAAGGCACAACTGGTAGGATTCATTCTCAAGACGTAAAACAGGGGGATCCTGCATTTGGGTCATTGAGCCAAGTTCCTGAAGCTTTGCTCTGAGCTCGCTGTCACTGTTTATCTTATGTGCATGAGTTGCCACATCATGTAAGGCTTCAAAGAGTATGACAGTATTCTTCGCTGACAATTGAGCTCTATACATGTTGTAGATCTCCATTACAGCCTGAAAATAAATAAATAAACATATATGGTTTCCATCCATTTGTACGAAATGTATAAACAGTATTTTTGCCAAACGGTTGCAGATAAGAATTTGTGTATATACAGTTACCGTTAGCTGCAGTTTATTCCAAACTACAATGACGATAAGTGCATATACACCTACCACTAATCAAACCAGCAATTCGTGAAAACAAAAACAATCAAAACAAATAAAGGTTGTAAGAGTACACCACGCAAGGTGTTGAAATAATCTTTACACGTTTTATATGCTTCCATATTCAAAAGTATAGGAACGGTAAAACCACAGGCTGGTGTGCCTTTGGCTGATCTATGAAACTTATTGGCACTTCTATGGATGATATATGCATTTCACGTTGGATCTCAAACAGGAAGAATGTCCAGTGCAATGTCTATCCATTCTAGTGATGTCATCTACCCAACCAATTCCCTTCTGTGAAACAACTTGCACCTCTACAAATGTTTCTAACCAAAATCCTAGTTTACATGTTGTCTTGTCTAAAAGTCCTTTTAAATAGCATGCAAATTCATCCTAGGCAACCCAACCCACAGAGGTTCCGATCCAATGCAATATGGTAACAGACTTTAAAGTTTAAATTATACCATCAAACATTACAATGCATAAATCTAATAATTATTCTCACATATTTGAGGAAACATGACAATCTCCCTTTTATGGGGCAACCCTAACTCCAAGAACTAACTAAAAGAAGGCAAGAAACTTACAATTAACAAGCAAACAAGAGAAATGCAATATCAACTCTCTTGGTAAAAAGAATTGCCAACCTGAATTAAAAGAAGTTGGACAGCAGCACGGCATTTAGCATCACTTATTGCATAATACAAGGCCCTTGTCCTCAGACCTTCCATATCATCATCCATTGACAAGTCAGCTTCTTCGGCATTTGAATTAACGAAAGAATTAGTTTTGTCTCTGATCAAAGTCTCCATATTACTTTCGGAACTGATGAGAGAAAAATCAGGAAGAGTTGCAGCAGCAGCATCTTTTAACGAGAATGCCACCTCAAGCCACTTCTCTTCATGGAAAAGTGTCCCAGCATTGCTCATTAATCGAACAAATGCTGCAATGCCAATTCCAGCAAGACTCTGATGGGGTCGCTTTATGAAACTAGTTAGCAGCTGCAGAACTTTACTTAGTAGCGGATTAACAGTATCATAAAACTTAACAAAGAGATCCACAACCAGCTGAAGTGCCAAAGTGCATGTCTCATATAACCATGCATCTTGCTCCAGCTCATTGCCATTGTTATCTATGCTTTCGTGCATTGAACCTCCAGATGGATCAATGGCATGTCTTACATAATCAAATATGGGAAACAGAACAGAGTCAAATACTTTTTCCCATAATGGTAAGGTGAAGAGATGACCATGGTTGCGTAATGTGTCAAAAAGTACTTGCAAAGCTGCTTTCCTAATTTCAGGCCTTAGGTCAAAAGTAAGTTCTGACAACCCTGCAAAAATATATAAAATATGAGAATAGCATACTGGAATCATTGAGTTTAAAGTTATCGGAGATTAGGGCCAATATTTGCTTTTCAAATGCAATGAAGCGTGCCTCTTTCATAAGACAAAGATACCTGCTAACAAGGGGTACCAGAAGTGTAGATGATCATCCTTGTCAATAAGCTGTGGGCCATCCATTTTTTCTTTTCCTTCTATATGAGGTGACACAACGTCAGTTTCTGAAGGCTCCTTATCCCTGAACCTAGTCGTGCTGAAACCTCCATCAGCAAGCTTTGCCGCACAAAAACGTAAAAAACCAATTGCATTGAGACTAATATCCTTGTTAAACCTACTATTTGTAAAGGCAATCAGGCAATTAACACAGTCTGTAAAGGTAGTGGATTCAGTTTCTGTAATGTAAGGGAAATAATCCCTTACAACCTTCTCAAGAATCTCAAAAGCCAAGAGAACGATGTTCTTGTGTTCATCGTAGGAAGCAGTTGTGAAGACCTGCAGAAAAAAAAACAGTTAAATGGTTACCAAGAAAACGCCTAAGAGCAGTAAAGGTGCTAGAATTGTAGAACGATCACTATAACTGTCCATAGATTGTGATTTAAGGAAATAATATTTAAAAAAACTATCAGTAAAATAAACACATACCATAAACATGCTTTTCCAACCCGACTTCACATTAGTAACACGAGCCAACACCATCTGTGAGACACATCTAATTATTAGCTCACGGATTTCAACAGCTCTACTTTTGCGCATAACGATGACAAACGGCTTCATAAATTCATTCTGGAAATTGTAATTCGCCAATTCCTCACGTTCTAAGAATTTCATTGCTAGTTGGCGCAAGGAATCCATTGCAAAAATTGCAATTGAGAGGTTTTCTGAGCAACCAATGGTGACAAAGAATTCAGATAAGACATGCCATATGCGTGACCAGACAAGTCTGATCCGATTCATGTTATAGTGCCTGAAAAAACAAAAGCATAGGTGAAATTCATGTACAGCTGTTAATAGTAGTGGTAGAAGAACATAAGCTGTTTTCCTTACGCAATCTCAACAATCTTTGTAAGGCTAAAAACTCGTGGCTCTGACGGCGACCGTAACTCTTCCATTGAAACCTTACAAAGTGCTTTTACAAAATCAACTACTGCCTCACTGTTCAACTTTTGACTTCCTAGGAATATACGATTCATATCTGCTATTCCTACTTGTTCCAACAGGTTCAAATTGGAAACCAAGTTGTTGGCTTGCTCCGATGTGACTAGACCAGAAGCATGACCACCAACACCAGCACTATCATAGGAACCTCTTCTTACAGATAATGTTGGATGCTGCACTCTAGCAGGTCCCTTTTTCATTAGTACCGGAAGGATTGATGTCTTGCCTTGTTTAGACTTATCTAGTTCATTTTGCTGTATTGCAAAGAAAGTGGCATCTAGAGGAGCACCCTCACCAAGAAGATGTAGATGCTCAAACCTTGAGACACATGTCAGAACATGTTTCCAGGCTTCTTGTAAGTAATTGCCATCTTCATCGGCAATAGTTAAAATTGCCTGCACGAAAGTAAAGAAAATAGAATCAGTAAGAAACAGTCCGATAAACTGAAACAAGGTTTCATACTGATAACGTGGATCACCCACAGGATTGATATTAAAAAAATTGTGAGAAGATACTATGATCAGTAACCTTTCAACATGCTTCATGTCTTATTATTAAAGGATAACAGACCAATCAATAACCAACGCTTTGCATATTCTACAGATAGCTAGAAGAAATTACCTCTAAATAAAACAAACCCGCAACATAAAGCTCGTGTGTATCATATCCTAAATATTATCAGTGAGCATCAGAATTATTTTCAAATCCCAGCCTTTCATAGAACATTAGATAATTTACGTAGAGCAGTAGTCAATCCAGACAACCAGCAATAATTTAAATTAACCAAAGTCCTAGGATATGCTAAGATCTCTGGTATCAGTTTCCAAGTAACTAGACCTATCCGATTTCAAACTTTAATAAGTACAGAAACCCCAGTAGACTTGCTAAATTATGAAAAAGATATAGATGACATGGTCAAGATCAAGTTCGGAATATCAGGATTAGTATTGGGAGTAGCCATTATTATTTATGTAAGCATCAGTACATAATGGAAGTATTGGACCCCACCCATCTCATTAAAATTAATAATTTAAAATTTGTTTTAAAAAAGAAAATTAAATAAATAAAAAATCGGAATACCTCTTCGCAAAAGCAAGACGAACAGATCTATTTATTAAATTATAAAAGAAAAAGTGAGACGAGGAAGAGGAAGAGAACATGAAGATCACACAACGACAAAGAAGAAGAACTCCTTGTTTCCAAAAAAGGATAGAGGGATCAGCCGAGATCTCATCCAAACTTCCCTAATATTGGCTGATATGTATGATCCAGGCTGATACCGTCCTTTGGAATCGGTTTGGCCAAACCTTTAGCCTAATCAGGATTAGTTCAGTCCGATCCCACCGCATTATCACCGATACCATACATACTACAAAGCATGGTCGAGATTACATTTAAGTGGCAACACTAGAAAGCTAAACAAGTGCGGACCCTCATAATTGGAGCAAAACTTAGACAACAGAAATGAGCGCAAAGACGCTAGCTAGAACAGGAATCACCATTTCTAACTGGTAAAGCAAGATATCTAAGGCCATAGATGAAGCGCATGCAACTAGAGACGCTCATTTTATATACTTGTTAAAACTGATACTACAAGCTCAAGTATTTAACGTATCCTCACCTGTTCACTGAGACGAGTATTATATGAAAATGGAGAGTTAAAGAAAATGCACAGGCTTCTTTGTGAGGTTAGGATAAATGGACCAAAACAGCAAGCTGCTTAAGAAGTATATCTTATTTATTAATTTCCTAAACCTTCTACCCCTAATCAAAGAAAAAGACCTATAAAACCATTTAACAATGGGCGTAAACTAAGGCGATCATGAAAACTAAATAGATAAACTTTAAAAAAAAAAAAAAAAATACTTGGAGATGCTCTATCTGGTCAATGTAGAGACATTATTATAAAAAAAAACAAACCTTGATCGCATCGATATTTTTTTGTTTCATATCTGCAGCTGAGTGAAGTGATGTAAACTTTGCAAGTGAAGTAACGAAGGCATCTCTATGGGTCTTCATTGACATAACAGCTGTGACATGGATTGCACTTCTGAATCCATCAAGACATTTAGATATTATTTCCTCATCATCACTCTGATCCAGGGGAACACTGAAGGCTGCCAGCATAGGAGCCCAACACACCTCAATCATGAATTTCAATATTACAACATCTGTTGCAGCATAGTATACCGATCTAAAATGCCAAGACATTTTGGATAAACCAAAGGTTAACACTTAGTTCCTTTTACAAAGTACAAAAGTCAAAATATGTGAAGATATCAAGATCAAACATTATATGAAAGCAGAATGGCAGCTTACTGAAAGTAAATGAGCTTACTCAGTTTTGCGAGCTTTTTCCTTAAACTGTTCCTGCATATGTCTAATAAGATCATCACTTGTTTCCATTGATTTATCGCTTCGCTTACGGACTACAATATTCAAAATGCCATCCAATCCTAAGATTCTGTTGGAGTTCAAGGTCTGCAAGTTCTGGGGAGCCACCTCATCTTCTTTCATTTTGATTTCATTTCTCGTAATTCTTTCATACAAGAACCTCATATATTCCTCTGGTAGATCTTTACCGTCATCAATACCACGATTGTTTCGTATGAAGTCATCTGCAGACATCTGCATATAAAAGTTTTACCCAGATTAAGCTTGAATGTATTTGCGGAAGTCCCTTGCAGAAGTTTTAACATAACTAACGAACACCGCATACCTTTTTCTTAACCATTGGGTTATGTGCATCGGTATTGAGAAGTATCACAGAGTAAGCAAGAACGTAAGCCGTATCTGCACTGGAGAATGCCTTCGGATTACATTTGCAATATCTCTCGGCAAACTTCTCCATGATTCTGTCTATCTTTTGTGCTTCACCAGGCAACCTAAAGCCTTTCAGGAAGACCCGAATTGCCTCATCAAAATCCATGCCTTGAAAGTCAAATGAATCCACATATGCATGCATGACTTTAAGGGGTAAATCCTCCCTTTCCCCTAGATACTCGCCCACAAGTGTTTTGTTTAATCCAGAAGCACTTCTAAGGAAAGTGGCAATCTGCTCAGGTGATTCACCAACCTTTTCGGCATTTATAAGAAATTCAATTCCTTTCTTAGGCTTCCGATTAAAAAGAGATATACCTTCCTGCAATTACAACTGTCCCAACAATGAAGGGAAAATATATGAAGAACTTACAAGGAAATATGTAAAAATATCATATTCCAACCTGAAGTTCGAGCTTATAAGCCCGGCGTTGCTCAAAAGATGATGCATCTGATATCCCATTTGCTCCTTCAGAGTGAGAATCTGCTGCTTCAGTAAGCTCCTCCATGTTTCCATTCGTAGTCAGATGTTCATTCCCACCTTCACCACCATCATCAACAGTTTCTGGAGTTTTAGGGAAGTGAGGATCTGGTATTCTTAGCTGTTTATTCATCCAATCTCCCATCGACTTCAAAATTGCTACTAAGCACTTCATTGATTCAAGCTTCATTGTGGTATCCTGAGGTGGAACAAGTGTTGTCACTGTTCCAGGAGGAGGGCCTTGAGCAGTCTTAAGAAGGCCCGTTACTATCCTGTGTGGACCGTAAGCAGACATAATTATGCAAATCTTCATGAAATAAAATTTTCAAAAATAAAAAAAAAAAATAAAAAAAAATAAAAAAATAAAAAAAATCGGTATGAGAAAAGACAAAATTCCCTTATCTGCAACTGCTAAATTTAATAAGAATTTCTGGAGTGCAGAAAAAATAGAGATCTTAGTACCTCTCAAAGATGTTCGAAGAATGAACATCACAGTCGTAGTTTACAAAGATATCCACCAAAATCTGAGAGTCAAGACAGAGCTTTTCTAAAAACCGTAGTACGATCATCTTCTGTTGAAAATTTGGTTGAGAAACATTTTCTAGAACTCTGAGAACAATCATAGGAAAGAAGACACCGATTTCAGCCTTGAGACCTGGTCGAAACCTCGATACCAGGCTAAGGAAAATGGAACAAGATAACTGGAAAACAATCATTAAAGTGGAGGCTGTATTCTTCAATAAGGATAAGCACAGGTACTGCTTAATGGCACCCAGAAATCTGTGCATGGTCAAGACAAATTCATGAGAAAATACACATACACTTAATATCATAGAAGCTATGATTAAGATGGAGCTTACAATCGTATTAGCACAATGCACATAGTAAGTAACCATCAAGAATACACAGAATAAAACTACCTGGCTTATTTGTAACAAGAGAAAAAAGTCCTTAGAATATTGCACGAATACCCGAAGATATACAAAACATAACTTGCTTCTGAAAACCATAAGCCAAAACCACTAGATATCAACCCAGGAATTGCAACAAGTTAAATCAATTACCCACAACATAGTCCATATAATCCTAGCTTCATGAACATGTCATTTCATACCAAGTCTTTTGGCCGTATATAACACAAAGAACAATTTCTCCATTCTACAGTGGAAGTTATACAAATAAAAATTCTGGGCAAAAATTTCCTCTAGATAATTGGATTTCGTCAATTCATATCTTTGGGCTAGCATGAAGACTCACCATCCAAGCGCAGATGCACCATATTCATCAATTTAGTTTACCTACAGAACCAAATGGGAAGCTTAAATGAACTTCGCATTAAGTTATCCTTTGATCCTTCGACCTAAGCCAAACTTCAAAATCCATAATAAGAACACAAGTAGTTTAAAAGAAAATTCTTGAGAGCGTGAGGAGCGTGTAACAGGAGATGTTTAAACCTTTCCGCTAGGATTAACCTCTTTAAAAGTGTGCTACAGGATTATGAATGACACAGCATAAGCTTCTACATAGCTTCCTTACTTTTTTTTTATTTACATTACCCTAGGTCAGAAGCATGACGAAAACAACTTCAAACTTCCAAATAAACTTGAGCACCTTCTCAGGCTATTTTGACGGGAGCGAATTACCTCCAGTTTCTTATTATCAAGTTTCCTCCATTTCATGGCCACCATGCACATGTATTAATCCTTCAGTCCATGTTATTCACAGCCCATAGCATTTTTTTGGGACTTTTAGTGACGTTAGACAAACTCTCAGCTATCTCTTGCTCTATTCGTTTCTCGTTCTGCTAGGTAGCCGTGTTACTCTTAATATCAAGAAATCAAATAGAAACTCATTTTACAACTTATAAACTATCTTTGCTTGCTCTGCTCAATCTACTCTAAACTCCTGCCACGGATCTTTCCTATATGATCAAGTAACCCGATATCCACCTACGATCGATCTTTCCTATATGATCAAGTAACTCGATATCCGCCTACGTAAAAGATCGATAAGGAAAAGATTTCTTGCTATTGATAAGGCCAACTATAGAAGAGGAGCTCCAATCCACATATCAACAAAATGGAATTTCCATAAGAAATTATCAGCAAAAATAGTAGACTTTAGATGGGCAATCTACATATGGCATCAATACATAGAATGTTCACGTCATAAACAACATCCCCTTTTTTAAGATACTACTAAGGTGTCAGGCTAAGTGAGACAAAAACTAGTATATGATATGAATTCAATCCTATTAGCTCAGATGGTAGGTTGATCTGAACCAGGAAACTGCAAGTATTCCCCAAAAGAATATTTTCAATACTCGGATTCCATTTTGCATGGAATTGGTCAAATTGATGAGGATATCAATCAATTAAATCAAAACCAGATGGTACAAATGGAAAATAGCACTCAGAAATTTCTTTCAAATTGAAAGAAAAATATTATCGTACTGCTACAAGACCAGCCATATTGTATAGCACTTAATGTTTGCCAGTTAAACAACAGCATACATAGAGGATATTAGTAGCGGAGATGAAAATGTTACTTTGGATCTATAGCAACACCATTAAGAATAGGATCTGCAACAACATCATATGACTGAAACTTAGGGTTGCTCCTATTCAAGAGAAAATGAGGAAAATAATTATAATGGTTTGGTCATGTGAGAATAGACCAGACCCCTAATTGCGCCTCTAAGGAGACGTGAAGATACCACCAACAAATAAAAAAGGAGAAGAGGTCAGTGCAAGAAGAGTTGGTGAGAAACCGTCCAATTGGATCTCATCTACTTGGACCTCAATGAGGATATAGCTCTCCAGTTTCCATCAAGTAAAATGGCAGCCTATAATTCGTGTTTTCAATCCCGTTGTGTAGGACTTGGGAGTTGGATTCTCTTGTTGTTGTTTGACTTTGTTTTGTCGTTTTCGTGTTTGTTGGATCTAATTCATTCCCTCATTTTTTGCCCTTTGTTTGTTAGTTTACGTGCTATGTACGTTGCCTACTTATGTTTGAAAATCTTTTACGGTGTGCTTGTTTTGAAAAAAATTTCAAGCTAAAAAACTATAAAAACAGCCTCCTTCGGGACAATGGCAGCGTACATCTAACCTTCTACATACCCCGCCTGCATAGGACTTCCCACTATATTGTCTATTCTTATTATTGTACTAAAGGTGCAGGGCTTCGAGCCTCTATTAACCTACAACCAAAGTGGCTCTTCAAACTATTGGGCTACTCCTACTATGCCCATTAACTTCAAAGTTTCAGCAAGAGAGAATGCGAAGCTATAATCAGCAGCAATGCAGCCCTCTATTTAACAAAATGCTGATTCATCTTTCTAGCAAATAGTTCATGGATTCTTCACTATATAACTATATAGCATCAAGAAATGTGAAATGCATGCAATCACAATTTACTCCATCCTATGATTCCTATCCAACACCAAATAGATGCTTTTTCAGAAGCAGCATACTCATTATGTCCTAGAAGCCAGAGTACAAAATCAATATGTTCGACTACTCTTGCAATTATGTACCTAGAATTATAAATTTGAATAGAAATAGCCTTACTGCCTCAGCTACACAAAGACCAAGTGAATTTCACAAACATAAAAAGCGTGACAAATTTACCCATCCAACAGAATCTAAGACCTATTTCGAGTACTTAAAAGTTTTGAATATGTAGACTATTATCTTAACAGTATGTTCACCACAAGCCTTTTGCACTGCCCTTACTTTATCCCGCAGCTAATTATGAGAAAAAAAATAAAGAAACAAAGATTGTCTGGCTATTACTATTATCAACCACCTATGGATCCATATGCAACTAAAACCCTCAATTTTTTCTAAGTGATTCATCATTTTCTTCAATGTTTGGCTTAAGTTAAATAGAAACTCAGTTTATGTAACTTCTTCCAATTATAGTGCAGGTTATGATCCATTTACAAGCTATACGAAAAACTATGCCCCCGTTAGCTTCCCAAGAGGAAAAAAAAAGAGTTTCAAAGAAACAAGTCGTTGGGAAATCTATACGTTCTCCTCCCACCAATCAATGCTTTCTAGAAAAGTTAGACAAAATGGCATAATGTCTCTGGTTGCCAAGTCCATTAACAAATTTATTGGCTGCAGTTAGCAATTAAGTTCAACGAAGCAACAGAAACATAGTCCATGAATATAAGAATAAAGACAGGGTTGCATCATGTGTTAAATCTGTTAAACTTCACATATGAAGTGTGCACCCCCAAATTTCGTTGAGAGATGAGTCATGTTTGGATTGAAGTGCATGTTAACATTTCATGTTTATGCACCAAATCAGTTAAGTTAATGCTTCTTTGCATAATCGGATTTATCACATGATCTAGCAGCAGACGCATTTCTAAAACTAAAAAACGAAGCAGAAAATGAAGAATAACTTCAACTAACCACAAGATCCACTAACAAGTAAACACTTCACCTCTCACTTGTCCTAAAAACTGCACCAGCATTCTCCAGCAAGATCTTGAGCAGTTCCAACGCAACGATCTTTCCTTTCATCAGTGCTGGATCTGCAAGAGCATCCTTGGGAGCCGTCTTCATAGACAACTTACACAAAGCACGGAACACAAGAAACGCGTCCCTTCTCAACTTATTCCCAATCTGAACTTCTAGATCATCATCCCGATCTAATCCTTCAGTCCCCAACTCATCCTTCCTACCCTCGATCGCGGTCTTATACATGTTGATTTCCCAGTACTTAGCATCCAACATGTCCTTATCAGTAGAATCGAGCAAATCTGCAGGGTTCGTGCCCTCTCCCACGGTAGATTCAAAAGCACCATCATGGCTGGATATTATTGCTGCAGGACTGCCGAGAACAATGTCTGCATCACCAATTATTCGAGTAATAAAACCCTGTACGAATTGCGTAACATCGATGCTCGCGTTGGAATTATTGTTTGACGAAGTGGTGTTCAACGTCGTCGGATCGATAAGATCTGCAACAACGATAGGTTGCACGGGGACCATGGATGAATCTGCTTCCATTCGTCTAAAGACAATGACGAGCATCTGAATCAAAGAGGCTTTAGCAGTCGTCTGATTCACGGCGCTCTTACTGGAGAGGTATATATCATAGCAAGCACGAACTGCCGCCAAGAGCGAGTCACCATGGACGCGAAGTGACGTGGAGGTGACGGCCGATAGCACCGCCTTGAGAACGAGCAACTCAACGGCCTCGTCGCCGAGGCCAGCGCAGGCGCAGGCGGAATCTATCAATTTGGCAAGCAATCGAGCGTCAGGCCCCGACGACGAGTCCGCCTCGCCGCGGAGGTGGTTGTGCGAGATCAATTTATGCAAGCAATCCAGCGCGGGATCAGCGATCTTGGGCGAGTTGGAGCTCAGCGCGGCGACGAGCGGGGTGAGAATGGACTCGGAATCGGCAAGGGAATACTGGATATCTCCGTGGAGAGGGCCGGGGAGCGAGGAAGATGAGTCAGGGGATGAGCTCGTTTGCGAAGATTGAGAGGAGGAGAGACGGTCGATGAGGGATTTGCACTGGTGGGAGAGCTTGGAGTGGCCCTTGCGCCACGATGCATTCTTGATGATCTTCTCGAGGAATGGGATTAGGAGAGGGCTGAGACGGGAGTCCGCCGCCGCTGAGTCGGCGGCGCCGCCGCCGGCGGAGGACATTTCGGAGACGGAGGGAGTCAGATTGGATCTGGAGATTGGAGAGAAGGGAGGGGAAGTGGGACACTAGCTGCTTGAGCTCGTTTATTGTTAATATATGCATTATTACAATTTTTTGGGGTTATTATCAAATCAGCCTATGACTCCTAAATAAATATATATTATATATTTCAAAAAAAAATATAAGATATTTAATGTGTTTATAATTTTATATTAAAAAATTTTATATAGGTATTTTACGGCTCCAATTTTTTTATTAATTATAAAATTTTTAAATTTTTTAAATATTTATTTAGAAATATAATATTTAAGTGTATTTTAATTTGATTTAGTAAATATTAGAAAAAAAAATTTAGTGGATTTGAAAAGCAGGAGCTTTTATGATATTATACCTTATTCTTTTGAGATCTAAGTGTTTATGTAACTATACATATGCTAAAAAAAAAATGTAACAATACATATGCTAACTAACTAACAAGAATCGTATACAAGTATGCTTTAAAAACTTTTTACTTCTCTTATATACTTTTTTCTTTCTTAGTTCTATAGACATACTATTAGGACCATACTAGCTGTTCTATGGACTCGAAGGATATTTTTTACCTGTTGTTTGGGCTATTAATGATGTTGTGCTTGGGGTATATTTTGGGTTTAATGATACACTTCCGGTTTCTTTTCTTTTATCTTAATCGACGAGTTTAATTTCTATCTAATATTTCGATCGAAAATAATCGTTTAAATAAAATCCATCCCAACCAAGTTTGCTGGTTTGAAAGAATATTAACAGTTACCATTTTCCATTCCTTGATAATAAGAGAAGAAATTGAGAATTGAAAGGAAGATTAATATGAGAATCTTTTCATTTCTGAGAATCTTTTCATTTCTCGTTGACAAAAGTTTTCTGACATTTATTAACAAGAAGCAGTTATTAATTTTCTCATTAACAGATTTAATACTCCCAGACTAATATTCTGAGAGAACTTTCTCGGGATATAAAAAGAGTACATTGAAAAGCAACCTTAGAAGAAGAGGGGAAGACTGAAAAACCGGGGGATGGAACCGGACCGATTAGAGTACTAGCCCGAGTCAAGCTTAAGTTACTGCTCCAGTCCAAAGTAAATAATAATAATAATAATATATATATATATATATATATATATATATATATATATGTATATATATAGATATATATATATATATATATATATATATATATATATAAGAACTATCAGGCTAACCCGATCTGCAGCCTCCTCCCCACTTCGCGATTCTCCGAGTTCCTCATCTTCTTCTGCATCCAGGGGTAGATCTCCTCTCCACCACTGACTGACCACCAACTCACTGCCTTCGTTTATGATCCTCAGATTCCTCGCAGATTTGTGAAGAGTGCTTAATGTTAATAGATATTTTGAGTTTTGACTTATTTTTAAGTTTAGTAATCTTTTTATGTTATTGATTTTTTATTTTAGTTAGGTCAATATTTTGAATATAATAGATACTATAATATGAAGAATTTAATTTCTCTTTTCTTTTTCTTAACATGGTACCATAGCCATGTTAGTAAACCCTAACCGTCTCTTTATATACTACTCAAGAATTTTCTAAATTACCAGTCTCGAATGGGACAATCATTCGAACCATTCTAATCAAGCTAACCTTAAATAATGGTAATGCAATGAAATGTTCACGAATCTACTGCAATCATTTCTGATAGTACGTCATCTCGCCAATCAATCCCTCCAAAAACAATTTCATATAATAGTCTTAATGCACAATATATCTGAATATACACTTAGAAATATTTTTCAATAAATCCAACTCATATATATATATATATATATATATATATATATATATATATATATATATATATATGATTATATAATTCAGGCTCTAAGTTTCAGTATATACAAAACTTTTGAAGACTTAAAATATATATTTAGAAATATTTTTTGAAACATAATTTTGAATTATAGGGATTTATTTTTGTAATTTGAAATGATCGGAAAGCATAAAAATTCGAATACTCTATCTATTTTTTTAGTCAATTTTTTTAAAAAAATATTTATACATATGTATTTTTGAATAATTTTGTAAATTATTCAAAAAAAAATGAATTTTTTGGTAACAGTTTTACAAAGTATAAACTTTTTGAAAATAGCCCTAAAGAACATTCTACATACTAAGTAAATATCTAAATATCATACTTAAGTAGTATACAAAGAGACTTGTCCCTCTTAGGTACATAACTCCGAAATTCTTCTCGGAATATCTAGATATAAAATTCTCTTGATATTTATGTAATAGAGCGTGATCTCGATTTGTGTAATGAATACTCTAAATCTAAGGTGGCTAATAATATAAATGAAAACATATAAAAGTTTTACGTTGAAACTGTTGATCTAGATTGAAGTAAAACTACATGCGTTCACGTGACTAGCGAAAAATTTACTATAAATGGAAAATATTACAGATCTTCCTCATTTTCTATCTATGGAACAGGGTCACAAAGTCTAGACCTTGATTATAAGAGTTCTCTCTCGAGTAGCTTTAGTCATCCCGAAGTGTTGCTCATGTCTCCAAAGCTTCGAGTCCCCCGTCCAAAGCTTCGAGTCCCCATATGCGGAGGCAATTGTGAACTGTATTTATAAATGGCGGTTGTGCTCGTATCTTACAATCCACCCAAATTGGCGCATATCAAAAATAACCAGTTAGCGTGTCCTCATTTCCACTACGTGTCTTTGTGCAATCACTCATGAACGATTCTTACACTCGAGATCGATCTACCGCTTCATGACATCAGCCTACTCCGAGACCTCTGATTGAACTAGTGAGTGTCCCTTCTTATTGCCATATGCAGGCCAAATCCTGTGTTGAATGAAATCCCACGAAGGATGTGGCAACGCATGTCGGCAAACCATTAGAACCTTCGTATTCCAACCTCGGCCAGACCATGCAGCTCCTAATCAGACCGCATCGAGTCACGTTTAAACCGGCCGCGGCGTATTATATTTGGTCTATTTGCACCAAATCATAGGTGGTTGCCAAAGCGGAGTCATGGTTGCACCATCACATTTCGTTCCTTTTTTCTTATTATATAAGGCTTGCGGCCTTCATCTCAGTGTCTTTCGGGGTTATCTCGGCCCAAGCCATCTCGGTAAAAAGCCCAGAAAACTTAGCCCACAGCCAAGACAATAGATATATCACAAAGAATATGCAGGCTAATAGGGCCGCCAATATTACGACGAAGAAGATTATGGTATCCCGAGGCAACAGTTAGGCCTCGGTCCAGACCGCCTCTGCTCTCAACCATAGCACCTCTGGGACCACCGTTGCGGCTGCTAAGATCCCACTAACGGCCCTCGACGTGGCTCCTTCCAGCCGACATTGGCCGAGAAGTCTTGGATGACGTGTTGCCCCCTTCCTGCTGGAAGCGTGCCACAAGGAATCAAGAGGCAAGCCAAGCTTGAAGAAGATGGTGTCTGCTAGTCTGCTAGAGGCTGTGGGAGCGACGTAGGCCGGCGCCATGCAGTCAAACGAGCGCTACAACCATTCCTGGGATCTGACATGGAGGCATTCTTGTTTGGGTGAAACAAACCACTCCACAATGTTCCTCCACCACACTCCTCTGCCATCGAGCCGGGAAGAGTACTGGACCACCATGGACGATGGCACTTGCGCCTCCAACCTCATCAAGTAAAACACCTAAACCAAGCAGAACACTCACAAATGTTTTCGGCCTGGTGCTAGTCCAAAAGTTTTTTTTATGATTTTTCTTATAAGATATATGACAGTAAATTATATCCGTAACCGATCTATTTGATATGGCTGTCGTAATACGTAAATTCGCAGATGGCGATCACACTGTTCAACTATCACAACTTCGCACCTGATTCACGTACTCAAATAATGTTCGTATATCGGACAGAAGATTGTGCACCCTTTCTAACGTCCGAATTTTTCACAGATAGATCTATTAATCTGCACTTCGTTGAATTAAAATCTTGCAGACGCCGGCTGAACTACCTAACACAGGGCGAGCTAGTCCCAAGATCAATAATGAAACTTTTGAAGTTTCTAAGTCAGAAAATTGCACTAAGGGCAAAAAAAAAAAATATTAATAGTAGATTATGTGTACTACTGTAGCATTCTGAAGCCAAATTCAACGGGAGCGGCAGGAAACCGGACCGTCTAGATTAATCCATCGGATTTTACAAGGATTACGAGATATTATATAAAATTTTTATTGATTTATTTGATCTATTTTTAAAGTATGTTTTAAAAAAAATTTAAATTACAAAGTCGTAGATTTTGATTGATCTACAAATTTATAGTTAAAATTTTTCCAAAAAAATATCGAATATTATGTCAAAATGATGATTAAAGTTTGGATTATCATTTTGATGTAGTATGCAGTATTTTTTCGAAAATTTTTAATTATAAATTTTTAGATCACGTCAAAATCTATAATTATAATGTAAATTTTTTCTTAAAAATACTCCAAAATAAGACAAATAAATTGATAAAAATTTATATAATATCTTGAAAGCTGCCCAATCCAGGTCGGATGATCTGAGCCGCCGATTTTCCGCTACCCGCCAGCCGCGCCCAAATTCAACATTCAACAAGGCTCTAGGGACCGCACATGCATAATTAATTAATTAATAACGGACCCGCTCCAATTCCAACAAGTGCTTTTGTAAAGTTCTCCTATTTCAAATTCTGGCGCCAAACAAAAGGATTAGTTGTAGGGCAATCCAATTAAGAACGGACATAAACACATATGCCAATAAAAAATATATAATACAATTAAAAATATTGAATACGATAATTTTTAAAATAATATGATAGAAATACGATTTGGTTGTGACAATTAAAAATAAAAATAATTAAAAATAATTTATATTAAATATTTAAATATATAAAAAATAGTAATACTAAATAATGAAATTTAAATATAATATAATATTTTATGTTTATAAGATAAATTTAAATAGTAAGCCAAATTAGATCAATAAATATAACAAAAAAATATAGTATTTCATACATAATATATTATACTATTTACTGTTATATATTGTTAGTGATATCTACTTTTTTATTTATCTAAAAGTAAAAATAAATAAAAACAAATAATTTTTTCTTTAAAAAAAATACGGACACATGTCGGATATTCTTATTGGTATGCCCGACACGTGTGTCTGAATTTATTTATTTATTTTTCGAATACCTCTTGAACTTGTCCATGTGTGTGACTAATCTTGTGTATTAGTGTCGGATGCTATATGAAATTTTTTGCCTAGAAGCGCTTCTTGTACAACTGTTTGGAAGACAAAACTAGCGTAGTCAAATTATGATCTATTAATTGCATTTTGATACACACCCCTCCTTTTCTTGCTAATAGTTCTTTATTTAGATCATTAACTTTGGATATGGGACCATTTCGTGGAATCCTGTTCACGTTTCACGCTCAGACCTACTTCCTAACCCGCATTATTTAGTTTAGATACTTACCAGCTAGGAGTCTTCATTTATTAGTTCGTACAGAAAATCGGAGCAGACCTAATTCTATCCGGTCTCTTATCCGGACATAGGGACATTATAACTGATCTTCAGTCCATCCAAAATGGTTTGGACTGGTTAAGACAGAGAATCGGACAAACGATCGGTTTTCTTCTCTTATACTTTTTTTTTAAAGTAATATTAAAATTTCTATAAATGGCACCGCGCCGGATAGCTCAGCGGTTGAATGAGCGTCCGATTACGGGTTTGAATTATGAGGTTCATAAAATTTATTTCCGCAGATTACAAGTCGGTGAATCTGTCTGTGAAAGGTTCAAGTATTAGAAAGAATGCACAATGTTATGTCTGAAATATAAGTATGCTTGCGCACATAGTCGGGTGCGAAGGTCTTATAGTAGAATTTGGATGAACGCTATTTGAAAATTTGTATATTACGACGGTCTAGTGGCCGATTACGGACACACTTTTTTCTCGTAATCTTAAAAGTTAAATTCTATAAATGTATTTATATACTTGTTTATTTTCAAATATATTAAAAAAAAAATTGTTCTAGCAAGTCCAGTCCAATCTGATGATCGTATTTTAGGATAGTACATATTTCACAGACATATCCGTCCAATCTGATCCGAACCGGATGAACACTCGTATTCCTGAGCATCGTTTACGGTACCGCAAACTAGCAAGTCCCGCAATATTTGTCTTGCTTTTCAAAGGTAAACGTGTTGTCACAAAAAAACATTTCATAAACGAACTTTATTAGTTTTTTTAAAGCATTTAAGGAGCTAATTTAGCTTTATGAAGCCTGGATCTTAGCTGCCCTCCCACTCTGACGAGTCAGCACTATCGCATCACAGCTATTAATTACCAGTTATGTTATTAAAATAAACAATCGTAGGCCCCATATCGTATGGTCGTGCGGCATGCATGCGCCCACGTCGGACGCGGCGTCCCCTCGGCGCCTCCAGGACTAGGAGCTGGCGCTTCGTGTCCGTAGTGGCGGGAAAGTCCCCTCCCACTTCCCGCCATTTTCACATGCTAAACAGATCCGTCATTATCATTATTAGACAAGTTAACAAAACCAGGAACTCGATCTGTTCCTGCTCAATCCAAAAAGAAAAACACAAAACCCCGTCCTAACGCCGGCGGAGATCGGCGCGATGCTCGCTGACGCCGTCAACGCATTCCTTTTGTGGTGCGGCGCACGTCGTCGGTCTGTGAACGCATTCAATGCGCGCGCGAGATCATGCGCCGGAGCACCGCCCATTATTTCCGTGCTCTGTCTCCACCACCCCCTTCCTCCATTAAACAATCGGTAGTATCTTTTTCTTTAATAAAAAAGAACAAAAAGACATTACGGTTTGGAAATACTGTCGGGAGAGTCTTATAGCTTAGATCGTAGTTGTACTGGTGATGCGCACGCGTGAACCATTCGTGTGAGTCAGCACGTGGTGTCTGACTCGGACTCACATGACCGTCTAATCAGACGTGCGTGCTTTAAATGTTGTGGTCACGAACCCTAGCGAGTCCGCTGCGGCCCACCAGCCATTGGAAGAGACGTCAGCATGCCCAATGATATTTTTGTGTTCACCCGCTAATCTATTTCCCAAAAGTACCACGCTGCTGCAGTGCTTAAATAAACACATTTATTTCAGTTATATCTACCTTAAAATCTTAATTTTAAAATAGAGTTTACTATACGTACATGAAGATATCTTATAAAATTGTAGAATCTTGTAATTTTTTGAACTAGTTATTAATATAAATAAAGTTATAAATATTTATCAATTTATATTTCTCAAAATTAAAATTATTAAAATATATTTTTTAATTTAAACTAATTTCTATACCTTATTTAATTATATAAAATAACAAAATTATTCTTTTTTATAAAAAAAAGAATTATTTCGTAATTTGGAAGGACCCGTGGGGTGTTGGGAGGGGAGGAAGAAAACGAAGGCATAAAAAAATTATTTTGAATTAGGTAGTATATTTTAATAATTTGGAGTTATAAATAATATAAAAAAAATATTTGTAAAATTAGGATGTTGAAGAATATTATTATACGCAAGGGTAATGCTTGAAAGATATAGATATAAACAAAAATAATATAGTACCTGATAGATATAGAAGCAGTTATTTCAAATGATGCTATTTTTGCAGGACTCACAACCTAACAATGAATATTTAGATACACGCCCACAATCACATGAACTCATAAGTACAATTCTAATATTAAGTTTACAAATCCTTTGAAAGATAATACAAATTTTGATGTGATTTTTAGGGACGTCTAATATAATATTTTTCAATTATCTTTACCTAAAAGTACCGACACTTTTTTTTTAATACATGATATTTTAGATTTGATTTAGCAATACACATTTATTTAAAACTGTAATATCTTATTTGAATGTTTAATACTATAATGAGATCCCTTATATAAAAATTGACAACATGAACTTGTTGCTGGTATTATTAAGATTTAGAGACAAAACCCATCTACTTTTTGGGATGCAACCTCATACAAAAGGAATTGGTATTATGTGATATCCGAATAAATTCATTTATCTATTAATACTAGTTTTGCACTCGATATACGAACCTACTCATAACTTATATAAATAGAGAAGTTAAAATACTTAATGTTCTTCTATTTTTATAGTTTCAAAATTATATTTAACTAATTTTTATCAATTATTATATTTTTAATATACTTGTCCATACTATCACTCTTTGCGAGTAAAGACGTCGAAAATTTAAATTGCGCTTTAATATTTATAGCATCTATCTCTTTTTCTAAAATCTATATTTCTCTTTTCATATTTTTTTAATTATGCGTAATATATTTTTGAATAAATTTATTTTTACCAACTATCCATATATCAAGTGATTTCGTGTCTCCATTCATCTCAAAATTGATATCAATACATATCTTAAAATAGATTAGATAAGCAAAATATTTTTATTAGTTCATTGGATTTGTCCCGCAAAAAAGGGAGAGTGGTATTACATATAGGATCGACTTGCTCCACTTGAAAATATAACGCTTCGATTCTTAAAGATGCTTAATCCATACATAAGTACATTATCTTTCGGAGTTCAGACACCAGCCGATATTGGACAATCCATGAGCTGCAGTTTTATCTGCACAAGTTAGGATCCAATGCTGCTAACTCAAGATTCATACCGACAAATCTGTGCCTTTTCGAAAAAAAACCACTTGTTTACGCGCTCTCGTAGCCATTCTAATCGCGCGTGTAGTGTCCAAGAAATATCTCCAGCACAATTGTTCGGGTGGCTCAATCCCACTGAACTCTAATACCACATATAAAATTGGCTTGTTTCAATTGAAAATAGAACCTATCTGAATCTCAAAGACGCTTAACCCATATATAAGTATATTATTTTTCAGCCACCAACTGATGCAGGACAATGCAAAAACTACAGTGTTATCTGCGCAAGCCAAAGTCCAACTCCGTCCGACCCAAAGTTTATACTGACCCACAGTGTGCTTATCAAAAACAACTCGTCCATCCGTCCCGGCAGGAATTCATCGTCGAGTCTACTTGCGCACATAGTACATAATAATATATAATGAAATAGATTTATATTAATTTATATACATGTACCAAGATCAATCTTGTGTACATTAAATATTACTTCACTAAATTACTATTTTATTTTTCATATGCTATTGAGCAAAAATAAATTCTACATGGCATAACCGGAACTTATTTGCGAAGTTGCGTGACAATGATATACCCAGTTATATGTATTTCTTCAAAAATGGATAAAATTTTTATTTTAGCTAATTCTTGTTATGTAATAGATAAGGTAACTAATTTTGTGTTATATATTTTATTAAATTATACTATATTTATTTAATTTAATCTTAGACTTTGTATATTATTTAAATTATTACATAACATTTTAAAGTTTGATCAATAGTAAATGCCACATGTATTTGGCTGGTAAAATATTTGGATGACATATAGCTCTAGTTTTACTACATTCTCATAAACGAAGGAGCAAGGGGATAACCACGTGGTCCGGTTGTTGGAAGCCTCTTCCATCCATCGGTGGCGGGGTTCGTGGCTTGAGAGTGCATTCGTGCGCGCTGAAAAAAATCAGCTCTCGTCAGGTGTGTGTGTGTGTGTGTGACTCACATGTATGAGGAATATGCTCGGCATATATTTTTCAAATTCGATGTACAGACACCCTCCACCTTAGCTGATGGTTGAGATCTATTAGGTGCCGTAAAATTCCACCCATACGGTTGCCCTTCTTGAGTGAAGGAGCAAATCCTTTTCAGATGGTTGCCATAAAATAATCAAATTCGAGAACCAAAAAGCAACTTTAATCAATTAGACCATTTATTAAAGAAAAATGGCATATCAGCCCCCCTCTGTCAAGAACAAACCAGTCTCTATTGTGCCGACATAGTAGCATATCATACTGCTATATTGGTATTTTCAGAAACAAATTTATACATTTTGGTAAAACGGAGCTGATTTGTAAAAACCCCTTTATTCAAACACTGAACTGCCGGTTTGTGATCTATACGTCGAATCGGTCGGTTCATAAAGTTGAGTCCAACTAATGATCCTCGTTGAATTGACTAAACAGTCGGTTAAGGGATTAAAAATATATATTTGGAGATGATTGTAAGAAGTTCCTACGAGTTGTCGGCCATTTTATGTGACTGAAATAGAACAATTTACAGGCAACAACAATAGAAAAAATCAACCTTTTAGCATGGACAAGTTTATTAAGGACTAGTATAGCAGATAATAAATTTAAACTCCTACAAAAAAAGGTGGTTATAGGTCGAATATGATATTTCTAATTTATAAGTGAAAGGCAATAGTGGACGATTTTGAAAAGAGCATTTGTCAGAAAAAAATTCATACCTTATAAAATTCTATTAAATTATATATATATATATAATATATATATATATATATATATATATATATATATATATATATATATATAATATTGTTAGAAAATATTTTAAATACAAATGAAATAGATTATTATGTGTAAAATAATTTTTGCATTCATTTTCTTTTAAAAAAAATATTTCTAAATAAATGTACTAAAATTCTAAAATTTTTATAATCAGAAAAATATTTGAAGTTTCAAAACATCTATTTATATACATTTCTTCAAAAAATAATTTTAATATCAAAATTGTCAAAATCATCAACACTTTTATATATATTATATATATATATATATATATGTATATAATATAAAAAATGGCTGCTATGTAATTAGTTCTACTGAGAATATTGTTGCGTATCGATTTTTTTTTTCTGTAACCGTCAAATTTAATTTATATTATATATTGAATAAAAAAATAGAGTAATACGTTATTAATTTTGAAGTTACTTATACTATATTCAGGGAAAGAAGAATTATTGGCAGGACATCCATGGCGTTGGGAAAAAATAAAAAAAAAAACACGCTAACTAGATAACCTGTTAGTCCGTTTTGATTTAAATTAGAAACAAACATTTGAGAATTTTTTTTTAGAAAAAATTTAAATATAAAAATTTTAGATTTAGATAAAATGTATAATTTTTATATTAAATATTTTTTAAAATATCTAAATAGATATTTTAGGATTTTAAATTTTAATAAGTTTAAAGTGAGTTTCAAAACTGTATAGCCACATTGTTATCATTTCCAAGCTTCCGAACATTTTTATTTTACATGCTAAGTATGTTGTATTCAATTTTTGCAAAAAAATTTCCAACCTTATTATCGTTCTTATTGTTCCATCTTATCTTTATTCTTATTTTGCAAATAAGTATTTTATAAATTTGATGCAAAATATGAGCTTGAACAGAATAAATATAGAATTTGATGGAGGAGTTAGTACTTGTATGTTACTAAAAACAGCTCGACGGAATCGCTAATACCAATATTTTCCGAGAAATTTTTTATTTTTTCATAAATTTCTCTAAACATCTTTCTATATTTATAAAATTCTCATACCAAACTCACAATTAATACTACTATTACCTCTATTATCGTATCATATATCAATTTTCTACTAAAATATTAACATATCAACTTTTTAAAAATTTATAAAAAAAAATTATTAGAAGGCATAGCATTCCTAGGGAGAATTTAGCATAGCATCCCTCATATTTTCTTACTATAAGCGTCACACATGCCGGCGTAACTAAGATATGATAATTAGATCGCCCACAGATACGGCAAGGAAAAGTCAAGCGACGAGCGGCAACATAATTAAAATGACGCCGTTGCCCCTAACGATGTTGTTTGTGACCGTATTGTGAAATACAAACGGCCGTAAGGACGGGGAAGCCGACAGGGCCGGCGTGGGGACCATCACGACGGTCGGGTAATCGGAACTGTCCCGGACTGAGTTCCGCTTTTGCCACGTGCGAGAGTTTGCCGCTCTCCTTAAGCTATTTGGTCTGGAGCAGCAGACAGGGAATTCTTAAAGATGGTTAGTTGATAGGGGTCGTTGTACAAGCGCCGTTGCCCGCGGCATGTGAGCTGCTGCCCGCGACCCGATTATGAAAACCCTTTAAATGCTCTTCTTTCTTCGACTGAGGCGGTCTTCAGTCCAAAAGCGAAAGTCATACAAGATCGAGCAGCGATCTACCAATTTTTCCCTTCTCTTTCCTCTTATCTCTTAGCATTAGAATCACGGTCGCAGTCGAAGAAGAGAAAGTTGCAGAGAAAATGGCGCCGGCTGCTGCTTCGCTGGACGAGTATGAGAAGCTTGTCATTCGGATGAACACTCCAAGGTCTTTCCTCCTCCTCCTTCTTCTTCTTCATCTCCTTCATAAACGTTTACTGTGCAAATTACTGATCATTCACCTTTGTTTAAACAGGGTTGTGATCGACAACGCTGTTTGCCAGACGGCGACGCTTGTGAAGGTAGACAGTGCCCGGAAGCATGGCGTTCTTCTAGAAGCAGTTCAAATCCTCACCGACCTCGACCTGTCCATTCGCAAAGCCTACATATCCTCAGACGGCCGCTGGTTCATGGACGTCTTCCACGTCACCGACCGCCACGGCCACAAAATCACCGACCTGTCTCTCCTCTCCTACATCCAGGAGGCGTTGGGAGCGGGGAGCGCAGAAAAACCGCGCGAGATCGAGAGCGCAGAAACAGCGTTAGAGCTAACGGGAACCGACCGTCCGGGTCTTCTTTCCGAGGTGTTCGCCGTGCTCGCCGAACTCGAGTGCAGCGTAATGGATGCCAAAGTGTGGACTCACAAGGGCCGTGTTGCTTCACTGATATCTCTTAAAGACGAGATTACTGGCTCTAGCATCGAAGATCCTTTTAGAATCAAATTCATTGAATCACGACTGAGCAACATCCTCAGAGGAGACGGTAGCGACACCGTCGGAGCACGGGCCGCCATGTCCCCTGTCTCCGTCCACCCTGATCGCCGGTTACACCAGATGATGTTCGCAGATAGGGACTATGAACGCGCCTCCTCCTCCGTTTCCGCAGTGGCGCCGTTGGTCTCCGTTCAAGATTTGGCGGAGCGCGGCTACTCTGTTGTCACTGTCCAGTGCCAGGACCGTCCCAAGCTTCTCTTCGACGTCGTGTGCACGTTGACGGACATGGAGTACGTCGTCTTCCACGGCACCATCCACACTGACGGTGATCACGCACATCAGGTCTGTTCAAAGTTCAAATTCCTTGTTACTTTCATCAAATCCTCGTATTTTCTAAGCTATTTTTTATTAAATGTTACAGGAATTCTATATACGGCATTCAGACGGCAGCCAGATCAGCTCAGAGGCCGAGCGGCAGCGCGTCGTTCGGTGTTTGGAAGCTACCATTGCCCGAAGAGCATCAAAGGTACTTAAATTCTTCACAAACCACTGTCCATGCTTCCAATTCCTATCTAGTCGCATTCATTTCTTAGATTCTCATAAGTTCCATCAATGGCGAACAGGGGCTAAAGTTGGAACTCTGTACAGTCTACCAACGGGGGCTTCTCTCAGAAGTAACTCGAGTGTTCAGAGAAAATGGGCTGCTTGTTACCCGCGCAGAGGTCTCAACCAAAGGTGGAACGGCGTCTAATATTTTCTACGTTACCGACGCATTCGGTGGACGCGTGGACGCTGAGCTCATTAATGGCATTAGACAGAGAATTGGCATGGAGAGGCTCACCGTCGTCGAGGAGGCGCCGCTCATAACTCCACAGAACTCGTTGGCCTCCGGCGGTCGGAACGTTGATGGTGGTGCAGGGTTGTTCTACCTGGGAAGCTTCGTTAAACGGAATCTCTATAACTTGGGACTCATCAGATCCTGCTCTTGAGCAATAGCAAAGCGACAAGGCCAAAAATTTGTCTCGAGCGTGATCGATCCGAACTGGATGCGATACAAATGTTTTGATAACATGGACGCACCCAGACGGGGAACTGTTGATGATGTCAAATGGACTCGTCGTAGCCATTAGGAAGCAGTTGGAGCTGTACTTGGAGGCCAGCTGGACAAGTAAGTGAAAGAGTAAAATCAATATCTAAGAAAATTACAACAGTCTTCCTAAAATTACATTTTTACGGTTCAATTCCTGAAAACATAAAAATACACCGACGTGGCTAGCAACGCCCGTAGCCACATCGGCGCATTTTTTAGTATTCGGAGACTGAAATGAGCAAACACAAAAATCGGAGGGCTGAAAAGTAATTATCTCTAGAATTATCATAAAAAATGCTAATTCTTTCTTGCCAGCTGGGGAAAGTGGGAGCAAGTGTACATAATCTATATATTATCGGACTAGTGACTCATTGGGTGACCAAGGTGTACGCAGAAGCTAGCAGCAGAACGACCAATTGCTTGTTTATTTTGAACTGCACTTGTACATTTTGGAAAGAGTCTTATTAAAGAATCCTTTCGAAAACATATGCGAATCTCATGCAATCAATGATTCATTTTGACTTATGCTTCATTGATCACCAGCTTTCTAACCAAATGCATCGTGGCAGGTGTATTTACATTGGATTCTAAGTTATTGTAGGCATCGCGATGGCAGGATACCGTTGTCCGTAGTGATGGATAAGTCTTAGGAAGTCTTGCTGTATGTACTTGGTTTGACTCCCATCTCGTCAGTGTGCATTTGTAACTGCTGTGTTCTTACGTGTGACGCGGTATTCCTAAAAAATGAGTGTCATTCTGCAAGAGTTAGGTAAAAGGCTTTAGGGAGATTTACTTATCAGCCCCCCCCCCTAGTTCCATTTTTGCGTTTCAGCCCCCCCTATGACGTAGAGGCCTCCCATTTACTGTTTCGACAAATTTCGGACAAAAATGTCCTCGTACGTATTATCAGTTCGGACGCTAAAAATATCTATTTAGAAATATTTTTTGAAAAAATTTTCAACATAAAAGTTGTAGATCTCGACGAGATCTACAACTTTCATGTTGAAAGTTTTTCCAAAAACTGCTTCCAAACATGTGTTTTTGGGGTCCGAAGTGTAGACCTCGGTCCGAAATCCGCTGAAAACAGTTCGGACATTAAAAACACCTATCTAGAAGTATTTTTTGAAAACATTTTGAACATTAAAGTTGTAGATCTCGGTGAGATCTACAACTTTCATGTTCAAAATTTTTTCAAAAAATGCTTCTAGATAGATGACCTCAGTGTCCAAATAGCAAGGGGTATTTTTGTCCGAATGTAGTTGAAATTGGTAATGATGGTTGATGTGATGGAGATGTGATGGGGAAGGGGTTGATTAGTAAGTTTTATAGTTTGAGGGGTAGATAGTAATTTTCTTAAGGCTTTATGCGGGCAATATTTTAGCTCCGGAAAAAAAAAAATTATCTGTGGTCCTTAAAAAAACTTTATTATAGAAATCCAAATTAAAAAGGTAGAATAGGTAGTGGGTATTTGAAAGGTGTGAATAGATAGTGAGCTTACCTCAACATATAATTTTTCCCATAGCAAAGTATACGGGTGCCCACAATATTCTTTTACTGACTATGCTCGAGTGGTATATATTTGGATTGAAAATGGAATAAGTTGTTGATTCACTCAAAGTTATGCCACATAACTTAATAAAGTTCTTCTGCACCACTTTATACACGCCCTTTAAAAAATAGCAAGAGTTCGAACTCATGAATACACGCCTGAAGGCGACTGTGAGTTCCTACAGCGCAACCACAAGGATGGTGTCTACAAAGCTTGAGATGCGTTCTTAGGATTATTTTCTGAAGAGTGTTCTAGAATTAGATCACATCCCTCCATCTTTCTCTCCACCTACTCGAAATATATACAACTGTTATAGGTCCGTTTGATGCAGTATTTTGACCATTTTAAAAAAGTTAAATTATTTATAGATCTCGATATATTTATTTATAAATTCGTAGTTCAACTTAGTTATAAAAAATGCGAAATATACTGTCACAGCTTTGCAGACTATTTTGCATATTTTTAAATATTTAATGAAACACTTTCTGAATATAACTTGTATATAAGTTTTAAATTTTATAGTCTGAAATCAATTTTACAAAATATTAAAATTTACAAATTTGATCTATATTGATATTAATAAACAATCTGATCTGAGATCGACGATGCAGATGATTGTACCGATTCTCGCGAGAAAAGAAATTTATTCCTAATGAGCTACTTAATTGGGAAGAAAATAAGAGTTCTTCAGTTTCTAACCACATCGAAAATGCAAGCACGGACAACGACAAAAACCAAGACAAAACCGAAAGGCAGAAGATTAAAAAATACATCGCCAGCGGAGGGGCCGCCGTGAAGCCCGCCGGGCTCACCGCTGCGATCAAAGAAAAACAGTTCTCTGGCCGCCGCCTGCAGCTGCATGCAGCCTCTCACATGGATCTCCGTGACACTCCTTTTCATGCCGCCCACATGAATCTTTCTCTCTCTTCGAGATCCAACTCTCTTTATCATGTGATCTCTTTTATTCCACCAATTAAAAAAAAATATTTCTATTAGACTAATTAATGTTATTTTATTATTTATTGGACCAATTAATGGAGAACGCGGTGTTGTAATAATGGCGGGAGGCTTTGCGCATGCTGACCGTATTCTTATTTATTTTTTTATTTTTATTTTTTAAATAAGAATTTAAATTAGCACAAAATATAGTTATTACAAACGAGCAACCTTAAATACCGAAATTATTGGAACCCCAAATGCTACATACACATAAAGAAGGTTAAAAAGATATATAACTCACTCTAACAATCAGAATAAAGATGATATAACTAAATTTAGGCAACCAACATTCGGAACAAACATAAACTAAAACATTCAAAAACTCTTCATTTGATAAACTCATCTTTAGAGCTCAAATTCATCCAGTTCAGCATGAAGATTACACCTGGAGCAACATCTCTTTGAGAAATAGTGGGGACATCAATACCAGAGGAGAGATAATTATTTGAAAAGATCATAATTTCAGTATGTCTTTTAGAATAAATTCATTTCAGATCCCAGGAGAATAAAATTCAGCATAGATAACCCAAAAGGAAAAAACAATAACAGGATTCCAGATTAGCCTAGAAAAGACTACAAGGACTGGATCAGAGTTTTTGAATTCTGCTTGCAAACATACCAAACCAATCTCTTTTGATAAATTTGTCAAACTCGTTCATCCTCAAGATAGATGTTTTATAAATAAATTTAGTAACTCCCTATATAGAAGGCTTAGCACCGTGGAAAGTAACATCATTCTTGATTTTTCAAATTGCATATAAAGTGGCAGCCACAACAACACTCCTCATATAAGCCACCTCATTCTTGCCCTGACCGTGGGCTTTGTTCCAACTTCTTAGTATCATCTAGTTTTTGTTTTTTCTCTCATGCAAGCCGCCATTAAAATTGAAAGCAACGGTACATCGAGCCCCTCGCTCTTCTTCTCGTTCGTTTCTCGTGACCGTAGTAGCTTCCTTAAAGACAAGCAAAGAGTAGCTCACGGCTGCTGTTGCTTCCACTTAAAAATATGGAAAATGAGACAGATAAGGCCTAAAAGATGTCTTCTAAGTGTCATGAGCAATATTAAGCTCTTCCTAACAGGGGGAAACCGATGTTGTTGTGGGCTTTATGATTTTTTATCGTAAATATTTGATATCTTAATTTTCATTTAGGATAAAAGTAAGAGAATTTTTCTCGTTAGAAAGAAGATAAAATAGATAACTCAGTATTTCAAGAACAAAGCAATCAATGCTATGAAAAATATATGATATAGAAAAAGAGAATTTTTCTGAGTTTCGTAAAAATAGAATAAATTTTGATTGGTTTTGGAATTCAAATATATGTCAATTACGAGCTTACTGTCAATTTTAAATTGAAATTAAGGCATTTTTTGGATTGTATATGGACTTATTTGGGCTTGATCCTTTTATTTTATGCACATTGGGCTTAAGGGGCTCGCTGGAACCTGTTCACAACAGCCTACAACTCCCACCTTTCAATAATACCATTAGGCTGGCATGTAGTTTGGGTCTAGTCACTGTCCAAGTAGCTTGACTAGAGTTTGGGTTGGTTTGATCAACCCCATCCAAATGCCTCTATCTCTTTCTCTCTCTCTCTCTCTCTCTCTCTCTCTCTCTCTCTCTCTCTCACTCCGGTCACCTACACCACTCTCTCGAGATGGGATCGTCTGTGCTAAGAAGCACAAACGATTCCGTGTGGTCACGATCCAGATCGTCCTTCTTGCTCGCACGAATCACAAAAATTTATATAAAATTTTCATCGATTCATTTGACATATTATTAAACATTTTTATAAAAACTTTTGAACTACAACATTGTAGATTTTGATGTGATCTATAATTTTTACTTGAAATTTTTTTTCGAGAAAATGTTACACAATATGTCAAAATGATGATCGAATAATTGATCATCATTTTTATATATTTTGACACATTATTTGATATTTTCTCGAAAAATTTTCAACTAAAAAGTTGTAGATCACATCAAAATGTACAATTTTGTATTTCAAAAATTTTCATAAAAATGCTTAGCAATAGGTCAAATGAGTCGATAAAAATTTTATATAAAATCTCGTAATTTGTACGAGCAGATGGATGGTATGGATAGTCCAGCACTGGAAATCGTGTGTGTTAAGAAGCACAGAGGATCCCATCTCCTTTTTCTCTTCTCCCGCATGTTGACATGTTGCCGTCAACCCTGTCGCCGCCCATCGTCGTGCCGTCGCCACGTCGGCCTTGACGTCCTTTCCGCTGGAAGTGGATCTAACCGTCGATCTCACGCTCGCATAGATCGTTGCTTTTCTCTCTCGGTCGACTTCTCTCGCGCTTGATCTGCGCTGCTGTCGTTACGATCGAAGCCGTTCCCATCACTGTCGTCGATCGAGATTGCAGCCAACGTCATATCTTTTATTCTCTTATTTGCGGGTTTTGGTAGTGCGCAGCCGCTCCAGCCGCCATAGTTGAGCTCGCTGCCGTCTCCTCTAGTCGTGCTCATATCGGAGAGGTCAATATCAACTTCCTCTACTCCCATCAACTGCCGATTCATCGCAGCCACTCGCAACTGCCGTTTGCCAACCGTCTCTTGTGATTTTCTCTGGCAAACCTAACGGACCCGCAATAGCTACTCGACTTAGGGATTGAATAAAAGACATTATTCAGTTAGCTTCACTTAGTTGTATTGCTTGTGGCGACAACATTGTGATGAGTGCATGAACTTGTTCACTCGCTTCATATTGTGTGGATTATATGATATTTGTGTGACTTAAGCTCAAAATAGGGTTTGTTATTAATTTTGCATACATGAAGATGTAATCAGATTTTATAGCATCATTTAGAGCTAAATGCGAGTTTTTTTATGAGTTTGAAGTTCCTGCGAAAATATATATTCGTATTACGAATTTTAATACGATAACCTAAAAAAAGTGACTGCAGTTGGTTACTGTGGAGTTACGTTAGCAATTGCTTTTGCGTTTTCTGACCATTTTTGTTCTCGATAATTTATTACAAGCATTAATTAGCTACAAGCTTTGGGAGGACGCTGGTAAGTAAATCTCAAGCCACCACACCGACAAATATCAACTGATTTCATAACAGATGCATGTCGATTGGGATGGAAGAAAATTGGCATGATAAGAAATTGATGATTCTTGATATAACCCCGTTCTGGATCGCCACGTGTCATGATACTGACGTGCTCTGAGGTGGAAGATGGGTCGGACCCGAAGTAAAGACCCATGACATAAACAAGTATTTTTTCGAGATAGACATCGAGACCATTTACTGGAACATACACCAACAACGGTCGACTCCCGATATACACCTCGGTAGCGATTCTACCCGAGGTCGACTTCAGCAGATCGTGAGAAGTTGGACCATTACCTACAGGCGCGGGGAAGTCTTTATGAGAATTCTAACCGACGCTCTCTTCATGAATCCTAATAAAGGCTCATTAAGGTAGGTAATTAATGAGTCGTGGTTATTAGGCAATTAAGTGAGGAAGCCCAAAGGCCGCCCAGGTCTAGGGAATGTCCTCCATAATGGCTATATAAGGCAGGAAATAACTCCAAAAAAGGGTTGGTGGGCTGATAGAGAGAGACTAACGTCCTATTCTGTAATTGAGAGATCTGTATTCATCTTGTTCTTAGTGAAATCGTTCTATCGTTGGCATTACGTGACAGCCCGTGGTTTTACCTTGTTCCTCAAGGGTTTCCACGTTAAAATCGTGTGTGTCTTATGCGATTTTCATCTGCTTCTAATCCTAGTCTTTACCGTTTTTGAACACTTTATTGATCGATCGAGGACCAGCTCGATCAATAATTGGTTGAGAGATCCAAAGTGAATGTATATTTGACTTATTGATAAATTAGAATTAAACAGAATTGGTTGATTGAGGAATTAGGTTTTGGTATATTATTCTCGGCGTTGTAATAGCTTTAGAAGGTAATTTAGAGATATTACGATCTGTCACGATCGAAAATTGAACTGTGAGATTGCGAAAGCGGAGTAAGAGATTGAGACCGATGAGGATGGAGATTGACTGTAAATGGAGAAGAGAATAGTGCAAAGATGGTGTTTAATAGGAAAAAAAATGGGGCAAAAAAAGATACCGATAAGACACGTGACTAGACGGTAAAATAACTACTACAGTAACAACAAATTTGTATTATAAATGATTAAAAAAAAAAATATGACTCTTCGGTCATTTGACACAGCTAAAAAGTACATTTTGGCTTAAAAGAATATATTTCGGCTCAATCTAATTAGGAAGATATGAAAAGATAAAATACCTATTATAAAAAGTCTTATTAGTACAAAGTGGCTAGAGATTTTGTTTAAAAAAATATTATTTTAATGCACAGTTGGCCACTTGTGATTCATAATTTTAAACTATAAATTTAAATTTATAAATTATAAGGTATTACTTAATTCAGCTTTTGTTTATTAAACAATTCCTTTTATATCAAGACGAAATTCATCAACATATCAAAATCTAACTCCCAGAACTATATACGAGAAATTATTGCACGCATCCGGTGCACTACGTCATCCGTGCACCGCATACATCTATAAGTATTTTTAAAAATATTTTTAATATAAAAATTGTAGATATTGATGAGATATACAACTTTTAATAAGAATTTTTTTTTTTTAAAAAATATTTCTAATAGATGTTTTGGACTAAATAAGTTTACCGTCAAAAAAATATTTTTAAATTCATAAAAATTTTGGAGTCTAAAAATATCTATTTAGAAGTATTTTTTGAAAAAAAAATTTACATGAAAATTGTATATCTCATCAATATCTACAATTTTTATATTAAAAATATTTTTAAAAAATACTTATAGATATATAAGGTGCATGGATGACGTGGTGAATAAGTACAATAATTTTTCATTATATGCATGAAGAAACAGGTACATTACATATCACGATGTGTGAATCAAGTCCACATCAGTCTCTCAATCTCCTAATGGCGATGATAAAATTCCAAATTACTCGGATCTTAAGTTCTTCAGAGAGGCACGTATAAATATGTACCATATGTTTGAGATTATAGCATAAAATTTCATTATGTTAAAGACATTGGATGAATTTTCATATTCTAGTGGCAGATTCAGAATTTTTTTAGCGTCCCTCATAACAGTGACGAAGAAGTTTATACTAAGGATGAGATTTGATATATCATAAAATTGGATCGCCATATAGTATGAAAGTAATCGAAATATATAGACATATGGATATTAAATGTAATATTAACTAACCTTAGCCAATACGTAGATCTGCAGGCCTCGATAATTTTAGCCACGCCACGGTTCGGACTCAACAAGCTTCATACATCTTGATGGAATTAATTTGCTGACCTCAGTATTAGTATAACTCAATACACTTCAACCAAGATAATACTTCACGGTTAGGACTCGACAATGGATCTCACCATTAAAAAAGGAGTGATCCAATCTGGCTTTAAAAAAGATGACAATGGATTAGTGTTTAAGCTGTGTGCATTAATTCAATAGGTCTCAGATTTGAATTCTCCTCCTCCCATCATCACTCTTTATTTTTTTTTCTTATCAACACTTATATATATATTTTTTCTTGTCATCACTTTTTTTTTGTCAAAATTTCAACATGAAATTTCAAAATTTCAATGTCAAATTTTAAATTTCAAAATTTCAATGTCAAAATTTCAATTTCAAAATTCAATTTCAAATTCCAGATTAAAATTTTCAAATTCAAACATTCATTTCAAATTTAAAAAATTTAGTCCAAAATTTCAAAATTCTAAAGTCGATATTTGAATTTTGAATTTTGGAAACTTAAATTTGAAATTAAATATTAAATATTGAAATTTAAAAAAGTGGTGAAAAGAAACTTGAGATTACATTTTGAAATTTGAAATTCCAATGAAAGTTTGAATTTGGAAATTGATTTTTTTTTTTCGAAATCTAAAATTTTGAATTTGAAAATTGGAATTGAAATTGAAATTTGAAATTTAAAACTTGAAATTGAAGTTTCATTTAAATTTTAAAATTGAATTTTGACATTGAAATGTAGGAAATTTAATTTTAAAATTTGATTAAAAAAAAAAGTGGTGGCAAGCAAAAAACAATAACTTAATTGGAGAGTGGTGGTGGGAAAATTCAAATCTAACACCTATAGAATAAATGCAATGTAGCTTAACCACTAGCTCTATTGTCTGTCTTTCCGATTAATAAAATCGGACATCCCATTTGAGAATGGCAAAATCCGTTGTTGCCATTTCAAATGGTGACTTTTAACATAATAACAGCTCATAGTTTTTGCGCTGTTTTGCTGGTAAACATTGTCATGTAAAATTTTAGATCCGTAATAGTTAGAATTGTATTTATTATTTAAAGTAATTTTAAATTAAAAATCGAAATCAATGAGCATCCCTGCAATTTGCTTTATGCACGAGGGTAAAATTGTCATTCCAAATTCATTTTTCCTTCATTTTCAGCAAATACTGAAGAAAAGACAAAGAGTAGGTCAGTGGTTGGCGAAAGGCGGGCCTGCAAAGTTCACAAAAATGTTTATAAATCCAGTATACAATTAAAATATTCAGTAGATTGGTATATTCTCTTTTTCATTTCCATTTTTTTTTTAATTAATTTCAGTGGCGGGCGCTGCGGAAATTAATTAATCCCAGTTTACCTGGCCCGCATATTTAAGATTTGAGGATTATTATAATATAATTTAACTAATTTTATACGTGTATAATATACAAATAGTAATTATATATATAAACATTATGATGAACATGATGGTAGTTATATATAAAAATGCTATTATTAAAATTTAATTTTTTTATATTTTTACTTTAATAAAAATCAGTATTTATTTATATTAAAGATATTGCTTTTTTTCGTCACATATTATTAGCGTAGAAAAGAAAAATTATTTGAGGCGTGATATAAAAATAATGATATATATATATATATATTATAATTAATTTTTTAAATAGAGATAAAATTCTATATATATAATATATAATATATAATTTTTATATTAAATATATGTTGATATATAGAGCATTTTGTATAAATAATTATTATTTTGATGAACTTATGTTATTTTTATATTCTTCAAATAATTTAATAACTTTTTTAATTCTTATCAGCTAATATATATACCACTTGATTTTTTTGAAAGTACCGAATAGCACACAAAAAATTAATTTAGATGTCACATAATATAAATTTAATCACACAATTTTATATATTTAAATATATAGAGATAAGGGCAAAAACTATTACGGGCTAATTTCAAACGGCATCTTTCATATTAATTTAAGTTTATGTATCTTTTTTCTTTTTAATTATACATATGTGATTATTTTAAATATTATAATCTCATATTATATGGATTAAATACTATTTTAAAAAGGTAAAAAGCTAGCCTGCTCGATGTTACATGTGACAACCCAACCTCAATTAAATGTCAATTTGATATTTACTTTATTAATAATATCTCCATCTATTTGTTTTTTAATACTAGCTAATCTTTTGCCATTTCTTATAAGCTTTTAATAATAATTGATTTTATCAATTAATAAATATTATGAAAATTATATGGCATAATTGCGATAATTCCTCCCTCGCTTTCTTCTTGTTTTCCGACCAAACAAACCAGTCTTTTCAGACAAGCGCGAGCATCAGACGGCCGCCGGCAAGCGGTTTTCCGAGCGGTTTACCGGTTTTCCGGCAGCAAATTGCAACGAACCGAAACTTTCTCTGGTTTCTTGCCTTTTCTTCTACCCTTAACTGACCTGCCGCGCTTGGTTGGTCTCCAATGGCGGGGGCTTGAAGGTGAAATCTGACGGCTGAGATTCTACAAACTGAGATTGTTGGCCCCCCTATAAGAGCTTCCTAATCTCAAGTGTTTGGGTTTGGGGAGCTTAATCTATGCATGGAGGGGAGGGATGGCACACCAGCGGAGGTATCGTCGTCAGCGGTGGCTCCAGAGGTTTCCGGGACATACCAACCATCTGCGACGCCGGCGGCAATGAGCGAAAACCCTAGTCCCATCGCCGGATCGCTGGCACCGGCGCCAGCTGTTACACTTCTAACGACCCAGACACAACCGCAAACTCAGCAGCCGACGGCAGCGGCCGGGGCCGGAGGCGCTGTGTCTGCGGTGCCGCAGTTGAAGAAGAAGCGAGGGCGGCCCAGGAAGTACGCGCCAGATGGGAATTTAGCGGCACCGCTGAATGCAATGCCAATCTCGGCGTCAGCTCCCGTCGTCGAGTTTCCGGCGGCGGTGGTTTCGATGAAGCAGCGGGGGAGAGGGCGGCCAGCCAGTTTCATCTCCAAATCCCATCAACAACATCAAGGAATTGAATTCGAAATGTTAGGTATATCACCTGTCAGGCACTTTAATTCTGTAGTTTCTATAATTTCGAAATGGAAATGTTTTATGCCCAGAGCTTAGTTTAGAGGTTGTTCCCAAGCTCACAGAAACAAGCTTTCTGGCTAAAATATGAACTGCAGGCACAACTTCGTCTAACTTTGTGCACTGTAGCGTTTACGAAAATATGTGGATCTTACAAGTAGGTTGTAGTTTGCTCCTGCGAAGGTCGGAGTGTCCTTTTCAAATTTTGACCTTTGGTTCACCCATAACTATGTGACTTATGCTGTTGAAAGTAGTTCTTGTTTACATGGTATAGAATCGTAGTAAGCATGATGTGTTTTTAAGGGTGTCAGAGTTGAATGTATGGTGGGGTTGAGAATTTTAGTGGGAGACCAGGGCCTGATTAGAGATAGATTCCTGAAGTTGCAAAGCTTTCAGACTCCTGTAGTTGGTGGTTGATGGATTTAGACTGAGAAGCTGGATTAAGATTCTGGGGACCCCACCTGATCACCTGGTGGAACCTGGTTCAAAAACAGAATTGCTTGTTTGGTTCTTAAGCTTAGCACCACCAATAAATGGTTTCTTTGTTCTTGTTTAAGTAGTGGGACCCACATAACTTGGAGCATCATAATCATCTGTTGGTCTCTGCGAATCTCGTGATTTTTGTTCTTTGTTTCTTTCGATCTTCTTAATTTGGTTATAATTCTGAACTATCATTTGTGGCGTTGTGCTGCTTACTATTAGTGAGAAACAACTTTACTTTTGGATCGTACGCGAAACCACAAAAAATGGTTTCTTTCCTCTTATGTCAGCAAGACAGCAATGGGTCTTCATGAAACTTTTGTATGATCATTCTAAATGTTATTATTCATCTGAAAGATATATATTTTTTTTTTCTATTTTGATTTCTTTCTTTGCTGAAGCTTGTATGTAAACAGTTTAGCATATATCAAGTGTGTGGGTCTTTGGGGGTTGGAGATTCCATGTGATGTGGCCTTTCTGGTTAACTCAGTACAAACCAGCTTAAGTGTGTAAGATGTTATTTGTAGGTGAAATGGTGTCGTGTTCTGCTGGAGCAAATTTCACACCTCATGTCATCAATGTTGCAGCTGGAGAGGTAGTGTCTAACTTTTGCTAATTTACTTTGTAGCCTGGTTATGCTGTATCATACATAAGATTAATCAAATGTGTTTCCATGTTTACTAGCAAGATTTATGGCCATAAAAATCTGATGATCTAACCATAAAAATCTGATGATCTAACCATAAGCTCGATTCAACTTCAAATTAATAGGACGGCTCCAGCCATGTTATAATGTTAATCCTCTATGGACCGCTTGCTGATCAAGGAGTATTATATTTGCAACATCTATATCTATGGCAACTAGGATTTGGACAACTACTTTTTGATTAAAAAAAAGCACTTTGAATATACGAGTTTCTATTTCCGAATATCTGCTTGGAGAAAGATGATAACTGATATAAATGAACATGATGCTAACGAGCTTTTCTCTGTCATATGTAACTCAAGTCTAATGCTAAGTTCAAGAGAAGTAATTGCTTGAACTTGGATATCCAATACCAGGTTATTGCTCTCTAGTAACTAACTATAGCTATCATGGTTGTGATCGAAGTTGTAGGCATACTTGTATTTGAGAATTCTTTACACCTGCATTACATTCTTATCTTTTGAACCAAAAAAAGGAACCACCTAAGACTGTTGCATCACTTAATCACTTTAAACTATAGAAAAAAAAATCATACCTCGGTAAAGTTGTAAACTTGATTGTAGATGACATGAGCCGTAAATGGATATTGGATTTATGACATTTGATGGACTGAACCTTTGAACAGTTACTAGTTCATTCTTCAAATCCAGCTTGACCTTGCGGTCTGAACAAGTTGGGCATATGGAGATTGGATTTATGACATTTGATGAACTGAACCTTTGAACTGTTACTAGTTCATTCTTCAAATCCAGCTTGACCTTGTGCTCTGAACAAGTTGGGCATAGTGTGAGTGAAGTGTTTCTTTGGGCAATTGACGCTTGCTAAGCCATTTTGAAGCAAACTTGTGGGTTCCTGCTGCAAACACTCAATTGATTGGACCTTATCCTAGTGATTCCATGGATAACATGAGTTAAAGTAGATGTTGGGTCTTTCATTTTCATTTTTTTTTTTTTTTTGGGTACAGTTTTAACAATTTTATAACTTTCTAACGTTCAACTTGCCTTTGAGCATGTTCATTTTAAAATTCTTGAAAACTCGAAACATTCATAGAACTATTTTAGTTTGCTTGCTGCTTGTCCATCCTTGGTATCTATTTTTTTAAATTGTTTTTTGAATTTGTTACAGGATGTTACTATGAAAGTGATTTCTTTCTCTCAACAAGGGCCTCGAGCAATATGTATTTTGTCTGCTAACGGAGCAATCTCCAATGTAACACTTCGGCAGTCTGATTCCTCCGGGGGAACACTAACATATGAGGTTTGAGCATGAATATCTTATGGATATTAGAATGAATGAGGGGCTTACGATATGCTGTTTTGCATTTTTGAATTTTCTACAGTCCCATGCTCGTTTTATATGGATTAACACAACTTACACACATGAATTCGGGAAAAGCCCGCTAGCGCAATGGTATTACCATTGTGCATCTAGGCACCTGTTCGGGGGATGGAGTTTTGAATCCTGCTCACTGCATCTCAGAAGAATCATAAATGAAACTCAGACAAACTATACTGTGTTGCACTGTTTTTAAAGCGTAGGCGATCGTTATTGTAGTATTATGACACTTCTATCATAACCGAAGGCATTTCTACTTGTAGCATAGTTACTTAATGAGCTGAGAGGTTGAAGCTAGTTTTTTCGATTATATATATATAATATATATATATATATATATATATATATATATATATATATATATATATATATATATATATATATATATATATATGTGTGTGTGTGTGTGTGTGTGTGTGAAACAAGATATCTTCACTTTGTCATTATTATTGTAAAATACCTAGCGTGGCAGTGTATTTGCCATGTTTTATACTATACTATGAATTACTGTAAAACTAGGTATGAAGCAAAGTACTTAATCTCATTATTTAAAACAGTAGATCTACAAGCCTTTATATAGGCAGAGAACTTCCTACGTCTACATCCTACTTACCAAAACAGAGCCGTCTACTTCTACTTATTCTCCTATATTCTTGCCTAATATATGTTGATATCTTTGAGCAGGTCCTTTAATCGGCTAGCTGCTGGGCCTTCAAAATGCTCTTCTCTTGTAAACTTGTATTGGCCGACCCACTTGTTTCTGATTGTCTGCTACATCTTGCTTCTCCATCCGATTCTCTTGGTTGCTTTGTCCTGTCACAACACCATGTCATTCAATTTTTGTGCTTTTGCATGTCCTTGGTAAACTATGAACGTTGGGACCTAGGAGGCAACACAAGAGTCATTCTGTATTATATTTTTTTAAACACTAGTTTCCATTAACATATAGTACTTTAACACATCTCTGTGGCCTCTTTTCTTTATAACTCATAATACGAGGAATGACATTTCTTCTTTCGGTGAAACTGATCATTTTCAACAATCTTTTTGAGAAAATAGTGTCATCATATGTGCTAGGAGACGGTGGGCATATAAGTATTATTATTGTAATGTTGCTGTTGTTTTTTATGCAAATTCAGTTTTGGGGAGGCGTACTTCACGTCTGAATCACACTTTTGAACCTAACAGAAGTTTTTTATTTCAAAATATTACATCAGTTGAAACTGAACTCATCATAATCCTAGTTTTATTTATTTATTGTTTTTGTAAGTGTAAGGAAAATAATTGTAGAAGTTTCACAATAATTTGCAAATTTTGATAATTCATCAGGATACAGTGTGATTTTAGGGGGTAATTTGCATGCAATTGAAAAATGCTTGTTTTATGGGATAGATCTACTGCTACTTTTAACTTATTGAGTTTAATATAGCTTGCTTATATATTGTATGCTATTTCGCTACTACAGGGCCGTTTTGAGTTGCTTTCTTTATCTGGATCTTTCATGCCAAATGAGAACGGAGGGACAAGGAGCCGATCAGGTGGAATGAGTGTCTCTTTAGCAAGTCCAGATGGGCGTGTCGTGGGGGGATGTGTTGCTGGGCTATTGGTGGCTGCTGGTCCGGTGCAGGTACCGCATCATTTTCCATGCATTGGAATTTATTATTTCTTAATCTGATGTACTCTTTCATTCATTTTCCCTTTTGATGTTACATATGATGTCAAATTCATTACTTCCATCCGGCTTTGCACATACCCCCCACAATATGTTTTCCTCACCATCTGCTAAGTAACTTAGATTCAGCATATTCTAACATTGTTGTCTGTGTTCCATTTCCGCGACTGTGGATGGTTTTTTCTCCTATTTAAATTTTAGGGTTTAGTAAAATTTTATTTAAATTTTAAGTAAAATAATTTCATATTTTATTTAAATTTTATAAAGAGTCTACCAGGTATGTTATTCTGTATCAGGTGGTTGTTGGTAGCTTTCTGCCTGGCTATCAGATGGAGCAGAAGACAAAGCAGCCTAAAATGGATACAACATCAATTTCATCTCCAACGGCTTCTGCATTCCAGGTGTCCATGCCCGGCGGAGAGACGGAGGAGACACATATCGGAGGTCAGGGTCATCATCATCACGCAGCTACTCCCAAAGCAAATCTTGCAACTTCATCCTCTTTCAGAGTCGAAGGATGGGCTTCTTCTCTAACCTCAGTGCACGACGCAAGAAACTCCACCACTGATATTAATATTTCTCTACTCTGAGAGGGAAGTCCTCCCATTATTTGGCCTCTTCTGACGGCGAGATAGTTGTTACTTTACCTGCATGTCTTTCTAACTTTCTGTGTAAGCTTAATTAGTACCTGAATATGGCTTTCTCGGGGAAGGATGAGTTGTAGGGATGGTGTGCAAATGTAAGCTCATTTCATCTGATAGGCTTTTTAGAGACTATTCATGTTTTATTAGTGTTTCTCTATTTGTTCTCAGTGTCTCTCGGTAAATGGTTATATAATTTGTCGATTAACTCCATATAAATAAAAGGATTTATCTCCTATGCTCCCTAGCTCTCTTTTATTCATGAAGCGCTAATCCTGGCTATTTGCATGGTTTTCTTATCAGAGCTTTAGTGTGTTTTTTTTACTGTCCTTTTATTGACATTTTGTTTTGTTGAATTGGTCCTATTGTATTCTTGGGCACAAAGAAAGCGGCTTGGAGTATCTCCTTCATTCACATTTTGTTTTCTTTGAAAGTAGCCGGTTCAGGGGATTGCACCTTCTAGCTTTTTTTTTTTTTGGAAGTTAGAGAGAGAAACATGTGCCTGCCCCGGGCAACTATGGTCTATTTGGGTAAATCTTGGGGTTCTTCTCCTCCCAAGTTCAATTATCAAAGATGTATGGCTTTTCATTGCCTACAGATCAAATTCTCCAAGCTATCTGCAAATAGCTATCGCAGCATGTACACCCGTAAATAAATTGGGGGCGGAAGTTCTTGAATCCAGAAACGCGTGCTAAAAAGTGAGTCCTCCTACCGTCCCTGGCGGGGTAGCTGGAACACTGGGGTTGTGAGTGAACTATCACTTACAATTCGAGTCCCGTCCGTTGTAACGAGGAAATAAATTTTTCTTATTTTTAAAAAATATTCTGATATTTGTGATGAGTATATACTAGTATTCAATGGTGTGTTGGAGGGACAAGCAACATATTTCTGAAATTTTATTTTCTGACTATTTCTTAATTATAGTTATAAAGTTAGATTAAGTAGAATAATCGGATATTTGTCGTATGAAAGATTTTGACTCATTATATTTAAAAAAAAAAAAGATTAAAAAAAAAACAAAAAGGACAAGTGTGCTCCAAGCATAGCTGTACAAGAGGCTCGTCCGTCGTCTTGCTTTGTTCATGACCCTGTTTAGTGTTTACTTCCAGCTTAAGGTTAAGACCTTGTAAACAACGTGTTTGTAATTGCAATAACTTAGTTTCTAGTAGAATTATTCCATCAAGCATGTCTTCTTGCATAATTGATGATGTTACGGTCCTTACGGAGTATAGTTTATTATTTTGGGGAATAATTACTGTTAAGTCCTCCTAAATTTGCGATTTGCGACTCAGTCTCCCGAAATGTTTTTCTCCCGAAATGTTTTTCTCGCCGATGTGTCACGCCACCACGTGGCATTTTTGTGTTTCGGGGCTAAATCGCACTAGGAGGGATTGATATGCAATTTATTTTTATTTGGTCTATTAATTAAGTTGTTTTCAAAGTACTGAAGTTGCTTCGAATTTGATATGTGATAGTTCCTATACGCTGGCAGCATCTTCCAGGAATAAAACCCCTGAAGTCAACTTTTTAAAGTACCAGGAAATCATGGGTTTTAACACTCCTACAAGTCACTGATCCGTTTATAAACACTCAATCATTCAGACACCTGCGTTAATTATTACCAAATCATGGCGTGGCTTTTACTGCTGCTCATCGTGGCCACAGCTTTCATGTTCTACTCCTTCCCATATAGAAAGCCATGTTCATCAGCCCTGTTGTTTGTGATGCTAAATATAATTGTTGCTGCCATATTTCTTACCAGTTGCAGATCGCCGCCTATTCACGGTCACGAGATCAATGATCTTGGTACTATGTCGGCGGAATACGATGACAATTTCGACATTGAAGATGGTGTTGGCAATTTCGATAATGGCGGCGGCAGTGGTGATGACGACGACGACGACGACGACGACGACGATGGTGGTGATGGTGAGGACGACAACGACGACGACGATGGTGACGATGTGGATTCCGGAGAGTTGCAGAGCAGAGCCGATGAGTTCATAGCCAACATGAGGAGGATATGGATAGCAGAAAGGGAGGAATCTTTAATGTATCCTCCATGATCATGCATGATGGATCAGACAACTCCTACATGTGAAGCTTTCACATTAGAGTGGAGATTGAATAGATTTTGATGGTAATGTTGATATCTCAACACTGAAATCTTGGCATTTGTTTCGACAAACATGCATAGAAAGCTTCGGCAGACCGCATACCGTACAATCTGTCGTGTACCTTTTGTTGTTTTGGTTATTTTAGAAGCAATAAAGGATACATTTAAGCTTTTAGCACCTAGCTAGGTAGGTAGTGATATTAGGCCCTTGCTCCTAGAGGACATCTTTGTTTTTATATTTTGCCATCTCTTTTTATTTTTTAAAGAAATATTGATGCTTATAGTTCTTCAAATATAGGCGGCTCATAGACTATTATTTATGAGTTCGAATTATGTTATGCTGAAATATGGGTATAATTTTATTAATATTTTTATATAAAAATTATGAAAATTATGACAGATATGGCATGTAATCAACTGTGTTCGAGGTCAAAATGCGCAAAATAATTTACATGATTCTCATATTTGTAGACCTGCAATGCTAATTATGTACACATACAATCACCATCCAACGTAATAAACAAGACATGTTGATTGTAGTTACAATTACCCCCGAAACAAGATTCAAGAATAATGTGCTTAATAAGAACCAGAAGCCAATTTATGCCTGGGCCGCAGGCTTCATCCTGCAAGAACTCTCGAGGAATCTGCATATTTCCTGATCATGAGAATACAAAAGAAACCCCGATGTTGTAACAGTAACTGCCATTCGGTAATAAACTTCAATTATGGAGAATGTACAGGATCTCCAAGACCAGGAACGAAGAAGATGATAGAGTGAATGGAAACTTGCGCAGCACATTTGGACCGCACCTGCCGGAAGGGTAATTCAATAATACAACCTACTCATCATCCTCCAAAACACTCCATATTAACCTACATAAATGAAAAAAAAAAAAGTTAGTACGAGAACCAAGTTTATTAGATGGGCTTTGCTATGCACCCATAAGAAACCACACATGCTGACGTGGCACAACCAAAACCACACATCACGATGGTATATCTGTAATTTTAATATTTTTTTGTGGATCACGAGGGAATTGTGCAGATCACGAGGCGTGTATGTGGTGGAGATTGATTGTGTGTGATTTGTTAGGTAGTTTGTTGGGGGTGAGTAGTTTTTTCCTTATTAGATACCAAGTTATCCCCAAGATGAGCTAAAAACATACCAAAAGAGGCAGAGGAACAGAAGAATGACGGCGTATACTAGCTTAAAAAGGCGTTGTTTCTTCTCCTTGCTAAGTTGGTTAAAGATCTCTGTTACGTCCACCAGGTGTCGACGTTCCTTATACCTGTAAAAAGATGTGCACAAACATTTAATATGGTGAAGATAGTTCTAGAAATGAGACTTTCTAAAGAGTGATCACTTATGGCAAGAAAATTATAATCTTTTGTCACCCATGGCGCTCTTAGTCAATAACATGATATTTGTCATTTAGTTTCCCAAGGAATTGCAAGGAAAAACATGCCAAAGTAGATAATTTTTACGTATGCAGTTTACTTTCATCCTTCAATACTTAGCCTACAGCCTTCCATTAAAACATAGGTGAAAAGCCCTATGAAAGAAAAGATTTTTTAATATTGGAAATTAAAAATTTGGAGCAAAGTAAGTTACATTAAACTCATTACTCATAATTAATGCTCAAATATTACCATACATGCTAGCCTCTTGTATTAATAACATCGGAGCTAGCATTACTAGTTTGGTAACATCGACAAATTCCTATAACAATGTGATATTCCTAAGGTAAATAATCCTAAATATGTTCTATCAACCCTCTCCAACTCAAGGTGCAATCTCATCAGGGCCATGATCATATACAAGCTATAATACAATTTTAGATTTTCTGCTAGGTATCAAAGTCACCATCCTCAGACTTGTGTTTCGTTTCCATGACTGCCACCACTTCAATCACGATCACCGCAATCACATTAGCTTAACTTGGATGATTCTATTTGCCCCACACCCATCCATCCCGCACGGTCTTTGTCTCGCTCAACTTTAGCAAGCTATCTCTACCGGGCATGTCGCCTCCACGCGCACCGAGCATGATGTTCCTCCAATGCAAACCTCCTACTATTCTTCGCACTGCATGCTATTTCTATGTATTTGACTTAGTTACATATGTTTTTCGTCTCCGACTGTTCTGAACTTTAGCATTCATGTATTCTAGCCGTTGTTGATACATCTCACTATCCTCTACCACTCCTCACTTGATGATTGTGCAGAGAGTCACTTATGGCGCTTCATGATTGCCAGAAGAGGTCACAATCATAACCTCAGAAAAATTACAGTTGTCATCTGTTGTGATAATGTCTAAGTGTAATTAGCTTCTCCGTGCAACCCTAAAAGCGTCACGTCTCCAACTCATTCAATCCCAAGGTTTTTTTTTAAGTCGTTATTTCGTATTAATAATCACTATATGGGCATCAAATATGGTTCACCACCAACTCATCCAAATCGGCAATCAATATTTGACCAACTTGATGATGATCTATCACCAACTCGTTCAATCTCAAGGTGTTTTCTCTGATGTTAATGCTGCAAATTGCTTTCGGAAAAAGAACTTCCGCAAACAGCACTAATATTAAAGACTTGCAACTAATTTCTGTAAAGGGACATGCAGATAGTAAAAACAGCACTTCTATGAAGGTAGTTTAGGGCCAAACTATCAACAAATAACAGGTTCTAAACAGAGAAGGAAAGGTATTATCAATACGCACTTTTGCCCTTATTGCAAGAACTTTATCAGTTAAACGCACTGTATAATAAGTAGGCCGTTGAACACTGGGAAATAAGAAGTTAATAGGTACCCAGATGTCCTACAGGAAAAAGGAGTTTTCTGAAATCCCAAAGGCAACTGAAGCATTAAATTGCTTTCAGGTTGAAGCTATGTAATTTCAGAAGACTTTTATTAACAATGAAAGACTCACTAAACTAGTTTTCATTATGAATAAGCATTTTATATATCCACTGCTACCGGAAACCAAAAGAAACGTTGTCAAACAAAAAGAAGGCTGACTGACAAAAGGAAAAGTGGCTTACAAGTTCAAATTGTAGTAGAGATTTGGAAGAGAAAGCAAGAACATCACCCAATGCCCGGATAAGAGAAAGAGCAACGATAACACTCCTTGCAGGATGAATTCTGGTATGACCACCGCATTTATTCGTGAAGCAGAGTCGAATGGATTGATATAATCAAATTCCAAATCTGCTAATGACATTAGCTGCAAAAACAAATTACCAAATTAGTTTTGCAAAGTTTAAAGCTCAAATTTTCTTTATATTTGCCTGTGCATGTCGTGTGAGAATGAAGCAGCATGAGTTGGGCACTTCGAAATCAGTAAAGCGATCAGTTAGCATCACAAGCATGATGCATTAAAGCATCACTAGTTTCCGTTAAATAAAACCAAAATTGTAAAATTAACAATCCCACAAAATAAGAACACTAGTAAAATTAAAATGCAACTCAAAAGCACTGATAGGTGGAGGCCTTCATTGACCATTGTTGATGCTTGATTCTAACAATGAAATGAAAGATGAGTCTTAATGGTGTTATCTGCTACTAAAAAGCAAGCAGTAGTATAGTTCATATTTCACTAAAGAGGTGACAATTGTCTAGAAGGTACCTGCTTATGGAAACCAGCTATACAAGGGCACAAAGCACTAGTGTAGAAGATTGATGATTACAAAAATAAAATAAAAACATCAGGGGAAAACTTGGCCGATCAAGTGAGAAAAAACTTGGCCATTAGAAGCAAAATAGGAGCAAACTTGACCGGATCATTTGAAAGCACACAATAGGAGCAAAATAATAGCCAAAATGCATACACATTTATTCATCTGTCGATGTTAATTATTAACTTCCTAGTTTGCAACTATAGGCTCTGATAAACAAATTTTAAGGACTTATTCAACCAAAAGTAACGAACAAGTTATTACGAACAACAGCATGTTGAACTAGTTGCTGTATTAAACTAGTACGACCAATAAGCATCTGAGGTAGGATCTCACCACTATGAGTACCAGAACTTCAAAGTGGATATATACGGACCAGGAAATAAGCAAATAACAAAGGCTATGTCCATCATATGTAAGACAAAATCGGTATTTACATCTATTCATCCCTCGTTTTGATTTCCTAGATACCACAACAGAAGCAAACAGATTATTTTCTTGCAACATTCATCCAAACTTGACAAAATGACTAAATCATCAGTATGACAAATCAAATATTCATCAGAAATCAAAATGTTCTATTTCAATCAACCTTAACCTAAAAATAACTTGAATACATTTGTGTATCTGATTCAAATTTCACGATTCTTACCATAAAGTACGTGGAAGAGAATACCTGGTAGATGACGACGACAATGATGGCGACGAGGATGAAGAATGCGGTTAGCCACACGAGGACGTCCGTCATCATCCCCATCTCCGCTCCCTACTCAACAATCTCCCCCTTCGAAGCGATTCTCTCTCTCTCTCGCGCGCGCGCGCTTACGCCAACAATGATAATATCTTAACTCACCGTCTCAATGATCACCGGACGGATGTGGCCAGCGGGGACGGGAGAAGGGAGGAAAGGAAGAGAGAATCGAGAAGGGCTTAGGAGCTTGGAATTAGGAGGAGAATTATTTCCCTAACTAGTTTTACTCATGCGCTATGTGTTAGAAATACATATAAACTAGTATAAGACCCATGCAATGCACGGACTATTTATATAAATTTTATATATTTTGAAATAATTTATCATAACTTTATTTTATAATAGAATGATAAAATTTATTTAAACCAGTTGAAATGCTAAATTTTGACACTTATAATAATAATTTTATTTTATAAATGATGATGTAGGTCCTTTCTTGCAGATAATATTTTATTTTATTTTATTTCATAAATTTTATTTTATTTACATTAAAAGAAAAATATTTATAGGTCCTAATGCCGTAGATGATGTGATGATTAATATCCACTGTGTTGCTGCAAATTCTTCAGTTCTTCATCTTATCCACAATTATCAATAACTCATACACTCTCTTGCAGATTTTGAAAAACTTTATGGTACACAATATTATCTGTATATCATTGAAATCTATTGTCGTCATTCTCAATAAGTATTTTCAATTTGTGATTTGACCCGTGAAATGTCAATATACAATTGTCCATGAGTAAAAACTGATTTTGACAGGTACAATTCCACTTTTTTTAGTATTTGTCCTTGACTTTTGTTTATCGTCATTGCAAAGCATATTTTTATAGAAAATTGTCTACGTCTTAATAGAAAATATCACTTTGTTTTTGTTGGAGACATAATTATTCTTGGTATCAAGTCGCCAATATTTGTTCCTGTAATTATTTTTGCCTCAATCACCCATTTTACTAGTCCTTATAGATGATAGGTGAGTACATTGCATTAATTTCATCCTCCATCTGCTTGTATTTGTCTAGTAGTTCCTCATACACTTCCTAAAGCCTTAAAAAAAGCAGCATTTTTCTTTAACATCTCCGAGTAGTTGACATCTTTAATGGTAATATTGTGAACAACCGATAACGCCTCAATCGCTACTTCACAGGCTGTACGTTCTGATTTTTTTAATGAAAAACGCTTTTCACCGAATAAATTCAATGTTTCGTTCTCCTTTGTTTTAAATGTCACATAAGTAAAGAAAAAACCATCTTTCATCTCATAGCTAAAGGTTGATTTGTTTAGTAATTCAATCTTCTTGGTTATTTTCTTCAAAATTTGTTTGAAATTGATGGGGATAACAACTTCGGATGTTGACATTTGAACCTTTTTTTTTTAGCAGAAGGTGTTAAAAGAAATGCATATCACAGTTTAATAAAATATGTCGCGGAGATAATTTCAATAGTTAATAAGAGAAAAAAGTTAGAGTAGACATTTTATCAGATATAAGATATACATGAACTTGAATATAGGTATGTTGATAAAATACCTGGACAACCGAACGATCACTATAGCTTAACAATTACTATGATTGGGAGTAAATCGTTCCGAATAAATAGTAATAACTGCTATATATAGAGGCGAATGGTTGCATCCTTTCATGAAGATATGCATCCTTTCATGAGGTGAATGGTTGCATCCTTTCATGAACAAATATATCATTTAATGAACATATGCATCCCTTGGAGATTAGACACATCATTTCATAGCACCGCTTTAGGATGGACACGTGGCATAGCACCGCTTTAGGATGGACACGTGGCAACAAAATAGGGATATAGCTCCGCTTTACATTATTGTAGATAGATTTATTTTGAAAATTTGAATTTTTATATTTTCAATTATATATTAATAGTTGCTTTTATTATAATTTTATAATTTATTCGTCACATACTATTAAAGACAAAATAAATACCGTATGCTATATATGAAAGTATTTAATATATAGCATGAAATGGTGGTGATATCTAGTTATTAAATTATTTTTTAAAATATAGAAAAACTTTTTTTAGATATTTTTATTACATATTAAGTGTTATATTTATCAATTTCTATAAATTATTTTGATTAAATTATTATATTTTGTTAATTTTTATTTTAGACATTTCATATTCTTACAATTAGTTACATTATTTTAAATTCTTATCAATAATATAAATACTACATCCTTTTTAGGAAAAAATAAATAAATGACATATCATACTGAACAAAATACCACAATATTTTTGATCGTCCAGTTTTATGAATCTATTATCATATTTAGATTATTAATTTTACTTCAAAATACATAACGTTTGACTTAAGTAACTTTTATTATTGTTAGAACTAGTTAAATATTCGTGCCATGCATAAGTGTTAGTATATTATTTAATAATATTATTAATATAAAATTTATTTTAAGAAATAAATATTAATAAAATACTTAAATATTCACTATTTTTTATATTACTTAATTTTTATTTAGCTATTTTTTATATTTTTATTCTCAATTAATTTATTATAAGTATCCACACTCATATACATGAGCTGACATAACTCATTAGTAATATTGTATATTCTTTATTATAAGTATCCTTTTTTTTTCTTTTTTCCATTGACAAACGCATCATAATTTCAACATTTTTCTTTTTGGACCTTCATAGAATCTTTGTTTGATAGCGCAAACTTTTCCTAAAGACGCAAGTATTGTAAGACGTTTATGGTTGTTGGCCCAATAAAACTTGGATGACAATAAACATAACAAAAGTATTACTAATGAACTCGTTTAAATGAACCTTGCTCAATAAAATTCCAATCAACATATTGTGAATGTTGATTGAAATAGCTCATTACGCACATATACGTTACTTAGGCAACATATATACAATATGCAAATTTAGCACCATCAATAGCATATGAAAGTGATGTGTATACCATCTATCATCGTGTCATTTATAGGATTTGAAAGATCGGAGGATTCAAATGAAATTATGAAGTTAAACTTATAACATTTTGAAGAAAGCTCTAAATAAAATAAAAACAGTCTCATGAAAGTAGATTTAAGAGCTTTCAGCATAGATCATAGTCATAAAAAGAGTAAGAGACGAGAGATAGTTATTGTAATGAAGTTGACTCAGGTAGCTGAAGTTTAAACCACAGAGAGATAATTCAGATACCTATATGTCAACTCGGTAAACGGGATATTTTGAAATAACGAGGTATGAAGCCATTGGAAGCATATTATGAAATTATTATATACATATAAAATTTTTGCTAAATGGTCATAATAGTTACGTTATCCATTGAAAATTGACTAGAGTTGAAAGAGTATTTCTAAAACACTAAAATTATTGGTGCTGAATTTAAATGGTCAAGTTATTAGAATATATCTTATGTGAGTTTTTGTTGGGGTAGCAATATTTGACATGATGTGTTATTAATTATTCCCTTTGGTGTGTACACATTCTAAAGAGATCGTGAACTTGATAATTAAAAATATAATATATGCTAAGTGTTAGGTGATGCCCAGTTTTTTTCTTTTTTTAAAAAATATTATGATTACTCCTTTGTGGGATTCTTATGTTGATGATCATAATGATTCATAATATGATTGTATGATATTATATTTTTTATGCATGTAGATAACATAGTAGATTGTTGCATTAGAATACTCTCCCCCGACTAATATTAACTGTCTCACTTACTTGGTTTTGGTGTAGCTATGTTTAAGAGTACTTGATAGCCAATATTCCAAAGGAAAAGGTGAAACGCAAGATAAAGTAAATATCGACGGTGTAAGTTCGTGTTTGTCTGTATATGATATTAGTGCAAGATTATGGCGTATATCTCTTGATCGGTTGATATCCATGTGTTATGCGAGCTCGTGATGAGCGATTGGTAAACATACTTACGAATAGTTATCATCTCGGATTGTATAATGTATTATTAATATACACACTTTGTGCCTAATAGAGGAGGGTGACGCTTTGGAAAAATGATAAAACTTGTAAATCTAGTTAAATACGCATTAGTGGATGTTATATCGAACTTTCAAATTAGAGATGTAATGGACTGTGCAAGCACGTTATTCTATTACCTACCTCCGATCTTAGATTCAAGATATTATTTTCACGACTTAAATTTCTGACTTTAAATTTGACTTCGTCTTCGTGTCTTTGAGTTTGGGTTTGATGTAGTTTCATATCGGTTGGACTTCAATTTATTTTTGTACATCTCGTTATAAATATGGATCTTTAAAATTTTCGGGGCGTTACAAGACGTACGTTGAGGAAAATGCTGGTGTAGTGGCCCTAGTGGACAAAGAATTTTGATCCTATTATCGTATGCACGAGTAATAGGATGCCCTATGAACAACCATCGTAAAACTCGGAACGATACGTAGAAGCCATCACTATCTTTTTTCCTCTCTATTAAACTAAAGCTGTATATTGAATTTCCTCATACAAATACAAATATTAATGTAGTGAACCGCTGCTCAAAGATGACTCAACCACACCGAGCTCATCGACTACCATGCTGTTAAAGAGATTAACCAACGGCCTCTGTATTCGAGGCAATGAAAATCACGACCACCCTGATGATAAGATTTAAGATTGCATGTTAGTGGTGAATCTAAATTACTATGAAAAGATTTAAGATTGGTTATTCAGACTTTTAGCCCTTTAAATAAACAAAAAAAAAAAAGATAGAGAAAAAGATATAACCACATATAAATATAACTACTTTGATTGTTCAGTTGCAATAACATATAGAAACTCTGAATGGAGACTTGCATGTCAGCCTCTCCCTTGAAATCCTATTTATGAATAAATTTCTCGTTTACGACTCGTTATTTTCGATGCCTTAAAATACCTATTTGAAGCACTTTTTGGAAAATATTTGAATTTAAAGTTGTGGAACACACCAAAATTTATTTTTTTTAATCAATTTTTTTTATAACTAAATAAATATTTTGAGACTCCATATTTTTAGTTGGTTAACAGATTAATTTAATTTATATTCAAAATTTTTATATTCAAAATCTATTATGCTAATCTCTTTCTCTCTCTCCAATGCAACTAACGGTGATACTTTTCTTCGAGGTAGTCTATTAAACGCATTAGCAGCATGCCGTCGCCGCTTGCCCAATACCCGAAATCAGAATTTTCATTAAAAAAATTGAAAATAACGAATTTTTGTTCAGCAAGTATTTATTGTATTACATAAGAGAGCTCATAAAAAAATTTCTTCATCAATAGTTAAAATACCATATAATATAGTTCAAATATATAAAAAAAACTACTCAATTATACATAAGAACATCTAAGAATACTTTAAGAACACACTAATACATCAGAATATATAGTGAGCTTTTTGTGTATCTATGTATTCGTGTCTATCTTATGTGCTCTGTGTTTTTAACATTGAGCACAAAAATTTATTTTTTGGCTAAAATAGTTTAGAGGGCTAAAAAAGACCAAATTTAATTAAGAAGTGGTAAAAAAACAAGATGCCTATATAATATTTCGTTATAGAACATTGGAACTAACTAATGTAGAAGGCCAAAGCATTACAGAACGGGTAAATTACAAACAGAACCACATAAACCTTAATAAACGAAAAGACCTCCATTAAGCAGTTAGACTTGTCCGCAGGGACCAAATTCACCCGGCGCCGTCTCTGTCGCCGTCGCGCGGCGGTGGAACTCCACCGTCGCCGATTTAGCTCCTCCATCTATCAGCGATTACAGATGAGCATTGAGCCGTTCAATAGGTCCTCTCTCTCTTTCTCTCTCCTCTATTTCTAATTTGATTGATTTGGCTATGTATTTATTGATTTTCGCTGATTCGATTCTAATCTTCCCGATTTTTCTTTGTTGTTCCATGAAATTTCAACAGGTTGGTGCGGCTCGCTGCGAGGGCCTTCTATGATGACATCACCACTAAGGGTGACAATCAGCCCAAGACTGGGCGCGGAGATAATCGCGGCATGGCCGTCGTCGTACTTGATGCTCTTACCAGGTCGCTAATGCATGATTTTATATGTTTGGGATAGGTGTATATTGTCTTGTAACTGCTTGTGGAAGTGATGTTCACGGAATTTAATTTCTGAAAATTATCATGACTAATTTTGTTTGTGATATCACTATTGTCACGTTGAAATGGGATCTATAAATGATCTTTAACATATAAATATTAGCAAAATATGATATTGCGTTAGGATTCCCAAATATAGAATGGGTAGGATCCAGCATCATCGTTTCTTTTACTTCTTGGATTACTTCGCAGATAGGTTTATGATGTTAACCACAGGAGTATTAGGAGAAGTTTCAAGGTGAAACAGTTATTGTCCTAGGAATCCCAAATATAAGAATGGATAGGGATCCGACATCATCATCTCTTTTACTTAGATTACTTTGCAGAATGATTAATGCATGTATAGTATAGTTAAATTCTGATTATGCTCCATTTTGACTTTGATTAGGATAACTTTGAGAAAAAGCATGAAAATTTTAAAAGTTATGAAGGATTAAACTCGATACATATATTATGATCATTTTCTAATCGAGGAATTAAGTTATCAACTTTTTATTTGAGGAACTAAGGTATCTACCAAGATTAAAAAGCTTATTCCTTTTGACATTTTGGGAGTTTTTTATTATCTCAGACAGCAATGGGTCAGGGAGGAAGATTTGGCTAAATCTCTGAAGCTGCATTCCAAGCAACTTCGACGTACTTTACGGTTTTTTGAGGAAGAGAAGCTAGTTACAAGAGACCACCGAAGAGAGGTTGATTGCTTCCCTTGCCTTCATGCATTCTTATGTAAATAAGTCATTTACTGTCATGTGACGAAATTAGTTATTGGTTGATGTGGCACGATAACTATTTTATTACCATTTACGTGGCACATGAAGAAATATTGATTTATTTACTTGCACACACTGACCCTCCTAATGCGTCTTCTTTTGAGGAATCCCGTTGGACCTTTCCTTAATTATTTCTTTCTATCCAGAATTCAAGTTGTTATGTCAATATGATTCTTAGCAAGCCATTTCTGAATAGTTTCATTGTGCTGGATGCCCGCATTCGGGATATACATATGTCTAAAGATAAGATATTCATGCGAAAGCCTTAATTTGCATTTGGATCAGGTTGACATTGCCGGATGTGTTCTAAGGCACTTTTAGCTCCTCTTGGGAAACTTAGGATGGAGTTTCATCCTTGTTCACTGGAAATTGTTTCATTGGCCATGTGTAGTTAATGATGGCTCTTTTTAGATCATCTATAGGTAAATCCTAACCTTTTTACTAGCTATTGACTTGTATGCCCTCTATCCGGAACTAAACAACTGTATCTGCTATATTGGCTGGATCTAGTTTATTGTTTTGGTTATATAAGATTTTGGCTTCCATGTTTTCTTCCATGAGCTGATCTCAGGCCCCTGTGGCCGCATGTTTTAACTGCGTTATGGTCTGAATTTATCCATCTTCATCTTAATTCTTGAATGCTAAGTATGTTCTGATTCTTGATCATTTTTAGACTGCTAAAGGTGCAAAAATATTCAGTGCGGCAGTTGCTGCTACTGGTGATGGTCAACCAGTTGCTAAGGAGGGTGAAGAGAAGATAAAGATGCATACCCATTCCTACTGCTGCTTAGATTATCCGCAGGTAGCTTTGATTGCCATGTTCTTCATATTAGTTCCAAGTAGATTTCTGCCCATCTGCATTTTAGATCTTAGATATTATAGTTCATTGCATGTTCCTATTTAACTTCATCTTCTCCTTAAATTTAATTGTGTTATTCATATAGGACATGAGTTCTTTACCTTTGCTTATATTCACTAGCTAAATATTACTAGATGGGATTTTGGGTGCAGATATATGATGTCGTCAGGTATAGATTGCTTAAGATGAAGAAGAAACTAAAAGATGAGTTGGACAGTAGAAACACAATTCAAGAGTATATATGTCCTAATTGCTCAACAAGGTGGTATTCTAGCTAATGTATATCCCAAAGTTATTGTTTTTTGCTATTTGTTCAATGCTGGATTTTCAGGATTTCAAAATGCTTAGGTACTCTGCTTTCGATGCTTTGCATCTTGTGAGCCCAAATGACGAGTACTTTCACTGCGAAAAATGTAATGGTGAACTTGTTGCTGAGAGTGATAAGCTTGCTGCTGAAGAGATGGGTGATGGTGATGATAATGCTAGGAGAAGGCGTCGTGAAAAGTTAAAAGATATGCTTCAAAAGATGGAGGTACCTAATGAGCTTACTATGAAAAGTCAAGATCATTTGCTTTGCTGTTGCTGTCTTGGTCTTTTCATAAATGCTTCAGAGGGAATTATTCATCTTTGTTGTCGCACATTACATCATTAAATTCTTTAAACTTGTTGAGGAAGATAAAGAGTGTTTCAAGAGGCTACTCTCCATCAGTATGGGATAGTCTTAGGAGTGATATGGACTTATGGATTTGAACAAAAGATTAGATAGCATGATTTAGTTGTTGATGAGTAGAAGGTTTTAGAAACTTGCTGAAGCATTTTTCCTTTGTTTCTCTAGATTATACATAAGGGAAGTATTCCCTGATTAGTATGTCTTTTGTAGAGGTGATCATGGAAGTAGGCGAGTTAAATTTGAAGTGTCCTTGAGCATCTTCTGTTGTACTGTGCATATATACTGAAAGTAGGAGAGGACCCCCTCGCCCTCTCTCTATGTTAGCCATTATATGCAGCTTCAGGTGGGAGTGAGTGCTGGATTTTGCTCTAGATTTTCCAAGTACCATTTGGTAGAACTCTAACATTCCAATCACTATTCTGTTGTGAATTTATGTTTTTTTTTCCATTGAATCAATGCAGGATCAGCTGAAGCCTTTGACATTGCAGCTTGCAAGAGTTAAGGATCTACCAGCTCCTGAGTTTGGAAGTCTCCAAGCTTGGGAAGCTAGAGCAAATGCTGCACGACGAGGTGGTGGTGATGCTAATGCCACTGACTCTTACAAATCGTCTCAGGGGCAAGGATATAGTGGAACACCGATGCCATTCCTTGGAGAGACAAGTGTATACTTGCTTTGTTGCTGTTGTTTTATCTGCCTATTAATATGTCTGTTTGTTTGGCTTAAGCTAAAAGTATTTTCTTGACTTAATGCATGAACTTTTTTTTTTGTTCAAAATGGTCTTGGAATACGAGATGTACTTAAACTAGCACACAAGCATTAAGTTAGCGGGGAAAAGCAGGAACTTAGCCTGTTGGTGGCTTGATAACTAGCTTCTTTTTGGTAAAAACAATAAAAGTTTTCGCCTATAGTTAAATTTTGTCTATTACTTGAATTAAGTAGTGAAATATCATCTTGTGAGTTATCAATATTATATTTTCCAGCTTTATATAAATATTGACATGTATATTACTAGAGTAGCTAAGTAAGTGGCTGGAACCTAAGTTAAAGTTCCCATGGAAAACTGATGTAACTTTTATTCCAGCCTTTTGCATGGCTCAGTGTTTTCTGCACAAAATTTAAGGTCTATGGTTCGTTGCTTGCGCTTATTAGTTCATCAACTTGCTTGTTCTGAAATCTTTACTGCCAGGCATAGGTTATGATCAATTTTATGCTTTATGATTAAGTTGATGATTGTCACTTTAACCAGGTTGAGGTTGCATTGACTGGAATTGAAGTGAAAGGAGAGGATACTACGACTGAAATAAAACCTACAGCAATGAAGGTTTTACCTCCATGGATGATCAAAGAGGGAATGATTCTTACAAAGGAACAACGGGGTGAGATTGACAGTGACGTGAAGCCGGTGGTGGAGAACGTTAAACCTACTGTTGACAAGAAGCCAAGTACTGAAGATGATGAGAAGAGCATACAGGTTAGTACGCAGTTTGCATCTCTCCTTGGTTTTTTATAATTCATGTTAGAACTGGTAATTAGTGCTTCTTTCTGTTAAGGCTGCTAGTCCCATGATAGACATTGAAGAATCAGTTCTGGTCCTTGTTCACATAATCTTTTGGGCCTTTCCACCTATCACATGGATTTTAGACTGTATGTCAAATGTGCTTCTTTCTGTTAAGGCTGCTAGTCCCATGATAGACATTGAAGAATCAGTTCTGGTCCTTGTTCACATAATCTTTTGGGTCTTTCCACCTATCACATGGTTTTTAGACTGTATATCAAATTATCAGTTGCTAATTTCAAGTATTGTTTCAAAGACCCACCCTCAGTATAGTTAAGCAAGTTTTGAGCCATATTTTAGGCATGTTCATCCTGTTATCGAGATTTTGATTAGTTCATTCGGCTATGTCCGTTGTAATTCGAGCATACGATATTGTGCATCGGTTTAGACAATGTCCATGTTACATACTTGCATTGTCGGAAGGCAGATATTAAAGAAATAGTGTCACATTGGGTAGTAAGTTCGTCTGGTCTGTATAAGTTTGAGGTGTTCTTGGCTATCATTAATCAACTATGTTGGTTGCCCAGCTCCTAATTTTCTGTTTACCTGTGTGTATTTTCCAGGATGAATACTACAGAGCATATTATGCTGCTTTTTTAAAGCAGCAACAGGATGCAGGTGCCAGGAAGATGCACGGAGATACTGGTCTATCCCCAAATGGACTCTCAAATGGTTTCGCAGAAGCATCTTCTGGGCGTCAAGTTGGTGAAAAATCAAAGAGGGAGGATGAAGAAGAAGAAGATTTGTGGGAAGAGACCCCACCAACAGGTACTTGTGTATTTTAGTGGGCTGCTCCTAATTAAATCTTGATAGACGATAATTTCTTTAGCAGCTTATAAATATGGAAGCATTTCGCATGCGAAGTATAACTTACTGACCAAATACTGTTGTTGAGAATGTTTCATCGTGGTTATCACTTTGCTGACATGTTAAATGAGTTATTAAATTTATGTAAGCTAAAAATAAAATGCATGGGAGAATATGAAATTTTTTGTAAGAATATATAAGCAATCAATTTATTGAAGTTAACCATGGTTGCAATAATCTTTTACAGCCAACACCGGTACTTTCAAGATAGCTGATTTAAATGTTCAAGCGGAAGCATCTGGAGAGGAAGAGGAGGAAGATGATATTGATTGGGAAGAAGGCTGAAATGAGCATGAGTGGCACCTGTAGCAGGTCCCATATGATTATGGAAATCACTGCAAAATGATTGTCACTGTCCTATTATTCTTTAATGCGGATGAGACAAATTTCTCCGTTACGGTTGCATCAACAAGCCATTAGGAAGTTCCTAGATGTGGCTTCAGGTACCTGTCATGGGAGTTAGTCCGCGTAACTTTGACCTGCTCGTTGTAAGATGGAGATGGTAAATTAACGGCTTGTATCACTTCTGCTTTGGCTTATAACAATCCCTACGTTCGTTAGATTTTAAAGAATAAGAAGTCATACAAAGTTGTGTATTAGGGAAGAATCAATGGTTAATTTAAATTTCAGGTCTTTGTGATCGTCAAATGTATTTGAAAGCCTGAGGTGCTATTTGTTCTAAGAGCCTTGTGGATGGCTTATATGTGACCAAATTTCTCCAATAGGTTCAATGTTATCAAAGTTCGCCATCAAACTGCTCCTGCACTCGGGGGTGAAAACGAGTCAATTCCAGATAAGCAATGCTCTGTTCACCATAACAGTCATTACTTCCATCTATGCACTCAATCTACTGTGATGATCCGTCCTAGCCTACTGAGTCGAGCGAGTATCCTGAGTATCCTTATGCTCATTTAGGTCGAGACGAGCTTGAATTACATATGGATGGCTTTTTTCTTTTTCTATAAACTGCTTCACAAAGAAGACAAGCTCTATTCTTCTTTCTGCAGGTACGAGTGTAAAGGAGCAACCGAAGGAGAAGGAAAGAGAGGACGACAAAAATGGTGCAGATTGCGATATAATTAGTGCCGATTTCTGATATAATTAGTAGCCATTTTTTTATAGAATTAAACAGCAAATTGCAATACAATGAGCAGCAATTTCTAATACTTTTAGGGCTAATGATGAACATTTCTTTAAATTAACTTCTCAAACCTTTCCATGTCTATTGCCGAAACATCTTGATTCCCTTTTCTTAGTAAGCTCACAAAGGAGATAATAACCAAAGGATACAAGATTAACAAAATTGAGGCTTAAAAAAATAGGGTTTGTACAATCGATACTCATGTATTTTGAACGATGCAAAAGTACATCATAAATCAACATTTTATACCTTATATTTTCAATTTATAACACCAACTACCCAACTTCTATTTTATAAACATTTTGGAATTAAGTTAGTATATCACACATAGAACATTTCGCCATTGTGTTTGATGACTAACGTTTGATATACTTGTACACGTGATTAAATATTTGAGATGAGACTAACTGTAAATTGATGACAAAATAAATAATAAGAACTTAATATTTTGTATGTCTAAAATATTATTGCCGGCATCGTATGTATATATGATCAAGAGTAAGATATATAATTTTATATATTATAAGTTCCAAAATGCAAGAACGCACGGTGATATTAGTCCCAAAAATGGTTACTAATTACATTACAATAACGCACAGTGATATTAGTCCCAAAAATGGTTACTAATTATATTGTAATAACGCACGGCCTGTAGTAAAATCTAATTGTAGGCCAATCTTGCCTAAAACAACAAATTTTAAAAAAATGCAATTATGTCTCACAAATTTAAGCTCCTTCAAAAATTGGTCATGCTTCAAATATTTTTAATTTAATTATCTAATTATTAAGATAAGTTATATTAACTACTTAATGAACTAGTAGTCTATTAAAGTAAGTAAGTTTTAATAACTACTAATAATAGCAAGCTATAGTAACTATTTATGATAGTAACTTTATTATTTTAAGATAATAAAAATAAATTCTCTTTGCAATATGCATTGCGAGTCGTCCTAGTTATAAAATGAGAAACACATTCCAAAAAAAAAAAATCACAGAAATAGAGAAATCAGGGCCGGCCCAGAAAGTTATTGCGGCCCCAATATATTCAATTTGGCCTCCTCCATTCCCAGATAGATGGGAGCAATATTACTCCTGCTAATTTCTTTTCTTGCTTCCTAAGCAGGTCGAATCGCATAAATCGAGCCTTCCACTCCCCGTCCGAGCGATACATTCTCACTTCCCCGATCAATCAAACAATTGGTCATGGCGCTCAGAGGCGATTGGGTCTACGAGAACAATGGCGGGTAAGTCCTCTCTCTCTTCCTCTCTCTGTCTCTTTCATTGATCAATGATGAATCAATTTTGATGGTGCATCGTGGTCTACATTGAGCAGGACCTGCGTGGCTATCGCCGGCGCTGACTACTGCGTCGTTGCCGCCGACACGAGGCTTTCCGTTGGATTCTCTATCTACACCCGCGATTACTCCAAGATCTGCAAGCTGTACTTAACACCCCCTCAATTTCTGTCTTAATCAAGCAATTCGCCTACCCGATTTTTAACTCTGTGGTGTTGTAATTAGTTGTGCTCACTGTTGCTTAATCAGTGATTAGGACTTTGGATTCAATTTTTTGCCCCCTTTTTGTTTGTTATATGTAGGGTTTAGGACTTGGATTTTGTCCCTGAAGATTTGCGGTGTACGGATCTACTTAGTGCCGATTTGGAGTTAGTAAGCTAGTCGGTATTATTCTGCTTCAAATTTAGGTTAAGCAGGGTTATGACTTGGTAGATGTTTGTCGGGGCTGTAAAGTTTGAAAATGGCCTTTTTTACTCCCACTGTATATGTTAAGTAGAATATTTGGACATAACTCATTTTGATCTTATGTCTATTTACTTTTAGCAATGTGGATACTTGCTAAACCTGTTTTGCTTTTGTAGTTGGCAAATTCTGCCTCCTAAGCCCTAGCATAAAATGAAGTCTTGTCTAGAAAGGCATTTTATGCGGTAGTACACAATTAAGGGATTGTTGTGATTTTGGAGGTCTCGTCATTATTATATTTTGTTAATGAAGTGGTACGCACGAAATGGTATAATTTTTCTGGATAAATCATTTTTATAGAACCTAGGATGGTACCAATCAAGTATGCCAATTTTAAAGCAACCTTGATTTTATTACATAATTTCTTACACTAGTTTTTAGTGATTGTGTTAAATTTCTTTGACACCCATAATAAGCAAAGATTGGTTTTATACCTGACTTTGGTTAGATGTACTCGAGGGCATAGTTTATAGCTTTAGGTGCTTCACGACATTCAGAAGCCTTGTTTGTCATTCACCAAGTATTATCATACTTATAAGTTATAACCGCTTTGTGCCATTCTCAAATCACCCTTTAAGCAGCATGAAAACATAAACACTGTTTTTTTTGTTGAACAATAAACTCATGTCTTTCTTGCTAGAACATATCTTCAAACCAAGGTTTTCCGTGCCGTGCCGAGTTTCGGCAAATTCCAATTTCGAGATCTGTTGATCGTGTCCCTCAATAATTTTTTTTTAGTTTATTTATAAAAAGCAAAGAAAGAAAAACAACTCCGCCCTACATGGACTGGCACACGTGGCTGCCCATGCAGGCTGGCTCGAAAGCTGCCGAGGCTTTAAAGCCTTGGTACAGCTAATTTAAAAAGCTGCCCTTGTTTCAAAGCCTTGAGGCAGCTTCAAAAGCTACCATGGCTTTAAAGCCGTCCTTAGGGACAACAGTTAATTTAAGGGGAAAAAACAAGAAATCACCTTCTTCCTCACTTGCGAGGAGAGGGGGAAAAAAAGAAAGGACGAGAGGAGAGAGAGGAGGAGATGGGATGGGGGAGAGCCTTGGCGACGTCTTTTCTTCTTCTTTATTTTTAGGCGTCCATGCCGTGCGGTGCCGGGCTGCTCGGACGGCACCGGTCGTCGGTGCCGGCGGGCACGGCCGTCCGACTGTCTCTGTGTCGGATCCGGCACCTAAACCATGCTTCAAACAACAATAGGTGTAAAAGTATAGTATAAATTAGCTGTTTTGTATTGAATGTTGGAGTTTACATCAAATTTAAGTACTAGGAGTGTTGAAATTGTTGTTGATAATCATAGACATTTTGTGCAATCATGAAAAAAATGAAATTGCACCAGTACCTTCACTCGTCAAAGATAGCATCATGTTGTTTACTGGATGTTTTGAAGCCTCAACTAACCGCTTATTTGAATAAAGACTTTGTTCTAGCAAAGTCTTTATTTGAAAAAAGAAATTGCGCCGGTACATTCACTCGTCAAAGATAGCATCATGTTGTTTACTGGGTGTTTGAGCCTTAACTAACCGCTTATTCGAATAAAAACTTTTTTTTTTTTAAATTTTTTTTTTTTTTTTTTTATTTGAAGCACATTTCTTATTAGGATGTCAAGTTCACTTACCTGTCATTTTAGAACATGTTTATTAGCATCACTTGGGAATTGTTTTGTCAGCATTTGCATTCTTTTGTAGCATATTTGTGTCGGTTGTAAAAAATTCAATTTGTAATATGCTTTTTAGGTTTTATCAAATTTTTGAGGGCCTCCCAATGAATACGAGTATATTTACATCTTAGAACACGTTTCTTGAGATATCAAAATTTATGCTTGAGGAACTCTCTGGCTGTCATACTTGTAATTTGTAGAGGGGAAACATTTTGAATCGGATGTAGGAATCGTTAAGCTTAATATATGCTAAGGACTTTTCTTGTATAGTATTAGTTTGTTAAGAGAGTAGATGGTGGTAATAAGCAAATGTGCAGGCTGAGGCAGCGGATATTCATATTATTGCCCTCTTTCTTTCACCATTTACCAGCTGCTACCTTACGTAGTTCCCATCTTAGGAATGTCTTGTAATTAAGTCCCTTCCATATCTTTGTTTTGGGATCAGCACTTTCTGTTGGGAAATTCTGTGGCTTTGTAGTTAACTCGTATCAATTCATCCTGTTTTGGAAAATTTATCATGCGGTTTAGTAAATCCTGGTCCATTCTCATGAGTCATCTTGTATTAATTGCTATTTCCATGGAGATCTATGCTTTTGTATCAAGACATGTTGTTTGGTAATATTCTCATGATTGTGGCTCCTTATGTCCAACATGTTTTTTCCATACACAGAGCAGATAAGTGTGTGCTGGCGTCTTCTGGGTTCCAAGGTGACATAAGAGCACTTCAGAAGAATTTGGCAGCAAAGCATTTGGTGAGTGATTCAACATATCAAGTAAAACTTGTGCCTTTTGTATACATTATCATTTCCTTGAATAATTGCGTTACCAAAATTAATGGATTTGTTATTTTATGAGTACGCCGTTACAGAACTTACAATTACGGTTTTATGTTGACAGATGTGCTTCTGCTATTGTTGTTGCAGTTCATGAGTTATATAGCTCCTTTAAGAAATTCAGTTTCTAAAAGCCATTTAAACTAGGATGAATGTAATATGTCGATACACTGGTAAACTTAATGGATTTCTTGACTTTGGGTCTTCATAAGCTTTTCTGCATTTTTAGCTGTGTCTACTTATTTCAATTCTCATATTGCCATCCTGAAATGAGGTGTTATTGTACTTGGGTCAGACCTTGTTTCAAAGACGAATGGTTGTCCATTCCATACATTCTTAAGTTGGGTATGACAATTTGTCTAAGCATCTAAGTGCTCTAATCTTGTCTTTTGAGTCTAAGTTGCCACCAGGGCTGTATTTTATAGATATCAGTTCATTGTTTTGTGTTTCATAGTTGATTTCAGGCAACACTTTTATCTGTAAGATTAATATATAGTTATGCTAATTTTAATATGGAAGCGCTTTGCGTTGTTCTCACTTGATTATTCTCTTTATGCTTTTGACTGATGAACTTCATACGAAGCTTTTTGAACATGTTTTGCTTCTAATAAACTCTTCTCAGGTGTTCACATGCATTCCTATTTTCTGGGAATCTGTTCTCATTTTGCATGTTTAATCTTCTGCAGATCTATCAGCATCAGCACAACAAGCAAATGAGCTGCCCCGCACTGGCTCAACTTCTTTCAAACACCCTGTACTACAAACGTTTCTTTCCGTACTATGCTTTTAATGTCCTTGGGGGCCTTGATAATGAAGGTAACATAGTTAAGTCGAGCTAAAGTTGTGGATAAGTAATAATCTAACTATATTTTTTATAGGAATCTGTTGGCATCTTTTAGGTTCTCTGGTAGTCCTTTTAAAATCCATTCTTGCATCAGAACCATCTCGTACTTATCACACTAGCTTTTGTTAGCTACTCTTAGCATTCATCACTTGCTAGGTAATTCATCTCCCTATCTGAGTTAGAGGGTTGGTTCAAATAGAGATATGATGCTTGTCGAATCCACCGAGGGATGCAATGTGATCCATATATTTGACTAGATGAATATTCTACTTCTCTACTTAAAGCCTGAGCCTCCATTTTCTATTCTCCTTTTTTTGTCTAATGATTGTCTTTGGTCTTGGTAAATATACCTGTCTCTCTAAGTATTGGTTTAGAGCTATCCTATTTTATCTGAGATGGAGATATAATAATACTTCATCCTAGGCTTCCGTTTTTCTTTAACCATCTCTATTTAGATCCAAAAGTAAGAGAGTTGTTACTGAATTTTTTTTTTCCCTCTTTCTTTTCCAGGGAAAGGCTGTGTGTTCACCTATGATGCAGTGGGATCCTATGAGAGGGTTGGATATAGTGCACAAGGCACTGGGTCATCACTGATAATGCCTGTCTTGGATAACCAACTGAAGTCTCCCAGTCCCCTTTTGTTACCCGCTAAGGTATCACCTGCAATTTTTTCCCCTGTTATGTAGGCGCAATAAGACTTTTTTTTTTTTTTGAAAAATAATAATCTCAAAGTCTCGGTGTTATAGGTTGCTGTGACACCACTATCCGAAACGGAAGCAGTTGATTTGGTGAAAGATGTTTTCGCTTCAGCTGCCGAAAGAGATATTTTCTCTGTGAGTTCCAGATTCCTGCTAAGCTTCCATCATTGACTATATCATTTTTTTTTTCTTTTGTTAATTTTTTTTCTATTTTGGGAAAAAACATATTTATTGCAGATTGCCAACTTGATCTAATTTCGAATTCCTATCTTCTCATCTAAATTTGCCTGCATCCGTGCTTCTGCTTTCTTGCAGGGGGATAAAGTAGAAATTGTTATTCTGAATACATCTGGTATTCGGCATGAATTCATGGAACTTAGAAAAGACTGAAGTTTCAATCTGCTGTGCGGCTTTTGACATCTTGTGGCACACACGAGAGGCATTGGTTCAGCTTTTCTTTTGAGAATGTGATCAACCTTCCATAAAATGTTCTCGAGTGGGCTCTTGGTTTCTACAGCCAAGAGAAAACTTTGTTGTATGGCTTAAGATTTTTAATTAAAAATACTGTTGTATTTACTTACCAGCAGTCTATCTTATGGATAATCAGCTCAATGTTAACATCTTTTTAAACTTATATTTATCACGTCGACTACAATTGAGCTTCATAATGTAACTCGATCTTGTTTATGTATTTTTCATGACGGGTTGTTTCCAATAAATTGTGCAGAATAGCGGGTCAACGGTTCTTTTGGTGGTTTTCTTGGAGGGATTATAGTTTTCAAGATTTGCTTGGAATATTCTTTCATACTCCTCTTAGATAGATGTCAAAAAGTAAAGAGGGATTCACTAGTCTGGAGCTGCATATGTTGAAATGTAGAAGGGAAATGCTAAGTATTAGAACGCAAAGTTGGACTCTTAAAAATTAGACCAACGGTGCTAAAGTGGTGCGGAAACCAATGGCCAAGGTCATTTAATTTGGGTCATGTGATTTTTAAGATATTATATAAAATTTTCATCAATTTATTTGATCTATTATAAAATATTTTTAAGAAAAAATTCGAACTACAAAATTGTAGATTTTAATGTAATCTATAAATTTGTTTTTTATCATCATTTTGATATAGTGTTCGTTATTGTTTCGAAAAACTTTCAACCGGCAAAGTTGACCTTTCTGCTATGTCCATTTTAAACTACAAGATTCCTTAGTTTTATTTTAACTTTATACACGATTTGTAGTTAGAATAACTCTTAAACTCTAATGCCTGTACGAAATAGAAATATGTAGGGATGCTGTTTCCATAGATAAAGAAATATATTAGAACAAAATAAAATAACTTGAACTAACATCATTATGTACGAAATAGTAAATTTTCCCAAGCATTTGAAGCTATCAAGTATCAACTATTCTAAACAAATATCTGACCATAAATAGTACCATACTTAAAATTGTTGCAAACTGATTTGTCTGGCCTCAGCGGCGGTATATTAGTTGCTTGGAAGTAGTACTTGTTTGGGATTGCAAAGCGTGGAACTGATGGAAAATATACTACAGTTCCTTGCAGCTCATCCAGATTCAACTCCATATAAAACAGTCACGCTCTTCTTTCTTATGCTAACCCACTGCATGAACACCGCGATCATGGATGCTTGCAGGAACACCTTTAATATGCACGAGAATACCTATGAATTCCAGAAAACATGGGAAAATATCTTTGTTCTAAGTGTTCATTGTTGTTCGTAAAGTAGTACTCCTTCGTGTTCTCATATATATATTAATATAAATAACTTCAAATTTATGGTAACACCTTCAGTTGCACGAGAACATCAGAGATATAGAAACACCACGGAAGCACATAAAGTGCCAAAGTAGTGTTTCTCTGTGGCATTTCTAGGTGTTCTTATGAATATAAATCACCCCAAACATACCGGAACATGTTCAATATGCACGAGAACACTTAGGAACACTTTTGTTCTAAGTGTTTCCGTGTTAATCCTATATATTCTGATACATTTAGTGATATTCAATTAGAGACGTTAATAGATATTTTTTCAAAAAAATATTAAACTAAAAATTTATATAGTGACTAGGGTATATCTTATTTTAGTTCATCATATATCAAATAATATCAAATCAGAAGTTACATAATATTCTTTTTAAGAGTTAAAAAGTTAATTCAATTTTTTATAACAGTTAGAAAAGGTTGCCCCTTTTTTCAGTTAAACTGGCTACCGTGTAATAATTTCATAATTACCTTGAAATAAAATTATAAATATACTTCTTATTTAGAATAATCTAGAATTAAAAAAAAAAAACTCAATGGGAGAGACTTAATAATGTCTATAGTGCTGGCCATGCTAGGCCAGACCTGCACTGCCGTGCCGGCCTAAGACAGGCGAACCGGGGCAGTGGTGCAGACGGGCGAACTCGCGGCACAAACACGCTTTAAGTGCGGGGCAGATGGCCCGCAGGCACTGCAATTCCGAGCGGCCAGATTTGTGGTGCGGCTCGGTCTGTTGTTACAGTGCCCGGCCCGCATCATTTTCAAGTGGGTGGGCTTTGGCATGCACTGTTGTGAAGGGTGGGGATGTTGACATCTCCTCAGAGGCTCAACCTCTCTCTCTCTCTCTTAAAAAAAGAAAGGAAATATAGTCCCTCGTCAGGTTTTTTGGATGTGTGTTCGTGTCCGACTCCATCCAAAGGTCGGATTGCTCCACTCTCCATCTCTTAATGCATCCATGGTTCCTCTGTAAACCTCTTCGTCTTACCAGGTGCTTTAGCACAACTTCCATCAGCTCCACGAGGCTAAGACTAACCAAGAAACAGTGTACTGTCCTCCTCAACCGCTGCAAATCTATGCGTCAAATGATGCAAATTCACTGCCAAATTATACTTTCCAATCTCCATCAAAACCGAGACTTAATGGACGACGTGTTGGTCTTCGCCGCTGATGTCGACTCTGGTGATCTCAGCTACGCCGTAAAGGTGTTCGAAAGTATGCCTGACTCGTCAGTCTTCATGTACAACTTGATTATCAAGGCTTTTGCTAAGAGAAAATACTGGAGAGATGTGGTATTAATGTTCGATAGAATGAGAGAAGGGGGGTTTTCGCCTGATAATTTCACCTACCCATTTGTTCTGAAAGCTCTTGGGTCTTTGAAAAGTTTGTTAATAGGGAGGAAAGTTCACGGGTTCATCATGAAAACCGGGTTTGAATTCGATCCATATGTCAGGAATGGGCTGATGGACATGTATGCTGAGCAAAACTTCGTGCAGATCTCGAGGGATCTGTTTGATGATGCCTAAGACTAAGAGAGATTTGATTGCTTGGAATGTGATGGTATGTTGTTACACCAAGTGCAAGATGTACGCAGATGCCATATCTATCTACTCAAAAATGGAAGAGAAACGCGTAGCACCTGATGAGGCCACGTTCGTCAGCACGCTCTCAGCTTGCAGTTTATCGGGTAATCTAGAAGTAGGAAAGAGAATTCATCAGTACATAAGCAAGAATTCATTTTTTACGGTCAATATTGGCAATGCTTTGTTGGATATGTATGTGAAATGCGGGTCATTAGATACAGCCAGGAATACTTTGATGATATGTCCTTTAAAAATGTTATCTCTTGGACAACGATGGTTTCTGGTTATGCCAGTTCTGGCATGCTGGAGGACGCCAGATATTTGTTTGATCAAAGTCCAACTAAAGATGTAATTCTTTGGACAGCTCTGATTAATGGTTATGTGCGGTATAATAAGTGCGACGAAGCATTGGCTTTGTTTAGAGAAATGCAATTAATGAGAACCAGGCCTGATAACTTCACCGTCGTTTCGCTTCTTACGGTTTGTGCTCAACTGGGTGCCTTGGAGCAAGGAAGGTGGATTCATGGATACATCAGGGATTATAGGATAAAAATTGATTCTGTTGTCGGTACGGCTCTTATAGACATGTATGCGAAATGTGGATACATAGATATGTCAATAGAAGTCTTCAAAAACGTAGAAGAAAAGGATACGGCAACATGGACTGCGATTATTTGCGGGCTCGCTATGAATGGTAAGACAAGCGAAGCACTTGCTCTATTTTCTGAGATGCTAAGAGCTGGTGGTCGACCAGATGATATTACCTTCATTGGTGTTCTTAGTGCATGTTGCCATGGAGGACTAGTCGATGAAGGTCGTAGGAATTTCTATGCAATGCAAGAGGTGCATCAGATTAAGCCAAAAATTGAACATTATGGTTGTATGGTAGATTTATTCGGTCGAGCCGGACTCATAGGCGAGGCTGAAGAGCTGATAAAGAGCATCGGTGGAGGAGATTGTCAAGATTCTTTGCCGTTATGGGGTGCGTTGCTTGCTGCTTGTAGAATCCATGGCAAAGTTGAGATTGGGGAACACGTAGCAAACCGGATTATTGAACGAGAAACTGGAAATTCTGGGATCCATACACTTTTAGCTAATATGTATGCAGCGGCAGATAAATGGGAAGGCGTGATAAAAGTGAGGAGGAAAATGAGGGATGTCGGTGTCAGGAAAACACCTGGCTGTAGTTCCATTGAGATCAATGGTGTCATTCAAGAGTTTATCGTTGGAGATTGTTCACATGCAGATGACATGAGATTTATGGAGTATGTAATAGCATGAGCAGAGTTCTGCAATTAGATATACGGGATAGTATCAGTAATATAGGTATGGAATTGGTTATTTGATATTGAAACTTCAGAGTGTGTTTAAAAATACTTCTATGGCTGATAAAACTTTATTTTCATCGTTTTCATGGCTGATAAAAATTGAGTTGGATGCTTTTCCTTTATTGAATAATGGAACATATTTATATAAATCCTTGCTGGATATAAATGACTTTGAGTATGTAAGCATGAGTGAGTAGGCAATAAAACAACTAACCCTGAGAAGGAATGGGATCCTCTGTGGCCGCACCACAAAAGATTCCTCTGTGGTCTCCATCTGGACCGTTTATCAGTTCAGTATATATCACGAGATTTTTTAATTAAATTTTCGTCAAATTTATTTGACCTATTTCTAAGTATTTTTATGAAAAAATTTGAACAAGAAAGTTGTAGATTTTGATGCGATCTACAACTTTGTAGTTATTTTTTTCGAAAAAAAATATAAAACATTATGTCAAAATTTAATCAATTCAAAACTGAGCTCAAAACAAACATGACTCAATTCAAAACTGAGCTCAAAAGGGGTCAGAACTAAGTTCAATTGCGGTCATAGGAATATTGGTCGACTGATCAAGACTACTAGTCAGACCAATTAAGCGATGAGCTCTCGGGTTCTCGATATTGCTTCAGTTTCGGTCGACCCGATTCCTCGTATTGGTCGATCGATTCTTCGTATTGGTCGATCGATTTTTCGTATCGGGCGATCAATATGCTACAGATCTGACGATAAAGTTGCGAACCTCATAATTTATTAATTAGTAATTGATTACTTAAATTTTCAAATTAATTGTAATATTTACGAAGTTAAACCTGGGTCATGGCCAGCGTAGTAGTGCACAAAAAATGTGGTGCTTGACGAAGTCGTCACTAGTTAAATTAGTGATCTCGTCACTTCTTCAAAAAGCTTCTTTAACTCTAAAGTAAAAGTTACGTAGCTTCCTGATTTAATCTTTTTTGACATTTTTGAATCAAATGATAAATTAAAAATAATCTATTTTATTTTATTTTATTTTTTGAAGTTTTATTCTTTAAAAAATATAAATAGATATATCGACTAGCCTGTTATAATAGTTAAAACAATAACTAAATAATAATTTGTTTCGCACATTCACTAGAACACAGCTCTCTCTCTCTCTCTCTCTCTCTCTCTCTTCCGACTATTAGAAGAAATTGGGTGGATCAGTGCTTGACATGTGCTTCTCGATCTCTCGCTAGATTGATCTGGGGCACATTGCAATTTGTAGAGGGGTCCAAACAAACCCTTTTTCCTCACCATCCACCAATTTTCTCCTCCTACGTCTCTTCTATCCCTTCCCCTCTCTTCGCTTTCTGTTATGACAAGAAAGACAACGATATCTGTATCTATCAACAAAAGGTGAGACGCCATAATCCTTCACCCAGTAAAGCAACTAATCGATGCGTCACCATGACTAGCATGAGCTTATCAATATATTGATTCGTTTGATAACACCACTCCATCTTAAAATAAAACAACTAGATATTTAATTAATAAAGCAAAGAAAAAGAACATTATACGACGTTGTTTTCAAGCCTTACAAGTACCATACAATACTTAATTGATTATCGAGCCAAATAGCAACAGCAGAACTTGAATTTCTAACGATACTGTTCATTTAGGCTGCATCAACATTTCGTTATATGGAAGACTGGGACAGGCTGCAGTGTTTTTCAGAGGAGGGGGAGACCGACCTCGTGAAGCTCCACAGGTCACCATCGCTTTCCCCGCTGCTGCTGAGGAGCCTGATTGTGGCTGCGGCGATGTTTGGGCTGGACGGTGAGTACGCAAAGCTTTCAGGGTGGTCGACGCAATCTAGTTGTTTCGAAACCTCCGATTGGCCGTTGAGATGAGACGCTACAAGGCGGTCCAGTGTTGCCCAGTCGTTCACCACGTGCTGCTCGTCTGCAACCCTTGCAACGACCATATCGTGTTGGTAGGTCGTTTGGCTGTGGAGATCTATAAAAGATGTATATGCAGTGCTTGACAGCGAAGGTAATGTAGGGCTCTCCATAGCGGGGAGCTTCATAAACCTGTCTTGCATTAATCCTGTTTCGATGATAGGTAGATGATGATATCTCGAATATCCGGCGGACTTCATCATCCCGCTGATGTTGTCACTCTCTTGCTTGCACGACTTCTCCATGTACTGCAAAATCTGGTCCGGTGCTCCGTCGCTGCTCGAGGGCAACGCCTTAGTATTAGTAGTAGCTTTAGCATAGTGACTGATATTGGAAGAGTTGTCTGGGCTTTCACTGGCTTTGTGGTAATCCTTCTTCTTGAAAACGCGGCAGACTACCCACCCTTCTTGTCCAATGGTCTCCTCAACTGAGCTCGAACCCTAATTTAACCATCGTTGCAACACTTAACCTCACTGCTAACTTTTATGAAGACAAAACGAGAAAACCGAAAAGTGAATCTTACATTGGATACGGAGTTGGAATCACAGTGATCGTCGAGGCGGTACTCGTGCATGATCCAATCGGATTTTTGTCCATGGGGAGCTCTTCCCCTGTAGAAGACGAGAGTTTTTCTCATACCGATTCGTTTGCAGCTGCTGTAGATGACCTTGTCACGACCGGTGGCTTTCCAGAACCCGGCCGCGGTTGCTCGGTTGGTCCGAGTGCCCGCAGGATACTTCTTGTCCTTGTGGCTGAAGAAGTACCAGTCGTTCTGTGGTGTTGACCCTATCCTGCATTTCTCTGTGCAACAAAACATTCCGTTAGTCAACTCAATGGAGCCATAATCTTATTAATTAACAGAATAAGGATAAAGCAAGAAAAAGATAAAGGGAAGTGGGTGACCCAATTGTCAGAGCCCTCCCTAGCTATTATATGACCTTAATTACTCCCTTAAATGGAGGATATCCATATCTCCAATTTAAATAACTTACAAATTATATTGATTAATTTAACCATGTTAACTATCTCTCATGCTGAGATTAAATTTTAATACCTTGGATATCCCATGGCTCGAGTTTGTTGAGATCCACATCACGAATAACGTCGAGGTCTATCTTCTCGCAGGCGACCTTCTTCTTGAGGTAGTAGTTCAGCAGCTCCTCTTCAGTAGGATGGAAACGGAAGCCCGGTGGCACCAGGGACTGCCCATTCACCGCTATGCTCATTTCCTTAAATATTCCAGTGATTGTATATATGTTTAGAGCAGCACTAGGTAGCTAGCTGATCAAATGAGGAGTCGCATGGTACTAAGACTGCAAAGCGAAGTGAATGAATGTACATATGATTGAAAAGGCTGAAGAAGCAAGATGTAGTAGTTATATATAATGACGGAGAAATTAAAGGCGGTCGGCGTGTTGGGTTCAAGAAGGTTAAAATGGTTATATCAGGGAGGATGACATCAGAGAGAATAAGAAAAGGGAGGGGATCCGAATTCGTAACGATCAGGTTATAATATAAAAATTACATATTTTAATAAAATTTATAATTTTTTTAAATTTTTTTTTAAAAATGTATTTTGGAATAAATATGTTGGAACTCCAAACTTTTTTTGATTCAAAACGAATTTTAAAATTATTTTTAAATTTGTTAAATTTTTAAAGTCTTAAAATATTATCTAAAAAAATTAAAAATATATTTTTTTTATATTAAAAATTTATAAAATAATATTTGTAAAGAAATTTTCTTAAGGTTGTCTGTGAGGTTATGAGATATATCACCCCTCCAGTTCAACCATGTACTTGTTTTTGTGCGATTAATTAGTTGGGCTAGCAGTAGCAGCGGCACCTACAAAGCCATCGATTGCTGGATAGAGGAGAGGGACATAATAGTCGTAGGTGGGTCCGAGTCAAGGAAGAGTTGGTGGTGTAAAATATGGGCCATGGCGATGACAGACGACCTTAAAAATCCGATGGGGATGCACCAGCCTCGATCTCAAGGTAGAGAGAATCAGAAACGAGAGTCTGACTTTTGGAGTCACCCGTCTGTCACAGAGAAGCTAATAAGAGACATATAGCTAATACTACTACATGCATGAGGTCGGAGGCAGGCCAGTGTCGAGGGTCCTATTTATGAAAACATATGATATTGTATTAAAACAATATCTTATTGTATGAAAACATGCAAACATGCATATATAATATTTATTTATATGCTATGCTTCGTAGTCGTGTTAATACAATCGGGAAATTCTGTGGGTCTTTTTAAGGTTAGTGTCTGTGATGATTGCACGCGCGTCAATATATATACACTGTCCGTCATCTGAGAGGATCACAAATTTTTCAGGAGGAACAAGTGAACCTTTTGCTTCGCTAGTTACTGAGTTTCATGTAGCGAGATCTTGTTATCTATTCGTACTAATACCCGCTAAAGTGGTGGTATATATACCTCACTCATCCTCACAGCAGATGATGGATAGTTGTGAAAGGAGGTTACTGCATGCTCTACCTCTAGCAGTACATTCACATTACGTTCTAGTTTGGTCTTCAGATGGGTGCTTGCTAGGATCGACGTGCATGGAGGAGTGAAGTTAATATATGGAGAAAAGCGGATATTTTAAGCATATATACCACTTCACTACGAGTTAAGGTATATACTGGGATAGATATAGGAGACGCATTGGGTTTAAAATATTCTTGTTTCTCTCCGTGGGAGAAATTATTGCACGTACTGCGTTCACCACGTCATCCTGCGCATTATATACATCTATAATTTTTTTTTGAAAAAATTTTTAATATAAAAATTATAAATATTGATGAAATATATAACTATTATGTAGAAAAAAATTTCAAAAAAAATTTCTAATAAGTATTCTTATACTTTAAAATATTCACGAATTTAAAAATATTTTTTTGACGTTAAGATTATTTAGCCCAAAACTTTTATTATAAATATTTTTTAAAAAAAATTCTATATAAAAATTCTATATCTTATTAATATTTATAGTAAAAATTTTTCAAAATAAAACTTATAGATGTATCCAATATATGAATGACTTGATGTACCTCCTCTCATGGGGTTGCTTTCTTTCTCTATTAGTATTCTCTTAAATAAATAAATAAGTATTGCAAACAAGAATAATGTCATAGGAGCAGCATTGTTGGTACGGTAGGTTTTGTCTCATCTCATCTGATACTTTAATATGCAAATGTCAAAATCACCCACCTGCACACTCATCCGGATCATGTAAAATTGCTTATAAAAATATGAGAAAATGAAAATCAGCGCCCATTTTCTCCCAAAGCAAACCTCTATTTGAAGGTTCCCAATAAGTCCTTGATATAGAAAAAGAAAGCAAAGCAGGGGTTGATTTGTCAAAGTCCCTAAATATATACATCATATTTACTGTTTGTTTAAGCATTTGATGAAATCGGTAATTTCACATTGTAAAGATGTTTGAAATCTATCTGGTAGGTCGACCGGTACAAATACTATGTCAGTGTCTATGCTGATAAAATCTGTGAATTTTTTATGGTGTGATGGAATGTAGACCAAAGTCCCTATGTAAGACGTATACTACTATTTAGGTGCTCTTTTGGGTCCTAACTGTTAAGTAACCATCTTAGATATTTATTAATTTTCACGTCCAGCATAATTTTGATAATTCGCTAGATTATGATATATTATAACAGCACAAAACACAAGCACAAAAAATTAAGTATTTTGTCTATGGTATAACAAGGCAGCTGGCGTGGTGAGATCCCAGGACAAGGAGCTAGTAACAAGTATAAGTGATTAATTTAATTAGTAACTCAACTTATTAGTTCCATAGGTGGTTAGTAATATATTACTTAGTTTCTGGAAAATGTAAGTGATTAATTTTAGTATTTCATCCAACATAAATAAATAGTTCAATAGAATATCCAGTTAATTAACTCTTTCCAAATGGTTCGAATTTAAAAACTTTTTTTCTTCTATCCATTATTTTGTTTTTGAGATACTAAGGGCGTCGGACTCCTAAGCCCACCCACAGTATACGTTAAGCGCTTGCAAAGCGGGCTTTTCCCAAATTATATCACAGATTGGCTTTGTCCTTTTAACGGTAGGAGAATCAACCTAATTAAAGAAGCGAAACAATTTTTTCTTCTAGTGTGATAGCGATGGGTAATTGCGATTACTCCTCCAAATTATGCTCATAATCACTTACAATTGATGGTGCAACTACTTTCAATTTACTGAACCAAAATCGAGAGTGACATCTCCTGTTTTCCACCACCAGTTTCGCAGTGCCATCGTTTCAAATAATCACCTACTAAAGGCAAGTTTAACCTTGAACTTGCTGGTATAAATTAATGGATCAAAATCCGTATATTCTATTTAATATTATTGTGGTCCTAATCTGACTGAATCTAGGATTAAGAGTTAGTAGACTCTAATAAATTTATGAAGAGATTTTATATACCTAAAATCTCTTCTATGAGATCTTTATGGAAATCTCCTATATATACTTAATAAAGATTTGGCCATCAACTTATGAGATCATAACTTAAGTTTTTAATCAGTTACATCCAATTTTTGGAATCTCTTAGAATTTGGAAAATTAATGTGCTTTTCATAGGAGGAAGTGCGACGTCAAATTAATTTCTGTTGCAGGCTATTTCGGTGTATGAATTGAATAACATGACAACATTTATGGCTTCAGTTATACGATTGACTTCAGTTATACGATTCTGAGTTTATTTAATTCTAACATTGGTATCAGAGTCAGTTTTGAAGATGCCTCAAGTATTGTTGATTGCTCTTCATACGATTGTTAGATTTGTTGATACGCTAGATCTGCTGAATCGCTTCTCATAGATTATTCTGCCTTTGATTTTAGTAGATATTGAATCTGGTTTATGATAATATATTAGTTAATTCCCATTCACTCTTCAATATGTTTTATTTGTTTAAGTCAAAATATTAGAGGGGATGGGAAATTAATCCCCAACAGGGATGCAACAATGCTCACGGTTACACAAAACCTAACACACGATTATTGTTTAGATGATGGATTAATATGAAAATATTTACGATTGTAATCAATTGGAGAGACATTACCACTAGTCTGACCGAGATGGAAGCAAGTTTCTCAGACATTTTTCTTGTGCATTTCATTCTTCTCTCGCTACCTTTTACACATAACCTCTTGAAGATATCTTACAACACTAGTAATGAAAAATAGTTAGTGAATCAATTACTGATTAAATATGTTGGAAAAAATAAAAGGCTAAAAAAGAGAGAAGACTGAAACTGATCACTTTGCATTTGAGCAAGGATCATGTTCTGCAATTAAAGAAATATACGCCCATAAAGCAAAAAGGAAGAAAAAACAAATTAGCTGTGTCTAACGATACAGCAGCCCCTAAAAGGTAAAATTAAATGTTTCTTTCACAAATGTCAAAGGCATCATTAAAAAGGCTGCAACAAATACAAAAAAATGGCTAGAAAAAAAAAGTATTAAGTTCTCTTGTGTGTCATGAAGTTCATTTTGTTAATGATTTTAAGTCTACATTTGGATCGACTCTGGTGCCACCGTACATATTGTCACTACATCGTAGGGCTTTCTATCAAGACGAGCTCTAACTGAAGATAAACAGTACATCATCAGCTTTACATGCGACTACTCGCGTTATATGTATCTCTATCTTCTAAATGAAAAGGCAGATGTTTTTCAAGCCCTTTAATAATTAAGTTGAAGTAGGGAAACAACTAGGATGAAGACCTGTACTTCTGATGAAATGATTCGGACAAAAATGAAAAATCACGTTGGCTCAGTAAATGCAGGAAGAGCAGATTAACATAACTCCGGGAAAGAACATTTTCATAACTTGTACAATTAATTAACCAGATGCGGGAACATAACACACGCTAAACAAAATCCACAGTAAGCTCCTGGCATAACCAAGTTTGAAACAAGTCATGATATGGATCATGTTCCATCTAATCGTATAGTAACCACAAGAAACCAACAACAGATTGCTATCACCGTGTTAAATATATGATCAACTCACCCGTACGTCAATCTCTGAATCATCCAGAAGAAAACATCCAAATGTAAATAAATACCATAAGTTGAGGTTTCTAGGTTCTACTCACATGTAGCGCTTCATATCTTCAGCTCTGAAGCGAGAAGTGGAGCCGTAATGATGACTTTCCAGCATCGAGCTAGATCGCCCATGAATTGGCAATTTACCCCCCACGCTAGTTACAGAAGTACTACAAATCCTTCATAGCTGCTCAAAATTCTTGTGTCTCCAGATCAGGCTTAGAGGGATACTCCAGGCCTTGTAAGGCAGGCATTTTGCGCAAATCCTCTTCTGCATAAGATGGAATGAACCAGTACCTCTTGTCCGTCCCGAATACCTGATAACAAAGAGAAACACAATTAAAATAGCAAAGTAGAATGGCTGTAAGAAAAATACATGTTATTGACTGTCATGAAAATATCAGAATCACAATGACAGTTTGCAAAAGCAAGTGTATATATAAAAAAAATATGTATGAATGACGTGCGTATTTATAAACAGTTAAAGAGTCTTGCACAGAGAAGTGAGATGTCAATGAGTGAGAATATTTTATGGCATGTGCATTTTGGAAAATCAAAGCCCTATTCACAGAGAGCAATGCAATTGAATCATTAAGATAGTACTACAACGGACTTCATACTCAAGAAGCAACGAATGATGTTTAGCAGGTTAGGCAGGATGATATTTATCAATTCACGAAATGGTTCAGACATTGAAAAGACAATAAGGATATATTTGGAAATAAACAATTGAACAGAATTGCTACATAAACATACATACATGGAAAAGGATCTAATAACTTAAGGTAGGTTTGGGTAACGTATGAAATGGAGGAACTTTGGATATTACTACCATGTTCTTGGAAAGTTTAAGCAAGCATATAAGGTAATTGTCAGTATCAGGAATTCAGGATATCTGCTAACAATTGGAACTGCAAATCAGAGCAAACTGGGAGTCATTGACAGAGAGTGTACTTTATTTATTGGTTGAAAGAACAAAACATAGAAGTAAAAGCTACCTGTTCAAAATTCTTTTTCCGGCCAAGATCATATCGCCATTTTGGAGTAGTTTTCTTCTCATAGGCCTATTTAAGATGTAGCTTAAAGCACTGAGCTTCCGAGAACTGCCCGTCAAAGTAACCGAAGAAATGGAACATAAACACTTACCTCTATAGTAGTGGTATTAGCTGCTACCAGCGAAATGTGCATGATTAAAAATCCAAGAACACTCAAAGCAAAGGCCAAATTCAATACTGCATAGACCAACAGTAATTAACTACAGTCAAAACCTGGGTATAGGTGATAAAGTAAAACATTTTAAACTCACCAAACGTGAGAAAAGTGGTCGCAAGTACGCCTGGTGTTCCAGGTATCTCCCCATCACTGAAGAAGGCGATAAATTGGGATAATAATGATAGGGTGACTAAGGTTGTCTCAAGAAATGTGTAGAACTGCATAGAGAACACAAGGTGGTATCAGTTTTAGATAATTCAGCAAAATGCCTCTAAGCTAGCAACAAAGATGTAGATAAGGCAAACGGTTAAGTTCTCAGTTATCTACGTTGTGATTTGCTGATGGAAATATGCATCACATGCATTGCTCTTTCTTTCCATATTCATAACATGCATTGCTCTTTCCATGCAATGCATCACATGCGCTGCTCTTTCCATATTCTAAAAACCAGATTGGCACTTCTTAGCCGTATTCTTCTATTTGCATGTATTTGAGATGATGAGGCAAAACCCCGCTGACGCAATGAATCTGCGCCATGGGGCTCGAACTGGGTAAGCCGTGGTTCCTGACTACACTTGTACTAGTCCCTCAGTCCCTGCCTGTCCTATGTCAATCCTATGCGGTAGTTAAACCCCAACGTAACTCCTGCCCCAATTTAGTCAACATAGGAAATAACCTGCCACCTTCTCAAGAAGGATTTTTCCAAAAACATGGAAAAATCCCCCATGGCCATTGCAAGGAGAAGGGTTTGACCCGAGTTGCAGAGTGCTGTAACTGCCGGCTCCCTTGCTGGGGGCTGCATGTATAAATGGAAACATTCATAACAAGTGGCACCTGCTACTCCTATTTCAAAAGGACCCAATATGGTTCGGTTTCCAAATAGGGTGAGACATGCAAATAACTTAGCCACCCATGATTTCAGATTTGAAGGTTAAAAGCAATTACCTAATCATGGGTTCCTTATTCTACCACTCCCAGAAAGTTTTAGAATTCTAACTGAGCTCACAACCGAGTACGGTGATCAGGAAGACATCTCAATTTAAGGAAAAAAATTACAGACCTTGAAATTCAACTTCCATAGCTAGCAGCATATAGTCTATGAAACAACATGTTGCATGATAGACTTTGTTATTCTGGGTTACCCATTTTGGTATGAATAGGAAGCAATTCAACATGTGTTTCCTATAGTTGAACTAGAGGTATGTCCTAAATATGAAGCAAAATATTGTTTAACTTCCGATAGTCTGAACTAAACAGGAATAAGATACTCCAACAACTCAACTTTACCACACTTTTGCATACTTAAAGAACATCAAGAATTTCTTACACTAACATAAACCAACACTTCTATAATGACCATGTTGAGGTAACCTAGCAGACTAACTACAATGAACAATGAACCATGAATGTTACCAACATAGATGAACAAAGTGTATACTAAATGAAGAAAGATACTACTTTTAATTGGCAATTTATATTATATACATAGCTATAGTATATATTAGAACAGGTTCTTACCAGAAAAAGAAGGAAAAACTTGTAATTTAGAGCTCCAACACAATTTACAACCCAAACGCAGTGGTGGTCCATTTTCAAAACACACCTTCCACCTAAACATGATCATGTATAACAAAAATGTTCAAAGACTAACATGAACACAGAAGCATTTCAATCATTTTAATCTTCTAAATTCAGAAAAAAAATAATGAGCTTACAAACAGAACAATGGTGGCAACGAGGTGGCTTCAGCTGGTTGCACTTTCGACAGTACCGAATCCTTGGATTTCCTTGTTCTGCAAGAGCTGCAGCTTGTTGCATGCTTAGAATTGGGCTACCATATTCTGAGCTGGCCAATGGCACAGATTCCCCGCTTTCCTCATCCATAGCAGGCCTCCAATTAGGAGGAACACTACCAGGCTCTGTAAAGACCACTGAAAAATAGCTCCACAATAGCATTGCAACCTGCAAATATATTTTAGTTGAGCCACAATTAGTACATTCAACAAGATGAAAAAGTGTATTCTTTTAGAGCATAACCACCAGTTCTAACTCAGGTTTTACAGTAAGTAAATCGCCGCTTCTCTTATGATTGGGAAAAGCAACACCTTCTATTAGTCCATTTCCTTCAGTAGCAATAGTTTGCTTTGAATACCTTCAACTAAGGGAATTTATGCTTTGATGTGTATGTATCCTTATGACCCTTGCCTTCTCAGTACGTAACTTTGTGACATCACATTTACAGTTGAAAGACAGGCATGTTACTTAAGGAAAAAGGCATAATTTATGTGAGAATTATAGTTCCTGACTGATACTCACACTAGGAAGAATGAGGTTGTTAAGGTTATACATTGACAGAACGAACCAAAGTAGTTGCATTTAGAAGATGGGAAGGGTACTGTAAATATTCATGCATCTCAATTTAGAAGAATTTCTTTAGTCCTAACTAATAACCTGTTCAAGATCACGACAAGTAGCTAAATTGCTGTAAAAAAGCTCGACAACTGCTTCAAGTCACAGGTAGATCTAAATTTCTTAAGTCCTAACTCATAACCTGTTCAAGACCACGACAAGTAACTAAATTGCTGTAAATAAGCTCGGCAACTGCTTTGAGTCACAGGTGGATCTTCCCGCTACTTTACCAAAGACACGAAATGTTTGAATAAAAACGTTGAGGTGTGAAATTGTAATATGGCACCAATTTGTTGCAAATAATCAACCCAATTGCTTTGAGTCAAGGAAGTGTAGTTCTAGAGCTCCCAAAATTCCCGAGAACTTTCACCAAAACTAAATCAAATTCACTTTTGAAAATCACATAGCTGAATCACTTTCGAGCAGCATAGTTTAAGTTCACGCATTAATGCAGGGCCGAATTTCGAAATTAATTTAAGAAGCTCTAGTATTTTCGGTCACAGATTGATCTTTCAGCTACTTCATTTTTCATTTTCCAAAATCAGAAATCAATAGTAATTTCTGATTGACTATTACCAGAAAGTGGAAGAGGAGTAGTACGGCGACAGCGACAAGCGAGTCGACGCCGCCTGCTAGAAGAGCGGGACCGTAGTTGGCGACAACGACGGCGTAGTACGTAACTCCAACGATGGCGAGTACGAGTAGAATCATCACAGATCCGAGACCTCGCAGCGCAGTGCAGAACTTGAACACGTTCCACGCCATCGCCGCCCCCGATCGGTGCATAGCTCCGCCGCCGCCGCCGATGACCTCAAGATTGCGAACGAATCCCTAAATTTAACGTAATTATGAATATTTGTGCAAGAATTGGATATTTCTGGTCTCGATCTCGTTGAATCAAAGAAGATGGGCGAGGAGAAAAGCGGGTTTCTTTTGCGTGGATATTTCCGTTGGTGTTTTTGGGTTTGGTTCGCGGCTGAAAGCTTTTGTTCTGGAAACAAAGTTGTCATCGTGTATTAGGTGAACCGACGACTACTATTCTATTATTATTATTATTATTTCTTTTTTTTGATAAACTGAGTAAGGTCAACATGCTATTGGCCCGTGAATGATACGGCATGGCCAAGCCCAAACCATGGTTGGGCGGGGCCTAAACATGCCGTGCGTTGTCTTGGATAGGAATGGCAAATGGGTAGGTCAGTAGTCCAATTCTTTTCGTGACGTGGACCAAAAATGGATTTAGCTTTACCAATATCCGATACTCTTCAAATTCTGCATTCTTTTGTGAGGTGGGAAATGGAAAAAAAAAAGGGTCTAATTCTCAGTATATGCTTTTAATTAACGATATTCTAGATTCGTTAAAGGTGAATTTATTTTTTCAGTTGTGTTGGAACATTGCACCCTTTGTAACAGCACCTATGAACGGCACCTCTGAAATTCTCAGAATATCCTCTTGAACAGCACTGAAATTTGATCATAATATCCTCGCTTCCTGATACGGACTGCCTCACCAATATCGCTAAGTTCTATGAGCAGAGTATGAAAATATCAATTAATTAAAGCCAATAATACAACGGTAAATTGCATATCAGCCCCCCTATTTCGAGGGACGAGCAAATAAAGTTCTGAAAACACGTTTCAGGGGCTGATTTTTTTTTTTTTTAAAGTAAAATAGCCCATGGAAACGCGTTTTCAGGGCCTGATTTGTTAGATTCGAAACCTAGGGGGGCTGAAATGCAAAAACCCCATAATACAATTATTAAGATGCCATTTATCTATAATATGTGGAGTAACCAAAAGATAAGCATTACCATTTGTAGCTATAAAGTTGAGAGTTTTTATTATAGTTGGTAAGAAAACGTATTATTAAGGTCAGTGACCCCGCATATGTAGATTAACATACTTGATGATGCCTTACTTGGTAAAATCACATGCAAAGTAGTGTTTATATTAGGAGGCTTAACAAAGTTTCCATATTGTTTTTGTGATGAATACGCGTTATAGATCTATTGTTTTGAGGTTGAGGTTATTGTATTTTTAACATGCAAAGTTAGAATCTTGCTATGAAGCAATGTGCAGCTTGCATGTTAGTTTTGAGGTTGTGTATATAATGGAATTCTGTGTTCCAGCGTTGGATTTGAGAGTTAAGTGACATGCAAGATTAGATAATATGTTAGGAGCGTGCTAGAGATTGCATGTTGACTTTGATGCATTATGTGTGCTGGAAATTACTATTTAAATGTCGAAATACTAGAACAATTGACATGCAAAGACAGTAAATCATGCTATGAAGAATCTTAGGTAAGCTCTGTGTGTCGTTGCAGTAAAATCTTTTTTTTTTCTTTTATGAGAAGTTGTTGCACTAAAATCTTATGTGCTGGACAATGGTCATTGATGCATGTTTCTTTGAGTGAGAAATCATGTACTATGTTTTGATGGTTAATGTGTACATGCATGTTGGAACATGTGTTAGTATTGGCTATAGATATGTGAGAATATTTTGGGTTCCAAAGTTTAGTTTTATTTGATCTGCTTGTGTCGAGCTATAGATGGCTATAAAACTTCGAGAAACCAATGAGAGAGATTGGTTAATGCAATTATGTTTCAACGAATGATCGTATCTGTCTCGATCAATTATATGAGTACCGTTACTCAAACCGTTCGGCTTACTTGGACATATTATCGAAGATGATTCCACATTTTAAATAAAATTCGGTATTTTCTTCTGACCCAAATGTTGCTACAATACGGGAGAATACAACTAGTAAATTTATCTATTACACTGTCACAATTAACTTTTCCAATAAAAAAAAGACAAGATTACAATGCCGGGAGTGGCATCCGTACCCAAGGTTCGCCTTTATCAGCTTAGCATTTTGTAGTTTATTTAATATATACTTGACTCACAACACTTCAATTTATTTGATAAGATAAATCTCCAAAGCAAAAATGGCTCGTGGGATGTAGTTTTTAGTTGTTACAGTTGATGTATCAACTATATACAATTACAGAAAAGGTGAAGTAAGCAGGTCTCTGAGTCAATCTTCACCTGCTTACTAAATTGACCCATCTGCCGAGTTATACAGCTTTCAAAAGTTATCGCATTGAAACAGATCGATAAAAAACTCATCAATAGAAGAAACAAAAACAAGAAGAAAGTGAACAAGAATTGCAGCAAAACCAACCTTTGAAAAAAATCATCATAGCGTGGCTGATTTCTTGCTCTGATAAATTTGATTAAATATGAAGATCATCCAGGGAAAGTTCACTTGCTGTTAGCAGCTTAAGTTTCTGCAACGACGCAAACAATGACTTAAGAAAGAAAATTAATCCACATTCTATTAAAGAACCACCAAGAAACAAGTTCTTGCTACAGTGAACTATGACTGCAGAAGACGTGCATAAGGAGGACCAGGAAGAAGTCATTCAGGATATGGACAACGAACTGGAATGATGAAAAACATGTGACAAAAAAATTATGCCCAAAACTTAGCTATAGTATCAAACAATAATAGTGGAAGAAAGATGCCATGGACCGATCCAGAAGTAATGCTAACATAAATCCTGCAGTAGATTGTAAGACTAACCCACGAGTTTTTCATTCATGCAAATTTCGTATGGGCTGAACAGCAATTAACATGGTACTACTACTAATGACTAGAAACTTCAGCTGTGGTTTATTTACTATGACGTATTTATGGCAGTTCAAGGTTTAAAGCAACTAACAAAGCCTGCATCATAAAAACAAACCTAGCATTAGTGGCTCCAATATGTTAGATTATGGTATGCCATAGATTAACTATTACATTAATTAGATACTTTTTAAATACCATTAAATATGAAATCAAAGTGCTATGCAAGTACAAGTGCAAGTGCGCAAAAAAGTGTAAAAGGTTTCAGGGCCAATCTAGTGGCGCATACAGAAAATTCATTAAGTGGAGTAAAAAATGCAATAAATTTTGAAGTTAAAAATTACAAAAATGCTTATACATTTCTTACCTTACATAATTTGATGCTTACTAATTTTTAGTTAAGCTAACAAGTAAACATGATAAATTATTCTTATTTGAAATAATATAATTTATCGTCTTATTGAAAATGAAGGGGAAAAATAAAATAAGTTGCCTTATTCCCACGATTATCAATCCTTCTAAGTTATAAGAAAAAGGAACAATAGGAAAAAATTATAAGAAAGACTTGTGCAGTACCCAAAAAAGTAATGTGATTTTATATGTTTTCCAATAGTTGAGATTATAGCGAGTCCAATTTGACTCAGCTATGCAGTTACTTGAGTCACAAATACTTTCATAGTTATGCAAAAAAATCGAAACTTGATCACAGCTTTTTTTTTTTTTTTTTTGAGAAATGATGATCTCAATTTTAAATTGAATTACTTGTTTCTTGACTAGAGTATGGACCTACTAATAATATAGCCTCACAATAGAAGAATAAGGTTAACAAATAAAACATAACAGTAGGTTTTGGTTTACAAAAAACTTAGATACCCTACAATAAACATTGACATATAGCAATAAGATATTCTTACTAAATATTTAAATAGTTGTCCATGCAAGGGCATTACTACAAGTTTCATATATACCAACTGCGATGCCACAACACTCAGATTCGTTGAACTTTGTTCATTAACTACTGAAATTTCAAATAAGCAGCATTTTCTATTAAACCACCCGTCTGGTGCCCTTCTCTTTGCTTGATTTTAAAAGATGAAAACTTTCAGATGATGCTACACTATACGAACATAATGCAAACTTTGATCACCATAATCTATGTTGTCAAAGGGAAATGCAAATGAGCATCTAACCAGCTTGATAAATTGAAAACTTAGAGAAACTTTTGGGCTTACTGTAATGAACTGAGGAGGATCGTCGAGGCTAGATGAACCGAGGATGACTTCCCTCTTCAGCTTTGATGTTAATTTATGGACAATGCGTAGCTGATGGATAGCATATTAAAGTAAATGCAAGAATAAAACAAAATGCACATTCTGCTAAACCATTTAAAACACAGTTGAAACATTAAATAATTGATTGAAGCTTTGATTATCCATAAATATTGTATTTTTCCTAAAAGTCATCAATAAATAGTAATCACCTCAGATCGAGTAGCACCCCCAATAACAAAGACGAATATACGCTGACCTATCTTCTTGAAATCACTGGATGCATGCCTCAGGATGGAATCACTACAACGGCCATCAACCAGTAAAAGGCGAGTTAGACTATAATGAGAAGGAACAAAATATGCTATTACCAATGCAAAATATTTACATATGAAGCTATTAAACTTTCAACCATCATTAACACAACAAGTTACAAAACACTGTTATTTCCATATCAACATACCTTGAATAGCCATCATCTGAGCCATGGGGCTTAGCCCAAGTAGCAGTTCTCCTGGATCTCATAGAATGGGCAGGCTGAGATGGACTTGTACGGGTCGATGTACCATTTGAGGTTCCATGGACGGTTGGACTAGGGTCATTCATACATGGGTATTCATTTGCAGGTAGCTCACCTTTGTGGAGTTTTTCTATCAAATCCTTCAAAGAAGCATGTCCAATCTTAACATAATATTTTACGAACAGTAAATAGAAAGATAAAATCTTGCTAACTTTGATATACTACTTAGATAGGAAACTGCTGTTCCAAACACATAATCTATACGTGAATGTCTCTTAGCTTATGCTAAAAAGCAAGTCTTTGACTGAAACAGTGAAGCATTTAGGTGAATTCCTGTACTGATACATAAAGCGGTTTCTTTTTTTTTTTTTTTTTTTTTTTTAGATAATACATAAGCGGTTTCAATCTAACAAATTATGAAAGGGCTATGCTAACATGCTTGACAATCTTTGGATGTTCTTTCTCTGTTCCACCGATCAACTTATACTACCGCTCTAAAAGGATCTCAGACACACTAATATTACGTACGATATGCTCTGAAATAAGGTAAAGGATCCACGTAATAAGTCCAACCAATCGACAAATAACCTGGTCATTGGTTAATATCCGCCCAAAACAGGCATAACGAATTTGGCTCTCTAAAAACTTACGCCCTCTGCCAAACTCAGCTTGAAGCCCCTTACGTAACTACGAAAAGATGCCGTGTTTCTGAAACAGTTACTAGGTTATTAGAAGTTGGTAAATAAATAGAGTTCATCTGATTGTTTACTTCCTCATTGTAGAACAAGGTAGTTAAGAAGTATAAGCTAGTTAAACACAATATACATACCAAGCAATTCAAGATCAAAACCTTATATTTGCAAAATCCTTTTAATTTCAACTTATAATATACACATACAATGGAAATAGAGAAAGTTTTTAGAATTATGAGGGGCCAATAGGATGTTCAGTTATTTTATAAAATAGAATCAAAAGATGCAAAATTGAGTGCCTAGTCTCAAAGACCAATGAAGCATTATTCTTTTCCTTTAAAAGGAAGTACTCATAGGAGTGGCAATCATTTAATGTAGGCATTAAAGAAACCCCCCCACCCAACACACACACACACAAAAAAAAAAAAAAAAAAAAAAAAAAAAGAAAGAAAACTAGAAAACATTACATTGCACAACAAAGCGGACCGCTAGTATACATATTGACCTTATTACATTTATCTGATCATAAAACATACCAACAAAAAGGACAAGTAGGTAAAACTTATTAAAAACTGGTATATACCTCTATCATGGGGTAAAATCGTGATAGTGCCCAAGTTTCATCCTCATCATTCCGTTCTTTCCTAGCAGCAAGTTTTTTCTGGTTTTAACCATGACATGATTGTCAAAAACAGATAAAAACTTTACATCAACATAGCTAACAAACTTATAAATTCTCAAATTTACCTTCTGAGCATCAAATTTTAGAGAAAACCCTCCTCCTGATGCCTTTTTGGTACCTGATCCAGCTAGGTATTTCATGTTATGCACAGCATTCATATCGTCACGTGATAGTTTTGCCAACTGAAATAGAATAATACAAGTTCAATCACTCAATTAGACGTGGCAAACGGGCGGGTCAAGTCGGACCTGCCCGCTGGTCGTGCAGGTAATGACAGGGTGCGGGTTGATGTGTTGTTGTAGTTAGCCAGGTTAGAATTTCAGTACCCATACCCGTCCACAGGTTTGCAGGCGGGTCTGCAGGTATCCAGGTTGACTTTGAAGCGCCACTGTTAACCCTAGCAAACTAGAATTTAGAGGGATCTGAATACGCTCTCGAGATCCAATATTACGTCAATGGAGTAACACCAAAATCCGAGACATCTTCTTCTTCTTCTTCTTCTAGCATTGAAGAATTAGATTTAACGATCTAATTCCCAAAAATATTGAATCAGAGATAGAGAATAGAATGAGATGGGCTGCTCGTTTTCGGGGTTGAATGCGCTCTACGAAACAATGGTGGCGTCGGCGATGTTTGGATCAACGAGAACCGGTTCGAAATCCTACAGCAGCTTGGAAAAGGTGGCAATGCTTACATCTTTCTTTTTAAGGAAACTACCACCGATCTCGTTGCCGTCAGTGGCCTTGCGAGCAAGAAATCCATCGACGCCGCGCATTTAGAGGGCTTTGAAGGGCATGTGTGGCGCAAACCCTAGAGTTTTGCCCCTGTGAAGCGCCACATGCACATTGGATGCGGGGTGTCCGCAGATCCGTGGGTACCCGCTCATTTTACCAGCATTTGACGGGTACCATCGAATTTTTTTACCGAGACTTTTATCTGTACCTGCCCATTGTGGGTGGTACCACGGGTACGGTATACTTTCGCCACAACTACACTCAATAGAACAGTAAACAGACAACTGTCTGAAAAGTCCTAATTAAGTTCATATAATGCTATAAAACAGCTCAAGTAAGGATAGAGGATAGCACGGAAAATAAACCCTCCCTCTTAAACAGGAGTTTCTAAAAACAAGATTGATAGATTAATGATCTCAAAGGTCAGAAGAGAATCTTTGTAATATATACATAATAAAATAACCCCACGTCATACACAAACACCACCTGTTCTGCCTATCTATGTGCACTGTGGCAACAAAGCAAGCCACCAAGAAAGTGAAGCTAGCTAATCACAAAAAGCTAATAACTAACCAATGGAGAGATGACTAGGTGAAACTCCACCTACAACCACAACAACAACATTCTAAAGGTAAGTCCCGCCAAGGAGGGATCTGGGAAGAGTAAAATATATGCAACCATGCCTAAAATGAGGCTGTTTCGTACCTCAGCTCTGGAACCAAATCCAAGACACATGAGGTTACAAGCACATACGTTTGCAAAACAAAAAATCAAACCGAGCATGTCCAAAAACAAGCATAAACCACATATCCATAAAAATAAATAAATAAAAATTATTAAATAATTATGATGATATTAACAAAATAAATAAAAAATACAAATAAAAAGCTCTATGTTACCTAAACTATAGTATCACTAGAACGAATTTTACGCTGTCACTCCGCTCAATCGAGAACTAAATCTTCACCTAGTTCTACAAAGGTAACGTTTTATTAAATGATTTCTCACCAATTCTTTTTAGGTCAATTTGTTTTCCTTCACCACTCGTTTGTCAATCCTTCACATCTTCTAAAGGTGCAATTGTTGGTCTCCTGTTGACATGCCCAAACTATGCAACCGCTTTTCCCCCATCTTGTCCTCATTGGAGGCTATGAATTTTTTGCCTGATCACCTCATTGCGAATCGTCTTTGACCTACCTACCAATATCCAACCCATAGAGATGGATAAAACATGCCACGATTCATCGTCTACGCTTGTACTAGTCCTCATACATGTATAAATTTTCAACTTACTTGACGAGTAAAGTTAACAACCTAAGTGTATAAATTTTGATCACGATGAGTAATAATTTCAACGCACCTGATCCGGCATTAATGGCCCAAATTATTTTTATTTTTATTTTTAATTGTTTTATTTAATATAAAGTTAATTAATTACTTATTAATAGATATTAATGTCAATTTTCACCACATGATCAAATTTAAGCATCAATTTCAGTCCTATTCACCGTTTCAAGTCAGTTACGTACGTATTAATTAGAATTTCATTTTTAATGTAACACGAGCCGTGATAATTTATAAATTAAGGATTAATCACGTTCCATAATAAATATAAATTGGCACATTATAAGGTTAGGGTGAGGCGGTTTAACCAAATCCTATACCCAAGTTTATCCGTACCGTGCCTAGTCGAGTATCGGTAAATCCGAAACTCGGCACGTGCCGACCGTACCGATCCGTACAACTTATTATATTTAAATAATAAAAAAAAATATTAATGAAATAAAAATGCTAAAATAAAATATAAAACTTCAATTACATATAAAAAACAGATATACAAATTTATTTTGTGCCGAATTTCAGTAAATTTCATATTTGGGACGTGCTGAACTTACGATAATTTTAAAAAAAAAATTTAATTTTTTAAATACTATTATATTTAAAAAAAACACGCAAGTGTATGCAGGCAGCATGCCTTTTTTTTAAAAAAAAAGGCATGCGCAGGCAGCTGCCGGTAGCGCGCCTGCGCGTTTTTTTTTAAAAAAAAAATTGTCGCCTGCACGCGGCCAACATCGTCTTCCTCTCGTGAGGACGAAGACAACACTTAAAAAAATACAGAGAGAGAGAGAGAGACGAGTGTCGGTGCCGAGCTCCGGCGCGCGTCCCGCCCCGCAAGGTAAACCTTGTCTATACCTTGTAATTGGTAAATTTTAGGATTGAATCCACACTGCAATGTAACACCTAAATGACCGATGCTCAAATATAATATTAGTACATTAATAACTTGAATGTTTATTAATATAAGAAAAGAATGAGACGGTTTACCCAATTTCTAATCTTATATTAATTTGCATTCATCAGACGATGAAGAGAAAACGGAAACGCGCGGAGCCCTAACTATTAACACTTCATCTCATTTACCACACACGCAACACCACGACACCCACGAAGGTTACTACTTAACCTTTACTTTCTCAGTTTTTAATTTTTTTGTAAGCATGTTAATAATATCGTTAAGGTTAGGATGAGGATGAGGCGATTTACCCGAATCCTATACCTCGTCAATAACTTGTTTTACGAATGATGTAATTACATATGTTACTACTGCATGTATATCCAAATATCATGTTTGAAAAGTAATTGGTATAAGACAAGAATGAGGCGACTATCCGATTTCTAGAAGTCCTATGCTAATTAATGTTCAAATTAGTCAATTAACAATTACTATGAGTCTCGACTTTAAATAAATCTAAATCACTTAATTAAGAGTACCCTCGTCTCAAGGGGCGCAGTAGGGGGTGTTCTATCTTCCCAACACGTAACCGACAAACGAGCTCTAAAATCTTAATGTACCTTATCAGGTTTCCTAATTTCCCATAAAAACTTATGTTGCGACTCCAAAACCTTCTTTTCCCACCTCGCTGCAAGGAAGGTTGTCAACACTTAGGATGACAATAACAAAGCAATTAGGCAGTAGTATATTACACCAAATTTAGAATGCAGGAAATACAAGAAAGAAAGTTTGAAATAATACTAGCATTACATTTGTATTTCTTACCTGCATCAACTTTACACCTTTGTCACCTTCAAACTTCTCAGGATAAATAGATGCATAAATCATTAAAAGACGCAATTTATTTTCAGGGCTGGTATCCTGTTAAAAAATGATAATTGTGTTCGTAACAACGTTTTAGCGGTAACAGAATGTGCTTTAGGAATTTTCACGTTCCTCTTGTTTTTTTAACCTAACCTGTTTTGTCCTCAGGAAATTGATTACTTCTTTCGTCCCTGCATCACCAAACACGAGATCCTGCTCCAACTGTCCAATTTCTCGAAGATCCAATTCCCTGATTGCCTTATTGATTTTTCCTGCGATCTGAAAAATCAACTTGTCAATAACAACCAACTCCTACCCATAAAAGGTATCTTAAGGAAAAGGTAGCTCTAGTTCAGGAAGTCTGGAACATTAGAGCACACAGCAGTTCTTGGTATCATTTCTGTCCTTTGACCATGATGGATACGTCTTGCTGAATAATTTGGTTAGATAACCCAATACAAACATATGTTCTCAGGATGGTGCACATATACATCTTGTGTACCACTAAAAACTTTATTGCTTATTGCTGAACTAGCAAGCCCGTTCTCCTACATATCGTAATAACTTCATATTGGAAGTGACTCATCATGTGTTTCATGCTTTACACAGTTGTATTAATCTGTAAATCCAGCATTGTGATTGCAATCCATTAGTGGCGTACCTACAATGTTCATTTCACAGTTTCCATGCTTACTAATCTGTCATAATGCCCAAAACAAGTCTAATAATGCTCAAACCCATATCAGAAGAACTAGGCCATCTCGTTAATTATTCTATACAGTTCCTGCACAATTCATTCATTTATCACTTCCATAATCCATTCTAGTTGCCTACTTTGCCCATACACCTTAAAAAACAGAAAATGATAAACTATATTTTAAAATATGACTAAAATATGATGAGAAGGAATAAAAAATAAGTGCACCTCAACATGGAGTGAGAGCTTCTCCATTTGCTCACTGTACTGTGGCAGAGCTTGAACCATTTTTTGCAAATCTTTCGTTGAAAGCTCTGCACCATCTCTATTGAGGAAAAAGCATGTTAATGTAGTAGCAGTCAGCCTACTAGTATATACGTCAACAATCATAACCATTTAAAATTCCAGCCACGTCACCATTGAATACTATTTTATAGAAGCTATTCCTTGCAATTAATATTCTGAACTAGAAAACTAAAAAGACATTATGCAAAAATGTACGCTCAAAGATGCAATTCAAAACAATAAAAGTAGCTAAAGTAACAACTATAATCAAAACCACAACCAACAGAGCTGTCAATACATATTATTTTTACATCTAAGTTGACAATGAGAAATGCTCTATCAGAATTAGTCGGGGGCATACATCTTGTTAGAAAACTTAGCAACATTTCAGTTTGGAAAAAGTACCTTGAGCTACGTTGAAGTTGTGCAGCTTTATTCTTGGATATGAAATTGGTCATCTTATCATGCAGCCTTTCGCTAGCCTGGCATGTCAACCGATCAATACTATGCAAAAACTAGCATCATCTGATCAGGAAGAAAATAGTTTTACAACCCACATCTGCAATGTGTGCATGTCGAAGCTCAAGCCAGATAGGATCATGATCTTCTAAAAGAACTTCTTTCTTTTCAGTTGTTCCTGTTTTGTTCTGGACCTATGAATTTGCTTAATTTCATAAACTAATGGAAGAATAAGGAAACTAAATAGACACGTCACAAAATGAGGTTAAAAGAAAAAATTCAGACCTCATATAGATATTTGTTCCCGTCCATATTTAAAATATCATGACACATGGCATCATATGTCCATTCGTGGATAACAGGGGCAATCTACATCAAATATGAAAAAAAAAATTAGGAGCACACCTATTGTTTGTGTCTGACTACCTGCAAATTAAGACAAGATATCCAAAAGATCCAACATATAACCTGGTCTACAGATCGGTCCACAATCAGCAACTCACATGTCTCTCTCTGGGGAAAATCAGGGATGGTAGACTTGTATTTGGAAATACAATTCCAAACTTCAGCAGCTAGTTTTGTTGGGACTAAATCACGAAGAGTTGTGACAGTCGAAACATCAAAAGATGACCTCGCAGCTCTATAGCGGACATATGGAAATTCCTGTGAAGGAGAAAAGAATAAGAAAGAGACAACAATTATATTGTGAAGATGTAACTAAGCTCATAGGTAAAAGGTTGACGTCGCTTTGGTATTTACTAAATACAGTCTTTCAAACAAAAGAACTAGGACAGCAGAAAGTGTTTTTCTAGTCAACTATTTTCCCAATAAAACCTTAACTTTCATCTAATAGTAAATTACCAGTAGTAATGGCAATTAAAGAAATGGAGTTTTGAAAGGTCCCAGCATTATTATCATACGATATCATCTCCAACCCATCTTGTCATATTACAAAATCAAGAGACCACTAAGAAGAACAATATATATCAGTAAAAAAAATTCTCTAATGGTAAAAAAGCTTACCAAACGCAACTTCACAGAATTATAGTAAAATTTCCTGGCATGAAGCTTGACAGAAGTGCTAGATCTTGTTGAAAATAGAACATGAAGTAACAACTAAAAGTCTTGCATAAATAGATGGGCTTCATATTCCTTACTCCTTGGTGGACTTGAACTATAATGCTTTGAAGTCCACAAAGGAGTAGACTAACTCCAATGGACAAACAACAAACCATGAGAAACTACTCCCATTCCAAGTTAACAATATCCAAAGATAAAACGTGCAGAAGCCAGGAAGACTAAATGAAGATACAACGGGTGAAGCCTGGAACTGCATCGGAATAGTGTTAAGTTGATAAAAGTTAATACGCACCCTCAATGAAGCAAATGCTGTGGCAATCCGGGTCGCCATCGTGTTTAAACAAACATTATACTTCTGTGACTTCTCTGCATTTTCCGCAAACAATTCTTCTAATGCCATCTCATGGTCAGTTATAAAGCCCTGGGATATAGATATAGTTAAAGTCCAACATCAGTCACTACAGTATAGACCTGAAAGATCAAATATATTATATCTATCTTCATAGGAGTTTTACAAACCACCAATAAATACATGAGGAACCATATTAATTTGAGAAAAGCATTTAACAGGTCTTTCCCGATTTACAGTACATTCAGGTTCGCCACTTCCATTAGATAAAGTCCCAGATCCACATTCAAAAAGGTGTAAGAAATAGAAAAGCAAGAAAGCAAAAGATACCTGAGTATCAATTGCCAAGTACTCCAAATTCATCTGCATAATATTGAATGACAAGAGTTATTATAGACACTAACCGAATGTTGAACCAAAGTCACAAAACAAATACAGCCACGACATCGGCAATATGCGCAGTACCCACAGAAACACTTAAGCATCTTACAATATAACAAATTAACAATACAGAGGAAACAAGTCTTTGCAAAAAAAGAGACAATTAACCTCACTCAATGCACCAATGCGAGGTAAAACACTAGTGTCATTCTTGATGAGGCCCACTAGTTCCTTGGGAATAGGTGAACTGAAGAAGACAAATGCTCTGAAATAGAGAAACGGATTACAAGTTTAAGAAAAAATGTAATAGAAAAGTCTTAGCAAAATATCAGTATTCGATCTAAAAGAAATGGACATACTTTTTGTATAAAGGGCATCTTCCTGACATGTCGGAAAGAAACATTACAACACTGCAGATCAAGAGATGCAGCGGTTAGAAAGTATTCTTTACCAGAAGAAACATTAGATGCAGCATAACAATGGAAACATGAAGTGGCATCATGTTTTATTAGCAGTATACTTAAAATCAAACTTATGCTTTTAGGCTGCACTACGCATTTCTAATAATAAAATGTTTAAAAAAATTGTTTTTGTGCACTAAGAAAAGGCACGGCAAGCCAGAATAAGCATTAGAAATTCACCATATAAAGGAATATTTATCAAATGGCTCCATTTCACTTGGAGGTGCCAAACAAAATTACAATATAGCATGAAAAACATACACCAAAACCACTCTGGTTAATTCATATTTAAATACATATGCACTATCGAGGAATATCTTAATATCTGTTAGAGTTAAATAGTTAAGAAAATGAGGATATGCGGATTACAAGCTATGCCTACAAGTGTGTTCAATCCATGGTTTTACGTGAAGGTCGGCACGCCTTGTGCCGGACGGCACGTGCTGGTTCCGTCAGTTATGGGCACCAGCACTACACATCAAAAAAATATTCTTAAATTTACCTAATTTATTTTGAATTTTTTGCTTTAGTTTTGGAAAATTACAATACAAATGCATATGCATAGTTGGCACTACACGATCGGCAGGTTTGGACGTGCTATGATCTGATTTTACCGAAAGCCGGTTCAGTTCAGCAGCTGAAAACCTTATTTCAATCAATACAATTCAAAATTAAAAGTGACGTGAGATAGGCCTAGGGGTCTAAATGAGACATTTCAAACTAAAGTAAAAGGCGGCCTAGCGACCCTCAGCCCAATTGGTCATGATCGGTCGGACTCACCTAACTATGAGCACGAATCAACTTGAAGACCAACCCCAGCATGACTTTGACAGCAGACCCACACTGTTCCATCTGTGGGGTGGAGCTGCACCTATCCACTGCAGCGACAAGCACTCTATGCGTGCATATGCAATGGGAACCGTGTCTCTATAAGAAAGTTAGACGGCCATCCTCATCTAACAACCTTGCAATACATAAGGAAGAATCATGACCAAATCAGCTCAAAAGGACAAGAGGGACTACGCCGCGCTTCACTATTGATCGCCACCCCCCCCCAACCGCCCACCAAAAAAAACAATCTTATCTTATCACATCGCATTTAACGCAGTTAATGCAAGTGAGCTTGGGATGGCTTTTAAATAAGGGATCATATCCACAAAGAATAGGATTTGAACAGTAAGGGAATCTGTCAATGTAGTGACAAGGCACACATACATAGAAGAAAAGAGAGATTGTACGTGAAAATTGTGAGTTCCTTATAAATTCCCTAGACTCAGTCAAGGAATCTCTCGTTTTCTTATTCCTCATAACTCTTACCTATTTCTGTAACTACACCATAATGAAGTTCATCATTTTTACTTCCAGGAAGTAGGTTGCACTGATAGCTGGAACCACGTGAAACTCATATCTATACTCTTTTATGTACCGCCTAACCGCATATTCTCCCTAGTTTCATGTACGGGTCGTTTTGGCGCCCAACTGGGCCACCTGGCCTCATAAATGATGTTTTCCACTGATAATTCGCACTAAAAGTCATCATTTTCCTTTACAAATATTCTTTCTAGTCCCAAGAATCACAGTACGTCAAACAGTTCCATCCACCAAAAACTTCCACAATATGAGCGACGACTAGCTCTTAACATGCTGGACGAACCCACCAGTCCAATATAGCGTGGAAGTCACTTAGCAAGTTAAGAATACGTCAACGGCATTTGCTACGATAATCCCATATACGAATTGGAGTACCAAATAAAGGGACTCTAGAAAGAAAAGGAACAATAGCTCGCGAACGACAAGGCTCACAAAGATCTGGTAGTGGTGGATCTGTACTGACTAACTTGCTAAAATAGCTGCATGCGTAACAGCCAAAGAAACTCAACCCTCGCATACCACATGGCAAGAGTAGGAAGCTAGAGAACAAAGTCCTTTACCACGTGCTCACAGATCGCCAGCATCACCCTCGCACACCTCAGCATTCCAATGCTAGGGGGCGCGTGGTGCGAAGACCAAGTAGCCCTTGGATCCAATGCGCTGCAAATAGCTAAGACCAACAAGAACATCTAGTAGCCATTGATCATGTCCTTGCGCGTATGCATTATACCGAAAAGTTCCAACTATGGCAGATCCCTAGAAAGATTATCTACCCTTTCAAAGCCATTTGACTCGTCGGCACCATGTATGTTTTTAAGAAAGGTAGACTAGAATGTGAATAACTATCTCGAACAAGGACAAATACATAGTGATCTCGTCCACCCTATCGTTGGCCTCGTTATCCTCCAACGTCAAATAGTTAGCCGCTGCAACATTCCATGGCCCAAACTTTCTTCGCTTATCCTCCGTTAAGCACGACCAGGTATTGAAGATGCCGCACTTGTGATACACAATTGTCTTCCCTTTCTTCATTAGAGTCATGGCGACATGTGTAACATCCTTAAATAGGTCAAGGCCCACAAACTTTAACCCACAATAGAGCTAGCTGGGTGCTAACTTAAGTTTAATCGCATCACAAGATAGGTTTAAATGCCTAAAGGCCCTAAGCTATCATAAACGGGATACAAGCTCGGCTAGTTGGGCGACCGAAGTTTGGTGGGGCCAGCTAGGTGCAGAAGGCGGGGGCTACCGTCATCAATAGACACACAAAGAAGACTTTTCTAGTTAAAGTAGCCAGGCGGCAGTCACCAGACAAACAACGCGTCGTGGAGTTGGATATGATATGAATGCATGTAGGTAGGCCCAATGGAGTATTCATAATCTTATGCCCCATACTCTTATATATGAGAAGATGCACTATACTGTCGACTCGGTATGTGAGGCTGATAAACAATGTTGCTCTCATTTAGATGCAGACTTGATGCGGACATCCCCGACTTTCTGAACTTTAAGACACGTTTTACAGTTTATTTTCTGTTTTGTTAATATTTTATGTTTTTATTCCGTCTAATTGTAATTATAACCAAGTTTCATTGGCACGGTTTGACCTAATAGGTGGTTGGATCCTTTATTCCCCTTGAAGACTGATGAAATTCCAAGGGAGTTATGGGAATTTACTCATTCGAAAACCATGGAAAGGGGGATGAACGTGATTGAGTGATTGATCGAGTTGTCTCCTTCCCCTAGCTTCAAGTGCCTCTTCCTGTCCTCTTGTGACTCTTTATCTTCCTCCATGGATCTTCTCTCATTTGCTTCTTCTTGATTTGCTGCCTCCACAACTCTCTACGCATCGCTAACCACCCTATTTCTACCCATATTTTTGCCCTAGCCCTACTTGTACCTTGTATGAGAACGTATGATTGACGGATCTTCACGTTGAATATTGGATTGGCTGCGCAATATTAGTTCGGCCAAGGGATCTTCTTCTTCTTTTTACCCACACCTACGTGTTGTGACTCTTCGACTTCTTCCTCCTTGCTGGTTGCAAACCCCCATCAAGAATAAGCCAACTGAGTTTACTTGGTCACCAAATATGTTTTAATTCTCAAAACTCTTTGTTTAGTTGTGGTATGTTTGATTAAACTTTATATGGTAATATTGTGCTTGCTAGTTTGATATAATTCCATATGTGGATATTAGTTCATTGCGATAGCATGTTGAATAGATTTTCATTGTGATTCGGAATCAACTAGAACGCTAGATTGTGATTTTGGAGTTCTTAACTTAACCGACCCTATCCATAGTCTCAAATTTTATGTTTTACATGACGTTTCCGTTGTGCTAGCATTCCGTATGCCTCAATTAGTATCAGAGCAAGTTTCATTCCAAAGATCTTCTTGTGCATGCTCGGGTGTGTTTTGTTGTTGGGACTGTTCCATCTTCTATTGTGTAACGTTCATCTTTCCCTTACTTGACCAATTGCGTTTGGGTGTCACTTGTGTGCTATTGTGTGCTATTGTGTGCTACATTGTATAGAGGCCATCTGTGTACTAGAACCCTGCGGATCCAGCCTTCGGCACATAAAACGATGTCCTTTATCACATCGTAATTAATGCACATAGTTAATGTAGGCGAGGTCAAGGATCGCTATAAATAAGATATTAGATCCACATAGAATGGAAGATGAATCAACATATGAGAATCTGTAAAAAGAGAGTCAAAACACATAAAGAAGAAAAGAAATATTGTGAGTGAACATTCAGAGACACTCCCCATGTAAGTTCCTTAGGCTCAGTCAGGGAATCTTTCATTGTCTTCTTCCTAATAACTCTCACATATCTCCGTAACTACACCATCCACGGAGTTCATCATTCTGACTAACGTTGACGCAGGTAGCGCTGACGAATAAACCATGTAAAATTCATGTATCTACTCTTTTATTTACTGCCTTAACCGTGTATTCTCACTCATTTCATGTACGCACGGTTTTCGGGCCCAGCTGGGGCACCTAGCCTCATCAAAACAATCTATGCAACCTTTCAACAACTTGACAAAATCCTTTCACATTGTAGATGACTCAGTAACAACTTGGTGAAAAATATGTCACTAGAACCATCCATTACAACCTCTTCACACAACGCAGTTGACAAGCTCCATGCTGCAAGGGCATCTTGTTCTTCAACTAAAAAAGAGGGACTGAACGTGAAACATCAACTATTCAATATCTAGGAGAATACTCATACATCACTTCATTTTATGCTCATAAGGTTGCAGCTTAGTAGATGAGCTGCCATTTCACTTTTGAATCTCATAAGTTTGCAATCTTAAAGGCCAAATAAAATCAAAACCAGAACCTATAATCACGTTTTGGTGCATAATGAATTTGATGACTGATTCACTATATTTAAATATGTTGTGGAAAATTATGGTTTATCTCGCTAAACCTAATAACATGCAGAATGGTTTATTAAATTATATGTATAAAGGATGCAATTGGTAGTTTCCGACTTTTCTTAAACATGCTTTACCGAGAAGGCTAATGCAACCAATGCTTGCAAACTTTTAATAGATACAGAATCTTAATCGAACCGCACAAAGCCTTACTTCTCTCTTGAAGGCTGTATAAAATATATAGCATCCATTGAGGGCAATGGTTGCCTTCGTTTGTAAAGGTCCTCCACCACTGCAACAAACACATAAACCAACTTATTAAAAACTATAAGAAGAAAAGTTTCAAGGTGATGAGGATCAAGAAGATATGTCCTTTGACAATGTTTTAGTTGATTGGTAGGTATAAAGTGGTTGCTTAAATATCTCATCTCAAACGGATGATAGCGAGAAACTTTTTCATAGCCAATCGGCTTAGTGAGAGAAAAATTGTGATGAAAAGAGTATTTGAAAAAGTGCCGAAGTTAAGCAGGTCAAAGTAAGAAAAAAAAAAAAAAGAGGGTAATCAAACATCCAACAAAGGGGTCTTTTTGAGGGCTTACATGAAACTCCTTCATCCGTAATATCTGCCATCTTGCAAGAATAGGACATGACTTTCACAGTGTATTTGTCCATGATGAGTACCTTATCAATTGAAATAAGGAAACTATAAGGAATGAATACAATGAAAGATTAAAAAAAAAGAATAGAATGATGGTATATTATCCATGACTTGATTTCATTAAGGGGAACCACTAGATCTGAATTCTCCTTCAAAATGTACATGTATTCATTTGTTTGCCACATTCACATAAAGCTGCATAGTGATTTGCAACTTGAAAGTACAGAAAATACATGACTACAAACAAACAAATGCGTGAAACATGTCACACAAATAAAAAAAATGCATGCATCTTTCCCAAGTAAAGTGTGCATTTACATGCAAATACACAAACATAAAATCTGGGATTATCCTTTTAAAATAGAAAGGCAAATAAAGAATACATTGTCGCGAGGGAAAGCTAATACCCAAGTAACAAGATATGATTGATAAGCGGCAACAAAAAAACTGTTCACAGCAAAAAAAAAAAAAAAAAAAAAAAGGAAAAAAAGAAAAAAAAAAACAGCCGACTCCTTCCAGAGCACAATAATAAAGACCCAAGCATGTCTATAAGAAATATTATTTCCACAAGGAAGTTTTAAGTAACCCAAAAGCATTAGAAAAATACCTTCCATGTTGATTTTGAATCCTTCACTTTGGTTGATCGAAGCATTTCAGAAAGCAAACCTACAAGCATCCGCAAGAGAACACCATGTTAACACAAGAGAAGCCCCAGATAAGATTGACACCATACTATTTCTGGAAGCATGTTAAGTCAAATAAAAAGAGCTCCATAAGAAAGAGCAATAACCTCTTGAAAGTGAAATATCTTCAAATATAAGCAACCATGAACTAAATAACATTGTTGCATGATGATATTCGTTGTTTAAAGACAGAACATGAGCAGCTGTAATTTAGCACTGATCATATGAAAGGAGAGATAGCTAGCAAATTGGTACCAATAAAACAGCTAATTGTATTCTAATGCATCTGAATCAAGAAATTAGTAAAAAAGATTTCCTATAATGCACACATATAATTAGTTGCAAGTTGTAACCAGTTTTCTACTATTTTTATTTCGTTCTTTGGTTACCCCTTTCATGCTAGTGTGATTGTGTACTCATGTGTTTTGAGTGTTGGTTTTTTCAGGCTGAGAATCCTACAAAAACAGTCTCCTTCGAGGCATTGGCTGCTAACATCTTATACTTCCTGGATCCCGCTCAGGCGGGACTACCACTGGCTCAATGTTTTCAGTGTTGTTGTTGTAGCGGCATTCGAAGCATAAAGCATAGAAATAGACTCATACACAACTTGGTGTGACAAAGCCTAATGCTTCTCTATTAATGCGTACTTCGACTGTGAGCAAAACCATAACTGAAGATCCTAAAGAGGACGTAGTGAATCAGAAACACCAATCTTGAACTTGATTGGACTATTTCTATCTATAAAACTAATTGCATCCAATTCAAAAAGACATATCATTGTTTAGCTTGATGTATGAACTTTGAAATATAGGAATCAAATCAATGTGCTTGCTTTTGACTAATTAACACAAAGGGCGACCTTTGCAGGACCATGCTTAAATGCTTCACTATTGCACGTATGCTATAAGCCTATAACAGAACAACAGGACCATGCTTTACTATTGCACATATTCTTAATTGCTTTACTATTGCACCTTTGCAGGACCATTTTTCACAGATGCTGAGCGATATACTCTACTTATTAGTCAGACAGTTTTTTGAGCTAGCTTCACTCTAGAAGAATTATCCGACTATTTAGAGATTAAATGCTACTTGATGGCCTTCATTCATACCACCAAGTACGTCTTCCAAATGTGTGATTTCATTCAACGTGTCAAAACTCTCCAGAATGTTCTATTACAAAACATCTTAGAAAATTCTCATGTTCTTTAGTCCAACATGGGCTTATTAGGATGGTACAGGAGAGTTTATAAGCTGGTGGGCAACTTCTCCCATTGCCACGTGATGTAGGACGTGACACAAGTATGTCGACCAAATAACTGACCTGACAAGCTTAACAGAGAACGTAACGAAGCCATTTCGGAAATTGATTCGTTTAACACGTACATTAAAGAAACAAGGGAATCGATATCACCATGAACGACATCCAAGAAAACGAAAGACTCCAAGAAATGCAAGATGCGTAAACGTACGGTCTCGGCTGATCTGGCGGAAGATCTTGTATTCGGAGCCACCACGAGAGGAATCTGAGTCCGAGAACGACATTGGATCGCACCCGTGATCTCCTCGCTCGTCGTCGATCGGAGATCTGGGGTTCGGTGCGCGGTGGCACTGCGGAGACGGAGAGTGGAGGGGGGATCGCTCGAGGGTACGATCTCAGGCGCGACGAAGTCGGATGAAGAGAAGGGGAGGAGGAGAGATCATTTGAAACGCGGGGATTATTGAGGTTGACCGCGAGTCTTTTTTGTTTATTTTGAAACAATTAGATGATTTGGACATTTTGCAAGATAGTTCTCCCGTTACGTATCTTGTCCCAAGTTGACATTGTATAGATTTTCTTCAATTATTTGGGACCATCTGGTTTAGTTTCAATTTTACCTTTCAATCAGAAAAAAAATGGCACGGTAAGTTTCTCTCCGACTACACTTGCTAAAATTTAAACTTTCGATATATCTTTTATAAAAAGCTGATTACGATTTATTTTTAACATCTAATTTCTTTGCTCATCATGCATAGATAAATATTAGGCTAGAAAAGCCGGAACTCATACGGTTGTAGAACTTTTAAATTTGGCTTTTGGCCTAGTATCAGTCATCACATAGAAATTAACAAATTTTATCACTTGTATAGATAAAAATAAACAAATTGATAATACTCAACCTGTTAATAGGGACATTAATTATGGAACTTTTAATTTTTAATTAAAAATTATATTTTAAACTTAATTTTGGATATTTTATGAATCCAAAACTCGGTTGTCAGTTAAACTGATGACTAGACACCAGCGAGTCAATGTGCAAATACGCATTGCATTGTTGGTAAAATGTCGTTAGTTAAATTGACGACGAAATCTCGCTTATTAGAAGAACGAAGATAGATAACACCATTCAAAAAGACGACATCTAGTATCACGTTTTAATTGACGAGAATAGTGAGATCTAGACGACATCTAGTACCACTCTAATGAAGTCTTTAGAATACAAAAAAATCTATTTAGAATTATTTAAAAAAATAATATATATATAATTTGTAGATCTAATTAAAATTTATAATTTTTATATTATTTTTAAAATATATATATATATATATATATATATATATATATAAATATAAATAAATTTTAAAGATATCGATGTACACGTATAAAATTCAACGTAGATAGTCCTCATCCCGAGGACATTCGACGAATGCAGTCGTGTGCTGCTCACCCGCAATGGTAGGTAGAATGAGCGAAGATGTCCGATTCGTGAATGCCCGTGGCTATCTCATAAAAGATCCTCCCCCTTTCTGTCCTAAGATATTGAAGCAATACACCCTGGTGAATAACAGAGGATTTCAAATCATCATAACCACAAGCTGTCGCGGCTCGTTGACATTAAGCCTGCATTCTAATTGGATTAGACTTAGGCTGACATTCGTCGCCGATTTTAATCAGTTTTTACAAGGAGAATTATATATCAGTATGTCTGCTTTTGTACCATTTTTTTTCACATAATTCTAAACTTTCTTAACAATTAAATAATCAATATATATATATATATATATATATATATATATATATATATATAATATTGTTTTAAAATATTATGTTCCCTCGGTTATATTAAAAACTATTTTTCAAAAAAAAATTCTAAATAGATATTTTAAAAATTCAAACTCTGGTTAACTTTTTTTTTAATTTCAAATTATTTATTTAGTAATAGTTTTAGAATTTTATATTAAAAAATTATAAAATACAATAATTTTTGTTAGTATTCAAATTTTTTTAAAAAAATTATCCGTGCATGCTTTTTCTGATATTTAAAAATTAAAAAAAAAAGAATTATTCAACTTTTTGAAAAGAAATAATATTATAGCAGTTTCTTTTATACAGTCGTTTTAAATAAAAACTCGATTTTTTTCTTATAATTGCTAATCAAGCAAATATATATATATATATATATATATATATATATATATATATATAAATAGACTAATCTCCACTCGACAGGAACTCGGCCCGCTCCTGTCACTCCGTAGTCGTTGGATCGCGGCGATCCGATGGCTGAAATCCGACCCGAGCTCTTAAAAACACGCGTGTGATGTCAGCCGTCGGATCGCCGAGGCAATCTGACGGCTAAAACCGACCCGAGCTCTTCCAAAACACGCGCGTGATCTCAGCCGTCGGATCGCCGCGATCCGACGGCTGCGGAGTTGACAGGAGCGAGTTGTGCTCCTGTCGAGTGGAGATTAGAATCTCTCTCTCTCTCTCTCTCTCTCTCTCTCTCTCTCTATATATATATATATATATATATATATAAAACTACTTTTGAAAAAATTATGTATACGAAATAGATATGATGTTTTGTAAAAATTTTGTATGACGATTTTTTTTTTTTTAAAAAAAAAACCTTGAAACATTTGTTTTAAGATTTCCAAGTCTTTACTTAATACAAAAAATTCAAGCTGCAAAATATATTTAAAAAAAATTTTAATACAAAAATGTTGAGCACATGAAAATCTATTATTTATGTAAAACACTTTAATATATGTGTTTTGGATATTTGTAAGTTTTTAAAATAGTTAAGGACTTACTTGATAGGTATATTCGCAGGGCTTTTTTTTTCTAAAGCAGTTTTGAAATCCTTGGAACATCTGTCTTTGTCACCTCATAATTCAAAATTATCACAACATACCTTCCTTAATTAAAAGAAATAACCCTATCGTTTCAAATATAGAAATATACTTTTAATTGTGTGAAATATTTAAAAATATTTTTTTGAAAAATTTAATATTAAAATTATAGATGTGATAAAATCTTTAATTTTAATATTTAAATTTTTTTCAAATTTAAATAGACATTTTGGGATTCAAAATATTGAATGATTCTTTCATTATTTTTAAACACCTATTTAGGAGTGTTGAACATAAAAACTTATTCCAAATTTTACACATAAAAATTGTAGAATTCATTAAAATTTATAATTTTTGTCTTGAAATTTTTGTTCAAAAACTCATAGGTACTTTTTAGTTCATCAATTCGTCTTGTATATTGTTTATGTACCTGAACAAATTTTATTAAGTTAATAAGAATAATTTATTATTTTAAATTAGAATATATGTATTGATATTTTGAAATTATGAAAGAACTAAAAAAACAAATACCCAAAACCTCTTTTATGAAGGACCAAGACTCCTACTTCACAAGTTACCCAGTATTTCTCAATTATTACAGTCCTGCCATTCCTTCTTTCTGTCCGAACGTTGGTTTTGATTTCTCAAGTGTTCAGTGTTCTGCTCTGCGCGATGTGGCGGGTGACGGCGCTACGAAGCTTATGGCATGGATCGCGGCGGCTGACCTTCTCTGCCGCCGCTGCTACTCGCCGGCGGCCGGAGGATGAGGGCGACTGGGTCTACTCATCTGAGTGGTGGGGCACGGACTCCGCCGACGATGGCCACACCGTTTTCCGAGAAGTTTCCGACGTCGGTAACGGTGTCGTGTCCGTCATCGCTTACCCTTCTTCACGGCCGGTGACCTCTCACTCTTTCTCTCTCCCCAAATGATTGCTCCTATCGTTTTACTAAATTATTCTGGTTTTGCTTTTCCTTTCTGGTGGTGGGTTGCCTGCTAAATGGTTGTTTTCTGTCATTTTGTATGTATTCTGAAGTGAACATATATATTATATACACACACACGATTGTTGTGCATGCGTGAGGCGTGCGTCTGATCGATGTTTGGTTGAGCTGCTAAACGTCTGCTCTTTCGCTCCTCACATTTGAGCATGGTCCTCGTGGCGGCTAGAGTAGTGGTAAGGTCGGTTGCCCTAACTCTGACTGAGGAAATGACAGCTATTGTATTGATATAGAACGTGGACTTAAGTAAAACGCATTATCTATGATGAATTTGTGGTTTCAAATCTAAAGGATGATATTTGGAGTGGCATTACTCTTATCGGGAACTTAATTCAAAGTAAAACTGCTAGTCACCATAGCTGGCTTCTGTTTCGGGATTGATAAATAATAAATGAGCAGGGCTTGGAGAGGTGATGAGATGGAATGGATGGATTTTAAAGTAAGTAAGGAAAAGAAAGTAGTCCGAGTATTAGATGGATAAGAAGTTGGAGTGGATTTGTATAGCAATATTATCCAATCATTAAGTAAAGATAAATAATTCAGTCCGGTTACATCATAATGTTGGTTCAGGCCATTCTTGTTTCTTTGGGAATAAGAAAAGCGAGGAGTTTTTGTATACTCAGTTTTGCTTTTGGCCCTTGAACTATGAAAGTTATTTGTCTACTTGGTTTGTGAAAAGAGCTTTTGATGATTAAGGAGTCTTGATAATGTAACTCAGTTTTGCTTTCTGGATGAAGAATTGGATAAGTTGGATAAAATGAGTTTTGATTTCAAAATTTTGTTTATACTTGTGTTATCTTTCACGAAGATGATTTCTTTATTTATTTCTTACTATTTCAATTTCTCAAGTCACCTCAAGTTATCTTTGGTTGTGTCAATTAAAAGATTGACCTATTTATTGTGAAATGCAGTTGAAATAGGCTAGCCAATTCTAACTTTCTTTCAAACTTTTTATCGAAATGGAGCCTCCTCTGTTCTTCTCAGAATAACAAAGGAAAAAACCCAACTTTGTCTTTGCTTCTTTTACTTATTTCAAAATACATGAATCAAAACGTTAGTGTTTATGCTGTTAAATATGGTTTTTGGTTCATATAATGTTTTAGTAAGTGACGAGCACTTTAATCACGCAAGTGTCTTTACCCATCACAGGGTCTAAGCCAATGGCCAGCTGTGGAGAGGTGGCTTATGGAAAGGTATGAAAAGAACCAACCAGCACTTAACTGTGCTGAGCAATTTAAGATTCTTGGTTATCAGTGGCGCGTGCTTCGATTTAATGATACTACCCGCCAAAGTACGGCCAAAGTTATGGCAGCATACAGAATATCAGACCCGAGCTCCATATATCTAATGCAACAGCCGTATTGTTTGGCTGTACCATGTATATCTCTATTTGCAGAATGTTTTATCTTGTTTGGAAGTTGGCTTCTCTCGTTACGTTACTGAAAGTCTATTGATACAAGTTATAAGCTTTTGCCTAAACTTAGTTTTTTTCCACTTATTATGCTACGTATTGCTTCTCTCGTGACCTTTTCGACTTCATACAGATGTCGATCTATAACAATTTCTCATATATGTCTTGGCTCTAACAATGCTGCTTTTGTCAAACCCAACACGTTAACTTTTGAATCAAGTCACTGGGAATTCTGTTAATTATTGATAAATATGTAGAGAAAATATCATTATCTCGACCAAGGTTTAAAATGCCGGGCGGCACGTGCCGGATCCGGTAGGATCCGGCACCGGCCCGTCCGGTACGGGCGAGTTTCGCCCGTGCCGGACGTGCCGCTCCGTGCCGCCCGAAACGGGCGGCACGGAGAATAGTTTCATTGCTGTGCCGCCCGGCACGGGCGGCACAGCAATGAAATTGCCCATGAAGGGCTGACAAGACAGCCCTTCATGGGCATTTCTGCCGTTTCTTCTTTTTTTAGTTTTTTTTTTTTTTTTTAGTTTTTTTTTTTTTTTTTTGGTTTTTGTAGCCTGTAAAGGCTTGTTTTTTTTTACTTAATATTTTTTTTATTTAAACTTTATTTTTTCGCGGGTATAAAGTTAGATTTTTTTTTTCTAACTTTGTATCCGTGAATATATAAATTAAATATAAACTTTATAAAATAATTATGAATTATGTGTGATTTTTTTATAAATTATTATGTGCTTTATTTTTTTATTTTTAATTAATTTTTAAAAAGATAAAATCATATTTTCGGCACGGTCGGCACGGCACGATCGGCACGGTCGGCACGTCTCGAGTTTGAGACTTACCGAAACTCGGCACGAAACGGCTTTTAAAACCTTGATCTCGACATATACTACAACTTGGCTTTTGTTCAGACTGAGGCTCTATCAAAACAGTCTCCTTCAGGTGTGGCTACCCGCTACCTACATCTTACCCTCTTCAGATCCGATTATGCGGGACTACGGATGAAAACGAGCCGAGTTCAAGCCGAGCACCACTAAGCTCAAGCTTAGCTCGAGCTCGACGAGCTTCAGAGGCTGAGCTCGATGGGCTCAACTCAAAAAGTCTCGAGCTCGAGCTCAATTTGATTGTATCAACTGAACCGAGCTCGAGTCATATTGAGCCGTGCTCGACTTGAGCTCGGATCGATTGCATCAATTAGGCGAGCTCGAGCTCGAATCTTTTAAATAATTTTGTTGTAAAATTTTTTTGAATAAAATAGAAAAGCTCGTTTAGGCTCGCGAGCCTAACATGCCGAGTAATACGAAGCTCAAGCTCGGCTCGTTTAATTACTCAAGCTCGAGCCGAGTTTAAACAAGTTCAAGTCTAAGCTGTTCGTGAGCAGCTCAGGCTCGTTTTCACCCCTATGCGGGACTCTCACTGGCTGCTGTTGTTGTCATATACATAGACCGCAAGCATTATCAATTTGTGAGGCATTTATGGACCAACCAAAATTCTTGTATGCTTGTAATTTTTTGGGGCTATGCTTCGTCGAACCATATGACCAGATAGCAGTCAGCCATATTGTGTAGGCGCTTACTTGAATTGTAAACAATCTTAGAATAACTTTAAGGGCTTCGTGGGTCTTCTGTGGATCTCTTTTTCTTGTTGACATATTATTTTTCTTTTTCCTGACCTTAGAACATTCCAAACTGCTCTCTTTGATTGTAGCAAGCGGAAGATCCATACAATCTTGCATCATTAAATGTTACAGTATAGGTGTTCCTTATGTTGCTTCTTCTACTTCAGTAGTTGTTAGGAGCTGCAAGTAATACGCTTTGTAGCTTTTCTTTAAAGCTTTATGTTTTTGCGTAACCCACTTAACGTTCAGAACCGGAGATCTATCGTTTTTAGCATGAGCACAATTTATACATCTTGCATCATGATGTGATAGAGTAGCCTGTCAGTTGTGCTGTTTCTTCTTCTTCTACAAGTCTTAGGTGCTGCAATTTATAAGCGCAAAACTGGCCCTAATGCATCCAGAGTAAGCAAATCTGCAAATGGATGTGATTTTTTCACGCATCGCCAGGAGCCATTTGGATCAGCCTTGGTGTTCTTTTTATTTATTATTATTATTTTCCTTTTTTTGGGTTTTGTTTATTGGGGGTTGGGGAGGTGGGGCGGGGGGGAGTGGGGGTGTTTGCATATAGCATTTTTTTCTTTTTAGTATGACATATTGGAGGAAAATTTTGAGATTTGAAGTAAAGAAGAGCTTCAATTGTATGAGGTATACCGTTCCTGAGAATTGTAATGTGATGTTTTTGATATTTTTAACATTCTTGATGACAGATCTAAAGAGCATGTTATCAGCTGGTTTGACTACTTTAGCGTGTTCCAATTATGATTTGCCAGCAGCAGCTAGGGGCAAGGTACCTATGAAAATCTTATGCATTGGTCACGGTGGTGGGAGCCTACCATTATTTCTAGCTAGTAAATTTCGAGGTACGAAATCAAGTTCAATCACTACTTCACTCCCGATTGTTTATCCTGAGCACTCACTTATGGAGATGCCTAGACTTACATTCTCTCATGTTCAGGTGCTACAGTCGACATAGTGGAGATCGATCCAGTTGTGGTCAAAGCATCAACGCAGGCAATGGGCTTCCCTGAATTGTCTGTACAAGAGAAAACCGATCAATTTGTCTTCCATCAACCAGATGATGCAGATCAAATACTATGGAAAGATGTTTCCCAGCGACTCTCTCTTTACAGGTCCGATGCAGAGGATTTCATCCTAAATTGTTCCTGCACTTATGATTTGGTCTTTGTTGATGCCTATGATGGTGATGATATCTTCCCACACAAGCTTTGGGACTCGGATGGCGTGTTCCTAAAAAACCTTAAGAGCAGGATCAATCAGCTTCATGGAACGATAGTTGTCAATCTTCATTCAGATTACGAAGAGGATACAACTTGCGAAAATCTGCTGCCCATGAGTAAATATGTCACCCAAGTGTGCATGGCTTATAAAATGCATATGGGAATGGTCTTCACCGTTTCGGTTCCTTGGTTGTGCAACAGGACTCTAGTTGCATGTAGCGGTTTAGGGTTTGATGCGCAGAGAGCCTTTAACAAATATCGGGTTCTAAATACTCTAGTTTCCAAAGCAAATTTGTTGAATTTGTTCTGGACTTGCCGTTTCCTTGTCTACAATACATCAAAAATGGATTTTTGTTGGTGGAGTGACTCATTAAGAATAAATTCAGAAAATCTCGGTGTATGTGTTGGGATGTATATGATTAGGTAACTATTTACTGGATTTTTGCTACTGCATCTATCTACTCAAAAGGGTTCATTTGCATGGGGTGTGAATCAAGGTACATAAGATCATGTTGAAACATGACGAACTGGTTCTGTCATGTACGTGCAAAACGTTTATTTCTTCCAGTATGGCAATTCCACCTTCCGAAAATGGTGAGCGTCGAGTTTAATTCTCAAAAATGATGAACTGTTTGGGTTGACGAAAATAACCACTTTTACCTATCTTTTAAAAAAGATATTCTGCGTACAATTTGAAAACATAAACATGCTAAATCGCTCGTTGGAAAACATTTTGTACACTCCAATATCAGGTCCCTACATTCTTAACACCTTTGTACGCATACATTTGTCTCCAACATAAACTCACGTTAGAAGTAACATTTTAACTTTTTTTTAACATGCTTTACAAAGTCAACAAACGTTCTTATTAGTATTTTTTACATTTATTATTTTATTTTATTTTAAAACAAAAAAAGCAATAAATGGGGAATCACCTATTATATTTTTATAATTATTAAATCTGTCCAAAATATATGTAAAGTATTTTTAAAAAATAGTTAAACGAAAAAAATAGATATTTGTGTGTTTTATAACTTTTTTATTTAAGCTTTTTTTTTTTAAAAAAAATATCTTTAAATAAATATTTTGATATTTTCAAATCTTTTACTAAGCTAAAACAATTTCTGGATCCTTAAATATAAATTTAAAAAAATTTTAAAAAAAATTTAAATACAGTAAAGTTAACTTATTCCGTTTTGCAAAGTGGTGGCTTTTTTGAGAACCCCTTCTTTTAGCGGGAGACTTAGATATTAGCCTATGTATCGATAAATGTGTTATAAATAAGTATTTCGTTTACAAATACTTATTTTTTACGTCTAAAAATATTTTTTTAATATATTTTGAATATAAATTTATAGATTACGCCCAAATTATTTACTGTGCATTTAAAATATTTTTAAAAAAATTTTAAACTATTTTGAAATCTTATAGTCTTAGTGGTTTAGTAGATCATTTTTTAAACTCTTAAAACTTTGATGTCTTAAAATATTCTTAAAAAATGTATATATTATATTAAATATGTATTTTTTATTTAAGTTTTTTTTTTTTTCAAAAGTGCGTATAGAATAATTAAGATAACTCTAACAAAAATTTTGAGATACAAATATTTGATTCTGAGGCTGATTTATAAACAGAAATCCATAGATTCAGATGCAATTTCCCCTTTTCGACCCGTCTCTCTCTATAACCCATTATATTTAGTCGACGATCGAGCGGCCTCCTAAACCTCGCACCAAAATATGGCCTCATTGCAGGGTAAGAGAGCTGCCCTTCCGAGTTCCAGCGGCGGCAGCGGCCGTGGCGGCGGCATACTCTCCCGGATTTCCGAGTCACCGGTGGTTTACCATGGCCGTCGGGCGGCGGGGGAGGCGGCGACGGTAGGCAAGAAGCTTCTGCGGAGCACGGGTCGTGCCGCGTGGATCGCGGGGACCACTTTCCTCGTTCTTGTTGTCCCGCTCATCATCGAGATGGACCGCGAGCAGCAGATGAACGAGCTGGAGCTGCAGCAAGCTAGTCTCCTAGGTACTCCGCCGCCTTCCGCCCTCTCCGCCGCGGGTGGGCCTCTTCCGTCAAAGTGAATCTAGGGTTTCGTTTATGTTGTTAAGAAGATGAACTCTGAATTTTAGATAGGCGTGGCTAAGTGATGCTACAAGTTATCGGCACTCTGAATGTTTTTTGTCCTTTTGATTTTTGTGCGTTTTGGGTTTGCCAGTATGAATTTGGTTTTTGCTTTGATCTTATGACCTTTATATGAATAGACTATTGAAGTTAAAAATGTAGTGATATCAATTATAGTTTGGTTAACATTTTTTTTTCGTTTCTGATTTGTGAATAACTTGAATGAAATTTTGTTTGGTTATAAGTTTGATGCAAATGAATTGGATAAAGAGCCGGTACATACTATAAATTCTAGTGAAGCATTTTCGCTAAGATGAGAAAGTTGTATTTTTTCTTCAAGCCCATAACAAGATATTTACTAAAGCTTGTGGGACGATTATGGGTCCACTCTACTAGGTTTTATGTTTATCTGATTATCAAATGTCATGTGTAGTTCTCATACATGGCTATGATTATTACTTTGTTAGGGTAATTTTTCTCTTATATAATTGTATTAGGATCTTTGATGCATGATAAATGCAAAATCATGAAAGAATTTTGAAAAACTAAGTCATCCAGATGTGGTTTTATTTTTTGGTTTAAACTCAGAAAGATGACGAACATTCAATAATGGACTCGAATTTTGTTTTTGGATGGCATCCTGAGGCTGCATCTTTGCATATTAACTTTTGTTGGGACAGTTATTTATTTCTTTTGTTGTAAACACATAGGTATATAGTTGCTGAATGCATAAGCTTTTTAAACATCCGATTCATGTAGTGTTTTAATATTTTTAATCTTTCTTCGTAGCTTATCGTCTATGCCATTATTCTTGGATATGCTAATAGTAATGTTGGCGAAGTTGGTTCAAGGCATTCAGAAAAAGGACGACGAGGAATTAGCGTCTAGTCCGTGGTTATCTTCTTGGCCGAAGTAACACTAATTCAAAGATCATGAAGTAGAAAGTTAGAGAGGTTTTGGCGAAACGTAAAACCCCAACACCTTTTCATTGGTATCCTAATTTAGAGTTAGGTTCCTGCAAGCCCAGTGACATACTGACGATGTGAAACAGATATAGTCGGCCCTTTCCATTTTTAACAAATGTAAAGCTTAGGGTTAGACTGGTCAAGTTGTCATGCATCATCAGGTATCAACTGCCCTCTACATCTTTCTTTGTAAAAAATAAGCATTTGTTAGTACAATTAGAGTGGTATTTTACTCTACTCATCTATGAATTTTTTTTGGTTTGAAAATTGTGTTCGGTAATTTGAGAGTAAATTGTTTTACGCAATCTTGTTTTAAGAAGACATATTGATTAGATGCTTGAGATTGTGATGAAGAAAATGGAATACCTATGGTTTGTTTTTTTTTTTTTTTAATTGAGAGATCCTGAATCCGCTAAAACCTACAATAATTTCTAAATTGCCTGGGACCATTTCGGGTTCATTTGATTTGTTCAAGAAATTTATTAATTCATTTCAGAATGTTTCGATGATATGCGCTTTGGGTCCTTAATATTTCATTTTGTGGGTTTATATAATTAAACAGAAAGACAAGCATAAAAATTAAGAAGCTGTGAAGAATTGGAAGTAATGATTAAGCTTTTTTAACTGCTTTGTATTTCCTTGCTGGTTACGTTCAAGGGATTTACTTTAACCATCAATGTGCTCGTAGCTCTTTTGTGAGTGGGATGGTTGATGCACCATCAGTCACGAGATCGAGTTCCATTGGGTGTAATTTTTTGAAAAATATTACGACGGTTGCAGCATGTATATGTATGTACTCGTTGACCATTATCTAAGGGCCATGATTAAAAAACTATGTCAAATGGTGTTTGTCGCATATCTAAATTGCTTATACTTTCAATTTTTGGTTGTGTTGTCCCTTTGAAATATGTATCTTTATATGAAGTCCTCATGGAGTTTCATATGGTTAAGATAGGAAGGATCTTCTGTTGAAGTTTATTGGTGGTTTTTATATCCGTGAACAAAGTTTTTATTTATCCGTAGATGTTCTGGCGTCATTTTCGTTACTGCAGATATATATTTTCTTATGCCAGTACTCGTGTAAAGTTATATTCTGTAAAAATGGCCAACCCCATTCGAAATACCAGAATTGTGGATTCTGATTAGGACTTTTCGTGAAATCACAAGTAGCATTGGGCGTTGATCTAGTCATGAAGTAAAATTTCGGCTTGGTGTTGCCTTCAAACCAGACATAAAGTACTGAAAGTTATCCTCACAATTCTTGTTATGTAGGAATGGAAATGCACCATTTATCGTGTATACTTGAGAACCATTTTTTAGTACCATATTTATTTGGGGGAAGCAGATTTCTGGTGTCATGTCAACAATTATTTTTTTTTAATAAATTACAAGTAACAAAGTTCAATTTGCATGTTATTATTCTATATTGATTTTTTTTTTTTTTTGTATTTCCTTTCTCTTATCATTTTTGAGACTTGCTTATGCATAGCTACATTTTCAGTCTTTCTAGATTTATCCAAGGATGGTTGGCAAGGTGGGTACCAACGTCTATGGTAATGCCAGATATCCAATGGTTTTGTTCAAAATCAACCAAGTTTCACTCTTTACATATCCTACTTTTGGAGGAGTAAGTTAAAATTCATGCAGAAATTTGGGTCTCTAGCTTCTTTTTTTTCGGTTTTTGGTTGATGCATGAGGTAGTTGCCATGATGAGTGATAGTAGGAACATTCACTTCGGCGTTTGGATTTGCAGCAACAATTGATGGAATATTGCAGCAGTATACTGCTAGATTTTGATTACGGTATGCATTTGATTCTTTATTTTTATTTTATTTTATATTTTTTTTTTGAGTGTGAATGACGTTTACAATTGAGTAAAGCTATTAGGACCAAATATTTAACTCGAAAAATAGTTCGATTTGTATTTTTTTTCGTACCTTGGGATTAGATTTAACGATCATGAGGCACAAAAAAATATCGTTTAAACTGTTTTATGGGGTCCAATAATATTTCTATTTACAAACTAACATTTTCTGATAGTTAACTATTTGATTCACAAATTTACCCACATAAGTGGAGAGAATATTTATCTTCATTCTCATCTTCTGTGCAATTGATTATTACCAAGATATTTTATCATTATGATTAAATTTTCAATGCTATATTAGAGCTTATTAAAAAATTCACTTCTAACTTCCATAAAAAGAATACATAAAAAAACGTAGTTCATTCCGTGAAGCTACTCATACGAGCTCACTTATGACAGATGCTAGCAATTGAACTGTCACATAAATGCTTCCTAGTTTCTTTTTTGGTGGAGCCCATTTTGACGTTTGTACGAATGATAGATTCGAGCTAGTAGCCATAAATTAAGGTTAAAAAATCACCTCTATCAAAGCATTCTAACTAAAGCAAGCACTTTAATTATGATTTACAATATGAAGGCAATCAAGGAGTTTTCAGAATACCCCAATTACGTATAGAAGTGGATCATTATATTGCTCGTGCTCATATTCGTCGGTGTAACTCTATTGATGTTCAGCAATTTCTTCGGCGACGAGGATAGCTACCAAAGTTCTCCACCTAGTGAACTATCTAATTCCTATGGCTCATGTGCTATAGTAGCTTAGCCTGTGGATATCCATCAAGTATATTTATATTATTGTTTCATCATGAATTTTGGTTGGATGCATGCACATCAATAAAGTATGAATATGTCAAAATTTCGTCCCGTACAGTGTCAAACATGAACATGCTGTAGACACGGTCAAATAAATACTGAACACGTTAGATAAGTGTCTGCAAATTAAAAAAGAAATTTCGGACATGTGTGTCAGACACGCAAGACAGGAGTGTTAGATATACGTGTCCGAATTTTTTATTTAAAGAAAATTTTATTTTTATTATTTTAGAGTAATTAAATACTATATAATTTTAACAATATATAGTAATAAGTAATATAATATAATTTATATAAATCTTTATTTTTGTTGATAAAATTAGATTTTTGTTGTTTAAATTTATCTAAAGACGTAAAGTATATATGAGATATTATTATATTTTTAATTATATTATCTAATATAATTTAATAAGTTATTTATATTTTTTATTATCATATCCGAACTGTATTTATATGCTATTTTT